>JAFFJZ010000014.1:6716250-8059500 GCA_018340375.1 Gonatopus flavifemur
TTTTTCATGAACTATTTTTCCATATATTCATAGGATTTTTCAAAGAGTGTATTCATCACTCTATTGCAATAGATATAGATTTTATGATGAAGTCACGTGTCAAATATGTTGTCAGGAAGGAATTGAATTTCGCAGTGTTGTGATCGTATTAATCAATGATTCTCGTGACTTTGAATGAGAGTCGCTATACAAAGATTTGTTCTGAGTTTCGTACTCGTTAGGAGCCTTCCCGACTACATTAATTAATTTCTGTACGATATTTTGACTGATATCAGTACCGCGGAAATTATCATTCAACACGTTAAGCTGTTTGAATACATAAATTCAAGTTGTAATTATAACAATCGCCAAAAGATAGAATTCACATCACATTTTCATCATGATCATTTATATTGTTGCTCAACCATGGAAAGAATAGCACTTTCGAATCAATAACCAAACATCGATATACATATATACTAGGTCCTTTGACTTTAACGAATGGACAGATGTATATTATGAATGCGTTATAAATTATATCCAGCATCTTGAATCCAGAGTTTGAGAGCTCCCAAAAAGATATCCAAGTCTCATTTTGCTATCTATTACCGGAACAAATAGAAATCTATAGTGGCGAGTGTTTTCTTGTGTATGTATCTATATATATATGTATGTATGTATATATATATATATATGTGTGTGCATATGGATATATGTGTATATAGGGACATCATTGAATCGTTTTGTACATAGTGTTTTAATCATAACCCATCGCATTTAAGGTACCACAAAGGAATTCCTCGGAGACTTTTTTTCAAGGAATTTCCAATATCTCGGGTTATGAAGGATCATTATTATTATTCTTATGCATAAGCTACTCGACCACTCGTTGCGTTCAGGAATTGAGAGCCCCGAATAAGTTTCGTACTTCAAGTGGATCATTTGATTGAAGTATATTAATTTCAGTGAACTGAATGACGCTTGAAGTATAAAGATAGCATTTGGAACTCGTTACTCCTGATTATTTAGTTATTATTCGAAGCTCTTGCAGAAGCATATGGATTCCATTTGGGAATTCGTATTGTGCGTTCGTTTTGTTTCTTTGAACATAGTTGGGGAACTAATGAAGTGTCTTCCACAAGAACGCGTAATATCTCTAAGATAATTGGTGAATTCGTTTTGTTTGTGCGAATAGATTTTTTTCTTTCTTTTGCATCATTGTACAGGCCTTCGGTGTTTGAGAAATTATTCTCTTCCTTCTTCACCGATAAGGTAGATCGGCATCTGTGCCATAAGCACCCACATTGTGCTGGACCAAGTCCATATTCTTTGAATGATTTTGATTGTTTATCTTTTTATATCGATTGTATATGCGACATATATATATATATATACCCATGTTGGGAATTTTTTTTTGACAATTGGCCACTTTGTCTATTCGTTGTTTTCAGCTTGTGGCGCCCATTGAACCCCACACACCGTAACAAATACGGAGAAAACCATTATTTTCGATTGGACCCCCTGAAATAATCGGATCATCCCCCTGTTCCCCAACGCGTACCCCAACAGGACTGTGAATTCGGTTCAATATATAGAATCGGAGGGATTAATTAAAATACTCTCATAGCCTTCGGAGTTATTTATACACCGCTAGAGGAATTCTTTGCCGCTAGGGAATTTGGATCGATTAAGTGGAGAATCTTCGATTTTCTTTTCCTATTCTGAGCAAAGTTTCGGGAATTTTTTTTTGCTTTTGTATCCAACCATTCCGTGACGTAAACGGGTTTCATTCGGGGTGAACCTAGTTCGGAAAATATTTCCATTGCCTTCGTAATCAATCATTGTGGACAGACAACTATTATGAAGGGAATCCCGAGTTTTTTTCATTAGTTCCTTTATCAAACTTGTTTATCGGGAAGAGATTGAGGATACGTAATCCGTTTTATTTTTGTTGTAAGAACGTGGAAAATTCGAGAACGGTTCCAAGAATTGGTTTTTTTTCCTCCCTCTCCTGAATAGTATTCCCATCTTGTCTGGGAAAATTGGGAAGCTAATACCGAATTGTCCGAAATTCCCCACGACTTTTGACCGAAAATGGACCCATCAGGCATCTCCGAACTCTCCCTAGAGGAAATTATAAGCCGACTTCGCAGTTTTGGGCTTTCCACGGAGGGAGATGAGAGAGAATTACGTGAGCGGTTACGAACGCACCCGAATCCCATTGTCGACCCCCCAGCCACTACCCAATCCACCCTCTTAGACACCTTGCCCAGAATTTCGGGACTCTTTGAGGATCCCAGTAACCTCCTTGATGATAGGCCCCCATCGTGTGGTTCCTCATACGTGGAAGACCCTAGTGATTATTCGTGGATTGATACCCTCACCCCGGGAAAGTTAGTAGCTCTCCTAGTGGGCCATTCCCTCAATTTTGCGGGGACTGTCGGGGACAAGAGGGATCAAGCCCATCGATATTGCCGAAGGGCACAAGGGGACAGAACCATCCGCTGGACGTTGGATGATCTGTCTCCGGAACTCAGGCCTACTGAGCTCGAACCCCTCTCGAATCCCGCACCCCCCGAATTCGTTCGGAACACATCCGAAGATACTAACTCTCCTTCTGAGCTCTCATCAGGGCACACCCACGAGTCCACCCATATCGAATCAGCCCTCAACTCCCAACATATTCCCACGTCCCATGCCGTATCGTCCACCACATTTACTACGACGACAACCACTGTCAACGTCGACACCCGCGCCCCCATAACTGCCCCGACCACTTCTGGGCCCCAAAGGCGAATTATTCCCGCCAATATCAGTGACTTTGAGTCAACTGTCGTGCAAAGCCCACCCCTGGTCACCCATCCCCAATATTTTTCGACCATCCTCCCCAATCACACGAAAAATTGCGGTGATTTTCCCCAGTCTGCCCCAAGAACAACCGAATATGGCCCATGAGGACAATCTTCGTCGCAAATCACGCCAACAACCTACATCTCTCAACCGATGGCCACAAGAGTGGGTCATAATGTCCCGACAATCCCCACGACTGCCCCTACTCATGGGATTTATAGCATTCCCGGCCCTCAACCGACCCAACCCTATGGATGCTCCAATAATCCCAGCAGTTCGGTACCCGTGACCCACTTATACTCCATGCCCCGACCCCGGCGACGGTAGCGTCGATCCCTACTCAGCCCTCGTATTTCCAACCGCCAGCAAACTTTTCCCCGAAACCGACCGAAAATTCCCGATCCCTCGCCTCCCTAGAGACTTCCCCTGCCACACCAGTGTCCCAAGGCACTCCAAATCCCCCTAAAAGGAAGGACCCCGAGAAAAAACAAACACCCAACCCACCACCTCCCGAGACTCACACATCACAACCTACCTATGCAACAAAAGCTGCCCTACCGGCCTCTCCTTCACCCGATCCTCGACGATTTGCACAAGCCAATCAGACCCCACCATCGCCCTCCTCTGCCAAACCCCAACCCTTGATGGCTGTTCCTGTGCCCCCGGGGTATGTACCCCATAGTTCCCCTAGAAATTCCCCACACAATTCCCCACGACCCACCCGGAGGGTTCCGGACTCAACCCCGAACGAACCAATAGAATGTTGGCGCTGCGGGGGGCGCGGACATTTTTCAAAACAATGTCCCACCCCTCGTGGCTTCAATTACTCCCCGGAAAGGGAGGACGAGGGAAACTGAACAGAGGAACGGTGACTAGGGTCCACCCAACCTCTGGTAGCACGCCCCCGTCGACCCTAAAACACCACCCCACCCCCGGACATAGGGTACTCGCCTACCAACCACAACAGAGTACAGAAATGGAAAATACACCCCAAACCTCTACACTTTCGGGATCCCACTGGGATGAAAACTCACCCCTACTCCAACGAGAGCTATACCGGACCACCCCAGATGAGACTCCTAGGGAATTACCATTGGTTCCACCCCCTACCCCAAACCCCTTGGATTTCTTCGATTTATTCTCCGAAACCACCCATGACCCGAATAATTCCGAAGCGGTTGTGCGTCGAAAACATCTACCATTCCACCCGACCCCGGACGTTTGGAACTTCGTAGAAAACACCCTCCTCAATGACCTGATGTCCAAACTACCCCAATAACCGGAACCAATCGAGGGTAATAACCCTTCTCGGAATCCCCCAGAAGTCCCTGCACACCCACCAATAGAGAATAATCTGGAGAGATCGATTCACAGATCCTTATATGAAGACGGATCCTCATGGAGAATCCATCTCTTCGGAGGAACCCACCCCCTCGTTCACCCTACCCCCCAGAGGAATCACCCCCTACCGGAAAAAACGATGTACCAGAACCTCAGAATCCCCTGGGCCCACCCTTCCGAGCGACTCAGTCGCGAATGCACCCCCCAGAATACACCCGTGGTCAGAAACCGATAATTCCCCAGACCCGGAAAGAACACCCGAACTGAGCAACCTGTTCCCGCCATCCCAGTCTCAGCCCGAACACGACCCTTGGAACACAACTCAGGAAACCCCTCGAAGGGAACCCAATAGCCACCACCCGAATGACCCGAGCCCTCTAGCCCGAATATACTTGACCATCAGGATCGGCCCCTACGATATTCCTGCCCTCATGGATACAGGTGCATCATGTACCTTCTTCGATCCTCCTGGACGTGACTTACTGTGGGTTCTCAAAATCCCTGTCAAAAGAGCCTCCTATGGCGCCGTGAAGGTCGCCAATGGGAAAATTGAGCCCATTTCGGAGGAAGCCCAGGTACCAATAGAAATCCTGAACGTCAAAAGGACTTTGACTTGTCGGGTGGTACCGGGCCTAGATATTGATTTCATCCTTGGAATGGATTTCTTTTACGAATTCGGTTTGGTTTTGGATGGGTTCAGTGGTCGTTGGCGTATCGGAGGTCAGGAAGAGAACTGGCAGTACTTCACTCCAAGCCCCGAGACTCCAATCCCGCCACCCACCCTTCACGGTTTACTACCCTTAAACCCCTTCCAACAAACCCGTTTGGAGAATTTTGTCAGACAGGAAGTCCCTTCCCCAACCCGTTCCTCTGGTGCTATCTTGTTGACTTCCCACCACATTGATGTCCAGGGACATCTAGGCAAGAAGCGCAGATACTACCCGGTCAGCCCAGAGGTCAGAGAAGAAATGTACAAGGAAGTAGATAGAATGCTGGCCGAAGGAATAGTCGAACCTTCTTCGAGCGATTGGTCGAGTCCGATCGTGATGGTGAAAAAAAGGAAAGTAGAACCCCAAGACGAGGAACTACAACGCATGATCGCTCGGGAAGGGGAGACCAAACCCGAAAGCGAGTACAGGTTCTGCGTGGACTACCGGGAGGTCAACAAGGTAACCACAAAGGACGCCCACCCCCTTCCCTACATGAGTAGTATTCTGGACAAATTACGTTCGGCCCGGTACATCTCCACAATTGATCTTAGTCAAGCCTATCACCAGATTCCCATGGACCCTCGTTCGAAAGAAATCACGGCTTTTACGGTCCCTGGCCGTGGTTTATTTCGATTCACTCGTATGCCCTATGGCTTGACTAATGCCCATGCCACCTTCCAACGACTCATGGACAAACTAATTAGTCCCTCCCTAGAACCCCACGCATTTGCGTATTTGGACGACATCATTATCGTCACGGAAACATTTGAAGACCATCTAACCTGGCTCAAGGAAGTATTAGACGGAATAAGAGAAGCCGGGCTGGCCATCAATCCGGAAAAGTGCGAATGGTGCAAGTCGGAGGTGAGGTACCTCGGCTTTCTGGTCAATCAAAATGGTCTTCAAATGGATCCTAGTAAAATCGAGCCCGTATTGAACTACCCTCAACCGACCAATCCAAAAAGACTTCAGAGATTCCTCGGTATGGCGTCGTGGTACCGACGTTTCATCGAACATTTTGCCACGATCGTCGCCCCGCTCCATAAATCAACCAAGAAAGGTTCAGCGTGGAAGTGAGAAAACGCGAAACAAGAGGCCATTGAATCTCTGAAGGAGTCCATAGCCTCAGCCCCTATCCTGGTTTGCCCCGATTTTTCTCAGCCCTTCGCCCTCCAGACAGATGCCAGTAACACTGGTCTCGGCGCTGTCCTCACCCAGTCTTTAGAGGGGGAGGAGAGAGTTATTGCTTTCGCAAGCAGAACTCTGAACAGCGCTGAGAAAAATTACTTCGTGACAGAGCGAGAATGTTTGGCCGTTCTCTGGGCCATCAAGAAATTCCGAGAATACTTGGAAGGTTACCACTTCACCGTGATGACCGATCACGCAAGTTCAAAGTGGCTATATCAACTTCATAACCCAACAGGGAGACTAGCCAGATGGGCTCTGGAACTCCTGGAGTATGATTTTGATATGGTCCACAGAAAAGGCGCCCTCCACCATGTCCCCGATGCCCTGTCACGGATGTACGAAGAAGACCCCCCCACGGCATCTGCCCTGAAACCTTCTACTTCCCAAGCCCCTGACCCACAAATTACCCTGCCCCAAAATGATACCCCCGTGGATTGGTACACCCAGAGATATAACGCCCTGCAGTCACACCCCAGACACTACCCCAACTGGAGGATCATGGATGGCCGGATCTACGTCAAGCGTCCCGACCTTCTGGTTAGTCAAGCCATGGACGACTTGAACGGATGGAAACTGGTCGTCCCCGATGCCTTCAGGGACTCCGTGATACACGAGTGCCACGATACCCCAGATGCAGGCCACTTCGGCGTCGAGAAGACGTACAAACGAGTGGCCCGGGAATACTATTGGCCAGGCATGTTCGGAGACATTAAACGGTATATCCGAAGTTGCGAGATTTGCCAGGGGGCGAAAGTCTCGCAACAGGCACCACCTGGCATGATGGGCTTCCGGAAGATCACGCAAGCGTGGAGCGTGGTGGCAGCGGATATCATGGGCCCTTTGCCCATAAGCAAGCTCGGCAATAGGTACCTCCTAGTATGTATGGACCTATTGACCAAAGCGATTGAAGTTGCCGTCATGCGAAACGCTACTGCGAAAGCGATCTTGACGAGATTGAACGACATGGTCGTGAATCGTCACGGCACTCCGGAGGTCCTCATCACCGATAATGGAACCGAATTCGCCAACCGAGATCTTACCCAGTATCTGGCGTACCATGGCATTCGGCAGTCCCTCACTCTTGTATATCACCCGCAAGCGAACCCCGTGGGAAGGGTGAACCGAGTATGAAAGACCATGTTCAGAGCTTACCTGGGCCAAGACCATCGGGAATGGGACAAGTACCTCCCAGAATTTCGCATGGCGTACAATACAGCGTTTCACTCTCCCACCCACGTAAGCCCAGCCCCCTCCAATTATGGCTTCAACCCACGTCCTTCCAAGTCCTACCGACGAGTCGTGGAAGGCCCCCAGAATGCCCTTGTAGACCTGCCCACCCGTACCGATCTAAGAAAATGGAAAGACCACATGTCCAGGATTTTCGCCCTTCGGGATATGGTCGGTCAACACCTGGACGAAGCTTTCGAACGCCAGTCTCGCTATTACAACAGCGGGAGAAGGGACATTGTCCATCGGATACGGGACAAGGTGATGAAACGGAACTTTGTCTTATCGGACGCTTCGCGACATTTCGCCGCGAAGTTGGCTAAGAAATATGAAGGCCCCTATACGATAACCAATGTCTGCTCCCCTGGCGTGTACGAGTTGGCTGACGAACAAGGACAGGTGGCTGGTCGGTCTTCGATAGTAGATTTGAAACCTTATTACCCGCCCGATGGAGCCCCTTCCCAGACCCAAGCCCCAAAAAACCCGGATAACTCCTCCCCAGAGACCCCGAAAAGAACCCACCCCATGACCTTACGATCCCGAAAACCGTGAAACCCCATAGAATGACCCGCTCTCTCTTATAGGTCTCTCCCTCTCGCTCCGTGGAATGATGGCCCATGGTCTAGATTGGGAAATGGGAAGACGCTATTCGTGTTGTCTCAGGTCGACGGTCTCGTAGAACGCGATAGGTAACCCTCGCTGATCTCCACTCGTCATTCGAACTCGGCCTGACCACTCGAACTGCCGATGACAGCGCTTTGAATTCCTATTCCCGGAATGACCGGTTCTCCTGAGGCTGAATCCACTCTCGAATGGTGTTCCACTGCGAAATTAGGATGAAATGTAACCCTGAGGGGTAGTTCGGTTCCAATAACCGTTGGTAATTTAGGGCGGTTGTGATGCCTCGAGCCGATTTCTCGTTTCAGCATTGGGCCCCACGGTAAGTGCGATTATAAACTATCGTGCTTCCTGCTATGCGCTTCCACCACACCTCTCGTACTACTACCCGCACAGCTCGCTGGTTGTATATAATCTTTGACAGTTTGTAAAAATATATATACGTGCCCTGGCACGTGGTTAACCTCATTTGGAGTTTGGTTGTTTTAATGAATCAGAATCAACCCACCCCCTCTCCCTGAGCTTATTCCTCTTCCCTTGACCCCTCAAAATCGCCGTGAACAAGTAACTTGTTTGGCATCAATTTTTTTCAGGTCCCGCTGTAATATATAAATATCCACGACAGGAGTCGTGGAGGCGCTCTAGGATCCAAGCGTCTATGTGCATGGTTCCCAAGGAAATACCATCTCACGACACAAGTCACGTATGTTAGAGTAGGGCTCATTGTTACCGTGTTCCAGATTATGATGAACCAGTCGCCGCTCGCGGAGGGAGATTTGGGAGAAAAATTCGAAGAACTATGTTAGGGTTAGCGAAGAAACTCTTCCTCCATCTATAATCGAAACTTGAAGTGCTCATTTCAAAGACCACGTACAGCCTATTCCCAATTGTTCACTATCAATCATCGATCCCGGTTGATTTCGGGTTGTTCCTTTCTCGTATGCAGTCACGACTCATCAGGGAATTCGGAGGCAGGTATATGGTCGGCGCAAAGAGGATCGGATGAGTGGTTAGTTATAGAATTGAAATCAATATTCAGTTGAGGGTGATAGATCTTCCTCACAGAAACAGTTTGAAGAAGAAGAACATTACAAAGTATGTATTTGAGGCGGAGAAGAGTTAGCCGTCTCTGGACGTAGGAATGCTCATGTTGAATCATAGAGAATATGGTGTTCTTGAGGCTACTGATACGCTTCTGAGGATTCCATTGTATGGTACTGATCCAAATACAACTATGAGATGGTTGGATGTAAATATGATTAGGGGTAGAAAATTGGAAACTCGGAAGGAAATCGAGGATTTACAAGCTGAATCCATAGATATATTCTGTTCATCGTTAATACATAACCATTTCCGAAATAGCGCCGAAGAATTAGAATCCATGCCTCTTAACAATTTCACCAAATGGTATGATAGTACAAAAATCAGACCATCTGATAGTACAAAAATCTGAATATCAATCATAGGTAAATCTTTATTCTTGAATAAACGTCTACATCAATATCTCATTAATCGTGACCACTACGATGTTCAACTACAACCTGAAAATTGTTATTCATCATGATTGTTATTGTTCAAACTGTGAGAAGGTATTTGCGAATTGGAGAATGGATGTGAGATATACGCAGAAGCATTTTCATCTCTGCGAACACGATTAATAGAAGTGATGCAATATCATGAGCGAATGATTCATATCCCAAAAGCATGTGATCATATTCAGAGACAAATTGAACACAACTTATGATACAATCCAAATCAGGGAGAAGATACAAGGGATGATAAAGTCTCAGAGCGTGTGCCCATTGAAACAGCTGGTGCGATGGGAGATTTCGGAGATGTGAAAGATAAGGGTGAGATCGTTGATCCTGTTCAGATGATTTCGAAGTTGAATAGCGATCAAAAACGTATATTCGATAAGCTTATAAGTGTCTCGAGTTCTCATCATGAAATTCTCAGACTTCACGTAGGCGGAGAAAGTGGCACTGGAGGTTTTCAATCAAAACTATTAGATGCTGAATTGGACACATTATTAGCAAAGATACTGCAGTAACTGCTCCTACTGGAATTGCGGCTTCCAATATTGAAGGTTTCACTTTGCATCGCCTTTTCCAGTTGCCAGTAGTGAACAGTAGACATACTGCCCATTGTAGAGAACTTTCTGATGCAGCTCTTAAGATTGTACTGGATCAACTCAAGAATGTCACGTTGATCATTATTGATGGGGTTTCAATGGTTTCTAATGTACGGATTTTTCTTCACGTGCAACTCCGATTGACAGGAATATTCAATACATCAGATTGTGATGACGGTTGGTTTGGGAAGGAACATATTTTATTGTTCGGTGATTTACTCAAACTCCCACCTGTACATGAAGAGCCTGCTCTCATACGATCATCTGATGACAGTATTGAAAAACACACGTGAGCTATGAGTTGTGATGATTTATGGTGTGGTTTATTCAGCCACGATGAATTGAGAATCAATATGTGACAACCAAATGAAACTTTCCACGAAGATATGCTATCAAGGATTAGCATAGGAATATTCTATGATTCACATATTGAAGTCTCATAGTCTAGGAAAATAAATTTCCACACCACCAGCTGTGATGGCCGATTGAATGACCTTTGTGATTATTCACTCAATAGTGTTCCGGATGCAGTTTGTTTGCTCCCTGCGTGTGTACGTGTGTTCTGAACACAGCAATACTTGGCCGACTCCCTTCGGAAGAAATTTTTTCAGTTGCTAAAGATACCACAAATTCTGCTCTTCATTTGAGAGAAAGGATTTTAGAAAAATTATCTTCAAAGCATGACGATACTTCTTGTACAGCAGGATTAGCAAGAATAATGACTGGTAATTAGGCGCAAAAGTCATGATCAGAAGAAATATGGATGTTACTTTGAGGCTTGTCAACGGCACACTTGGAGAAATTGTGTCTGTTCTACGAGGGACTGTAAGCGAGATTGAAGAGTTGGGGATCGTTTTGAATATAGGAATCGAACATACGATAGAACGTGTGAGTGTTCAATTCAATGTGATGGATAAGGCATTCGTCATGAGGAAACAATTCCCGATTTGTTTCAGTTACGGTATGACTATCCACAAAAGTCGGGGATTCAGTTGAAAGCATGCGATCATTGAAGCTGGCAATCCAATATTTGCTTGTGGTCGAGTATATGTTGCTCTTTCACGGGTGACCACATCACAAGGATTACCTCTGATCAATTTTGATCCATCTTCCATAAAAGCGCAAGAATCAACCATAATACAGTACAATCGATGGTGGAAATCATATAGACCAGATCTCATGACCATAGGAATCCCAAAGCAACATTTCCGCGAAATACATGATCGTATTCGGGTCATACTAATAGAAGGATCCAGAGATCGAAACGCGGATAATGAATCAGCAGAAACTGATGCATCTGATTCAATGGGTCTCTCTGATGTTGATGGTGTTTCTTCTCATTTGAATGCAGTAGGGTAGTGTATAATATACTGTGCTTCTATGACGAAGCAATTACTTCCATTCGACCCCAATGACAAATATTCCGATTGATAACTATAATTCGCACAAACACCTCGATACCATAGCTTCAAGGCAGTTCGCATGTACACTATATTTACATAACCATTCACAAGATGCAGGAGAATCCATCGCTTCTCTTCGTGAGAATTCAAAAGCGTTTAGGAATTTAGTCGAGCATCTAATAACTACCATAACAAGATGTACAAAATGTGAATATACCGGAAGTATTATTGATACAAATTGTATTATACGTCTTGTTCTACCTCGAATTTCTGAAAAATCATTCGAATTTCAAGAAATACTCAAGTTTGATTCTTCAACATGGAAAATATTTGAAGAGTCTTGTAGCAATTTTAACAACCTGCATAAAACTGAGAAATCAGTTATCACAGCATCAGAACAACGTATAATCGTTTAATGGATGTTATTCAATAACAATCATGTCCAAGCAACAAAGGTACAAAACATAAGCATCAAAGCAGTGCAACTCCAAAAATACAAATTGCAGAACACTTATATGAAGTTATAGCTGTCATTTCTCATCAGGGTAAGAGTGTCACTAAGGGTAATTCCAGATGCATGCTACGAAGTGAAGGTACAAAATGGATATTTATTCAGGACAAGTTGAAGAACGACATTGACCACGTAAAGCTGAAGATTCATACAAATATTTTCCGCAAAAGCTATAATTCCATTTGGTCAGGGGATACGCAGTCGACTACAGTGATCTTGTGTGAATGGTTTCCAAAAACATAGAATAGCTTCATAGTACCATGACCGACGTAACATTCTTTTAGTATTTTACTGCGAAATTTATTGATTTAGGAATCTCTAAGATGTGTCTTTCTATTGCATAATGAATATGTGATACTTCTTTGACATAGTTTCCAGAATGATGTCGGAAAATTCTTGTTGAGAAGCTATTTTCGGCTCTATCCCAGATATTACAATTCTATCTCGTCGGAAAATTTCTTTTGGATGTCTGGAACATATTGTACGCAAATTTCTTCTGACCGTGAGATTTGTTTTGTGTTCATTCCTTCACGATAATATCCTGGAGATAGTGGAAATTTTTGCACGATGCATGGTTGAGAGATCCAACAAGTAAGTATGTTCAAATTTTTCTTGTCAAAAATAAACTGTTCAAAATTGTGGGCTCCTTCGAGCGCTATCAGCTACTTTGAGCGTTTGAGCTGCTTTCAACGTCAACTTATTGGTCAAGTGACTCCTAGTTCTGAAAATTTTCACGGTTTAAATATTCGTTCATGAGGATTCGATTTTCTTCCTTCCGGTTCCCATACTCCATCCCAATAATCTATTGCGATCCTATGATGAGCTGAGTGATGGAAATCTAAGTGATTTCTTATATCAAAGAAATCGTCTGAAGACATTTTCTTCATTATTGCTAATGAACTCGATATGAGTATTCAATTTCTATCCGTTTCAAATCGAAGACACATCCAGGAAAAGGAGATCCCCAGAAACAACTTCAAAGAAGTGAAAAATCACGAGAAGTACATGAAAACTCCCAAAAAGTAAGGAATTAAGTCGAATTCCACGAAACATACAAATGTTCCACATAAAACCCCTCGAGACTAAAGAAAAAATCAAGAATGACGTCGAATCTCAGAAACCATACAAACGTTCCATAATAATACTCAAGAAGAGATCGTCAGAAAAAATACTCTACTCTTTCCGTAAGATTATTTGATATCATGAATGTAACTGGAATCAGTGGAATGAAAATGTGGAATCAGTATGAGTTCCAAGTACATGTGGAATAGGAAAAAAGAGCATTCAAAGTGATTCATGATTTTTCAAAAACTTCTTCTCTTCGCACGAATCCGTCAAAGGGGGTGGGAATGAACAATAGATTCATCCATTTCACTCACTAGAAAGAGCTCTGAATTATCTGAAACCTAACCCACTGGTCGGTTTTCATCATTTTTTGGAACAGGCCCGACCTTTGGCCGTGACCCACCGCTGATATTTTTGCGCGGCTCTTAAGTATAGATGAAGTGCCCCCGGACGCACAAAAAGAAACGTAATATTTCCGAATTAGGTATTGAGGAACAATTTATACATGAATTATATATAACGTATATGTGAACTGTATCAATTCAATTATACAGGGTGGGGCATTTAAAGTGTCGCGGGCGTTGTTTCCAAAAATAAAGTGAGATACGAGGAAATTCTTCGGACAAAAGTTGTAGGGTACCGAGGGGGACATCCGATGGTGGCCTTGTCTTTGACCTCAAATCTCATCTTCAAGGGCATTCTGAGATCAACTCTTGTTTTTTAAATAGCATCTCATATTTTTTACTGCAGATTTGGATTCTAGGTCAAAAACCAAGAAACTTTTGTCTGAACCATTTTCCTGAAATCCGCAAAAATGGCGCTCTAATCGATATTGTTCCATTTTGAATCTGACATTCGAATAACTCGAGAACGAAGGGTCTTGCGAGAGAATGTTTCGTACAAAAGTTGTCAATACACAACACATTTCAATCGTCTACATTACCACCATTCAGAGCTCACGCGATGTAAACAAACGACGGGGTTCAGTGAAAATTCACGATTTTGAAAGTCAGTTTGTCAGTTACATTTGATTATTACTTGGTTTATGACAAATTGAAAATCATGGATATCCGATACACGGCTTCTGAAAAGATCGATATGATCTACATTTACGGTGAAGTGCATAAGAACCCCAGACAAGCATATGACTTGTATGCAGAACGATTTCCTGAAAGAACAACGCCATCCATTAGGTATTTTCAACGCTTTACAAAATTATTCTCAGAAACGGGAAGTGTTACAAGGGGAAAACGACATCGAATGAGAACTGTTAGCGGAGGAAATGCGGAAGTTAATGTACTAGCTGCAGTAGCCAATAATCCACACGTGAGCTCTCGTGAAATTGAACTCCATTCGGGAATTTCTCGAAGAAGTGTTCTTCGAATACTGAAACGTCACAAATTCCATCCGTATCACATTTGTTTGCATCAAGACCTTCACGGTGATGATTTCGAAAATCGTGTACAGTTTTGTCGATGGGGTCTAGCACAAATGTACAATAACAACTTCATCAACATATTATTTTCTGATGAGTCGACGTTCACCAATCATGGTCAAGTAAATCGACATAATATGCATTACTGGGCGACAGAAAATCCAAGATGGTTACGTCAAGTAGAGCATCAAAGACAATGGGCTGTGAATGTTTGGTGTGGTATTTTTCGATTTCGAGTAATTGGACCGTACTTCATTGCAGATACGCTAAATGGAGAGGAGTACAGACATTTCTTAGATCAAGTACTTCCAACATTACCTGAAGACATACCTATTCAGGAACGATTGAATATGTGGTATCAACACGATGGTTGTCCATCCCATTATGCAGTCACAGCTCGAGAAATATTGGACAGAGATTATCCTGGACGATGGATAGGACGTCGTGGACCAGTTCATTGGCCTGCCCGTTCTCCGGATCTTACTTCTCCAGATTTTTTTTTATTGGGATACATGAAAGATACAGTTTATCAACGAGCACCGACTACACCTGAGAATATGCGTCAACGAATCATCAATGCATGCGCGAGCATCAATGAAGATATTTTAGCACGAGTTCAGCAATCTTTTGTGAAACGTTTTGAAATGTGTATTGAAGTCGAAGGCTATCATTTTGAGCATCCACTGCATTCAAATTATCCAAGTGATGTAGACGATTGAAATGTGTTGTGTTTTGTCTGTTATACCCCATCACCTCCGTTTCAGTTCAAGGGGTCTCCCTTGGAATCAGACAACTTTTGTCCGAAACATTCTCCTCCAAGACCCTTCGTTTTCGAGTTATTCTAATGTCAGATTCAGTATGGAACAATATCGATTAGAGCGCCATCTTTGCGGATTTCAGGAAAATGGTTCAGACAAAAGTTTCTTGGTTTTTGACCTAGAATCCAAATCTATGAGATGCTTTTTAAAAAACAAGAGTCGACCTCAGAATGCCCTTGAAGATGAGATTTGAGGTCAAAGCCAAGGCCACCATCGGATGTCCCCCTCGATACCCTACAATTTTTGTCCGAGAAATTTTCTCGTATCTCATTTTATTTTTGGAAAAAACGCCCGGGACACTTTAAATGCCCCACCTTGTATACAGGGTGTCCCATTTTGAATAGCCAGGGCTCATATCTCCCAAAGTAATGGGGCTGGAAGAAGAAGTTTCGGGAGAAAGTTGCGGGGTTCTGAGGGGGACATTTGATGGTAACCTTGACTTCGACCTCAGACTCCATCATCAAGGTCATTTTGAGGTCAACTTGTGTTTTCCAGAAGAGACCCCCTATTTTTGACTACATCCTTGGAATGTGCGTTGAAGACCAAGAAACTTTTGTCTGAACCAGTTTCCTGAAATTTGCGAAGGTGGCGATCTAATCGATAAAGAAAGAAAGGAGATTCAAGAAACACTCTCACCGCTTTCTGTGCGAAACGACACTCACCTCTTCAGTTATTTCTTCCCAACAGGGCTGGATTGAGGGCCAATGGCCCCATTCGCCCCCACCTGCCTCAATTCGGCCCTGGTTCCCAATCTTCGGGGAACTGCCGTTGGCATCAGCGTTACCTAATGTGCAACACGAGGAGGTTGCGCAATTGGACTTTGCACATCGCTGTGGCCCTGAAGAGGGCCGATCATTTCGACTAGGGAGGGACGTGTCTGTGACTTTTGGAAACAGTCGGGTTCCGTAATTGAGTGATGATTCCCTGATCCAATCATCTCGTGAATTCACCCGTACCACACCAAACATCTCTACGTTGCCTCCATGTTACCTTCATGTGGGATCTCCGTTCGTCCACGTTCCATCCACGTCCACCTTTGATCGACGTGGAGTCCACGGAGATGCGACGTAGAAATCGGTGGATGCGCTGTTAGGGACTAAATGCTCGAATACGTTACCTTCATTTGCCATACATACATGGCCCTGTTGAGGAGAATAAACTGAAGAGGTCAGTATTGTTCCGCACAGAAAGCAACAAGAGTGTTTCTTGAATCTCCTTTCTTTCTTTATCGATTAGATCGCCATCTTCGCAAATTGCAGGAAACTAGTTCGGACAAAAGTTTCTTGGTTTTCAACGTTCATTCCGAGGATGTAGTTCAAAATAGGGGGTCCCACTTGAAAAACACAAGTTGACCTCGAAATGAGCTTGAAGATGGAGTCTGAGGTCGAAATCGTAGTTATCATCAAATGTCCCCCTCTGAACCCTGCAATTTTTCCCCGAGGATTTTTTTTCGTGCCCCATTACTTTAGGAGACAAAGCCCTGGCTATTTGAAATAAAGCACCCTGTATATATGTCACTTTCTCCGCAGTCTTTGAATATTCGTCATCTTGGCTTGAATCAATGAATTGTCAAGGAACATGGCTCCTAGGGGTTCTTGAGGGTGCCGAATCCGAATCTGGAATCAAATCCCGAATCCAAGGTGGCGAATCCAATGAAGCGGACGTGAATTTACTCATTCTTGCATTTGTGGACAGATTTGTATGGAACATGGGTTATAGAGGTTTTCGAGGGTGCTGAATTCGAATCTGGGGTGAAATCCTGAATCCGTAATACCGGATTCAAGATGACGGACGTGAGATCAGTCAACTTCGCATTTGTGGACAGATTTATATGAAACATGGATCCTAGGGGTTTCGGAGTGTGAGGAATTCAAATCTGACGTCAGAAGACGAATTCAAGATGGCAACTCCAATATGGCACACGTGAATAGTCATCCTGGCTCTAATGAACAAAATTATATTGTTATATTTAACATGGGTTCTAGGGATTTTCAAGGGTGCTGAATAAAAATTTGGGCTCAAATTTTGGAAGGGGATAATAATATCGGACTCCACATGTAAGCTTCACTGCTTCCGAAGACTCTTCAAGAGCTGGTAGAAGTTATGACAACTGCGCACTGGTGAGAATTCAGAAGTGAAGGAAGTAGCTATTGAAACAATTGAAGCCTCAAAATATTCCGATTCATTCCCAAATTACGCCTAAATATAAATATCTCTTAGCTACGCACATTCCAGTCAAATGACTTTGAGCTTACGCTTTCGTCGCGCTTCCAGGCTTTATTTTTACCAGGACAGTTGAAATTCTGCAGTTCTCCAGGTACATGTTTCTGAACCATTCGGAGATGGTATAAAGGATGGCAGGCAATGAGTTTCAGGCTTTCTGAATATCACAAAGTTATTTACAAAGTTTCTCAATTGAGTAAAAAACCGATGAGTGCCTTCCCATATATCCCCGGATATCTGAATTGTCCAAAATGCGAGCGAAGCGAGCATATGTGGGCTTCGATCCATTCAAAATGAGTGACGCCAATTTTAAAGGGGGTTGGACTGCTGAGCGAAGCGAAGCAGTCAGGGAGCAGAGCCCTCTGGTTTACTTTTCGGGGGTTTCCTTGTACTTGTCGTGATTTTTCTTTTTTTGGGGGATATAACTTGATGTTTTCGCTGTTGTACAAATCATGAATGTTGTTTTGTCCTCATTCATATTCATACAATGGTTTCCTAGTAATATTGTTCTCATATTGTTGAGAATATTTTCTAACTCAGCACCACTCGTAGCTAATATAGCTATGTCATCTGCAAATCTCAACATGCTTACATTCTCTCCCCGAAACTGTAATTTCAATTGCACTTGCTCCTTCATTCCGTTCATCACTTCTTCCATACATAAATTGGAAATCGATGGTGATAGTAAGCATCCTTAGCACACCCCTCTTTCAACTTGTGCTTCTCCTTCTTGACCCTCTATTTCTATTATTGCGATTTGATTCTCATATGATCCATATATTATTCTTCTATCCTTAAAATTGATTCCTACCCTTTCCAAAATCGCGAAGATTGTCTCTCATTCAAAATTACCGAATACTTCCCGTATATCTACAAAACCTATGTACACAAACTTTCTCAACCCTAGACTTCTCTCTACCACTGTTCTCAGTGCTAATATTGCTTCCCGCGTTCCCCTATTTCTCCTAAAACTGAACTTATCTTCTGCTAATCTACTGTCTATTTTATATCTTATTATATATTCCATTAGTTTCTATCCTCCTGTACATAATTTTTGCCAGTATTTTCGAGACATGTCAAGTTAAACTAATCATTCTGTAGTCTCGGCGTTTGTCTGCTCCTTGTTTTTTCGGAATGGTGACAATTTGATTCTTCTGGAAATCTTTTGATACTTCTCCATTTTCGTATATATCTCTGACCGATTCAAACAGTGTGTCATGGTTCCTTTGCCTGGAGGCTTTGATGAAGTCCGCACTCGTGCCATCTGTTCCCGGCGCTTTATTATTTTCCAATTCTTCCAAAGCTCCGTCAAATTCTGATTCCAAAATCGGATCCCCCTTCGTTCTTATGAATGCTCTCCCTAGAGAATTTTCGATCTTACTGCTCCTAGATTCCATTTATCCAAAAAATCTCTAGACATCATAACAACGTGAAGTTTATGTGAATTTAGTAGTTTTCAATTATGGAGGAAATTGGTGTAGAAAGTTACAAAAACACCGTATGTCCATGGTGAAATCCCTAAATCCCACTGATTTCTCATTCGACCTGCACAAATACCAAATTTACATCAAACCAGAAGGCTCTGCCACCTGACAGCTTCGCTCTGCTCAGCAGTTCGATCCTATTCAAAATTCACTCCGCTCATATTGAACAAATCGTAGCCTCCATATGCTCGCTTCGCTCGCGTCTTGAACAATCCAGATATCCTGGGATATATAAAGGGGCACCCTTCGGTTTTTCGCTCGACTGAAAATATTTTTCATGTAACATGCAGAACACGTGAAACTCATTGCCTACCACTCCGTATACCAACTTGAAATGGTTTGGAAACAAGTTTTTGAATTATTGCAGAATCCGGACAACTGTCCTGGTGAACATAAAGCGTGAAAGTGCGACGAGAGACTTCACGCTTGATTGGTTTCAATCACTACCTCCTTCACTTTCGGATTCTCACTAGGGTGGAGTTGTCATAACGTGAACCAGCTTTTGAAGACGGATACAAGAAAACTTACAAGGGAAGATCGAAATTCCATATTTTTCGAACATTTGATCCCAGATTTGGAACAAGTACCCCCAGAAACCTACAGAACCCATTTTCCATATAAATCTGTCCACAAATGCGGGGATGACTGAATTCACAACCCCCATATCAAATTCGCGATCCTGAATTAGTTTTCTGACGTCAGATTTGCATCCAGTACCCTCGAAAACCTCTGGAACCCATGTTCCATAAGAATCTGTCCAGAAATGCTGAAATGACTCAATTCACGTCTAGTATACTAAATCGAACATCTTGAATTCATTTTTCAACGTCAGATTCAGATTCAGCACCCCCGGAAACACACAGGACCCTTGTTTTATATAAATCTGTTCATAAATGCGCGAATGACTTAATTCACGTCCATTCTTCTGGATCCGTCATCTTGGGTTCATTTTCAACATCAGATTTGAATTCAGCACCCTTGAAAATTCCCGGGATTCATGTTTCATTAAAATCCGTTCATGTATGCCAGAATAACAAACGTGTGAACATCGCGGAGAAACCGAGTTTTTCGAATATGCATACAGCGGAGTAAATTTTCTCCGAGATCACCTATTTTTTTTAGAAGAAATTGACCAAAAATAGAAGGACTTGTCCGATTCCGATTAGGTTTGAATGGTCTCCGGCGAGGGGTTCTAGAAGGTCTCCCATAAATTTCGGTTCTCACCAAGTCGGCTTGAACCAAACAACCCTGTTACAGGTTGTTCATGATTCACCGGTACTTGAGAGTACCGGAAGACAGTCTCAAATCAATGGAAGAGTTCTCTTGCTTGTTCGGGAAATAGCCACGGAAGGACTATGTGGTGTATGCGCTTTTGTGTCAGAAGGATACTAGTGTCAAGGCTTGAGCCAAATTATTCCTGCCAAATTATTTGGAAAAAAAATAATAAAATCGATTAATATGCGTTTGAGGACCTATTTCAGCACATACATACTGGACAGCGCAATCAAAAGTAGTTGATTCCATTGCACTAGTTTCGAATAATTTGGAACGAACAATCCGGCTAGAGTGCCCACGTCAGTATTCTCTCTATATCGTGAAGATCGAGCCTGACGCTTCGCCTCACGGTGCTGGTTGTACATTGACTAGTGCCTTCTGAAGTTCCCATCACAAGGTCTCGTCAACCATGACGTTTTACCAAAACAACACGGTGATTAGAGTCCGTTTATGATAAGTTCAATTAGATTCGCTATATCCATGCTCTATAGCACTTGGCCCATCGCCCGTCTGATCTCGAGTTGGCTAGACTTTGTGATGAGGATTCTGATGTCTTTCACTGTTGTGAACGTGTCCTTCTACGGTTTCCTCATCCGTCACACCAGTGGCGTTAATAAGTTGTCACAAGAATAATGGTGGAATACAATGAGCGTGTCTGATAAATACTATAAACAAGTAACAGCAATTTTCTCACAAATCCAAAAATTCGGAAACGAGATGCTTATCTTTCGATTGGTCCTAGAATCGCTATTAGTTGCTCGTAGCATTTATCAAAACGGATATATCGAGAAAAAATATAATTCTCTCATAGAAAGCTTCGTGTAGAGGAGTGCAAAAATAAGCAAATTTTGAATCCTCCATATTCAAATTCTTCAGAGAGTAGGAAATGAATCTCTTTCCGTCAAATTTATAGTGCAGGACTTGAAGGATTGAAGGAAGCTATTTGTTAATCGAGCAATAAAGTTATTCACATGATTAATGGAAACGTACTCACTGCAGAGTCTGAGGATTTAAACCCTTGATACCAGCATCAGGACAGCCGAAGAATGTGAAACAGATTTGACCCACGACGAAGCACAAACCAACCACAACGTTCCAAGCAAGCAGTGGTCTAGGGCCTGGTTTGAATTTACTTATCATGAAGCCAGACATTAGGAACCCTAGTACCATTCCAATCAAAGACATAGGACCTGTTGGGTAACATCACAGTAATAACATCAGTTTATTGAATCAAGAAAATATTCATTAGGCATACGCGGAACGTTCAGAATGTTCAAAAAATGTCCCAAAGACGCCTCACGTTGTTGGAAATTCGGGTGATTCAAAATGTTCAGTAACTAGATTCTGTCAAATAATATGAAAATATTGGATGATTACAAAAAATCGGGGACTTAATGATACTCAACCCACAGCAAACCAGACACCCAATTCGAGTGGGTACCCGACTTTTTCGAGGACATACTCACCCCTAATATATAGATTGTATCAAGTTAATCTATTACACACAGATGATTATTGGAAAGAATATAGGGATGGGCGATATACCTCCTCCTTAAGGTGATACTAGCGGCGTGGCAGCACTGAAGTCACTTAGAACAAACTACAGGCAAACTTCAATTCAATCAAAATATCGCTCTGTAAAGCACTTCTCTAATTCAAATAGAAGTGCTGTACAGGGCGATATTTTGATAAAACTGGAGCGTTTGCTCGTAGTCTGTCATGAACGATTGGGCTGCTGCTACGCCGCTAGTATCCCCTTAACGATATCCGATATCGATACGCATCGATGATCCCTTCCGTAATACAAGAAAATATCGGTGTTATGAATACCGATATCCTCAATATTGATACAAAATTGTTCGAAGAATTGTTCAACCTTCACTGACACAAGATGTGAACACTCATGAGTGAAATTCATAATGTGTAAGCATCTAATCATTTGGAGGGAATGATAGATTAAAGACACAAGAGAGTAATGAATTGAAACTTTCAAATAACATTGGATGATATCACTTTCCTGTGGCGGGAAAAATATAATCATGGGATTTCCAATGACGAGAAACAGAAAATGAAATTCACAATGCTTCACAGTGAAGTTTATTGAGTAGCGTATGATAGTACCGAATGTACGTTACACCGAACTCCAGTACCGAATGACAGTGATACTGAATGACTATAATACCGAAGAAAAAATATAACTTCCAACACAAATCAAATTATCGGTCACCTTCATGATGAGAAATGATTTTTCAACGCTTAACAAGTGTGAACAATTAATTTTCTATGGAGAAAGTGGCCAATCATTTGATTGATATTGAAATTCATATCTTTTATCCGATATTATGAGCATTCGGTATCATCCAGATAGCAAAAGAGTCCTGAGGAAGTACATAATCAGTACAATGTATTCATATGGGACTCTCTTGTGACGCTTGTGTCATATTAGTTATAGTCATTCGGTGCTCGGAAGGAAATATTCCGCTAAAAAATTTCTGGAAATTTTTGTGAAATCTCTGAAAAACTCTGATTTTTCTCTGATCAAGTCTGAGAAACTCAGATTTCGATGAAAAATCTGATATTTTCGGGACTTCCTTCCCAGAGTTCTCCAGAATTGTTTCGGAGTTTATCAGAGATTTTCCATCGGTACCTCAGACCAATGATTACACAGCCGCACAAAAAAAGTTGTATACACCATTGATGCGATATACGCTATTCGTAGTATTCTTGTCTCCCGAACCCAAATTCAATGCCAGAATTCAGCTACCACGTCACAATTTTCTTCCTAACGTTAAGAACCAGGTGGACAATAGTAGAATGAACAAAAATCCCACAAACACATATGAGGAGAGAATTTATTTCATATCTAACTATATATGCATCAGTGAATAGACTCGCCAATGCCAAATCCATCGCCCGAATTGAGATGACATGTCTCATTGTTTTTCTAACCTCAAAAACTAACCAGAGATCATGATGTTTGAAAGGTAAACGGTTTGCAAACAAATTTGGTACAGAGAGGTGTTTTTGGATGCTGATTACGGAGATAGAGTGAGATTTGCGGAATTCAAGATGGCGGATCCAATATGGCGAGCAAGATTTCCGAAAGTCATTGGATTCATACCAGATTTGGTATACGAGGGTTTCTTTGGATGGCTGATCATGAATCTGGAGGTGAATATGCAAGATTCAAGATGACGGATCCGATATGGCGTACAAGACTTCTGAAAATGATTGGCTTCTTACCTAATTCGCTATAAAGCGATAACAACTTTGTTCAAAAAACCCAGCATGTTCCAACAAGGTATCAACTTCGTACCAGCTGGTGCCAGTCACAGACCATGATGGTTGGATCAACAACCAATATGGGAACAACTATTCTAGGTGGACCAACTTGGCTCCTGCATGGAGAAAAATGAGGAGATCATGCTGGGTAGGACCTACCCGTATGGGACTAACATAGTCCTACCTAGGTCGCCTATAGCTACCACTCAGGTAGGTCCTACTCAGCATGGTTTCACCTAGGTTGTTATTACCCAGTATGGTTCCACCTAGGTCGGCACTATCCTGCATGGCAATCCTCATAATTCCAGTAGTATGAAGCAGATAGGGATTTGGTTATCAGTTTGTTAGGGCTGTTGACTTTCACAATACAATTATATTTGGTGATTTCCTTCAAAACCAGGTCATCGGGCCTGGTGTAAGGGAAAGTGCAGCATATTGGCCTCCAAAAATCATTGAAGTATCGGTGATATACTTGGAATTATTTGGCGCTCTGTCAGTACAACTGGAACCAGGCTGACTTACCTGAAACCATGATCCTATATTTTTGTTGAGCCAGCCATCATACAGTGATGCTGAATTCAACGAAACTGATGCCTCCATCACGTCCATCTGTGTAGAAATCCCACACACACAGTGAACCCATCGACCAGAGAAATTTGATTTTGTAGATCGTGATGGAGATGATAATCTCGTTGAATCTGACTTAACTGCCCTCATGATCTGTAAGTAACATCTGCTGGAACCAAATTGATCCAATTGGGCCCAAGTCGATCTCTTGTTGGTTGTTGCGCCATTCATCATGGTCTGTGCGATGCAACCGACTGGGTACAGCTGAGGACAAGTTGGTCCAATCAAACCAAGTTGGTCTCATATTGGTTGTTGGGCCAACCATCATGGTCTGTATGATGTAACCAACTTGGTTCAGCTGGGGCCAAGTTGGTCCAATTGAAACCAAGTCCGTCTCACGTTGGTTATTGAGCCACCCATCATGGTCAGTATAGTGGAACCAAGTTGGTTCAGCTGTTCTTAGTCCAGAGCGAAGTTAATATATGGATGACTATTTCCGGAGTGAAGATTACTGCATTGGAGTAGTCTATACCAAAATTCAAGAAACATCCACTTTGTGAGAAACAAGCCATACTGAAGAAGTTGGAGGAGCGACCAAAAAATATTGACTAATTGTATGGAGTGAAATATACTCCTTTATTTTCCTCCGCGTGCTGGTTTCGATTGAAGACCGTGATGGTTAGACCAACAACCAATATGGGACTAACTTGATTCCAACTCATTCCAATTACAGACTGTGATGGCTGACTCCACAATCAAATAGGGTCAACTCAATTTCAGCCAGACTGGCCTCATTCGAACTGTACCAACTCGAACTCCATTCATTCCAAGTTCACTAACATCCAAGTGATTTTGGAAATCCACATGATGCACGGTTTTCTTACAAGTATGAGTCGAAAAACATTCTGACACAAATATCGAATATGATTGTATTGTAAATGCAAACAGCTTAACAAAATGATGGCTGAGTACCCGCTCAATTGCGAGATTTAACGAGACGATGCATTTCAGATCAGTAACAAGTGAAGAAAAAAAAATCTCGGAATGCCAGTGGGACGACACCGTGCGGAATTCAATGAAAATATCACGACTCTGGCACAATTGTACATAAGTATGTTCTACTGAAATTTGAGAGATTCCTCTACTGCAGATCTCTTTGGGGCCATAGCAAGCATGGTCTGATCGAAGTCATTACCAGATCAGCAGTATCAGATAGAACCATGCCGGCCAGTTTCAATTGCTAGGTAAACCTGGTGCCATGCAGATTGATCTTACACAACATAGTCCTACTTGGCATGGTGTGACCATGTAACCACATTCCTACTGGTCTTACCCAGCATGATCGAACCTAGCTGGTACCCAGCGAGAACTTATTTTGAGTCCTAATACCTCATTCGAGTCCGCTAACGACTCCTCATCTACTTTCTTCCGGCCATATCTTGTTCTTTTTTCGGCTAACGATTTTTTTACAGATTTTCTGCCCAATCGATTTTTCCGCTTCTTGCTTGTCTCTCTTTTGAGTAACCAGCAATGGTCCGCCGACATAAGGTCATCCTATCTTCCTTGGTATCGATTCTTGATCACTTCAAGGTGTTGGTGGGAGCGTTCACCTTATTTCTCACTGTAATCACCAAGATTGTCCGGAAATTCATTGATATGAGGATCCAAGAAGTATAGTTTCAAATCCATTAAGCAGCCCAATTTTCCGAAGTTTTCGATCATTCCCTCAACCATTTCTTTATATTGAGAATTTTTCTCATCCTCTGAAAAGTTCTTTGTCCCCTCTTTGAAAATGAGCAAAGCAGCTTCCTCAGCGTCTTCAATTGAAGTAATCAATGATGTATCTTGGAACAGCCTTCTGATTTGCGGGCCGTCAAATACTCCTACTCTAATTTCAGCTCTAGAATATTTCGGAAATTTATCGTATAAATATTGAAAGCATTGACCCTCCTTGTTCAAGGCTTCCGTGAATTGTTTCATAAGCCCAAGTTCCATATGAAGGGGAGGGATGAGAAGTTTCCTCTGATGTCCCAAGGTATCAGAAAGTACATCATTTTCATCAGGAGTGAACGATTCTCTCGTCAACCATATATTCTTCTTATGATGCTGTTCTCTATCTCTACTATTCCACAAACACCCATAGCAGGGATGACGTGTGTACCCAGACTGCTGTCAGAGCAATATCGTTAAAATTTTCAGATCTCCACAGATATCCCAGTTATGCTCAGGCTATTTTATTCCTTCTAAAAGCTCTTCCATTTGTCCATATTGCTCTTCCATGACTGTTAAATGTGAGATTAGAATAGGGGCACAAACGTTGGTATTGTGCAGCGAAACTGCCTCTATCCTACGGTTTGAAGAATCTTCAAATAATCTCCATTGGTCAGGATTGTATAGATCTTTCTGAAATTCATCTATCAAGTCTTTTACATCAGTGCCATATGCAAGTGACAACGTATCATCCATCGTGAAGTATTTTCGGAATTCTGCGTCTCTGTGTCTATGGAGTGAAACTCTTGTTTCTGAATTAAGTAAGTTCCTTCTCTCGAAGAATGGAGCTGAACGCTCGACACCATCTTTGAGTAAGCCCAAGTCTCGGACAAGATCATTGAGTTCCGGCTGTGATACTAATTTTGGCCCTGGTTTACAATCATATGGCAGGAATTCTCCGTCTTGATTGCGGTCACCACTATCCACATCATCGTCGGTAGATCTTTCTTCGTCAAAGGCGTCATCGCTGTTTGAATCCCCTTGGGCAGATTCGCACGCTAAGTTTCCGGCATGATCTGATGGGGTACGATCATCAATTTTCATAGCGTCAAGCATCAACATCAAGTACTTCTGCATTAGAATTGGCCTCGATTGACTTTTTCATCGTTGAAACTTCTACATGAAGAAATTCACGTTCATTTCTGCGGGCATGCCCTATTACACTATTCATACAAAAATAAGTCATTCTCGCTGAGTGGTTTATTCCACAATGCTGGTCTTGGATATTTGATGATCTTCTCTTTATTCTCGCCTGTAACGTAGCAGTTACAATACTCTCTCTCTCGTCGCCGCCACACGAATTTTGATTACCAAATAACCGTCCAATATCGGAATCCCGAAGGGGATTGTCCTTGGGACAGAGATTTTTCATGTAAATATCTTTTATTTTAACTAAAATTTATATAAGTATAGATTATCTTTGCATTAGAATTAGAAATTTGAGATTGTCTTAGTAGAAACTTGAAATCAGTTGTGGTTGGTGGAAATAACCACTTCAGCAATGATATTTTTGAATGTTTAGTTTACTTTTCTCTTCTGGAATAAGTAATTCAGAAAATGAAATTTGAAATTCAAGATAATATAGAAATTTGAAGTAAGATCTATAGCGTTGATCGATAAACGAGTGAACCGAGTGACCAAACGTGGAAACATTCATTTGCTTCTCTATAACTACGATATTTCGTACTATTTCTCTCATGTTGCGAGCATACGAGAGAGAGAGAGAAGGATAGACGTATACGCCGAATACGACCACAAGAGAGAGAGAGAGAGAGAAAAGACCCGTGGATGTCACTACCATCGTTCATCGCCAACGAACTTGAATCCTTATCCAAGGCCCAACAACCCGCTCGGATGTCTCACTCCGCCAGAGAGAGGGGAACAAAGGCGCCAAAGACGACGAAGAAACCGATTACTTCTAATAAGAATGAGAAATCATATCAAAGGCAACGATCAAAACAAAGCGCTGAATGATCGTTAGAAATCATTTTGTTACTCATGTTTCTCCAAAGATACGGAATAACAAACGTTAAGAATGCGCGCACCACTGTGGCTACTCAAATCTGTGTAACGCGCAAGCGCGTTACAAACGTCTCGTGCTTGGCAGCGAGCAGCGGCATTCCGAGTTTGGACGGCAATCGATACGGTAACGGGAGTCAATCGGACTCTGAATCTCGCGTGGTTCCGGGAATAAAGAAAGTAGAAAAACGTGCTGAGTGAGAGTTGAGTGATTATTGTTTTTTTTGCTACCTCTCTGCACACCATACTACGAGGTTTGTTCAAAAAGTAAGGTGACTTTGTATTTTTAAGAAAAAATATTTATCTATTTATCAATATTTATGTTGTCCCCTTCAAAGTAATCCCCCTCAGATACAATACACTTATGCCAACGGTTTTCCCAATCCTCAAAGCACTTCTCATAAGCACTTTTCGGTATAGCCTTGAGCTCTTCCAGCGATGCAGTCTTTATCTCTTCAATCGTTGCAAATCTCCGTCCTTTCATAGGTCTCTTTAGTTTTGGGAACAAGAAGAAGTCACATGGGGCCAAATCCGGTGAATATGGTG
Organism: Gonatopus flavifemur; assembly: GCA_018340375.1. Taxonomy (NCBI): domain Eukaryota; kingdom Metazoa; phylum Arthropoda; class Insecta; order Hymenoptera; family Dryinidae; genus Gonatopus; species Gonatopus flavifemur. Next base: position 6,744,693 of record JAFFJZ010000014.1, read on the forward strand.
GCTGAGGCATGATTGTGGTGTTGTTTTTGGCCAAAAAATCTCTCACAAGCAAAGATGAGTGAGCAGGGGCATTATCGTGATGCAAAAGCCATGAATTATTTTTCCACAATTCTGGACGTTTTCTTCGTATCGCTTCTCGCAAACGGCGCATAACTTCAAGATAATACTGTTTATTGACCGTACGACCATATGGTAAGAACTCCTGATGCACCACGCCATGGTAATCGAAGAAAACAGTGAGCAAAACTTTGACATTTGATCGAACTTGGCGTGCTTTTTTCGGTCTTGGCTCATCTGGGGTCTTCCATTGGGACGATTGGACTTTGGTTTCGACATCATAACCATATACCCATGATTTTTCACCAGTTCTGACCCTTTTGAGTAAATCTGGGTCGTCGTTGACGTCATTCAACAGTTCTTGAGCGATGCTCATGCGACGGTTCTTTTGGTCAAAATTCAACAATTTCAGAACAAATTCCGCTGACACACGTCTCATGCCCAAAACGTTAGTAAAAATTTCATGGCACGAGCCAAGCGATAAACCAACATCCTCAGCAACTTCTCTGATAGTGATTCGACGATTTTCCAAAACAATTTTCTTCACTGCTTGAACGTTTTCATCAGTTGTTCACGTGCTTGGGCGTCCAGAGCGAGGCTTGTTCTCACCTGCTTGCTCTTCCTTTTTGACATCATTTTGAACGCTTGCTATCTTCATCTTTTGCCTCGCACTTACACTCGCTTTGCACTGGAAGTTCATTTCTCTTATATTTATTGAAATCTTTCGTGCGAGAGGGCAAAGTATCACAAGTGGAAGTGAGAATAAGAGGGAGCGGCGTTACAAATGGCGCCCAACGTGGGGCACCGTCATATAAATTTTCTTCGAAATCGAATCCCACGTCACATGTTTCCTCGAAATCCTCCATGTGTTTTTCCGAATCCTTGTGTTGTTTCATGATAAAATTTAACTATTTCTTCACATGATTTCACCTGTTTTTCTTTTAAATTCCGAAATTCGTGGAAATTTATATATCAAAATTGTAAAGTGGACGAATTCGTATGTAAAATTTCATAAACGGAACTTGAAACATTGAAATATCGAAATTTTGAATTGTGAATTGGGAATTCTGTTGATCGACTTGAAATTGGAAGTTTTCGTTGAAATCAAGGATTATATGATCCAACTCATGGTTCAAGATTAGAGTTTCTTCTTATGAAATTCAGAATTTATTACTCGAAGATCATCGTGAATCACAAAACAACCATGACCCCTCTGTGTAACACAAAAGTTACTTAGTACGGATTTGACTCGAAATTCATATCTACTTCTATTGAATTTATTTCCATTCCTCCTGCGAATGATTTTGATGTTCATATAGTATCGAAGTAAGACATCAAGTCCTCGACCTTGATGCTTCCCGACTGTGAATTTCCTACTGTTTATCGTCCCCTCTCTATCTTTGCCGCAACCGAGCGGTTTCGTTGAACAAGAAGAGAGAGATCGATTTATGATTGGGAATCAGAAAATATATCGATGGGAATCGGAAACGTGAAATGGTGAATTCATGTTTCTCTTTATGTTTGAAATTGATTGAGTTGAACTAATTTGTTGAAATTTTGTATGATGCCATATATATTGTTTTTTTCCATCATCGTGTGAACTGTTTCTTCTTTTCAGCAGTGATTGTGAAAAGTGTAAAAACTCCCATTGTCGGTAAAATGGATCGCGTGCGGACCATCCCTCTGAAGATAACCGTGCGTGATTAGGAAATCTCCACCGTCGATAATCGAGAATCCGAATTTATCATACGGGATCCGCGTATTGAGAAAAACGATTATCGCAAGAAATCATCAAGTTAACAGTGCGTAATAGACCTTCCTGCGGTCGGTAGTTGAAAGTTAGATTTCATCGAATGCGTTTGTTTTGAAATCGACTACATTGCAAAATCATTGATGTTATAATATAATTGTTAGTAACGATTATTGGATTCGGGAAAGACACTATTCTTCGAAATGAATTGTTCACGTTGTCGTTCATAGTACCGAGTACTGACCTAAAATCGTTGTAGACCCAACCGTGGACTGTCAAAACTCTTATTGAAGGATGAAGTGAAAGTAATAACCATGTTCTCAATGATAACAATATTCAAATTCGTGAACGAGAATTAAACAACTTGTGAATGTTGATCGGACAAATACTAAGGAAATTTATTCGAATTAATCGGAAACCCGAGATTGCAATCACCCAAGATTATACTCGAAGCTGACATTTATTAAAACAAGAGCGTCCTAGTTCATTACGAATGGATTCCTCGATTGCTAATAATATTTGAATAGAAGAAATGTCCGAAGACGCATACATGTCGATAGGGGAATGGTTGCCAAGTTTGTCCGCTGAGGAAATTCAAGCCACTTTGGCCACAATGCGGATGAATTCTGAAGGGAAAGCCCAGGTGTTGCGTGATCGACATCGGCGGTGGGCTCAAGATTGGAGCCACCTTCGTCGAAATCAGAACCGCGATTCCGATGACTTCTCTTCAAGCGACGCGGATAGTTCGCGCGAACCTTCCATGCGGTACGGAGGGGCTAGACCGAGCGAACTCTTGAACTTACTAGATTCCACTAGAACTACCAATCCGAATCGTAGTTCAATAGTGACCGCAACAACTGCTTCAATATTCTCCCAAACCGTTTTAACATCGACAGCTACTATTAGTTGTGCCACAGTAACCACCGCGACTATGACTACTCCGTGTACCACCGTCCGCGCCCATAGAACCGCTACACGACCTTTAATTAACGTTCGCGGACAAAATCCGGGACATCGGGTAGGAGATATTATCGTTGAACGACCCTACGATCCGGCAGATTATTCGGAAATGAACGAAACTCCCCCTGTTATTCCGGGTGTTGACCGAGCCCAATCAGAGAGGGTCCCCATAACTTCACAGAATCTTTTGTGAACCACTTACTCCTCTACGCCCAACCGATCTGTACCCAATAATAAAAACAGGGAGCACAAAGTGTTCACCGCTCCATGGGCAGCAGAGGCCATCAGAAACGGGCAGGCCCCTGGAATTTCACAGAACACCGGTCATAATATAAACCATAGGAATCAGAATCTCCAAAACCAACCACCTACCCAACGGAATCAGACAGTTAATAACATGATTGAAACTCCTAGACAAAATCCGCGCCGGTCTCGCGTATCTTTCGCCCCCGATTCACATAATATACCGACAGCTGCCTCAACCATTGTGGAACCTTCCGAACGCTTCCAGAATGTACCGTACAATCAGGGTCACCCCGATTGTCCCGATTATCCAGATAATCAGTTCCACCACGAACAAACAGAAGTAAAAACAGGGCCGCGAACTCGGGATTTCGGGAGCAGAACGAACCATTCGCAAACTAGATTCCATAACACTACCGACTTGAACCGCACTCGTGTAGTTCGTGAAGTAGGTAAAACTGTCCAAACGTGGGAATTGAAATTTTCTGGGAGACCTGCGGACGATGTCGAAGAGTTCTGGTCAAAACTGATAGATCAAATGGAATTTTACGAGATATCAGGTGATGAGATGCTTCGAGTGATGCCCCAGATTCTAACAGATTTAGCTTACGCTTGGCTCAGATCTCATAGACGCGACTTCCGGGATTGGGAACATTTTTCGGGAGAATTTTTAGATCGTTTCCGAAAATTCGATTCTCCGTGGAAAGCGGAAGAAGCGCTGAGATCCCGTACCCAAGGCCGAGATGAGGATATTTCTACGTTTTTGCTTTGTTTCGAAGGATTGGTTAGTCATTGCCATCCAAAACCAACGTTGGAAAGTCAACTCACCCGTGCCTATTATGATCTTAGACCAGGATACCAACGGGAAATTAATCTACATGATTTTAGATCATTCTCAGAATCACGATTACTGGGTACTCAGCGGGAATTTGCGTGGGCGGCACATCAAAGATATCGACCCCCGGTAGAATCTGATCCATTCTGTCCGTCTGCCTATTCATACAAACCATCGGAAATCAATCGAAAAGACATTCTTAAGCCACGAAATCATGCTGGAACATACGCGAATGTAGATCCCGCGGACGCTTCTGAAAATACCGATAGCGACACTTCTGGTTCGATCGAAAAAGAAACCAAGACCAAACGTAAGGTCCCGAAAAATAAATCTAAGAAAAACCGAGTCACTATCGTTAATACTCAAGCTATCGCGAGTAAAAAACCGTCCGTTAGCTCCAAATCGCCCTCACAACGAACGGAAGCGCGTATACTCCAACGGAATAACAATACCGATCGAAATCGAAATAGGACTCGATCTTATCTTAACCGTTCGGGCCCTAATCCAAGATCAACCCAAGGCAATCTCCGATGTTGGAACTGCGGACATCCCGGACATTTCTTTACGGAATGTTCGCAAGATCCTACCACATTCTGTTGGAGCTGCGGACACAAAGACGTCATGAAACGAACGTGTCCCAATTGCAGTCCCAATCAGAATGATGGGGGAAACGGGGTGCGGGAGGCCAAACCGGGCCAATCACCTCCCCACGACTGGAGATAGGCCCAACGGGAAATGAAATTAACCTAATCGAACGTAACATACCAAAAGCGATCGGAATACCGACATCAGTAACCGAAATAGGACGTGACTCCGAAATCAAACCTGAGATACTGACATCTCCGACCGTGAACCCCAAGAAAATTGTAGCTACCGTGGGGGTTCATGTCCTGAGTCCCTCTGTGGATAAGGAACCCCCTCAGACCGTCCCAGAATTGGCTCAATTTTTTGAAATTGCGGAGAGCACCGTTTCCCACGATTCTCCTTTGAAATCCGTATCTAATACTTCCTCGATTGAAGAGGAAAATAAAATTGGAATTATCAACGGCTGTCGAACGAATGAAAACCGTTCGAATGTAGCTGCCAAGTCTCCAGTAGACGTGGAAATTCTTACCGTAGAGGAACCAAAGAAAAACCCTTTACCGAAATTCAATGGAATTCATCATATCTTTATAAAGATTGAAATTAACGAAATTGAAATTGAAGCCCTGCTGGACACGGGCTGTACCCGAACTGTAATCTCTGAATCCGAGTTTAGAAGGATTTTCAATCGCAACTTACCAAAAGTAGAACGTACTTCGGTTATCGTCCGTGTAGCTAATGGGAATGATGAGCCGGTTCTGGGAACGGTCGAACTAGAAACCAACTTTTATGGGCTTATTCGCGAACTCACCGTTCGCATACTTCCGACTTTGCACCCAGATTTCATCCTGGGATTAGATGCTTCAAATTTTGTTTGAAATTATAATCAACGGACGAGATAATACTTGGTGTTCTCTACTAATTGACCGTAATCCGACCGTTGATTATCGAATATTACGGCCCAATTATTCCTCTGTCTATTGTGGTGGTATTGCTAACATTACTGAAACTGAAATTTTGAATGCGACGATAAACCGTATCCGAGATCGCTTTCGAAATAGAAGAGTAGGTGAAACGTCCCTTGTCAAACATAAAATAGATGTACAGGGACATGAGCCCATTAGGCAGAGGAATTATAGGGCCTTACCTAAAGTAATCGAAGCGATGCAGGCGGAGACTCGAAGCATGTTGGAACAAGGGAGAATTGAACCATCCCAAAGTCCATGGTATGACCCGGTAGTTATGATTTTAAAACCATCGAAAGAATATCGTTTTTGTCTGGATTTCCGAAAAGTGAATGCCGTCACCAAGAAAGACGCTCACCCCTTGCCTAATATGGAGAGAATTCTAGACAAATTACGATACGCGAAATTTATCTCGACCATCGATTTGAAACAGGCATTCTATCAAATCCCGTTAGAAGAATCGAGTGAAAAGATGACTGCTTTTCTTGAACCGGGAATGGGGTTATTGTAATTTCGTAGAATGCGGTATGGGTTGACGAATGCCCCAGCTACCTTTCAGCGACTCCAAGACCAACTGATAGGACCTGAAATGGCACCGAACGCCTTTGTCTATATCGATGACGTTGTCATCGTTAGCTCAACCTTTGAGGAACATATACGATGGATCGAACTCATCATCGATAAAATAGACAAGGCAGGGCTTACCATAAACCCGGATAAATGCCAATTTTGTCGCGATGAAGTCACGTGCCTGGGTTTCAAGGTTAATAAATATGGTTTACAAATAGATCCGTACAAAATGAGACCGATTTTAGAATACCCTGAACCGCGAAATCTTAAACAATTGCGCCGTTTCTTGGATATGTCGTCGTGGTACCGTAGGCTTCTATCCAACTACGCGGAAGTTGCCTCGCCACTGACCGGTTTGATGGAAAAGAGTGTGAAATGGCATTGGGAAAGTGAACAACAGCAAGCCTTTGACATTATAAAACAAATGATTGCCACAGCCCTAGTTCTCTCGGGTCCTCACTTCGACATTCCGTTTGTTTTGCAAACGGACACGAGTGAGTCTGGTTTGGGTGCTGTATGAACACAGACCCAAGAAGGTGAAGAATTTATAGTAGCGGTCGCCAGCCGGACGTTAACCGAACCTGAAGAGAAATACACGACCTCTGAGAGAGAATGCTTGGCAATCATTTGGTCGGTCCGGAAGTTCCACCCCCACCTGGAAAGTCATAAGTTTACCGTCATCACGGACCATAGCTGCCTTCGTTGGTTACATAACCTGAAAACCCCGACAGGTAGGTTGGCGGGATGGAGTTTAGAGTTGATGGAACATGATTTCCAAATCATCCACCAGAAGGGTGCTCAGCATCATGTTCCAGACGCTCTATCTCGAATGTTCGAAGTTGAGACCGTGACCGCAACCGACATTCGTGAAAATAACTGGTATAACCGTGAACTCACCACAGTTTCGAAATTTCCCGGCAATTCCCAGGCTGGAAGATTGAAGACGGGCGACTCTACTGCTTCAGACCAAACCGTATAGTTGAGTCTGTGATGTTCGACATCTCCGCCTGGAAACAGGTTGTCCCACCCGAATTACGCGAGGAAATAATGAAGGAAGTGCATGATGAGCCGACCGCAGGCCATCTAGGCATAGAAAAAACCCTCCCACGCGCATCATTACACTACTACTGGCCCGGTATGTACCGTGACCTGGAGGGTTATATTCGTAAGTGTACAACATACCAAAGAATGGAAGTTGAGCGAGTTCTACCGCCCGGTTTCATGGGGAAACGCTCGGTGGATTTACCCTGGTCAGTGGTGACGGCCGACATAGCCGGTCCTTTTTCGCGTAGTGGGAATGGATTCACGTATCTTTTAGTTTGAATGGATATCCACACGGAATGGATAGAATTAGTCGCTCTACGCGAAGCTGACTCAAAGAATATAATCAAAGCTCTGAAAGAGCAGATTATTCATCGAAGGGACACACCGGAGATCTTTCTCACCGATAACGGAACAGAATTCGTGAATAACGAAATGTCTAAATTGACCGCCGACTTTGGGATCGTACATTCCAAGACCCCCGTATATCGTTCGCAGGCCAACCCCGTAGAACGCGTGAACCGTATGCTGAAAACGATGATCGCTGCCTATGTCGATCGAGATCACTGGACCTGGGATTAACACTTAGCTGAATTCCGTTATGCGTATAATACTGCCGCACATACGTCGACTCAATCAACTCCCGCGTTCTTGAATTTTGGTCGCGAACCTCGACCCCCTTATTGTACGTGAACGCGATTAGAAAACGAGTTTGAAATCACCGACTTCGACCATGCACGGTGGAAAGATCATGGACTCAGACTAGAAGATTTACGTGATCTGGTTTGTCAACACCTAGACAAAGCTTATAACCGGCAAGCGAAATACTATAATCTACGCCGTAGAACTTCGCCTCTCAAAGTAGGAGCTTTGGTATGGCGACGAAAGCGCGTGTTATCCTCAGCCGTAGACCACATCACTGCCAAATTAGCTCCTAGATTTGTCGGCTCATACAGAATTTCCAAATTACCATCCCCAGTAGTTTGCGAACTAGGGGATCACAAGGGAACTCAGCGGGGAGGCATCATGTTGACGACCTTAGATTATTGAAAGAATGGAATCATGTACCAAGACGTAACCTCCAGTCAATCCGGAATACCTGATATCACTCCCAACCAGACCCCGAAATCCATGCCTACTCCATCCGATGACCTCGGCATGCACCTCCCCCCTAACGTTCTATGGCCTCATTCCACCTGCGTAGTACCCATGCTTCCCAGAAAAGAGGGCCACTCGCCGCTGCGACGGGAGACCACTGTCATTTATGGAGGCAACCGGAATGTGGAGGCACACGCCGAGGACACCTGGATCTCGATAGAGGAAGTTAGAAGGGCTTTGGATCACTTCCCCTCCGGCGAAACCTACGTCTGTTACCGAAGTGTACAAGGCCAAAACTCAAACTGCGCCCCTGCGAAATCCGGCCACGGGAACTAACCCTTTTCGGAGGATAGCAGACCGTATGGCGCGCCTGAAGATCCGCCACCTGCCGCCCATCAATATCCATCCCGCTCGCGCCATCAGTGTCGGCTGTCAGACAGGAGAGGTCAGCGTCGAACGAATAGGGGAGGCCCAAAGGAGAGCCCGCGACCGCTGGCGAGAGAAGTTCGAAGCGGAAATGGGCGGGTGCTGGAATTGTCTGGGCCTAGACCACGTTGTAGCCGAATGCACCGAACCACGAAGGTTGAAATGCGAGACATGTGGATGGCTGAACGTTACCCGCGACAAGTGCCCAGGCTGCAATCGTGAGGAGATCCAGCGCCGGAGAATGGGCCCAAAACCTCCAGGAAACCGGAGGTCACCTGGAAGCCACCCGCCTTCGGGGAGCCAAAAATCTACTGGAGCCTACCCTAAAAGCCGAACCTAACTTCGACCCCATAGTGCCATCAACCGTGCGCCACCTGGAAGCCAGTGCCGACCATGGACTTTTCTCCGAATCATGATTTCATCGCCTTCGTTACTTACCTTCGTTCATGTACTCACTCTCGTTAATGAATCGTACCCACTCTTGTTTTCTTTACATTAAACCGACCGTACACGACCTTAACCTACTACCAGCGTGTAACTTTGGTAACATTGATAATATGTCCAAATAAACCGCAACGTACCCTTATAACGATGTTTACTCCCTCACACCCTTCTAGTCGTCGACTCCTTCCTCCCTACCATATATGATATTAATTGCTTCTCCGTTCCTTTTATTCTTATTTTTATTTTTTTTCCTTATTTTATTTTTTTTCCACCCACGCGAAGAATTCTTTTGAAGTATGCCTATAGAAACCGCGTGGTCACTCGGTCACAGTATTGGAAACTCCCCTGAAGGAATGGGAGATGAGCGAGGGACGGGGAGACGGGGGGGGGGGTCTGGCTGGAGCTGCCTTGGCCGGTAGATTAGGCGCCGACTAGGGTGGGGAGTGTTGTAACGTAGCAGTTACAATACTCTCTCTCTCTCTCGTCGCCACCACGCGAATTTTGATCAACAAATAACCGTCCAATATCGGAATCCCAGAGGGGATTGTCCTTTGGACAGAGATTTTTCATGTAAATATCTTTTATCTTATCTAAAACATATACAGGGTGATTCAAAATTCCCGCACTCTTTTTTGGGAGTAGATTCCTGATGAAATTCTAAAACGATTTGTCCTTTTGCACAATGCTCTCCGACGCATAATTTCCGAGATATAATTAATTGAAGTTGACTAATTATAAGGTGGATCCATCGGTCATTCAGGAGCGTCATAACAGGACAAGAGAGGAAGGTGCTTGCAGAGGGCGCTCATACGATCAGCTGATCGGTATAATCGATACGATTTACCAACATACAAATTGGTAAATTTTCTATGTAGAACGATTGAATTCGTCGACACTGTGGAAAAATTGATTATTGTCATGAATACTTATCACGATATGCTGTAGGTGGAAGTTGTAATTTCAGTAATGATTTTTATTACGCAGACAAATGTGAAATAGTGTTATTTCGTAGGGATAGGGATTCAAGTGGGAGAAAAAAGTATAACTACTCGTTTTCAATCAGAATTTTCATGTGAAGAAGAAAACATGAGAATTTTCATTCATCCGATACCCAATTTGAACGGTTTGATGAGTAAGTTCAACACAAGAGATTGGATTCCGAATCCTGTATTCTGATTGGTCGAGAATCAATGTATGTGAGATCAATCCTCGGCCGTTTCGAATGATTGTTCTGGAGAATGTGTTTTCGACTTATCCCAACCACAACATTGAACAATGATGAATTTATTCGAATTCACCCTTTTTACATCATTCGATGATTATAAAGGGTTTATCGAACGTTAATAATTTACTTCAACTTGCAGAATCCATCAATTCTGACGAAAATACAAGGTGTGACATCGTATACGACCCAATCATTGCACTTGATTGACATTGTAATCACATACGGTTTGTTTAGCTTGAATCAACCATTCGTGATACGAATCAACCAATCAGGTGACAGTTCGAAACAGTTTCATTTAAAGCACATATGACTTCAAAGGGCATATTGTTATTTCAAATAGAAAAAGAATTGTCTTTGAAGATTAACCAAATCCGTCCTTTTTAGGACGAATACATTTTCTAAACATAGAAACGCGCTCGAACTTGCACACAATTTGAATTAGATTTTGATTTGAACATGAATGATCTTGAGTGATCTCAAGTAAGTTATTAACGTTCGATAAACCCTTCATAATCATCGAATGATGTAAAAAGGGTGAATTCGAATAAATTCATCATTGTTCAATGTTGTGGTTGGGATAAGTCGAAAACACATTCTCCAGAACAATCATTTGAAATGGCCGAGGATTGATCTCACATACATTGATTCTCGACCAATCAGAATACAGGATTCGGAATCCAATCTCTTGTGTTGAACTTACTCATCAAACCGTTCAAATTGGGTATCGGAGGAATGAAAATTCTCATGTTTTCTTCTTTACATGAAAATTCTGATTGAAAACGAGTAGTTATACTTTTTTCTCCCACTTGAATCTCTATCCCTACGGAAGAACACTATTTTACATTCGTCTGCGTAATAAAAATCCTTACTGAAATTACAACTTTCACCTACAGCATATCGTGATAAGAATTCATGACAATAATCAATTTTTCCACAGTGTCGACGAATTCAATCGTTCTACATAGAAAATTGACCAATTTGTATGTTGGTAAATCGTATCGATTATACCGATTAGCTGATCGTATAAGCGCCCTCTGCAAGCACCTTCCTCACCTGTTCTGTTATGACGCTCCTGGATGACCGATGGATCCACCTCATAATTGGTCAACTTTAATTAATTATATCCCGGAAATTATGCGTCGGAGAGCATTGTGCAAAAGGACAAATCGTTTCAGAATTTCATCAGGAATCTACTCCCAAAAAAGAGTGCGGGAATTTTGAATCACCCTGTATAAGTATAGATTATCTTTGCATTAGAATTAGAAATTTGAGATTGTCTTAGTAGAAACTTGAAATCAGTTGTGGTTGGTAGAAATTACCACTTTAAAAATGATATTTTTGAATGTTTAGTTTACTTTTCTCTTCTGGAATGAGTAATTTAGAAAATGAAATTTGAAATTCGAGATAATATAGACATTCGGATTGAGATCTATAGCGTTGATCGATAAACGAGTGAACCGAGGAAACATTTATTTGCTTTTCTATACCTACGATATTTCGTACTATTTCTTTCATGTTGCGAGCATACGAGAGAAAGAGAAGAATGGACGTATACGTCGAATACGACCACAAGAGAGAGAGAAAAGACCCGTGGATGTCACTACCATCGTTCATCGCCAACGAACTTTTATCTTTATCCAAGGCCCAACAACCCGCTCGGATGTCTCACTCCACCAGAGAAAGGGTAACAAAGGCGCCAAAAATGACGAAGAAACCGATTACTTCTGATAAGAATGAGAAATCATATCAAAGGCAAAGATCAAAACAGAGCGCTGAATGATCGTTTGAAATCATTTTGTTACTCATGTATCTCCAAAGATACGAAATAACAAACGTAAAGAATGCGCGCACCACCGTGACTAATCAAATCCGTATAACGCGCAAGCGCCCGTAGGAAGAGATAAATGACCTCTAGAGAGTAATTTGATGGTTATGCACGCTTGGAGCATGCTGCATTTTCGACAGGGAATCCCTGCAATCCATCTATGGTGTTATGTACGTTCAGTACTGTTCGAGAGGAAGCTCGTTCCATTCGATTTTATTCGCCACCGCTTAGATGAAATTTTATTCTCAAATTCTAACTTCCTTCACTTTGGCTTATTAATCATCATTTTCGGGCTATCGTTGCTCAAAGTCTCTTCCAAGGTCAGGCTTACCCCCTTCTCTCGAACTTATCGCACGTCTCAGTACTCTAATTGCTGTCTTTTGCATATCAGAGTCATGTCGCATGTCTCCCAAGACACTACTTCGTGTCGTTGTCATGACTTTCTATCAACAAAGGATCATTCCTCCCACTACTTTTGTGACGCGCGTTCTTCGCGACGTATAACCGCTCACTAGATTCAGGAAACCGATACGGAGTGCGTCCTCACAGCAAACACAAGGTTATCGGCGATTCATTGTATCTTACATGTGTTTCATTGACGGGGTATGAATGAACGACTATATTCGTCAACCAAACTTGAGCTGTCCCACGAGTGGCTCTGATTAGAGGCTTCATGTCTCTATGTTTTTCTGGACATTCCCGATCACATTTATAATTCATCTTCTCAGCCCTTCCTCAGAGAAAATTTCCTGGATACTCGAAGTCGCCAGGATACCTCTGGTGGGAAAAATTCTGTTCAAATTTCTGAAAATTCGAGAGGTCAGTGCAGGGTTTTTCAGAGAATTTCAGAGGTGTTCATGATTTTTCAGAGAGTTTCAGTGGTTTCCAGACAAGATTGGGGTCCTTAAGAGATACGCATGGATATTCAGAGAAATTTCCAATCGAAAACGTGCCCAATAAGCAAGAGTTTCCAAGAATTTTTCAGAGATATCTAGAGTTTTTCAGAATTTTTCAGAGTTCGAAAGAATTTCCATAGATTTTCAGAATTTTTCAGATTCTTTCAGGTTCCTTCAGAGTTCCTCAGAGTCTTTCAGTGAGACCCAGAGTTTTCCAGTGATATTCAAAGACGTATTCTCCCACCAGGGCCCGCACATTCTTCCTCCTTCAAGTACTATATCGATTCGATACTATGATACCTTGATATTCCATTGTAGTTTCAGTCTGTTCCTCCGACGCAATAATGACATAGTGAGTCGACCAGCAAATGTCTTTCCGTCTATGTCCTCATATGGAGTTCAATGGTCGGTAGGGGGTCTTTTAGCCGAAAAAGTTTTTCGCCGAATTTTCCGCATTGGATAATAACTAGTATTTCCTAGGGATTTTTGGTTACCTTTATTGGATCTGCCAATGAACAAATTTCGGCGAAAAACATTTTCGGCGAAAAGACCCCCTACCCAATGGTCCTATGTTGCCAAAAATTCCCATTCTCTGGCAGAATTGACCAATGCATACGATGAGGGATTGAAGGGAATTCACGCTTCGAGAAAGCAGATGATATTTATTGAGCAAAATGTTCATGATTGATGAATTGGCATACTTCCCCGCCCACCGATATTTCAGCGATATTAGTTGCGTCGATATTCCCAGAAATCAATGAATAAATTGATGATATCGAAGATCGATATCTGAATGAAAAAATATCGATATTGAGAATATCGATACAGTATCACCCATCCTTAGTGTTACGTCGAGACCTTATGGATTCTTCGCAACGCATAGATATTCCGAGGAATTGTTGAATCGAAGTTTAACAACCCCTTTATTTACCCTCCTTTAGATTGGGATGTACCTATTCAAGGACCGGGGTGAGGATATTAAAATGAAAATGTCTCATATACATTATCACTAGTTTACGAAATAAAAAAATTGTCTGTACATTGAATGCTATTATCTTTTTGTCATGCATTTTGGTTCGGTGGACTCGAAAATCACAGTAAAAAATTTCTTCATGGATAGGTTCTCAAGTTATGAGCTTCCAAATTTGGAAAATGCTTTTCCGATGATAGTTTTACTATTTGAGGTATATCTCGAGCTAGAAATGACCAATCTGGTTGCATGAGGTCTAAAATTGAACATGATTGAATCGCCAATGAATACCATTACCATTGTTATTAATCAATCAGATAGTTTGAGTGCACGAATCGGAATATGTGGAAAAAATCATGTTTTTGAAGAAAAAAAAAATGAAAAAGTCACTTTTCTGTCGAGGAAAAAAAAACATGGAAATATGTTCAGTTACAAATTTTTCACGTGAAGTTCGTACTCTTACGAAGGAAATAAGGTATTTACAAAACAAATTCATGGAACATTACCAAAGTTACAATCGTTTATGTACAATTACCAAAATTCAGCTTTCTCTTCATCCTTGGGCTCCTATCTTATTCATAGCGTATACTCGAGTTCGTTTGATTTGATTCATCTTTATTCCAATATTTTGAAATGACATAAGTTTATTGAAAATGATTTTCACGCCTCGATTGTCGTTTATTATTTGTTACATCTGTTTCTTTTATGAGAAACCAAATATCATCCCCCATCATTCTCTCATTTCGAAATCCCCGGTAACGCTGCTCCATAGACTTGAGTTGTTGATGGAATCTCTCACCGTGCTCATTACTTACGTCACCGAGATTCTTTGGGGTAAAATCCAAGTGGGAATGTGAAAAATGGATCTTGAGAGACATATTCACTCCTGTTAGGAAAAGTGAAGGGATACAAGACATATGACAAAAGATGAAATAGAATGGAACAGGAGAACAGTATTGTATACCCATTTTCGCATAATTCTCAAGTAAATTGGCCACGATCATTTTGTACTTCGGATCTTTATTATTCCCAAGACAACCAGAAACATCTGACTTGAACGAATTCCAGGATGCAGTTTCATCAGGGGGCAAATATGTCAGAAATTTTACATCTTTCTTCAGGTTTCTTATTCGTGGACCATCGGAAAGCCCTCCTTCGATTTTCGCGGTAGAGAGATTTCCGGACAGGGTTCTTAGATGAGTGAATGCTTGCCCTTCTTTGTTCAACGCCTTAACAAAGTTCTTCAGAAGCCCCAGTTTGATGTGTAATGGTGAAAGAATAATGTTTTCTTTCTTTACGAGAGCCACATATTTGACATTATCCTCACCCACCGTAGGGTTTTTTCTTTTCGGCTATTGTGTTTTTCTATAATGATGTTCGCGATCACGACTATCCCAGAGACATAGGGAACAATACTTTGTATATCTTTGCTGAATTCCAGATAGTATGCCCACTACTTTTAATCCAGAACAAATCTTCCAATCGTGCTTTCCGTACTCGATGAATTCCAATAATTTGACCATTGTCTCATAGGCTTCTTCAGTATTAACAGCATTTGCAATGAGTATCGACGGTTCTTTGTTTCCGTTGCGCAGAAGAACTGCTTCTAAACTATTTTTATCACTGTCAATGAATGACCGCCACTCTTTTGCATCATATGACTGTTGAAGTTCCTCAAACAAACCGGAAATGTTCTCGCAGAAGCATATCTGATCTCTCGTTTTTAATACTCTGAGTAAAGCTTGTCACGGTCTCTGTAAGGTGAATTTGCAGAAGAACTTCGTCACCTCCGATTTTTCTCGGAGTCCCATATTTTATGTGTATCTGGGCGTAGATTACGAATCTGTGGCCCAAAATTGTCGGACGGGTTCCGTTTTGTAACTACAGTTACTTCTAAGCACTTTTTTTGCATCTTTCCGGCATCACTTGGCCAACGAAGCATCTTGTGTTTCGGAAGTGGCATATTTCATGCGATTTTTGGCAGAAATTATGAAACTGTTACTCAAAATTGTCGCTCACTCTTCGGTTCTCAGTTACAGTTGCTTTCGAGTACTTTTTTGCATCTTTTCGGTATCACTTGGCCCACAAACCGTCTTGTTTTTTAAGAGTGACATATTCAATGGGATTTTTGGACTCAGTCATGACACTGCTGCTCAAAACTGTCGTTGAACCTTCGTTTCTCAATTACAGTTGTTTTTAAGTACTTTTTTGCACCTTTTCGGTATTACTTGGGCCACAAAGCGTCTTGTGTTTTAAGAGTGACGTATTCAATGTGATTTTCAGACAGACTTACGAAACTGCGGCTCAAAATTGTCGATCAGCCTTTGTTTCTCAGCTACAGCTGCTTTTGAGCAGTTCTCTTGCATCTTGCTGGCATCACTTGGCCCACAGATCGTCCTGCTTCTTGAGAGTGACATATTCCACGTGATTTTCGAGCTAAGTTAAGAAAGTGATACTGAAAATTGTCGTTCACCCTTTGTTCTTCATTAACACTTGCTTTGAGGTACTTTCTTCATATTATACACAATCTGTATGGAGTTTTTATAGGTATTTTATAAACACGCACACAGACACACACACACAGTTATTGAATAATCCCCATATAACTTTGAGATGAATTGTGCATAACTCGTGAAAAAGAATATTCTATACACAAACGTGTGCCCATAGAGCAGATGTGCAAGAAATTCTACAGCAACGATATTTCATGAAAAAATTTGTATGAAGTTTTTATCGGTGCACAGTATGATATGATCTAATTATATATTCAAGACACCCACAGATCGTCTTGCTCCTTGAGAGTGACATATTCCATGTGAGTTTTGAACTAACTGAAGAAAGTGATACTGAAAATTGTCGTTCACCCTTTGTTCTTCATGACCACTTGCTTTGAGATACTTTTTTCATATTATGTACAATTTGTATGAACTTTCTATCGATATTTTATAAACACACACACAGTTATTGAATAATCCCCATATAACTTTGAGATGAATTATGCATAACTCGTGAAAAAGAATATTCTATACACAAACGTGTGCCCATAGAACAGATGTGCCGAAATTCCACAGCATCGATATTTCATGAGAAAAATTGTATGAAGTTTTCATCGATGCACAGTATAATATGATCTAATTATATATTCAGGACATTCAAACCATTGCCTTGTTCACCGAATTGCGATGGTGTTACACGCGCTCACGTTATGTTTACGTTGCTTATGTTCATGTCCCGTTTGTTTACATTCCGCGGAGGATTTCGTTCGCGTTACCGGTTTCAGTGTATCGTTTGTGTCGGTGATACATCATGAGATACCCTTAAATCAGGTGTGCTCGTGTTATTTTTCCGTTCGTGCAGTTTGTTCATCGAGAAGTAATGCGTTAACGGATTTTGTATTTCTTATCTGTTCTTGAAGGTGTATTGCTTACGCTCGCGAGTATGAAGCTGCACGAGTTTCTATCCATGACGGAGGACAGACAGAGACTCATTCATTTTTTAATATCACACAATATTTTCAATCGGATGATTGAATGCAATTAATGTGGAAACATATTAGAATTGGATTCTGAAAAATCAATGTATCGGTGTAACAAGAGGCGTGTACTAACCAATCAGCACAGGAAAAAAAAACACGTACAGTGTACATTTTGGCGAAGTGTGAAAAGTGGAACGTGGTTCCAGCACGTTCATCTCAGCTTAGACACTGTGTGCAAATTTATTGGATATTTTGTAATGATGAGACCGCCATGGGTTTCATTTTTGGAATTCGAATTGAACTTGGCTGCACATACCGTTGTGGATTGGCTCAGTTTTTGCCGTGAAGTAAGTAGAACATGGAATTTCACGTGCTCCAGTGATAATCTGATCTTTTGGTTGAAAATACACGTATCCAGTTTGTGTGTATCTTGATCCACTGTTAGAAATGTTCTCGAATTCAGTGTGTTTTTCAAGTATAATTGTAAATGAAATTCCCAATTCTTCATCGTTTTTGTCACGGTGTGCTAGAAACTGTCAATTTGTTCGTATTCTTTGTGCTTGAGTAGGTGTGCTTTTCGTGGGCCAATGATCAAAACGTAGTCTAAGGTGGCCCAGGGGTGACGGTTGAAATCGACGAAGCAAAATTCGGTCACCGAAAGTACAACCGCGGGCGTGTTATCGACGGCAAATGGGTGTCCGGAGGATACGAACGGGGAACAGGGGCGGTTTTTTTGGTAAGCGTGCCAGACCGTACACAGCAAACCTTTCTCTTCATCATTGAGGCTAAAATCGCTCCTGGAACCACGGTTATCTCCGATATGTGGAAGGCGTACAATTGCTTGCACTGTGAGGGATTTGTGCACCTCACTGTAAACCATTCCATGAATTTCGTGGATCCTGATTCAGGTGAATTACAAATTCTCATCATTTCTCTAACATTTTTCTGATCAAGGTATTTGTACGAAAATCAGTTACAATGATGTAATGCATGAGGTTTGAGTCTACTCAACATTTTCTGTTCATTGGATAACCATTTTCGGGACAGACATTAAAAATTTCCAGCTAGACAGAGTTCCCGTGCAGTCTGTCCAACGGGCTTCAAATGTCATTGTTACATTTCCTAATGCATTCGTAGGCGCGCATACACAAAATATTGAACGCACTTCGCGGGAAGTCCGTGCAAATGTGCTGAGGTTCGGAAGCCGAGAGGAATATTTGGATAGCCATCTGGCAGAATATTTATTCAAAAGGGCTTTTGGTTTCGAAGAAAGAATCAACAAGTTTTTCAGTTTGATATCTGAATTCCCTACGGATTATCAGCGAGTGCCCGCTGAAGAAGAATTTGAAGAAGAGTAGGACGGTTATCATTGAAAAACTTATTGTACACTGATTCTCCTTTTGATTTTTTTTCAACTAAAATATATTCAATCTGTCATACATTCACCGCGTTCCCGTATCCCTTTTATTATCCTCTGCCTCATGGAATTGAGAGGTTGTTTAGTTCATTGTTCCTCCGTTTCAAAAAATGCATTACATGTGTGACTGTAATGTAAGTGCATGTTACAAACATCCACACAACCACACGTGAATCAGAATTTCACCGTTTACGCTGAAAACTGCATCAAGTGTGTAGGTATGGAGGAAATGAATAGTTCATGAGGTGCATAATTTCACAGAAGTGCTAAAAAAAGTGCATGCGAATAACTGTAATGACAAAACGGACCCCGCCCGACAATTTTGAATCACAGATTCGTGATCTACGTCCGAAAGCACATGAAACGTGTGAGTTTGAACAAATTGAACGTTACATAGGCTACGTAACTCCAAAAAACGTTGAAGTGCTGAAAAGTAATTGTAAGTGGAAAACGGAAGTCGTCTGACAATTTTGAATCACAGATTCGTGATCTACGTCCCAAAGTGCTGTGAACGTGTGAGTTTAAAGGAATTGAGCGTTACATAAGGTATGTACTTTCAAAAAATCCAAAAATAGCCCATAGAAGTAACTGTAACTGCAGATCGGGCGCCGTCCGGCAATTTTAAATCAAACATTCGTAATCTACGCCCAAGAGTACATCAAATGTGTGGGTTTGAACGAATTGAACATTACATAAGCTATGTTCCTCGTAAAGAATGCCAAAAACGTGCATAAAAGTAATTATATCTGCAAAACGGACTCCGTCCGACATTTTTGAATGACAGATTCGTAATCTACGCCCAAAAATACATGGAATATGGGACTCCGAAGAAAATCGGAGGTGACGGAGTACTTCCGCGAATTTACCCTCTGCAATACGTTATTCTAACATTTGCAGCCAATCAGTTATATTGTTTATGCATGCAATTTCGCTGCCTCTTTTGTAAGGTTCAAATCTCTTACCCAATCTTCCAACTCACCTTGAGTTGGAAGATGATGCTTTTCAGTAGCATCAAAATCGCTATCACTATCCGTTCCCGTATCGTGTAATGAATCGCTACCAATTTCAAGGGTGGGTGATTTGGGACATTTCGGAATGACAAGTGTATCTGAGTGGGGTATTGGAAACGTGGCAGATAGTACATTTGCGTAATCCCATCACACACTTTTTTTCCAAAACCTGTCTGTTTGCTGAGACAAAAATAGCAATCGGTTGCATGACGAAACGGTTTTTTCTACATCATTGGTACATCAAATTTCGTTACCCGTCTAATTCTGAAACGAAACTAACATCCATGAAATAATCATATACACTGAGAAAAATTTGATTGTATAATTCCCCATAATTGATGAGAAATCAAGATCATGACCTTAAAACCACAAAATGTGTTGTCAAAGCTGATAAATTTAACTGTCATTTGGTTGAATCCGCAATACAAACGAGCAACATTTAGTACAGAAGTGAGTAAAGATAGCTGTAATTGCTGCAAAGTTCATGCACGTTCGACAGCATATCGTCAGGTTATAATATACTGAATTTACTATGAATGATGGGAAATTATACATGCAAATTTTTCTCATTGTAAATTAGTATGAATTATACTCAAGCTGTAGATTTGACATCCACCTATTACTCAATACATCCCCTGTCGAGCCAGAAGCCCATTCTACGAGATTCATATGGCATGAAGAGCATACAATACTTGGTGTCCATGGTTCATCAAGATATCCAGCTTTCATTTTGAAATATTGTAGATAATGATCTTGTAGAGGGTTGGTGAATTTTTGGCGATTCTTTTTCACGACATAATGAGCGCATACGTAGCAAAAATTGTCTGGATGATTTGCGCACTTGAAATCTCATTCCCTTTCACTCATGATATATAAAATGAGTTGAAAAATACAATCCCAATGGTACAACACAGAACGTCGATTCAAACAATTTGACGGGATACAATAACGAACAGATGTGAAATGTCAGAGGAACAAATGCCGCAAGAAAAAACAAAAGACGATCAACAAGCTCAAATTATTCCTGATTCATGCATGTTGTATCAAAATATCATGATGAGAATGATCCAAATCGATCAAACTTGAGTATATGCTATGAATTAGATAGGAGTCCAAGGATGAAAAAAAAATGAATTTTGGTACTTGTACATGAACGATTGTAACTTCAGTAATGTTCCATGAATTTGTTTTGTAAATACCTTGTTTCCTTCGTAAGAGTACGAACTTCACGTGAAAAATTTGTAACTGAACATATTTCCATGTTTTTTTTTCCTCGGCAGAAAAGTGACGTTTTCATTTTTATTTTTATTCAAAAACATGATTTTTTCCACATTGTAACGTGGTAGAATCACGTTCCAAAATTCATCGTTTGAAGCTCCGAATGGGAGCCTACCGGTCAGGAAACGAGCCATTGCGAGTCCCGGACACAACTTAGGATTAGAATGTAAAACATTAATAGCGGATTATTTCCGAGGTAATCGAGGACCCGGAACGCATCACCCCGGATTCTTTTTCTCCCCTCCCGACGATCGGTCCCCTGGTGAAGGACGTTCTCGCGGATGGCAAGGAGCTTTCGGACCGACCTATGGGATGGTTCCAAGAACGGAAACTTCGGCGCCGATTCGACAGCCCTCAGGATCAACGGCGAGGTCAACGTACCATCATAATGCGACAAGGGCAGATATTGCCATAAGACTTATTACTTCCCGTCTTTTGTTGAATTTTCTTATAATCTATATATATATATATATATATAACAGTCAACGATTGCAACCTTATAAAAACGATATTCGTTCCATTATACATCCATCATATACATATGTATATACATTTGCATTATAGTACGCTTTCCACAATCAGATTATTCGTCATAAATCATCGTCAGTTAATCCACTGGGAATGATTAACAAAACTCATATGAACTTTTGGCAAGCGATTAGTTTCCCTTGATCAATAAATTTGATGGGTAACTTCAATTTGTGCAAAAATGAATAAATTGTACAAGTTTTGTTTTTCTATTGATTTTCTTGTTTGTTTCGATCACTATTACAGGAAGAACTTTAAGTTACTTAATATTTACATTACTGTGCATCTAATCCAAAAGGAATTAGAAAGCCTTGTGCAGATCCTATACAATGTTAGTTATTTGATTTTCTTTTAGTGTCTAGATATCTCTCTCTCCGTATAAGAATTTTGTATTCACGATGTAATTCTCGTTCCGAGCAAGTAGGATAATTAGAGATAAGTTTCCCCGAATGGACGGATGCGTGCGAGGGTGACGAGTTCAACGGGCCCGCCGATGCTTGGTTCAATTTCTTTCCCGGCGCTCGAGGGCAGCATCGATCAGTGAATCGATAATTAGGTCAATAGCGCAACGCGACTCATGACGTCACGGGAACAGGGACGAAGGCAACGGCGCCACGCTGTCTCGTCACTCGTATTCTGGCCGGTATCTTGTAACCACGTCTATTATAACAAATAGTTACAGTGCTCCCGCCACGTGCACCATTGAAAATCATTAATTACGGTGAGCGAAATTTTTGTATGCGCTAGAGTGTGTCCGAGAAGTGAAGTGTGTCCCTTTTCTCTTTTTTGTTTAATTTTTCCCCAACATTGTTGATATTATTTCGCCTTCGAAGGAAGATTCCACATGTGGAAAATATATATCCACCAGACAAAGTACCTGGTCTACTTGTTTTTGGAATTCCCGACCACCCTCTCCTCACCCTGCGACCATCGGTAAGATCATTCCAAATTTATCTATACCAAATTCACGGATCCCCAGTGGGGAAATTGAATCAACGACGATGATGCTGAGCACGAGAATTGAATAATTTTATTGAAGTTTGATCCCTTTCCCTTGCTCGGCGATCACGTAATAACATATTTCGATTCGTTCCACTCAAACTACTTGATTGATGAGTCACAACAGTTATGGTATTCACAAGCGATTCAATTATGTTCAATTTCAGACCTCATGTAACCAGATTGACGATTTATAGGTCGAGATATACCTCAAATAATAAAATTACGAACGGAGAAAAATTTTTCGAATTCAAAAAATTCATAACTCGGAAACCTATTCATGAACAAATTCTCCACTGTGATTTCCGAGTTCAGCGAGCCAGAATGCATGAGAAAAAAATAGTCGCATCGAATTTACAAAATGGCTGTAAACTAGTGATTATAAGATGTTGATTTTTTATCAATTATTCGAATCTGGGTCTCTCTTATAAAAGTAAATGTATATAATATATAATGAGATCATAAAATGAATTATAAATGACAGCTATAATCGAGAATTGAACATGTAATGAGGGGAGTTAAATTATTCATGAATATTGCTGAGGGTTTCTCAGTAAATACCTATATCAAAACATGATTCATAAGTTGGAGAATATCTGTGAACTTCGAGGGTTACTCGGTAGTGGGAGACAGTTCCCAAATTATGACATCAAAATAACCAGAAGAATAAATCGTTTTTGACTCTGAGGGTTGCTCAGTAATCAAGAACAATCATAATTAATCCAGGTCTCAATCATTTTGATCCCATTGGAAGGGAATGGGCTCTTCAAAACAAGTGCGAAATCATATAAAGAGGTCAAAAGATGAACAGAGGAAACATATGTACGTATACCGTGTTATATAGAGGTGCAAGAGGAATACAACTACTTGAGGAAAGGATAGAGCTATATGTGTACCATGTTATGATGAAAAGAAACGTGTAGAAGAAAGACATATGTATGTTAGAAAGTGGAGTCCAAGGTGCCTGTGAAACAAGAATTTTGGTGAGCAGGTATTTGAAGAGGTTCGAAATGAGAGGTGAGAAGCAAGTTTCGAGTTTATTCTCGAAGAGAAACTAGGGGTACCGAGAGTAACACATCGTTCAATGAGTCCCGAGATTAACCCAGATATGGTGCTAGTAGTACCAAACTGGCCACGGTCCCCTAGAGTGCGAACCTTTACATGGAACGTGTAAAAATTTCACGTCGATCGGACCACAAACAGCAGAGGTATCGAGGTTGGAGTAGAGTCACTTTGTAAGTTGTTTGAAAACTGGGAGAAAGCGAATTTCGTGTGTTGACAAAACATTGTTCTTAAACGGGTAAAAACACCGTAGAAACTCAGCAATGGCTTGAAAAACGTTACCCGGGCTCCTCTTCATCCAAATCAATGATTTGTCGTTGCTATGCTGAGTTCCAACGTCAATCCTCCTATAAATATGGTATAGGAATGTTTGGAAGGCGTTGGGAAGATTGTATCACTCTGAAAAAAGATTATATTGATGAATAAAAATGATTTTTGGGAAAATATCTTGTTTTCGTTGTTAGTCTCGGGACTTATTGAACGACGTGTTATAGATAGATAGATAGATAGATATGTTTATTTATGTTCTAGGATGAACATCCTGTGGAGCAATTGAGAAAGAAGTATGAACAATAACAAAGATATTATATACAAAAATACTTATATATATACAGCATTAAACCTACAGCCCGAAAAGCAAAAAGAAGGCAGAATGAATGAACTTAAGAATAAAGATGAAATGAGAATGAGGGTGAGGATGAGATTACAAAGGTGTGAGAAATGAAAATACAGATATAAGATAGAGATACAATAGTTATAAATGCGCAGAATGAAAATGAAGGCAAATGAAAAAACAGATATAAAATAGAGATACAATAGTTATAAATGCGCAGAATGAAGATGAAGGCAAGAAAAGCGTAAGATGAACCACGATGAACCTACTTGAAAAGGAGTATATGTCTATGAGTGAGAAAGGGTGGAGGTGAGCAAGAAGTCATAATACCTCTTTTTGAAGCGTTAGGGGAAGAGCTACACTTGATGTTATCTGGGATCGTGTTCCAGAGTTTACTACCTGTTATCAAAAAAGATTTTTGATATGTGGTAGTACGATGCAGTGGTATTTTAAGGAGCCCCCTATTCGATCTAGTGCAACGAATTGCATCAGAGGTACCAAAGTTAAAACGATCGTAAAGAAAAGGAGGATCCTTGAAAGCAAATAGATGATGCAAGTACGACCCCAGGAAAAATTTCCGTCGCTCAGAAAGTTTGAGCCAGCCGAGGCGCGTGAAGGAAGGAGAGATGTGGACATCTTTCCTGAGGTTGAAAATAAACCGCACGCAGGCATTCAGTTTACGCTGCAGACGTATACTGTCTCCTTCGGAAAGATCAGTGAGAACTAAGCAACAATAATCGAAATAGGGTATGACTAGCGTTGAAATCAGTTTAGTTCTCATCTGGATAGAGAGTGCGTTGCCATTAAGTCGCAATTGGTAGAGTGCGCACGAGACTTTCCTGCAGACAGAAGTTACTTGCTCATTCCAATTGAGAGAAGGTGTCAGAATAATCCCAAGCGATTTAAGCGAAGAGACAAGATTTATAGGGGTGCCCTGAAGTATGATGTCCGGTAAGGAGCGAAGAGAAATATCGTTGACGTAACGTGGAGAACCAAGGATCATGCAATTGGTTTTCAAGGGGTTCAGGATTAGGTAGTTGGTGGAGCACCAGCTGGCAATTCTCTGTATATCGTCATTCAATTTCGAGATACATTCGTCTATGAGAAAAGGTGAAGTATGCAAATAAATATAGAAGTCATCAGCGAATTTGAAGAGTTTACAATGGTGAATAATCGAATTTATGTCGGTGACATACAGTGCGAATAAGAGAGGGCCCAGGCGAGAGCCTTGGGGAACACCTGAGGTAACTGGAGTCCATTCGGAGCAATCTTTAGAGCTTCTAACTGATTGCGTGCGACCAGATAGATAGGACCAAAACCACTTCAGCACGGGGGTAGATATATTGAAAGAAGCGAGTTTTTTTATAAGCGAAGAGTGGTTAACGGTATCAAAAGCTCTTGAGAAATCAAACCCCACTTAAAGAGTGATCATGCGCTTATCAATCGCTTCACGAACATCATCAGTCAATTTTAAAAGAGCAGTTTGAGTGGAGCGGTGTTTGATGAATCCACACTGATATTGGTCAAGTAGAGAATTCTTTGTCAAAAAATCACACAAGAAGTGATGGACGATCTTTTCAAGTATTTTAGATGACTCACAGAGAATGGAGATAGGGCGAAAATCACGTGGAGTTTGTGGAGATCTTGTTTTAGGTATAGGTGTAATGAAGGAGCGTTTCCACGCCATAGGAAAGAGAGATAGCATGAGAGAGGAATTGAATAAGGTCAGTAGGAATGGAAAAATGGACGGAGCGATCAGGTTAAGGAATCGACCAGGAAGCCCATCTGGAGGAATAGTATTTGAGTTAGAAAAATGATAGAGATGTAGCAGATCATGAGGAGTCGAGTGAGGGAAAAAGAAAAGGTTATCACTGTAGCCGAGACTTTGGTCGAGAATGGGCGGTGGAGGACAGGTCGGATGAAAGCCAGCAGAGAAGTGTAAACTAAGCTCGTTCACACAGAATTTATCCGCGGGCGGATGATTACTATTAGATTTGATTATTCTCAGGGTACGAAGTTCTCTCCAAAGTGTGCGTGAGTCGGGAGTGCTCATCAATCTGTCGTTATAATATTGACGCTTCGCATTCCTGAGAGAAGTAACAACGTTGTTCCTTAGTCGTGTGAAGAGTAGATGACATTCAGGATTTCTTGTGCGGAGATATGTCCTCCTCGCAGTGTTACGTTCACGGATGAGATTACGAATCTCCTGAGTTATCCAGGGAGAAGGAGGACGTCTGGGAGTGAACCTTCTGATCGGTACTTCACTATTGTATAGATCAGTGAGATAATCATGGAAAACCCCAACACACTCATCAATATTTGTAATACCCGAGTTCCCGATGTTCAGCAAAATCGATGGTATATCAATATCTTGCCCATTGATACGCGAGTAATCACGCACAGAGACGATCTGCTGTTGACTCATGGGTAGATTGAAAGAGTATTCAATTGAGATCATGTCATGCCGAGATAGAAAAGGCATTTCCTTTTGTTCATGGTCAATCACTTTGGAGAGATCGTCCACTACACATAAGTCAAGCAAGGTAGAAGAGATGGACGTGTGATGAGTGGGGCCGTAGGGGACAATGGCCAGATTCAGACTGGAGAGTATTTTACGGAGATAAGTACTATCAGGAGATGAACGGCACAAGTCGGTGTTCCAGTCACCCATAATGATTTTGTCGTGATAGTCAGTACTCAGTGTAGAGATCACCGTTTCCAAATTAGCAAATCCTATTTTCGGAGGTCTGTAAACTACACCAATGAGTACTTTGCGCATACACGTGCTGGAAACCTGGACGAATAGATATTTGGGTTGTGGACAAGTGGCATCGTACTCAGATTTCTGTATAATTTTGTATTGGAGATTCTGTTTAATATAGAGACAGACCCCCCCGCCAATACGACCCACCCTATCGCAACGAAAGACCACATATCCATCCAATGAGCAGAATGAGTCATCCATGTCACTCCTAAACCAGGTCTCAGATACCGCAAGAACATCGTACTTATTCGGATTCTTAGTGCAGAAAAAATCAGAGAATTCATCAAAATGAGCCATAAGTGATTGTGCATTAACATGACCATTTTTAACGAACGGAAAACTGCATTAGAGTGAGAGTTTGAGGGTCGAATCGGGAGTCACCTAAGTTGATCAAAGTCCCTGTTAGATGAGATGACGATAACATTTGAGGTATCATCTTTTTTCACCAGAATACGTTCATTCCTCGACCAAGTATGGAGATATCCTTTAGACTTTCTTAGTATCTGCGAGAAGAGAGGCTATATCAGACGGCAGATATTCATTAAGATAAAGCCTAGACTTAGGTAGAGAGGGATTAATATCAGACGCGTCGACTAATCCTGTAGAACGTTTGGCCTCAAGTATTTTCGTTCGGAGAGAAGGAGAATCAAGCTCCATAAGGATGGTACGTGGACGCGATGTAGTTTTGGTGGAGCGAAGACGAAATGCTCTCACAATGTTAGATTGGGTGATCTGAACATTAAGATGAGCCAAGACATCCATGATACGGCTCGGAATGAATTCATCAGGAAGTTCAGGTCATCCTGAAAGAGTGAGAAGGTTCCTATTTGATTGAGAGCGCAGCGCTCGAAGTTCTTCTTGCAACTTGGTATTTTGTTGTTCCAATTCAGAGATGCGTGCTGAGTGAGATTGAGAGTTATCTTCAATGGTTACAACACGCTGGCTAAGCGATATGAGGCTGGCATCAGTCATTTTGATAGAAGAGGAATTCTGTTCCAGTGAGGTTTTTAATTCCTGGTAGTCTTTAGTGAGCGATTTCACATCCTGATTGACTGTCATAACAGCCTGTTCAAGCCCCACAAATTTGCTGGATAAAGAGGAGACATTGTTTTCGATGGAAGACAGTTGTTGAAGTCGAGCATGAACCTCAGTATTATTGCGTTCTTGCCGCTCAATGAAATTATCGAGTTTATCTGAGGATATTTGAATAGCTCTCATAATATCATCTATGGTAAAGGTTGTATTAGGAGTAGTACCACCACTGGTGTTGCGATTAACCATCGAAGTTGACGGACAATCAACTTCCATTGATGAGGGAGGGATATCTCCAGACTTTTTGAAGGATTCCAAGGGACCTTTGCAGAGTACAAGCTCGTTGTTGTGGTTGTACGTTTTATGTAGTTTCACACAACCAGGATGGAAATATTTCATGCACGATGTACACTTAATGACATCCGTTTTCACAGATTTTCTGCAGATTGAGCAAATGTGATCCATTGTAATAATGAAAAAGAGAAAAATCTGGTACTAATATGTGTGAAAATCCAAATAAAAAACGAATTATATAGAAAAAAAAGTTGTTGTAAGAACGGTTAAGATGAGTATATGCTACGTTGGGTGAGAGAAAGTACCATCGAGTAGTTAGAGAGACAGAGATGAGAGCAATAACGTAGAAAGAATATAACAACAGTGTGCACGTATCTATACACTCGGTATCATAGTATATGTGTGACACACACAACGCAGTATATACGAACGAACGCTAGTACTATGAAATAATCGCGCATTATAATTATGAATGTAATGAAAGTATTATTGTGAAATGCATCACCGAATTATTATCTATGTAGACCGCAAATGAGGATAGAGAAAGCATGTGTCAAAAACCTCGTTGAAAAGTGATGTGATACGAATTAGTATGCCAACAAAGATGTCGTCAAGGCTCCCGTTGGAAGGCAAGATTTATGCTGTGGAGTGTGGATGTGCTACAATGGCCAATACCTCAACCTTACCGTGATGACGTGTAGAGAAGACAGACCAATCAATGATAAGAGGCGAATGATAAGCGCCACGCGCGGAAAGCACTTGTAATACACCAGCCTTGGTCTTCCCGCTTGGCAGATGCTCCAACAACACCAGATAAACGCGAATCACAAAACATCCACCATCGGCTGCCAACGAAACAGCTACTTATCGTTAGTTGCTCAAAAAAATGCCCGAGCCGATAAGGGATGCACTGAAACAAGGTCGACCCCAATAGGGCCACAAAATATGCAGTAAAACAGTAGACAAAGTAGAGCGAAGCAAGAGCGTGCAGGCTTATACTCACAGAGAGAGAGAGATTATACTGGATTTGAAGACGAGTAATTAATCAAAAATGAATAAAATCGAACAAGGGAAAGCTTTGCACAAAACTACTCACTTTGTTAAAGGAATGTTGAAGAGGAAACAGTGTCCCTATTCCCCCCAATGTGGAAAATTCCACTTACTTTCGATGTGAATTCCCCTTCTCGAAGGATCTCCTCGTTCATGCGACTGTGTGAGATTGCTTAACCTTTTGAGACCCAATGTCCATCCCAATGGACATAGAATTCAGAAAATTATCAAAATAGTTTCACAGATCGGAACCGTTTCAAATCTATGATATCATTAAGATATCGGTATAAATTGATGATAAAAAATTATACAGAGTCATATTTTCATCATGGTATGTTTTTAGAAGGAACTAAAGTAATGAAAATTTCGAAAGTTTTTATACTGTAATTTTCATGATTTTAGGGAATTTTACTGATCCTACAGGATGCAATTTGGATATCCAAGAAAATATTTTCAACTTCAGAGAGGTGTCAAGTACCAAAAAATATTTTTGGTATTTTAAAATATGTAAATACAAAACTATATTGTGCAACAATATCATATGTTCATTGCAATGGACACTGGGCTTCTGTTAGCAAAATCCATCTACAATAAGATAACCCGTGTGAATTCAAAAGGGTAAAATAATACGTTGGAAAAAAACACTCGTAACAGTTATCAAATGTATTCCTGAATATGACCCATCGAATATTCAGTGATATCCAGGAAATACTTGATGACAATTATTACATATAATATAAATATTTATATCCATTAAATATTCGATGAATTTCACAGATGTTTGATGAATGTTATCGAGTATTTGATTGATCATAGAACATATTCTTCAGTATGTATTCGCAATGGGCCTTATATTGGTTCAGCATGGGCCTCATCTCAAAGACTGAGCCAAAGTGGAGCAAAAATTTGT
Source organism: Gonatopus flavifemur (assembly GCA_018340375.1). Classification (NCBI taxonomy): domain Eukaryota; kingdom Metazoa; phylum Arthropoda; class Insecta; order Hymenoptera; family Dryinidae; genus Gonatopus; species Gonatopus flavifemur. The sequence continues at coordinate 6,775,012 of JAFFJZ010000014.1, forward strand.
ATACGCTGGGTCACTGTTGCCAATTTTTTCTTTCAGTGAAGATGAACGAAAATTAACTTCAACGAAATTCTTATGGTTGGTCAACGCATAAAAATTATTAGAAGTTACTAGAATATGACGATAAAACAATAGCCACACGATGCAAGCACTGTTTGGATGAAAAAACTCACGTGTATTGTGTGGAATGTCATGTGCATTTGTGTTTTTTAAAAGGAAGGAATTGCTTTTCTGGCTTCCATAATCAATAAAATGATCAATAAATAATACGTAAATAAATAAAAAATGAATTATGTATTCAATAAATATTTCTGTTGGAAAATAAATTATTTTTTCTCGAAATGCATTATAATTGTGCTTGGATTTTTTGATTCATTAGAATTTGATGAAGATTCATAAGGAACAGTTATTTTGAATTCTTCTCCCATATTCTAGTCATAGAAGCCCAGTGTCCATTGGAATGGATATATCAGTAACTTCAAATATACGTCACTAAAAATTCTGAAAAAATTCACAGTGAATACTAGGAGCCTCAGAAACCAGTAGCTATCAAAAAAAAATTGTTGTCTCCATCGGAATTGAATCAGGCCTGAGAGGGTTGATGGTCCTGGTTGACAAATGCAGGACCGCAGTATTTCTGATTGGAAATGATTAGTATTTCCTAAGGAATACTAGCCAGTTAGAAATCTTGAGCGGCGAAGTAGTAGTAGTTGTTGTTGTGAATATTTATTCAAGGATACAATTTTTTTTACAAAGATTCAACAATCATGGCCCAAAAGGGAAAACCCCACCAAGCTATGAAGCTTATTAGTGGGTTACAAGTTTGAAATCAATCAACGAGAACCACGCCATACAAGAAGGAAAAAAAAGAGAAAGGAAGAAGAAGAAGTGATGATATTGTACAATAATAACAGACTAACAGTCATAAAAATAATGATACAATGTCATATAATATGATGTAATACAGGAGAAGACGCTGCTGAAATTACATTAAAACTAAGACTAAACTTGAAACTAAAAACTCAACACTAAGAACTAACCAAGAGAGATCATTACCACAAGAGCAATGAGAACACCGCTACCACCGCCTCCTAGTTGCAAGAAGGCCGACACACAAGAGGTACGCTCGCAGCACAACACAACGTTGATCGACGCGCTCTGGAGGCTCTCACAAGTAAGCATGACACGACAGTAGCGCCACCCTCAATCTAATATGTCAGCCTCCTTGTTTTAGCAGTTCAAAACAAAACAAAAATCATGTCACTTACAACAGATGCCAAAATGGAAAAATTAATTACAAAACGATAAATCGGTGACAGCAATGGTCCCCTGACACATCTCATCGATAAGATGTACATGATGTGATTACAACATAAGTCACATAATTGTAAATATCTAAAAACGGAGGAGAATAACTCCGCATACAAAATAACTCGATGCAAATAATTGAAAACCAATCCACTCAGGATGAAATTGTTATTATATTCCAAAACCTGCGATGCCTGCAGAGATTTGAGTCTATGAACACTGAAGAAAATGGAACGGAATAAACTAGTGGAATGAAAAGTGAAACCAAAATCAGATAAGTATACCCAACAAATGCACTATAAAAATCCAGAACATGACACTTTGTTGAAAGTATAATCATTATATTCACAGATTTTCAAACGGAGATAAAACGCATTTATGATAAGAACAATTCCTTAGAACCACTGTGCAAGTGCTGCAGTAAATGATATTTCAACACCGAGTAACTCTCAGAATCATTGAAACCAGGTCATTGCTTGTCGCAATCTATTGGACATCATTGAGATGAAAGAGGCATTTTTATTCTTACCATAATACGTGAAATAACGAGAAACTATGTACAACTGACTAGTTCTCCGCAAACTGTGCTCAGTGACAATCAGTTGCCTATATTCGGTGTTGAAAAAATACTTTACTGTCATAATGTACACATGAAGTTGCTCAAAGTTGAATAATTTTAATTCCCTTCTCTGTGGTTCTTCTTTAATGTGCTTGTGCTTATACCCAGTGATGAGTTTGCACTTGTTAGGTCAAGTTATGTCTGAATGAGACAAATTTCCACTGCTCACGCCCTCTATATTCTCCCGCCATCGTCCCATACATTCAAATGACACTTCTCAATAAAATCTCCCACTACTCTTATTAAACCAATCGATCTCACGCTCAACACTTCCTCTTCAATGTTTTTATAACTTTTATATCCCATTTCTTTCAAAATCTTCTCCATATCCTTTCTCTGTCTTTTATATCTCTCACATTCCTGCAGAATATGTTTGAAATCTTCTGGCCCTTTTCCACATTCACACATCTCGTTATCAACCATATTTTTCCTATATAACGACTCTTTTAGATTATAATGATTCGCTCTCAATCTATTCATTCTAACTATATTTTTTCTTGAAATTTTTCTCCCTCCAAACCATGTCGTTCTTTTTCCTTTTCTATAAAACTTTTCCATGTCACCCTTCCACATTCCTTCCTCCTCCAACTTCTTGAGAGACCTTTTCCAACTTATATCCTCCAACGCTTCCCTCATATTTCCCACTCAGCATCCATTCCTGTTTCCTCCCCTGTTTTTTCTTTTGCCAACTGATCAGCTTTTTCATTCCCCTCACATCCTACATGTCCCGGTACCCATCCCAACACTATTTTTCCTCTCTTCTTTCTCTCTACTTCACTCTCTCCCCATTTCTCAATCAATTTTCTAATTTTCAATATCCATGGACTTTCCTCCATCTCTAGATGTTTACTTTGTACCGCCTTCAACACACTTTCTGAATCTGATAAAATCAAAATATTTCCTCCTTCTACATCTTTTAACGCAATCTTCAATGCCTTCCCTATAGCATACGCTTCTGCATTAGAAATAGAAAATCTCACATCTAAACTTACTCCTTCATCCAATTTCCTCTCTTCATACTCTCCTACTACCCCAACTCCAACTTCACCTCTCCTTTTCATTTTCGACCCATCGGTATATAAAATTGTATTTTCTCCTTTTAAATTCCACTGTTTTATCATACCCTTACTTACTCCTTCATCTCTTATATCCTCGTTCCTCCATCTATTTCCCAGTTTCAATTCCACTTGAATATCATTATTCAATGTTTCGTAATCATAATCATGAATAATAAAATTTTTACCCTTATTTTTTTCAGCCTACGCTCATATTTTCTACATCTTCTATATGTTTTTCAAACATGACTCTTTTTCCTTTTATTTTTCTCCCTACTCTTCAATCCCCCCAAATTTTCTAATTTCTCCAACATCTTGCTGTTTTTCTTCTCCATATTTTTCATTACCATATTCCCTGCCAACATATTGAACCTTTCCTCTAACGTCATAATCCCACTTTCTGAATGTAATCAATTTGTCGGAGTTGATCTCCTATATACCATAACCGTTCCAATACCTGCATATTGTATCTTATTTATTTTTGTCTCTGCAATCCCTGTAATTGAATAGAACAAAAAACTTCCATAATCTAATACTGATCTTATCATACTTTTATAAACCATCATCGTGGTTTCAACATTCACCCCCCAATTAACTCCTTCCATAAACTTCAACGAATTATTTCTTTTTACTCCTTCCTCCACTACATCTTTCATTTGATGTTAAAATTTCAAATTTTTATCCAATATAACGCCTGAAAATTTCGCTTCTACTTTTATCTCTATCCTTTCACCTAATATTTTCAACTCTACATCTATGCTTCCCTATATTATTCTCATCACCATTTTCAAATCTTACAACACTCGTTTTCTTTGTTGAAATACTTGAACCTTATTCCCTTAACCTTATATTTATTTCTTCTCATACCTCCTCCATATTTCTAATATTTCTTCCATCTTTTGAGTCCTTTCTATAAATCACTACGTCATCTGCATATTGTAAATCCTCCACCCCTTCTACTAGATTCTTGAAACAACCTGTTACATAAATGTTATATAATGTAGGACTCAAAATACCTCCTTGAGGTACCCCTTCAACCATATCTCTCTCTATCTTCACTCCTTCGCCATTTAAAATCACATTTTTCCTATTCTTAACCCAATTCCCTACGAACAGAACAAATCTCTCATGAATTTTCATATCTATCATTTTTCTCACAAGTATTTCATGCCTCACATTATCATATGCCCCTTCTATATCTCAAAAAAAGCTGCTCATGTATTTTGTTCACGTGTAAATCCTATTCCTACTTCCGTACATACCTCTCCTATATTTTTTACGCATGATCTTCCCTTCCTGAATCCATTTTGGCTATCCAGTTAATTATTTTTTTCCAACCACCAGTTCAACCTATTATTCACCAACCTTTCCATCATTCGACCTAGACACGGAGATAATGTGATTGGTCTCATTCCTCCTCCTGACTTTTCAATAGAAACCTGTCCCTTCCTCCAAACCTCTGGTAACTCTCCTGTTTCCCATATATCATTAGCAATTTTCAATATTTCCCATATCAAATATTCCGGCAACCTTTGAATAATTTCATTATCTATCCCATCCATTCCTGGTGCAGCATCTTCTCTACTTTTCTCTATTGCACTTTTCAATTCATTTATACTAAATCTTTGTTCCAATCCCGAATTCCCTACTTCCTCTCTCACCTCTTCTAGCAACTCTTCTAATTCTCTACTTCTTACCCAATCCACTACTATTTCTCCCATTCCTTTCTCCATCTCCCTTTCTCTGTTCCTACCCGAATTCCATTCTATTTGTAACGCTGAGTTCTTCAGTACCTCAACTTTCTTCCACATATACTTTATATTAGAGTTTTTATCGATTTTCGCTGGATAATTCCCCTTGGACAGGCGACACACGAAAATAATACTCATACAATATTTTGCTGATTTAATATGAATATATGAATACAGGAATGATGCTATATAAATAATTGAACCCGAATATATCTGAACACTTAAAAACCACTGCTACTCTTGACGGCAACGTAGGAGCAAGTGTAGTTAGGCGGAGATGCGCAGTAGGGAGGAGGATGCCACGCAGTTCTTTCTCTCCTTCCACAGATGGCGCGGAGAGGGACATTAATGCTCCTCGTCAGAGTCGAGCGGCGCTAAGCTCACACTCGACACTCCCTCCCTTAGTGTCGCTCGGATTACTGAGTTTAATATTCTCCAAAATAACTACTAATGATTTGTAAAATCTCTCTGAAGAAATTGAAAATTTCACATATCACCGTTCATGGAATTTGAACCATCTGGAAAGAAAATATCGGACATTACATCTGAGTGTATAGACAATCTGAATATATGTACAAGTAATTCAAATATTCAATATTTTATTTCTGAGATAATTATGACTCTCTATAGATAAAGGTTTAGTCATTATGTCCGCTTCATTCTCAGAAGTGGATATCCATTTTACGTTCACTTTGCCCTCCATCACACAAGACTTTATATAGTCTCCATGTGTGTTGGCTATATGACTTTTGGTGCCAGTAATCTCTCCTTTTCCTATTCGCTCCTGAATTGTTTCAAGATCGTCATCGAAATTCTTCAATTTATGACTCCCATCCATCTGAGTACATTTTACTGCTGATTGGTTATCACACCATATCGTGACTGGATACATCGTTCTTCCAATTATATTCCTAATAGCTTTGTCTAGAGATACCAACTCTTGACACGCGTCGCTCATGGCAAGATATTCTGCCTGACAGGTGGAGAGTGTCACATACTTTTGTTTGTAACTTCTCCACATGATTGGATCACCAAATAATCTAATTATAAAGCCTCCAGTTGATGAGGAGTCTTCTAAATCTCGGAAACAGGTGTCTGTCATGCTAATAAGATCGTCTCCTTCGCCTCTGAAGATTAATCCCAAGTCTGAAGTTCCTCTGAGATATCTGAAAATTCTTTTTACTTCTTTCCAATCGTGTTCAGTAGGTTCGAGTTGACGTCTAGACAAATAATTAACTGAGAAAGCTATATCTGGTTTCGTTGCACTAGATTAGTAGAGTAGACTACCTATAGCCTCTCTATGAGGAGCTTTTGATTTTTTCGCTACTTCTGCTTCATTCAAATCTAAATTTCTTATCTCTCTATTTTTCACTTGCCTTGTCACCATTGGAGTCCTCTGAGGTCTGCTATCTTTCATATGGAATTTCTCCAAACATTTCTGAGTATAACCTGATTGATTCAATGTTAGAGTTTTCTCAACTCTATCTCGAGTGATTTTCATGCCCAAGAACTGTTTCGGTTCACCTAGATCTTTCATTTGGAAAACCGAGCTTAGTTTTGTTTCGATACCCGACAATCTATCTGAATTGGTACCGGCTAAAATAATGTCATCTACATATAACAATAATACTATCATCTGATTTTGTTTGCGCCAAGTAAACAAACATGGTTCATTGATATCTTTTTCAAGACCAAGTTTTTGAACTTCCTGTGTAAATCGTTCGTTCCATCTCTTTGGACTTATTCTGAGCCCGTAGAGAGATCTCTGTAATTTGCAGACCTTTTCCCGTCTGAATTCTTGATTATAGTTCATTCCATCTGCAATTTCCATGTAAATTTCTTCTTCTAGTTCACCGTTTAGGAATGCAGTCTTCACATCCATCTGACAAGCTCCCAAGTCATATTTATTGATAACTGCAAATTTGGTTCTCACAATAGCTAGTTTGGAAACAGGGGCATAAATTTCTTTCAATTCGTACTCCTTCCTATCCTTGGAACCCCGGATGACTAGCCTACCTTTGTACGTAGTTTTTCCATCTAATCCTGTCTTTCTTTTGAAGACCCATTTCGAGTTCATGGTGTAGACTTTCTTTCCATCTTTATCTAAAGTGGGTCTATCCACAATCCTCCATATTTGGTTGTCTTCCATTGACTTCAATTCTTCTTGAATTGCTTCTATCCATTTATTCCCATCCTGTGAATTGATCGCTTCTACATGTTTAATTGGATCGTTAATCATTCTTGCAATAAATGCATGTCTCTGTTCATCCTCTGAATTGAATTTTCCTTTTGTTGAATTATTTAAACAGAGACTTGTGTCGTCCATCCACTTAGAATTTTGGGCCAGTCTCAAATGTGTCCAAGTTGGTCTGTTAATCCTGGCTTTTCTCTCTGGCAATTTTCTAATTTTCGACTCAATCACTTCTGACGTCTTGACTGGTTTTCTTTTCTTTGATCTTCTTTCTTTTGGTTTTTCTTCTTCTGAGAGTTTATCTTTTGAATTGCTTTCTTGAGAGTCGGGCAATTTTTGTTCAAATTCCGAGTCCTTCTCCCAGTTTCCTTCTAAATCTGGATCTTCTGATTCATCTGGTTCAACAACAGCAATTTTATTTTTTGCATATACATCTCTGTAGACTAATTTCTCATTAAATTTTACGTGTCTTGAAATTAGAAATCTTTTTGTTTCTGGATGCCACAGTATATACCCTGTTTGTGTAAAGCCTACTAGTATTGCTCTGATTGCTCTCTCTGAGAATTTCGATTCTGTACTCGGTATTCTAGCATAGGCTAGCATCCAAATCTTCTGACTTTGTCCAAGTGTGATTTATGTCTTGGCTTCAATTTTCTCAAAGGTATTTCTAAATTGATTCCTGCATGAGGGGTTCTGTTATATATGTGGGTTGCAACTTCTGACGCTAACGCCCACATACTTTTCGGTAAACCTGAGTCAAACATAAGTGCTCTGATCCTCCATTGAATGGTTTTGTTGAATCTCTCTGAAGTTCCATTGAGTTCCGGAGTATGTGGTGGTGCAAATTCCTCTTCAATCTTTCCGTTTTCCATGATTTCTGCAAATTTTCCGCCAGTGAATTCTGTACCATTATCCGTTCTAATGGAACATACTTTTTCATCTTTCCCTAATAAACTTCTGACATGTTTCAAGTACTTTTCAAGACAATCTCCAGCTTGACTCTTATTTTTGACTGAGTATGCTTTCGCATATCTAGAGAAATCATCTACGAATACCACAATGAATCTATTATCTCCCGGATATGAAGCCGGTTTTATTGGCCCCATTGTATCCACGTGTATTCGCTCTAATGGTCTAATTGCTCTAGCTCTGACTTCTGAAAAAGGAAGTTTTCCCATCTCCGCTAAAATGCACACTTCGCAGTTCAGTATAGATTCGTCAAACTTTACTTTTGATAATATTTCTTCTGATTTCTGGAGTTGTTTAAGATATTTCGAGGAAACATGGCCTACTTTTATATGCCGCATCATACCTGCATCCAATTCCTTTGAGATTTTATCATGACTTTCTTTGGTCATGATTGATGATAATTTTTGGCTTTCTGCTGTGTTAATATCGTCCAAGTTCAGAATGTTCCCATCAAAGACATCACCATCTGAGTTTCTGTCTGAGCTTTCTTCTGATTGTATGAGCTCATGCACCTTCTCCCTCCCAATCTCAGACGGGCATTTTTGAAATTCGTTCAAGTGATCAAGTCCTTGTGAATTTTGACTTTCATGTAGATTCATTATATCCGTCTGTGATTGTTGCATGAACTCTTCTACTGGCACCATTTTTGCTGAGAAAGAATATTTATTGTAATTTTTCATCTGATTATCATCATTTTCTGCTTCTAATGTTATAATCCAGTTCGGTTCTTCATATATTCCGGTTAAATACTCTGATCCTGTTTCTTTGTCAAATATTCTAAGTTTTTCGTCATCTAGATATATACCCAAACCTACTTCTGCGGATTGTCTTAGAGATATCAAATTATCCGAGATGTCTTTTGCAGCAATCACATCAGTTAGTTTGATTATTCCATTGGAATTTGTTCTCAAAATCAGATCTCCTTTACCATCTATAGTGATATGAGCTGATTCATTCTTATTGGCACTTTTGATAATTTCATCTTTGCATTTTTGAAAATTGCTCAAAATCAAACCTTTGTTAACTATGTGATGTGTTGCTCCAGAATCTGCTATAAAAGTAATTTTATTTTTCTCATTATGCATATTATTATTGATATTACCTGTAATCATAGCTTTCACTTTGTTAAACTCTTTCTGATTCCTACCTGGCGTATTAACTTTTACTGTTTCCTTGAAATTTTGAGTATTACTTCTGAATTTTTTGAAGCCTTCATCTCTGCTGTTATTGTTATCACTTTGGAACTTTGTTGTATTGGAAACGTTAGTATTTTTGTGATTTTTACTCTTAATGTGCCCATCTTTCGGATTCTCTTTATTTGGGCATTCGTCACCTTTATGAGCAACATATCTTTGACAATAGAAGCAGTACCACATATTGTATCGTGGTAATGGACATTTGGAAGCTATATGACCGATTTTGTTACATCTGAAGCATTTTGTGTTGACGGCATTCATTCTTCCTGCTTGTCTTCCTTCGCCAACTGCTGCTTGATATGCTCTTGTATTGTCGCCTTTATCCTCTGATCTCTGACGTCTTCCCGCTTGTAATTGTAACAAGCACGTTTTCATCTCTTCTAAACTCATTTCTGAATTAGTGGTTTGACGTCTGACCATATTTGCCGTTCTTAACTCACTATTTGAATCTGATACTGCTTGATAAAACGCAGATCTCTTCGTCTGTCGAAGGTGTCAATGTATCACAGTTTTCGTATTCCCTTATGATCGCGTCAAAACGATCACCGAAGCTATTGACATCTTCTTCCGGATTTATTTTGAGCCGATATAATTTCATTCTAACAGACGAAGCCGTGACATTTGCCTCTGCCTTTCTATAATCTCTAATTCTTTTGATAATATCTTTGGGATCTTTCAAGTCGAGGATCTTTTTATGGTGATATTCGTCCAAATGATTAATAATCAATTCTCTGGCTAGAGTTTTTCTCTTGTCTTGTTCTTCTGAGTTATAATTCAAGTTTGGAAGATTTGAATTATCAATTATATCTGATAAATCACAAGATTTTAATTCTGAGATCAAATAATTGTACCAGACATTGAAAGATCTTTTCTGGGTAAGTTTATAATTTCTTTCATAGTTGTATTTAGATACATTCCTATTATTCTCTAAAGAACGTCTGAGATTGTCGACCGTCTGATTAAATTCCCCCAATAATGTCGTCTCGCTTGTGTCGTTGTTGCCTCTAATTTGTGTGTTACGTGTATTTTGTTCTCCTCTGAGGGTAGAATTGAACACGTTTCCGTTTACCTCCGAAGAATTTTTAAGTTCTCCCATCGCGTTCGTTAATTTATCAGTAATTGTAAACATTTGTTCGACGGCTTCTGTTAACTCTGAGATCTTGTGATTAGTCTCTACCAGAGTATCAGCTGAATTTTCCATCTTTTCTGAGACTTCCACGAGTCGGTCAATTGCTTTATCCCAGCGAGCCATGGTAGTGACTTGTTCAGAAATTATGTCTCGTTCTTGAGGTACTGAGTTGACTTTCGCAGCTCCTACACTCTCTGAAACTGTGAAACAATCATTCTGAATTCAGTTTGTATGTCCTGAATATTTTGTAAAAATATTTATTTGTGAGATAAATATTTTATATAGGCTCCTCTGATGAAATTGTTCACAATTCCACTACAGAATCACATAAAACCATTACCTTGATTTTGTTCCAGATTTTGGAAACCTTCAAAATATTGCTCTTGAGTTCCTGAGAGATTCCTCTCCGCAGTATTTCCTGGGATATTCCCATCCTTCGAACTCCCTCCGTTTATTGTTAATTATCGTCTACAAATTTTTGAACAAAATGAATAATTGTTGTTTGACAATTTTTCTAACGAGACTATACTATCTGTCTACTTCGAACAATTTTCCGGCATTCAGCCCCGCTCATGCCGACCCCGCGTACGTGCTCCCTCTCATCGTGTGCTGCTGCACTGCATACAGCCCAATGCTGTGAAAGGGGCGATCGCACACGCACACACAGTCGACAAGTCGCGGAGATTCTTTGCCTTATCCTCATAAAATCAGAGAAAGAAAACTCACTGCACCGCTGCAAGTTATATATTTTTGAGACAAAATCACTTCTAAAAAAAACATCTGCACGTCTGGATATTCAAATTATAATAGAACTGATGTTTTGATATTTCAAAACATTGATCTGAAGTTAATCCTCTGATATAAGAAAACCAATCACACAAACGAGACATACACCAAGAAAAAATACCATTCTAATCGACAAAATAACCTGCACATCTTACAAAACTCAAAGCTTGTGTATCAAAGTTTTTTTTCCGTAATGTCGATCCTTCTTTCTCTCTCACTCAAACGTCTATACCAACCGTCAACGACGCAACGCTGCCCAAACGTTATGCGTTCGAGCTTGTAAACACATGAAGATGAACTGACTCAGCGCCCTCTTTTTCTCTTTCGACTCAAAATGAATCTGAACGAAATTCTCTCCTTTATTTCAACAAAACGAATGTACTACATTCCGTTCTGATGAATACTGTCCCTCTCGACGAGAAAACGTAAGAAAAAAAATTAACACAGAGAGAGCAGTTTGTCTCCTCGAGAGAACTTCTGAACATCAAACCGCGTCTGATAGAAGAAAATTCACAACTGAATCAAGGAGGAAAAAAACGAATTCTCTGAATTCAATAAAAAATCTAATACACTGCCGCACTAGATTTCACTCTCTCTAGCTCAAGATACTTACTATTCTTATGAACAAAGTCTGAAACAAACTCTCCGACAACCAGGCTGTATTTCTCGGCGTGCTGGGCCGATAACCTGCTGGATAATTCCCCTTGGACAGGCGACACACGAAAATAATACTTATACGATATTCTGCTGATTGATTATGAATATATGAATACAGGAATGATGCTATATAAATAATTGGAACCGAATATATCTGAACACGTAAAAACTGCTGCTACTCTTGACGGCAACGTAGAAGCAAGTGTAGTTAGGCAGAGATGCGCAGTAGGGAGGAGGATGCCACGCAGTTCTTCCTCTCCTTCCACAGATGGCGCGGAGAGGGACATCAATGCTCCTCGTCAGAGTCGAGCGGCGCTAAGCTCACACTCGACAATTTTCCCTAGAAATTTCGGATATGAGTTCCTAGCCTTTGCTCTCATTATTTTTTTCGCTTCAGCTCTCCATTCTTTATATCCAATCAAATTTTGTTTAGATTCATCTCTTCTGTAATTCAAAAATGCCTCCTTCCTTTTCCTCTTCACCTGTATACACTCATTATCCCACCAATCCACTTTTTCATTGTTCTTCCAATTGATATTCCTATCTTTTTTCCTCCTCTTCTTAATTTCCTCAATACTCATATCATATTTCCTTCCTGAAATTATATTTATTACCTTAACCAAGCTTTTTACTATACTATCATATTCTTTCAAACCCCCTTTTCCCTCATACTCTCTACTAAATGAGTATTCGAATTCTATTTCTCATTCTTCTCCAAATTTTCTCCAATCCGTCCTATATCCATGTATTTTATTACTAAGTTCCTGACACCTCGAGAAAACTTACCATACTATGCATCACGCCCTCCAGTGGGATATGATTTGAACCCCGCGTTCCCTTACTTATTAAGCTTTCTGAACAGAAAACCAAATCTATATTGCTATCTTGTCCCACCCTGTTACCTATAAACGTCTTTGTATCGGTATTACAACTATACAGATCCCAATCCTCTAACAAATCCCATAATTTGTTGCCATAATTATCTATTTCCTGACAATTCCATCCTACGTGATGAGCATTAAAATCTCCCATAATAATAATATCTTCTTTTCTATCCTTTACTCCTTCTATATCTTCCTAATCCCTTCTATCAAATTCCATATCCGGCGCTCTGTGAATCACAATAAAGTTAATCCACCCTTCATCACTCTTGACTCTAATTCCTATCTTTTCGATTCCTCTTTTCCCCTTATTTCTAATTTCTTCCATCTTTCCCCATTGAATATGTTCTTCAACAAATATCCCTACACCCCCTCCTTTCTTATCACAGTTCCTATTCCTTCCTATCCATATAAATCCTGGTATTTTGACTCTATTTTCTCCTTCCAACCACATTTCCGTAACACCCACAATGTCAAATTTCCAAACCTTTTGTTTGAGTTCATCCAATCTTCCCCTCAAGCTTCTTGCATTCCAAATGATGAAACTTAAATCTTTTTTATCCATAATTGGAAGTATTTAAATAAAAACAAACATATATCTCATCTTTTTCCCCAAACAAAAGGCTTTCAGATCAACTATTCTTGTGCCTCATCCCTTCCACTATTTTCATCTTCACTCCCAACCTTCCACCTCTCCCGATTGAAGTTATCTCCATCATCTTGAGTAAACTCCTTATTTTCTCCCTCTTTTCTCCACACCGCTTCCATATTCATTTTTTGTCTAAAATTAATACTATCTTCACCATTATTACCAAAACTTTCTTCACTTCTGCTAATATCCCTTTCCATGTCTCTGTTACTGTTCCTATTTATTTGCCATTCCTTCGACCCTCTATCTACTTTCTCTATCCTAACACCCTTTTCTTGTGTTGTGTTAACTCTCCCAAACCTCTCTTCTCTTTCATTTTCATCTACATTCTCTTTTCCTAAATTAATCTGTATATTTGTATCTACAACCTCTCTAACTTTGATCCCTTCATATATTTTTTTCTTTGTTCCTCCTACCTTTTCTCCGATCCTTACACTATAATCTTCCAAATTCAAATTCTCCCGCATGTTCTTCCTATATTCTTTTTCTCTTTCCTGACTTTTTCCTTCTTCCTCATCCGTTTCTACACTTCTTCTATAAACATCATCTTTCCTATAATCAAACCTATCAATATATCCCCCCTGTTTTCTGTTCTGTTTGAAGTTTCCAATTTCTGGACATTCTTCCCGTTCAAAAACTATTTCTTCTGTCCACGCACCCTATCTACCAAATACTTGTTTCCTAGCTTCCCAAACGCTAATTCCTCCCTCAGCCATTATCCTCTGAACCTCCAAATTTCTTTTGTCTACTGGACATCTTTTGTCTATATTATTGTGACTTCCTCCGCAGTTGAAACACCATTCTTTTCCATCACAAACCCCATGTCTTGTCTCTCCACATCTTATACACCTATCTATGTTCCTGTTACAGTTTGGCTTTATGTGTCCAAACCTTAAACACCCATAGCATTGTTCCACTGATTCTATAAATGGGTCCACCCTAATCCATACGTGCCCATATCCTATTCAAATTTTTTCTAAAAGTTGACTCCCCTCAAATATAACTTCAATCAACTCTGTATCCTTCCATTCCACTTTTACCTCAGCTACAATCTTCCTTTGAATTCTTTGAAATGACATCTTACCTTGACCTGGTTTCATCTCCTTCTCTAGTTCCTTTATCGTCCCTACCCGATCCTTAATTATTCCTTTCATTACTTTTCTATGCTTTGGTATTATGGCCCCCACTTTACTATCCATCACATCACATCTTTCTAGAAGCCTATTAGCTTCTATCTTGTACTTATATGTGACTTCACATCTATTCTTATTCATCATCTTCAATGTACTCAGTCTCCCACCCCAATTCATACCAAATCTGTATAATTTGATCCCATTTCCTTCAACGATATTTGTATCCTCTCCCTGTCTAAGAAATATCTCGACTCCATACTCTCCTGCCCTATAATCCTCTTCGTATCTTATTTTTAATCTTCCTTCTTTATTCTCTTACCGCTTTTCCTTACCATTCATATTAACGCCCCTGTAGCATTTCCAACTGCTCCTAACTCTATTCCATCAATCTTTTCTTCTTGTATACTTTCTCCCCTCTTTTTCTCTCACCCCCATCCCTCTCATCTTTTTTCATTCAACTCCTTCTTGCATTAACACTTCTTCTTCTCTTTCTTCCCATTATCTTCTTCTTCGCTATCATACTTTATATTTTGTTCCCATCTTCCTCTCTTAAGATTATATTGGACCCCTTCCATTGCTCCTAGTTGTATCACCCTCTCTTCTTCTCCTTCCTCTATTTTACTTTGTATATATTTTTTCATGAAATTATCGAAGATCCCTTCTATAGCTTCTACATTCAGATCTACCTTTCCTTTCGACATTCCTTCTCCTTTTACTACTTCTACTACATTGCCTCCTTTCTTTCCTTCCTCATTCTTTCCTCCCATTTTACTTTCAACATTCCTTCTACTCAACCATTTACTTTCTCTGCATCTCCACTTCTTCAACTCCTCCTCATTATACTCCCCTCCTTCACTCCTACTTCCCACCACCTTGCCTAACCTCACTTCTCTTTCCTCCAACTCTCAATCCCAGAGAACACGTCTCAACCTCCCTATAATCTCAATTCTTATGATTCACTTTTTTTTGAAAATGTTTCCAAATGTCACTTCACTACTAAATTCTCCGTTGTTATCAATTATATCTCTCTACTTTCTTCCTGAAATATCACCGCTATTCGAAACACGTCCACCATTCCAAATCGCACACGTATGTATCCTTCTCTGTGGTACTGAAAATTATACTTTTTGTATACGACCAACTAACCTAACTATTCTATTTCTCGAATATTCAGGTGCCCTACAATGAACAGGTAACGCATATCTGAGATTCAACAAGAGAAAAGTACACTAATTTCTTCGCATGGAAGGAGAGATACTGCTCCGCATGATATATTTGGAATGATATCGCCCTCAATCTTCTAACAAGGAAGTCTATATTCAAATTCCACTTCATATTTTCATCCAAAATCAATCCAAGATGAGTAACCCCATCGCTATAATCCAATTTCTCACACGTAACGCAGTTCCCACAGTCTGATGATCTGATACAATCAATCTCATGCTTGAATACACGATAGTTCGGGTTGAATTCATCGCATCTCTTCTGATTACTATGAAGTAGAATCATCTGAACCTTATCCGGATTTGAAATTAGCATATTTTTATATAGGTATAAAGAAATATTGTTCAAATCAGACTGCATCAATTTTACACCCGCCTGCAATGAAAACGTATGCAGCTGCATCGCGATGTCATCGGCAAAAATGAAAATCGAACTATGTAAGGGTACCGAATTGATGTCAGATGAATAGATATTGAATAGCAATGGTGTTTTCTGTATCCTTGTCTCACTAACCGAATAATTGATCTTCACCTTAACCTTCGGATTTTTCAGATAATCTCGAAACCAATTAATAAGGTCTTTATGAAGCCGAATCTTTGAGAGTTTATCAACCAAAGTCCCATGATCGAGCGTTCCCAACGCGGCCAACGGATCGAGGAATACATTCAACGACGCCATTCTTCCATCAATTTTACCGTAAACCGAATCCGTGAAGTCATTCAATAAGCTAGCAGTAGATCGTTTTTGCACAAAACCATATTGATCCGTACCGGTTGAATGATTGCTTGAGAAGTGCAGTGATGAGGAAGCTTGACATTCACGTGACTCTCAAATATTTTCAACAGAGAATTCATACCGCCAATCGGTCTATTTTCCAGGAGATTTCTCGGTCCTTTCTTGTGAACTGGCGTCAGACGAACAATCTTCAACTCCTTAGGGGACCTCTTTTCTTCTAGAATCTCATCATATAGATGCAAAAGCACCGGACTAACGATGGACAGATCCTCCTTATTGTCACACAATCTGATTTTACCATCACCAGGTCCACATGAACCATTCAAAGAATTCACCGCTTTATACGAATCGGATATACCCAAACGTTCGATCATGGAAACTGGTCGATTATCCCCCAATACAACCTCATCATCAACCTGACAATGACCCGAATTCGACCCCTGATGAATTGAGTGCAATTTGTCGGCAATTTTGTTCTGAAAATGTGAACTGAACTCATTAGCAAGTGTAACTGTATCCATATTTTCAAAATGAACAGAGATATCATTTTTTCCAACTTTCGCTCTGTTTGAAATTCCATTTATTGTTCTCCAAGTGAGTCTCATGTCACCTTTGGTGGATTGCAATTTTTTTTTATGAAAATCAATTTTCTTTCTCTTAATCATGCTTGTGACATTATTTCTTATTCTCTTGAATTCTCCAACCAGTGCATAATTAAACTTATCCTTCTTCACTCGCGACCACAACCTCTGTTTTCCTTTGATTAATCGTGGAAGTTCATCATCATACCAATCATTATTTTCACTGATACTTCCATATGTAACTGAATAAGAAGAATCCCTGTAAATTGAATGGAATTTGCTCCTAATTGCATTATAAATATCATCAGCAGAACTGGAATCCAAAATATCCGACCACACAGTCCTATGAATATTTCTTTTGACTTCAGCATTATCAAGGCGTTCTAATCTAAACTGTTCATTAGCATCAAAATGATCCACAAGCTTCACACTTAGGCCTACCAGATAGTGGTCACGTATCTTGAATTCGAGAATAAACGGCAATAATTCTAAATGAGCTGAATTGGAGAAAATGTGATCGACACAGGTACCCGATCAAACATGAAGCTTGTGTTCTTCTCTCGTGAAACTATTCATATGAGATTCCAATCCATTATCCAAATTTGACTCAATATAATTATTCACATGCCTATTACCATCTAATATATTGATATTTACATCTCCTAATACGATTAAATTACCTCTATGTTGTTCAGATAAAATGAACCTGTTATATCCATCCTTGAAGGCATCTATATTACTACTCGGAGGCTTATACAATGCCAAGACCCTAAAAATTTGATTTTTCACTTGTACACGAAAGTATAAGGACTCTGAACTCTCAATGGCACAATCTTCCGAACCATATCTTGAACTTTCCTTAATGAATCCAATGATTACACCCCCCCCCCTCCTCTTCTTGTCCCTTAAACTTGAAATCCTATCGAAACCAGGTATCGCATGAGTGTCATTTAGACTCAAGATGTTCACCTCAGACAAAACAATAATCCCCAATTCGAACAATATTTCTCCAATCATTGACGTAAATGACTTCCAATTCTCCTTAATACTTCTAATATTCAAGTGTAGTAAATTGAAATCACCCTCAATTTTATGTTTCAACTCTCGCAAATCCTCAACATCCTCAATACAACATTCAGCATCTCCCTCAACAATATCATTGGTGAATGAACTAATAAAAAACTACTATGAAGCAGAATAAAATTCGAAAATATGATATGAGAAAACAATCATTTGCTACTCGAAAGTATGAAACAACTAAGATTAGCGAGACTACAGAAGCAGACAATACATTATTGTGATAGAAAGGAAAGGAGAATGAATGGAATGAGACAAAAATATCATAGATCCATGAACCGAAAAACTCATAGAGAGAGAGGGAAATAATTCTCACAAACGACGTCTCACTCGCAGCAAAATCACCCACATACGTAAGGAGTTCATGAACGCACAACGCACTCACGCCGTATTATCCGATACCACCTTAATTATCAACGCAAAAATGTGAAGCGCGGAACACATCACACATGAACCGGTCAACTGACCCTTATCACGTATGTATAAGAGTGTACAATATGTCCGCCGTCATGCATTTGACAGATGAACAAACCTACAGCATTATAACTCATCACATTGTGCAAATTAACTCCTCTTGAAATAGATCACTGCAACAAGGACTCATTTCATATTGATTTGACTCCCTTACAGCTAAACCCTATCAAGCGTTCACAGAGATTCGAAGGATGGAATGTCTGAAAACGGAAACAATGACATATTGTCAACATGTGAAGGAAGAAGAAGCATGACTTATCAATCTTCAAACACGGTGAGCAAAAACAATGATCGCGTAATAGTGATAATTCATGGCATGCATTTTTCTGACTTTATGTTCCATCACTTTGACCTCCTTCAGTATGAGGGTATCACTTAATCATATAATCATAATCGTAGCAGCATAGGGGACCATGGAAAAATCATCACAAACAAGAAGAAAGGAAGAAGGAAAAGAAAAAGCAAGAAAAAGACAACAGATATCATTTATGACATCCAAATTTAAGGGATAATTTGTCAGATAAGTATTGAACGTACTGAATTGTGCGAATATCAAGGACGACATCCTTTGTCAAGAAAATTGTAACCGTCTTTTTCGGGTGACTACTCAAATAGATAGACAAAACGGATGTGGGCCGAATCAACGAAAGGACAAATCAACGAAACCATTGGTTGAAAAGGAAGAGATGTATAATGTATGATGTCTCATTCTTTCCAACTAACGGTTTCGTTGATTTGGTTTTTCGTTGATTTGGCCCCCATCCGACAAAACTCGTCACCATCCACCAGCACATCCACTAGTTGATAACTAAGCTCAATTGTGATTCAATATCTTGAAAAATTGATCCAAAACATGACTGGTATTCACATATTTACATATTCACATAGACCCATCATGTTCCATCTATACCATGGAATACGTTATCGAAGAAACTGTTTTTCAGATTTGAGAACGTGTCAATGCTATTGAATCCAGGAATTTTTTGTAACAAGGAGTTGAAAAGGCCTCCCCATGGGAGACTCGCGGGTCTTCCAGGGGGATATTCTTGATACCTGTCCTTGATATCTTTTTTAACCATTCTTGGTAGTATCTGCTTCCTTCACGTGGTGGGGAGGATGAGGATCTCATATTTGGGTCTCTTTTGCGGGTGGAATAAACTACTCGAGAGGGAGAATACAAACTGAGAAAAATTAAATCATCCCAACGCCAGGAACATCGGCAGAAACGGAAGGGAAGCAAGGGGAAACTGCCTTCCTTGATATCTTTTAATATCCCCGAGGAAATGAAATCTTGTCTACAAACCTGGAATTTTCAAGTTTGATTCATTGAGAAAAAAAGAAGCAACAACAACATGATGGCGTTCTCTCGGGTGGAATATTCCGGAGGTAAAAAAGCCTCCCGTTCGGATCTCCGGGTGGAGGCTACTCGAGAGAGCCTCATCAAACAAGACATAAAACCAAAGAGGATAGGGAAGAAATAGAACATTCTTCGAGTCGGAGCGTGGAATGTTAGATCACTGAGACAAACAGGAAAATTAGAAAATTTGAGATTAGAAATGAAGAGGTGAGGCATCGATGTAATGAGAAATAGTGAAATGAGATGGACGCAAGGAGGGGATTTCTGGAGTGGGGATTATAGAATCATTCATATGGAATCAAAGAATGGTCAAGCAGGTGTAGGAACTGTAATGCATAGAAGGGTAGGAAATAGAATAGAAAATCATTTGCAACATAATGAACGTGTGATGATGGTTAGAATCAGAGCAAAACCAGTAGACACAGTCATAGTCCAAGTATACATGCCCACATCTGCATATTCGGAGGAAGATATTGGAAAAACGTACGATGAAATAGAAGAAGTGATAGAATATGTAAAGGGAGAAGAGAATTTGATAGTGATGGGGGATTGGGATGCGGTAGTAGGACAAGGAAAAGAGGACAGCATTATAGGAGATTTCGCGTTAGGGAGGAGGAACGATGGAGGACAACGTTTGGTCGAATTTTGTGAAAATCATGAGATGGTTACCACAAACACTTTATTCGAAAATCATCCAAGAAGAATCTACACTTGGAAAATGCCAGGAGATACAGCGAGATACCAAATTGATTACATATTAGTGGAACAAAGATTTAGAAACCAAGTGAAAAACTGTAAAACTTATCCCGGTGCAGATATAGATAGTGATCATGATATGTTGATGATGGAATGTTCTCTGAAATTCAAATCTCTGAAGAAGAAAAGGAAAATGCAGGAAAGATGGAATTTGAAGAACCTCAAGCAAAAACAAACACATGAGGCATTCGAGAAAATGTTGGATGAAAAATTGGGAGATCAAAAAGAGAAAGACTCGGGAATAGAGAGGAGATGGACAAAGATGAAGGAGGATTCAAGAGGATGTGCGGATAAGATTTTGAAGAATGATGGAGTAGAACCTAAAAGCCCATGGATAACGGGAGGAATTTCAGAATTGATAAATGAAAGAAGAAAATACAAGAATAATGATAGCCAAGAAGGCCAGCAACGATACAAATCATTGAGAAATGAAATAATAAGAGAATCGAGGGAAGCAAAAGAACAGTGGTTAGAAGAGAAATGTCAGGAAATAGGAATAAGATTGCATTTAGGAAAAATAGATGAAGCATATAGGATTATCAAAAGATTTTTCGGACAAATGAAATCTAGGGGCAATAAGATTAGAAACTCTCTAGGACAACAATTGATAAAAACGGAAGAGAAAATAGAACAGTGGATCAATCATTTGGAAGACTCGTATGGAGGAAACGATGATATAGCACTTTCAGAGAAGGAGGAGGATGTAGATGAGGAAGAATTGGGAGATTCGATATTGAGATCAGAATTCGACAAGGCTTTGAAAGAATTGAAAGATAATAAAGCGCCAGGCATAGATGGCATGAGTGCGGACCTTATAAAAGCCTCCAGTGAAGGAACTCGCGACGCACTGTTCGAATTGATTAGAGATATGTACGAAAAAGGAGAAGTACTGGAAGATTTCCAAAAGAATAAAATTGTCACTATCCCGGAAAAACCAGAGGCAGACAAATGCGAGAACTACAGGACGATCAGTTTAACTTCACGTGCTTCGAAAATACTGACCAAAATTATATACAGGAGGATGGAAAATCAAATAGAGAGTAGATTGGCAGAAGATCAGTTTGGTTTCAGAAAAAATAGGGGAAGGCCAGAAGCAATCTTAGCACTCAGGGCAGTAATAGAGAAAAGGATAGCGCTAAAGAAATCTGTGTACATAGGTTTTGTAGATATACAAAAGGCTTTCGATAATGTGGACTGGGAGAAGATGTTTGCGATCCTGAAGAAGGTGGGAATGAATTATAAAGATAGAAGAATAATATACAAATTATATAAGAATCAAAGTGCAATGATAGACATAGAGGATCAGGAAGGGGAAGCACAAATAAGGAGAGGGGTGAGACAAGGATGCTCATTATCGCCACTGATTTTCAATTCATATATAGAAGAAGCAATGAACGAAGTGAAGGAGGGAATTCAATCGAAATTACAGATTCAGGGAGAAAATATAAGTATGTTGAGATTCGCGGATGACATAGCTATATTGGCCACGAGTAGTACTGAGTTAGAGAATATTCTCAACACTATGAGAACAATATTATTGGAGAACTATTGTATGAATATAAATAAAGACAAAACAAAATTCATGATGTGTACAGCAGCGAAACCAGCTAGAAGAACGAAAATCAAAATGGATACCGAGACAATTGAACAGGTGAAAGAATTCAAATATCTAGGGAGCCTAATTACAGAGAACGGCAGAAGCGAAAGAGATATAAGAGCAAAAATAGCACAAGGGGAACAGGCTTTTTACCAAAAGAGACAGTTATCATGCTCAAAAAATATAAGCTTGGAAGTAAGGAAGAAATTCTCGAAAAGTTACGTTTGGAGCACAGCATTATATGGTTGCGAAACTTGGACAATGGGGAAAACTGATCAACGAAGACTTGAAGCTTTCGAAATGTGGTGTCATAGGAGGATGCTCAGGATAAAATGGATAGACAAAGTCAAAAATGAAGAAGTACTTGAGCAGATAAATGAAGAAAGAAATCTGTTGAAACACATCGTGAAAAGGAGAAGCAATCTTATAGGACATACATTACGGCATGAGAGTTTATTGAAACCAATATTGGAAGGGAAAATGAATGATAAAACTGGTAAAACTGGTAAAGGTAGACCTAGAGCAAGTTATATGAAGCAAATCGTACAAGACAAGGGATGTAGTAGATATGTAGAAATTGAACGTTTGGCGGATAATAGACAGGGGTGGAGGGTTTCATCAAACCAGTCGTAAGATTGATTACTCCATGATGATAATGAACCTTCATTTCTTGTTCCTGTCGTTTGTCTGTTTGAGTTTGTACGTCTGTTCTATCAGTTTTTGTTTGTGTCTGTGCGTTTGTCTTGTGTGTTTTCTCTTGGTTGTGTGATTGTATTTCATTTTCTGTTTGTGTTTGTGCATATTTCTTGTTTTTGTGTTGTTCCTTCATCTCGCTCGTGGTTTTGTGTGTTTGTGCTATTTTGTTTCCTGTTGTTTGTATTTTTTTGTTCCGTGTTATTCTGTGTTCGTTCTCGATTTGTGTTGCTTGTGATTGTGATCCTATTGTTGCGTATTCTGTTCGTGTTGTTCTGGAGTGCCCCTTCATCTTTGTCCACTCTGTTTGTGTTGTTGTGTTCTTGTGTGTCTCCTGTGATGGCTATTACATTATGTGTGTGTTTCCTTATTGCGCCTGTTCTTTGTGTGTCTGTCATCCATTTCCCTATTGGGTCCCCGGGTGTTGGGGTGGATAGTAGTGTCCTTCTGCCTTGATTTCTCACTATTTCCTCTTTCTTGGGGCATCCCTCCGGGTGTTTGTGTATGTGTGTTGTTGTAATCCAATTTTTGCACTAGTTGCACTGTTGTTGTCCGTGGTCCATGTTCTCCTGTGAAGATAGGTTGCGTTAGTCTTGTTCATGTCTTGTTGTGCCGTTTTCATTAATGTGTGTTGTTCGTCTGTTGTGTTTATTGTTTTGCGCTTTCTCCCATTGTTCATTCGGTATTATTGTTTTCATTCGTTATACTTTTACAAGTCCTCCATGTGTATTTCGCCTATTATGTTCCCTTGTCTGTTCACTAATTCTTATATTAGTGGGGAAAATTTCTTCATGATTGTGTATGTGCCTGAGTACTTCTTGTCTCACTTACTCGTTGTTCCTTCTTGTTCCGAGGATAATGTGTCGTTAGCTTCCACAGTACTTTTTCTCCTACTTGGAATTCTGTGTTCCTTCTACGTAGGTTATAATATTGTGTCTGTTTTTCGTTCGCTTTCCATAAATGTTTTCGTATTCCTTCTTCCAATGTTCCTAGGTTTTTCATTCTATCTGTTCAGTGTTCTATCTCTCTATTCTATATTCTTCCCTCGTTCTGTATATCGTGTTTCAGTGATTCTAGTGGTGTCGGTTCCCTGTTTAGATTGAGGAATGCTGGTGTGTTTAGTTCAGCTATCTTTACTGGTGTTTAGTGCGAATTGTCAATCTTCTATGTATGTGTCTCTGTGATTTTCGTCTTAGAATGTCCTCATCATCGCGTTTATTGTTCTGTTTGTTCTCTCCACTGGGTTTTTTAGGGTTGGTATAGGGAGAGGGAGTTGTCATATGTCTAATCCCTCGTGTCTCTGTCAGTTCCTCCACCAATTTATCCACGAATGGTCGACCGTTGTCTGTTACGATAACCCTTGGTGTTCCCCATCTTGTTATGAGTTGTGTTCCCATTATTTTCTGTACTGTTTCTGCGTTCACTTTTTTCATTGTTGCTAGTTCTGTCCATTTAGTGAATGAGTCTGTAATGACTAGTGTGTATTGATTTCTATTCTTTGTTACTGGTGTGGGTCCCATTATGTCCATGGCCACTACTGTCCACGGTTTTTCTATTATCCTCTTCCCCATATGCCCTATTGATTCTTGTTGTTCGATTTTTGATTTTTGGCATTATTGCTTTACGTAATTGACTGTGTCTCTGTGAATTCCTGGTCAGAAGTAATTTTTCGCAACACTCGCGTAAGTTTTTTCTGTTTCCATATGGCCTGCTTGTGGTGTGTTATGATTTTCAAATAGTATTCTTTTGTGTAATTGTTTTGGTATTACTAACTTCCATCCGTTTGTGTCTGGGAGTACTTCTGTGTGTAGTGGGTCTGGTCTGTAGTAGTATAAGTTTCCGTCATTGATTTTGCAATTACTATTTTCGTTTGAGTGTTTTTCCACTTGTTGTTTCTTGTACTTCTACCATTTGTCTGTGTCCGATGTCCGTGTTATGTGTGCTGATTCTTCTTTGGTGTTGTGTAATTACGATAGTGCGTCTGGTACGTGGTGTCCTTTCCCTTTCCTGTGTATTATGTTACAGTTGTGGTGTTGTAATTCTAGGGCCCATCCTGCTGATCTCCCATTGGGATTCTTCAAGTTATGCAGTCATTCCAGAGCTGCGTGATCTTTTATGACTGTAAATTTTTCCCTTTCTAGGTATGGTCTGAATTTTTGTTTAGCCCATTCCACTGCTGAACACTCTTTTTCTGTCCCTGAGTAGTGTTTTCCGCGTCGTTTAAGGTCCTACTTGCATATGCTATCACATGTTCTGTGTTATTGTGTATTCGTGTAATGATTGCTCCCGATTCTATGTTGCTGGCGACTGTGTGAAAAAGGGTTTTGTGAAGTCTGGTTGTTTGAGTACCGGTGGAGTTGTGAGTATGTGTTTTATTTCGTTAAATGCTTCGTCTTGTTCTTCGCCCCATTTTGCTTTGCACTTTGGGTTTAATGATCTGCTAATTGGTTCTGTTTTTTGTGCAAAATTGGGAATAAATCGTCTGTACCATGATGTCATTCCCATTAGTCTTCGTATTTGTTGGAGTGTCTTGGGTCGTGTGTAGTCGAGTATTGGTTGTATTCCATCTGTATCTATGTAAAGGCCGTCTCTGTCTACTAGGTATCCTAAGTATTCCACTTGTGTGCATCCGAATTCACATTTTTCCTCATTCATTGTCAGTTTAGCATCTCTAATCCTCCCCAGTATTGTTTTAAGCCAGTGTAGGTATTCTTCGAGTGTTTTTGTGCCTATGATCATGTCATCCAACTATGAAAAAGCGTATGGTTCTGAGTCCGGGCCTACAGGTCTGTCCATGAGTCTTTGACACGTCGCTGGTGCGTTTGTCAGTATGTATGGCATTGTTTTGAATTGAAATGGTCCTTCTTCTGGGACTATGAATGCCGTGATGTATCTGCTGTTCTCGTCTAGGGGTATTTGGAAGTATGCTTGGCTCAGGTCTATCTTTGGGATGTAGGTTGGTGTGTGTGATTTGTCTAATATGTTTGTCATGTTGGGTATGGGGTGTGCGTCCTCTTTTGTTTTGTTTTTTCACGTCCCTAAAATCTATGCAGAATCGACATTCATTGTTCGGTTTTTTCACCATTATAATTGGACATGACCAGTTCCTGTTTGAGGGTTCTATTATTTCTCCTGTTAACATTCCATTCACTTCTTCGTGCATGTGTTGTAGCGTTTTGGGGGATGCACAGTGGGGCAGATTACACTAAAAACTGGCCAAAATTCAAAATGTCTGCAGAATCGTTTGAAACCTGGTGTACAAGGGTTTTTGGGGTCGCTGATCACGAATCTGACATCAAATTCTGGAAATTCGAAATGGCGGATTGAATATGGCGGATGGAAAATTCAAAATACAGCGAACTTCCTCGTAACTCTTCCCTCATGGGTTCCTGAGGTCGCCGATTACGAATCTTGAACCAGATTTTGAAAATTCAATATGGAGGATCCAATACGGTGGATGTAAAATTCGAATTTCATCAAATCTCCTTGAAATTCTCCACTCAGGGATTCTCAGATTCGTGGATTACGAATTTGGGTGATTGATTATGAATCTGGAATTGGATTCCAAAATTCAGATGGATATGCTCTACTTTTGGCATCACCCAGAAGCAACGACGTGGACGTGGTAGATGTCTGCTTCCCTCGAGGTGTTCGATTATCGTGAGTCCCCTTGCCTCTCACAAATCGGGGTGCTTGATTATCGTGAGTCCCCTTGCCTCTCACGAATCGGGGTCCTTGATTATCGTGAGTCCCCTTGCCTCTCACGAACCAGGGTGCTTGATCATCGTGAGTCCCCTTGCCCCTCACAAATCGGGGCGCTTGATTATCGTGAGTCCCCTTGCCTCTCACGAATCGGGGTCGGTTCCCTCGGCGAATCGCAAAGGATGATTCGCTTGAGGGAAAATATGGGCACTTGGTATTGCCGACTGCAAGCCAGGACAAAAGTTATTTGCGAAATCAGTAATGGGGATATTTTTGCTGCATTGGTTGCTTTGGTCACTTCCAGATATTTCGGCCTACTGTAGTGAACATATACATTTGTAACATTCAATAAATTGAAAACGGGCAAGGGTGGGCAACTTTTCCGTGATTTAGGATAACAACTGCATTCATTCCCACGTTCAAAAGTCAATTATCAAGCAGTGCCAAACGGTGCCATGTGTTTGAAGTCAGTCGTACAACGTAACAACCACAAGCCACATATATATATACTCATAGATCTTATCACCAAATCATATTTTTGGCAACCATGAAAATTTGTATAGGTTTGGAATAAATTTTGATTGATAAAAAATTCTGTTTGTGATAATACTTCTTTTCTTTCGTTCGTTGAATGGAATTATATAAATAACTGGAGTATGATTTTGATACAAAAATTTTTGTATCCAACTCAAGACTATAAGAAAGTTTGTGAACCTAATCACATAAAACTTTCACAACCATTGCAGGCGGGTATTCATGTGATGAAATTGTGGTCAAATCATTCCAATTGGATGATGAATTTCTGGCCACTTTTTCTGGTCTCCTGGCCCACTGTGGGATGTGTTGTATGGTCTTTGTTTTTTTGGTTCTCTTTTTCTAGTTTGATTCGATGTTTGACTAATTCTGTGTGTTTCAGTGTGTTGTTGCTTCTCTGTGTTAATTCTTGTACTACTTTGTCGATCTGTGTCTTTTTGTTTATCGTTAGTTCTTTCATGCTATTCGCGAATTCTATTCTGTGTTCCCGGTAATCCTTTCCGTATAGTATTTCATTCACCTCTTTTTCACTTAGTATTGGCGCATTGGGGTATAGTTGTGTGTTTGCCTTAATTCTTGGTGTCGGGAGTAATACTTTTCTTCTACGTGTATTTTTTTGTGTGTTGTTATTGGTGTTTGTGTCACGTCGTGTGTATGTGTATGGTCGGTGTCTTCCTCCCTCGTGGTGGAGAACGGTGACCCTCGTAGAAGAAGATGGCCAGGGTGGCAACTGGGAGGGCCCACGGCGCTCCGTATGCGGGAACTATGTTGCACTCAGTATTCCAGGCGTGTTGTGATAGGTCACTCCGGACACAGATAATTTCACGTTCGCTCTCGTTACTTTTCGATGCGTGGTCTAGTGGCTGCGAGTGCCGTAGAGGGGTAACAAAACTTCGTTTTGCACGTTTGACGAGCGACTGGGCTGTGACGAACGGCGTGTCCCGCGTCTCGTTGACGTGCCGGTGTCACGTCTCCGTTACAGGTGTCCAGCAAAATATAATTTTGGAATTCTCGACCGATCCCCGACTTTTTCCAAAATTTTTTGGGTAATTTCTGGATCAAAAATAAAATGCACACACATTGATTTCAACTGAGATTCCTGAGCTGAGTATCTAGAGGCACCGAACTCCTTTGAAATTTGTTTGGCACCCCAAGATTCTGGCGCAACGGTCAAGATTGTGAGTTTAATTGGATCATTATTCTCCAAGCTGGCGAATTTATATTTCAATCCCTGCAGAAGTCCTTCTCATGCGAGTAACCACGTTGATAAACACTCTGAACAATCATCACATACCATGGCGTTTTTCGGCAAATTTGGGTTCGCTTGTGAAAGAGCATTAGATATTCTCCTCAGATGTGGGCCTTGGTGATGAGGTACGCCGTCTTGCTTGTGGGGATTGATGCATCCATCATGACGAATTTTATCAGACATGAGCGCTGGATGAAAATGTCCGAAACCCTTTGATGAATCGCAATTGGGGCGTTGTAAGGACGAAACCATCACACAGAATGATGTGATAATAGTCGTGTTCGGGTTGATTGAGAGGGACTATGAGGCCAGTCAATACCTACTAGGGAGACGTATGGCGGAAAGGCTCGACCATTCACTCGGCAAATCGGACTACACTCTCTACATTTCTGATTCCTGATCCGAGTACTACCCAGACCGGATATTGTTTTTCACCCTCTGCACGCGTGATGGGTCCGAACGATGGGATGAATTTTTCACCACTCCGAATTGATGTTGAAATTCACCTCGATAATGGGTTGAAACAACCCGAAACGTCGGCTGGAAAATTTCAATAAAAAAGCTCGACCATTTCCTCGGCAAATCGGACTACACTCTTTACATTTCTGATTCCTGATCCGAGTACTACCCAGACCGCGTATTGCAGAACGAATTTTTTTAACTTTCTCAACTCCTTTCAACAAAATTTGGGTACCAGCATTTTCAATTCTGTGTTGAGATGGATGGACTAATAAGAATAGCCTGAACCAGCTGCAGATTGATCATTTCAACCGAAAGTTGAGCTGTTCATGATACAAGTGCAATAAAGTCGAATAGGGACTCATCAAAACAGAACCGTAGTAGAAAAGAGTCATATATGAACCTATTCCAACCATATATGAGCATATCCAACCCATATATGGCTATATATAGAGCACCCAATCCATATATGGCCATATATGGAGCATAATAAATCTATGTATGAATTATTTTTCATATATGATGGTGAAAAAGTTTGAATATTTCAACATATATGTTACATCTAAATCGTATATGGAATATCAAATCATATATGCCCGGGAAAAGAAATTCCATATATGGACCCATATATGGATTCATATATGGTTATATATGAAAGTGGGGAATCTATCAGCATTGATCTCACTTTGCTCTCCCTTGGTTTTTCATCACATCTCATGTAAAATTGTGACAGTTTTTTGTCCAATTATGGATGTATATGATAATGTATGATTGAATATGATCACATATGGCCATATACAGTCTCATTCATACATGATCATATATGGCCAAAATCCATATATGCTCATATATGATCCCATATATGTTTATATATGTTCATATGTATTCCATATATGTTCATATATGATTCATATACGCTCATATACGACGATATATGAATTATTTTTTCCCGGGTGTTTTCAATGTGGTCCATATATGAACCATATATGGATTGAGTATGTTTCATATATGCCTATATATGATGGAATATATGAATTTCAATATGGTTCTTATAGAGGTCATATATGAACCATTTCTACTAGGGAAAGACTTATCCAAAAGAAATCAAAACTTTTTCCCCAACGAATACACATTTCACTGTGATCACTCATCTTTTCATTTGTCTGATATCCAACTGGATCCACGGAGATGAAATACATGCCTGTGTTTATCAATTCTTATTCGGTCTAAGGGGCATCCAAGCATCAGGGGAGCGGACAAAATTTTGCGCGGACTTTTTTTATAAATTACTTATTGATTACAAATTTGAAATGGATATTACTTAAAGACAGCGGAAACTGTTGCAAAAATATCTTGTAGGCATCTCATACAAATCTTTTAGATGGAGCAAAATTTTCGCTGTATGGGAACGCCTCAATTTCATTCAAATAGCGCTCTGTACAGCATTTTTTCATTCAAGTGTCATTGCCCTGAACCAGCCCTGAATTATTCCGATGCAAAAGTGGGTGGAAATTCCGTGTAATGGCTACGTTCAAGATAAAAAGGAAAACCCAATCCAAGATTTCTTTGCGATATACATGGGAATACTTCACCTATTAATATTTAGTAATATATATTCAAAACAGTATAATGAATACCCAATCTAGGGAGGAAGAGGTTACGGTGATGAATATCAATACTGGTTCATTCATAAATAAAGTCACTTTCTGTAGCAGAAGTATACAATTTGAGCAGTCACAGGAACTGCTACGAAATGCTCCCTATCGCTTTTGGGAAACAGGACGTAGAACTGCGTACACGCTGATCGCTCGCGTGCACACAGTGGCTAGCGCCATGACGACAGTGCCAGGAAGTGTGAAAAGCACACGCGTTTCTCACAGCTGTGGTAACTGTGAGACGCGTTCATGATTGACATGAACACGGTCACCACGCGCGACAGAGAACTTTATCTCTCTCTCACGTGCGCCGGCGCCATGACTCACAGCGCTCCGCACTGTTTTCTTTTCTCCGTGCAGTGATATAGATACTGCGTTGCGTTTGTAGGCACGGTAGCAGCGGGACCGAGAGATCACAATGTTGTAGGCAAGATGACGATGGAGACGAGGGATCTTCCTCGTAGACGAAACGGCAGTGGGAACGAAGGAACTCCCTTGTCGGTGAATTCGGTGCGGTGTACTGCGGAGAACGATGATCTCACGTAATCGTTCACACAAATCGATGAAATTTATGAGTTTTTCACAGCACTTTCCAATGACCTTCAGGTCGACTGTTCACTAGGTTTTTCTTGGATTTGCACTATGGTAAAGGAAAGGGACTCGAGCCGGATCCGGCTCGAAGGACCAGATGATGGATGCTGGGAAAAGAATAAGGATTCGACTCGAGAAATGTTGAAGGAAACGTGGTGGGGAGTGGAATAAATCCAAGATGCGTTGGTTGAACTGTGAATTTTAATTTGCGGAAATAGGAAACCATTCCTATTGAAACGGACGATTATGGGTTTTGCGGTGGATAATCGCGTACACGGAACGAAACACCCGTTTTACATAAAACTCTCGAGTAACTTTCCCGGTACTTGAAGACGTCAGAAATGTAACTTAATAATTGGCAGAATTGTCGATGGTCGAGAAGCAACGATCCTGCTGGTATAGTGTTGGCTCGACAACTGATTTGATTATATTACAAGGGCGAGGTCGTTGCGTTAGCCTACGTGCCGAAAGATATAGCACGTGATAGGTGCTTTTCGCGGGAAACTTCTATATGTGAATCTGTTTTGTATATAAGCTGTATATGATTCCAGGACGAATTTTAAGCGAATTGAAAGCTTCTCCACAGTTTCATTCAACTCTTTAGGCCATACCACATAACGTTGATTCAGATGCGCATTCAAACAGACACAAACATCCTCCGAGCTTCCAGATAATTCACCGGAGGGATGGGGGGAGGACTTATCACTAATCTTCGTCTCCCTGCTGGGATCATCATGCCCATCCACGCAATCACTCCCTTGGTGGCCCCAGACCGCACGCGGGGTCACCAATAACTCCGATGGCGCATAACTCGCACCCCAACAGGTGGAAGGGGGTACATGACCAGTGTTTCGTAGAGGGTTCGGAACCAGCTTTCACATGCCATGGTAAAAAAATTGGGTCCCGATTGAAAAAAAAAACTTGGCTCCTAAATGATCTGTAAAATGACATGCAAAATGACCTGCAGAATGACCTCTCAGGGATTTTTCAAGGTCAGCATCATACTTCTCCCTTGGAACCCTGAACCTTTCATCTGAAACATTTTTCCCATCTCCACTAGTTTCCGAGATATCATTTGAAATGGCACACCCTGTATTAATATATATATATATATGCATGTATATATACAACGGAGAAAATTTCCTTCGAGATCCCATATTTTCAAGGCGAAGAATTTTAAAAAAATAGGAGGACTTGTCCGATTGCAATAAAAACGGATGGGCCTTGGGGAAGGCTTCGAAGAAGACCTCCTATGGATTCCAGTCAATTCGGTCCAGTTGGTAACGAGATACCCCAAATACAGACAGACACACATATACATAGACTGACACACAGATAATCCCATGGATTATCAATCAGTATTCCATGAAATGGAGCACGATTGAACTCCCAGTTGGATTACTCAAATATTCCGAGAGATATGGTCACAGGTTGTGTCAGCGAGTGCAATAGGCACTCCGTGCTGGGTATGCTACGTATACCGATGAGTGCCTGAGAAGTTGAATAAAACTGTGAAGAGGCTTTGAATTCGCTTGAAATCTACCACTCAGGAGTTGCTGGGCCTACTGATTACAAATTCGTTGTCGAAATGCCAAAATTCGGAATAGTTGGCTAATAGGATTCATTCCTATCATTTCGAAACTGAACACCATGTACTCAATACGGTAAATCCAGTGATGGAATTGAGTGGTATTACAGAACAATGTTCCAAGTTCCTGACAGATTTTATTAGGAAATTTGTACTGGAATATATGCGTTTGTTATTTCATGGAATGCGGTGTAAAACTGATAGATTTCCCAACATTTTCTGTCTGATACTCTCAATTTGATGCGGGAAAAGTTGGCAATTCAGCTGAAATCCACACAAAATTTTTCCCCGCATCGAGTTGGACATGCAAGTGTGGAATATCAGTTGAGATGCGGTAGGATGTTGATCGGTTTCGGAATTAATTTCACCATACAACTAGAAAAATGGTTCCCTTGGATATGAAGCTACTGAAAATTCCATTAAATCCGATGAAGTTTCACTCGATTTAAGTAGATTACATTTAGAGTGACTGACAGTTTGTTTGGATGGAATGAATCTTTCAGCCGATCGAAATGAAACACTAGTAGGTTCATATTTGTATAGGAATTTAGTTCATCCAAATAAAGTTGAGTCAATTTGAAATGGAAATGAAGAAGAGTAAAAAGGTTTTGAATAATTTTTAGATGTATAAGTTCCTCTAATAGATTAATTTATTACTAAATCAATTGTTCTTTCCCAACTATAATTGCCGGAACTCAACCCGAGGAATGATTACAATTGACTCGAAGGATAAATGATTAATAGTCATCAAAATTACAATTCAAAGGGAGTTCAATTGAAACACGAAGCTTCGATTCTTTCCCTGTAAACGTTGAAATCCAAATTGATATAAACAGAAAGGAAAAGATGAATCGTTGCTCCACGTTTCTACGCGCTTTCCACTCCGATGCACAATTTCCATACATCACACATTCAAAAAAGATTCTCAGAGCTCAGAGCATTCACCATTACTCAATAATATGAGCGTAATAGAAGCGGTCCAAAATTGCGCGTAGCAACCACAAAGAGCGAGGTTTAGCACACACGTACGTACATATCATTAGTGAAACGCTTTGCAACGACTGACTTCGGTGATTTCCGAGCCTCAGTTGATCGCACGGATCATACACAGACGTACCCATACACTTATACTATTCGCGCGGAGTAATACATGTAGGCAAGCTCTACTTTTCGAATTTCGGTTACAGCCCGCGTTTGAAGCTGTCGTTTCCACAACACTACTAGGAATCGAATTTGATAGGCAAAATGCACAGCTTTGAGATAGGGCGTTCGTACGTTCCCACCGACGTGCGAACAGTCACAACGCGTACCAGATTGTCAGAGCCCGGGTGACACACTTCTACCCGTGCAAGCTCCCATTGAGCAGGCAGCAGATTGTCGGTTCTGAGTAACACAAGATCCCTAGGCCGAAGATTAGTTTTCCGCAAATACCAAGCCGATCGCTGCTGGAGAGAGTGCAGATAATCCCGTTTCCATGCGTTCCACAATTGTTCAGATATTTTCTGAACCATTTGCCACCTAGACAATCGATTATCCACTAAATCGAGCACGGAAGGCGTTGGCAAAGCCCTCAAACTGGTACCGATCAAGAAATGACCGGGCGTTAGTGCCTCCAAGGATTCAGGATCGTCATACAATGACGCGATGGGACGTGAATCGAGCCATGCCTCGATGTTACACAAAATAGTGTGGAATTCATCCTTCACCGGAATCACACCACTTAGTATTCGACGAAGATGAAATTTCAATCGCTTCACCCCAGCCTCCTCAGACCCCTCCGAAATGAGGAGCCCCGGGTGGTATGAAATGCCAGCGCAAGTGATCAGCTGCATAGTGACCTTTCAACAAAGGATCCGACATAATTCTCTTGTACTTGTCCGATAATTCTCTATCGGCTCCTATGAAATTCGTACCATTGTCCGTGTAGACGTCAGATGGTATACCGCGTCTAGCCACGAACCTATCCGAAGCAGCAAGGAAATCAGCTGTCGAACAGCTGTCCACGAGCTCAAGGTGCAATGCCTTGGTTGTAAGACAAACGAATAATGATACGAATACTTTCACTGCCCGATTCCCTCTGCCCCGCGATAATTTAACGGAGGAAGGCCCAGCGTAATCTATCTCCACATGGGAAAACGGCCGTGCAGGTTGAACCAGATAATGAGGTAAGGGACCCATAAGTTGCTTTGCAGGGACGGCACGATAGCGAGCGCAAGTGACGCAATTAGAGATGCATCGTTTCACGAGTGTTCTAAGTTCTAATATCCAATATTGCTGTCTCACCGTGTACATCATCAATTGCACACCCCCATGCAGTGTTTGCAAGTGGATCCGACGGACGAGCAGCACAGAGATTTCGCAGTTGGGCAATATCAGCGGAAGCTTTTGAGCATATGAGAGTTTAGCCTTGTCGAGCCTTCCTCCAACTCGCAACATACCAGCAGCATCCACGAAAGGATTGAGTTTAATCAATTCACTTCTGCGGTGGATAGACTGACCTCTACCTCAAGCGTTCAATCCATCTCGGGAGAATAGCAGTTGCAGCCTTTTCACCCAAAAAAATTCCGCTCCGGAGATTTCGTCAAAAGTGAGCGAAATATCGGAGCATGCTGAGGATTTGCGATAAGCATGAGTGACAAAGCGCGAAGAAGAGCAAGTAATGCGAAGCAACCGTAACCAAGAGAGAACAGGTTGGAATGGGGCCCATAGACCTTCGATATAGAGCGTAAGAACAGCCTTTTCCACCTGAGCTTCAGACGGCGCAGCATCAGCAACTTCTAGGGAAGTAGAGGGCCAGTCATCTGAATTTTCCCTCAACCAACGCGGACCTTGCCACCACAACTCACTATGCACGAGTTTCTCAGAATTAATACCCCTGAAAGCTAGATCAGCAGGGTTCCCTTTTCCGGAAATGTGCCTCCAGTTGGCAGCAGGAAGCCGGGTTTGAATATGTGATACCCTGTTAGCAACAAAAGTTTTCCATCTATTTGGAGGGTTGGAAATCCACGAAAGAGTGACCGAAGAATCAGACCAGCAGTAAACAGGAATATCGCACAACTGCATGGAATCTTGAACGAAGCAAATCAACTTCGCGAGTAGTTGAGCCGCACACAGTTCCAAGCGAGGAATGCAGATTGTTTTGAGCGGAGCAACCTTAGTCTCAGTAACTAGCAAAGGAACCTTAGATTCCGAATCAATATTTACAACTTTAATATAAACTAATGCAGCGTAAGCGAAGTTGGACGCGTCGGCGAACCCGTGAATGAACACTTGCGCAGAGCGCCGATGTTGACCAGTCCAACGAGGAATAACAATGTCTCGCACGGGAGTTAGGTCTCGGTAATATTCCAAGCATTCTTTGTTCACATCGTTAGAGGGCGGATCATCCCAACCGATGTGCTTGGCCCGAATAATCTGAACAAGTATCTTTGCCCTAACCGTAACAGCGGAGATCAACCTCAGCGGATCAAAGATGTACGGAATACACGATAGAAAACTACGCTTGGTGAACGGAGTAACTTCACGTAGCGAAACTTGATAGGAAAAACTGTCTGTCCTGGGATTTCAGGATATCCCAAGCAATCTGAGTTCCTCATCTTGAATCAGGAATGGATCACAGGCTAACCCGTGATCAGCAGGATCAATATCAGCAAGCAGTGCAGGAGAGTTGCTGGCCCACTTGCGCAGACGAGAACCGCCCGCCATGAGCAACTCTGAAACTTCAAGTCGGAGACAATGAGCGGAATGCAAATCATCCGCCCCAAACAAAACGTCGTCGACGTAGACTCGATGCAGCAAAACCTTAGCAGCCTTTGGAAACCTAGAATTTTCATCCAAAGCAAGCTGTTTGATGACCCGATTGGCCAAGAATGGAGCACAAGCGGTACCCAAGTTACGGTCAGCAAGCGATAAGTCCCCAAATTGGAGCCAGCATCAGCTCTCCAAAAAATCCTTCGAATATCAGCGTCTCGAGGGTCTATCCAGATCTGTCTGAACATCTTCTCGATGTCAGCGCACACTACGAAGCGATAGGATCGCCGATTGCAGATCAGCGAGCATAAATCGGCCTGTGACTTGGGCCCAACTAGCAGAAAATCATTCAATGATTTGCGATTTGCAGTAAGCATAGACGCGTTAGAAACTATACGTAACTCCGACGTAGAACTTGTCTCTCTCCACACAGGGTGATGAGAGAAATAGCAGCCTGAGTCAATAAGCGAAAAAGCAGGTCACAGCTCCAGATGCCCCTTAGACAAATACTCAAGCATGAACTCCTGATATGCAGTGAGTTTTTCAGGATCAAGCAGCAGCCTGGATACGTTCTTCAAAAAGAACTTTCGAGCAATATCGGACGAACGAGGCAATTCAACTGAGCAAGCAGATTCAAATGGCAATCGTACCACATATCGACCATCAGCATTACGAGTATGAGTTTGAACGAAATGTTGCTCGCACTCAAGCTCTTCAGCATTCAAAGTAGAGGCTGCAGGCAAATCCCTTAATTCCCAAAACCTACGTAACGATTGATCAAGCTCTGAACACGCACATAAATGATTGACCGAGATACTAGGCGAATCAGGAGGATAATTTCCAAAGAGTACCCATCCAAAGATGGTATTCTGTGCAACCGGAGCATGGCTAGAACCCTTCTTGATCTCTGGGAGCAATACTTCGCCCAAGTAATCAGACTCAAGGATGAGCTCCACTGGGCCTTGCAGTTGAGGAGCAGGATCAGCCAATAAGAGCTGATGCAAATGGGTCCATGACTCCTTTAGGTGGAGCATTTTAGGAGTGTAAGACGTGAGCCTCGGAAGTACCAAAGCCCTGACATTTAAAGCGGGCCCACGTTGATTCGTAGGTCCACAGCGAGTGAAACTACAGCGGTGATATTGGTCGTCAAACTCCCTCCAACAGCACTCACCCTGGCATCGATTTCCTCCTCTTTTGCATGCAGTAACTTAGTCACACCCTGCGAAACAAGAATAGCCTGCGAACCTTGGTCAAGCAAAGCACGAGCTTCAATATATCTGCCATTGGAAGCACGAATCAGTACGATAGCGATAGGTAGCAAAACCGAGCGAGGAAAATTTTTGTGAAGCAATTGTGAACAAATAGGATGTGTATTAATATCAGAGTTAGTCATCTCGCGAGAAGCATTAGCGTTGATTGAATTTCTATTTTGCGAATTCGAGTTAGCAGGCTCAGATGCAGTTTTCTTATGCAGAAGCGAATGGTGTCTGCGTTTGCAAACCGAACATGCATTCGTACTGTTACAGTTTAGCAAGAAATGTCCCTTACTAAGGCAGTTGAGACAGCACTGATTCTGCTTTATGAAATTCAATCTGTCTGCCACGGTTTTTCCCTTGAACTTCTCACACTGGTACAATTTGTGTGCTGCATTGCATAGAATACATCTATCGTTCGAAACGCTAGCTTGATGCGAACGAAAAGTCTGAGAAGCAGGCTTATTTGATTTCACAATCGTGGCAGTAGATTTTTGTGCAGTGCATAAATTTTGCATCGCAAAAGATTCTAACGCTCTCATCGTTGCAGTTAGGAAGGATTTAAGTTCTGGAAAAGCAGGACACTTTTCGGTTGATTTGAGCTCAAATACCCAATCTGTGCGGGTTTGCGAATCTAACTTACCAACGACAATGAAAATTACAATTGGATCCCAACATTCAGAATAGATTTCCAGATTTGAAAGAGCGGTAATCGCATTACTCAAATCATCCAATAAGTGTCTCAAATCCTTAGCGGTGCGAGATTTCAAATAAGGAAGATTAATAAAACTATTCAAATACTCCTCTACAATCAATCTTTGATTCTCGCAGCGTTCCTTGAGCGCGTTCCGAGCAGTGTCGTAGTTGGCCTCCGTAATGGGCAAACCATCAATCAGCAGTAGCGCTTCATCGGTCGAACAAGACTTCAAATACTGCAGCTCCTGAACGTTGGAAGTATCAGGATGAGATTTAGAAATCAATTCAAACTGGTCCTTGAAGGAATTCCAGTGTAAGTAAGATCCGGCAAACTTTGGCAAATCCAGGCGAGGCAATTGGAACTGTCTAGCGGTTACCTGCGGAGTTGCATTAGCATTATCATGAGCATTGGCAGCACATGTTGGAGTCTCATTTGCATGCAACAACTCCATAAACCCGGAAAGAGCTTCTTCATAAGCTTCTTCAACAACGTTGAAATGCTGGAGCTGAAAATATGACAGTGTTTTCTGCTCATCGGAAGGCACTGACGTAATCAACTTCAAATGCAATGCGCGCACTTCATCCCAATATCCTTTCAGTAATTCGATTCGCTTGTGTATATTTATTGGAGTAAAATTTTGAGCTCCTTGTTTCTCAAAATTAATAACACTGCGTTGAATTAAACCAGCAGTCATTTCGATAGAAGCGATCGTTTCGTTCATGATTGAGGGGAATAAAATCAGAACTCTTGAATACAAACTTGAACTGTCAAATCGACAGCGAAACGTATGATCGTGGATCAAAACAAGCACGCGAATGTTTTGAATATACGTGAATACTCATCTTGGTGTTGGTAGTATATCAGCGCAACGAACCAAGAGTCGTGTGGAACGAGTATAGATGACCAAGACAGACCAAGCGGCAGAAGGAAATGAGCATATGATGATATTCCACTTACGAAGACGCACTAATGGGACAAAGAGAGCGTAGAAAAGCGGCCGATGACGTCACAGCATTCGGCGGGAAACGACGTATAGATGCTCACAAGTATTGGTGTTTCAAGACGAACGTTGACGGACGATACACGAGAACCAAAGATGAATGTTTTGCAGGGAAACCAAGAGTCACACAAGGTCGCATAAAAACAATGAGAGGAAAGAATTCAAAGCAAACAAAGAGACTGAAATATAAAAGCGGTCAAAAATCAATCCTCGAGTCGGAGATCCGGCTCGAAGGACCAGAAATGAAATGGAAATGAACAAGAATAGAAAGGTTTTGAATAATTTTCAGATGTACAAGTTCCTCCAATAGATTAATTCATTACTAAATTAATTGTTCTTTTCCAACTATAATTGCCGGAACTCAACCCGAGGGATGATTACAATTGACTAGAAGGATAAATGAATAATAGTTATGAAAATTACAATCCAAAGGGAGTTCAATTGAAACACGAAGCTTCGATTCTTTCCCTGTAAACGTTGAATTTGAAATTGATATAAACAGAGAGAAAAAGATGAATCGTTGCTCCACGTTTCTACGCGCTTTCCACTCTGATGCACACTTTCCATACATCACACATTCAAGAAAGATCCTCAGAGCTCAGAGCATTCACCATTAGTCAATAATAGCTATATGAGCGTAATAGAAGCGGTACAAAATTGCGCGTAGCAACCAAAAAGAGCAAGATTTAGCACACACATACGTACATATCATTAGTGGAACGCTTCGCAACGACTGACTTCGGTGATTTTCGAACCTAAGTCGATCGCACGGATCATACACAGACGTACTCATACACTTATACTATTCGCGCGGAGTAATACATGGAGGCAAGCTCCACTTTTCGGATTTCGGTCACAGCCCGCGTTCGAAGCTGTCGTTTCCACAACACACTTCGAATACTTCCAGATATAAAGTTTCCTCGGTGCACAGGAACCACATAAATTCCAGCAAAATTTTTGTCAATGGAGTCTATTCGAGTAAGATCACCTCAAGTGGACCCCCACTTTCCACTTGATCATGAAATTCAAGTTTATATCATTCAATGCGAAGTAGTCACTATCAGTAATCAAACGCTGAAACAGTTTTTCATAATTGCCATTTGGACAACAATTTTTGTTGCAATGAAAATTGTGAGCACTTATAATTGAAAAGTCGATTGCAAAGAAACCGTTACGGTTATTTCGATGAAATTCCCAGGGTTCATTGTTGAATATTCATATTTTGATCAGAAATTCAAACCATGGGATGATTTATATATCATCATATTGGTAATCAACTTTTCAGTAAACAAATACAAATTTCAGTGACTTCTCCTTCACATAATGAAAAATTTTTCTTCTAGTTACACGTGTTATACACTATATACACAAGTTGAATATTCAACAAAAAAATTTCACTGCCCGCAATTAGTTTGGACAATATTAATTCATTTATCTGCGGGCGATGAGCACTGGTTTGACTCAGATTCAAATCCAGTCCATTATAATCAGTAGAAAAAAGTATTTTCCAATCAAGAATATTGTTTTCAATCAAATTCCATGTTTTATGCATAATTTACGAATTGAACGGATGAAATGAATTTTTAATAGATCAACAGAGACATACGAAACCCACAAAATATGAAAAAAAAAGACTTACAGCAAAATGTAACTTTTTCCTGTTATTTTTGAAAAACCTTATTAGTACTAATTTTTGTATCTTCAGAAGAAATTTCGCACTGAAGTGATACACCATCTACAGCTTCATAATAATGAAACTGACGAGTATTCTGAGTCGGTACAGACTGTTGAAAACGTAGTTTGTATTTCCGTTCATGAGAGTCATGTTCTTCTTGAGAGCAAAAATCAAAATTAATTTTTTGAAACGAATTTTTGGCACATTCAGATAATGAAAGCGCAGTTGTGATATGCTTATCATTGTCACGTTGAAGACTGGCTCGACAAGCATGAGACGTAGCGAAGAAGTTCCATTCTGCTTCAACATTGAAATCATTCTTGTGGTTCGTTAAATTAGCGAAGTTACAATTATTTTTATATTGTGAAGCTGCTCCATCCGAAAAATGAACAATCTCCCTCATCTTATCAGCTCCAAATTCAGTTTTGAGAAATTTGATCAACTTGGAATTGAAAAGATGAACTGAACTGGCATCGTTTTTTCTAGAATTATTACGTAATTTTCATGCTTCACTTCACCATTCTCTCTATAATACTTGGGTGAAGAGTGGCCTGATTGTTAGACCAATGGTGAGATTGGATAGCGTCTTGCACGGAGGAAGAATAATTCCCCGCAAAATCTAAACATACTACAAATTCTCCAGCTTCAACACATTCCTTTTGCTCGATGAAATAAGACGCTCGGGATTTAGCAAGTAAATCGTGCCTCACAAACTCAGGCCATTCTTTTGTCAAATCAATTGAATAATCTCCTTTGTTGTAGTTTTCTTGAACGATTTCACTTCTGTGAATTCCGAAAAGTAGAGTAGATTAAATAGATTAGATTAGACTTTATTGGAACTATTTATATCATTGAGAAATTATGTCAGTGATTAGCGTAAACTCATTTTTTTTATCTGTCAGTACTCCTCCACTGGCTAAACGTGATTTCCTTCATATTATTCCTATCGAGCAATGATTTTGATTTTTCAATAACAAAATTCACCCCTGGACACTTAGTACACTTAGAAAAGAAACATGATGATGCAGGTTTTTTGCAAACGGAGCTCTCAATCAAGTCATGAGAGCTTTCTGAAAATATATTGGCATTTTTTCGCAACTCATTTTTCAATCCATTCAACTGCAATTTCACATTTTGGTGAATTTCACATACACACACATTATGCGTTTCACTTTTGCCAGCAGATATACACTCACGAGGACGTAGGGTTTGAAATTTTGTCTGTCCAATCTTTTCATCAGGGTTTGATTCTTCAAAATTTTTGTATAAATCATGTATATTAAATAATAAAAGTCTTTTCTGCTCCTGAACTTTTGTCTCATTTGCAATGACTGAAACACAATCTTCAACCCCGGGCATTATGTGGCTGGCATCATCGGACAAATAAAAATTTTCAACACGTTCAAGTGTTGAAGCTTTTTCCTTTTTTTGGGCAAGGTTGTGGAGCAAATCCTGATTGTTTTCTCATTTTTTTGGTGGCTCGCACCATTCCGTTCGAAACTTTGAATTCGCGTTCTCTCATTCCCATGGACCAATCTAATGGAAGCGTAGATCTGTTAGTTTTTTCGTTGAAAGCAGTCTTACAATTATTCAGAAGCAGATCATTTGGATTAATGTTATTATTTACGAAATTATTCTCATTCCTCAATTCATCCACTGCAGTTAAGGCGGCTTTTTTAGATTCAATGACACTAGATACTCGCTTTAATTTTTTCGGTGGCTCACCGACTCCCAATAAGAGTTCATTAACTTCATCAATTCTCATTTCATTATCCACGGCGTCACATCGATAAGATGTATCTCTTCCTTCATCATCTTCAATATCATCAATGAGCATTTCAGATTCATTAGCACTGGATAATCTATTCACAGGGACCTCACATGAAACTTGGGGTTTTTGTCTCTTATAAATAGCCCTTTTACACGAATTGCCCATATAATACCCGATAAAATCTTTGAAAACATCAGCTCGATTAGTTGTAATTGACACTAGATTTTGAATAACTTTTCTATGATTTTTTTTATTCAAAGGATCACAGCATTCATCCACCAAGCCCATATTGGATCACTAGCGATGATATCATAAATATCAAAGAAAGAACTTATAACACTAAGATAGGGAGTTGAAGAGCGCTGGTATGTATGGAATAATATAACAAATGAACAAAGACGGCTTGTGACGTTCATTTGTTTTTAAAGTATGTTTATACATACAAATAACGAATGAAAACAACTAATGAACGCGATTAGATGGAATAATTTTTAGTGAATG
Source organism: Gonatopus flavifemur (assembly GCA_018340375.1). Classification (NCBI taxonomy): domain Eukaryota; kingdom Metazoa; phylum Arthropoda; class Insecta; order Hymenoptera; family Dryinidae; genus Gonatopus; species Gonatopus flavifemur. The sequence continues at coordinate 6,818,252 of JAFFJZ010000014.1, forward strand.
CAAAATTTTTATCCATTCATTGTTGTTTACATTTCAGTATATGGAAAAATAAATCCTGATGAGGTTTTTCAAAAATAACAGGAAAAAGTTACATTTTGCTGTAAGTCTTTTTTTTCATATTTTGTGGGTTTTGTATGTCTTTGATGACCTATAAAAAATTCATTCCATCCGTTCAATTCGTAAATTATGCATAAAACATGGAATTTGATTGAAAACAATATTCTTGATTGGAAAATACTTTTTTCTACTGATTATAATGGACTGGATTTGAATCTGAGTCAAACCAGTGCTCATCGCCCGCGGATAAATGGATGAATATTGTTTAAACTAATTGCGGGCAGTGGAATTTTTGTGTTGAATATTCAACTTCAGTGTATAACTGAAGTGTGTAACTGAAGGGAAAATTTTTCATTAGGTGAGGGAGAAGTCACTGGAATTCGTATTTGTTTACTGAGAAGTTAATCAACAATATGATAATATATAAATAATTCCATGGTTTGGATTTCTTATCAAAATATGAATATTTAACAATAAATCCTGGGAATTGATTCGGAATATCCGTAACGGTTTCTTCGCAATCGATTTTTCAATTATAATTGCTCACAATTTTGATTACAACAAAAATTGTTGTTCAAATGACAATTATGGAAAACTGTTACAGGGTTTGATTACTGATAGTGACTACTTCACATTGAATTATATGAACTTGAATTTCATGATCAAGTGGAAAATGGGGGGTCCACTTGAGGTGATCTTACTCAGTTCGCATTGTGAGTAAGGAACTTTTCCCTCAGAAACCAACCAAATTCAGAGGTTGAGAAGCAATTCGCAACGTGGTGGAATCAGGGGACCTGTGGCCAGGTAGCGAGTCAAAACGAGTCCCAGACACACCTCAATTCTCCAAAATCTTGTAATAATTAGTATACAGGGTGGGGCATTTAAAGTGTCGCGGGCGTTTTTTCCAAAAATAAAATGAGATACGAGAGAATTTTTCGGACAAAAATTGTAGGGTATCGAGGGGGACATCCGATGGTGGCCTTGGCTTTGACCTCAAATCTCATCTTCAAGGGCATTCTGAGGTCAACTCTTGTTTTTTAAATAGCATCTCATATTTTTTACTGCAGATTTGGATTCGAGGTCAAAAACCAAGGAACTTTTGTCTGAACCATTTTCCTGAAATCCGCAAAGATGGCGCTCTAATCGATATTGTTCCATACTGAATCTGACATTAGAATACCTCGAAAACGAAGGGTCTTGGAGGAGAATGTTTCGGACAAAAGTTGTCTGATTCCAAGGGGGACCCCTCGAACTGAAACGGAGGTGATGGGGTATAACAGACAAAACACAACACATTTCAATCGTCTACATCACTTGGATAATTTTAATGCAGTAGATGCTCAAAATGATGGCCTTCGACTTCAATACACATTTCAAAACGTTTTACAAAAGATTGCTGAACTCGTGCTAAAATATCTTCATTGATGCTCGCGCATGCATTGATGATTCGTTGACGCATATTCTCAGGTGTAGTCGGTGCTTGTTGATAAACTGGATCTTTTATGTATCCCCATAAAGAAAAATCTGGAGAAGTAAGATCCGGAGAACGGGCAGGCCAATGAACTGGTCCGCGACGTCCTATCCATCATCCAGGATAATCTCTGTCCAATATTTCTCGAGCTGTGACTGCATAATGGGATGGACAACCATCGTGTTGATACCACATATTCAATCGTTCCTGAATAGGTATGTCTTCAAGTAATGTTGGAAGTACTTGATCTAAGAAATGTCTGTACTTCTCTCCATTTAGCGTATCTGCAATGAAGTACGGTCCAATTACTCGAGATCGAAAAATACCACACCAAACATTCACAGCCCATTGTCTTTGATGCTCTACTTGACGTAACCATCTTGGATTTTCTGTCGCCCAGTAATGCATATTATGTCGATTTACTTGACCATGATTGGTGAACGTCGACTCATCAGAAAATAATATGTTGATGAAGTTGTTATTGTGCATTTGCGCTAGACCCCATCGACAAAACTGTACACGATTTTCGAAATCATCACCGTGAAGGTCTTGATGCAAACAAATGTGATACGGATGGAATTTGTGACGTTTCAGTATTCGAAGAACACTTCTTCGAGAAATTCCCGAATGGAGTTCAATTTCACGAGAGCTCACGTGTGGATTATTGGATACTGCAGCTAGTACATTAACTTCCGCATTTTCTCCGCTAACAGTTCTCATTCGATGTCGTTTTTCCCTTGTAACACTTCCCGTTTCTGAGAATAATTTTGTAATGCGTTGAAAATACCTAATGGATGGCGTTGTTCTTTCAGGAAATCGTTCTGCATACAAGTCATATGCTCGTCTGGGGTTCTTATGCACTTCACCGTAAATGTAGATCATATCGATCTTTTCAGAAACCGTGTATCGGATATCCATGATTTTCAATTTGTCATAAACCAAGTAATAATCAAATGTAACTGACAAACTGACTTTCAAAATCGTGAATTTTCACTGAACCCCGTCGTTTGTTCACATCGCGTGAGCTCTGAATGGTGGTAATGTAGACGATTGGAATGTGTTGTGTATTGACAACTTTTGTACGAAACATTCTTTTGCAAGACCCTTCGTTTTCGAGTTATTCGAATGTCAGATTCAAAATGGAACAATATCGATTAGAGCGCCATTTTTGCGGCTTTCAGGAAAATGGTTCAGACAAAAGTTTCTTGGTTTTTGACCTAGAATCCAAATTTGCAGTAAAAAAATATGAGATGCTATTTAAAAAACAAGAGTTGATCTCAGAATGCCCTTGAAGATGAGATTTGAGGTCAAAGCCAAGGCCACCATCGGATGTCCCCCTCGGTACCCTACAACTTTTGTCCGAAAAACTTTCCCGTATATCACTTTATTTTTGGAAAAAACGCCCGCGACACTTTAAATGCCCCACCCTGTATAATCATTCCCCAAGGTATTCGTCTTACACAGAGAAAGGCTTCAACCTTCTGGATATTGATGACTGAACCGCCCTACGGGCTCGTGCTCTGCAGAGAGTTGTGCTCCAGAGACACCCACTCAGATATTCACGACTGGACCCACCAGTGTATCCACGATACTCCATCTACGCTGGAACCATCCACTGCGCAACCTGAAAATGCATGAAAGTCGGCTGAACGCTCGTGATTCAACGCGAATTATCCATAGTCTACTCGGATTATCCGGTCATCATCTGTAGTCTAGCTTAAATGAATTATGTTTGATCCATACGATTGATGGAGAGGCGTTGTTTTGTGGAAATATTAGAATTAACCCATAGTTGCCCCAACAACACCCTTATCGCTTTCACGTCGCATCTCCGTGGAGGCGACGTGGGGGAAAGAGAAACGTGGATGCAAGGTGGAGGGACGAAGAAGCGACGGAGAAATGTCCAGCGATCAGTGGTAGTGCTGTACGGGTGTGAAGGTACAGGATTCCAGCTTGGGTACGTTCTCTTCAAGAGCACAAATACTCCCCCTACTCAATCATGGTTGGGAAGTAAGAGAACAATTGCTGCCACCTTCGTAATCCGATAACAGTTTGTACGTTTTCAAGTTATGTGATACACAGTTTGTAGTATGTGGAAGTTTGTCTTCGTTGAACTGTGTTCCATTTCCGATACGGGGAAAGAAGAATAGTGATAATCACTGAGCGAATAATAAAATATGGACAGACCAAACTGCGCAATCATAAGAACTAAACGGCTCAATCAAAATTACCATACGCTTAGTTGAACCAACAATACGTTCAGTTAGAATGACAATGCGGTTGATTGTAGTGACAAAATGTTTGGTCCGTCCATATTTTACTATACCAGTTTTCTCCGTGCATATTCCGATGGTTGATTAGTTTCCAATCGAGGGAAATACATCGTGGTTTTGTATTGAATTAGTCAAAACTATCGTTTCCTTTGACTTTTTTCGTATTAGGACCTTGAATGGAACGTGTCAGGGAAAATGGATACACTATGATAATTCAAAGCGTGGAAGATCATGGGGTAGGCCTGGCCATGCATCAACATCGTCCGCAAAACCAAACATCCATGGTTCGAAGCTTCTTCTCTGTATTTGGTGGGATCAGCGAGGTGTAATTCATTATGACCCGCTCAAACTGAATGAGACTATCACGGGGGATCGCTATCGACTCCAATTGATACGTTTGAGTTGAGATCCAAAAGAAAAACGGCCGCCATACGAGAAGAGAGACGACAAAGTGATTCTGTTACATGACAACGCCCGGCCTCATGTTGCAAACCCAATGAAAACCTACCTGGAAACGCTCCAATTGGTAGTTCCATTCCACCTGCTGTATTCACCTGACATAGCCCCTTCCGATTTTCACCTATTCCGTTCGATGGCACATGGCTTAGCTGACCAGTGTTTTCATTCTTACGAAGGAGCTGAAAAATGGGTCGATTCTTGGATAGTCTCAAAAAACATGTCGTTTTTCCACCGCGGGATTCATATACTGCCAGGAAGATGGGAAGAAGTGGTCCCTAGGGATGGGCAATCCTTTGAATGAAATGGTTTTGTTCCTTATAGTTTGAATGAAGTTTTCATTTCGTAAAAAAACAGCGACTACTGATTCAAGGTCCTAACAACATTTTGTAGTTAAAAAGGAATACATTGAAACATCAAGTCCAATGCTCCCTCTGAAATTCCGCTTGAGCTAGAACATAATTCTAGACAAGGACTGGGGAGAGATTCCGTGAATGAAAAGAATTTCCTTTCTATGCTGAAATGCAGTGTTGAGTCTTCCATTGAAATACAGTTGGGAGATTCATATAATGTTTGAAAAGTTACTTGAAGGAAATAAATGAAATTTCATACATTTTTTTTATGAAAAAAAATTATTTATTTCGGATGAACATCAAAGAATACATCAATCGAAGTATTGTTCATCGCTTTCGATTACTTCCGATCATCCTTCAGGCAGGGAACGAATACCGTGTTGGAAGAATGCGTCATGTTTGAAAACAATGAACGAATCGACCCATTTTCGGCAATCTTCGTAAGAAGTGAACTTCTGCTCAGACAAGCTATGAGCCATCGAACGGAACAAATGGTGATCAGATGGAGCGATATCTGGAGAATATTGCGGGTCGGGTATAACTTCCCATTTGAGTGTTCCCAGGTATGTTTTCACCGGTTTTGCGGCGTGCGAGCGAGCATTGTCGTGCCGAAAAATGACTTTGTCGTGTCTCTTGGAGGATTCCGGCTGTTTGCCTTTCAATGCATGGCTCCAGCGCATCAATTGTAGTCGGTAACGATCCCAGTTATGGTTTCATTTGATTTCAGTAGTTCATAATAAATCACACCCATCTGATCCCACCAAATACAGAGCAGAAGCTCGGACCCATGGATATTTGGCTTTGCCACTGATTGTGATGGTTGGCCAGGCTTAACCCATGACTTTCTGCGCTTTGGATTGTCGTAATGAATCTATTTCTCATCACCAGTAACAATCCGATGCAAGAAACCTTCTCTTTTCATACTAAAGGAATGAAGTAAAACTCTCCGCAAAAACACTTTATCCGGTATAAATTTTGACATGTTCAATATATTATGGAGTGTTATTTACGATTCAGAGAAAGGTTATGTAAAACATATGAAGTCCAATGATAGCTGTCTTACAATGAATTGATTACTGTAAGTCACAACGGAATACTGTACTACCTAAGCCAACTTATGTCAAACGCTAAGAGTTAATTCCAACGCCTACACTGAGGAAAATTATCTATTATAAATTATTAGACTCGCTAATATAATGAGGATATACTTGCATTTCAAGGTTATATACCGAACGTTCTCTTCAAAAGTACCAGAATTTCTACTATAAAATTTCATTATTCTACCATTGACTCACAGAAAGCCTGGTACTTTTGAAGAGAATGTTGAGTATATAACCTCAAAATGCAAGTATATCCTCAATATACTAGCAAGTCTCATAATTTATAATAGACAGTTTTCCTCCGTGTGATATATAGTACGTATTGGAACATTCAGTCGTTCTTAAGAGAACGGATTGATGATCAGAGGTGGGCGATATGTTTGGAGGCGTTGTGTTTGCGATGTCAGCTACTGCGTCCTCATAGCAACATATTCTCAGTCCCGGCGTTGGAGAGAAGGGAGGTCTATGAATTTCTACAGAAGAGCACACAACATATTGAGAACTCTTCAGTCTTCCCGCAATTACCAGCTGAATAGTTTTTGTTTATCACTATATACGTATCCTCCAATTTTGTATTCTTCCCTTTCACAGGAATTTTAGAATTACAGTTTCCAAAATCTGAGAATGTATTGGGACTACATCAACTTCCGTATGAGGCTTTTGTTCCACCTTTGTTTTTCATCCACGATTCATGGAATTTGACTACGTCCTGATTGGTCAATCGATTGCGTAATAAAGATGTATAGATAAGAGTGAAGAAGTAACAACGCCCTCTAGAATTCAGCGAGCCGGTGAAGAAGAAATATGTGACTCGCACTGTCGAATAATTGCAGTCACTGAACATACTATTTACCCTTTGGCACATGATTCACATTCGTCTTCCTCTCGAAGGAAGACTGAAGAAGTGCTTAACACGTCGGGTGCTTCTCTGAAGAAATTCATGGATCATCCCTCTTCTCCAACGCCGGAACTGAAAATATATTATTGTGAGGACGCGGAAGCTGACATTGCGAACACAACGCCTCTAAACATATCGCAAAACTCTCGACACCGATCCGTTCTTTCAAGAACGACCGGATGTTCCGATATGTATGGACAACTCCATCCTCCTGAATGAAGTTTTCCTCGATGTTACAGGTGAATAAAAAAATGACCTTACAAAAAATTTACATCGAAACCGCATGCAAATCTCATCCGTTTCCTATGCGTTCCTTCCCTCGTAATTCACAACAAATGCGAACAAAGATGGTTAGAACTCCGAACATTTGAGATCGAATACATATCAATAACGCATGTAATCTAACAAAAAGAGTTTTATCCGCACTTGATGTGAATTGTAAGGAAAGTGCAAATGAATTTTTTGGTCAGATTTTATGTGTAATTGATCGTGTTGGTATGAAGAAGGAGAAACCATCAGAAATCATTGAGAGGAAGTTGAGGTAACATGTTCTTCAACTCAGATCTCTTCTTTCTCCTGAAGAAGTCACGCGCGATAGTTGCGAGCATCAGTCTCCAGCCTTACACATGTATTAGTTGTTTCCGGACAATATTTATACAACCGTTGAACCTATTGTAAATCAACGAGTAATTCTGATACCTCTTCGGTTAGAATAGGAAACAACTTGTAACGGGCGAAATATTTGTACATAGAATTTATATAATGAGAGAGAGAAAGTGAGAAGAGGAGAAAAACAGAGAAGAAGAACATGAGAGAAGAGAGGGGTAATGATGAGAAAGGTAGGAACAACTCACTTGAACACGGACCGCTGAAATCGAAAGACTCAGAGTTCATTGATCGGAAAATTCATTATAACATAGATATACAGGGTGAGGCATTTATCTTGAGACAACTGAATATCTTGGTGGGATCGCTTTTTTTGGAAAATGTTTCATACAAAAGTTGTTATACAAAGAGGGGGCCACAAAACTACGATATAAGTGCCATCATAGATGGCGTTATGATCGATTAGAATGGGGTCAATCTTTATCGTCGTAGAGGTCATTCAACCCTCTCTTTAGATTATCCAGAATTTATTATACTTTCACTTGTAAAATACACGTGTACACAGGATGAGGCATTTATCTTGAGCCAACTGAATATCTTGGTGGGATCACTGTTTTTTGGGAAATGTTTCATACAAAAGTTGTTATACAAAGAGGGGGCCACAAAACTACGATATCAGTTTCATCATAGATGGCGTTATGATCGATTAAAATGGGGTCAACATCATTTTTTCAAACGGGAACCCCCTTTCTTCATTGCATATCTTGATTCTACGCAAAAAACTGAGGAATATTTGCTTGGAACGTTTTCCTAAATTTTTGAAGATGGCAGCACAATCGATGAAAAATAAAGTCTATGAAACAATATGCGGATATCTTGTGGAATGCATCCAAAAGCCGAAATATCTCATTCGAATGGTGTTGTTAAGAGAAGGGACGATACAATGGCGTTATCAGTTCCATAGTAGATGGCGCTGTGGTTGGTGAAAATGAGGTCAACTTGAATTTTTCGAATGGAAACTCCTCCTTTTTATCGCATATCATAATTCTACGCGAAGAAATGAGGAATTTTTGTTCGAAACATTTTTCCTAAATCCTTGAAGATGGAAACGGTGGAAAATGAGGTTGATGAGAAAGTTCTACTGCATTATGTGTAAAGCAATGCTCAACAAACAAATCAAAACAATCATAATTTCAGAGAAGAAATCGAACACAAAACACAACAAATGTCATGTCCAAAACATTGTAAATGACTTCAATTCAATGTAACTCTTCTGATGCAGTAGAACTATTTCATCAACCTCATTTTCCACTGTTTGAACTTCAAGAATTTAGGAAAAATGTTTCAAACAAAACTTCCTCATTTTTTCGCGTAGAATCATGATATGCGATAAGAAGTAGGGGTTTCCATTTGAAAAATTTAAGTTCACCTCAGTTTTACTGACCACGGTGCCATCTACTATGGAAGTGATATCGCCATTGTGTCGTCCCCTCTCTTAACAACAACATTCGAATGAGATATTTCGGCTCTTGGATGCATTCCACAAGATATCCGCATATTGTTTCATAGACTTCATTTTTCATCGATTGTGGCGCCATCTTCAAATATTGAGAAAAACGTTTCAAGCAGAAGTTACTCACTTTTTTGCGTAGAATCAAGATATGTGAAAAAAGTGGGGGTTCCCGTTTAAAAAAATGATGTTGACCCCATTTTAATCGATCATAACGCCATCTATGATGAAACTGATATCGTAGTTTTGTGGCCCCCTCTTTGTATAACAACTTTTGTATGAAACATTTCCCAAAAAATAGTGATCCCACCATGATATTTAGTTGTCTCAAGATAAATGCCTCACCCTGTATACACGTGTATTTTACAAGTTAAAGTATAATAAATTCCGGATAATCTGAAGAGAGACTTGAATGACCTCTACGACGATAAAGATGAACTATACCTGGAAATCAAGACCATAGTTGGAATTAAGGACTCCGATCTGAATAAAAAGACAAAGGATCTCCCGCAACAACCACGAGGAAATCTATCCAGCGGGGATTTCGTGACCAGAAGAAACGAAGCGATGAAAAGATAAGTCCATCAAGTTACATCAACCTCTCTCTCTCTCTCTCTCTCTCTATGTCCAACAAAAGCTTCGGAAATTGATTGTTCAATCAGATCGATTTTATATATAATTCTTCAAAGTGACGCTCGATGATATAATATTCTCGATGGGGGGCATTTGGATTCATCTTAAGTAGCATAATGATCAATTATTCCTTTGTAAATAGTCCCAAATAACAATATTGTATGTATGTAAAAATCCCATTGGTCGCGATAACATTTTGTCGGACAAGTTTGATCGACTTAGGCGAACATTTTCGACGAGATATTACTTTGACGAATTAAATCCATCTTGTTTATCTTTGACAATACAAAAGTATGAGTAGATATAATCACATGATTTTGAGGATAAAGTATGACCCTGATCATCCAAATATACGAGGGTGGATTGATAAGTTTCCGGCCTGACCAAGAAGAACAACGTTTTTAAGAATTTTTGTTTTTTTATTTCTCAACATAATCTCCTCCAACAGGGTGTCTACGACTCGGGAAAAAAGGCCGGGAATTTCGCACAACCATCGGGAAAAATTAAAAATTGTTTGAAAACATTTCTTTAATCAATTTTTTAAATGAAATGATTAGGAAATGGGATGCAAACCACAAAACATGCGTTTTTTGTTACAGAGAAACAATTTACTCACTAAATGATGAAACAGATTTCATATGATATCCAACCACTAGATAAAATGTTGCGAAACGTTTTTAGAATGTCCCAGAAACATTTCGCAACATTTTCTCCAGTAGGATATTTTGCGTTGCCAATCATTTTGGAGAACAAGAGTCGTCATATTTCAGAAAATCAATTTGAACAGTGGTCATTATTAGATTCAATAGAATAGATTTGATACATTTTGTTCAGCTTATGAGTGAATAAGAAGATTTAAAAATCATTGACTCTCTTAATTGCGTTACGAATACGATTATTATTCTTTTCTAAGGTAATATTCTACCTCTGCAGCGTCTGTGATACCTGAAAGGTCTCAGTATGGGTCAAGGTGGAGAGAATAGAATACTAATTGAAGTGAATTTCGCCCATAGAGATCTTCTGTACCTCTTTAACTGGCGTGTAACAAAGAAAAAAGGGAGAGGGGGGATTTCTATGAGCGCCTGCATATGATAAGCAGGGTACACTGTTAAAAATTTCTTGGAATTTCATTTATTTTTCAAGTATACTTGTAAATGAAATTTCCAAATCTTGGTGATTGAATTTTCAATTTTTGCTATATTATATTATTCATAATAATATGGTTTGATAACTGAATTTTCATCAATATGTGATTGAAATTCAATGAACTTCCTCAATCACGTGAATAGAAACTGCTTCTGTCGCATGTTATTGAAGTTCCATGTAAATATGTGAATGAAAATCCAATTTTTGTGAACTGAATTAGAAATCCAAATACATGTTACTGAATGTTCAAGTTATTGTGTATGAAAATTGAAATTAAGGTACGGGTAATTGAAAAAACTTAGAAGTTTTTAATCCATGATAATATTATGGCTATAATGGTATCCAACTGAACATAATAAAAGACATACAAGGTGATCCAAGGCGTTTCTGATTTGAAAAAAAATCTAAAAATGCTCGTATGGGTCATTCCAAGTTAAGAGGTGTTTTTGATGTCCACGATAAAAAAACACATTTTTTTTTAATTTATTCGGAATAACGTTATCAGTTCTCAAAACTTATTATTTCCTTTATGGTCACTCAAATTTATCACTCGAATTTACTTACTTTAGTCACAATATCACTTTGAACATGAAAAAGTTCTCTCCCCTGGTCTGTCCCTTCACCAATTCTGATCGTGTATCAGTGATTTTAAATACAAAGGAATTTAATGAAATACCAAAATCATTCATTAAAAAAAATTAGAATAACTAAATTACTGTAACCCAACAAGTCAAATTACGTAATATTTTTTTTCATAAAAAATGTTCATGTCTACGTTTGTCCCACACAGTTTGCGTCTCTCCCCTGCTCTTTTGTATTCCCCTCAAAAATCGACTTCGTTTACCCTATCGAGGGAATTTCAACCTTGAACAAGCTTCATTGGATGCAACACGCTAAAAAATAATTCGCCGTGGCAGCTAAAAATTAGCTACCATAGCTAATTTCCGTGGGTAATATTTGGATAGTGAAAAACGTAGCTATGGTAGCGATTTTTTTTTTCAATCAGTGTTTCGCTGTACCAGCTTGGAACAATCGCTAAGAGAACAACCCAACAAATGAAAAAAAAAAAATTATTCCATAGGGAAGAGTCGATCCCGCAATATTTCGATTATTAACTCAACCTGCTATCGCTTGAGCCACGCTATCAGTTGAATAAACGGTGTTCTAATAAGGCATATAACTTCGGCAGAATGTTTCGAATTCAATTTCGCAAACTGCCTTTGGAGGTTAGATATTTTCACACAATATCCTAAGAATATTACATGAATATTATGTGCTATTAAGGTTGTTGAACATCCTTTGAACGTTAAAATGTCTATGCATTTGTCAAATCTTCATTGAATGTTTGGCGGCCATCTTGTTCTCTTTGGATATGTACGCCACAGCTACAAAAGTTGCTACAATAGTATCATTTCTCCTGCGATCATTCTTTGTCGACGTAGCACCATTAAAGTAGCAGCTACAGTTATAATCATAGCTGCAGTAGCGAAATGCACTCAGCAAACGAGTTTTCGCTGTCACTGCGAATTCATTTTTTTCCGTGAAAGATAGCAGCAAGCTACGCACAAGCTAGCCGTGCAACTATTTTACTAGTCTTTTCGGTAACGTCACCCAGTGGATACAACCCAGACAAGCAAAAATTTTTCATTGTCCAAAAGATTTCCACTGGATATCTTAAAGATGTCTTATGCGACAGTTTTCACTATCTTTAAGATGTCTCCAATAAGTAATCTAAAAGATTCCTAAAAGAGATCTGAAGACGTATTTTAGATTTCTTAATCGAAGATATCTCAAAGACAGTGAAAACTCTCGCATAAGACATCTTTAAAACATGCAGTGGAAATCTTTTAGACAATGAAAAATTCGTGCTGTCTGGGAAGTCCGAACGAGTGAATGTGATCTCTCCCCTAGACATACGTTTCATTTTGTAATTATTCGCTTGAATACTTCATTTCATTCATATATTCACTAACGTTTGTGCATATATTCTATTATCTCTTTGTTAATCACATAAGATGAATAGCGTTATGTTTATTTCTGTTTTTTAACCAAAAAGTCTCTCCCCTGTCATCTCTCCCCTGCTCATAAAATGTCAGGGGAGACATAAAAACGTCGAATCAGAGTATTTTAATGGTTGAGACATGAATAATCATTGCGCAGTTCAGTGAATATATACATTTATACCCTTTAATCATACTTCACGAATTTAATTACGGTAAAATATACCTTCTACAAAATATAGCAGCCTACTATGAACGGAAGTGAAAAAAAAAATATTTTTATTCAATTTAACATTGCCATTGAATGTTAACATTAGAAATGATTGATTTTTTCTATTTTATGTTTTTTTTTTCATCTCTTCCCTGTACATCCAGTCTCTCCCCTGGTCTCTTATAAAACGAGATAAAATTGATTAATTGACTGGCTACTTTGCAGATATGTCCAAATCAATTGTTTCAATACAAATATGATATAATTCCATTGCAATTCTAACATTTATGTCGCGCCGCTCTTCCTACCGAACGAGACCTCTTAACTTAGAATGACCCATTTCACAGAAACTAATCTTCAAAAAATTGAAATTATTAAATTTTGGCTGCAGAATATGCTTTTGAGATACAGTTTATCTAACTTGGGTCACCCTGTATTGCTTTGACGAAGTCATTCACATATCCACTTCAAATATGTACTAGTTAGATCACACGATTTGGTTGGTATTTCTACATCACATGTACATTTTGATTCACAAGTTTGAAAAATGAACGCAAGATCATATACGTAAAAAAATACTTCCATCCACCTGACTGGCGGTGGCTTGAGTGATAGAGCTTCGGCGTCCAAATTCGACGCCCCGCGTTCAAGTCTTGTGGAGGTGATTTTTTTTCAACAATCATGAACACGTGCATGAAATTTAAAGAACTTGTTATTGAATGTTCAATGCTACTGTACATTATTTTTCATTTGCGTGAGTGGAGATTGCTTCCATTACATGTGATTGAAAATTCAATCAGAAATTTTTAACAGTGTAGATGTTGCATTGAAAATCAGTTCATTCAACATTTTTTCATTTCGTTTTGAACACAAACTCTGAGTGAGGCGTTAGCGAAATTGAGTTTTGAACTGTGTTCTTTTGAACTTCATTGTATTAAAACAAGACGATATTGCATACTACAATAACTTCACCACAAAATTTTTCATTGAATTCTTATTCGAAATTTGTGTAAAGTGTAGTCCATCATAGTCATGGGCACCTATGGGCAGCCCGGTAATACTTTCGTATTCCCGAAGAACTTTTGGAGTTTTTTTATCTTATATTTATAAATAAATCTTCTTATGAGGTTGATAAAAAATACTACTTATTGCAAATGCTGCGAGAACGCAGAAGTATTCCCGGGCTGCCTATCTACGGCCAATGTCAGACTGAATTTTATAATTCGTTTTACGTATTTACAATTTGTAAATGATCCTCAATCAACAGCATCCGTGAAGAAATCTTTTACATGATCTTGAAACATAATGCTTGAACATTTTTCTTCAAAAAATCACACTCGTAACTCATTTTTCCCGGACATGAATAAAAGGAGGTGTCGAAAAGTTAGTTTCATTATTCACGAAGGAAAAAACCGAAGAATTTGTAGAGTATTTTTGAGAGTTCATGCAATTGAATAATATAATTTTTCGCAGTATGATGCCGAGGGTATTTAAAATTTCTTCTCGTGAACTTTTAGAAGATATTTGATATTCATTTTTGTAAAATTATTTCATGGTCGGGAATTTAGGAAAAATATTCGGGAAAAGTCGGGAATTAGCCGGGAATTTTGAAATTGAATTTTGGTAGACACCCTGTCCAAGGCTGATACATTTCTCATAGCGGTGTTGTAGTCTAGTAATGCCATCTCTATAGACTGATTCGTCAAGCTCCTCAAAATACCCATTTACGGCTTCGATTACTTCTTCATTGTCCGCAAATCTCTTACCGCCAAGCCATTTTTTGAGGTTAGGAAACAGATAATAGTCACTCGGGGCTAGGTCTGGAGAGTAGGGAGGGTGCGGCATTAATTCAAACTTCAGATCGTTGATTTTAGCCATCGTAACGATTGACGTGTGCGCTGGTGCGTTATCGTGATGAAACAAGATTTTTTTCTTCGCCAGATGAGGTCGTTTAATTTTCATTTCGTGGCTCAAACGTTGCAATAAGTCTGCGTAGTATTGACCAGTGATAGTTTTACCTTTTTCAAGGTAATCAATGTATATAATACCTCTTGCATCCCAAAAAACAGTAGCCATAACCTTGTTCGCCGGAAAAATTGTTTTTGCCTTCTTTGGAGTTGGTTCCCCTGGTCCAATCCACTGTTTAGACTGTTTTTTGGTTTCAGGAGTGTAGTGGTGGACCCAAGTTTCGTCAACGGTTACGAATCGACGCAAAAATTCGCTTGGATTACGCTTATACAACGCCAAATTGGCGGTAGAAATGTTCTTTCGAATCAATTTTTGGTCGACTGTTAGCAAACGCGGCACCCATCTTGCACAGAGCTTTTCCATATGCAAATGTTGGTGCAAAATATTTTGTACACGTTCATATGACATCTTACAGGTCTCAGCTATCTCACGAACTTTTAATCTGCGATCTTTCAGCACTATTTGATGGATTTTTCGATCATATCTGGAGTTGTGACCTCAATGGGGCGTCCTGAGCGAGGCTCATCAGAGGTGCTCACACGACCCTTTTTAAACTCGGAAACCCACTGCTCAACGGTCGAATATGATGGGGAGGATGTCCCCAGTGTTGAGTCCATCTCTTCTTCAATTTCCTTCGGCGTTAACCCCTTCAAATAAAAGTATTTGATGACAGCACGATTTTCCAGCTTTTCCATTTTTACGAAAAACACAGAGGCGTCTTGGTCAGCGTGCTCTCAAAACTAAACTAACATGGCGATCGGACTGAAACTATAGCTACAAGCTATCTAAGGATGGTACTATAGAACGCCACCTCAAGGTAGGCCTAGTGGCGCCATCTCTTGGTCAGGCCGGAAACTTATCAATCCACCCTCGTATATAGTGTACTGAAAGTAAAAGAAAGTTATTGAAACGAATTTAGGAATAAATTTATACTGTCAATTTCCATAAAGCTTTGACGTTCTTAAGAAACCCTCCTCATAATTTTCAATACATTATTCGTATGAATATTGGATATTCCTTCCTCTTCGAGGAATCAATTTTAGGAATATTTTCTAGAAAGCAGTTAATCTACTCGAATTTATTGTTCTCGCTTGAAGTTGGTGAAAAACTTCCTCCTCAACTCAAGTATTCTATTGTTTCCATTAACAATAGGTAATAAGCTTATGATCACTCGCAAGCATCAGTGGACCCCATATCTCACAGTAGGAGGGATATAGGTAATCTGACTTCCCTAGGGAATTCTTGAAGCCAAGTGCATGGAAACCCCATGAATTTAATTCTCACTTGTGTTCAGTTGAAGGCATATCCAGAAACAGAAGTGAGATCCCCCCCCCACAAAAAAACTCCAAAAAAGTGAAAAAATTGGCACCAAGTACATGAAAATGCAACTTATACTCTTAGAATTAAAGAAATAAAAAGAACATTCTTAAAATCTTACAATACAACCCGGAGGAAAATTCCGGTGGGATATATGAGGATATGCTTCATTTGAGAAAAGAAAATACGAAATCAATATCAACTGCCAAATACATTTGAGACGATGTGAGCTGGAATTGAGTATAGGGAAACTTCTTCACCGTACTATGGATAGAAGAACCACAGTGAGTAATAGGGCTTGTTTCATCTGTACGCTTTAAATCCATGGGTATTGAATTACAGCCGTCTCCCGCTTGGGTGGTCATGGGGGTCTTATTCGAATAACGCATCATTTCGGGCGTATTGTTATGATTGCGTATTGTTTCACTAGAATATTCAATCCAATTCAAATTAATTCCTTCCATGTGAGAAAAAAATAATTCATCTGTTTCAAGTATATTGTTACATGAAGGAAACATATGCTGTGAAACAGAAGCTGAAATTCTGTACTGATAATTTTGCAGTATACATTATGACAGTTGATTCTTTATGATGGACTATATATTAACACTGTGACCGAAATCACTCGAAAACTGTTTTGACCAATGAGAAATTGTATTTCTCCTCCGTTTTCTTCAATTGCGAGTTCACTATATTTTATCCCAAACACAATTATTATCATAGTAAGATTCATAGTGATGTCGATATGGTTGAACTTCACAAAACATAGTAATATTCAACATATCTCTTATGCAATTCATACTACAAAATGTTCTCCCTGTACTGGATTTAGGTAGTTGGCAATTTTAGTAAAATGATATTCGAGTACATTCGTTGGAATTTTACGCAGTTTGTACCATAAAATTCCAATTCAGGTGATGAAATTTCAGAGAATGTGATGGAATACTTCCCCAAATCAAATTTGGTCAGTTTTATGAATTTTTCCAAGGACAATCCCATTAAATCTCACCAAATCTCAACTCATCTCGTACGTTTTGGATTCCTCAGGCGGCGTTTACATGAACAATTGTTTGAAGTAACATCTGCCCGTTCGACACTCGATGAACTCTTGCAATGTCATTTAGATATGTTTGACCTCCCTGATTGAAATTCCAGATAGAAGCCGATTGAAATTGAAGGGAACCGTATACGACATGGGTTTTTGTCAGTGAATTCGTGCTTTTTATCCATTTCGTCAGTTTCAATCAGGTATCGTGAGCAGGGATATTCACGCTATATTTTCATCCAAGTTTCAGATAAATTCTCCTCTAGAACCGAGTGTAAAACGTCTGTCAAAAATATCTTCGACTTCTCTCACCTCTGAAACTCGTATTCGAGACATTTTGCACATATGGGACATGTCAAAAACATCTTTCAGGTGAGTTTTATGTAAAAGTCAGGATGAAACTTACATTGAGAGAAATTTAAATAGTCACATCAACTATTTGAGGACAATTATTCACATCCAGTATTCAGAATTATATAAATAATTATGGTAACTTGTTCAGAGTAATGAAAACTATTTATATAGTTGTATTCACTATGAGAAGAGATGGGAAAATTATGGTTGAATGGTTGTATCCTCACATGGTTGCTTCGAACTCTATGTATGCTGGAATGAGCACTCCCTAGATATTCTATAGTTCATACTCATCAGCTACATACAATTGTACCTGTGTGTTCTCCTCTCTTCTGGACATACACAATCCAATATTTCTTTCTCAACCTGGAGGGTGAGTTTATCGGAAGAGTGGGGTACCCTACATGACCCAAGTGTCCGGTTCCCGTCAGGCCGGGTAATCAACACCACCCGACTTCGCCGGAACACCTGATATAATCGGATTACCCGATTATTCTAAATTACCCGATGCGATCAGGTTACTCGACTTCTCCTAGTTACTCTATGCACTGATTAAAGAACCGGTCATAGTTACCAAATAAATTTGGTGTGCTGGAAATACATGATTGCTTTGTCATCACCAAGATTTGGTAACTCTTACCAGGATTTGGCGATAACGATCGAAATTTGATGATTGAAACCACATGTCTCAATTGTGGATCTGTGTGTCAATAATCATAAATGAATATTTGTTCCACCATATCCAACTATGAGATTCGGTCACTCTTACCAAATGCTGGTAACTATAACTAAATCCCTCCCTCAGTGTGGTATTGAATCACTTGAATGTGATGCAATAAATCGACTCCCAAGTAGTACAAAAACTTCGTAAACATCCTGCACTCATTCTGTGATCATACATAGAATGTCCAGGTGGGGCTGTTCAGGGGAATTACGGATAAAGAAACCTGAAAATGTGCACAGAATATACTTATTCGAAACAATCGCCGTGCCCAGCCCTATCCGCCTCCTCCACTTCTGAGGTTTCTTATTGCCGTCATTCGAACTGATCCGTGGATGGTTTTGGTGGGCTGCATAGAGTATACCTATGGCTCAGTAATCCAATCAGATCCGAAGAAATTGCCTACTCAATGAACAGGTCGAGTCTTTAAATATCTTGACAAAAAGTCTAAGATATCAGATGCAACATTCCTAGTGGAAATGCAAGGGTGAAGTTCGGGAATGATTGGAAGATGACACTACAAACTGTATTCAGCTGAAGCACTTCGCGAGAAGCAACTACAAGATCTGTCAGCGACAGATCACAAGCAGAGAAGAATAAGCGAAGCGTGCGAAAGTAGTAGCAGGCGAAAGAAAGCAGAAAGTGCGTCTTGTATGAGCGACGGGCAACGACTCCTTCCCCGTCCCTCGCTGTTGCTGGCCCATCTATCGTCAACCCTCGGGAATCCTTGAGCCGAAAAGTCGGAACCTAGACGGAGGCTCGAGAATCACTCCGACGAGTACACGGAACTACTCGGGCTATTTCGCACAACCGCTGATGCAATCCCTCACCTCGCCTATTCGTCCAACATCCCGCCCATCGGATACCGACAATGGGCAAAGCTTGACAATTGGCCTCCTCAGTACAGCTGTCGCGGTTTTGACGTCGACTACCCTGACCAGCCCGTCCGGACCTGGATGGGTACTGATGGTTCTCCCTACCGGCCATTTTGACGGAGGAAAGCGCTCATCCTTTATACGTACTACCTGTCCCACGGAAGGGTTTTTGTTTGGTGAGCGCCACTTTGATTCCTGCTGGAGATGATGTGGATATTCTGAACTCCAACGAGTCCAGAGACGTTGATGAAGGTCCTGAACCAGTTTCCAGCGTGCCAGACGCCCCTGTTCAGGAATCCCAGGTCCCGGAATTGTGAAGACAGAAGAGCCGATGGGAAAGTCAGATAGCGTGAGTGCAACGCTGTCTTCTGAATCGGAGACTAACGGACAGAGCTCCCTTGAATTGACACGCCTCGGTTTGAATGGTCACGGTGCTGAACTCCTCGGAAGTCGAATTGGTTTCGCCGATAATTCTTCGGAGATCGGGTTTCACTGACTTGACACCTGCCTCTCAGAAGCCGCCAAAATGTGGCCAGCTCAGGGCTAAACTTCCAGTCGGTTCCATCATTGGCCAGAATCGAAGTGACGTCACGGTAGTGAGAAGAGGAAGCCCTGAAGAGTGGTTGGAGCTCGGTGTCAGCACCGAGGAACGTGGTGCCATTGTCAGACCACGAAGGGTCATCAAGCAGGGTCCGCGTCATCCGGCGAAGCGACGATAAGCGGCGAGGAAAGAATTGATCATGCAGTGGCTCATGACGTCAAGGTGGATTGCTTCAGTCGTGGAGCAAGCTGAGATTGCCAGATACCCTTTGTGGGCCATGGTTCTCCGACCCGGTGATGTACGGATGGAGGAGGGCCCTTCATAATCCAAGCCTGAGACCGGGGAAGGCCGACTGTGGTGCACTTTATCTTCAGGAAGATTCCCCATCTGCTTGATACCAAAGTGAGGACGATGGCGACAGCAAATTACGCACCGGCGGACGAACGCCGTAGTGAGTTGTTCGGCCCCCAAATCCCATACCCTTTTCTGCAACATAGCAAAGGTTGAGGAGGGATCACCGTGGAGAGCATCGGCATGAGTCTTCGTTATATAAAGGCGGCTCAGCGGGGAGTTTTTTGGGAGTATCAGGGGATGTTTCTCATTGAACGAGAGTAACGAGGACGATAATCGGCCACTGACTCGCAAAATTGAATACTCATCCAGAAAAGGACTTAGAGTTCGAAGCGGACTTTTGTGTGGAATTGGAGTTCTACTGCGGAGAGCTCTCAACTCATTTCGGAAGTAGAGTTCTTGAATTACCTGGATCAAACTCCGTTGAGCTTGAAGTAATTCTTCGGCACTGAGAGAGGTTTGTCGCAAAGACTGAGAATTACGGCAGATGAATGAAGAGCGTCGGCAGCGAGCCACCACGCGATGAAGTTTGGTCCATGACGAGAATTTGGAAATGAGCTCGTCTTCGATGGTTGAGGCAGGAGTCGTGGTCATCGTTATCGTTGGACATCCCTCTCCAGAGGGATCGTCAGGAATATCCATCGCTGCCGGACAAGATTCTGCATCGTGACCCAGCCAGGGAGTACCCTGCCACCAGAGCGACAATGTGCGGAGGGTGTCTGGAACAACTCCTCTCGTGGCTGAATCAGCCGAATTCTGCGCCGAAGGCACATGGTGCCAAATCGCATACGGCAGAGAAGTCTCAATGAAAGAAGTATGATTGGCCACGAAGGTCTTCCAACGACTCGGATTTCTTATCCAAACCAGACCGACTTGACTATCTAGCCACCCAAAAATCGGAATATCCGGGGAAAAGCTCGAACGACGGATATGGCGGATGAGAGTACGGCTGCGGATAATTCCAGCCTCGGAATAGTAATAGTTCTCACCGGAGCAACCCCAGTTCTGGTCATTGAGAGGGCGACACGGCTCACACGATTGGGATAGACGGTCTTGAGGTATAATGCTGCGGCGTAGGCTCGCGGAAAAGCCTCTGCAAATCCATGCAGCTAAAGTTCCGCTGCATCTGAAGTGCAGCCGATCCAACGATCGACACGAATACCCCTGATTGAAGGAAGATCCCGAATGGAATCATACCATCAGTCTCGGAGTCTCCCTGTCAGCTGCCTATCCTGATCTAAGCCAGAGATCCAAGAATCTTGCATCAGGATTTTTCCGAATATTGTAGCGGGAGCGATCCAGCTCAGCGGGTCGAATATTTGGGAGATATATGAGGGAATGGATCTTTCCGTGGAATTTTCAGAAGGTTAGCTTGAAAGATCGACTTTATAAGTGTAAGAATCAGCCGATGGGTCCCAGACAAGACCCAACGTTGGGACTGGATCGTGTGAATCGATCGAAGAACTATCCTCGTCACAGGAATCTGAGGAGGAGAGGCCCTGTAGCACAGCTGGGTTATTGGTGGACCATTTCCCCAACGAGAAACCACCAGAATCGAAGATTCTAATGATCTGATCCTGAATTTCGAGAGCAGCCGGAGGATGATCGTCCACATACATTTCAGCATGAATGCACTGTGCACTCAGAGAGGAACGAGACTGTTCGTCATTTGTTAATTGTCGTCAAACGCGAAGCGACAAGAATGGAGCACAAACAGTGCCGTAAGTGACCGTGGACGGCTGGAAATCCACGGTTTTGTCATCGGGAGAAGGCTCCAGACAATCCTCTGCATGGATTGATTATCTGGATGCACACGAATCTGACGAAACATCTTCACGATGTCCATCACGAACACCAATTGGTGTCTCCACCAATTCAGAAGAGTCAGTATGAGATCGGTTCGTAAAGTCGGTCCCGCCCAGAGAACATCGTTCAACGATTCCCCATCGAAATTCGTACGGGATGCATCGAAAACCACGGGCAATTTTACCTTCGCACCGTAACCTTGTAGGATGCCATGATGTGGCAGATACCAAGGGGACAGCACTGATCCGCAATTGGATAGTCTTCGCATGTGCCTAAGTTCTTCGTACTGTGTCATGAAATCTGAATAGCGTTCGAAAAGAGACAAATCTCGATGTAATCTGTGGCCGACTGATAGCAGAGTTTCGACGGCCGTTCCATGCATCCTTGGACCCTTCTTGGGAGGCCCATCTTTCCAAGGCAAACGGACTTGATGACACCCATCAGGAAGTCGCATGAATGTGTCGGCGAAGTGAGTTTCACAAGCCTCTCCGTCTGGCTTGAGAATTGGCGCTTGAGGAGGAATCTCCTCGATTTCCCAAAATCACTGCATGAAATCGAGTAGGTTGTGATCAACGTGACAGTGGAAAAAGGTAGCAATCTGATCTGCGACGACACTGCCCACCGTGAGGAATTAGGACCAATTGGCCCCGAAAGGACTCATCCAAGGTGTGTATTTTGTGCTCCAACACACGTAGATGGGGTTCTCTTCACCCCTCCAGCGGGAATGAACGCGTAAACAACGGTGCCAAGCGAGACGTCGATGCGAGCTGAGAGACAGCACTCTGGATCTGCAAGAGTAACGCCTTGGAGCACGTCGAATCTGATCCCTTGGAGATCACGAAACAGAATTCCATTGGTGAGTTTCGGCAAAATTAACGCATCGACTCCCATTCCGAAGTCTGGATTTGATCAGGAGAGAAGAGTGAATCGTCAAGGGTGGTATCTTGCCAAACCGGCTGAAGGAGAGCCAAGCCCGAAGAGAGAGATAGAAGTTCCCCTGCGAGGAGGACGAGGAAATTGTGCTAGATATGCTGTCACGAATGACACCCCAGAACCCTGATCCAAGAGGCACCTTGCCGGAAATCGGGAACCATCCGGGCCCAAAATATCCACCTTGGCAGTAGCCAGCAAAACACTTGACCTCCTAGCGACGTTGCCCATGTGCGTTCTCGTTTTTTCTAGTCTCTCAGCTGGAACTGCGGCTTGGGAATCGGGATCAGTCTGGTTTGACGCAGAACTCACTTCCGCTACAGAGTTTTCAATCAAAGTATTCGATGGTCAGTGCAATGATGAGTTGTGGCGTGAGCGATAATAGATGCACCGTCTTTCGGAGTGACAATCGCTCACAGAATGCCGATCTTAGCAGTTGAAGCATACGCCGAGACGTTGAACAACGTCTCTGCGCTCGTTCGGAGGTTTGTTCTCAGAAGGAGCACAATTGGTGATATCATGTGCTCCCTGACAAGATGAGCAAGTTTCGTTCGAAGAAATGTCCGGCTGAGGGGCCGAATGAGAATCTCAGATTCGAGGAATGTGAGCCCGGAATCGATTTTCGATTTGAAGCCGGAGCAGATCGATTGGGGACTTTCGAGTTTGAAACAGGATGAGAGTGTTTGCTCGACACCTCGAGGGCCCCTAGTGCTCAAATTCGAGATTCTAAAAATTCCTTGAGGTCAGCGAACTTACTCGGTTCAGTGTTACCACCGCTCTGAGTTCCCCAATCACGTCGAGATTGCGCATCTAACCGCCTCACGGTCATGAAAACTAATGAAATATCCCATTCCTTAACGGGACAACTCAAAGAATTGAGAGCAACCATAGATTCAATCGTGGCGTGATAAATGCGCTTCAAGTCGGACGCTGATTCCGTGAGCACCGGTCTAAGATCAAAAAGATGGGTCAGTTGCGAATTGATCAGTAGACTTTCATTGTCATACCGGTCGTTCAGGGTTTCCCAAGCCCGATTGAAATCCTCCTCAGTCACTGGGAGACAATTCAGTAAGTGAGCGGGTTCACCGGACAAACATGTTTTGGGATGGTGCATTTTCTGCACCTTCGGAATATCGGCTCGTGTAATGATCTTCGAGTCGAAGCGATCGTGAAAATTCTGTCATTTCGAAAAATCCCCACTGAATTTGGGGGGATCGAGATGCGGTAGAGATGAATGATCAACCATCTGTACAATTGGTACAGCTGCAGCCGCTGCAGCTTGCGGTGCAATGACCTGAGATGCTCTCAATGCGGCCCTCATGTCTTCTAACAGACCACATTGATCCATATAGCTCTTTCCAGCGAAAGCATACACGTCTTCCTTGAAGTAATTGAGCGGAGGAGAGTTCTCGTCTCGGAAATCTAATATCGACAAATGACGGACATGAAATTCGCCTCATAACTCTTTAAAACGCTCGACTCGGGAATCGATCAACCCTTCCGTGATGTTGGCTTCACCCTCCTTTTTCAAGTCGATGAGAACACGCGTGGGAGAGTGATAAGCTTCCTCTCGTTGTTTTACAAGTTGTTCCATGATTGCGAAACAACCAAGGAATACAGGAGTGATCGTTCAAAAAAAGGAAGAAATCGGAGAGAACAGAGTTATACAGGAGCGCAGCTTACAAATTCTGTGTATCGTATTCGGAATGAACAAGAACCCCGGCCGAACACGCGATCGGAACGAAGATAATCGCAAGGGTTCGTCGCGAAAAGAGAATAATATAATAGGATAGACTAAATCACAATATGATGGAAGAAGAGTTCACCGATTCGATCGATAAGAGATTCACTATCATGTACGATCGTGATCGAACCAAACACCCGCGCATACGAATTGGTTGTGTTCTATTTATGGAATAGTTGTTTGTCTATTTCACGAAGAAAACTAGACGAGACGTCATCGTCTACGTTAGAATGAATTGAAACGTCGAGTTTCGATCGATAGAGTGTGGTCGATCGAATTGAATTGAACGTTCACGTATGGAGCGAATCTGTCACATGAACTGATTAGAGACCTCACTCAAGGACGAAACGAATTATTGAAATCAAGAAAATGGTCATTTGATTGAGAGAATAGAGATATTTCAATAAGAGACTTGCCTGTGGTCTAGCTGAAACAGATGAGAACCATTCGATCAATGAAGAAGATTCAATGATCGATGCAGCATTCGCCGAGAAGAGAAGGAGAAACCCGTGCAAAGCAGGAGAGCATACGAACGTTTCAGCTGACGACGAAATCGTTCGTCGACTAGGCGTGGAACGGAAAGCGGGGAGACCACGTCTTAGATCGGGCGTGGTGCGACGGCAGGAGAAACAGCAGTTCGTTGACAGACGGAGTGCGGAGGCAAGAGAAGGTTGATGCGGTTCCAGCGGGGCAAAGAGCAGCCCGGAACGAAGAAAGCGCGCCAAGATGTCGTGACGGCACTGACTCAAAGAGGGGCGGGGAAAGAGGAGAGGCACAGACAACGAAGAAATTAACACAGAACTCGCAAATTTCACCCCGAAACGCATGCACACGATGCAAGGAACACTCGATCTGGCTCGAAGGACCAGATGGAAATGTTAGGGTGAAGTTCGAAAATGATTGGAAGATGATGGAAAAGATGGATTGGAGTTATAGAAGGGATGGTGGAGAGTAGAGCAGAGAAAAGACGAGGAAACCCGAGATTGTCACGGTCGAGGAGAGAGACGGAGGCGTGTGCATGCAAAATAAGAGACACAAGTGTAATTAACACTATAAACTGTATTCAGCTCGAGCACTTCGCAAGAAGCAACTACAGAATTTGTAAGCGGTACAAGCAGAGAAGAATGAGCGAAGCACGGGAGAGTAGTACCAAGCGAAAGACAGCAGAACGTGCGTCTCGTATGAGCGACGGTCGACGACTCCTTCCCCGTCTTTCGCTGTTGCTGACCCATCTATCGTCGACCCTTCGGGAATCCTTGGGCCGAAAAGGCGGGACCCAGACGGAGGCTTGAGAATCACACGGACGAGTGCACGAAACTACTCGGTCTATCCCACACACCCGCCGATGCTACCCCTCACCTCAAATATTCTTTATTTTTATTTTGTTTTGTTTGTACGGGTATAAAAGACCCTTTGGTGCATAGAATATACATTATTTGAACCATATAACATATTATGCATCAAAGCATCAACCCATTAATGCCCATGACGAAACTGCTGGGCCTACGGGGGAAGTAACTATTGGAAATAGGATATCTGGGTGGAGGATGAACATCCACGGAGAACAAAAAATCTTACAATTTGTTTGAACAATTATTGTTTAAACAATTTGTTGGAAATATCAATTCAAGTGGATGAAAACCCCGGGATCGTGTTCTACGGACAATTTTATATAGGAATAGGTGGTTTGGAAAGTTTTCAACCATCACATTGGTTTGTAAATAACAATTATAAACAATTTCGAACTCTCCATACCCATTGGTGCCCACAGTGAAACTGCTGGGCCTAAGGGAAAAGTCACTATTGGGAATAGGATATCTGGGTGGAGGATGAACATCCAAGGAGAAAAAAAAATTTTTACAATTTGTTTAAATAATTATTGTTTGAACGATTTGTGGAAAATATCAATTCAAGTGGATGAAAACCCCGGGATCGTGTTCTGCAGGAAATTTCATATGAGAATAGGTGGTTTGGAAAGTTTTCAACCATCGCATTGGTTTGTAAATAACAATTATAAACCTTTTCGAATACTCCATACCAGTTCGTGCCCACGGTGAAACTGCTGAGCCTACGGGAAAAGTAACTATTGGGGATGAGATATCTGGGTGGAGGATGAACATCCACGGAGAAAAAAAAATTTTTACAATTTGTTTAAACAATTATTGTTTGAACAATTTGTTGACGATATGAATTCACGTGGATGAAAACCCCAGGATCGTGTCCTACGGGAAATTTCATATAAGAATAGGTGGTTTGGAAATTTGTTGAATTGATATTCTCAACAAATTGTTCAAACAATAATTGTTTAAACGAATTGTAAAAATTTTTTTTCTCCGTGGATGTTCATCCTCCACCCAGATATCCTATTTCCAATAGTTTCTTTCCCCGTAGGCCAAGTAGTTTCGCCATGGGCATTAATGGGTTAAGCACCATGTTAAGCTGGACTACATGCATCTTATATCACAACAACAGTTAACGTGTATAATTATAGATAGAATGGACAATTAGGTATTAAATTTGATGAATAAGAGAAAGAGAATTTCTAAGATCAGAATGGGATGAAAATAATTCAAGCACATCACCGTAAGAATTAGCTAGGATAGATATCCGATTTAATGAACGGGAAGGGACATTAAAACGTACAAGTCCAAGCAGTTGAGGGCAGCGAATTTCCACATTAATAATTTCATACAAAAATGAAAAATCATTGAACAAACGACCTGATTCCGAAGAAGGCAAGTTAAGTAGAGACATAATCAATGAGTAATCATGACAAGTTACGCTCAACGGACGGCCTATCTGAAAGGCAGCAAAACGCAGAAACTTATGCTGAACTCTTTCCAAGTCAGTACAATCCCGAATTGAATGAGGGCTCCAAATTTGAGACGCATACTCAAGATGAGGTCTAACTAAAGTACAATACAGTGTTCGAAGTGCGACAGGATCACAAGAATCTTTACAAACGCGCTTGATAAATTCAAGAGATTTCATGGAAGTACCAACTATGTAATTGTAATGATCTGAAAAGTTAAAACGAGAGTCAAATGAAACTCCAAGATCACGAACAGTATTTATAGGTAATAACAGAGAATGAGACAAGGTATAAGGAAAATAAATAGCATTTTTACCTCTATAAAATCTCATCACATGGCATTTAGTGAGACTTAATGACATATTAGGTAGCACACACCAAGATTGTAACCGATCCAAATCAGATTGCAGATTTTGAGCATCTCTGTGAGTTCTTATAATCATAAAAAGTTTCAGGTCATCAGCCAAAAGGAGATGTGCGTAGTACTTGGAAATCATAGAGATATCATTAATGAAAATAATAAATAATAGAGGACCTGAATGTGAACCTTGCGGTACACCTGAGGATACAAGAAATGAATTAGAAAAATATTGAGAGACACGAACTGATCGCGTACGATTCAGAATATAACTCTGTAACCACGACAAAAAATTGCTGCGAATACCTAAATTACTCAATTTATTCAACAATATATTATGATCAACTCTGTCAAAAACCTTTGAGAAGTCTGTTTAAATAGTATCAACTTGGACATTTTGATCGAGCGCAGAGGACACGACATGAAAAAGAATAGATAAGTTAGTTACGGTAGATTTTCCAGAAGTGAAGCCATGCTGGAAATCAGAAATTACATCAGGAAACAGTGGTGTTATTTTATCAGTAACTATATCTTCAAAAATTTTCGGCATAACATTCATGATACTAATTGGTCTATAGTTTCTCACGTCAGAACGGTCCCCAGATTCGAAGATAGGAGGAATCAAGCTGGATTTCCATTGAGAAGGAAATATTCCAGAAGATGAAGAATTGTTGAAGATCAACCACAAAGGCCGAGAAATGACAAACTTGCAAGATTTCAGAACATTAGGAGGAATACCATCATCAAGTTTTCAAGGATGAGATTTTATTGAACACTTCACCGATATTGATGGATAAATCGGAGAGATTGACATTGAGAGTAGATTCTGGTAAATCACAAGGAACACCGGGATAATTTTGATAAACTGATCTGAAGTAAGATGCAAATAAGTTCGAAATAGCAATACCAGTATTGCCAATAGTCGCGTCTAAATGCATCACCAGGGGTATACCGTTCTAATTCCGCTTACTATTAAAAAAGTTCCAAAAGCTTTTGACATTTGTAGGAATGGACCCTTGAACGAAATGAAGATGAGACAAGTAACATTGGCGAGTCAAAACTTCACATTGAGCTCGCAAGTGACTGGAGGTTGAGTAATCTTCAAAGCAATTCGACTCTTTGTACCTATTGTGAGCAATTTTCTTCTGACGAATAAGTTTAATTAATTCCGAAGAAGACCATTTCGGACAAGAACTATTCCTCAATACATACTTGGGTACAAATGAATCAACTGCATTGTATAAATGAAGATACAAAAAATCAACAGCTTCTATAACATTAAGATTACGCAATTCATCGTCCCAGTTGATAGAACCTAAATATTCACAAATTGCACTGTAATTCGCCTTATTGAAATTATATTTGATGATTCTATTGGGGACCAGTAAAACACTTTCACGTAGGTTGAGCTTAGATACAAGAGCAGGATGAAAGTTGTCACACGCGAGAAAAGAATCCAGAGCAATATTGACATCAATACAATCGTTATCAGAAAAAAGGAGATCAAGTATGTTACCATGAGAATTTCTGAACGCATTGAGTTGGAACAAATTTAATTCATTGAAATATTCGAGGACATATTGCGCAGAAGTCATCTCATTGAGAGTCGGACCAGGTAACACTGAGAAAGATAATTTGGAATCAATACTGCTCCAGGAAATATGAGGTAAATTGTAATCCCCGTACAAGTATAAGGAGTTGAAGTTCTCCTTGAGGAGGATTTCGCCAACGCTTTTACAATGGTCCAAGTATATTGAAGAATCCGAAGCAGGTGGAATGTTGACAGCCCCAAACAACAACGACAAAGAACCAAAATAAACTTTGACGTGAAGATGTTCAACTTTGGAATAAGAAGATGAGACGACACAGCTCCGATGGGTATCCTTAACGGCGATTAAGACACCACTTCCCCACGAAAATTGACTGGTGAGTCTGTTTCTATCCATACAATAAACTGCATAGCCATGTAAACCAATTTCAGAAGATAGAAATCCTCGCGCAGCCAGGTTTCAGATAAGAATATATTGTAACATGGATCTGATATAGAAACAGAGCGATGAAGTTGATCCAGTTCAGTTCTCAAGCCACGAACATTCTGATAATACACCAAAGGGTCGATTAAGCGTTCTTTCTTTGGTGAGCAGGAACTATCTTAGGTATCCCATTGGAATAGCGAATAGTCCTTGAAGGGTCATTCAGATTCTTCAACTCTTCACGTGAGTTCGACAAATGATTCCGTTGCTTCAAGGTACGATCTTGCGATATTCTAATTGAACCATTGTACAACGATTTGTTACGAAGAATCTCAATGGGTATGTTCCGTGATGCAAATGTGAAACAGATCGGACGAGTTTTAGAAGCGTCCTTCTTCTCACCGATACGACGAATCTCCACATTGTCGTAAGTATCAGGTCTGATTTTTTGAAGAAGATCAGTCACTATAACATGATCAGGAGACCCATCCCTCGAAGATTCTTCAACGTTGAAGAGTAAAATATTACATGCTCTTCGATGTCGTTCATTCAGCTCATCTATCAAATCTTCTTCATTGTAAAAACCTTGTGAAGAAGAAGGGGCAGACGATTCCAAGGTGGATAATCTCGTGGATAATTCCGCCACAGTGTTGGATAAAGAATTGAATTTGATTTCAAACGCGTTGAGCTGGTTGCTGAGTTTTGAACAAGCAGAATCAACGATGCTCCGAATTTCCGATAACAAATTTGACTGATCCAACACGCCACCAAATTTTTCCGCAAGATCAACAGAAATATCAGAAGACTCAATCAGTACTGCATTATGTCATGGATGGTAACTTCTCGCTAAACACGACGGACCAGGATGAGATATAACACTGCATGAAACACAAGATACCGGTTTATCCACAACTCTGGAACAGCCTTCACACACTTTTCTAGGCATTTTGAAGTTTATATGATTTATATGATAATACAAAGGTTTATATGATGATACAAAAATTTTTGAATTCCAATAAACGGCAAGTATGAGATCCACTGTACCGAGGTAAGCACACACGCACACACGAAGAGTGTCTTATCATACGTGAGTACACGAGATATGTATAAGTATCAACAAATAGGATAGACCTCGTGGAAATAATATGTAACGACGAGTGAATAAACCAATGTATTCGGAGTAGATTCACTGAAAATCGCGTGCAAAAACCCGGTCGTTCGAAGAAATTTACACAATAAGCCCACTAATGGAACGAGCAACAATATAACAAAAATAAGAACTAAGTGTGCACGATAAATGGTTAAAATACGAAATTTTATAGAGAGCGGCACATTTCACGCCGTCACAACTATACTGCGGTTCTCAACTCCAATTCGTCCAACACCTAGATATCTTTCAAATTTGTTGAACTGTTCTTACATATTGTAGACATCTATCAGATAACTATGAGATCTATTTTCCAATATCTTGTCAGACATCTCAAAAGAGATCTTGAAGATATCTTTCGGAAGTGAGACCAGTTTCAGTGATCTAAATATCTAGGAGTGTCGCATCAGACATCTTAGACGTTGCGTAGAGATATCTGAAGACACGGAATATTGATTGGGTACCTATACAACTAGCGCTATCTATCGGTGTAATGTTTATGGCTAAAACAAGAATGCTTCGTTTGCTATAGTTCAGTCAGAGATTTGGATAGGCCATTGAGCTCTATACACATACTGAAGTGAATCACAAAACAATCGTTGTTCACTGGGAGAGATGTCAAATGAAATGCATGAGAGAAATCTTCTCTCCTTCCATTAGGAGGATTCAAAAACTTCCTTTGATTGATAGAATCAAATGACCTCATTGATTCCGAATACCGAGATTTTTCGGTAATCTCACAATACGTGTGGACTAGAAAATTTCGGCTGACCCACTGATATTCGAGTACTCAGGGACTTCAGGTAAGCCGGAAATTTCACATCAAACCCGACACTCACGTCAAATTACCCGACCCAACCCGATCCCAGAAAATCCAATACGCACGCACCTCTAGGTGCCATGCCCATAGATTTCTCTGAGGGTATGTGAAAGCATCGCCTGAGGAATCTCATACATCCATGTCTGAGGATTGTCTCAGAACACAAAACGTTTAGTTTAGGTATTGTTGTATTTCAAATTATTATTCCCGCTCATCATCCCTACCACTCGCATATTGCCGTCTAATCCTCGGTGTCTACGAAATACGTTCCGTGTGTTATCGCTTCCGGTTAACGGGCAGGTCAGATTCGCTATAACTCTCATGCAAGACGTTCTACCATGTCAGTCACCGTGACTATTCACGTCTCGTACTATGTAAGCTGTTGAAGTATCTGTGTTTCTTGCCTCTTCGATACGGTATTCCTCGCGTCGTTTTGGAATCACGCTGCATTTCAGACTACTGCAACGTCTCTTTCTTCATGTGGGCATCACGTCATCTCATCAAAGGAACTTCAACGAGCATCAAATTAGCAAGTATTGAAAGACCTTGGCCAAGGCATTCGGGAGCGAATTTCTGTGACTTTATGGTTTGTCAAGTATCTCAATTGCGCTCAGAACATACGTTATTTTCCATGTTCTCTTCTTGTTAACGGATCGACAATTACCATGAAGGTTCTTTGCATTTTTCTATTCAACAGTTTTCATTCGCACAAGAACCATTGATTAATCAATATTTTCTATGAATAATTGTAATGTGATAGATTCAGTTATCTGCAACTCATACTTTCATTGGAATTTCATGGTACAAACTTCGTGAAATTCCGACGAATGTACTGAAAAATCATTGTACTAAATTTTTGAAGTCCCAAAATACAGTACAGGGAGAACATTTCGTAGTATAAATCGCATGAGAAATGACTTGAATATTGATATGTTTTGTGAAGTTGGATCATCCTGACATTACGATGAATCTTACCATGATAATAATGAGGATTATGATGAAATATAGTGGAATTTCAATCAAAGAAAACGAAGGAAGATGCAATATTTCATTGGTAGGAAGAGTTGTGTATTCAAGTGATTTTAGTCACAGTTTCAGTATAGTTCATTATAACGAATTGATTCCGATAATGTTTACTACAAAATTTTATTAGTATAGAATTTCAGCTCTGCGTACACAGCACATGTTCCCTTCATACAGCAATATACTTGAAACAGATGAATCATTGATCTTAACATAGAAGTAATCAGTCTTAATTGGATCGAATATTCTAGTCAAACGATTCTACCGGTTCCCTCAAGGGGCGGGCGGGAGAACTTTTATTTAAACTTGGATTGAGAATTGATGAAAATGAAAGAATTTCAGCGAAATTCGAAGAAATTCAAGAAACTTCCATAAAAGTGGAGTTTGTCGGAAACGCGAATGACACCAGATTGATTTTGGAACACTGTAAAGAATATCTATAGGAAAATATTTGGAATCAATGTAACAGAGAAACAATCAATATTCATTTATGTACATTCGAATGATTCCACCATTTATGCTCCATTTCGATCTATATTTAACTATTTAATTCATATTGCGC
Source organism: Gonatopus flavifemur (assembly GCA_018340375.1). Taxonomy (NCBI): domain Eukaryota; kingdom Metazoa; phylum Arthropoda; class Insecta; order Hymenoptera; family Dryinidae; genus Gonatopus; species Gonatopus flavifemur. The sequence continues at coordinate 6,851,313 of JAFFJZ010000014.1, forward strand.
GTTCAAATTCACACGTTGCTAAGTTACGCGTAACACATAGCACAGGAGAGGAATGAAATCACACATAGGAAGGAAAATTCGGCGACAAAAAAGAACGTTGAATCTTCTGTTTCTCGGTTCACCAAAATCCTCGCGACCGTACCCAAGCGTCCCCGACTTCTCACGCCCATGACATTCCATTTTCATTCTGAATAACGCACTGAGTGAGAGAGCTATAGTGTTCATCCCTTCACACGGACACGTGGTGAGACAGTGTGAGTTCCACCGGCCGCAAAGTGGGGGCCGCCAGCTCCCACATCCTGAGATCACTAGTCGAAATTATGAACGTAGACCAAGAGACCAAAAAGTCTCTTGAAATATACTTGAGAATGAAGTGAAGATCGTGGGATTTTTTTCATAAGTTCAAGTCTATAGATTCTATGGGCGATTTTCGAACGATGTACCGGAAAAAAATTTTAATCAATGCCATTCCCTTCTCAATTCATTCTTCGCAAAAACCCTGAGCCGTCCACTTGATTTTGGACTATATTTCAAGGAAGTTTTCTGAATGTGCTGATATGCCGTCATTTTGGACTTCGAAAGTATGATAAGATGTGTGTTCTGGTACTCAAAGATGAGTACTTCCATGTACACAAAAACCCCATATTCCAAGAATATTTCTACCGTCTCTGGTAGGGAAAACGACGAAAATTCTTTTTGCCAAAAGGTGACATTGCCCCTTAATTCTTCGAATTTCATCAAAAATTGATCAACAAACACATGTGATCCAAATGATTTTCAGAGCTTCCATCTTCAATTACGCTGATTCAATCCTCCATAGTTGTTTTCGATTTGCTTATCTATCCATCAGGGGAATTCTGTGCAGGTGTTTTTTAGTCATAATTTGACAATCATATGAAATTCTACACCTTTCATCATCTTGGACTGTATCAGTGTGACTTCACTTGTCCAAGTGTTTGTGTATGTCCGTATGCATTTACTCGTGTTGGTTCAGACCCCCTCCCCCCAGTATCACTACCCTCAAATGAAGACTCGTTCCCCCAATTTAGACACTCTTGTTCGAAGAATCAATAGATTTTGGTCTAGGAAAAGAAGTTTATAGCTGCCCACTGTCGAAATCCACGAAAATAAAAATTTCGCCTCGAGGGATCAATAAGTAATTCCTTCCAGAGCATTTTCATTGAAAAATCAGCTCATTTGGGCTTGAAATGCCTTCTGGAAGTTAAATTGTCCGCAAAAAGTGCATCGGCCCCAATGTGTGCCGTAGATGCGGACTGGCCACTTCATTGCATACATCTGATATTTGGTCGAAATTGATGGTGGTCGTTCAGCTCAACACCGAGAAAAAAAATGTGTTTTGGCAACCCCGCCAAGGGTTTGGCAGGTATTCGGTTGAGTCAACAGAATAACGCTTGATATATTGGTTGATTCAATCCTGTAGCGATATTGTAACTAAATAAGACGTGCGTTTCAGTCAATGACCATGTCTTTAATGGGAACACAACGAAATTTGAACGCACCATTTTAAGCAGTTGATTCAATCTCATATCGAGGTGATTGAAATGCATCAGGTGTAATTGAGAAGGATGAGCATTTCAGATAATATTCTCATTCAATTGCTTCTGGAGAATTGGTTAATTAAACGAATATCCAATAAGCTTGGCTGGAAAGTGGCGGGGTTGAGACAACCTCATCAATGCGATCGCTCTTGATATGTCATGAAGTTCATCACAACCAAAGGAATTCAATGTAGATATAGACAAGCGCTCGTTGACAAAAGAATTATTTCCTATTCATATGAAAAAAAAACACGTGATTTTACATAGAGTATGATCCACTTTTATTCCCAGATTCGATATGAACTTTCATTCATTTCATAAGATATTACGTCAATTGTGTCTTCTTGATCGGATGGATCATATTCAAAATGGCATTCCTAGGTTGAGGTTATTTGAACAGCCTCCATAGCTCAGTGGGTAAAGCGTTAGTTTTCAATGCTGAAAGTTGTGAGTTCGATTCTCGTCAACTGTGGAGCAAAATTTGCATTTCAGAATTCATCCGGGCAGCATCGTCTACGCTAAAACGCAACAGGCCAAGCATCACGGACGGAAGCAGTAACGATCCTCATCAACAAAACACAGAAAAAATGAGAGACCCTGGTAGAAAGGAGAGGAGGACCGGTCGATAAACATTTCGACAACAACACTTCTCAACACAAATTCCCAAAACATTGTGTAAATTTACTCGGAAAGTCCACATGAAAAATCTTCTTTTTTTTCCTTATTAGATCATTGCATTGAATCGCTCTATTCTATTCAGCGGATAACTCATGAAATTGAATAAATTAAACTACGATACTGATGTTATGGTATGTGGCATTCAATCAAATGTTACATGTCGTTATTTCAAACTATTTTGATTCAATATAAATATGTTTCACGCTCTTTCAAAGGAAAGAATCAATTGAACCAAATTCATGAAAATTACAATCAATCGCTCAAAAGATTGACTTAATTTCCTACGGGGTTGAGACAATATCCTTTTCCAAACTCATCAGGCAGTTCAGTCAATTCCCAGATTCATTCCGCCGTATCCAAATGCGTGACGGGGTTGAGGCAACTGAAACTCAGTAGAATCAAACTATCCTTTTCCTCAGTGAATTTGTCACTGGCACTGGTTGACCCAGTCTCCCTTCAACACTAGGATGAAGACAAACCCGTGCAGCGCTTGATCGCAATGATCCATGATCAAGAATTGGATATCGAGTGGCTAGCGCATGTACATGTGGTTGGCCGTTTTTGAAGCAAAGCCAAACAGGGTTAATGCCCTCCTAGTGTTACTTGCGTTTCTTCTATGATACTCTCATAGTTGAGATGATTCGAACAAACTTCCGCTGTATCCTTGTCCTTGATTTTTATGTAAACAACTGAATCCGATTTTCCATGTGACAAAACAAGCAGTCGATTTCATGGTCCCAAATTTGCAACAACAATATCTACGACTGAATATCCGTTGAGAGAAATATCCGCGACGACACATGTCTAAAAACTAAGAGATGGAGGGACAGGTGAGGGGTGTAGGGTGACCATAATGCAGAATAGAATATAAATTACGTCTATTGAAAATTCCCTTCGCCTCCCACACTGAGAGAAAGGATTGGTGAACTGAACGAAAACATAGTTGACTCAACTACGCCAGGAGGTCAAATACGTTCAACCAACTCTGCACTGAGAAAACAGATATCTTGAAAAATACCATAATTTATGAATTTTCAGCGCTGGTCTGACCCGAGTCGGAATATTCACTTGCATGAATCTCTAAATGTACCATAATTTCTTGGACTTTTTGAAATAAGTATGGTACCTTCCGTATAAAAGTCCAAGACATTATGGTACTTTTAGAGGTTTTTTCAGGTGAATATTTAGACTCGGTCAGACCAGCGCAGAAAACCCATAAATTATGGTACTTTTTAAGATACCTTTTTCTCCGTGTGGAGGTTGCATTGAATCATTCCCCAGGTTGGCATTATACATTTGACACAAAATAATGCAGCATTGATTGGATTCATTATATGATTGACCTATTATCTCACACTCCTACCCTAGCAAAAAACGAACATATATGACCCATACGTAATCCATACATAATACATATGAAATTCATATATGATTCATATATGAAAATGCATAGAAACATATACAATCCATATTTAATCCATATGTGATCCATATATGATCATATATGACTCATATATAATCCATATAAAATCCATATACGAAAAATATTCCATACATGACAGAATTTTTTCACATGTATGGGAAAGTCTTGCATCGAAAGGTCATATATGGATTCTGTGTGGGCCATATATGATCATATACGGATTCAATATGGATTGCGTATGAATTATATATGGTCATATATGACCATATATCGTTTCTATATGCTTTATGTACGAGGGTGGATTGATAAGTTTCCGGCCTGACCAAGAGATGGCGCCACTAGGCCTACCTTGAGGTGGCGTTCTATAGTACCATCCTTAGATAGCTTGTAGCTATAGTTTCGGTCCGATCGCCATGTTAGTTTAGTTTTGAGAGCACGCTGACCAAGACGCCTCTGTGTTTTTCGTAAAAATGGAAAAGCTGGAAAATCGTGCTGTCATCAAATACTTTTATTTGAAGGGGTTAACGCCGAAGGAAATTAAAGAAGAGATGGATTCAACACTGGGGACATCCTCCCCATCATATTCAACCGTTAAGCAGTGGGTTTCCGAGTTTAAAAAGGGTCGTGTGAGCACCTCTGATGAGCCTCGCTCAGGACGCCCCATTGAGGTCACAACTCCAGATATGATCGAAAAAATCCATCAAATAGTGCTGAAAGATCGCAGATTAAAAGTTCGTGAGATAGCTGAGACCTGTAAGATGTCATATGAACGTGTACAAAATATTTTGCACCAACATTTGTATATGGAAAAGCTCTGTGCAAGATGGGTGCCGCGTTTGCTAACAGTCGACCAAAAATTGATTCGAAAGAACATTTCTACCGCCAATTTGGCGTTGTATAAGCGTAATCCAAGCGAATTTTTGCGTCGATTCGTAACCGTTGACGAAACTTGGGTCCACCACTACACTCCTGAAACCAAAGAACAGTCTAAACAGTGGATTGGACCAGGGGAACCAACTCCAAAGAAGGCAAAAACAATTTTTTCGGCGAACAAGGTTATGGCTACTGTTTTTTGGGATGCAAGAGGTATTATATACATTGATTACCTTGAAAAGGGTAAAACTATCACTGGTCAATACTACGCAGACTTATTGCAACGTTTGAGCCACGAAGTGAAAATTAAACGACCTCATCTGGCGAAGAAAAAAATCTTGTTTCATCACGATAACGCACCAGCGCACGCGTCAATCGTTGCGATGGCTAAAATCAACGATCTGAAGTTTGAAATAATGCCGCACCCTCCCTACTCTCCAGACCTAGCCCCGAGTGACTATTATCTGTTTCCTAACCTCGAAAAATGGCTTGGCGGTAAGAGATTTGCGGACAATGAAGAAGTAATCGAAGCTGTAAATGGGTATTTTGAGGAGCTCGACGAATCAGTCTATAGAGATGGCATTACTAGACTAGAACACCGCTATGAGAAATTTATCAGCCTTGGAGGAGATTATGTTGAGAAATAGAAAAAAAAAAATTCTTGAAAACGTTGTTTTTCTTGGTCAGGCCGGAAACTTATCAATCCACCCTCGTATGTTCTTATATGATTCATTTTTACTAGGGTATGTCAAATTCTTGTAACAATTGATTCCGAGTCTCTAAATATCTGAATGGATCCGAATTTCCCTTTCGATCGTTATTTATGTATCATTGAATCAATCCTGTACTCGTTTGGAATCAATTATCATAAGAAATTCGCAGTGTCTGATGTCTAATGTCCAAAAAGAACAAGACAACCATCGAAGAGAAAGCAACAAGAGAATCTCCATGATTTGAGAAAGAAACAAATATTGAATTTGTATCCCACAATTAATGTACTCCTCAACGTATCGGTCGATATACAAGTATAGCTGGCCAGTCAAAACATGAAGTTTGAGGCTCTGATCCAGAAACCTACCTACCTACCTACCTACCTGCACCCACCTGCCCACCTGCCTGCCTGCCTGCCTGCCTGCCTGCCTGCCTGCCTGCCTGCCTGCCTGCCTGCCTGCCACCCACCTGCCTGCCTGCCTGCCTGCCTGCCTGCCACCCTGCCTGCCTGCCACTGCCTGCCTGCCTGCCACCTGCCTGCCTGCCTGCCTGCCTGCCTGCCTGCCTGCCTGCCTGCCTGCCTGCCTGCCTGCCTGCCCCTGCACTGCCTGCCTGCCTGCCACCCACCCTGCCTGCCTGCCTGCCTGCACCCACCCACCCACCCTGCCTGCACCTGCCTGCCTGCCTGCCTGCCTGCCACCACCTGCCTACCTACCTACCTACCTACCTACCTACCTATCCTTTTGACGCGGATCCCGACTTGTGAAACCCGAGCGATCATGCATAATAAGTGTAACCTCTTTCAAAACCGAGCTCCAGTGTCTTTCATTATCAAAATAGTGAAAGCATAAAAAATTTGATGTAATTCATTCCGAAATAATAACTATAGAAAACTGAGATAGGAGTATGGAAGAATAACCAAGCATTCACATAATCATAACGATCCATAGTGCTCCAATCTGCTTCACGTCCTCGATGATATAAAGGGGCATTCATATAATTAAGAAACAGTATGTAGAGTTTACAGAATTCGTGAATAGTATATTGTTCACCAAGGGGGGAGAGGGGAAATTTCCGACGAGTGTGAAGATTATCTTCCCGAGCCGAAGGCGAACATACTATTTTTTCCCACAACTGCAAGGAAAGTGCAAATTATCTGTATAATTGCATATAGCATATTTCATATGCACATTTCAGAACGAAAGGATAGTTCGTATTTTCCTCCCGCTGCGAGTGGGCGGAAAATATTTCCCTCCCGCTATGACACATTCGCTTGGGGTTCAGCACTTTCCCCCTCGAAAATGGGCAGAAAACATCAACTTTCCGTGCAGGTGTGAGAAAAAATATGTGAATTTGTTCATTTTGCATCCATTTGCTTTTCCATACGTGACTATAAATGACGTTAATAGAATTAGTTAGTTGAATGGAAATGCATCAATTTTTCACCAAAACTCTAGCTCAAACTTATTCTTGATGATTTGATTGTCAATTTCTCATGTACGATTGTTCTGGAAAATACAGTACACATTTGAAAAATAATACTCTTTCAAATACATTGTGCCTCGAAGAAATAATCAATACCTGCGATAACAGTAGCAGACACAGCGGAAGTGGTGTATTGGACCTCCAGATATTTTGCCAAGAAAGTTATATACGCTGATGCACCAAGCACATAGAATACACCACTCAAATTGTTACAAGTGAGTAACCAGTTGGTTAATATCCTCTTCACGGCTTGTGGAAATTCTCTTAGCGTTGGCTGGTGATCTTCTAGTGCATAAGTTGGCTGTGTTATCGGTTTCGAACTATCCATTGATTCTTGTGTTTTTCCTCGCATTATTGAGTCCAGTTTCAACGGAACCGCGTCTTCCTTTAATGTAGACCATATATTAGCAAATTAGAATTCGAACAACTCATGAATAAAATGATCGTGAGGGTAAAAAGTGGTGAGAAACTTCGCACTGCTGCAATATCTTATTAAGAATGTTCCATTGTGTGAATGTTTCATTCTGAGGAATGTATAGTTCAGAATTTCTGTCAAGAACACCAAACAGTCAACGTGGATAGAAGAAAATGTAGTTTGATGAGAGGTTCAATGGCCACTCATCGCATAGCTAAAAACTCGTTTGACGAATTCATCAATGGGAAATACAGTTCGGAAATTACTGACACCCTAAACTAGTAGTCCACATGGATTCACAACACTTACATTGATCTCCATTTGACAACTAGAGCATGACTAACAGGACTTGAACATTCCCATATCACCATCGGATATCATACACTGAGAACCCAACTTCTTGGATTGGAAGGGAATTTCTTTGCCCTCATTCTGATGAATCTTGTTTCCAATGTCAAGAATAATTGAATTTAATGGGGAAATTCTTCATTGAATTGAAATTACATTTTTCGGATTCAAGAAAAAATATGTTTCTGTTTCAATTTGAAAATTCTTCGTTCCAATTAAGGTTAGGCAGAAATTTCATCACGAAGTATTTGAAATACGTAGTTCAGAAATACTTGCATTTGAAATACATGGATTGAGTATTTTGTATTTTGTATTTGAAATACATTTTTGTGTGTATTTCAACAAAACATGGAATAATTTCTGAAATATTTTTTGGGATGACTTTTCTCATGTGGAAAAAATGTCTAAAACTGTATACTGTTGTCCAAAATTTGCAGGCCCGGATTACAATATCAGGTGCCCCTACGCCAACAAGAGGTCCACCGCCCACTTGAGGAATTCAAAATCACAAAAAATACACTTTATCAGAAAAATTGTATTTTCCAAGCTTATCCCCCCCCCCCCCGCTCCCCAAAGACCTGGCGCCCTATGCCATGGCGTAGTTGGCGTATTGGGTAATCCGGGCCTGAAAATTTGTATACAATTCTTCACGATTTATATATGATTTGTGTACAATTGTATACATTTTTCGCACATGGATTCAAATTTTCATGTAATCACCAATTCTTTATGAATTTCATCCAATTTTTTATTGTTTGAGTGCACGGTCGGGTCACGTGTGTCATTTGTAAGAGAGATTTGTGGAGCAGTGTGGAGATTTATCATTTTAAGGCACTCGAATGTACTGAGAGGAAGGAACATTTCAAACAAAGAAGATATTGGATTGACAGAGTCTAGCCGGTATTTTTTTGAGTCGAGAAAACTTTGTTCCAAAGAGGAAAACATCCACTCACTTTGGAGCAGTGGCGTGGAAAGATGTTCTCACCCAAAGTACACAGCTTCTTCAGATAAGAGAATAAATTTATTCTCAGGACGACTAAATATGTTTTTACCAGTAAGCAAATTCTTCTCTCAGTGTACTGTTTCCATCGTCTCCATTTTACGGAGAAAACAAAATTCATTGAGACAGCGGTGATTTGCCGTTAAAATGTGATTTTGCCGTCTAACTCTTCGCCAAAACAGCGGATCTTTCGCTAATGGAGTAAATAATTTAGCGAAGTATTCAACTGTGGGAGCTGATTATTTGTCGAGGCAGTGGGATTCACAGTATTAAGGGCTGTCACGGAAAGTACGGAAACGGTTTCGATCGAGTGTGCTCAGTAGACATACACCACTATGGGGACCCCCCTCCAGTCACCCTTACAGGTATCACCCCATAGTGCAATATCCAGTGGGAGGTATGTGCGGTTGACTGATTGGTTGTCGAAAACGATGGATCAGCGAATAATCGATAACCCGACGCTTTTCGATTAATTCATTTCCAATTGATCAAATAAACGGTAAATCACTTGATTTCAATCGATTCTTTTTGCGAGTATTCGATTCATCGCTTGACTGCTTGATTAGAATCAATTGTTGTTCAATAATTCAATTGATTGATCAATTGCTTGATTTCGAAAGATTGATTGATCAATTAGTTGGCTCTTCGGTGGATTGATTGATGAAATACTCGTTGACAAATCTCAGTTAATTCATCGAACAAATTTTCATTTGATCAATCGACGTGAAATTGGAAATACTTGTTTTGCCCATTCTACTTATCGTGAAACAAGGTGAATACGACCATTTTGGGACGAATGAAATCACTCAGAAGAAGTGCTGAATGACGTGATAACTAATTAGGTGATCGATAGGAATGATAAGTTGCTTACTACTTGTCACCTCGATTATTCAAACTATTCATTACGGATTTATTCAACATATTTTCCGTTAGTGATCTCTACCCTATTCCATGGTACTTTGGATGGATCTCATTTTTCAGTTCATGTATGAGAAAGTGGGCTGCTCAAGGAATTCTTCAAGACACGAGTCTTATTCGGACGTAACACTACTTTGAGAATTGGATCGGACAATATGGGGAAGACTCGTTCGCAGAGCTGCCAGATGGGCCTCGCCGTTGAAGGGGATAGTACCCCTACTATCATTCCATATATACATCAGTTGTACACGTGTGTGGGTATATTCATGAGTTTAGGTGTACATATTCATGATACAATAGTGGGGATATCTGGCGAGTCAGAGGGATTATCAAATGCAGTACGAATACACTATGAAGGAACTTGAGGGGAAACTATCGTTGTCGACTGAATCACTTCTTTAAGGGAAGAACGATCAGCCGTGAAAGGGATAATAGCGCCGGGGCTCCATTGGCCATTTGATTTGGAAAACACTAGATCAATTCGTACAATCCAAGTTCTTCAATATTGTAACCTGTGAAGCTATTGACATGAAATATAAAAAATTGGAAATCTCTGAAATGTCACTTAGGTTTCGAAAAATCTGTTGATACCTCAGACAGCAAAATGGTTCCTGATGGATTGATGAGGAAGGTGGAATGCCAGTCAACTAGTCATGACGGTCATTGGTATTATCTCGATAAGTATCCTCTTCACCTCGCAACATCGTTTTTGTATAGATGCATGTCATCACCCCTCGACCGGCAATGTCCCCCCTCCCTATTCTTCAGGAACTTAACATGAACTGTCATGCTATGTGAGAATGCTGAGGAAATACTACAGGTGTGGATTCAGTGAATTCGTTGTATCAAATTTTTGAGAAAATATTGAAATTTGACTCAAATATCCTATCGAATAACACTTGTGGAGACACCGAAAGAGAGAATTTTAGAGATGTATTCCAACTTTATTTCAGAATTTCAGCGTATCTCTTTGAGGGACTGTTTTGTTTTTCACTACATTTGAGCGAACGGTGTGTGTCGAATACAAACACGCGATTTACTTTGAAATTTCTACTTTATTATTCAATATCGAAGACGTGGCGTTGTTCGATGCTTCCTCGTGTCGTCTCGCGTAACGAATGGAGAGGAATCGAATGGAAGGGATATGGCGTCTTGCTGGCCCCGCACGAGCTTACACGATTGTGCACGGAGAGTGCCGAATCCCCTTGAAATATTTTACGTCACCCACACGAGTAAACTCAACACCGCCCGCCTTGGAAAACCTGAGTTTCACAATAAAATGCGGTAATCATTATCATACAATTCTAATGAAGCTTACAACAAAAATATATTGAAATAAGATTTACAATAATGTCGTTACAATCAATGAGCATTTTAAGTGGCAGATGTGCCTTGTGAATTTAAACATTGTCATGTTAAATTTACTCCAATTCAACGGATTACTTGAATAACTAACAACTGAGCGAGTGAATTCAGAAATCAACCGGTGATACAGCTAATTTTGTAATCGGACGTGTAATTGTGCCCTTTGCGGTCTTAACATTCGCGGATCTCATCAAACCATCAGCACTACGAGTTACACTCTCTACTTTCCCCAAAATCCATTGCAACGGCGCCAGGCCAGGCTGGTTAACTAGAACTACATCTCCTATTTCCAATTGATCGCCTTTAGAAATCTTCCATTAAGAGCGTGATTGCAATGAATTCAAGTACTCTGAACTTCATCTCTTCCAGAAGTCTTGCTTAATTCGCTCCACTAATTGCCATCGCGCCAATCGGTTTGGATTAAGATCCGTTATGTTGGTGTCAGGTAGGCTCTTGATAGAGTCTCCTATCAAAAAGTGACCGGGGGAAAGCGGACGCAAGTCATTCGGATCCTCTGAAATGCACTTAATGGGCCTTGAATTCAATACCGCTTCTATTTCAGTCAAGACGGTGGTCATCTCGTCGTAATTGAGGGAAGAATTAGCAACGATCCGATATGAATGATGCTTGGCCGATTTCACACCTGCCTCCCACAAGCCGCCAAAATGCGGAGCGCGCGGGGGAATGAAGACCCACTCCACAGCCTCAGCAGTCATGAATTGCACTGGTTCGTTCTTGAATCGTTCTTCATCGAAACGCTTCGCTATATCTCTCAATTCATGAGCAGCACCCACAAAAATGGTTCCACTATCCGAGTGTATACGGGAAGGCCTGCCACGTCTTGCAATGAAGCGCCTTAAAGCTCCGAAGAAACATTCAGATGATAGGTCTGCGACTAACTCCAGGTGAATCGCCTTCGTGGCGAAACAAACAAAAAGCGCAATGTACGCCTCAACTAATCGTGCATTCCTACGTTTGTGCTCGCGTACGTAGATAGGGCCCGCGAAATCTACGCCCGTGTAAGTGAATGGACGGGATGGAGTCGTACGAGAGGCAGGTAAATCGCTCATAATAACCTCACGGATACGCGGTTTGGCCTTAAAGCACGGTACACAGTGACCCACATTTCTACGCACGGAACTCTTCAGTGATAACGGCTAAAATGTGGATCGAATCGAGTACATTGTCGCATCGTGCATATTTCGCTGATGTTCCCTTCGAATTATTCAAGTCACTAGTGGATGAGAACGCGGCAAGAGAATAGGGTGTTTAGCGGCGTAATCGAGACAATCCGTATTTTTAAACCTACCGCCAACGCGTAACACCCCATTTTCATCCAGAAATGGTGACAATGATAAAATTTTACTATTAGGGTTCAGCGTGCCGGATGATTTGACTCAACATACTTTCGAAAATGCTGCGCTTGAACTAATTTACACATCACTGAGGTAGCACGGTCGGTTCCAGTTATGGTTGAAGGACCCTTTATTTTGACAGGCCCCTTTTTGCAGTTTTTGGGAAACCTAAAGCATAACGCGACGATTCTAATAATTTTGTCGAATGACGAAAATCACGAAATAAATTGATCTATAAATTCAAGGTTCGTCTGAATTGCTATCGCGCATGCGGATTTCGCGCGTTCAGGTACTTCGTCCGCAGACAAGGTTACCTTAGAAATGGGCCACGTTTCGCGATCTTGGGCTAACCACTCAGGGCCCCTCCACCATAAAGCCGATTGCATTAATTGATCGGTTGCTGCCCCACGGGAGACAAGATCTGCTGGATTGTCCTTGGATATGACACGGTTCCAATCCTTGATATCGGTTGGTTGTTGGATCTCGGATACCCTATTTGCCACAAATACAGCCCATGTACGAAAAGGTGACCGGATCCACGACAAGGTAATAGTGGAATCCGACCATAAGAACATGGGAATATTCTCGATCTTGGATACCTCCATCACTCTCACGCATAGCCTGCTCGACAATAGGGCAGCACAAAGCTCCAATCTCGGTAATGACACAGCCTTAAGGGGCGCAACTCTTGATTCAGATGACAGGAGGAAAGTTGAGATTCTACCTAAGCGATCAATACCACGCATATAGCAGACGGCACCATGAGCCAGCTGGCTCGCGTCAGAAAAGCCATGGAGTTGTACCTGAACGATTTCGGATTGGGAAAATATGAATCGTGGTATTCTTAAATTGCATAGTTCAGGGAGACCTGATCGGAATGTCATCCAGCGGGTATGAATATGCATTGGAACAGAAGCGTCCCAATTTATGGACAACTGCCATAATTCTTGGATCAATAGTTTGGCGACTGTTATAATAGGTCCAATGAGACCCAATGGATCGAACAGAGAAGCAACTTCGGAAAGCATGGTTCTCTTCGTTACCGGTTTGTGTAGTGCGGCAAATGACGGTACCTCAAAGCGAAGCTCATCTTGACTTGAATTCCAAGTCAAACCGAGAATTCGAGAATCTAAGCCCTCAGTCAACAGAACATTCTCATGGGTCTCAATTTCCTCTAATAGGTTCGGGTGATTTGCATGCCAGTTGCCCAGGTCGAACTGTCCGTCTTCCAAAATCTGAATAACTTGATTTCTTTCATCTACCGCGGCCTGTAAACTATCTGCGCATGTAAAAATCATGGAGAACGGCATCGGGCCCCTTGAGGATTTCTCTTGAGCGACTTCCCCCAAACGTGCGAGGCATCTTGTCACCAAATATGAAGCAGGGGAGGTACAATAGGTTACCGTCTGTAGTTCGTGAGTTGTTATGGGTTCCTGTTCATTTTGTCGCCAAAGTATGCGCTGTAAACTCGTCTGTGAAGGATCGATCATAATTTGCCGATACATTTTCACCACGTCGGCTGTGAAAACGTACTTGAATTCACGGAATCTAACCACTAGGGCGAATAAGTCATCCTGAATAACCAGCCCGACGAGCAGAATATCATTCAACGAATAACCCGACTCCGTCTCACAGGACGCGTCAAAAACAACACGGATTTTACGGGTAGGACCCTCACCTTTCATCACAGAGTGATGAGGCACATAATAATTGTAAGAACTGCTTTCGTCAGTGTCGCTAATTGGTCTCATGTGTCCCAACGCAACGTATTCGTCCATGAAATCACGGTATTCGTCACGTGTTTCCGGATCCTGAGCTAATCTTTTCTCGAGTCCTGCAAATCGTTTCGCAGCTATTTGTTTAGATTCACCAAGCAAGTTTAACCCGTCAAGTTTCACCGACAACTGGACAATGTATCACCCGTCGCTAGCCCTGCTCACGGTTTCGAGAAACTTGCTCTCGCATAGGAGTTCAGTAGGTGACCATGTAGCTTGGCCATGTCTAACCTCCTCCAACTGCCAAAACTTCGACATTACGGTTTCTAGTCTGATAATATCGTTCGATAATAAGAAATTCTGCGACGTTCTCTGGACAACCGGCATTTTTATGGAACCGACTATTATCCACCCGAAGTGAGTTTTTTGGAGGATTGGCGTTGAGGGAGAGAGTTTGATTTGACCGATGCATAAAGCCTGCCAAAACAATCTACTCCCAATAGTATATCCACTGGAGCTGGAACGTAGAATGCGGGATCAGCCAGTTTTATATTTCGAGGAATGTTAATGTGTTGCCTACCGATGAAAACCGACGGGATTGAACGAGTGATTTGATCCAACTGAGTTTGTAACTAAGCAGTCAATTATAACCTGAAAATCGTTATGTGCGGATTTTAACTTAATCGTCGCTACATCATATGATGTAGTTGCTTGATGATTGATCCCGACTATCGGAATATTACTCGGAATGCTACGTAGTTGCAATTTGGAAAGAAGCTCGTATGTAATAAAATTAGATTGAGAGCCACTGTCAAGCAACACCCTTGCCTTTTGCTCATTTCCTGATTTGTCAAAAACCTCCACGATGGCAGTAGACAATATCGCGTAATTTTGACCGGACTCATTATAATTGCACACGACGGTTGAAGTACTGGTAGAAGAATTTTACGACTGACCCACACTGTTAGCCGTTCCTTCAACAATAGCCTTATCGCGATGTAACATCGTATTATGCTTCATTTTGCATATCTTACATGCACCCGCTGAACATTCTTCCGCTTGGTGCGATTCCGACTTTAAACAATTTTTACACAGCCTCAGCTCCTTGATTTTAGAGATTCTTCGATCTATCGGCATTTCGGAAAAATTACTGCGAAAATATATAGGGTGATTCCCTCCATAACTCAGACATTTGGATTCTACTGTTGCAATGTAACTAGTTTGTCCGTTTAAATTTCGAATCCTCACTGCCTTCAGTTACTGTAGACTTGTTTGATACTGACTCTGAGGTATGACATCGTTGCAAAAGGAATTTAGTTAATTTTCCGAGTTTTGGTAATTCGTCATCGGTTAAACTCTCTCCCCAATGTCGGAAGGTTGTCGCGTCTAATTTAGTCGTAAGGATTTGAATTAATAAGGCGTCCCATGAATCTAACGGAATCTTCAAGGCCTTCAAGGAATCGACGTGTTTCAATGTTAGGTTCATCAATTTTTCCAGGTCAGAACCATTTTCCTTTTTGATAGTCGGGATGTCGAGAATTGCTTGAACGTAAGCCTGAACAATAACGCGAGTTCTATTATATCGTGATTCCAATATGTCGCATGCCACCTGAAAGTTTGCATCGGAGAGCTCCAAGGCCTCGATAGTGTCGGCTGCTTCTCCTGATAGTGACAATTTTAAGTACGTCAATTTCTCGACATCACTCAAGGTTTGATTATCTGTCATCGTGGTTCTAAACATTTGGTGAAATGGAGACCAATCTTGATACTTGCCTGAAAATGCTGGCATAGATAATTTCGGTAACCTAACGTTTGAATTATTTACCGAGACCGTATTGCTGCCTGAAGGGCCTTGCGGTCCGTGAACTCGTTGTTGTTCGTGATCATTTAAGGCTTCAAGCATAACTGCACTGAGACTGTAGTATGCGTCCTCAAACGCAACGCGATCCGCATCAGTTGGATCTAACTCTTCAATTTTATCTTGCACCTCGAGATACGAACGCCAAAGTTCATCTAATCTCTCTCGTCTGATTTTAATATTGTTAATCACCCCGACATTGATCGGAGGGTTTGCCTCAACATAATGTTTGATTCTAGTACACGAGGACTTAACGCCTTTCCTTTCTGCACGTAAGGTTTTGATATCCATATCGGTATATTATGAACAAGTAATATGTTGAATTAAAATTACCAAATGATTACCAAATCACAATAAAAATGACAACTGCTGATATGCTGAACGTAATAATATAATAATCAGGCACATGTGATATAATTCGAATATTGATATGCTATATGTGCTATTCAGCTTCTTGACGCAACGTATGAATTATTACGACTCGATATCGCCTGGAAATTATTTTGAAATAAAATCCAATGATGACGTAAACTGAAATTCACAATAACAATCTCAACTTGTATCGCGAAGAAGACACGCATTATGAACGAAACATATATTGCGAATAATATTATTATTATATCAGTATTTAGAACGAATTGAAAATATTTGATCACATTGATGAAAACTCGATACGATAATCGATAATCGTTTAGAACGATAAAATGGAAGTCACAATGAGGAATTTGGAAACTATAAAACCAAACGTAAACAAATGTAACGATACGAGTTTTCGATGTTGAACGACGATCGGCTTTTTAGACTGGTCCACAGATGGTGCCACGTGAAGTGTCGTTGAGCAGGTAGCAACTGCCAAGCCGTTGGGAACCCAGCGATGACCAATATGGTGTCGTTACGTTTCACCTCGAAACGAAATTGACTGGCGTTGAAAATGGCGACAAAGTCACCTCCGCTGCAGCCTGGACTTTATGTATAGCGTCGTCAAGAGCGTCTCGGAATGCCAATTACGAGCACCTTGTGTGCAGACACGATGATTGTGCGAAAGAGTTTTTAATCGAACGATTCTATTGCTTGCGAGATGTAGACTCGAAGCTCGCGGTTTGTGACGCTTGTATTTCTGAAGCTTGCGACGAACTTTCTGAAGAAATTAACGTATATCACGTTTCACGTTCATACTCGATACCGTTTCATACGAGTTCGATACCGAAACTATTTGTGCGATTGCGATGCACTAAATGTAACGGACTGTATTTCTTGAATGTTCGAAATGTTATGACGACGACGTACTGCGAACTTGATTCTGCGAACCACGTAATTCACTATTGAATCTAGCTCGGATGGACCAAAACTGTTTTGTTTTTCACTACATTTGAGCGAACGGTGTGTGTCGAATACAAACACGCGATTTACTTTGAAATTTCAACTTTATTATTTAATATCGAAGACGTGGCGTTGTCCGATGCTTCCTAGTGTCGTCTCACGTAACGAATGAAGAGGAATCGAATAGAAGGGATACGGCGTCTCGCTGGCCCCACACGAGCTTACACGATTGTGCACGGAGAGTGCCGAATCCCCTTGAAATATTTTATGTCGCCCACACGAGTAAACTCAACAGGGACAATTCAGTTGATTTCAGTCGAGTGGATAGGCCCGTATATCATCAGTTATTCATACCATGACAGAAATTCATCAGTAAAAATTACTGATTCCTGTTATCAAATGCGGGATATACTTGACATGAGGTTATGAATTGATAGGAAACACCTATCATTTTCCATGACGTTATTTTAAGCGCGGTAATGTCACGGTCACCAGCATGGAACATGATTGTTTCTGATGACGAACCGCACTCCTTCCTCCACAGCCACGGAACATTTTTGAAAATCTTATGCTCCCCAATTTATATCAACTTCACCGATTGTAGGTTCTATTTTCATTGAATATCATTAATATCAATTGGGTTATGAAAAATCACTGTGCTTGAACTTGGATTCTCACTACATTCAATTTTCAAGTCTCTTATTATGAAAAATAACTGGGACTTCTTATCAATTTGTGATGCTTATCTTCCCACTGCAACATCATGGGAAATGTTGTTCCAATGATAACGTCACTCGTCCCTGTCGTTCTAACTCGAATTCAAATGTGCATATTTGATATCAGATTCGGGATATTGGAAGTATAAATCATCGGTCATGTAATATGGATGAATATGAGGGGGAAAGGGGGTAGCCCCGGACAGTGTCAAAAACAATAAATGGGGCAAAACACGTCAAGTTTTCTCACCTCGAAAATTTTTACCCCTCAATCTTTCTGAAATTCCATTGAAATGTAGTGCTAGTGAGTGACTTTCGATCGTTTAGAGGATTCTGCTCTAGTACCTGTGGTTATCAAACTACAGGGGTCCAAATTTCACAGATTTCGTTCTATCGGCTTTTTCGAAGATATAATTTTTTCAATTACATTTTTCAACAAAATTGTTTTCGATATTGCTTTTTGTAGCTCTTTTTCTGTGCTTCACAATAGCGTAATCTTTTTTTTGTGGAAAAAAATTTTTCCAACAAATTTAACGGTTTCAAAGTTATTCTTGCATTTTTTTTCAATTTTATCATTTTTGAAAATGTTTTGAGTGAGCTCATCTGAAGGCTGGATTCTTGCGCTTCAAAATCATGTAGGAGGAATTATGGGGAGAAGATTTTATCCGACATTTGCAACGATTTGAAGCGCGCGTGTCGCATATTCCTATTAGGTACTGAAGGTTCTGATACGGTTCGTCATACCGTTGACGCGGAATTGCAGCGAAACGAACTGTTCTCCAAAAAAATATCATTTTGCACCAGACTGACGATTCGGCTGAAGTGCGGTGCGTTTAGCTGATATGTGATGCGATTATAACACAAATGACGGAAATCATAATTCATACCAAAATCTGTATACATACAGATATAATCTACATATCTACATATTACATATCAGCTAAACGCACAGCGCTCCAGGCGATTCGTCAGTCTGGCGCAGAATAATATTTTATTGGAAAACAGTTCGTTTCACTGCAATCCCGCGTCAACTGTATGACGAATCGTATCAGAACCTTCAGTACCCAATAGGAATATGCGACACGCGCGCTTCAAATCGTTGCAAATGCCGGATAAAATTTTCTCCCCATAATTTCTCCTACATGATTTCGAAGCGTAAAAATCCCGCTTTCAGATGAGCTCACTTAAAAAATTTTCAAAAATGACAAAATTGAAAAAAAAAACAAAAATAACTTCAAAACCATCGAATTTGTTGGAAAAAATTTTTCACAAAAATAGATTACACTATTGTAAAGAACAGAAAAAACGCTACAAAAAGCAATACCGAAAACAATTTTGTGAAAAAATGTAATTGAAGAAATTATATCTTCAAAAAAGCCGATAGAACGAAAACTGTGAGATTTGGACCCCTGTAGTTTGATAACCAGAGGTACTAGAGCGAAATCCTCTATACAATTGAGAGTCACTAACTAGTACTACATTTCAGTGAAATTTCAGAGAGATTGAGGTGTGAAAATTTTCGAGGTGGGAACACTTGACGTGTTCCCCCATATGTATCATATCCACGTCGTTGTCACGTGACAATACACAAGCTAGTAGATCTGTCGTAACTCTTACAGGTCTGACTCGTCACTGCGTGCCTCAATTGAAGCAATAGTGCTGCTTCATTGGCGTTCGGCAGGGAGCGTGAATGTTAGATCATATTTTGACACAGGATAGCACCGATTATAGGTGAGTTCATTCTCATACATCATTACTATTCAAGCCGTCAAACATTCCACTTCATATAGCTGAACGCATTTGGGGATATTTTGAGTTATAACAACAATACGACTCAGAATATTTTACGGGTCAGATCGGGTATCCCCGGACATACCTTATTAATTGAATATGTTCCTCATATGGATATAATTTGTAATCTAGATGTTGTTCAGATATCACAATTTTGGTTTGTGTTTGGGGAATTCATGGCTGCCGGCTTCTCACGGTTTCTCTTCGGGTGGACCGAGTAACTTGGAGGGTTGCCGGAGCTCAATTTTCCCATCCATATTTCTGGTCCTCCGAGCTGGAGCCAATCAGCTCACCACGCGTGGAAAAGTGCAAAAAAACAGTGCTGAAATACATTAAAATTTGATTGAAAGAAAGAATCTTTCATTTGTGCGTTTCATCTCCCTTCACCCCGCCAACCGTGGAAACCTAGAAGACATCGATCATCGTCACACAGTGGTATTCATACACCTCTGTGTCTTCCCACTATCTCTCCTACAAGCAAAGAGGGGAACGTCTCACTTGGATTAGCATCACTCTGGATCACGTACACCAGCAATTACATTGGAACGGATCATACCTCAGCGGAAGAGGGGGACTCTCCTTATCGCTTCAACGCAAAGTTCGACGTTTCGCTTGGATTCTTCTTCTTCACCGCTGTCTGCTCTCATGAGCGTCTCTCCCGTACGCACGGGGATTTCGTTCGAATATTTCGGAGCTCACATTGCTTTTACATCAGATTTACTTGCCATAACAACGTATGCTTTGGAAGTGTCAACATACAAGGTCGGTAATCTGTATCGTTCTTCTTCGACTTTGAAGAAAACGAAAGTTCGATACGAATTATTTCAGGAAAAACTGCTCGCTCTATTAAAATACCTATTTTTCCGAATTTCACGTTCATTGCGTACTCATTCATTTCTGGAAGGAACGAATATTCTTCTCCAATTCAATCAGAATTTCTGTTATCCCTTGGGTTTATTTTCCCTTCACATTTTCTGTTTATATTTTCTCGTGCACAAGAATGATGGAAGCTTTGTTGAACGAACAACAGGAAGCTCTTGTCGCACTTTCTAGGATTGTCACGAGTCTGAAGGAATTAGGAGGAGCGAAAATCACTCGCGGGGTCGTAACTGCGAGAATTGATCGATTAAATGGTTTATGGAACAGGTTCGATACCCGTCATCAAAGAATACTCGCTCTCCACGATGATAAACATGCGATATTCAACTACTTCAAGGACGAGATATATATCACAGCCGAGGAATTGTATTTGGAACAAATGGGTGTCCTTTCGGACTATGAGGAATCTCTATCTGCTCTTCAAGCCAGTGCTCAACCTGGAACACCTGTTCAACCTGGTGCTCCACCAGTTCTTGCCGCACCATTGACTCAAAATCCACTCCCAAGGATATCCGTTCCAAAGTTTTCTGGGTCATATAATGAGTGGAGGAATTTCAAAGATTTGTTTCAGTCCATTATTCTAAAAAGAACTGACATTTCAAAATCTGAAAAATTTCAACATTTGAAGGTTAGTTTAATGGGAGAACCATCTCAGTTGATTAGTGATATTTCGGTCGATGATGATAACTTCGACTTAGCATGGGCTACGTTGCAACAACGATACAATGATAAGAGACGGCTTATAAGCAATTTCGACCCTTCAAATCCGTGCGATGTCCTCTGAATCTAACACTGAATTGAGACGTGTTTACAATGCAACAGTGGAAGCCATCGAAGCGCTCAAAGCTTTGGGATGTGACGACAAGAATTGGGACGTTTTCCTCGTCCATATGACTCTCGAAAGGTTGAATCCTCAATCTAGACGAGATTGGGAGGTTCAAAAGGCTGCAGACGTTGAGCCAACACCTTTCAAAGACTTGAAGACCTTTATCGGAGATCGCATTGGTGCGCTCGAAACTCTTGACCCTGTCTCAAAATCTTCAACTTCAAAACTTATCAAAGATGCCACAACTCGACAGTTTGGATCAACAACAAATCGTACGGGCCCACGTTCTCCATCAAAATCTTCTCTCGCTTCAGCACACCAACCCCAGTCCTCAGGGGTCAAATTCTCCGGCACAAAGAAGTGCTCGTTATGCAGAGGTGATCACTACATTTTGGGTTGCCCTGATTTCTGCAACAGAGCTTTCAAAGAGCGACGAGAAATAACTTAAAAACTCAACCTCTGTTACAACTGTTTGGGTGATCATTTAGTCACCGACTGTAAATCGGCGCGCCGGTGCATCACGTGCAACAGAAAGCCTAATACTATTTCACATTCAGACGATTCTCTCGGTTCGAAGCTAGTGCAGGATGAGACTTCAGCGCATTCCTCGACTATTCCCACCGCTCACGGAGTTAATCTGAGCGCAAGTAGAAGTGGTACAATCGTAAGCCACATGGCCTACGCTCCTGTAACTCCTCGTGCTGTTCCCTTGGCCACAGCTCAAATGGAAGTTATTTCTCCTTCGGGAAATTCAGTATTGGTGAGGGTTCCATTGGATCAAGGGTCTGAAGTTACATTTATTTCAGAGGCCGTGGCTCAACTTCTCCAACTCTCCCGAACCAGGGTTAAGGTACCTTTGATGGGAATTTTGGCTTCGCCACTCGGCTACAATCACCATCTCGTCCCGGATCGAGTCAACGCTGAACATCATCACGGAGGCCCTCATCCTGCCCAAACTCACAAATTTGATACCGACGGCTCAGATCTGCGAATTGGACCTAACCCCTCTCAACGGAGTTCCGCTGGCTGATCCTGATTATAATCAACTCACGGACGTTGAAATGATCCTAGACGTCGAAGTATACGGTTGTATACTAAGAGATGGGTTATGTACCATACCCGATTCCTTGGTGGTAGCTCAAAACACCGCCTTAAGCTTTGTGTTGTCAGGTGCTGCTTCAAGGGCCAATCCTTATCAAGCTTCCTCCCCCTTACCTTGCTCCTCTTATCATGGCACGATTGACGTAGATTTGTTTCAGGTCGTACAAAGATTCTGGCAACCCGAGGAGGTGCCCGCGAATTCGAAACTCAACACTCCTGAGGGAGAATGGTGCGAACAACATTATCAGCGCACCCATACACGTGACAAAAATGACCGCTATATTGTACGCCTGCCGTGCCAAGAGGAGCTACCGATAGTCACAGAAGAAATCAAGACGATGGCCATCTCTCCAATAAAATCGCTGGAAAGGCGATTCCAGCGTAATCAGGAGCTTCATGGACAATATTCGGGTTTCATGAAAGAGTATTCCGACCTATGTCACATGGGAGAGATATTGGGCGGAGATACCATTCCCAGATCTGCCTGGTATTTGATTCACCATCCAGTCTTCGTATTGTCTGGTTACACCTCTCGGCGTAATTCTTCTGGTTTCCCTCTAAACGATTGTTTGTGGTCAGGACCGGCGCTGCGAACAGACGTCTCTCTCATTTCATCTAATTGGAGACATTTCCGTGTAGCTTCCATCGCCGACATTATGAAAATGTTTCGGCAAATTCTGGTTCATCCTGACGATCAGGTGCTCCGGAGAATTATGTGGAAAAATTCGGAGCCTGAGGCCTTATGCGAATATTGCTTGCGAACCGTTACCTACTGCACTACTTGCCCTCCAGTCCTCGCCATACGAACCTTATTACAACTCGCAAAGGACGGAGGGCATAGATTTCCTCAGGGTGCCTCAGCTCTTATGAATCAAACATTTTTTGAGGACATCCTGTCTGAGGCGGATAGCCTCCAACACGCTATCGCCGTCCACAACGAAATTATGAGCATTCTCGCATCCGAAGGTTTCAAACTAGACAAGTGGTCTTCGAACCACTCCGATTCACTATCAGGCTTAGATCATGAATCCATAGGTCACGCCTGTTCATTCGATATTCACGAGCCAGTGGAAACTCTCGGTCTTGTTTGGCTCCCTACAGAAGACATATTCAGTTTTCGCGTGCCTCCTGATTCTGAACCGTCATCTCTCACCGCTCAACCATTGAGCAAACGCATTATTCTCTCCACCCTCGCTAGAGTTTCCAACCCTCTTGGCTAGCTAGCACCAATAACTGTCACAGTCAAAATAATTATTCAAGATTTGTGGCTGTTGGGAGTGGGCTGGGACGCTCCTCCACCTTTCCACATACGAGAGGAATGGCAAGATTATCTCGAGTCCCTTCGATATTCAAACAGTATTCGTGTGAGTCGTTGGACTCATTACTTGACTGCAGCTACCAATTTGCAACTGCATGGCTTAGCTGACGCCTCTATCCGAGCATATGCCGCTGCCGTGTATCTAAGACTAGTTCACCCTAATGGTCAAATCCATATTTTGCTCATTGCTGTCAAAACGAAGGTGGCTCCCGTCAAAACGGTCAGTCCCCCTCATTTGGAGTCATGTTCCACCGTTTTGTTCACCAAACTCCTCTCTCATCTCTAGAAATCCCCCAACTTCGAAGGTGTTCCTGTTACTGCTTGGCTAGATAGCCAGGTGGCGTTAGCATGGCTGAAGAAACACCCGAGCAGCTAGACTACCTTTGTAGCCAATCGGGTACCCCAGATTCAAACTTCGTTCCCAGATCTCGTTTGGAACTATGTAATGACGAAAGAAAATTCGGCCAATTTAGCAACACGAGGTAAGACGCCTCACATGCTCACCAATTCTCCTTCATGGTGGCGAGGCCCAGATTGGCTGGTGCTCAAATCGTTATCTTGGCCAACTCAGCCTGAAGCTGGTGTAATTCAACTGGAATCCCGTAAGGTCGCCATGGTGAACTTGATGGACTTAAGCACAGAGAATGTTTTCCTCGATTTAATCGCTCGATTCTTTTCTCTCAACAAATTATTACGAGTTACTAGCTACTGTCCACATTTCGTGAAGAATGGTAGGCCTTTTTCGTCAGTAGAATTTCCCATTTTCATCACTGCTGACGAATTACGGAATGCCCAACGCTTGCTGGTCAAGACAGTACAAGCTTCTAGCTTTGAAGAAGAGCTGCACGCTCTACATCATAAGTCCACCACTCCAAAGGAAAGTCCGCTCCTTAGACTGAACCCTTTTCTCGACGATCAAGGGATTTCGAGAGTCAGCGGGCGGTTAAGATCTTCCCGTCCCAATTACAACAAGAAGTTCCCACTTATTCTTCCCAAATCTCACCCTCTGAGTCATCTACTTATCTTTGACGCTCATTTGCATGCTCTCCACGGCGGAACCTCGCTTACCATGGGGATCCTTTTGAGTTCAGTATGGATTTTAAGAGCTCGATCTCTGGTGGAAGCTCATATTCGCTCCTGCATCCAACGCTCCAAGCACAAGCCTACTCTGGGAACCCAACTTATGGGGAATCTTCCCGCACCCCGCGTTACTCCAGATGACCCCTTCGCTACGACGGGCTTAGATTACGCTGAGCCCATCCAGCTACGAATGAATCACGGGAGAGGACAGCGCACCTTCAGAGGTTATATTCGCCTATCCGTGTGCTTTGTTACCAAAGCGTTGCACCTTGAGGTGGTGAGCGACGCTACTTCGCAGGCTTTCATTGCTGCTCTCCAACGATTCTGTGGTCAGCGTGATATACCTCGTGAACTTCACTCTGACAATCGCACCACCTTTGAAGGTGCTAGTTCCGAGCTTTCGAACCTCCTCCGCTACTCTACGAACTTTTACACTGAGGTTTCACAATCGTCACCTAAAGACGGAACGTCGTGGCTTTCCATTCCTCCCCACACACTGCATTTTCGAGGTCTGTGGGAGGCAGGAGTGAGATTGATAAAGCATCACCTCTCCAGGATCATAGGGGACCAGATATTGACATTTGAGGACCTCACCACCCTACTCGTTTGAATTGAGGCCTGCCTCAACTTAAAACCATTAAATCCGATGTCTGCGGACCCCGACGATCTGGCTGTACTAACGCCTGCTCACTTCCTAATCGGCTCACCTCTCCACTCGATTCCTGAGCCGAGTCTGAAGGACTCGAAGCTCAGTCATCTTCCACGTTGGCAGATAATAATACCAAAGGATGTATCGGAATTTCTGGGATCGGTGGTCCAAGGCGTACCTGCGCCACCTGCAGCAAAGGTACAAGTGGCGAACTCCCCAATAATTTCGAGGTTGGTCAGGTAGTTCTTTCCCAAGACGATCGCTACCCTCCCTTGGAATGGGCACGAGGCCGTGTAATCTAAGTACAGCTCGGATCAGGACACATTCGAGTCGCGACGAGCAAAACCTCTAACTCCACATTCAAGCAACCCATAACAAAATTGAGCATTCTGCCCTTTGAGTCCTGATTGGGCCTCATGGCGGGCGGTTCCCGTTCTCACCCCTTCCTCATTCACCAGGCAGAAAGGGATTGTCGGCTAATGACGAGGCGGGCGGTAATGTTTGCGAAATTCATGGCTGCCAGTCTTACGGTTTCTCTTCGGGTGGACCGAGTAGCTTGGAGGGTGGTCGATGGTCTGAATTCACACTCATTACCTCAATTTTCAAATTTGTACTTGACGAAAGTGCTCTGAGTAACTGTCTCTAAGCATGTAGCGCAACTACGCTCTCACCTCCAATATTATCCCGCCACGCGGTCTCCCCTCTTATTATATTCCACCTGTGTTAATTTTCTCCCTGCAACGGAGTGAGTAACAGTGACAGTGTGACTTTGATTATTGTTGAAACCTTTTTGTTGAAGTAAAAGTGGAGTGAATCACAATTTACGGGCTGCTTCTCTCTTTGAGATTGGATTCAGCAATTCTCTTTCTCAAACTCGTCTCACCATTTCCCTCCATTTTCCTTCTCCTCTCTCGATGAAAATATATTCCACTCAGCTCAATTTTCCTATCCAGTTTAGCAAATTTGATTTTCAGATAGTACAAAAATACCCAGATTCAAGGGAAGGAAAACAACAAGAGGTAGTTGGCATGAATACAACATGAAGATGACTGTCCAAAGAGTTTCTGGCGGTGAATTATCAATACGAATAGCTGCTGGGAGGTATAATGTGTCAAGAAGTACCTCACAAGATAGGGTTTTAGCTATGAAGAAGGGAAAAGAGTTCGGAAGGATGCCAAAGTTGGGGCGTTCTGAAGTAACATTCAATCCAGTTTATGATACAGAACTTTGTGAACATGTTAAAAATTTAGACATTCGCTTGATGCCCTTAACAAGAAGAGAATTCTTGAAACTAGCCTTCGATTTGGCTGGATCGATGAACATGCCACACAGTTTCAATAAAGAGAAGGGTATGGCCAGTAAAGACTTTTCCTACGCATTCAAAAAATTACACCCAGGGCTCGCTCTGAGGATTCCTGAATCCACGAGCATCATGAGAGCAGTAGGCTTCAATAAAACACAAGTTACCCCAGATAGAAAAGCATGCTCTGAATGTTTTGTAACATAACGTGCCGTGAACATACTATCATGAACTCCGCTCAGCTTGCAATGATGCATAGAATGTAAACATTATGTTTCAATCATGGTGCCATCACCTCGTTTTGCTACTAATAACAATGCTTTATGCGGAAACACCTTGGCGCCATGATGCGAACATTTCTTGGCGTGCATGTCACCATTATGATGGCATTATGGAGACATTTTTCTATCTGGGTACTTGTTCCTCTGATCAACTTTCGGTTTTACTTGGAGAATATAAATTTCCTGCATCTATAATTTATAACGCAGATGAGACAGGAGTCACGACTGTTCACGGGAACGAGAGAGTGTTATCTGTGAAAGGAAAACGACAAGTTGGAAAATTAACTTCAGGTGAACGTGGTCGAAATATTACTCTAATGTTTTGCATGAGCCCCACTGGTCATTTTATCCATCCACCCCTCATCTTCTCTTGGGAAAGAATGGATAAAAACGGCCGTTTGATGATTGGTGCCCCATTGGATAGTATCGCTATACCACACGAGAGTGGATGGATAAATGGAAAAAAATTTTCAAAATGGTGACAGCATTTTGAAAAACCCGTGCGTCCATCTGAACAGAATCCCGTTCTTCTTATTTTGGACGGTCATATACACATGCTGAGCACTGCACCTCATACCACCCATAAACTCCAACTACTTGATAGAAGTTTTTTCAAGCCCTCCAAAGCTGCATTTGCATGTGCTTCTTGTTGAATGCGTGAAAATCCGGGAGCAAGAATATGCGATTATGACATTGCTGGGCTCGTTAGCGCAACATTCACAAAGGCAGTGAGACTGGACATGGTCCAAAGTGGATTCCGGTGCACTGGAATGAGCCCATTCGACAGATCCGTTTTCACTGATACTGATTTTTCATCGTCTGCGATGACAGATATCCCAGCTGGAAGGAACCGTTGTACTCAACAACAGTTATCGCCAGTATCGTCAACTTTGATAAGCCAGAACGCACGATTCACCGATTCCAGTGTTAATATCTCGAATGTGCTTATAGATCTGTCTCCTTCCCCGACTCATGGTTACTTGCAGGACGGGAGCACAAAGAAGCGGAATGATAACATGACCATTATACAGAGAAGAAACTAAGAAGACCCTCAAACAATCAGAGAGCACGAGCGAAAATTTGAAAGGGAAAAAAAAGGAAACACATCGAAAAATTGAAGGAACTCAAGAAACTCACGGAGGAAAATGAAAGAACCAAAGACAAAAACTCAGTGCCCACACGCGGAAGACCATCAGACTCGGCAATCACTGAATGCATACTATGCGGTGAAAATTTTGAAGAAGACTGGATGAAATGTAATATTTGTGGAGATTGGGCGCACGAAGCATGTGCTGGGATCGATTTAGGGAATGATTATTATAATTGTGATGTTGCTGAAGCGAGAAAACATTTTGGCCACAATTGATTCTGCTGTCCAGGGTCACTCGCTATGTTGAGGAAAACCGCTGTTCAATGTTTCTCAGATATCACTGTTTTCCGTGAATCCTACTGATTTCGTGATATTTATGATCTCGATATATTGTTGAAAAGAACCTAATAGTTGAATAAATAAACTTCGCAAACATATTTTCCTTATATGAGAGCTGTTCTGACCTTGAACCTGCAAGTGTCCCGGGCTACCTCCCTTCCCCCAATCATGATTTATTGTGTACATCTTTCGAATCTCATCGGATAACCATGAATTATTATGAAAGTACACATAAAACCGTGAAATTTTCATGGTCAATTGTACTGAATGTTGGGATCGATACAACAGATGAAAAACCCCCCAAAAATTACCATAACAAGAAAAATGAAATCATTTTGATGAATTACGATTTAGATATAAAAACACTGAAGCAACAACATTATCGCTGGAGAGGCATTGCGTTTGGCACGTATCGAATCACTAGCTGTTGAGAATATTAGGTGTGCAAGTTGAAACTCGGCTTTAAGTTGTTTGCATGGAACAAAATATTTGAACGCATCCAGTTCGTCCGCCATTTTGTATATATGTAGCGTGGAAATTACAGTTTTCATATCAGTCATTCTCAAGTAGTAATTTCCTGTGTATCAATTTTATGAGATGGATTTCGATGAACAACATTGACGCCATTGTATTCTATTCTGTTTTGAAATGAATAAAAATGCTGCTCAAACTATGGAATTGATTGATACGACATTGGGTCAACATTCTGTGAGCCATTCAACAGTGAAAAAGTGATGCACAGGATTTCGTAATGGAAATTTCAGTCTTGAGGACGATCCACGTCCAGGTGCAATCAAAAAATTTGAGGGTGAAGAACTTGAAGTTTCACTGAACGAAGATCCTTGTAGAATTCAAGAAGAGCTCGCAGAACAGTTAGGAGTTACTCGTCAAGCAATTCCACTTCGATTGCATGCATTGGGAGAAATACAGAAGGAAGGGAAATGGGTTCCTCATAAACTGACGGAAGAAAATAGAAGACAAAGAGTTGCCATTCGCATGAATTTGCTTTCTCGGTTCAAGAAGAAGAATTTTCTGCATAAAATCATTACGAGTGATGAAAAATGGATTTGGTACGACGATCCTAAGTGTAGGGGAGCATGGGTTGATCCGGGCCAGCCATCTACATCAGTTGAATAACCGAATATTCATGCAGAGAAAGTTTTACTCTGTGTCTGGTGGGATTGAAAAGGAATCATTCACTACGAGCTTCTCGGTACTGGCCAAACTATTACAGCGAAGCGTTACCGGACCCAGCTGATCAAAGTAAGTGATGCTCTGGAGGAAAAAAGACCATGTACGGGGCAAGGAAGGCGAAAAGTAATGCTGCTGCATGATGATGCACGTCCACATACAGCAAAACCAACCCAGCAACTCATCTTCAATTCAGGCTCGGAAGTTGTGCCTCATGCGGCATATTCACCAAACTCAACTCCTCCTGATTATCACTTATTCAGATCAATGTCGTCATATTTGGAGGAGCAGCACTTCATGAATATCAAAGATTTCCGGAAACGGCTGGATAACTATTTTGTTTCAAAACCACCCAGTTTCTGTCGTGAAGGCATTCATCTACTACCCGATAAATGGCAAAAAACTGTAGATAATAATGGTGAATATTTTGATTGATAATTCTTGAGAGAAGTATGTTTTCAATAAAATTGAATTTGACAAAAAAACCGAGTTTCAAACCGCACACCTATTGAGTATGGGAATGAGTTTTCGCCTTCCTGGAGAAAGTGTTGCTGCTGATACTACTTTTGAGTACACTCAAGTACTATACTTGTGATTTGGAAGTGTATATGTAAGGTGTCGATTGCGGTAATTGACATTTGTTACAAGCATGAACATCATTTTTTATCTGGTGTCAAAAATGACAACGTTTGTCCCAACAAAACAGCATCCGCGGGAAGTTACGCTCCATTATTTTATTCCGAAGAAAAGTGCCGCTGAAATGTATCGTGTACTGTGCAATATTTACGGCGATCATGCTCCCTCTAATACAACTTGTGAAGAGTGGTTTCGACGATTCCAAAGTGGGGATTTCAACGTGAGTGATGAAGAACGCGGAGGGGCACCAAAAAAATTCGAAGATGTTGAACTGGAACAGTTTTTGAATGAACATGCATGTCGAACCCTAGATGAGTGGTCTGAAGAGTTAGGGGTTGACAGGTCAACCGTTGGTAAATGCTTGTATGAAATGGGAATGGTCCAAAAAGCAGGTAATTGGGTGCCGCATCAACTGAAGCAGGGAGATATCGAGAGACGTTTGGTAACATGCGAGATGCTTCCTGAACGGCAGAAAAGGGAGAGTTTTCCGCATCCTATCGTCACTGGCGATGAAGAATGGATCTATTACGATGATCCTAAGCGTCGAAAAAGTCCGGGGCTGCCAGGTGTACCAGGTCCCATTCCCATACCCATTAATACCCTCTCAGATGGCGTCAGAGCTGCTGGAATTGCTGAATAGTTCCCGGCCAACTTCGCTATATGAAAATACAGAGATTCATGATCTTGCCATCACTCCAGAAGATTCGCATTGAAGTTGATGGGAGAGTCTGACAAGTACCGTTGAACTTCCGTTGATTTCACATCCTCTGGAATTCTATCATTGGGACCTTGTTCGTTGGATAAATAATCCCAATCGCTTGAACATAATTTTTCATCATGTCATACTGGGAAGAATTCACGGCTCGAAATTATTGGTTTTCCTTCTATACGAGAGATATACCTGATATAAGATCACAAAATGATGAGAAAACCCAGTAATTTTTCATGCAAAGAGATTCGAGAATTGAATGTGGTAAGAATTGAAGTTCAAGAACAGTGATTTTCCATAACCCAATTCAATGAAAAAACCACCTCCAATCGGTGAAGTTGATATAAACTGGAGAGCATAAGAATCTCGAAATGTTCCGTGGCTATGGGGGAAGAAGTGTGGTTCGTAATCAGAAACAATCATGTTCCATGCTGGTGACAGTAACATCCTTCTTCGTTGAAATGACGTCATGAGAAATGGTCGGTGTTTCCTATCAGATTGTAACCTCATGTCAAGTGTATCCCGCATTTGATTACAGAAATCAGCAATTCTTACTGATCGATTCCTGTCATGGTATAAATGACTGATGATATTGGGGCCTACCCACTCGACTGAGACCGACATTGAATGTTGTTCCTTCGTCATTACAGGTCAGTGTAATACTTGGTTTGAGTGAAAATATTATATTTTGTTTCAAATAATAGAATTCTTCGTTATGAAAGAGAAACAATACTACTCATCATTCGCCAATAATTTATATAACTGGAAGCGCATTATGAAACAACATTCTCGTTAGAATTCACAGTAGACGAGATGAACAAGTTCCAACCCACCTTCAAGGTTCGCAGCACACCAGACCAGAAAACGAATGTGCTGTGTATAACCTCAATCAGCACACCAGATGGCCACGTATACGATAACCCGGATGAGTATCAATCAGCACACCAGATGGCCACGTATACGATAATCCGGATGAGTATCAACCAGCAACTCTGCACAAGGAACTTATGGAACGATCTAAATATATTCAAGTGGGAAATTCGCTAACAAAAAATTGAGATCCTGAAGTCATTCATGGGAAAAAGGTGCCGCAGATTGGTACAGTTGTACTTCATTGAAACTCACTATTCGAGCAGAGTGGAGGGAGTGGAAGAGAATGTTTCCCAAAACATTTGTTACGAGAGGTTGGTCTTAAATAAAATATGCACTGTTATTTGAAAATCAAACTGGCTCTTCAGTAGACCATGCGATGAAGAAAGAGAAGCTTTTGCTAGAAGTAAGAAAATCTATTGATAATGGGACACTAATTGATTTAATTGCGACTAGCCTGCCAAATTTCGTAGCTGATAGGATTGACAGAGCAGAATTGAAAAAAACGGAAGACCTATATGAGGAAATTGGGAAACTGGAATATTTGGTTCGGAAAAGAAACTTAGAAGTGAGAAAGGATAAGAATTACATCAATAAAGGGAAAATAGAAGGAACCCCATGCGGAATTTGTGAAAATAAAGGTGGAGATACACGCTTCCACCCGGCAGCTGAATGCTGGTCCAAAGATAAGGGACGCGAAATAAGACATATCAATAATTCAGTACTGAAAGCAGAACTAAGTGACGAGGATTCAAGAAACTAATTATTCCACCAATAAATGGAACTCAAGATAACATTGAACAACACTCCAGAAGTATCCGCTATTTACGACTCAGGCTCAAATGTATCACTTATAAATTCGAAACTAGTTCATTTGAAGCGAGAAAGAATGAATTTGGAACACACAGCTGTCTTAGAAAAGATTGATGGTGTTTATATATCAGAAGAATTGATGAAAATCAAGGCAAGAATATTGGATATAGAGAAACACATAGACGTATTCATAATTGATAATGATAATTTCGACTATGATTTTTTAATGAGATTAGATCGCATAAAACAATTCGATTTGATACAAAATGGAGAATTAGAGATAGAACAGAGACCTTCTCTATAACAGAAGAACAAAAATATCGAATAAATTTTAATAAGCACATAAATTCGAACAATCTTAGGGTCCTCACAAATCACTTGAGTGATTACGAGGAAGATATAATAACGGAACTCATGGACAAATATAAACATATATTTGCGAAGGTGAATATGACATAGGGTTAGTACAAGATTACGAAGCCAGAATAGATCTTACAGTAGATAAATATTGTAGCAAAAGGCCTTATCAATGTACAATGGGAGACACGGAAGGAATAGAAGAATGAATTTCAGAATCACTCGAAAGAAATCTGATAGAAGAATCATATAGCCCCTCTGCCACCCCAATTACGTTGACATATAAAAGAGATGAAGATAAACCAAAGGGCTCCACCCCCTGACTGCTCTGCTTCACTCAGCAGTTTGACTCCCATCAAAATTCGCTTCACTCATTTTGAATTGATACACATATGCTCGCTTCGCTCCCATTTTAAACAATTCAGATATCCGGGGATATATGGAAAGACACTAATCGGTTTTTCCCTCGATTGAGAAACTTTGTGAATGTAATGTCCATAAATCCTGGAACTTATTGCCTACCATCCTTTATACCATCCCAGCATGATTCAGAAACATGTACCTGGAGAACTGTAGAATTTCAACTGTCCTGTTAGAAATACATGATGGCGCTCTCTCGGGTAGAATATTCCGGAGCTAAACTAGTCTCCCGTTCGGATCTCCAGGTGGAGGCTGCTCGAGAATGTTAGATCACTGAGGCAAGCAGGAAAATTAGAAAATTTTGAAATCAGAAATGAATAGGTTGAATATAGACGTAATGGGGATTAGCGGAATGAGATGACCACAAGAGGGCGATTTCTGGGGTGGGGATTATAGAATAATTCATACAGGATCAAAGAACGGTCAAGCAGGTGTAGGAATTGTAACGCATAAAAGAGTAGGGAAGAGAATAGAACATTATTTGACGTAATGAATCAAAATGAATATTGAGAATCCCTAGAACCCGTGTTACATGGAACAATATAATTCTGTCCATTAGGGCTGGAATGACTATATTAACGTGTGCTATATTGGATTCGCCATCTTGAATTCGTTTTCTGGCGTCAGATTTGGATTCTTCACCCTCCAACACGCCTAACCTATGTTTCATATGAATCTGTCAACGACTGCGAAGTTGACTGAATTCACGTCCGTTATGTTGGATCCACTATCATGAATTCGGGGTTTGACCCCAAATTTGGATTCAGCACCCTCCAAAACCCCTAGGACCCATGTTTCATATAAATCTGTCCACAAATGCAAATTTGACTGAATTCACGTCGGCCATCTCGGATCCGCTATCTTGAATTCGTTTTTCGACATCAGATTCGAATTCCTCACCCTCCGGAACCCCTAGAGCCCATGTTTCATATCAATCTGTCCACGAATGCAAAATTGACTAAATTCACATCCGTCATCTTGGATCCACTACCTTGAATTCGGAATTTCACTCCAGATTCTGATTCAGCACCCTTGGAAACTCCTGGAACCCATGTTCCATAAGAATTCGTGCATGAATGCCAAAACGATTGAATTCACGTCCACCATGCCGGATCCGCCATCTTGAATTCGTTTTTCGACGTCAGATTCGAATCCGTCACCCTCCGAAACCCCTGGAACTCATGTTTCATATAAATCTGTCCACAAATGCAAAATTGACTGAATTCACGTCCGCCATCTTGGATCCACAACCTTGAATTCGAGATTCCACTCCAGATTCGGATTCAGCACCCTCGCAAACCCCTAGGACCCATGTTCCATGATAATTTATCGATCCGAGTCAAGATAACGAATATTCGAAGACTGCAGAGAAAATGAGGTTTATACAGGGTGTCCCATTTTATCTTTTATATCTGAATAACTCAAAAACGAGGAGTTTTGGAGGAAAATGTTCCGAACAAAAGTTGTGAGATTCCAAGGGGGACATCTGATAATCACCTTGACTTTGGCCTCGGCTCTCAACTTCAAGGTCATTCAGAGGTCAACTTTTGTTTCTTGAATGAAGTCCCCTATTTTTGACTGCACCTTCAGATTTGACGTTGAAAAAAAAGAAACTTTTGTCTGAATCATTTCTCCCTATCCCGCACAGATGGCGCTCTCATCGATAAGGAATGAGTTTTATGAAACACTCGTATTCCTTCCTGTGTAAAACGGCATTCAACTCTCCGGTGTTTTTTTTCAGCTTCTGAGGATTACCGCCGCCATTAGAGTCACCCAATGTGCACCACGAGGAGGTTGAACGATCGGATTTTGCACATCTATGTGGCCCTGAAAAGGGCCGATTGTCTGGACTGTAGAGGTGTGTAATTTTTCACGACAAACGCTCTGCAATATGTATGTAAATTCACCGTATCAAATGTTCGATATTTGCACCGTTGACCTGTTGGCATAACCTAATTCGTCTCTGAAAATGTGATTCTAACGACAAAAGTACATGACTTGGAATTGTTCGGCAGACAGTTCGTATTCGGCGTTTCATGTCATCTCTGGTCGTTGGTGGTCTTTCATAAACTACATCTTTGATGAAACCCCATAAGTAAAAATCCAAAGGGGTAAGATCCGGAGACCTAGCCGGCCAGGCAATGTATCCACCGCGACCAATCCATCTGTATGGGTGAGATGTGTTGAAGACATTTCTGACAATTACAGCGTTATGAGGTGGTGCCCCATCATGTTCAAGCCAAATCTTCTTCCGTGTGTAGAGATCAACATCTTCCAACATCCTTGGTAATTTGTCCCGAATCAATTGCCGATAATTTTCCTCCCTAACAGTATGTTGGAAGGAATGAGGACCAATGATCTGACCATTCAAAATCCCACACCACACATTCAGAGTCCAGCGATGTTGATTGTCAACTTGTCGATGCCCTCTGGGATTTTCAATTCTCCAATGATGACAATTATGTTTGTTCATAACACCGTTACTGCGAAATGTTGCCTCATCACTGAACATCACGTGATTGAAAGAACCAGGCGATTGCTCCGAGACCCATTGACCGAATTCAACCCTAAGATCATCTTCACTTAATGCTTGCACCAATGTAATGTGGTAAGGATGATATTCACCAGATCTTAGTATGCGGTGTGCCGTTGATCTTGGGATACCTAATTGATGCTGGATTTCTCTGATACTCACGTGAGGATTCAGGTGCACCATTCCTTAAACAGCTACTGATCCATACGATTTCCATCATAACGCCTTCCGACTCGTGGGATATTCATTCTTCTAACTCGTCTTTCTATTGAGCGTATCACCTGAAGTGAAGGCTGGCGTCTGTTTGGATACCTCTCTCCATACAATCTTGATGTTGCAGCGTAATTACGTCGACATTCTCCTAGTATCAGGAGAATATCAAGTATTTCACCCCAAGGATAATCCATGGTATTGAGACCTTCACAACACTGATCAAAGATCTTCTTCAAGTTTGAATCGTATATCGAAAAGAATTTGTGAATGAATGAAGGATAATGAACATTCCGTTCCACTTATGTTTGTAAACAATGCTCTAGTATGAACTTTCTTGTTCATGATAAACACAAGTATTGTTGTGTACTCGTGTTCGGCAATAATTCACAGTAACGGTACTACGAACAGACATAATTGTCAATATCGGTCGATGGAAAATCCCAGCTAGGTCTCCGGATCTTACCACTTTGGATTTTTACTCATGGGGTTTCATCAAATTTTCAGGGCCATAAAGATGTGCAAGATCCGATCGCTCAACCTCCTCGTGGTGCACAGTGGGTAACTCTAATGGCGATGATAATCCTCAGGAGCTGAAAAAAAACACTGGAGAGTCAAATGTCGTTTTACACAGAAAGCAATACGAGTGTTTCATAAAACTCATTTTTTATCGATTGGAGCACCATCTGTGCGGAATTCGGGAAAATGATTCAGACAAAAGTTTCTTTTTTTCCAACGTCAAATCTGAATCTGCAGTCAAAAATAGGGGATTTCATTGAAGAAACAAAAGTTGACCTCTGAATGACCTTGAAGTTGAGATCCGAGGCCAAAGTCGAGGTCACCATCAGATGTCCCCCTCGGAATCTCACAACTTTTGTTCGAAACATTTTCCTCCAAAACTCCTCGTTTTTGAGTTATTCCGATATAAAAATTAAAATGGGACACCCTGTATATATGTATACAGCGGAGAGAATCCCCTCCAAGATCACCTATTCTTCCAGAAAAGAATCCAAAAAAAATAGAAGGACTTGTCCGATCGCATGAAAAAAAACGGTCCCTGGGGAAGGGTTTGAAGAAGGTCCTCTATAAATTCCATCGAATCTGGTCCACTCGGTCCAGAGTTATCTCAGGTACAGGCAGACAGACAGACAGACAGACAGACAACCCCACGGATTATCAATCAGTTCTGCATGAAATGAAAAACTCATCAACCTTCAATTGGATCACTCAAATATTCTAGAAGATACGGTTAGAGCGTACGATAGCGGGTGCAATAGGCACTCCGTGCTGGTATACTACGTATACCGATGAGTGCGCAAAAATCAAGGCTATGCATAGATTCCAGAGACTTGAATGAAATAATAGTCCCTCAATCGCAACCATTCCCGCTGATTGAAGATTTGGTACTGAAAACAAGGGACTGTAAATATTTCTCAAAGTTGGATATAAAACCCGCATTTCGGTCTATTCCTCTCCGAATTGAAGATAAGAGAGAAACAGGATTTGTAACCCAAGAGGGTCAATTCCAATGGACGTGCTTGCCATTCGGACTGAAGACGTACCTGGCCATTTTTCAAAGGATATTAGGCAACATAATAAGGAACCATAAACTATCAGATTTCACAGTAAATTATATCGACGAAATACTTATTTTTCCGGAATCTTTCGGAGAACACGTGAAGCATCTATCACGCTTAGTAGAAGCAGGAACAAAGGGAGTATTCAGATTCAAACTCTTCAAATGCTCATCTCCATTAGATTTTGTGAAATATCTAGGTCACATTATAAAACACAACTGAATTCCCCCAACAAAAGATAATCTGATTTCAATAAAAAATTTCCCAAGAACAAAATATCAAATAAATATCAGGCAATTCCTGGGGAAGATTGATTTCTACAACAAATACGTTCCGAAGATTTCACTGATTTTAAAATCTCCACATCACTTACTCAGAAAAGGACAAAAATTTATATGGTTTGAAGAATGCGAAACAGCATTTGTATATATGAAAAACTTTCTCTGTACTCAACCATCGTCGATCATTTTCGATCCGAGTCTACCAATACACATATACAGCTGTATTGAAACAACCACAACTAGATGATCATTCGAAAATTGAAAAGCCAGTAGCATATTTTTCGGAAAAAACTGAACGAAACACAGAAAAAGAAAAAAGCTGTTCACTTGGAATGCCTAGCAATAAAAGAATCAATAAAATATGGTCAATATTGGCTGATAGGTAGACACTCCAAAATTTTCTGGGATCACAAACCATTGGGAAAAATGAATATTAAAAGTAGAACAGACACAGACTTAGGTGATTTGATCTATTGTTCATCACAATATGATTTTGAAATAATATATCGTCCTGGTAAAGATGACTCAGAAGCACACTGCTCAAGCAGAAACTCGGTTTTAGAGCATTCGGAAGACGGAGATGATCAATTGAAGATCGTAAATTCAATAGAAATGGCAGATATTTCCGGAGATCAAAAAGAGAATGAATGTATCACAACTAACAAAGACAGATTACTTTTCGAAGGAAATTTGTATGATGAAAAAGTGAGAAAAAGATACAAAATTTCACTGTCAGAAGAATTCTGCGAAAATTTTATAGAAAACAATCACAAAGAATTCCGCCATATAGGCATGAAACAGATGTCAAGGGAATTATTACCGCGCTATACAGCCAAAAATATTCCAGGAAACATGCAAAAATTGCGAGATCTGTATAAAAAAAAAAGCAAGCAAGGGGACAAGATGAGATTGGTTTGATGTCTAATCTCGGTCCGGCGAAAAAACCATT
The DNA here is from genome assembly GCA_018340375.1 of Gonatopus flavifemur. Taxonomy (NCBI): domain Eukaryota; kingdom Metazoa; phylum Arthropoda; class Insecta; order Hymenoptera; family Dryinidae; genus Gonatopus; species Gonatopus flavifemur. The sequence goes on from JAFFJZ010000014.1 coordinate 6,890,252, forward strand.
TGAAATAGTTTCTATTGACACAATAGACGGACTCGGTGGCTCACGACCCACAAAACGATATTAACGTCTCCTAGTATATCACTCCACAAGATTCGCTTACATATTAACATCAGAAACACAAAACGCAGACGATTTCATTAAGTTAACGGAAAACTTACTCAAGGAAAACGATACAAATATAATTTCAACACATCAATACCTAGGCATAAACTCAAAGGAATTTGAAAATCACTTGGAAAAAGAGAAAATCACGATGATTTTCACAGCAGTTAATGCACCATTCTTTAACGGTTTGAACAAATAACTCAATCAGACTTTCTTGAATGAAATGAGATGTGTAATGGATGGAGAGGAAAAAAAATGTGCATGGACAACTATAGCACACAATTGTGTCAAAAAATATAATGAAACTGAATATACAGTTACCAACTTCAGTCCGAAGTATTTATTACAAGGTGAAGACACCTCAATACTACCAAACGAGTTGAACAAAGAGGAAGATAATAATATTCCAGACAATGACAGAATAACTGCCTTCTAGAACAGTACTGAATACCATAATTACAAGAAACAGCTATATGATAAGAAGAGAGAAGACTATAATTCCAATATCGGGGACTTTGTATATGTTGAAAATAGTAATCGACTGGATCGGAAGAAATTAGATGAATCAGGAATCAGTCCTTATAAAATTTTAAACAAAATAACAAAATCAATATATGAAATCGACACAGGACACGAAAAATCAGAAACAAATATGTTTCATATCTCAAAACTCATCCCAACTCCGACAAACTCAAGAGGAACAGGTGCTGCGGGCACCCAGCTACAAATTTTTGTGATTTTGTACCAGAACTTTGTTCCAAATTTCTGTCTCCAAGGGGGGGGGGGGGAGATGTAAGCATAGCATCCTTAGTTGTATTGAAATCAGCGCGCAAATATATCGATAAGTCAGATCTCTGATTGTACCGAAAGCATCCAATTAAAAGACACGAGGCGTGAGAATGATGATGCAAGCCACGTAGTGCAAATGTAAACCTAACCAAAAATTATAAAACTCACTTGTGTAATTAAATAAGAAATCAAAGTGTGAATAATAACATTGGAGGTTGTTCTTTTGTTCATACAGGTGGGTGTGATACTTAGTTCAAGTGAAAATATTATATTTTGTTGGAAATAATGGAATTCTTTGTTATTAGAGAGGAACAATTCTACTCATCATTTGCCAATAATTCATATAACTGAAAGCGCATCATATATATCCCCAGGATCTGTTGGGGGTCGGCAAGATGTGTGGGAATAAAAATCTCAATTTTCTGACATGATATTCTTACCCAGCGACTTTAAAACTCGTCACACGGAGAGAAAAATACATTATAATTTATTGTGGTGCAGCACCATCTATGAACCAGGTTGGAATTGATAAGAGAAATTATGGTATTTTCATCAGATTCTACAGAAGCCCACAGTAATTTATGACGGTTTCTGGTACAGTATTTACTAAACAAGAAATTTTCCTGAGAATCCATCAAGTTCTGAACTTGAATGTGAGGATCCCCACTGTGGTCATTGTGAAACGTCCATATAATGCCTTAAGGAAATACAAATTTCAATCAAAATCCGAACTCAGTCCGGCGTTGATATGAGGCACAGTGGAAAGTATAGTACTTCACATGGAAGAGTAATGGATTATTTCCTCCGTGCACGTATACATGTTTCAATAATGGGTAATAATGTGAATGCTCATGATGTTGTTGGGGCATGTTCCATAACTTGAATTGGTTGTAATTTCGCCAGAACAAATCATAGTTGATCGATCAATGGCTCATTTTGAAAGAGAAGAATGCTATTGAATCATAAAATAGGAGAAAAATATCCAAAAAATTTTTTATGCCAGAACAGATAAAAGGTCGGAGGTTACAGGTAGAAAAAATCCCTCCTGTGAGTAAATTACCTCGAATATCTCGAAACGCTGACGTGATGGCTCACTACTGGCTCCAGATTTGGATTCTACGGAGAAAATCACTCCGGAAATGACCCTCAGTTACTGAAGAGCGATCGAATTCCGCCAATGAGGAATGCTCATGATGTTTGATCGAGCTAGTAGATGTTATTGAAAATCTCTCAGTGATTGAGAATCACGCTCTTATTGTTGTTGAACATAAAACTTCAATGAGTCTCCAATCATAACAATATTCACTACTGCAAACTGCAGGGACTCTTCGCAGCGTGTTGCATCCTTGAAAGCAAGCGTGTAACTGATCGTCGCGCTTTTTTCACGTCGCGTCTGGTATGATTTGTGGTGGTGTTGCCAAAACGTCGAACGTCAATCCAAATGCCCACGTGATTCAAAGTCGTGTCACATGCGTTGACATATTTCCCCCTTGAAAACACCCACTTTCAACAGTCGAATCGCCTTACATAAAGAGTCTCAAGAAACCACAGTTATAAAATACATTTACTGATGAGCAACAATGATAGAATATATCAGAATTACACAGTAAACCACACTTTGGTGACATGAAAAACACAAATTGCGAATTTTTAGTTATCGATATATACGATGTTATGTTTTTTTTCACATGAAATCTTACGGTAAACTTATCCAATATTAATATACGCAGCAAAACACAAAAAAATATCGGAACGAATAATCCGAACTTGACAAATGATCTTATGAATTATCAACAATACATTTACAAGGTATCTTTCAGAATATTTTACAGGTTTGACTACAGCGAAGTAAAGAAAACGAAAATTTGTACGTATTCACATCATATATTGATCGTAAAAATACTATCTGTTTGTAATCAATATTGCCATAAAACTTCAATCATAAATCGGGAGAATGTGAAGCTTCGCAACCGCTCTTTTACAAGTACCATCCATAGTACGAACCGATACAGTGCGGACAACTCCATCAGCACCAGGAAATACGGCGACTATACGACCGAGACACCACGTCAGAGGAGGTAGATTACCCTCCGCAGCTATGACCAATTGTCCGATTCGGAATTACAGCTTAGGATGCGTTTGCCATTCGTTCAATTGTTGACATTGGTTCAAATATTCACGTCACCATCTTCGCCCGAAGTGCTGACGAAGTTGCTCGATTTTTGGCCACCTAGATAGCCTCTCAATTAGGATTTCATCCAATGGAGGTTCGGGGTACGCTTCCAGGGAGTCACCGATCAGGAAGTGTCTGGGAGTCAAATATGTGAGATCATCGGGATCATTGGAGCAAGCCATGATCGGTCTTGAATTCAAGACCACCTCAATTTCAATCAATAGAGCATTGAATTCATCCTGGCGTGAAGGCACATTCCTTGAAATATGGAAAAACAAGTACTTGAATGATGTTACCGCGGCCTCCCAGAGGCCTTCAGAATAGGGTGCTCTGGATGGAATAAAGTGCCAGCTAATCAATTCATTAGCAGCATAATCCACTATTGGATCATTCGGTTCAGGAGAATTCACTGAATCAAAAAGTCTGTGGAGTTCTCGTATGGCTCCCAAAAAATTCAAACCGTTGTCCGAATATATATCGGAAGGTCGTCCTCTGCGCGAAATGAAGCGCTGAGGAGAACCCCAAAATGCGTCAGTTGTCAGATCAGCAACAATCTCTGAATGGATTGCTTTACTGGCGAAGCCTACAAATACTGCTACATAAACTTTGAGTGTACAGGCACATCTTCGAATGCCCTTTTTCATTGAAGGAGGGCCGCAAAAATCCACGACCACGGCCATAAATGCACGGAGAGGCGCATCAATTCTGGGTGCAGGTAGGTTGCCCATCACTGGTGTTTGAGATCGAGGGTCGGTTCTAAAACATCTCACACAACGATGAATCACTTTGCGGACGGAGTTACGAGCCGGAAGGGGCCAAAATTTGAGGCGAATAGCAGCTGAAGTCGTTTGAATACCCGCGTGCATGGTTCTTTTGTGCTCATGTTCTATGAGTAACGAAGTGAGAGAATGTTTAGAGAGCGGAACTATCGGATGCCGCGCGGAATAAGGAAGGCTTGAATTGTTCAATCGACCTCCCACTCTCAGAATGCCCTTATTATCCATTAGGGGATTCAATAGGCAGAGTGGAGTTGATCGTGGTAGCATTTAATTCCTCTCACTAGCCTTTATTTTAGTCCTGAATGCCTAGGACTGAACAATTTCTACAAGACGAGTTGTACAAAGATTGATCTCAGTCGATGATAATCGAGTGTTCAAGAACCTTGATTCATGATTGCGAAGATTATGAGCCCAGCGGTAACAGTAAGCGGTGACAGGGATAAGACGCGAGAATGAGGGGAAGCGATCGAAAATTCAATTGCTCTGATCACAGCTCACATTGCTTGTTGTGAAGGTAGGCCTTCGTTCTGGCAGCTCAAGCTCTGAATCAATTCTGAAAGTTTCCGAGAAATTAGGACAATCGTCAGTAATACACTTATGTCCTTACCACCAAACAGAAAGATCAATCAATCCTCGTGGTAACAGTCCCCTTGACAAACAATCAGCGGGATTGCTCACGATTGATATATGATACCACTGTTCACGATAGCTCAACCGTTGAATTTCACCAACTCAATTAGCCGCAAAGGTGCAAAACTTCCGACTACATGGAAAAATCCAATGAAGGACCACCATCGAATTGGTCCAATAGAATGTGTTGTTTACAAGGAAAGGCAATGCACGAATCACCTTCTTCATTGAATTTGCAAGGAGCAATGCGCCGCACAATTCGAGTCGCGGAATTTTCAAGGGCGCAACACGAGACTTCGCACAAACAAGAACAGAGCATCGTCTGCTTGAGGAACTGAGAGGAACTAAATGAATGCAGGCGCCATAGGCAGCCTCGCTGGCATCACATAAGCCGTGCAGCTCGTAACTCACAGCATTCTCCAAACCAATGATTTTCCGATCAACCTCGATATTTTCAATATGTTTCAGCTGCCTCTCCATTGCAGCCCATTGGGTATGGATGTCAGCGGTCAATGATCCGTCCCAATCGGGCTTCAAACGTCAAATTTTTCGCATAATTAATTCAACTAGTGAGATGATAGGACCCAAAAGTCCAAGCGGGTCAAAAATGGAAGGAAGCCTAGAAAGAATGTAGTGCTTCGTGAAATGAGGATTTTGAGTATTGTCATCAGGACATGTATATTGGCAATAATCCAATTGGCATGCCCAAATCATGCCTAAAGTTCGGGAATCTTGAGAATTTCCGAAAGAAACATATATACCTTCATCTAAGTTCCGAAGTGGAGGATTGAGAGCCTCAATGCGGTTAGAGCACCATTTTCTACGTTCAAAACCCCCTTTCCGTAGGATGGTCGTCGTTTGCTCTATGATGGTTTGCGCTTCCTCAATAGTATTAGCACCTGTGATCGTGTCATCGACACAAAAATGACGTCATATGGTTTTGGCTCCAATGGGAATACACGAATACTCTCAATCGCTAGATATGAGGCAGACGCAGTTCCATGAGTGACAGTTGCGAGTTCTCATATTGAAATTTCCTGACTCGAATCCTTCCCAATGAATACGCTGAAGAGGTCTTTGACTGTCACATATGAGTATCTGCCTGTACATTTTGGCAATATCAGCAGTGATGCCTATTTGGAAGCTATGAAAGCGCAGTAAAATGGAAAAAATATCCTCCTGAAGTACAGGTAATACTCTCAAGAGCTGTACAACAAATCTAACTGTCTCATTACGCTGAGTAGTGTTTCTGAAATGATCCTTACACTCCAACTCTTCGTTTGTCATTTGGGGTTTACTGGGAATTGAATCTGACTCCCAAAAACGCGCGGTGCTTTCTTCCAAAGAATGTGAGACTGCAAAATAGCACCGTGTTTGGGTATGTATGCTCTCCCCCCCCTACACGCGGATATGACCTTACCAGTGACAAGCCATCCCGAATGAGTTTTCTGGTGTATGTCCTATACAAATGAGTTTGTAGAAGATATCTGCTCTTATGAATAGATCAACTTCAGAAGGAACGTGAAAATTGGGGTTCGCTAGCTTCAAATTCCCTGGAATGGAACAATCTGACAAAGACACTGCAGTCTGTGGTGACCTGTCTGTAATCCTATCTATGATGAGGTAATTGATCGTAATTTTGAACGCGTTAAGACGTGATTTGAGGACCACTCCAGTGTGTTGACTTGTCCTAATCGAACCCGACCTGATGCCTAGAACAGTGACATTACAGTCTCTCGTGGGTAATTTCAATCGCGACAGCAATGAATGAGAAATAAAATTTGATTTAGATCCGTTGTCAAGCAGCGCTTTGCATGAAACCTAAGATCCTTTAGAATCCTGCACCTCAACCAACGCTGTTGAGAGCAACACTGTAGAAGAATAACGAGTCGAACACTTCAACGCACTGGTATTTGCAACCGTAGAATGTCCGTACCTGTCATTGAATCAACTGGTTTAGGTAGAGATTGCTCAAAATGAAGCAATGTATGATGCTTTTTATTGCACTTGCAACAAGCGCCACCATTACATTTTTTGGCACTGTGTTTTGTAGTGCGTAAACAATTTGTGCAAAACGGTGAGTCTCGTATAAGACGAAAACGTTCGTCAACTGATAAACCACGGAATTCTGCTCATTCGAAGGGCAAATGAGACCCCTTGCACTTGGGACAAACGATATTCATTGCATTCGAAGACGGGTTTCGCACAGGACCGTTGAGCTGGTGAATGATTTGGATAATACTAGCCATCAAATTATAAAAGGAACTCCCAAACGCATTCCTTTCCGCAGCAAAAGATTGATATAATTCATTTTTATTTGCATCAGGCAGAAGATTCTGCTCTTCTAAATATTCAATATGACCTTGAATTCGATCAAATCGATCCCAAATACTTGAGAGTTTCTGTTTTCTAACTTCTAATTCATCAATACTAATATCTTGGAAATCCAACGCTCCAAATTGAGATTTAATACGCGTACCGGCTGCTTTAATGGTACGGCGCTTGATCTTGGCCTGCTCCAATGACATGGACATTTTGAATAACTTTTTTCTTTGATGAACTAAGTTCAAATTCAACTATTGCGAACAACTGACCGAATACTAATCAATGAACAAAGAAGTTTGACCGAAAAATCAAAGATTTACTACAAGCCTTCCCACATAGCAACAGAGGTTATGTCGTTCCAGAAGTATTCTAAAAGATATCTTTAAGATGTCTTATGCAACATGAAAAGAACGATTCAAGAAAGATTTGTTCTTGAGAAGGGATCTTTCTTAAATTCTTCTTTTTATGTTGGTCATTTATGCGATACCATAAACAATATAAAATTTGTCTCCGAACATAAATTGACGAATGACCCACCTTGGCGATGAATGATGAAATCAAAACAAGAAGCGGAATATAAAAGACTATAATACGCTATAAAACAACGTCGTAGAAAGCAGAGTGTAGATATCGTTGAATTCTGTTGTAGCGCGGAGAAGTCCGTGAATCGTTGACGTACGTGGGACGTTTGTAACCGATGAAACCCGGGAATGTCCGAGATTCGTCACGATGATAACTGGATTTTCGTAAATGTACGAAACAGCGATAATGGCTGCCAAGGCCAAGAGGAAACGACGCCGCAACGCAAAATGGCGTGATGCGATGTTCTATAATTTTCAGATGCAAACGGCACCGAAGTTATAACGATCTCAATGTGACGATCGTTTGATATGAAAATAACGTGCAATGAGGCACTTTTAACATTTCATAGATCTTCTTTGTACACACGCGTAGCTACAAATAATTTGTAGACAAATTCTTCATGGCTTGCGTAATAATCAAGCTTGTTCATATCGAACACTATGGGATGACAGATTTTCTCAACACTTCCTCGTAACCACGACTGATTATCAGTCAAAGATACGATTATTTGCACTCTTGTTAGCTCAAAGGGAGCGATGATTTCAAACATGAAACCGAGAGCAAAGAAAAGACTCCCCCACGATGCTGATTCTCATCCGGTTCGAAGGACCATGATCAAGCTAGTAGATGTTATTGAAAAGCTCTCAGTGATTAAGAATCACGCTTTTATTGTTGTTGAACATAAAACTTCAATGAGTCTCCAATCATAACAATATTCGCTACTGCAAACTGCAGGGACTCTTCGCAGTATGTTCGATTGTTGGAAGTAAACGTGTAACTGACTGTCGCGCTTTTTTCACGTCACGTCTGGTCTGATTTGTGGCGGTGTTGCCAAAACGTCGAACGTCAATCCCAATGCCCGCGTAATTCAAATTTCAGTCACATGCGTTGGCAGTGTTGTTGGGGCATATTCCATATCTTGGAATCGTTGAGATTTTGCAAGAACGAATAGTAGGCGATCGATAAACAGCTCATTCTGAAAGGGAAGAGTGGTATGACATTATAAAAACGAGAAAAAATCTTCAAAAAATTTCTTAGGCCAGGAAAGATGAATAATCGAAGATTGGGAGTAGAAAAATTCCCTCCTGTGAGTGAATTACCTCGAATATCTCAAAACGCTAACGTGATGGTCCACTTCTGGCTTCAGATTCGGATTTTACGCAGGAAATCACTTGGAAAATGACCCTCAGTTATCGAAGAGCAATCAAACCTCATTTTTTGCAGATCAATGTTATTTTGATAAAATAAAAAACCTTCAAACCCATTACGCCACCTCCAAATAATTTTTGTCAGCGTGCAGGTTGCGGGAGGATTTTTCCCAACTACATTCCGAAAGTTTTTCAGGTAGAAGCGAAGGAAAAAAATATCGATTCAGAACGAAACACCCTAATGTAGACCCAAACTTATAAATATACCCACACACGTGTGCATCACACGTTCCATCTAGTTCGCAAATTAGTGTGACGTCCGAATAAGACTTGTGTCTTCAAGAATTTCTTGAGCAGTTGTAACTAACAATTCAGTTTTACAAGGAAACGATTGGTTCCAAAAGGTAAAAACGATCAGTGAAATCATTATTTTACAGCATACATGGATCCTTTTCACGTTTCAGAACTAACCGTTTTCTTGTAGAACGAATTTTTTCGGTTACAACTGCCCCTTAAAATATGCCCTGATCCAAAGTACCATGAAACAGGGTGAATGAGATGAAAGATGTCAAATAGATTTGTAATCAATTGTTTGAATGATCAAAATGACGAACAGTAAGCAACTTATCATTCCCATCAATCACCTAATGAGTTATCACGTCATTCAGTACTTCTTCTGGGTGATTTCATTCATCCCAAAATGGTCGTATCTACCTTGTTCCAAGTTAAGTAGAATGGGCCAAACAAGTTTTTCCAATCCCACGTCGATTGATCAAATGAAAATTCGTCAAATGAATTAATTGAGATTTGTTGACGAGTATTCTGTCAACTGTAATGTGTTTTTTTGATGAATAATTCTTCATAAAAATCTCAATTCAGTATTCATTTCAATTCTCACTGATTCTTCAAATGATTTTGTTTTAACTCCAGTCTCGTGTAATGGGAGATATCCCTTCCTATATAATTCAATACTCACCCTCTCGTGAATGTTGAAAATTCTTCTCGACAAGATAACACCGTTACACAATCGATTAGCCGAAGACCCAGTTGATTGATCAATCAATCCATCGAAATTCCAATTAATCGGAATCGAGCAATTGATCGATCAATTAAAGAATTGAAGAATAATCGATTGGAACCAAACAGTCAATTGATTGATCAAATGATTGACATCAAGCGATTAACCGTTTATTCGATTAACTGGAGAATCAATTAATCGAAAAGTGTCGATTAATGAATCATTTACTCATGAGATATCCGTTTTTGCCAAATCATCGATTAACCACACAGCCCCAATCACTGGTTCAGGGTTCGACCCAAGCAAGATAAACCAGATATTACCACAAATCTCAAAGATGATGTCCCAAGATAATGAACACGATTTGTATATAAAACGTAATGACGAATGATATGAGTGGATAATGATATGAAAATAATTGTTGAAGACCTCACGAATGAATCCAATAAATAAACCTTCTGAGAAGTAATTCTTCTCTTTGTATCAAAGACGAAGATATCTTGTAAAGTATATACATGGGGGTGTTAAGAAGACAACAGAAGGAATTTTGATCCTCGTCTCTCTTATAGAATGCAGTAGTACAAGAGGTTCTTCTTCTTGTATCGGAGTCCAAGGTCTCTTGTAAGGTGTATGAGATAATGTTTCGGAAGGTAATACGGTCAATTCCTCCCGAAGCATGGTTCCAAGGCATGGAATGACCCTTTCTCATAGAGTGAACGGTAAGGGTGACAGCAGTGGTCTCTCCCTTTAACTTTAATGACAGGTACAAGGGTCTCGCTGACAAGTGTATAGAAAGTGATGGCAACTATGTGTGTATGTGCAATGTATATGGAATGGAATGAATGAATGGAGCAGGTGATGTAAAATTACCGTTGAATAAAAATGATGAACAAATGAATAAAATGTGAGAGATGATTTTCGAAGATTCTACACTACGTAAATGTGTCACGTACAAGAAAATCGTCATTATTGAATCATGGGTAGTTTATCAGAAGTGATCAGTCTTTATTTGTAAACGTGATGGCTCACTCGGCCAATCATATTACGAAGGAGCAAATTGGAAAGGAATACGCAATTATATTGCATGCACTTTGTCATTCAAATGAGAATTAACGCAGTTTGCGTTCAGGATCATTTGGAAACAGGACCATGAAGTTTATCTGCAAGTGTGTGCTTAATACCGTTCTTGGGAACCGTCCTTCTCAGTGACAGAGAAAAAAGGAAAATTTCGGAATACAAAAACATTTTATGTCGTGAAGCGAATTCTCGTGAGAGTTCATAGAGTGAGAAGCGTGTCATTGTATAGAGTGCAGGTGGTTAACTTATCATTCCTGATATCTCCTCTCCTTGAGTCATCATCATCTGAAGCATTGATAAAAACTATGACTCGATCACAAAATGGGGTGCGCGAAGGAAATTGTTTCGGTTCCACCTGGGAGTTCACAACGTCAGAGTATTGATAAGTTCCAAATGTACAATAGTCAACAACACCATACTATCACTTGAGTTTCGGATGAATCTTGGGTTCAAACACCGAATGATCTAGCGACTTCACTAGATGTTGGAATGAGTTTGATTTCAAACACTCCTGATAACAAGGATACAAACGAACGTGGGAAAGGGTTTTAACTTTTATGAAGATACTTATCCCTCAGCTACGCACCTGGGCCCTTTGGACCCGAGCGATTTTTTCTTTCACTTCTTATTCTGTTGAAATGCATAGTCGGGAGCTGGTGTTGTAATGTAAGCAACTTCGAACCTTCCCGCTTCGAATGCTTTTTGGACATTTGGGATTCGCCACTTAGTTTTCGAGTACCATGTATTTGAAAATCAGCTCGAGTCCTTTGGACCCGACGTGCGTGGTTGTGTAACTTTTTTGATGGGAAACTGAAAAATGTTTCGAGACTACATAAAAGCTGTTCGCGTATTCTTTTGAAAAAGATATACTGTTTCGATATGATAAAAGGATGTGTGACCAGGGATGACCCCCCCCCCCCACCCCAAGGGGATTGAATCATAACCCATTCTACTACACTAAAAAACATATTTGCATCAAATACATGTATTATTTGTCTGACAAATATTTAGTGGTATTCATCACCCACACTGCACATGAGTTCAGACAAAGTTTATAATGAATTCATTCTGAACTATGGCAGTTCAAAATGAATGCATTGAAAATTCTTTTAGAATTATTGTGTAGTTTGGGCAAGCATTGAATGGAAGTAATTGCATTATGTTCTTACAAATAATCGTTTTCGTTCCATTCCATTTACTGTAGTTCTGATAGCAATGAATATTTTCCGGATAAAGAACAAATCAGTATTCAATTCAAATGATTTTTTCTTCAGTGTATATGTACTTATGTGCACTGAGGATACTTATAATCAACAAAGGATGGCCATGAAGAATAAACATAGACACTGCATCCTGGTGTTTTCAGTCGTATTTCTTCGGTGAAATTCGTTTCAAATCGAAATATCGCCTCCAGGTGGCATCAAACTCATAGATCCGGAACAGCTGGTTGAATTCACGCCATCCTGTCGTACTTCTGATTTTCCTCTACAACTCTTCATTGTTGATAAATTGTAAGTGACTTTATCGTAACTTTCCGTGAGACATCTCCAATTTTGGAATCGAATTTCTGCAAAATGAAGTATGGTATGATATCAACAAGGCATTCAATTTTTATAGGTTATGTTGACAAGGGCGCGAGTTCGCCAAGCGGCAGAAGTGATCAATGCTCTCAAGACGATTTAAAGCGTACCGTATGACGACAATGACTCAGAAAGTGAGACTGAAAATGTAGAACAGGAATGTGGAACCAGTCATAGCTCTGAAGAGTCAGCAGAGGACCCTGGGGGAAGTGACGATGACGTTGAGGAAATTGATGAAGAAGCAGAAGAAGAATCTAACAATGGGAGAGATGAAACACCGGCTAAGAGAGCGAAAAGTGGACGCAAAGTCAGTTACATACGTGGTGAAAATAATTTCAAATGGTCACTAAATCCTCCTGGAAGTAGGCCCAGTTGATCGCAATTACCGCAATACACACCTGCAGCAAAAGGTGACGCACAAAATGTAACATCACCGACTGAATCATGGTTTTTATTATTCAACGAAAAGATGCTGAATATTATTTTAAAACATACCAATGAAAAGATCCAGGTGGTTCATTCCACAATTCCTAATCCAACATATCATCATGTCGATTTAGCTTTGATTGAATTGGAATATATGATAGGTTTGCTGTATTATTCTGAAGTTTATAAAGTGAGCAAGACAAATGTCAGGCGTATGTGGTCACCGCTGGCAATGCTGTTGTTCCGTGCAACGATGACAGAGAAGAGATTCATATTTTTACTAACGTGTATTCGATTCGACAATGCACATACTCGCGAGGAACGAAGATCCACTGACAAACTGGCACCCATACGCGAATTTTGGGATTTATTCATAGAAAATTGTACGAAATACTACGAACCACGACAAAATTCCACAATTGATGAACAATTGCTTGGTTTTCGAGGAAGATGTTATTTCCGTATGTATTTGCCAGCAAAGCCTGACAAGGACGGCCTGAAAATTGTCTCAATTAACGATGTGAGTACATTTTACATGTATAATGCGATACCATACGTAGGGCGTGTTGATCCGCAAATCTTAGACAATAATGGAAACGCATCGTCCTTTTATGTGCGAAAACTTTCTGAGCCGATCCACCATACAGGTCGTAACATAACTTGTAATCATTGGTTTTCGTATGTACCGCTTTTAGATCGGATGAAAAAAGAATTTTCTTCAACAGTTGTAGGTACAATGAAAAAGAATAAACCTCAGATTCCGGATTCGTTCAAGCGTGTTTCAAAAGGAACTAGCGTCAAATTTGCGTACCATGTCAACAAGACATTAGTTTCATACAATCCGAAACAAAACAAAATTGTATTATTGTTGTCATCTTGGCATACTGAGGGTGAAATTAACGAAAAAGCTAACGAGCCAGGAACAGTTCTTTCTTATAATTCGACAAAAATCGGTACGCATTCATTTGACCAATTATGCCATGCTTATTCAACTGCACAAAAAACCAATCGGTGGCCAATGCGAATGTTTTATGGAATCCCAGACCAGTCATCAGTGAACAGTCGAATATTATATACACATGAAGTGTTTTCTCATGAAAAATACTTAGTAGAGCTATCCTTGGCGTTGATAAAGCCGACATTGGAACGACGTTTGCTGAACATACGTATGAGCGTGGTTTTGCGTTTGACAATTCAGAATATTTTGGAACCTCATGATTTCGAGGACGACTTTGAAGTACAAAAAATAACGGATAACAAGCTGGATGAAAAAAGTCGCTGTAGATTCTGTCCCTCAAACTTGGACAGGAAAACTCGTTTCAAATGCTTAGAATGTGAGGTGCCAATGTGCTATGATCACAGTTTAAAAACATGCCAGAATTGTGTGGACGCGTTGAGTAACTGAGTTGCTTTCTTGTTTTGTGCGAACAAAAAATACTCCGATAAGTGATATTGTACTGATGTGATATTCTGGTGATAATTTAAATAATAGTATAAGGTTATAATGAAGTTTATCCTTGCTATCAAATACTGTTTGGAACATTATTTTTATCGGTTTCTATATTTTTCCCCCCCTAATATTCCGATAAATATCTTCAATGCACTGATTGTGAATTCTTCAAAATACCCCAACTTCACTCTTGTAAATAATTATATTTTCTTCCAGCTATCATTATGAGCAATTTTTTTCCTCAAAGTTCAACTTTTTCTGATTACGAAACGGTTGTTGTTTTTGTCTTCACGTTTTTGTGCGGGATAGATATGATTTTTTGAAAAAAATCGGTTTTCTCACTCTTTTTTCCGAATTCATGTCTCTCCATTCCTATATAACTCACATAATTCCCGTATGAACCTCTTTTCACGATGCTGATTGTTATTCTGAAGATTCCAACGAAACCCACTTGCGAACGGAATGTATGATGGTCACAGAAGTCGACAGAACATGTAAGAATTGTTAAGAGATACATTCTATACACTCTGATGATGAAGAAGCAAAGTTCACTTCGCAAAGAAGCCCATTGCATTCTTGGATGTATCGAATTTTGGAATAAGCCGGTGAAAGAGTGGCGAGATTTGATAGCCAGGCTTATTCTATGCTTCAATTGCCTAGGCAACCATGCTGCTCGTGATTGCAAGTCCAAGCGAAGATGTTCTACTTGCAACGGTCAACACAATTCGTTTTTCACCTAGCGGAAAATCCAATTTTGTCAGTTGAGAAATCCTCAACTTCTGCGATTTCGTCATCCAGCGCTGGTTCAACAGCAATTTCTTCTGCTACGGCAAATTGTGATCCGATGGTTATTCACATGGCTAATTTTCCTCCTTCTGGTCGAACCATTCTTCTGGCCACGGCGAGAATCAGAGTAATTTCGCCCTCCGGCCGTTTGAGTTCGAGCGTTGCTGGAGCAAGGTTCAGAGGTAACTTTTGTGTCGGAAGCCACCGCGAAGATCTTGCAACTTCCTGGGAACAGGACTAAGGTGCCGTTAATGGGAATTTCGGCCGCATCGACGGGTATAGCCAAATTTTCAACGAAGGTGTTCATCTCATCTCCAATCGAACCAGAGCTCAGGATTGAAGCGGATGTGCTCATTCCATCCAAACTTACTAACGCAGTGCCATCTGCAAGAATTGGTGATTTGGATCTATCGGCATTCAATGACTTCCCGCTGGCAGATCTGCATTATAACCACAACGAAGGAGTCGGCATGATTCTTGGGGCAGATTTGTCCGGCCGCATTTTGAGGAACGGGTTACTTTCTATACCGCGAACTTCAGTGACCGCACAAAATACAGCCTTTGGCTGGGTTTTATCCGGTTCCGCTGACCAAGTATCACGGCGCGAACAACCTTCTCCACCTCAATATACCTCATTCCACTGCACTACTAACGCTGATTTGTTTCAGGTTTTGCATAGATTTTGGCAGCTAGAGGAAGTACCTACTGCTGTAAATGATCTGTCTCCAGAGGAGGAGTGGTGTGAGGAGCATTTTCAACGCACGCATTTCCGCAACGAGCCTGGCCGTTACGTTGTCAGGCTGCCACGCAAGTCTGCTTTCCCTCACGCTGCGGACGAGACAAAAGGGATGGCTTTCTCTGCACTGGGCGCTCTGAGCAGGCGTTTCGAGCACAATTCTAGTCTATGCGAGCAATACACGACTTTCATGGGAGAATACTTACGTCTGAGTCACATGGAAGAAGTGACTTCTGAGACAAATTTCCCTTGCTCTGCCTGGTATTTACCGCACCACCCTGTTTTTGAATTCACTGGTTCGTTTGCGAAAATCAGGGTAGTTTTTGATGCGTCTCGACGCTTATCCTCAGGTTCTTCGCTGAATCATTATCTTCTCCCAGGTCCCAGTCTGCAAGGGGACATTTCGATAGTTCTTCTCAATTGGCGTCAACACAAGTACGTTTTCACTACGGACATTGGAAAGATGTTCCGTCACATCCTGGTTCATCAGGACGATTAGGATTTCCAACGGATAGTTTGGAAAGGCTCATTTTCATCCGCCATAAAGGATTATCATCTATGTACGGTAACCTACGGCATCACCTCAGCTCCCTTTTTGTCTGTCAGGACCTTCCACCAATTGGCTGCCGATGAGGGAGGGAAGTTCCCTCACGGAGCCCATCCTTCGCGTCATCAGACATTTGTTGATGACATTTTTTCAGGGGCTGATACCGTTTCTGAAGCGATTCAAATTCGGGACGAAGTTATCGGCATTCTGCAGGCTGGCGAATTCGAATTGATTAAATGGTCGTCAAATCACCCAGATTTATTGATTGAACTCACCTCTGGCTCGACTAAGAACGAGTCATCTCATTTCTTCGATCTCCATGAGCCAGTCAAGACACTAGGTTTGATATGGATTCCGTCTGAGGACGTTTTCAGTTTCCGAATGCCAGCAGATCTGGATTCATCGCTGACCAATTCACAAGTCGTTACGAAACGGCTTATCCTCTCTTCCGTGGCTGGGGTTTTTGATCCTCTCGGGTGGATTGTTCCAGTAACAATCACAACTAAGATTCTCATTCAGGATCTCTGGCTTCTGGGAATAGAATGGGATACTCCTGTGCCCACTAATATCAGGGAAGAGTGGAAAGGTTATTGTGATTCCCTAGGGGAGCTCAACCCTGTTCGCATCGACCGCCCAATTGGCTATTCAGCTACAGTTTCTGACATTCAAATCCACGGATTTGCTGATGCTCCTATGCGCGCTCATGCTGCAACCGTTTATGTTAGAATAGTTGACAGCGAATGTTGTACAAAGGTTTTACTTCTTGCAGCGGAGTTCAAGGTGGCCCCAGTGAAAACCGTGAGTCTTCCTCGCCTCGAACTGTGTTGAGCAGTACTTTTAGTCAGACTCCTCCTTCATATTCGCAAGATTCCCTTTTTAGAAAAGGTGGCCACGTATTCGTGGCTCGATAGTCAAGTAGCGCTATCATGGATTAAGAAACATGCAAGTCGCTGGACAACCTTCGTCGCCAATAGGGTTTCTTCCATCCAGACGTCTCTCCCTGAGGTGTCTTGGAGACACGTTCCTACAAAGGAAAATCCGGCCGATATGGCCACCCGGGGAAAAACTCCATCGGAACTGAGTAAATCAGCTTTGTGGTGGCAGAGTCCATCATGGCTTGGAGAGGAGGCTGAGAAATGGCCTAATTCTCCCGTATCCGAGGACGTTCCGCTAGAGATTCGTAGCAGTGCTGGAGTGAACTTGGCGACTCAGACTTCCGTTAACTCGTTCGCAGAATTGGCGGAGCGTTTGTCCTCTCTCGACAAGCTCTTACGCGTGGTCGCTTATCGCCTGCGTTTTGTTAAGCGGGTCAGACATCCAACCTTTTCACCATCCGGGTTTCTCACAGCGGAAGAGTTGCACGATTCGCGCATTCTATTATTGAAGGTGGTCCAGAAAGAGAGCTTAGCTGAGGAATTATCAGCTCTGAATTCTGGGGGAGCACTTCCTAGGAAGAGTCCTCTGCTAAGATTGAACCCCTTTATCGATGCGCAAGGCATCTTAAGAGTCGGTGGTCGGTTGAGGCACTCGAATCTCAAATACGATGAGAAGCTTCCGCCGATTTTACCTCGTTCGTCTGCTTTGAGCAGGCTTTCCATCATTAGGACTCATGTGCAAGCTCTGCACGGAGGCCCTTCTCTTACTCATGTTTTGTTGTTGAACTCTGTATGGGTTCCCAGAGCCAAACCTCTCGTTGAGGCCCATGTTCGCAATTGCATCTTATGTCATAGACGTAAGCCTAACCTAGGCACTCAATTGATGGGTGACCTTCCTGCATCTCGCGTCACTCCAGATCGTCCGTTCACTAGAACGGGTCTGGACTACGCTGGTCCTGTTCACTAGACGATTAGCAGAGGAAGAGGACAGCGAACCTATGAAGGTTACATTTGCGTTTTCATATGCTTAGCGACGAAAGCACTCCATCTAGAGGTAGTGGGCAATGCCACTCCAGAGGCCTTCCTTGCGGCTTTCCGGCGTTTCTGTGGGCGACGGGGAATGCCTCTTGAGCTCCATTCAGAAAACAGCACCACGTTTTGCGGTGCAGATGCTGAAATTTCAAATTTGTTCAGGCAATCTTCCGAGTTTTATGCCAAGGTGGCTGAGACGTTCGCCAAAGATGGAATGGAGTGGGTTTTCATTCCACCACATTCACCACATTTCGCGGGTTTGTGGGAGTGAGGAGTGCGTTCTGTAAAGTTTTACTTCACAAGGATTATTGGCGACCAAAATCTCACTTTTGAAGAGGTTTCGAAACTTCTTGTCCAAATAGAGGCGTGTCTCAATTCGAGGCCGCTATGCCCGCTTTCGGATGAGCCTGAAGATTCAGAGGCGCTCACACCCGCTCATTTCTTAACTGGTTCATCTTTGCACACTTTACCGGAAACAGGGCTTTGTGACGTGAAGCTTGGTCATCTTTCTCGTTGGCAACTGCTCCAATAAATGCTCCAACATCTCTGGGCCAGATGGTCGAGGGAGTATCTCCACCATTCACAGCAACGCTATAAGTGGCGTTCTGTGAAGGAGAACTCCAGGGCAGGACAGCTTGTGTTGGTTCAGGATGACCGTTATCCTCCTTCAAAATAGGCATTAGGCCGGATAATTCAAGAACACCCAGGTTTAGACGGTCACGTTCGTGTCGTGACGGTGAAAACAGCCACCTCCACTCTAAAGCGTTCGATAGCTAAACTGAGCGTTTTGCCGATTTCCGATATTGCATCGGAGCCCCACGGCCGGCGGAATACCCCATCTCCTACTAGGCAGAGCTCGGTTGTCGTCTAACGACGAGGCGGGCGGTATGTTTGGGTTTTCGGTAATGTTCTCCTTTCTGGCGGCTCTCAGGTGGACCGAGTAGCTTGGTACTTGGTCAGGTGGATGGCTTACTGGGGCCCTTGCATTGCCACCGAAAATGATCAAGTGACCTAGTCATGTGGTCATCAATCTCGTTACCATCCAGATGGGACAGCACTAGTTGCTCGTCAATTCTCGATCCGAAAGCCTTCACCTCGCCTCACCTCCGATTCATCGCGTTTTTCTGTGCACGAATTTCCTTCTGTTCAAGCCGTTCGTCTCATACGGATCTGACGCGCTCATTTTTTGACACAAGTTTTCAATTTGTTATTTGTGTTCCTTTCTGACATGTTTAGTTTTCAAATGAGCGTCAAGTTTGGTTTAAAAGAAGTGAGCGTCATTTTGGAATACCGGCTCGACTCCATACTACCATCTTTTCGCACTTCCAGAATTCCCTCTTCACATAGTTCCGCGCTCTGCTTCACCTCACCTAAGAAAAATCTACAGTCCGCTAACATCTTTCCTCTTTCCTCATACTTTTTCCTTTTCACAATCCCATACGGAACTGGAACGTGGACCGTAACTCTGCACTTCAAGCGACTTTATTGGAGAAAAAAAGAAAATGATCCCATATCTGGAATACTACGAGGGCCGAGGAGGGAGCAGCCGAGGAATTCTCACGTGTATTTGTTGGTCCATCTTCTCAACGTGGGCACGGTATAGAGAGATTCCTTGGTGAATTATCCCGGTGTGCGTTACCATACTCAATACGGGGTGCTCATGATTCAGGTGGAGAAGCCACGCAAACAGAGATTGACATCCTCAAAGATGTTGAGGATGATACATCATTTGAACATGCATTGAAAACACGCTGGCAAGAAAATGATCGACATTTACAGAGGAGAGTTTAAGAATTGCAACCTGAACTTGGTATTCGGATGACGGTTCGGGTTATGTGAGATTGCGTAGTGGTCCAGATATCCAGGTGCGTTCTGAATATTCAGCGGTATACAGGACTTCTCCTACGGAAGAACGGGGAATCTCATCTACCAAGCGTGGGATATATACACAAAAGAAACTGTGAGAGGAAAGTGAAGTTCAGTCGAAGAGAGAATGGGATATCGAAACACGTTCGGCTAGAAGTTTGGGAAATGCAATTGGTTGAGAGGTCCCTCTGATTCAGATTCTGGAGGAGGAATTTTTTTCCAAACATTCTTGTCCCATGGGAAGAAATGGAGATATCGTTTTGAAAATTCGTAGGTATCGGACCTCAAATATTACGAAGAATATATTCGTCAGACCAAAAAAAATGGGTTTCCTCATACTCATTCAAACAACAAAGAGCACACAAAAATGACGCTGAGAGCAGTGGTCTCAGATTGGATTCGCCCACGGTATGCACACAGATGCAATAATGCGGTGTGGGAAAAGAGAGAGTATGGTTGCGCGCGCAACCCAGCATGCTCTCTGTTTTGCTCTCCCGTCAACTACTCGTTGGGCTCTTTTTTTTGACACCGACGTACAATTGCATCTGTGTGCGTAACGTTCGCGAGTCCGATCTGAGACTACTGGGTGAGAGTGATTTGGGATGACCGGATGGTCTGTGGAGCAAACAAAAAAAAGGCGAATCATTCCTTGGTGAAGTGCCAATCTCCTCGATTGATCATGATTCGCCTGATTTGCATCAGATTTTCCACCCTCAGGAACTGATTTTTTCGGAGAATGGCCGACATTGTGTTATTCTTCGAGATAGGGAGAATATCTCAGTTAATACAACGAGCTTTCGAGCAAGGAATGATTTCCCATTTTTTTGATCCATTCAATCGCCTCAAATCACTCCCATCGCCATTTTCTGGGGTTTTCAGGCACTCATCGGTACACTTAGTATACCAGCACGGAGTGCCTTTTGCACTCGCTATCGTACGCTCTGACCGTATCTCCTGAAATATTCGAGTCATCCAATTGGAAGTTGGATAGATTTTCATTTCATGCAATACTGATTGATAATCCATGGAGTTGTCTATATGTCTATCTGTATTTGAGATAACTCTGGACCGAGTGGACCAAATTGGATGGTATTGATAGAGGACCTTCTTCAAACCCTCCCGCAAGGACTATTCATGATTCATCGCAATCGGACAAGTCCCTGTATTTTTCTTCAATTCTTTCCCGAGAAAATATATGATCTCGAGGGAAATTTTCCCCACTGTATACATATACAGGGTGGTCCATTTGAAGTGATATAGTCAAATATCTCGGAAACTAGTGGAGATGGAAAAAATGTTCCTGATCAAAAGTTTAACGTTCCAAGGCGGAAGTATGATGCTGACCTTGAAGAACCCCTCAGAGGTCAGTTTGAAGATCATTTAGGGGTCAAGGCGGGTTTTTTGAATGGGACCCCCATTTTTTTATCATGGCATGGGACAGCTGGTTTCAAACCTCTCTATGAAACACTGATCATGGACCCCTTTCCGCCAATTGGGATGCAAGGTATGGACCGTCGAAGGTATTGATGGACTACTCTTAGCGCTACCCAGGAAACAACGATGTGGACGTGGTAGTTCTCTGTTCCCTCCGGAGTGCTCGGTTATCGTGGGTCCCCTCGCCTCTCACATGAGGGGTGCTTGATGCTGTTACAATAATTGCTTGAAGTTACCCCCCTCTGCCTGGATACATAATCCTGGTACGTTGGCACAAACAGTGCGGATGCGATCGATCATGTCCTCCCTCATTTACAAAAAAACTTCCAAATTTTCTGGGTAAATCTGCAAAGGAATCCTTCACAGTGTAACTCTCGTTCGTGAATTCTCTGGGAGCTCGGAGGATTTTTGTATCCGTCCGAATGTGCATCCTAATCGACGTCATGTCGTGTGGTCAATACTCCCAATGGTTCTAGCAACCTTTCAACAATTTTTGAGGGTCAATACTCATTTATAACCCTCATTGAATCAAATGGAATCATTTATCCGATTTGAATTGCAATAATCGTGATAAATCGTACACATTACTGCCAACCATAATAAGCAGAGGTTACCAATTTTCGGCGGAGACTGGGATTATGTATCCAGGCAGAGGGGGGTAACTTCGAGCAATCATTGTAACAGCATCAAGCAAGCCTCATGTGAGAGGCAAGGGGACTCACAATAATCAAGCACTCCGGAGGGAACAGAGAACTACCACGTCCACGTCGTTGTTTCTGGGTAGCGCTAAGAGTAGTTCATCAATAAGTTCGACGGTTCATACCTCGCATCCCAATGAGCGGATTGGGGTCCATGACCAGTGTTTCGTAAAGCGTTTGAAAACTTTCCCGTACCATGATAAAAAATGGGGGTCTCTTCCAAAAAAACTATCTTGACCCCTAAATGAACTCCAAAATGACCTCTGAGGGATTTTTCAAGGTCAGCATTATACTTTCCCCTTGGAACCCTAAACTTTTTATCTTGAAAATTTCTCCCATCTTCACTAGTTTCCGAGATATTCGACTATATTACTTCGAATGGACCACCCTGTATATATATCATTTCCTCCGCAGTCTTTGAATATTCGTTATCTTGGCTTAAATCCGCGAATTATCATGGAACATGAGTCCCAGGGGTTTTCGAGGGTGCTGAACCCGAATCTGGAGTCGAATCCTGGATTCAAGATAGCGGACGTGAACTTAGTCAATATCGCATTTGTGGACAGATTCATATGGAACATCGTTTCTGATGGTTTTCGAAGGTTCTGAATCAAACCCTGTAGGCAGAAAACCAATTTGAAATGTTGTTCCCAATATGGCCGACGTAAATTGAGTCATTTCCGCATTTGTGGACAGATTTGCATGGAACATGGGTTCTAGGGGGTCTCGGCGGTGCTGAATTCGAATCTGGGGTCTGATCTTGGATTCGAGATAGCGGGTCCGAGACGGCAGACGTGAATCCAGTCAATTTCGCATTTGTGGACAGATTCATATGGAACATGGGTTCGAGGGCTTTCGGAGGGTGAGGAATTTGGATCTGACGTCGAAAAATGAATTGAAAATGGCGGATCCAAGATGGCGGACGTGAATTTGGTCAACTTTTCATATGTGAATAGATTTATATGAAACATGGGTCCTGGGGGTTTGGAAGGGTGAGGAACCAAAATCTGACGTCAAAAAACGAATTCAAGATGGCGAATCCAATATGGCACACGTGAATATATCAATTCTGGTTCTGATCAAGGAAATTATATCGTCACGTGTTACACAGGTCCTAGAGATTTCCAAGAGTGCTGAATCAGAATTTGGGCCAGAATGTTGAAGAAAAATAACAATCTCGATCTCCGCGTGTAAGCTTTACTGCATTTGAAGACCCTCCAAGAGCTGATTGACGTTATAACAACTGCGCACTAGTGAGGATCCCAAAGTGAAGGAAGTAGCTATTGTGAGAAATCAAGCCTGAGAATCTTCCGATGCATTCCTCAATTACGCCTGAATAACTCTTTGTTACGCTCATTACGCTTGAATGACTTCCAGCTTACGCTTCCGTCGCACTTCCAGGCTTCATTCTCACCAGGACAGTTGAAATTCTGCAGTCCTCCAGGTACATGTTTCTGAATCATCCGAAGGTGGTATGAAGGATGATAGGCAATAAGTTTCAGGCTTTCTGATTATCACAAAGCCATTTGAAAAGTTTCTCAATCGAGTGGAAAACCCGATTATTGCCTTTTCATATACCCCCGAATATCCGAATTGTTCAAAATGCGAGCGAAGCGAGCATATGTGGCCCATGATCCATCCAAAATAAGCGAAGTGAATTGTGAAGGGGGTCGAACTGCTGAGCGAAGCGGAGCAGTCAGGGGGCGGAGCCCTCTGATAGGATTCTCCCACTCGTTCTTGTTGAAATAAGTATGACAAAAAAATTTTCCATGATCTGAACAAATTTTTTTGTAATATTCATTGTTCAATGAACATATCTACGAATTGTCGAAACGGTATCTGAATTCCTCCTATGAGGGAGGAATGTTTTGGAAGCAATTTTTCTCGAAAATCCTAATCAGAAAGACCCCTCCAAAACAAATCGAGTGAGGAGAAGAACTCTACGAAACGTGAGGTCAGTGATATTTTCGAACCATCGAGGGAATAACCACGCCCTCTACATACACATTCAAATGGGTGCAAGAAGCCTGAACTAGATTTGTTCTTCTCACGGATGGGGGCAAAATCAACGTAAAGACAAATCAAGGAAATCAGTGTTTGAAAAGAGAGACGTATCTCTCTTCCCAACCAACTTTTCGTTGATTTGGTTTTCCGTTAATTTGGCCCCCATCCCTTCACACCACCGACACACATAGGTATACAAGATTTACAACAGATCCAATGCAAGGCCACATCTTGCCTCACTGACTACTCACCTACTGAATTTTTCATATCTGGATATGGAGTAAAATAACACGATGTCGCTCATCCTCTTTTGAGTCCACGTTCCAGAGTGCATGCTCTGAGTGTAGATGGGAAACCCACAGCTATTGTTAGACCAGTTGATAATTCACTGCATCTGATGTTCAATTGAATGGATGTATCTTTCAATCAGAAACTCGTATCCCTGGCAAACAACGCATACGCGTACAGAGCCAATATCGGCGCATTATCGAACTTTTGACCACATGCAAAATCATCCTATCTAACATCGAGTTCATGGTATAAAGATACACCTTACCACATGGACGATAGACCAAATACTGGATTGAAGCTGGCTCAACCTCAGGCCAGTCATATGTATCTCACGACAAGTCTGTGGATCTCCTTGGACATCCACACTGTAATGTTTCCGGATAAGACGAATCGTCATTAAACGGTGTGGAGGTTCGTCTAAGATTCATCAGATCAAGCCTTCTTTCCGTCTCATGACGAGGAGTAATAATTGAACCGAAGATGCATGGACAAGGAGCTACACTATTGATACGACGTGTGAAAATCGATAGAACGAATATTACCTACAGAGTTTCTCCTCCACAGGCCTTCTCCTGATATACTAGGACTGATTGCAGACCGATCGTCTCTCCTCAGGGGGAAAATAGCTGGGAGGACAATGAAGACGAAAGAAAATATTCAAGAATGAATCCATCAAAATAAAGTATGAGAAGTTGACGGGATTCCTTTTTTCCCTTGTTATATTCCTGATATTCCATCATTCGGGCCTCTGAAGCCCGAACTGTACGGATCTGTGATAATTTCGAACTGTTCGGAGGAGGCTCAAACATTATAGAATCTAAACATCCCTCCCGCACATTAAGTTTCGCAAAAGTTGTCATCATTGAAGGCCCGGATGCTAAAAGCCGCTGAGCGCTCGAACACGTTTTGAATTTGACACGAAGTCCAATAGAACGGCGGAGAAAAATGTTGAAAAATGGAGAATAAAGGATTCAGCCTTCAAGAACTCATCAAAATGCACATCTCTGTGATGAGAAATTCCTCCCTAGCATCAATAGTTTGTGAGATAGGCATCGAAGACTGAAAATTTAGAACCATTGTGAATTGTGGTTTTTGATTCGGAAGTCAACCTAACTGTGAACTCCAATCTCACTATTACAGATGGAAGAGCATTTTCTGTGATAACTGGATCCACTATCCAATCTCGTCCAATTTGTAAAGCAGCTCCGACAGTAATTGATAGTTTAGAAAATATAAAGAGATTGATGAAGATGTGTGTGAATTTGACTTGTCAACTTCGCATGTACACAGAAGATGCCTTGAATGTATTGTGCACATATTTGACCGGCTGGACGTTGAAAAGTGGCGAGTTCGGGAAAAAAATGATAACAACCGATATCAGGAAAGAAAACGAATGGTGCAACAAGAGTTAAAGACGCAATCGGGCTCGTTGGTAGATGTCCTTCCTCCCAACTATGGAACCACAAATGGAGGGAATACCGCCAGGCAGTTCCTCAATACTTTCAAAGAAACTTTACGATCAAAAGCAGTACACGAATATCTCATCAAACGGTTAGATATGATTCTGAAAACCATATCTCCAGGTGTAGATTTGAATATAGGAGCATTTCGCAGATACATGTTTGGAACAGCCGAACTATATGTTGACCTCTATCGCTGGTATAACATGCCTGCCAGTGTGCACTGCATCCTGCTGCATGGGGCAGACATTGTGCAAGCTGCGTCTCTCCCCATGAGAATGCTGTCCAGAGGAGCTCTGAAATCACGCAACAAGGACTTGAGACGTTACAGAGAGTACAACACAAGGAAACGTTCCCTGATCACTGAGATGACTGATTCGTTTCATCTTTTGTTGTTCATCGGATCCACTCAACTCAACATTACCGCTCAGTCAACGTGGACACCAAAGACCTTACCAAAAATCAAGATTTGATGGAGACATTGCAGTATTTCTTTCGAAATCATCTGATAATTGAGAGCAGGATTGAATTTCAGATTGTGTGAGATTGAGATCATACAAGACGATATACACAGTTCTGTGAATTTCATCAGTATGCTATTCGTTCTCAAGTATGAATACTTTTTGTTCAAAATACAAGGAAAAAAATATTTGATAAGTTTTTTTATGAAATATTTCATAGTATTCATTTCTCAAGTTGGCTGACATTTTCTGTCTTCTTTTTCCATTCTGTATCCACAAAACAAGATCTGCACCTCAATGTATAGTCATTCAGTCGTGTAGTCGACCTTTGGGACAAGACAAAAACCTACTTGTACATAAGAATGAGACACTCTTCATTGGTGCAGGACTTTTGCATCGCTGATTCATGGATTTCCCCCACTGTGCGTTACGACAATGCTATTCAACTACGAAACACGACGCTATATGTGTGTCGGTTTATAAGTGAGTTGCAACATTGTCAACATTGTTGAATATCTCCCACATTTTCCACTCTTCTTGAAAATCTTAGGAAAACTTCTTCGAACATTGACGAACAACTTTGTCGCTTTGAGTTTCCCCAAATCGGAAATTTCTTCAATTCTCCTCCTTGTGAGAAGTTGGGAACGCGTCTTCTCAACGACATTCGCTTATCATTTAATATCCATTTAACGATGAGATATTTTCAGGAATTCACCTCACTAGTTTTTATCGCGGACCATTGAAGCTGTATACCAAAGTTCGAGTATGTTCAATCAATTCTCGCTGAGTGATCGCGAAATGTCCTTTGAATTCCATTGTTTCTGGAGGGATAAAGATTCCCATTTCACGAACAATTGACGATAGGAACAAATTTCTCATGAGACAAATGTTTATTTTGATGAGTTCTAATAGGCTACATTTTTCACTCTCCATTTTGACGAATTCCTTTTTTTTTGATCCATTGGGCTTTCGGGAGAGGTCCAGAACATGTTCGTGTGCTCAAGATCGGGTGGCAAAACCTCCAATTCAAAGTGAATCAGATCGGATTATCATGTCCCTTCCGGAAGTTATGGGGGGGGGACCCAGACTTGACCACATCGGCATATTAAAATGACCATAACTCAGCGAAGAATGATCCAATTTCAAAAAACAAAAAACCGCTGGATTCGTATTGAAAACACTATTGAATGACGAATTACAAGCTCCCCTGTCCAATTCAACATATCCCCCCCCCTGAAGGGCTGCGGGACTTGGAGCTCCCCGTCATGATAACCCTCGATCCTTCCTTCAATCGAAAAAACAATAAATGAGAATTATCATGCCCCGTTCGAAAGTTATGGGGGTGTCTCTGGACTTCCGTAACACCCTGTATATACACACACTATCACTTCATCTAACTGCCACCACCTGATAGGTACCAAATGACCGTCTACTCCATCATCATCGATGGAACCACTCGGTTGTTTTCTTCTCCTCATCTGGCTAGCGCACAGCTCCCTCTCTATTCTGTGCGGGACCATTGTTCTGGGGTTGACGATTGTTTGATTCTTCTGGAGGAGGAAAAATACAGCCACACACATCGAATCAAACAAACCCAATACCGAAAGTAAGATGAGCAAATCAAATCACAGCCCAGGTACTCCGGAGTGAGCAGATCGCGATACAAGTTTCGACTGACAACTATTCCCTGTTTGGGGTACAGGGTTCAGATTTGGAGGTAAGGTGGGGGATTAGAAATTTTTGCAGTCTGTGAAAGTTTTCCTCTGAAGTAAATTGTAAGTAATGAATCCTCACTTTTTTCTACGACATTCATGCGACGTGTCCTGGGACCTTTCGAACGTATACATCGTGAATGACCATTATCAAAAAGGATTTGAGACGAAACCTTTCGAGCAGAAAGAAATCCGAGATCTATGTACAACATAGAATCCGAGATATCCACCAAATTTCCAAACATTTTTCCCTCTCCAAGTTCCAGTGTACTGTAGCTCACTTTTGGATGCCACTAGTTAAGCAGATAATTTCCTCTTCAGACTAGCATTCCACAGTCAGCACGGTCATACAAAGAAAGAACATACCGCTTTGTCTTTGAAACAATTTACTGAGTCGTACCCTTGTGGGAAAACTTAGTAGAAAGTACGAACCGAAGATACCATATACTTTTGTCACTTTTCCTTCCGAAAGGAAATATCTTGGTGGATAACACTAAGGGGAACACTGAGGGAAACATTCTTGTAAGGAATGGAGACACGAATTCTTCCCAAATCACAATAATTTATTTTCAATTTCAGCGATGACATTCTGATTGAAGTTGGAATAGATATGTTGTTATTAACTCCCATTCATTCACAATCTGTCTCATTGACGATGAGTAAATTTTATAACGAGATACAATATCATGTAGGTGCTTCCCCAACATTCAGCACCCTCAAATTCATACAAACAATTGTGAGGTGTTCGATAGTTACGTAATTCGGATTTCCGATTTATTGATTTCAGAGAAATTTTATTGTCAAAATAATTATAAACAATTTTTTTATGTCAATGATGATGTCAAGCCGTTTCTTGATTGCCTTTTGGCAAATTTTAGAAAGCACTGGAAGTGAGCTTATTGCCCTATACGAGGTCACTAGCTCGCGTGGCTTATTTGACTTATGTATGAGTATTATCAGTGCATTATTCCATAGACTAGGAGAATAGCACAAACGAAAGATTGCATTGATAATAATTGTAATTTATCGTAAAACTTTGATTCGCATTTCTTTTATCATCTTGCCTTTGAGGCCATCGTAACCTAACGCCTTTTTGTTCTCCAGATGTTTCATTATTTGCATCGTTTCTCTTATTTTGACCTTTTTGATTGTCTCATTCGTGTGCTCGTATGAAGGACATTCGCTCAATAGGACATTCATCTCTTCTTGTTCTATACTCATTATTCTCGGTGGAAGATCGAATACATGTTTCAGGTGTTCAGCGAATGTATTCGCTTTTTCGCGATCAGTTCGAGCACATTTATCATTTGCTTGTCTGATTGTTCGTATGTGTATTTTAGGCTGCTCGAGCTTTCTGGTTGCTTTCCACAAGGAATAGTCCGTATTATCTGTGCGAGATAAGTTTTCAAGATAATTTTGCATATCAAAATTTTTCCCTCCTATGATGGATTTTTTTAGATCTTGATTAGCTTGATTCAGTTGCGTTTCAATGGTTACTGTTCTCGTAAGTTGCCAAATTTTCTTTAGTCTGAGTTTCCTTCTGATTGTTTCAATAATATTCTCAGATACATACCGAATTTTTCCTCCTGTTCCTTGTACTAAGGTTGAAGCATTGACCGCCTCATGCATACTGATATTCAACTTTTCAATCACATTTTCTATGTCTTCAGCTGATTTTAGCGGTACATTACATGGAATTTCAGCATTCAGGATATTCCTATACTTTTCCCAGTCAGTTTTTTTATTGTAAAGAGGATGATAATTCTGAACCTCTTCAACAGCTGCATAAAAATCTATTATTATTGGTGAATGATCCGACGATAAGTCTAAGCATGATCTAGCCTCAAAACGTGCAGCGTTTATTCCCATTACAACTGCGAAACCAATCAAGTCTGGTAGTTCATTCAAATCAGAAGGCCAATATGTTGGCTCTCCTGTAGATATTGGAATGAGATTCTCACTGAGCAATGTTGAATATAATTGTATACCTTTAGGATTCGGAGTTGAAGATCTTGACCCGCACCAAGGATGTTGAGCATTATGATTGCCTCCTGCTATGAAACGATTCCCTAAGTTATGGAAGAAATTACTGAATTCTTCTCGAGTTATTGTATGTCTAGGTGGACAAGATACTGCAGGAATTGCGATGACACCAGTTTTATCTCCAATTATGATGTCTGTTGCTTGTATGTGATCTTCTTGAAAAGGTTCATTCTCATGATGTAAAATTTTTGACCTCATTACTATTGCTGTACCTCCATGCGCTTTGCCATTCGGATGATTTGTATTGTAGAATTGATAGTTGTGGATTTTTGAAAAAATTTTTAGCAGTCAAATCCGTTTCTCAAATTAGTAAAATTTCAATATTGTTGTTGATTAGAAATGTTTGTAATTCTATGTTTCTTTGCGCTAGAGCGCTGGCATCCCAGATCGGTGAACTTATACGCTGATTCATACCAATTTAATCATCGAGCTTGTAATCAGATTTAACATGGTATCAATTTGAGACATTGGCTGTGTGATCATTATTTCGAGATTATACATATTTGATGGACTTGTGTGATTATTCTTTTGATTATGTTTGATATATGCTTGAGCATATGAAACGTTAAATCTGACAGTGTTGTCGTTGATTATTCTGTTGTTTGAACTCATCGTCAACTCTACGCATATGGCCCAAAGATGCATACTTGTACATAGAGATGATATAATGAGTCTCAAGTTGTGGATCTCGTTCGAATCGTTTTTCTTGAGCGTAAGGACGTTTCAAGGCGGTTGCGCTAGAATCACCAATGGTTTGTAACACGTCTCCCTTCGTTAGAAGTTCAACGATAAATCCACCATCTGCGTTCCGCGTTGTGGTAGTATTGAAATGCCTCTCACACCTTTGCTCACCTTTTGAAAAAGTCTTGTGCTCGTCCTGAACCGTTTCCAATTTCCTAAATCGTCTTTTCAATCTTGTCCGACTGTAGTTATGCGAAAGCATGTTATTTTATTGTGTTTGTGGCCGATGGGAATCGTCAAATCACCCGCCAAAACCCAACTCAATTGGGTTCCTCGCAATGTTGGGTGCCGAGCGGATGCCCTGATTTGCCGATACGAAGGGGCCGCCAGAAAATATCGACGCCAACCAATATGTCTATGCTGGAGAATTTGTGAAAATGATGGTGAACCAACCTAATATCGGGTGGATTCTCAACACCGTCTATTGAAATGGGAATCGGTGGTGACCGTCCCGTAATTCCCCAGGGAACGATGCAATCGATCACCATGGAGGAGGCATTCATTCGTGATCTCAATTCAATATTCACAATCTCTGATGCAGTAGAAACTGTTTGATTCATCCCCGGAATCGATACGCTAGAGGGCTCCGCATTCTCGAAAACTCCCGAATGTGCATGTACTAGAAGAACGTGCGGAGAAACGCATACAGTTAGCGCATAGTTTCCTCTTTTGAACCTCTTCAAGACATTAGGGAACTGGAAGTTTCAGAGAAGGTGAACAAAAATAAATGGGATGATTTCCTTTGCAAAAAAAACATTGATTCTCAATTGTTGCGACGTGGCTACACAGTGAAAAAAATTCCGTCATTGTGTGAAAAATAAGTACGTGTCAAAATTCAAGTGTTGAATATTTAACTACGTCTTAAAATTCAAGTGTTGAATATTTGACACTTTTGTGTGTTCATTAAACACTAGAACCGCCGAACTTTTCTAACCCCCGAGAACCGCTATCGGGACGAAAATGTCTCATCAGTAATTGCACGCATTTTATGCGTTTCATTCGTTTCGATTCATTTTTGGAATCAATGTTTTTAGAAATATGTTACGTCAAAAGTCCGTGAACTTCTCAATAACGCACAATTATTTGAAGGAATTGCCAAATCAAATTTGACAACCCCTTTGATCACCCCGCTTCAGATAGGATTGACCTATACAAGGACCAGGGTAGGATGCTCTTCAATGAAAATCGTTTAATATATGTTCAAATTACAATTTGTTTATCCCAAAAAAGAAAAAAGAATGGAAAGTTTGTTCATTTATAATATTTAGGGTGCTAGGGAGTATAATCATATGATATTTTATAAAATATTTAATTCAATCGTTTAACTCATATTCATGTCATGAGAAGAAAATATTCTAGGACATCGAGAATTGGTTTGTAATTTTTGATTAACCAATATATTCCTTTGGGGGTTACCCCATGAAAATTAACGATCTAGGGGAAGAACATCTCATTTTACAAAGAAAAACGTGGTTTCCTTCTGGAAACGCAATCAGCTCGTACTCCGAGGGTTACTCGGTAGTTGTAAGTGATTGTTCTTCCTATCGTATGGATGACTTTATATAAGAGTCAAACTCTTCGATTCATGCTCTTTCAGGTGTTAAAAAATATGTATATACCCTTTAAACACGGGAGTGAAAGGGAAAGATTGAAGAATAGGAAGTATCGTGGAGAAAGAGAGAGATATATGAATAGAAAGAGAGAGATATACGAATAGAAAGAGAGAGATATACGTCCTCCTGAAATACATGAAAATTTACACATGTAGTCGAGTATGGGGAAAGAAGGAGGGGGAAGAGGATCGCTCAGTTAGCTTCATTGCGATCGAAGGAAAATAAGGAAAAAGAATTTGGATAGGAAATCTCTACTCGAAAGAATCCTTGTACGACGAGCACTAATGCTGACAGGAGTAAAAGGTTGGGATAGTAATTAGTGTTTGGAGTGAGTTGTGGGAGAATTCATGAGGATGTGATTGTAGAATACTGGGTTGTCGATCTCAATTTTCTTTAGGAGCGAAAAGTTCGCCTCTAATGTCAAGAGATGCTAGAAATAAGTTTGAGTTTTCTAACTCTCTTGTATAACGAACGAGATTTTTGTCATCTTGCGCCCCGTTTCTCAGAAAAATTCTTAGTTTGGGTCCCGGAGGGGGAAGATCACCGTGGTCTGCCTTTTCATCCCGTTTCGCGATGCGCTAATGAATGCTACGAATCGATCTTTTGATTTTAGTTATCCGATTGTTCACCCGGTCCCTCACTATGAAAAACCAAAAAAAAACGTTGAAGTTGACTCGAGTTTAATTGCGATGATTTTGAAAGAAAATTCTAATAAAAGAGAAGAAAAAAGGAAGGTGGTTTCCATTAAATCCTTTCCATTACTTTGAAAAATCACTTTTCACAAGGGAGGATAAAAGCACGCACAAAAAAACACAAAAACACTGGTGAGAAGAAAAAAGAAGAAAACGGAAAAAAGGAAACAAGGTTCCTTTTCCCCCCGAATTGTGGAGAAAATCAACTTACTATTTGTTCTCCCAGAGTTTCTCAAAGAAACTGATGTCGTTCTGGGCGGATTGCGCTTTCTGCTTGTGGACCTGGTTTTCGTAACTCAGGACCGCAGAGTTGAATTTTTGAAAATATTTATAATTTCGAATAGTCCTGAAAAGGACTATGTTCTTTCCTTTTCAAAAGATGGATGATGTTAGGTGATACACGGGTTGAATGTGTGTTCCTGGTTTGACAGGTCGAAGAAAAAGAAGTTTAAAGAATCAGCGGTAGTAACAGTGAATATAATATGCGTTGTCGCGAGGCGAAGGAATATTGTTCTTTCATGAGCAGAAACTCGCCGTATTTAAAGGGTTCGAGCTTCCTTCTAAGACAATGATTGGTCAAGGGTCTCTTGATGGGAAATGTTCTTGTCCGCACCAATGAGGAATTGAAATCACTGCTCCTAGAAGCTGTCGAGGTGTTAAATCATGAACTTAATCATCTTCGAAATCATCTGATTTTTTTATCTTGCACCCAACTCTCGATGTCTAGCGATGCTCTGCGTCGAGCGTTCGTGTACTTGACTTATATATATACATTACTTGTAAAATTTTTGTCTGACAGGTATTTATGAGGAATGAACGAAGTTTACAAACTAAAATTTGATCAAAACGAGAGTTTTGATTTCCATCAATACTTTGTTCATTCATTGATAGGAATGTTTCTTACAAACTATTAGTCTATCTAGGGGAGGAAAATAAAATCATTTCACGATAATTTCATCCCTCACCGAAATCTTCCTCTTCTATCCAATGGTGTAGTTGTCATTTCACGTGCTCTGAATTTCGAAAATATTTAGTCCATTAGGTGCAACAAGAATGCACTTATACGAACGGTCTTTCATGCATGGAAGAAATAATCGATTGTATCGAATAACAAATGGTAATTTCTATTATTTTCCATGGAGAATTCGTGAAGGCCAGGTTTTCATTCAGTTTTTAATTTTCGGAATTCTATGGCATGATGTAAATACATTATGAATTCTTTTGGAATACTTTGGGAATTGATTGTGCGGTATGAGAAGATAAGAGGGTTTTTCTCATAATCGCTATGATGTCCACCTGGAAGTTGGAATAAATATAAAAGGAATCATTCATTTTATTCAGTTTTCGATGAAAACTGCTATCGAAGATTGTATTCGAAATATGAAGATAATTTGACTTGGCGACAAGAGTAAAGTTACTCGTCTACGGAATGCGGGGTTGTTCGTGATTTGGCCATTGTTTACAATGATAACTGATCTGGCATTCGTATTACCGAATATCTCTCACGTAGCAATTCTACTTCGTTTCTTCTTGGTTGCATTGAGAGGTTGGTAAGGCGAAGAACTATATTTCTTAACAGGTTTGGGTCAGAAGAGAATAATACTATTGTATCGATGTTGAGGGCGTCGAGAAGGTAAGGGTTACTCACAGGTCTTCCGCTCATTAGTCATATGCGTACGGATGTCTGTAAGTAGTAGGTCCTGTCTGACTATCTTATTGATTGCAAGGGAGTAATGGAGGAAAAATGTTTTTAGGGGCAAGAAATTGGGAGAATTCCAGTGTACGTTACAAATAGAACATATTATGATCATGTGATGACACTTCATTCATTCAAATATGAAACTAACTGAATTCAGAAAATCACATTTTTCAAACAACCGAAAATATCATTTCATAACATCAAACCTTACACTGAAACTTCTTACAGAATATATCATTCAGTTATTTGGTGTTCACTTTGGCATTGATTTCTAAAAGAAAATAACGACATCATCGTATTCTAAAAACAATAGGATGGAGATAAAGATTTTAATTGAACAATGAAATGAATGGAAAAATTACTGGTAAATATAATATAAAAAATAAGGAAGAGGAATCAAACAGAATCCTAACCGATTCCATTACTCAACTTGTTTTGAAAAATATAGCCCAAAACTCTTCAGATACCCGAGTATCTTCTTTGTTAGATTTTTCTTTACAAGCTACATAAATATAAGGAATCGCGCCAGTACATTTCTTACAAACTGGTTTGTTGCATGATGCACATTTGTACCAACTTTTTCCGTCTTCACAAGATTTTCGCACTTGGCAGCGTCGACGTAATCCACTCCCATCTGACGGCCTCATTTGAGAACTCAGTGTAGAAGCTCTAGTTTTTTCATAATTTTGTGTGAGTTCCTTTGCAAGTTTCAGCCAAAAATATCGTCTTGATATGTTGTGACGTGTCACCTCTTCATAGATAATCCACGCGTTAATGCCTGCCAAATCTAAAATATTATAAAAACTATGTACGGGCCTTCTTCTCCCACCAGCCTTCATACAATAATCGCGAGTCATCTGATCTACAACATCTACTCCATACTTGGTTTCATTGTAACAAACAACAGTATCAGGTTTTGATTTTATGTCGTCCGCAACTCATACATCTGGGTGCAAGGAACTCAAGATTGAAACATATTTATTCGTTTCCCCTTGGTATAATGTTAAAGTGATACAATTATGTATAAAAGCTACTGTTTTATGTAGTGTCTCATGAGCTTTCTTCATGCAACAAGGTATTCCTCTTAGATTTTTCCTCATTGTACCAACCAAATTCGTTCGATTTGCTTTCAAATATTCTATCAGGGCAAGTGAAGTGGAGAAATTATCACATTTAATATTCCTCCCTTTTTTTCAAATATGGATCTACTAATCTTTTCACTACATAATCACCAAGGGGTACATCAAGAGATTGAAGTTCATCTTTACCAAGATGAGGAAAGGCATTTAATATATATTTAGAGTCTTTATCAACAGCCATCCAATATTTTTGGCCATACTTATCGGGCTTGGCAGGCATAGATTGTGTGAATGGACATCTACACTTTGACGGAAGAAGCTGTTCATCTACAGAAATGTACGGACCGGTAATATAATTCCTCTGACAATGTTCAATGAATTTATCCCACACTTTTGACATGAGAGCAAATTTGTCATTTTTCAATCGTTCTGAAGGTGATCTTTGATCGAACCTTAGGAATCTCATGATTTCTCTGAAGCGATTGCGTGACATGATAGACTTGCAAAATGGTATACCCCATTCTTCTGACCCAAGAAAATCCACTTCCATCCCTCTAGATTCACATGCACCTCATGCATACAAAAGACCCAAAAAGGCATCAAGTTCTTCTGAAGGCAAGGCCCAATTATCGATTTCCAATACTCTGCGTGCCTCTATTTCTGTGCATTCTTGAATGTGTTTGAGAATGGATTCTTCAACCCACAAACGCCAAGCGCTTGTGGCAAGTCCAGACACAACTTGCCTTTTCGCATATGAAGAAGGACCAAGATTATCCGAAAAAACATTATGCTGTCCACGTCTTCCGGCAGACGCTTTATTCGGGGAAATTTTCGTCCACTCCACTTTGTTCGGAGCTTCGATTTCTGTGCCATCGACTAATTTCCCAAGATAGCCTTCACTACTTGACTGTTCATTTATGCTCGAAGGAGCGCCATTATTTTTGGCAATCTGATTTTTTGCACTCAGATCGCAATCACGAGTAGCATGATGTCTTCCTGGCTTCCGTCCTAATGGGCAACGAAAGAATGTAAACTCATTCACTGCACTGAAAACATGAGATTCCGAAAATGAGAATTTCTTCTGAAATAGGTGCCAATAACATTTTTTTCTTAACATAGGTGGAAGGTAATCTAATTATCAGTTCCTTTTATATTGAGAGGAAGATATTCTTGACGCCTATTGTAGAGGAGATTCTTATTTTTAGAATATGATTTTTTTGGTGTGAGAAGATAATAGTGAACTACACACGGTAATTGGTTACGTTCAAATGCAATACTTCCTTAACTCACATAATTGGATTTGTAGTTGACTCAACTGAAATACTTGAATGATTCTGGAATCCAAAGGAAGTTGATTGAAGAATTGTGTTTGAACGTACACACCCTAGAGGCATCAAAATATACTATGAGCGTCGATAAAACGCATTCATCCCGGGTGAAAATAATTCATATATGGTCGTATATGAGCGTATATGAATCATATATGAATCATATATGAGCATATATGGATTTTGGTGATATATGATCATGTATGAATGAGACTGTATATGACCATATGTGATCATATTCAATCATACATTATCATATACATCCATATATGGACGAAAAAATGTCACAATTTTACATGGAATGTGATGAGAAACCAAAGGAGAGAGAAGTGAGATCAATGCTGATAGATTCCCCACTTTCATATATGACCATATATGAACATATATGACCAAAATCCATATATGCTCATATATAAATGCACATATGAACCCATATATGGGTCCATATAGGGAATTTTTTTTCCCGGGATGTGTTCATACATACTATAGACATCCATAGAACATTCGGAACGTTGAGTCCACTAACTCTTTTCCTAATGTATAAATACCGCGAATTGAGGAAAACTCACCTCTTCCTCTACTGCGCACTGGTGGAGGAACATTATCATGGGAGATCTCGTTATCACTTCCACTGAGATCAGTATAAGATGACATTGAACTTACTTTTGGATCATAGTCACTGTCATTCGAAATCCTATCAACATCTGCACCTTCCGAAAGATCATTCAATGAATTCACAATCTTTTTACACTTACGATGATAACCGGCCATGTTTCAAAGCTTGACTGCAGGAATGTACATGTTTTCATAACGTGATCGCACTAACAGGTCCACGCATGTGGTATAAACAGCAAATGGCAGATGGGACATGGGTGGGGAGGACGTACCAGTGGCTCTTGAACAGTGATGCCAGATTCAAGGCATACATCATTTCTACCTCCTCCATCGAGTCACTCTCCTTTCTCCCACCATACGGGTACGGATCAAGTCGGGCGAGCGAGAAAGGAAAAGAGAGTAACTATCAGTGATTTTCACTTTTTCTCGCTTGCCCGACTTGATCCGTATGGCAAGAGAAAGGAGAGTGGCTCGATGGAGGGGGCAGGAACAGTGTATGTCCTGAATTTGGCATCACTGGTCTTGAAGCGGATTTACATTTGCAGCCCACTGTATTCGCATGATGGTTCTAGTATATCGCTTATACAATGCAAGCGGTGACGAAAGCGGTTTCTCAAATCTAATCAATATTCATCATATATTATCATTCTTTAATGCTAAATTCGTATAAGGGACGGAAATGTCCCGTCGGTGGTTCTCGGGTGTTCTTTACAGTTTTCAAAAACGATAAACCTGAGGTACCAGATTGCTCTCAAACGTAGACCTATCCTTAAAATATTAGAAGCCACGGAACGATTTTGTCCCTCTGAAAAAAATACAGGAGATGTGAGGATTGAAAATTTGAAACGGAACAAAAGTCCCATCAGCGGTTCTAGTATTAACACACTAATCAAATGCTGTTCGATCGATTCATTTTCAACACATTAAAATTTTATTCGAGTTCGAATTAACACTTTATAAGTGTCACTCTGGAATCAACAGACGTTGAGTGTGAAGAAAAATGGTTAATATTCGCTTGTGTGTTGAATTTGACGGAAAATTTTTTACTGTGTAGTAGATGAACGTCTCGCGTTGGGTTGTATTCGATTATTAGATTGCGAGGCACTCGGGCCTGACTTACTTGTTACTTCGGATATTTGATATCGCCCTGTCAAGGAATCCAAGGATTGTTTCGAAGTTGGTAGATTGTTACTCGTGAGAGGAACTCGCCATTCCCCATTAGTGGTGTAATAATCTGATTCCGATGTCATCATCATCATCATGAAGTAATCAGTCTTATGACTGGTTTGATGAAATCCTCCAACCCTGTCTATTATCCGCTAACCGCTTAATTTCTGCACATCTACGGCAACCCTTATCTTGTATAATTTGCTTCATATAACTCAATCTAGGTCTACCTCTTCGAGTTTTACCATTCATTTTTCCTTCCAATATTGTTTCCAATAAGCTATCATGCCTCAATGTGTGTCCTATCAGATTACTTCTTCTTTTCACGACCTGTCTCAAGAGACTTCTTTTTCCATTTACCTTCTCAAGTACTTCTTCATTTCTTACTTTCTCTATCCACTTTATTCTGAGCATCTTTCTATAACACCACATTTCAAAAGCTTCAAGTCTTCGTTGGTCCGTTTTCCCAATTGTCCAAGTTTCGCAACCATATGATGCTGTGCTCCAAACGTAACTGTTCAAGGATTTCTTCCTCACTGCTAAGCTAATATTCTTCGAACATAGTAACTGTTTCTTTTGGTGGAAAGCCTGTTTCCCTTGTGCTATTCTTGCTCTTATATCTCTTTCGCTTTCACCGTTTTCTGTAATCAGCTCCTTAGATATTTAAATTCTTTGACTTGCTGAATTGTCTCTGCATCTATTTTGATTCTCGTTCTTCTTGATGTGTTCGCTGTTGTACGAATCATGAATTTTGTTTTGTCCTCATTTATATTCATACAATATTTGTCTAGTAATATTTTTTTCACAGTGTTGAGAGTATTTTCTAACTCAGCACCACTCGTAGCTCATATAGCTACGTCATCCGCGAATCTCAACATGCTTACATTTTCACCTTGAATCTGTAATTTCAATTGCACTTGCTCCTTCACTCCGTTCGTCGCTTCTTCTATATACAAATTGAAAATCAATGACGATAGTGAGCATCCTTGTCTCACCCCTCTTCTAATTTGTGCTTCTCCTTTTTGACCCTCTATTCCTATTATTGCGGTTTGATTCTTATATAATTCATATATTATATTCTCCTATCCCTGAAATTAATTCCTACCTTTTTCAAAATCGTAAACATCTTCTCCCAATCAACATTATCGAATGCTTTTTGTATATCTACAAAACCTATATCCATAGACTTTTTCAACTCTAGACTTGTCTCCACTACTGTTCTGAGTGCTAATATTGCTTCCCGCGTTCCCCTATTTTTCCTAAAACCAAACTGATCTTCTGCTAATCTACTCTCTATTTTATTCTCTACTCTCCTGTATATGATTTTTGTCAGTATTTTCGAGGCATGTGAAGTTGAACTAATCGTTCTGTAGTTCTCGCATTTGTCTGCTCCTTGTTTTTTTGGAATGGTGACAATTTTATTCTTCTGGGAATCTTTCGGTACTTCGCCTATTTCGTACATATCTCTGACCAATTCAAACAGTGCGTCACGAGTTCCCTGACTAGAGGCTTTGATAAGGTCCGCACTCATGCCATCTGTTCCTGGCGCTTTATTATTTTTGAATTCTTTCAAAGCCCTGTCGAATTCTGATCTCAAAATTGAATCTCCCAATTCTTCTTCATCAACATCTCCCTCCCTCTCTAAGAATCCCATATTATCGCCGCCTTTATACAGATCTTCTAAATGATTAATCCATTGTTCTATTTTTTTCTCCGTTCTTATCAATTGTCTTCCTAGAGAATTTTTAATCTCACTGCTTCTAGATTTCATTTGTCCAAAAAATCCCTTAACAATCCTATATGCCTCATCAATTTTTCCTAAATGTAATCTCACTTCTATATCTTGACATTTCCCCTCCAACCATTGTTCTTTTGCTTTCCTTGATTCTCTGATTATTTCATTCCTCAGTGCCTTGTATGTCTGCTGATCTTGTTCACTATTCTTATTCTTGTATTTCCCCCTTTCATTAATTAAATCGAGAATATTCGCTTGTGTGTTGAATTTGACGGAAAATTTTTTACTGTGTAGTAGATGAACGTCTCGCGTTGGGTTGTATTCGATTATTAGATTGCAAGGCACTCGGGCCTGACTTACTTGTTACTTCGGATATTTGATATCGCCCCGTCAAGGAATCCAAGGATTGTTTCGAAGTTGGTAGATTGTTACTCGTAAGAGGAACTCGCCATTCCCCATTAGTGGTGTAATAATCTGATTTCGATGTCAAAATATAGATTAAAATGTCATCCTGCGTATCGATGGGGCGTTCAAGGGATTCTACCGCATGCCTTTGAACATCATCAACCATGATTCTTGAATCATGAAAATTTTCCCCCGTCATAGCAAGCAAGTTCATGATCTCTTTGATATGAGGATTTACTAGTACGATAATACGGTCGTTATCATATCGCTTCTCAAATTAATTCCAAGCGACGTTGTAATTTGCTTCGGAAAACTCCAAAGATTGAATCACTCAGCTGCGTCACTCTTTAGAGAAGACTGCAGATACTGAAACTCATGCGTTTCGTTCAAAGTATCATTTTGATAGATAACCGAGATGAATATATTGAAAGAGAGCAGCGAGTCCTCATATTTGTCCGAAGGATCGGGTGAATTGAGTTTCAGTGACTTGACGGTCAGAACCCTATTCCGATTTTCTAAGTTGATTGGACCCTTGGTAGCAACAGAACTTTGAGACGCGATAGTATGAACAGTAGAGCTCAATAAAGGGACTATCTTAGCAAACACCATGAGATATGCCTCCTCGAAATGAGCTCTATCTTCGTGATTAGATTCTTCAGTAAGAATTCATATTTCAATTTAAATTCT
Source organism: Gonatopus flavifemur (assembly GCA_018340375.1). Taxonomy (NCBI): domain Eukaryota; kingdom Metazoa; phylum Arthropoda; class Insecta; order Hymenoptera; family Dryinidae; genus Gonatopus; species Gonatopus flavifemur. The sequence continues at coordinate 6,932,040 of JAFFJZ010000014.1, forward strand.
ATGGCAACCATTGAAATGATGATCCAAAATCTTTTTTCGTTCCGACAACTGCACGCACACTTCTAGGGTTGTACCAGTTATTGAGTACACCTGATTTTTGATGCGTGTAGATACCGATTTGATCACTATGCCTCCCTTCTTTAGGATGGCAACTCCAGCAGTGATCTGTTCCTCGTTGGAAGGCATTCTTATATTCCATAAGAAACCGAAACGAATACTCATCAATACCAACACCAGTTGAAAGAGATGATTGGTAATGATATCGCCGAATTTCTTATTACTTGGAACAATTTGCCCTCCATTACATACGAATACCTTCAATTTTATGATATCGCTCATGTTCTTATAATTCATTGGGAATGAAAAAAATGCTCGAATGAGTTTCTTCAAATATAGTACACGAGTCCTCTTAACAAGCAGTGGTGCCAATTTATTGTAGCAGCCTGACGTTTCGCCTAGTTTCTAGGCATTTTCAAGGTTATAACAATCTTTACAGAAATATATAATCACAAGTTATAACTTAATATCTACAAGAATATATAAGGAATATATAGAGAATATATACAAAAACCAGAACATAATAGTTCGTTGAACGTACGCACACAATGTCGTAACAATCGTACGACAGAGTGATAAAAATTGCACCAATAAGTTGGTAAACGGAAGAATGATAATTACAAGTAGAAGGTGAAAAAATTGTGGGAGTCAACGAGAAGATATCCGCACGCATCTTTCACTAATATTAGGAATTATGTCTTAAGAATTATACAATCTCGCATGAAACAATAATTCGACATTTTCGGTGAAAATACGAAGTGGTAGCGGAGAACGAAGCATCGAGATGCACATGTCGAGTGCCGAGAGGTTGAGAATCGATGTTGGAACGAGGAAATTCTTCTCCCAGGGAGAACCAGCACGATTGCTCGAACGAAGAGGTGATTCGACGAGCGACAGTGAATCGGCTGAGTCGATCAGGGGGAGAATTCCGAGTGGGAACAGCGGTCGAACGAGCGATGATCGGCGACATGCAACGAGATCCCGAGTTCGACACGATGAGCAGGGACATTAAGAGGGGTTGGAGCATTCTGTTGAGTGCGAGTGATCTCTCATCTCCCAGGAGCAATCAGATGAAGTAGATTGTTTCCGAGAGAGGAGAGACTTCTAATGGGAGGAAAAATTATTTAGTTTTTCCCGGTATCTAACACGCAACAGGCCCTTTTTTTTTGAGAAATAATTTTTTAGAATAAACTTTCTCAGCCGAATCTACCGTCGCAAGACGCCTTGTATGGGCAAGAAAGGTGTTGAAAGGGGGGGGGGGGACAACACCCAGTAGTTGATCGTGGGTGAGGATTATAGACGAAAGTCACATGGTACTCTCAGCTGTACATGGTCCAGAAATGTTATCTTATATAGATCCTCGAAGGGGGAAGGAGTACACTTGAACTGGACACACTTTTGCTGGAGTATGTCAATGATGAGCGATCGTACGTAGAATCTAATCGGGCAAGATGAAACGAAGAGGTAGATAATGTTGTGAGATTAAATTTGATTTCTCGTCTCAATTTTCACAACTGAGAGGATCATGGGTAAGAAAGTGTGTCGTTATCAGATCAAAGATCTAATCCAAGATTGAATTCAATTGGTCTCCTGAATATAAAGGATATAGAGATAAGCGTCAATAATACCTCTTTGCATGTCTCTCACTCACACATCGGTCACTATGTATTACGAGAGAATTTTCGTCGGTGGATTAATATCGATGGTGATACTGATAATCAACTCATCGGCCTTGATCGATTTCATATACAAATGAGAAATACAGAATTCTAGAAATATCCAGAGTTCCCCACATTAACTGCTATATATTATGTGATTGTGCAAAAACTTCGAAAGTAAAGTTGAAAAACGAAAGATGTTAAAAGCATATATGTATATGTTATAACAACGTTTTGTGCAGAATGTATGATGATGTGAATTCACAGGTTACACCAAGGTGTAGGGGAAACAGAAATCTTCAACTTTGGGGAGCCAAAGGATTATTTTAGACCAGTAGAGAAGTTCAACGATGGGTCGGGAGAATATATGGGAAGAAGAGATATACAGAAAAATATATAGGAAGATGTATAACAAAGTGCATGCTGTGTGAGCGCAGGAAAACTTGCTCATAGAAGGCGGCAGCTCAAAAAAGAGGCCGAGTGGATAGGGAGATCTATGTGCGGGCACCTATAATTTCTTACCTCATGCAAAAAATGAAAAGATGAAAAAACGGAAGATCGTGCCTATCCATTGCAATCGTATTCTCAGTGCCAGCTTCTTCATCTTGGGCATAAGCATTTTCATAACCACGTGGACTTTCGAAAATCGCTTTGTGCGCCTCCTTATAATTATCCGTTTGTTGTCAATCAATTTCCTCTCCACAATAATGTGGGTGATTTTGGTAGTGTCAACGGTGATTTTTATTCCTTTCATTTTTCACAATATACTGGTTGATCTAAGAAAAAAGTAAGTAAGTGAGAAGAAAAATTCGTCCCAGCGTAGATATCAGAACGGGATGTTCTCGGGGGAAACTATTCATGAAAAAAACTAAGTCGAAAGCGAAAGATTGAAGTAAACTAGACAAAATGGATTCAAAAACATTTAATAGACTGGAAATCGGTAACACGGAGTCTCTCAGCGTAATTATGGCCGAAATGGGACTATGAAACGGTTAAAAGGAGACCAGATTGGATCTATAATCGTGCGTGGTCGAATTTCTAACCCCGATGAATGCAAAGGCACACCTAGACAGCCAATTCAACGATTTTCAGTTACCCAAAATACTCACAAGTTCGAAATATGTAGTAATCACAATTTTCAGTCGAGACACAGTCGTCGTAATTTCAAAGGTCAAATTGTCCACAATGAGTCGAGAAAAGAACTACCATACTCACAGTTAGGGATGATATATACGGTCGGTCGTGAAATTTGCTATGTGTCGGTGCACGTGGTTTTGATTCAAATTTATCTAGACACACTCACTTTTTGATTAGCGTGATCATAAGTGGATGGATAAATTGATAAATTGAAAACGCAGATGAATAATCAATTTTGAAATAAATAAGCGGATGAATAGAATGAATAATATACAATAACGAAGAGCACAAGAGTAACAAATGACTGACCAATACTGTGTGATGATTGAAGACAGAGATTGATGAAGACAGAGCGTAGATAATTTTCAAATTCCTACAGGAGGTGCACACGCATACACATAACTCAACTTATGTAATCACTACTATGTAACGTTATTTGGTAGGGTATATTGTGGCGGACAGATGGAAAGAGATAAAGAGATCTCGTCAAAGATGGCTGGAGCCAGGGAAATCGCTGTATGGTGGGAGGTTATCATGTCTGTTTCAAACGGCAAGGTGGTGGGTCGTGGTGGCTTATTTGAATCTTCTCTTTTTGGTGAGATGTTCGATCATAGAGGAAGATTCTCTTTTCGTAGAGGAACTCTCAGCTCTCATGTTGACCGCATTACAGACGTTGGCCGCAATACGTATGGATTCGGAGAACAATCGTTTCCTCCAATGACGTCCGGCATCCAGAATTTCCGGATCGTTATAATTAAAGGAGTGATTGTTCTCCAAGCAGTGACGAGTCACAACCGTGGGCTCCTCCGTCAAAGATTCGAGGTTTTTATTATGTTCGTAAAACCTCGTCTTGAGGCGTCTCTTTGATTGTCCTACGTACACGGCATTGCAATCGTTGCAACCGATCTTATATACCGTGCCATTTTTAGTTCCGTGGCAGTGACGTCCTCAGGCGGTTTGATGACTCGCAAAAGGTTGTTACTATTCTCATTGACGACTCTGTAAGCGGTGCGAAGGATGTTTTTTAATCTCTTGTCGAGTTGTTTGACGTATGGAATCACCAGGAAGGGTTTGTCCGTCTCGAGATTGTATGTATTTGCACTGGTGGAGCGTAACGTCCACATTACAAGATGCATCCGTAACAATCGAATTATTATTAGAAATTTCATTCCCATGATGGAACTTCTTGAGTCTCTGCTTGATATGGTGATCGACAAATCTGGAAGGATAACCATTGTTTATGAGCTCCTTTCTCACGATCTCTATGTTATCCGCATGGTGTTCAGAGTCGGACAAGACAATCGCACGGTCGACGAGGTTGTACACGACAGCAGATTTTTGTCTGACAGACAGATCAGAGAGAGTTCTTGACTCTCAAAGTAGGCGCGAAATGGAAAGATTGTCAAACATTTTCATCAAGGATAAATACTCTGAAAAATGGATGTTACAGAAGACTTGTCAATTTGCAATTCCGTATGGTTCCATTGGTCGTTGCACTCGATTTTCCCACTCTGTTAGATTCAGTTCCTACGAGTTCTCACCGAACTCCTAAGTTACCCCGTGGGAACCTCGAAAAGGAGTTGAATTCTCTCCTCCACAAATTCAGTAAAAGCATATACACTCCAAATACGAGTGTTGATATGAATAAAAAACCGGTCTGTGTGGCCCCTTAACGTTAGACACTATCAAACGGAGTGAGTGATGAGGTTTATAGACCTTTGGAAGGCCGTAGGGCTCCGGTATCTCTCCATTGGTGACATTAAGTCTCTTATAACCGTCTTGATCGATGTATTTATGTTTTTTCCACGTACTCAAAGGACTGATTCTAGTATTAGTCAGCTTGGCCCAAGGATTCCTATCTATGGGTTGATATATTGTATCGTCTGACAAAAGGGAATCCATTTTCCCATTGTATTCCGATTTATACATCGAGACATTGGTATTACCTTTGTCAGCCCCAACATTATCACTCCATCATTTTACCTAATAAATTTTCTGGTGGAGTCATAATCTCGAGTGACATTCTTGTCCGTTTCGTTGGGAGCATAAGGAGAAGAAGCGGAAGTGTGGAATGGATGAATGAGTTGGTTTCTAATTCCATCTCTCTGTTCAATAGGAAGGTGGTCGTTGTTATTTCCATGGGCCTTCAAAATATCCATTCACGGGACTTGACGATGGTTACGATACGGCAAGCTGAATTTATTGTTGTTGGGAAGAATTCTTACAACATCGTCGGGAACTCGAACAGAGGTCAAATTCGGCAACCACTTTTTATTCATATCAACACTCGTATTTGGAGTGTATATGCTTTTACTGAATTTGTGGAGGAGAAAATTCAACTCCTTTCCGAGGTTCCCACGGTGTAACTAAGAAGTTTGGTGAGAACTCGCAACAACTGAATCTCACAGGGTGGAAAAATCGAGTGTAACGACCAATGAAAACATACGGAATTGCAAATTGACAAGAGTCTCCTGTAACATCTATGTTTCAGAGTATTTATCCTTGATTAAGATGTTTGACAATCTTCTCATTTCGCGCCTACTTTGAGAGTCAAGAAGTCTCTCAAATCTGTCCGTCAGACAAAAATCAGGTGTCGTGTACAACCGCGTCGACCCACAGTGTAACCAAATGCCCAAAACTTGGACAAACATATAAGGAGTTCTCGAATTTCCTCAAAACCTGGTACATAGAGGTCTTTAGGGTCGCTGATTACGAATCTGTTGTCAAAATATCAGAATTCAAAATGGCGGAACCAATATGGCAGACAAAAATTGAAAAATTCATCGGATTTTCTTCAAACTCGGTATCCACTGGTTATTGGGGTCGCTGATGACGAATCCGCTGTCAAAATCTCAGAATTCACAATGGAAGATTCAATATGACCGACAAAAATGAAAAAATTCAATGGATTCCCTTCAAACCTGGTACCTAGGGAATCATTCATAAAATACGTTCGTTTTCCGATATGTCTGTCTTTGTCAGACCTCACTGGCTTCACGTTGATCTGACAACGTAAAGCGAACGTATTTTATGGACGATCCCATGATATGAGGTTTTTAGGGTCACTGAGTCATGAGACATGATTCTTGCATGGACTGTATGTACTCTTTGACTTTTATCATTGCAAGGAACCCATTCGAAGAACAGAATCTCATTCTTGATCGGGGGTAGTGCGTCTAAAACAATCAAGTAAAACGAATCTAGCAAAATCTAGCAACAAAGGACGATGGAAGCATCAAATGGAATATCAGAGGAACCCATACACGAAAGGATAAGGATACATATTTTGACATATTTTTTTTAAGGTTAGTCAAAACCGAAATATCGAATTACTCGTCTGTTCTCTACCACGAATTTGAGTTGCTCTATCACAACGGTTCAAGATATGGGATTCATTTTATATTCAACGTGATATGAAGTACTCACCTTCATTATTGCGTCCCATTATCGCCAACAACAAACACTCACTTTAATAACAAGATGAAAGATCGATTCGCATGCGAGTTGAATGTGGTTCATTAACCGACAAGAAGCGACATGTTTGAATGACAACTTCATGAGCTTCCTTCATTGACTCAGATGTATGAACGAAAATGTGATGCATGTTTTGGGAGCTATGGGCATCCTACTACTTATATTGATGTATTATTTCAGTTCGATTGAAATTTGAATTTTTGAATTTTGTCCACCAGTTGCAACACTGTGCGACCGTGCGATTGTCTTGTCCGACTCTAAACACCATGCGGATAACACAGAGATCGTGAGGAAGGAGCTTATCAACAATGGTTCTGCTTTGAGATTTGTGAATCACCATATCAAGAAGAGACTTGGGAAAGCGAGGGACTGAGGATGGAATTACAGAAGATGAGAATGGAACATGTATGGGAAATCAGGGATTGATGTCAGAAAGATGGCTGAGTGAAGGGTGGTGAAGAGTTGAGGAAATCCGAAATCGTCTACGTGGAGTGAAGGGAAAGAGGTCGCGTGCATGCGAAAAAAAAAACACACGAGGTTAATTCATGATGAATATAATTGGAAAATTAACACCCGCGTGAGCGAAGAATACAGCTCGTGCGAAGATTATAATCATTAAATAAAAGCGCGCGAAGACGTTCACGAAGGTGAGAAATGAGAAGCGTGTAACGTGCATGGAGATCGATGACACGCTGGTCGTCAAGCGTTGACCAGCATTTGACGATTGATGATCTCCGTTGATTTCCGGGGTCACTCGAGCTCAGAAGTTTGAACTAAGACGAAGGTGCGGAAATCACACCGACGAGCATACGAAACTACTCGGTCCATACTGCATATCTGCCGATGCCATCTCTTACCTCGTCTATTCGTCCAACATTCCGCTCCCCTCGTCCTTGGACGAACTGAAACAGAAAACAGACAACCCCGGAGGGAGATAGACTACATAGATCCCAGAGTTCCGTAGAATCAGGATGGTGGCGCTGAAGATCTGATGCTGGCAGTGGGCACAGTTTGACGCTCAGCCTTCTTAGGACGGAGGTAGAAGTTTCCACATCAGCCACCCTGACTAAGCCGTTCGCACCTGCGTGGACGTAGATTATCCTGCCCAATGGCCACTTGGAAGGGGGCAAGCGCTCGTTTTTCACGAGTAGTTGAATGCTCAAATGGGGACGATTGTGGCAGCAAGTTACACAGCTGCGGACGTGAGCCTTGACGAGTGGTTCGGCGCCTAGAACCCAGACTTGTTTCTGCAAGAGAGCAAATGTAAGAGACGGCTCACCATGCAGAGCGTCAGAGTGAGCCTTCGAGACATAGAGACGACTGAGGATGGAGTTCTTTGGGAGAATCGGGGGGTGCCTCTCATTGAATAAAAGAAACGAGGAAGATAAACGACCACCCACACGTGGAATCGAGAATTCGTCAAAGAAAGGACTCAGCCCACGCAATGGACTTTCACGTGGGATGGGCGCTCCGCTGCGTAGAGCCTGTAGCTCTTCTTAGGAATGACTCTGCTGAACTGCATGAATCAGACTCGCTCGGGCCTGGCGCAACTCCTCAGCGGTGGGGAAGGTTGGTGTCTTGAGCGGAGGTCATTTGAAAATCTGCAACAGAAAGCTCATCCTCCAAGGTCGATGCGGAAGCCGTAGCTACCAGTACTGTCGAACGTTCCTCTCCAGAGAAATCATCGGGAAGATTAGCGGCCGGCCAAGATTCTGTGCCAAGGCTCAGCCAAGAAGGGCCTTGTCACCACAGTGACGATGTACGTAGTTTCTGGATCGACACCTCTCGTGGCCAAATCTGCCGGATTTTGCGCCGAGGGGACATGTCGCCAAATTGTAGATGGCAGCGAAGTTTGGATGAAGGAAGTGCGATTTGTCACGAAGGTTTTCCAACGGCTAGGATTTTGCCGTATCCAAAATAAAGCTACCTGGCTATCGAACCAAGCGAAGATTGACATATCAGAGAAGAAGCTGGAGCGAAGGACGTGTGAAATGAGCCAAGTCAAGAGCGCGGGTGAAACAATTCGAGTCGAGAAATGGTGATTGTTTTCACCGGAGCGACTTTAGTTTTGGCCAATGGGAGCGTGGCCCGACTTCCACCGTTGGCGTGAATTAATTTGAGATAGAGCGTGGTGGCGTAAGCTCTTGAAGAAGCGTCCGTGAAATCATGCAACTGTAATTCTATTGCATCCGGAGACCACCCGGTCCAGCGGTCGACTCGAATATCGGTAATCGAAGGGAGATTGCGAATGAAAGCACTTCACTGGTCTCGAAGATTATCGGCCAAAGAAGTATCCGAGTAAACGCCAGAGATCCATGCATCTTGCATCAAGATTCTTCCAACAACTGTCGCAGGAGCGATTCAACCCAATCGGTCCAAGATTCGCGGAATACACGATAGAATGGATCTCTTTGTGAACTTGTCCAACGGTTGATTTAAGTGATCGACTTTGTAGCTGAATAAATCGGAGCATGGCATCCAGACTAGGCCCAACGTTGGAACCGAATAATTTGAGTCGATTGAGGAGCTATTTCCACCACAAGAATTGCCATTAGGAAGATCCTGCAGAAAAGTGGGGTGGTTGGTGGCTCACTCCCCTAGCGAGGAACCGCCAGATTTCAGAATCTGGATAAATTGATCCCGGATGGCAAGGGCGTCCAAAAGATTGGCCGCACCGGGAAGAACGTCGTCCACATACATCTCATTGAGAATGCACTGTGAACCCAAGGGAAAACGAGATTTTCCATCTGCTGCAAGCTGGCGTAAAACTCGTAGCGCCAGGAAGGGGACACACGCAGTGCCGTTAGTCACTGTGGTGAGTTGGAAGTCGACGATTTCATCGTCGAAAGGAAGCCTCTAAACGATCCTTTGCATGGGCTGATCGTCTGGGTGTACATGGATTTGACGGAACATCTTAACGATTTCCACCACGAAAACGAACTGTGTTTTCTCCAGTCTAGGAGAGTGAGAATCAGATCGGCTTGTAAGCCCGTTCGACCAGAAAGAAATCATTCAACAATTTTCCATCGAAATTCGACCTGGATGCGTCGAAAACTACGTGCCCCGAATGATTCCATGGTGTGGGAGATACCATGAGGGAGAGGGTCCAGACTCTTGATTTGAGAGCCTTCTCATGTGCCCAAGTTCCTCCTACTGCAGCATAAAACCAGACTATCGAGATGAGAGCGATGAGTCTCGATGTAGCCCGCGACCCACGGACAATAAAGATTTGACTGCAATCTCGCGCATCTTCGAGCCTTCCTTGGGGGATCCATGCGTCCACGGTAGTCGAACTTGATAGCGTCCATCAGGAAGCCGACCGTGAGTTTTGGCGGAATGATTTTCACACGCTCCCTCTTCTGGCTTCAGAATCGGAACCTGGGTGGGAACCTCCTCGATTTCCCAAAACCAGTTCATGAGATCAAGCAGATTGTAGTCAGCACTACAATGGAGAGGGAGGTAGCGATTTGATCGGACGGGGTTTCTGCGAAGGGAGAAAAGCACACGATGTGATTTCATGATGAATATAATTAGAAAATTAACACTCGCGTAAGCAGAGAATACAGCTCGTGCAGAGGGTATAATGATTGGATAAAAGCGCGTGGAAACGTGCACGAAGGTGAGAAATGAGGAGCGTGTAACGTGCATGGGGATCGATCGTGCAACAAGAATATGGAGGATTTGAGAGGGATCGCGATTGTTGACCTATCGTTTATTAAACAAATTCTCGTGGAGATGGAGGTTTCAAACTGTCTGGTGAATATAACTCGACGTAATATTTTTGTTAATTTTTTATATTGCACTTGAATTGTTCCTGGTACTATAAGGAACAAGAATATATGAGACTTGAGAGGGATCGCGATTGTTGACCTATTGTTTATTTAACAAATTCCCGTGGAACGGGGATTTGAAACGGTCGGGTAATTATACCTCGGCGTAATGTGCCTGTTGATTTTTTATATTGCACTTGAATTGTCCCTGGTACTATCAGGAACGAGGATATATAAGATTTGAGAGGGATCGCGATTTTTAACCCCTTGTTTATTCGACAAATTCCCGTGGAGATGGAGATCCCCAGCAACAATTCAAGTGCAATATAAAAAATTTACAAAAATATTACGTCGAGTTATATTCACCAGACAGTTTGAAACCTCCATCTCCACGAGAATTTGTTTAATAAACGATAGGTCAAGAATCGCGATCCCTCTCAAATCCTCCATATTCTTGTTCCTTATGATACCAGCAAATATTCAAGTGCAATATAAAAATTTTACAAAAATATTACGTCGAGTTATAATCACCCGACAGTTTGAAATCTCCGTTTCCACGGGAATTTGTTGAATAAACAATGGGTTAACAATCGCGATCCCTCTCAAATCTCATGAATTCTTGTTCCCTATTCTATCAGCAACAAACCTCATGTGGGACAAAAAATTGACAAAAATATTGCGTCGAGTTATATTCACCCGACGGTTTGAAATCTCCATTTCCACAGGAATTTGTTGAATAAACAATAGGTGAACAATCGCGATCCCTCTCAAATCCTATATAGGCTTGTTCCTCATGATATCAGCAACAATTCAAGTGCAATATAAAAAATTTACAAAAATATTACGTCGAGTTATATTCACCCGACAGTTTGAAATCTCCATCTCCACGGGAATTTGTGGAATAAACAATGGGTTAACAATCGCGATCCCTCTCAAATCCTATATATCCTCGTTCCTGATAGTACCCGCAACATTTCAAGTGCAACATAAAAAATTTACGAGAATATTACGTCGAGTCATATTCACTCGACAGTTTGAAATCTCCATTTCCACGGGAATTTGTTAGATAAACAATGGGTCAACAATCGCGATCCCTCTCAAATCTTATATATCCTTGTTCCTCATAGTATCAGCAACAATTCAAGTGCAATATAAAAAATTAACGAGAATATCACGTTGAGTTATAATCACCCGACTGTTTGAAATCTCCGTCTCCACGGGAATTTGTTTAATAAACAATAAGTCAACAATCGTGATCCCTCTCAAATCCTCCATATTCTTGTTCCTTATGATACCAGCGACAATTCAAGTGCAACATAAGGAATTGACAAAAATGTTACGTCGAGTTATATTCACCCGACTGTTTCAAATCTCCGTCTCCCGGGAATTTGTTGAATAATCAATGGGTTAACAATCGCGATTCCTCTCAAATCTTGTATATCCCCGTTCCTGATGGTACCAGCAACAATTCAAGTGCAGTATAAGGAATTTACAAAAATATTACGTCGAGTTATATTCACCCGACTGTTTCAAATCTCCGTCTCCACGGGAATTTGTTTAATGAACAATAGGCCAACAATCGCGATCCCTCTCAAATCTTCCATATTCTTGTTCCTTATGATACAAGCAACAATTCAAGTGCAATATAAAGAATTTACAAAAATATTACGTCGAGTTATAATCACCCCGCTGTTTTGAATCTCCGTTTCCACGGAAATTTGTTAAGTAAACAATAGGTCAATAATCGCGATGCCTCCCAAATCTTCTATATTCTCGTTGCTCATAGTCCCAGCAACAATTGAAGTGCAATATAAAAAATTAACGAAAATATTACGTTGAGCTATAATCACCCGACAGTTTGAAATCTCCGGTTCCACGGGAATTTGTCGAATCAACAATGGGTTAACAATCGCGATCCCTCTCAAATCTCATGAATTCTTGTTCCCTATTCTATCAGCAACAAACCTCATGTGGGACAAAAAATTGACAAAAATATTGCGTCGAGTTATATTCACCCGACGGTTTGAAATCTCCATTTCCACAGGAATTTGTTGAATAAACAATAGGTGAACAATCGCGATCCCTCTCAAATCCTATATAGGCTTGTTCCTCATGATATCAGCAACAATTCAAGTGCAATATAAAAAATTTACAAAAATATTACGTCGAGTTATATTCACCCGACAGTTTGAAATCTCCATCTCCACGGGAATTTGTGGAATAAACAATGGGTTAACAATCGCGATCCCTCTCAAATCTCATAAATTCTTGTTCCCTATACTTCCAGCAACGAATGTCATGTGGTACAAAAAATTGACCAAAATATTACGTCGAGTTGCACTACCGGTCAAAAGTATTCGAGCACCTCCCGAGAAAACACGAAATTTTCAAAGTTTCATACCCCAGCCGGAAATTATCGTACATTCAAAAATAAAAAACCGTTTCGAAGGGTGAAGTTTGTTCTGTCAAGAAATCTCAGTCTCACTCACCTGACTGCAGTTCGTTATCAACCGCGTTCGGTTGAACTTCCAACTTTTCTCGATTTTTTTTTCGACTTTTCAAACCTTTGCATGTTTTTGGGTGATTTTTTCCCAGGAAAATGAGATCATACATTCAATAGAGCATAGATTCAGCTTCGAAATGATCCCTCATTTTTCTCCCTCGGATCATTCCTTTCAGAGTTATGTCCTTTTTGTGAAAAATGTGGATTTTCAGACAAAGTGCTGTAACTCTGAGAGTATCGTTCCAGTCAAAAACTGTTAAGGGGAAAAGAGTTTCGTTTCAACGTTCTCCACATGCATAATAATTTTGGGAATTATTGAGGCACATTTAATTTCCGCCACTTTTCTCATCTTTGGTGGAACACCTTGCAGTCTCGGGATCATCAATCAATTCAAATATTCAACGAAGAATAATCGTCAGATCAGTCTACAGTGGTGAAATTTTTTTGTTCATGCAAAACGATGCATTCATCGTGAAAAACTATCGATATTCATTTATCGGAACAAACGAATGATAAATTTCATATGCAACTGCTTCATGCAAAACAATGCGTTAATTGTGATAAATACAGGCCAGCCTCCTCTTACGCGACTGTTTTGTTCAATTATAATTCTACGGGTTATCAGTTATGCCTAAAACCCGGGAACAAGTCAAGAAACACGTGCTGTGATAGTGGCATTACGTGAAGAGGGATATTCTTTAAGGGAAATTTCGAAGAGAGTCGGTGCCACTAATTCGACCGTATTGTATACCATGGAGCGATACCAAAGTACAAAATCGAATTCCAATCGGGCTCGATCTGGCAGGTCGCGAGTTACTTCGAAAGAAGAAGATGAGTTTTTGCGTATTCAAAGTAAACGACTAAGGATGAGAACAGCACCTGACTTACAACAAGAACTGAATGCAACTCGTGATTCCCCCTTGTCTGTCTCAACCGTTCAACGTGGTCTGCGAGATTCTGGCCTCATGGGACGTATTGCTGCGCGAAAACCTTTATTACGTAAGCAAAACAAAATTAAACGTTTGAATTGGGCTCGCGCACATTTAAGTTGGGGCATAGAAGAGTGGTCGAGAGTACTATTTACGGACGAATCAAGATTTGAATTATTTGGAACGAAACGTCGAGTTTACGTCCGTCGAATGAAAGGTGAACGAATGCTTAATCAATGTGTAACACCCACAGTGAAACACGGGGGAAGATCAATCATGATATGGGGGTGTTTTGGAGGACTAAAAGTAGGTGATTTATTCGAAATTGAAGGTATTTTGAAGAAAGAGGGATATCATAGTATCTTAAAAAACCACCTAATACCTTCTGGAAAGAGGTTAATTGGAAACGGGTTAATTCTGCAACAGGATAACGATCCCAAGCATACTTCCAAATTGTGCACGGGATACATACGGAAGAAGGAAGACGCGCATCAGTTGCAGATTATGGACTGGCCTGCTCAATCCCCAGACCTCAATCCCATAGAACTGTTGTGGGATCAACTCGATAGAGATGTGAGGAAAATGAGACCAACGAACAACCAGGAACTATGGCAATATTTGCAAACATGTTGGAGTCAGATATCTCCTATGACATTAGAGAAATTATTATTGAGGATGCCGAGAGTCTGCAAGGCGGTGGTAAAAGCAAGAGGTGGCTATTTCGAAGAATCTGCAATTTGAAATCAGAATTTGAATTGATTTGAATTGATTCTGAATTTCAATGTTGATTGTATACATATGTACATATTTTGATTTAGAAATACAATTTGTATAAGAACAATTTGATTTTCCAATTTTATGATAAGCATGCTCGACTGTTATAATTTATCCTACACGGTTTATTTGAAATTTCCGGGATTTCATATTCACAATCACTGGCATTCTGACCACAAAATTCACGTCACTATGGAGTTCCCAACAAAACATAATTATAACATGGATATACAACAAAGAAAAAAAATGTTCACCACTGTAGACTCATCTAACGATTATTCTTTGTTGAATATTTGAATTGATTGATGATCTCAAGACTGCAAGATATTCCACCAAGGATGAGAAAAGTGGCGGAAATTAAATATGCCTCAATAATTCTCAAAATTGTTATGCATGTAGAGAACGTTGGAACGAAACTTTTTTCCCCTCAACAGTTTTTGACTGGAACGATACTTTCAGAGTTACAGCACTTTGTCTGAAAATCCACTTTTTTCACAAAAAAGGACATAACTCTGGAAGGAATGATCCGAGGGAGGAAAATAAGAGATCATTTTGAAGCTGAATCCATGCTCTATTGAATGTATGATCTCATTTTCCTAGGAAAAAATCACCCAAAAACATGCAAAGGTTTGAAAAGTCGGAAAAAAAATCGAAAAAAGTTGTAAGTTCAACCGAACGCGGTTAATAACGAACTCCGGTCAGGTGAGTGAGACTAAGATTCCTTGAAAGAGCACACTCCGCTCTTCAAAACGGTTTTCTATTTGTGAATGTACGATAATTTCCGGCTGAGATATGAAACTTTGAAAATTTCGTGTTTTCTCGAGAGGTGCTCGAATACTTTTGACCAGTAGTGTATATCGACCCGACAGTTTGAAATCTCTATTTCCACGGGAATTTGTTGGATAAACAATGGGTTAACAATCGCGATCCCTCTCAAATCCTATATATGCTTGTTCCTTATGATACCAGCAACAATTCGAGTGCAATATAAAAAATTTACAAAAATATTAGGTTGAGTTATATTCACCCGACAGTTTGAAATCTCCATCTCCACGGGAATTTGTTGAATAAACAATGGGTTAACAATCGCGATCCCTCTCAAATCTGATATATCCTCGTTCCTGATAGTACCAGCAACAATTCGAGTGCAATATAAAGAATTCACAAAAATATTCCGTCTAGTTATATTCACCCGACAGTTTGAAATCTCCATTTCCACGGGAATTTGTTGAATAAACAATAGGTCAACAATCGCGATCCCTCTCAAATCTTATATATCCTCGTTCCTCATAGTGCCAGCAACAAAAATGTCATGTGGTACAAAAAATTGACAAAAATATTACGTCGAGTTATAATCAGAAATATATCAAGGGTCCCATCCTATGCAGCGGTTCTCAAACTAGCGGCCGCGGAAGTGGCGGCTGCTTGCCGCCTCATATATTGTCTCAGATATTGTACAGCTGATCGGAAGTTCGATCACGCATGCGTGATTCTGTTTCGGTTCTTTTCCGTGTAGATGCAAGAAAACTGTTTCCATGCATTTCCGATTCATTCCCGCACGAATATACTTGGGAGTAGTTACATTTATTGACCGCGTGAATGACTTTCAATTACTTAGGTACATCGTAGGTACCAATTTGTTCAGGTTTACTTATGAGAAATCGGAAATGGAATTTTGAGAAATGTTTACGGTGTCATATGACCTGATCAACTTCCGCGGACTTTCGTTCAGGCCTAAGAACACAGTTTCCATGTATTTCCGATCTATTTCCGCACAAATATACTCGGAGGTACTTACGTTCACTGACCGCGTAGATGATTCCCAATTACTCAGATACATCTCAGGTTCCAATCTGTTTAGGTGTACTTATGAAAAATTGGAAATAAAATTTTGACAAATGTTTACGGTGTTATGTGACCTGATTAACTTCCGCGGACTCCCGTTCGGGCCTAAGAACACAGTCTCCATATATTTCCGATCTATTTTCGCACGAACATACTTGGGAGCAATTGTGTTTGGTGTTCGCATGCATGACGTCCGATCGCTTGGACACATCTTGTGTATGAATATGAGGACGTTTGATTATGAACCCAAATTCTTTTCCTCAGAAATGCATGGAAGTTGTTTCAGTATTTCATTTATCAATTCACTGAGGTGCATTTCAAGTTTCGATGAAACAAATTTCTTCCGCTCACTAAACACTAATCAAAACACTATTCAAAATTTCATTTCCGATTTTTCATGAGTGAACGAAAGCAGATGGGGACCTAAAATGTTCCCCAGTAATAGGAAGACATTATGTGCATAGCATGCATAACCATTCCTGAACTTATGGTTCGCAAATAGAGTGGGAGTGTACGGAAACAGTTTCCTTACTTCCACGCGGAAATAAACGGAATCACAATATGGTCCTAACAATACCTGAGTAAACCTAAACTGTCTACGCGTGTAGTGCGGAAGTCGGCAGAATCAACTGTGAGTCTGTGAAGAATCCTAAGTGATTGGAAATTCTCTACTTGTGTCAAATCTCGGTTCCTAAGTAGTCTAAACAGATCCTAAATAATTTGAAAACATTTCCTTCAAAGATACTTAGGTTTCTTTTGATTCTTTAACCAGGGTGGTATTGCAGAAACTTTTTTTCCGTAAATAGTTAGAAAAGGTTGAATAATGCAGCGCTCAATTCAAATACACTGGGCTTAATATTATTTTTATACCTACAGTATGGGCCTAAGTTTGAATGAACGTACAGGAGAATCAGTTTCTTTTTCTTAGTTTATTTCACGGAATTGATTTAATTCACGTAAAATATATAAATAATAATCCAAAAATGTTGAAACAATTTTCAGCACAATAAATTTATGTGAATAAAGTAAGTTGATTTCTTGAAATAAACAAATCAAGTGAAAAAATTGTTTTTCCTTTGGGTGTATTCAAACTCTCGGCCTGTACTGTAATTTCAATTTGAAGAACCAGTTTGTTTGGAACAATCAAGTAAATATAAATTTTATATTCTAAACATTAATTAAAATACAGGATAACAAAAAAACGACGGAAGGAACGGATCATCATGGTTTGGATGAGCTTTTTGCTGTTGTCGAGGAAATGAAAATGCAGCAAGATAATCTTGCGAACGATTTCAGAAGATTTCAAGACTTCATCATCAAATCTTTGACCATCATCTTAGCGGATTGGGAGCAGGCGAAAAGTAAGACACTTGATATTGATGAAAATAATACAATAACACCACATGTGATTGTTAACGAATGAATTATTGTAATTGTGGGTTCTCAGTCAACACGAATGATCAATTTGAATTCATAAAGACTCTTCACCGACTTCTTGAATAGTCCCCGCTATGCAACTAACAATGAGTCTAATATGAACTCAATTGGTAATTCACAATGGGAATGTATTGAAAATTAGCACCACGGATCCTGTTTACGGGGAATCTTATACTGTATGAGTTTTAATCATTATTAGAGGTGCGCGGGTATCCGAGGAAGTTAGGTACTCAACCCGATCCGGGTATAGAGTTCTATTCAAAAACTGTTTGGAGAGTTTTGGTTGGTTTAAGTAAAAAATCACAATCTTCAACGTGGAAATATCACGATATTCACTCACTTTATAGCTGTAGAATAGGTCTGAAGCGAAAATAAAGAAAAAGAAAAGAGTTGGGACTTAGTAAAATAAGTATTGTGAAACTGTGGACATCGATTCAAAGGAAACTGCTTCAAGAAAAACGCGTTTAAAGTTTCAAACTGAATACCGATGCAAGATGCAGCTCCATTTCGGAAGCTCAAAATCTGTAACGAACATTATTCTTCGTAAAGTAATTCTCATTCCGTTGTCTAATTCAGACCGTAAAAACTTCCAGGTTCAAGTTCAACAATAACATCTGATGCGAACAGTGAATGTGTGGATCTTGCCAATGCTGGGAAACCACCTGCTGTCGGATTTTGGCGTATGGATAACAATCAGGTGAATTTCTTTATGTAAATCATCATCGCTCATTGGTTATGATGAATCCTATGTTTTCTCGAATTAGTAAGAGAATATGTCATGGAGTTTTAATGTTTTACGAGCACTTGAGCGCGGTGAATCTGTCAATGTTTAGACACATGGTATGGTATACAGATATATAGTCCGAACAAGGAAAACTTTGCGTTAAGGGGCCCTGGTGAAAATGTCCACGCTCTGGAAATGAATATTGGAACAAATGAAGCGCGGAATGTTTCAGTTTTCGCTTCTTTCGCGCTTAGATACTGTTCAGCGTATTCTATCGCGTCGCTTCATACCCTTCATACGCTCCCATTTTCACTAGGGGAGTATTCTGGTTTGAACGCTGGATTTTTCAGTGTTTTGTCGGACGCCATAAAAAATATTCAAAAAATATTTGCAGTATCCATTTTTTTACTAGTCATGTATTGACATTTGAAGAGTATAAAACATTATTAATATTTGAAAAAAATCAAAAGTGGAAAAACTGCAGGTCGGCAAAGTGGGCGCTCACGAAAAATGAGTGTGTCCTAGTTTTTAGGATTTCAGTCCTTCCAATGATGTGGAGAAAATTTTTGAATAAATCCTTGAAGAGGAAGGATGTAGTTATAGCATTATGAGAGGTTGGAAAAAATTTTTTTCATAAAATGGAGGCGATTTGAAAAACAAGTTGAGGTAATTTTTATTTTTTCGTCTACCGGAGTTTTTTGATAATAAAACAAAATTCATTCAAAAACTCTTCGAGGTGCGATGCTATAATATATGAAGAAGCTCTGTGGGAAATTTCAAGTGAATCGGTTGAGTAGAACTTGAGATATCATGCATATCATTCCGAAAAAAGTACCCAGCCAGAAATTGAAATCTGGCGACATCGATTTGATATCGAATTGATATCTAGGGGATCAAACTTGCGTCAAAATTCAATAAAAATCGAGTAGTTCGATATCGATTTGATGACATGTTGATATTTGATTTCTGGCTGGATATTTTCGAGAAAAACGCGTTTAAAGTCCAGGTCAAGTTTCGCGCAGTCTGAAAGACAAGTCAAAATGAGCTGTACTGCTTTGCTAGCGAATAATACTCGCCTCAAATAGCAAATCACGGTTATGGAAGGATGTGATGGCTTGCACATCTGTTAACAGAAAGGGATTTGGTCCTTTAAAAAAGTTCTCTTCGTCCTCGCGAAATTCCCACATTTTCTTCTCTATTTTTTTCTCAAAACATGGGGAAAATATGGAAGTTTTGAACGTTTGTAGATGAGGAAAACTTTTTCATGGGGTCGTTTGATTTGCATGCTGATCGCTTATATTTACGCACGAAATACTGTTACAGTATGAGCGTAAAATGTTGAAAATACCATTAAAAAATTGTGGTATCTGTTGGGCGTGAATTAGGATGTCTTAAGAATTCTCTCGGAACATAGGTGAAAAAATAATCTGAAAACACGTATTACTTGTTTGAAATGGTATACATTCAAAGGTTACGAATTTGTTATGATTATACTGGTTTCTTCCAAATGTTTTGTAATAATTTTATAGAAATTCATAGTATCACATCAGAATCTTCTATGTATCTTGAATATACGTCCAAAGTCTCTTCACTGCATGAGATGAGTAGTGATTCAATCTTGTAATTTCTCGTTTATTGATTACGATTAATCTATGTTTCATTTATATTCAACAGATTCATTGCGGTCAAAACGTATGGATCGCCAAAACTGCATATGACAATGCAGTTTATAATGCTGAAAGCAATTCCATATTCGTGAAAAACATTGCATTGGCAATATTTGGTGATAGTGTATTGAAAGAATGAACCGTGAGTGCATCGAAATCAAATCGGAATAAACCAACCTTGGATTCTACGAAGGGTCTCGCCGTGAGGGGTATGCTAATGCTGACTTGTTTGATTATTTTTTGTTGAAATTTTGAGAAATAGAGAAGACAATGCAAGTTGAAGAAACATCATGTCTCAAAGAATGTCAGGCCTTATGCTAGTGTAGAGACCTCGTAACGAATTACTTTTCCGGTATTTTTTTTTTATTTGGATGGGAAGAAATGTATTATTGATGGAACAAAGTTTGCTCATATTTACACATGCATGAATGTTCAAATGTTTTCTTCTCACAAGACAAAAATTCACAAAATAGAGACATCCACATAGTACAGTACTTCAAAATGTCTGCAGAACATTGTCACAATGTTCTTGCAATATCTTATGTCACCTTTCTTGTTGGTAATATTGCGAGAATGTCTCCAGAACATCTCGCTTAATGTTGGTGACATTGGACATTCTAGAGATATTCTGAGAATATTCCTGAAATGTTTTGAAAACTTCGTGCTATGTGGGCACACAGCCTTTGTCGAAAACACGTGTTTTTGAAAAGTGACTCTAACATTTACGAAATATCTTGAGTAATATCAATTCTGCAACAAAAAGGAAAAAATACATTACAATATCTAGAGAATGTTGCAAAGGATTTGAAAAATATTGATTTCTGAAAGAATGGTAAGTTTTCAACAAACAAAGTCGATTTTTTTTCATGAGAAAATGACCCTGTGAGAATATGGCATTATAAAGACCTGAAAATCACACGTATCAATATGATTTTTGTATATTTCACCATTGGAATTATTCAATGTGAATACCTTTCGATTGTGATGTTTTCCAATTTCTTCTAGAAAATTCAAATTATCGTTCGTGAATTTTTTTCAATCAATCATCAACTGCTCCAAAATTCTTTCAAACCATTAAAATTCACGTATTTCAATTCCTATCAATTCCTCATTTCTTACGATTCCATTGGGAATTCATTTCGTATCGCTTAAGGGGATACGAGCATCTATAACGGACCTCTCTTTCTATCCTATGAATCTGTCTGCTTCTAACCAATGATATTAGTTACCGACGCTAGTACCCACTTGATTTCTGCGCAATTGATTGAGAAAGTTAAGGTGAGGTAGCATATGCCCGAAGGGTCATTCACCCGAAAGCGGAGAAGTTTGTGACTACTTGAAGAAGGCTAAAAACTCCTGGTGATCACTCTCGAATTGACAAATCATCGCATTTTGGGTAACTGCGATTTCGGGCACACGCTACCTTATATTATTCGAAGTTCAAATTACTTAATCTGTTGATTTGCCCGAATGCCAAGAGCTCTCAAGTTGAATTTTTAGTTAGATTTGGAAATTAATTTGTATATACTTTTTATTCCTTCAGAGGAATTCAGGAGTTTTATTCGTTCTCATAGTTTTGAATGAATAATTTTTTACAGGGGCAATCATATGGAGATTCTGATGAAAGTTTTCAGCAGAAATGTTTATCGCCTAATAATTGTGCTCCCTCGTTGAATAGAAGCTTTGTAATCCTTCCCGGGAAACAAAAATTTTTTTATTCCCAAATTCAAAATTTCTTAGAGCAAAATGTTCCTCCAAACTCGGGGAAAAATGGTGGTTTTGTGTCTGTCTGTCTGTGTATAGGTGTAAAGTAATGAGAGACCGTGGATATTTTCCGTTCCTACTATCCGATCGTTATGAAATTTTTACCGCGGTTATATTTGGTATCAATAGTGGTCCTATATAAGTTTCAACCTGATTCTTGTAGAAGAACGGAAGGGATGAGGAAAAATGTTACACAAAATTGTGATTTTGCGACCGCGCATATCTCGCTTTCTATTATCCGGTTGCAATGAAATTTGTATCATGTTCTAGTCATGATCCACTGGTAGTTTCATTCCAATCAGTTGAAAGGTGTGGAAAATTTCATTTTGCGATCCGCATTGTTTTACAACATTTTGAAAGCATGCCTTCCTAATCGGGATACCTGCGGCGTGGCAGCAGCCAAATCTTTTCTGACAACTTGTGCGCAAATGAAGCCACATAATCAGAATGTGTTAATTATGTTACCTCATTTTTGCACAATTTGTCAGAAAAGATTCGGTTGCTGCCACGCCACTGGTATTGCCTTATGTCCATATCATCCTAATGCTTTGAGCATATTCAATTCACGAGGTGTTAGTTATACGATATAAATGTATGGCAAATCGGAATTGAAGGAAGGAGAGGGTGAACATCGAGCATTGATACAAATTTGAAAATTTCGTGAATGCCGCTACCATGCAGATATCTTTCGTTCCTATTATCCGATTGCGATGAAATTTATACCACGCTCCAGTTATGGTTCCATGGCGGTCTCATAAGTTTCATCCCAATCGGTTGAAAAATGTGGAAAAACAGCCCTTAGCCATTTTTTTCCAACAAAAACTAGAAAGCCATGTGCCAATTGGCAGAGTTTTTTTCATGGTTTTTTGATATGTTTTCAGATAAATACGGATATTTTCTGAAGACTCATCGAAATTATTCAAAGAAAGAAATTGATGAAGAAATAGAAATGTCAACCGACTATATTAAGCAAAAAATTGCTGATATGAACCGCCCACCGGAAAACGCCAAGAAGAAACACGGTAAGTAAATTAACATTTGAATAACTCGAAACGTTATTGAAACGATTCTTACGCAACACTTCAAATCCTATTGCTTTCGATTTTAGAATTGATTGTAGATGATTTTTATTGAATTCGATTCATTGATATTCGTATATTCGTTGGCATCTTTTAGCAAATATAGTCCATATTCATTCAATTTAATCAGCAGCTTTTGTGATAGAAGTGTAGGTTCTCGGTATTTTCTATTCTTTTCAATACGAATGAATTCTTCATTCTAGATCCCAAGCGAAAAACGGGATTGAAACAATTTTTGAAATTCCTTTTTAATTTTGTTTTCTTGATGGAGGGAGCTTAGTAATTATACGGCCTTGGTGAATTATAAATTATTTATGTAGAAATATGTTCTCACTTTCAGAGGCTGAAAACATGAGTCTATGTACGGAACCAAGTAAGATTCCACAAGTAGAAAAAAAGGACGTTGAAGAACTGAATCCTGACTCCAACTCTGACTCGAGCGGTAGTTCCGAATCCGATTCAGGGTCAGATAGCGAAGAAAGCGACAGTCCTACTGCATCAGAAGAATAACTGGTACGACTGGTATCGTTAAGTGATTGTGGAGATAGTGAAGACTGTGAAGTAATGCTGATTTTAATATCGAGTAATTGTGAAATGTCGAGCAAGTGTGTTGAAGCAAGTTTGGTAGAAGGCTATGGCCTTCAACAGCATTAAGGTACAACGGTGGGTGTGGGGCTTCTGGGGTGGTCCTGATGTACCCCATACCGTATTGTCTCTACCCACAGTCAACAAAAAGTGCCATGGCGTCGGGATCAAGCAGAGTCAGCTGTCTGTGAGCTTCCAAATTGTGCAAGAGGATGAATTATTGAAAGTTATTGGAATCAATACGTGATCGTTACGTATGACCTCTTAGTTGCATTGAACGGAAAGTACGTCTGTGGAATGGGAAACTGTAGTATGACGTCGTTGGTTGTAGCACATCCGCGTGCCCAGCTGTCAGCCCCCAGAAGATTTAACGAAGGACTTTGTTTCTCTTCTTGAATACGCCGACAAAACTGCGTTGCAGGAACATCATCGTTTGCCTTTGCAAAGATAGATCCGATTGAGCTATACTGGCCCGTACTTCCATGTTTTCAGGGTTCCCGGTTTTGCCATTAACTCATAATTTGGTACCATCTGGCAGCGACGTTGGCAATCTTTATATGCGGTACGCCATCGAGTAATAGCCATCTCGATTCTTCTTGGGAATTCAACGTGACCCCTCGTAATGACTGTTTCTTGCAGCCTCATGCAAATACAATGAAACGTGGAGGATATTGCAGTTGCAACACATGTATTTGATTTTTTATTTCGCTGTCCGCGCCATATACTGCAGTTAATTCACGTGATACCTCTGTAAAAATTGCTCAGCAACATATTATGTTTGTTTTTTTTTGTTTTTTCTTTATAAATCTTGATTGTTGAAGAATGAAAAATTGATTCGAAAAAATTTTGTGATTGGAAAACAGAATACAGAAGAGAAACGCCAGTGACCAAAGGTAATGAGGTTGAATTTCACAAGAAGTGGCGAGCAATGTAGACTTCTTTGCATAGCCGAAGCATGCGTAAGAAGGTTTCAATTTATACTCTTGAACACGACTGTACATGCTGACAGAATTTATCCCACGTGTTTTCGAAAAACAAATCTGTGATTTCTTAATTGTAAGAATCAAGTGCGACTGAATTCCGAAAAAAGCTTTATTATCGATAAACCTTAATGTTAATCACTGTGGCCAGTTGGGAGCATTCAGGACATACGTATGTTATCATATTACAAAATCTATTAGTTTCGTATTTGTATATTATCTTTCTAAGTATTATATAAAGAATTTGATTTCATGTAGATTATTTGTTTAATCAGTTGATATTCAAAAAATATCTACATTACCGCGTTTTTTTTAAAGTATTGATTCTCTGGAAGGACACAACGTTTGGAAACATTCAATAGTTGTATTAGAACGTTCAGGGAAGTTTATATTGTTCCGGAGCGACAAAGTGACGGATTATATATTGGATATATTAGATCATTTCACCATGATTCTTTACAAAATCTGTGATAATAAGTATTCCTTTGCGTTTGGTTCGATGATTTGATGAACGAAATATTTCATCATTTGCGAATTATAGTTATCCCTACGAACATTGTTTATACATCAAAAAATAATTGCGAAATGAATGAAGAAACGTTCATATTATTATTATTATTTTTATTATTTATATTGTTACTATTCGAAATTACCCAAGGGGCAAAAAAGTACCCATTTAAACTATTCTTTATGGATACGAGAATGACATAACGTGAGTCACCAATCGATATTCGAAGTGAAAGGAATTTTTGAAGCATGGAAGTAGAAGCGTGCACAAATGCGTTAACGTTCTCGAACGGTGATTTTCGAAAATCAAATCTGTAACTCTTCATCTGTCCAGATTTATCTGTCAAAAGACAGGAAACATCGATGACATGAATGTAAAAAAGTATGTGTCCAGTAAACGAAATTAGAGTCAATTTTCATTTAAATTCTCTTGATTTACGACTGACCGATATGAGAACTTTGAACGCATTCATCACAAAACTTTATCTTGAAAATCGGTGTGAGTTCTAGCTCTGCCGGTTTTCAATCAATCGGTTCGGTTAGTTGTTTTTTTATTGTATTCGCGATATT
Organism: Gonatopus flavifemur; assembly: GCA_018340375.1. NCBI lineage: Eukaryota > Metazoa > Arthropoda > Insecta > Hymenoptera > Dryinidae > Gonatopus > Gonatopus flavifemur. Next base: position 6,957,500 of record JAFFJZ010000014.1, read on the forward strand.
TTTATCTAATGAAATACGTACAGGATTCCCGAAATATTAATACTTGCGTTTTTTCATTCAACCTCAAGTCATGAAATTTAGGATCAAAATCCTATGTTTTCCTTTAAATCGATGTAATTTTGTGAGGAATGCATGTTTTCCGAAACGAATACATATTTCACTAGGTTTTGGGTGACAGAAACTAATTATTGTTGATTCATCGTTCTGGGTCAATCCTGGACTAAGTTATTTCTCCCATCACATGACCATAAATTTTCACAACGCGGTCAATTACCTTTAATTTCAATGGGACTTTCTAATTCTCCATGAAAAATATCTGAGGAAGCGTCATTTTTGGAGGGTTCGAAGTGGTGTACTCCTTGAAAATACTCCTAAAATCAATGGTGTAAATCCAGTACACAGTAAACAATTTTTCGTCATTGTGTAAAGTGTTAAACTTTGTGTGTAGAATATTTAACATTCTAGAGTGTCGATTCAACACAATCGTTGTTAACGCAAACAAAACACGATCGTGTTGAATCAACACTCTAGAATGTTAAATATTCTACACACAAAGTTTAACACTTTACACAATGACGAAAAACTTTTTACTGTGTATGTTGACGTTATTCCTTAAAGGAATATTTCATCAAATGGGCAGAATGAATAGCTGAACGTCATTCCATCAACACGCTGAGATCATGATTTGAACGAGAAAAATTTGTTTTGTCCGTTTGTTCACTCAAAAAATAATTTCAAAAGTTGAGGGACGATGAAAATTTTCATTTTTGGACCTCCCCATAATTGAAAATGCTCTTAAGAGGATACTAGCGACATTACACTTCATTTTTATCAGAATATCGCTCTGCATAGTACTTCTCGGATTCAAGTAGGAGTGCTGTACAGAGCGATATTTTGATTAGATTGAAAACTTCGCCCGTAGTTTGTTATGAACAATTCGACTTTTGCCACGCCGCACGGAGAAAAACGCAGGTCGAAAAGATAGTAATCTTTATTAAAAAGTTGAGAATATTTCTTGTAATCTGGGAGTATGTATTTCTTAAATTTTTAATGAAAAGGAAACGATTCACATTTTTGTTGAATTCTATTTGGAAAAGAGTGAAGAATTATTGATACTTAATAAATAGTAGAAAAAAATATTGACTTTTCATAAGTCACGCATGAATTTCTACGAAGTGAATAATAAGATTCAAAAATTTTGTTATTCACTTCGTGAAATTTCATGTGCTACTTTTGGAAAGTGAATGTTTTCTTCTGTCCGATAAGACCCAATATAATTTTACCACTTTCAATCCCCAAAATTCTGAATACTGGTAAATGAATGTTTTTTTGGGAATATACAGATGAATTCCGACACATGACAGGGAACTAATTTATCTAGAATTACAGTTTCATTCATATGACATCGAAATTCGTTCTAACTGGGAAAAGCAGTATGTTGACCAATGAAATTCCATACGAAGACTGATAATTCCGAACATCGATTATGTGTGGAAAAGTCCAATGAGAACCAATTTGATTCCACAACTTCAACCATGTGGAAGCTCCAATTCTTTCCGTATAAATTCTCAATGGATATGCAGATGAATTCCAACACATAACAGGGAATTATTTCATATGGAATTACAGTTTCATTCCCATGGCATTGAAGATTCGTCCTAACTGGGAAGAGCAGTATGTTGACCAATGAAATTTCATACGGACAGACTGATTAATCCGAATATTATGTGTGGAAGAGTCCGATGAAAACCAATCTAATTCCACAACTTCTACCCCGTGGAAGTTCCAATTCTTTTCACATGGATTCTTGATGAATATGCCGATGAATTCTCCTACAAGCGGACTAATGATGGTACATTCATGATACAGATGGATTCCGATGAAAAATCATTTGTCTTTGGAATTTCCACTGTATTCCGATGAAAAATCATTTGTCTTTGGAATTCCCACTGTATCCCGATACAATTCGCGTTGAATAAATCACATTTGGGGAAATTCCAATCAATTCCAATGTATTCCTGGTTTTCGGAAGAAAGTAAATTTTAGTGGAATCCATTTGGAATTGCTGTGACCAAAACACATCATTGTCCGATGAGAAAACGTTGATCTCCAATGTAGTATTGGAATCCAGTGGAATCCATTGGGGTTTTGCAACAAGCTGGTGTTGTTTCTTCACTTTTTTGGAGTTTTTGTGGTATACACGATTGATCTTTAGGAGGATCCAATATGGCGGAAAAGGACAAGTATGAATGTAACACTATATACTGTACGTTGCTCAGTCGCCATGACTGACGTTTTCTGATTCTTATCACGTGTACCAATAATCATTTGATTATTCGTCTTGATTTTTACGGATTTTGAAATTTTCAGTTCTCCTCCTATCATCATTTTGAATATCTTCTATTTCTCCTATCATTTCGCTATTGTTATCATTATTTTGTATCTCGTATTACATTCCATTCATTTTCCCCAGAATAATCGATGATTTGATGACATCTTCGCCAATGTGGAGGACAAAAACTCGGGAAAAGTTCCAGGACTCCGTGGAGACTCATGAAAAGAGGTTTCCAAGGTCTTCGATAACTGATATGGGAATGCAACATGAATATCAGTGGATGAGTTCAAACTAAAAATTTTAATAATGAAAATGCAAACTCATCAGAATTTCCGTTCAACAACAGACCGCTGAATCCCGACTCGATTCCCAACTTCAACAATAGAGAAGAAAAAAGAATTTCCTCATCGATACATCAACCACGTTGAGTTATGATTATGAATAAACCCGAGAAATGGTAAAAATTATAGTGGTGCAACTTCTAGTCGTCTGCGATGCCCGGCCAGGTGTGTTGAACCCTGCGTTGCATTCTTTTGATGACTTCCACGTAACGTTCCAACACTTCCAACGAAAGATCCAATGGATGATTCCAAATATACTTACTGACATTACGTTCGGAAGGGCCTTGTATATGTATTCCTCACCGATATGACTACAAAATTTGTTTTACAAACTATCATTAATTCCATTCCTGAAATACTATGAATGAAATGGTTTTCTTTTTGTTCCCAGAGAGGGGGGAATGCTTTATGCACCATCAGGCAGCTGAGTTGCTCCCCAGTGTGTGAGGCCCCTGCTGTGGCTGAAGGTGATAGTTGCCCATCGGAGTATACCCACGAAAAACCCTCTGGACAGGCATTGATTCTCCCTGGAAGTGTCCAACACATTACTTTGAGGGGATGCCCTGGCTTTTGGGCGACGTTTCACATGGCCCTCCCATCTCTCCAACGAGCTCTTGCATCAAGATAATTCCTTTCCCTCCTGGTCCCAGTTTGGGACCGATCGTTGTCGGGGGATGAGAAACGTGGGAGAGTGATAATTATCCTTAGTAAATAGGACGAGACAAAACAGATGGATAAATAGATAAATAAATGAATGAATATGTAAATAGGGTCAGGGGGATTGAGAGCGGGTGTATAAAGGAAAACAAACAAAAACCATGTATGGATAAAATCAGTCGAAAGATCAAATGAATGAAGACCTTTCAGTTCTCGAGTGGGATAAGGTCTTCGCGTCCTTCTCGCCACCCTGTTCTTCCCGACCCACTGGGAGTTGGTGTCGGAAACCTCCTCTTCCTCCTCTATGGCATTTAGCTACCACTGCATGACGTCAGTCCATTTTCTGACCCTGAAGGGTCCATCTTCGATTGTCCTGTTGACGTTATTCCCGACCCCATAGGACTCGTTTATGGACTTTACCTCAGTAGCTATCAGAGGGAGCAGCTCTCCCATGTCTTTTTGGAGGGGAGACGATCCCTCCCTGCGCTCCACTAGTCCACGCGTTTCCACCATGGTGTCCACGGTACAACCGAACAGAGCACTCAAAATGCTGGCTACACTGTTGACGCTATCCCTGCGCGTGAGGGCCTCACCATGCCAAGGTGTTTTTGGCACTATGAGGCTCACACCTTAACTCAGCACATTAGTTTCGACGGAGGTCAAGTGGACCACCTCTATTGTACCACGGTCATATGATGACGACGCTGCGTGGCCCGTTCGCACACCACTGTCAAGCACCGGGACTGAGGAGTCTGATCTCCTCTGCACCGCAAGTTTATTCACATCAGTCGTACCCTCCATGTTCTTTTCTTTTCCATAATTCATTCGTTTCTAGAGCGGCCACCCCTGACATGAAGAACAGATGCCGACCAGGACGCTGGCCAATGTGGGAACAGATGCGCCTGGATTCCCACAAGGGTGGGATTCATTCCCTCATCCGCGGTCGAGACCGTTGGCCGGATATCATCTGTAAACCAAGGCAGGGGCCCTTACGGGGTGTTACCATCCGGAGTCAGATGGACCGCGGTTTTCAGAGGAATTTTTTTCCTCTATCCTTCTCCTTCCCCATCACTTGCGATATGGGATCCCGGGCGTGTGACCGGTTCAAAGCGGAGTTGAATAGAATTGGATTACAAAATACGAGAATGATAATAATGATGGTATGACGAAAAAAATGTAATGGAAACCAAAAGACTGATAAAAGTAGGGGAAAAGAGTAACCGCTTTCGGAATCTGAAGATTCAAAGAAATGAGCAAATGATTCTTGGTACGTCCACCTCCACGTGATGATGATTGGGGAACATCAGTTATAATCGCTGGGCAACGTAGAGTATAGTGTAACATTCTCACACGTCTTCTTCAAGTTTTCAACTCTCATAGTAGATTCGCCGTTTGGGATTTTGATAATCCAAATCTGAATCCATGAATTCAGAGGCTTTTTCAACTTTGTACGTCATATGGGGCAAAATTTCTCAAGCGTACCAGCTCAAAAATTTTTACCTCCACAATCTTTCTGAAATTTCACTGAAATGTAGTACTAGTTAGTGACTTTTAATCCTATGAAGGATTGTGCTCTGGTACCTCTGGTTATCAAACTACAGGGGTCAAAAATTCACAGATTTCGTTTATTCAGCTCTTTTGAAGATATAATTTCTGAAATGACATTTTTTCATAAAATTAGTTCCGATTTTGTTTTTTGTAGCTTCTTTCCTGTTCTTTACAATGGCGTAATCTGTTTTTGTGAGAAAAAATTTTTCCAACAAATTTAGCGAGTTCAAAGTTATTTTTGCATTCTTTTTCGATTTCGACAATTTTGGAAATTTTTCCTGTTAGCTCATCTGAAAGGTGGATTCTTCAGCTTTGGAATCGTGTAGGAGGAATTATGGGGAGCGAGTTTGATCTGGCATTCGCAACGGTTTCAAGCGCGCGTGTCGCATATTTCTATTATCTCCTGATACGATTCGTCATACCGTTGACGCGGAATACAAGTGAAACGAACTGTTTTTCAATGGGATATGATTTTGTAATCATGCCAATGATTTCATACAATTTTACCGCACCATTATATTATCAAACTTTATCAATAGCAGTTTTTGGAATTATGAAACATAATCATGAATAAATACACATAATATAATAACTATGGAATAATTCTGCTCGAAGCAATATATTTATCTCTCTTTTGAAACGATCCACGAATCGATCCAATTTTTTACTTCTTCATAAGACCGGAAGTGCTGGTCAGCTAGGCCGTGTCCCATGGATCGAAACAAGTGATAGTCCAAGGGAGCAGCGTCTGAAGAATACGGCGGGTGGGGTAGGACTTTCCATTTCGTAGTTTCCAAGTATGTCTTGACCACTTTCGCAACATGGGGTCGAGCATTGTCATGCTGTCTAATCACTTTATCATGTCTCTCGTTGTATTGCAGCCGTTTGCCTTCCAATGCTCGGCCCAAACGCATTAATTGCGTTCGATACTGATCGCCTGTGATTGTTTCAGTCGGTCTTAACAACTCATAATGCACTACGCCGAGCTGGTTCCACCAAATACTGAGCATAACCTTGGAACCGTGAATATTCGGTTTGGCCGTCGACGTGGAAGCATGGCCGGGATATCCCTATAATTTTCTGCGCTTGGGAATATCGTGATGGACCCATTTTTCGTCCCCAGTTACAATGCGATCCAGAAATCCCTCCCGCCTTTGCCTTGCAAGCAGCTGTTCACAAACACACACACGCTGTTCAACATCTCCCGGCTTCAACTCGTACGGCACCCAATTTCCTTGTTTCTGAATCATTCCCATGACTTCAAGGCGTTTTGAAATGGCGGGTTGCGTCACTCCCAATGATCCTGCCAATTTCTGTTGCATTTGACACCAGTGTTGATCAAGTAATGCCTCCAATTCTGCATCTTCGAAAACCTTCTTTCTTCCACCGCCATGCTGCTCTTCGACGTTGAAATCACCGTTATTGAAGCGTTGAAACCACTCTCGGCACGTTCTTTCACTTATAACGGCCTCGCCATAGGTATTCGAGAGCGTTCGATGAGCCTCAGCCGCAGATTTCTTCATATTGGAGCAGAAAATTAAAACCTCCCGCAAAGGACGAGAATTTAGCTCGTAAGCTGACATGTTTAATCGAGAATAACTTCATGATGCGGACACAAATCGATTAATATCTCGATGGCGTTATGTTTACAAATACCTACGAGGTGTGTAAGTATGAAACCGGAATTTGCCCATAGGTGGCGCTAGATGTCGATGCAGTTACCGACACATTACATCAGCGGTGTCCTGTTATTGTATCGATATCCGACAAAGATTTCCAACTCACAATGACACGAGTTCCATTCAGTAGCATTAGTTTATTAGAGATAAACATGTCGAGTTTTGTGCCAACAAATTACGATTTGCGGACAGCACTACTTTCCTGTTTTCATCTGAAGAAAACCGCAGCCGAATCGCATCGAATGCTTGTGGAGGCGTTCGGTGAGCATGCTCTCGGTAAAACACAGTGTTTCGAGTGGTTCAAACGGTTCAAAAGTGGCGATTTTGACGTCAGGAACGAAGAACGTGGAAGACAACCGAAAAATTTTGAAGACGCTGACCTGCAAGCCTTGTTGGACGAATACGACGCTCAAACGCAACAACAACTGGCGGATCAGTTAAAGGTGACCCGAGGAACCATCTCCCTTCGGTTGGAAGCCATGGGAAAGATACAAAAGGTGGGGAAATGGGTTCCACATGAAGTCAACGAAAGACAGTAGGAAAACCGCAAAACACCATGCGAAACGCTGCTTGCCAGGTTCCAAAGAAAGTCATTTCTCCAATGAATTGTGACTGGCGATGAAAAGTGGATATATTTCGAGAATCCTAAGCGCAAAAAGTCATGGGTTACTCCGGGTGAACCGTCAACATCGACGGCAAGACCAAACCGCTACCGACGAAAGACAATGCTGTGTGTTTGGTGGGATCAGAAGGGCGTAATCTACTACGAGCTGCTGAAACCTGGGGAAACTGTCAATACTCAACGCTACCGACAACAAATGATCGATTTGGATCGAGTTTTGCGTGAAAAACGACCAGAATACCAACAAAGACAACACAAGGTGATTTTGCTGCATGACAATGCACCAGCACACAAAGCAAAACAGGTCCAGGAAACGATAGAGTCGTTCCGTTCGTAGATTCTTCAGCACGCGCCTTACTCACCGGACCTTGCCCCATCCGATTACTACTTGTTCGCATCGATGGGACACGCACTTGCTGAGCAGCGCTTCACTTCTTACGAAGATGTACGAAAATGGCTCGATGACTGGTTTGCCTCAAGAGAGCAACAGTTCTTTTGGCGCGGAATCCACAAATTGCCAGAAAGATGGGAAAAATGTATAAATAGCGACGGACAATGCTTTAAATAAGTTATTTTGTATCATATCATCACAATAAACGTGTTTCTTCTGTACAAAAATTCCGGTTTCATATTTACACACCTGGTGAGCGTATTTTATGACATCTATGATTCATTTATTCCAACTACCACTCACCGCTACAGCCATCTATTGCATGACGGCGAAAGCAAAGTTATACACCTAATAATATCCATAATTTTGTTACGTCAAGAAAAAATGATGAAAGAATTGTTTCCTGTTATTCTTGTTGATTCTTCATTCAAAACGCGTTATATTACTCTCACAGGTGATCTGAATGAAAATCTGATCTCATCAATCGAGATGACATGCCCAAAAATAGTAGGGAAGGTTGGTGATCAATTATTCAAACTCCATTCCAATATCACCTGCTACGGTTGAAATCAAGGTTCGATTTCAATTCTATTGAGCGTCAATGGGTCAATCTGTGCATGCATTTTGTTCTTGAATAAATGCATTTCGGACCACCAAAAACGGATCCGATTCATTTGTACTCCCAATAAAAAGTGATTACACGAAATTAGCACTCTGAGTGTATTGAGATAAAACACTTGATTTGCAATATAACGATAATAGAAGTATAACTCACTATCTTTTGAATGTTTACTTTAGATGGTAAATCCCTAGGGAACATCGTCATCAAGAAAGCGAACATACTCATCGTAACACCTAAAATAATCCACCCCAACCACCATGCACCTAACCACCGAGGATCATTTCTCGTAATCATTGGCTGCAAAGTTGGATCTATGTAAAGACTCAAGCAAGCGTAACCAAGCACAAATCCTACCGCTGGACCGATCGTGCGTAGGGCAAAAGTCAAACCTGGAGACAGACATAATTATCACCAACTAATGTGGACTTTAATACGGATCATATCAATGTGATATTTGTTTGATAACTTACCCAATAACATAGGTGTATTTTTTTTCTTTGTATTGTCATCCAAGTACGTTTGGCCCAAACCGTAATACAAAGTTGTCCCAATACCTAGAATGAATTGTGAAATGAAGACCAGGAACCTTGGTAAAACACTGACATCTTGAAGAGCTTCTTCATCACAACTATTCTGGCTATTTGTAGAGGAGCATAACGTCCAATCTTTGGTTATGTTTCTACTTGTAGCATTCAGAAGGCTTTGATCCAAATATTCCTTCGTCAAAGCAAGTGCATCTCTTCCTGGTCCGTATATAAAATGTGGCAATGCAAGTACTATACAAGATATTGCACTGAGCCCAACTCCTATCGCTATCCATCGCGGCCGATGACTTGATCCTCCGTAATAAGTCAATATCAAAGAGAGTATTTGGGAAATCTCGTTACCAGAAAGAATTATACCTGTGAACAAGAATCATTCATTTCATCTTATTGTAAGTAAGATTATGATATAATCCATCGAATCGTTCAACTTGGCTCCAAGTTTTTGTGAGGAATTGCTTTCAAATTTCGTTTAATTCAGAATTCCATTGTATCTCGACGCAGGATAATTGTTAGTTAATTACAGCATTTCAATTCATCTTATTCAGATGATTCTAGGATAAACCTTTTGCACCCATCCTGCTCAGTGATGCCAGCATTTGGTCGCCCGAGTCGATTTTCCCTCTCCACCACATCTGTCTGTATAAAAATGTCACACACACAATCAAACCTCCGACAAAAGAAATTTGATTGTATACAGCGTGATGGAGGGGGCGAATCGACTCGGTCGACCAAACGCTGGCATCACTGATCCTGCTTTGTGTCTGAGAAAGTTGCATGAAAGAGGAATCTCAGTATTGATGATGTTCAAATCATAAAGAAGAGACCCGAGTGAAAAATGTGCTTGTGAAAGTGATCAATCGTCTGGTCACGTTCAATGACCGGGTACTCGCGTAATGCATCTCAGAAACTGACCGCTTCTCAAGTTCACTCAGTACAATTTTGTATATGCATTTCCCCGGCATATAAAAATCAATGTACTTGACATAATATAATAGTCCCGATATGTTCTCAAAGAAACTTTTCATGAATTCATTGTGGAATCCTGAGAATTCCTGTTAGGACAGGAATGAGTTCTGTACAAACTCCTCGTATTCTACAAAAAGTCTCAAAACAACCCTTAAGACTCCAAAGTAAATTCTCTCGAAGCTGACATGATGATTGTTTGTTTAGGCTGTGCTTTGTTGTGTAATTGGTCCATATCGGTACTATGCAGTTAGTATTTGTCCATTCATTAGTTCTCCACTTCATTCAATTTGATAAGAGAGGGTTGAGTCCTAAGTAAGCTCGACGAAGCTGATTGGAATCGGATAGGAATTGCACAAAAGTCGGTACGAAATTGGGAGTGATAAGTGGTTGGACAGCAGACCAATTATAAGAATAGAAATCTTCAATCCATGTCCATGCGATGCAGATTCAAATGTATTTACCGAGATCATCCTTAATGAAGGAAATAATTGACACAGTATATCAGTCAGTATAGTGGACACGTATAATGTACACAGCCCACTCAAGTAACACGAGAGGTTAAAAAAGCTACGAACGTGTTTGGAGAATCTTGCGTATGTGCTCCGAACGAGACTGTTCCGAATAATTATCCGCTGTGTGTCTCAGTGAGATGTCTCGACGAATTCATCTAAAATGGTCTCATTTGCACATTCCTTCAATACTCAGAGAATAATCATAGCACATCTGAGAAGTTCTTGTACCACTTGGGGATTCATGTTGTCAGAAAATCTGGAGACCTGTCTGTCTGTCCATCCTTCCGTCCGTCTCTCTGTCTGTCTGACAACTATGAGTCAACCTACGACGATCTCATATTCATCACCTGACTTGAAACAACGGAAGATGGACAAGTCATATTGTGAACGCTAATGATAAGAATTCCAGGTTGATGGATTATCCATGTCAGTACACAGAAAAAAAACTATCTTCTATCAAGACAATAATGTTTTCGTTATATATGGAACACGGATTGTCTCAGTTCAATGCAATTTGCTCTGAATCAAACACAGGAAAAAACAAAATTTTTGATTCAAAGCAAATCGCATTGAACTGAGACAATCCGTGTTTCATATATAACGAAAACAGTAATTTCTTGATATAAGATAGTTCTTTTTTCTGTGTAGATTTCCGCAAGTCGCGATCTTTTGCAACATGCAAGAAAAGGGATACTTGCAATAATTTCTTACGCAGTAGATTATACATCATCTGCAGGGCCAGATCAAGGCTGGTGAAGGTGCTGGGGCCAGGAAGATGGTGGGGGCCCCTTTGCAGACAAAATTGACATCCGTGTAAAAAATCATATTTCTTTGTTGAAATGAACAAATTGTCTATCTGTTCTCTATCCATAGGTTTTGAGGGAAGTTTTTTGAGAGAAAATAGTTGATATTCTCGTTGTATGTAATTTTCATTGTACATTTCATTCAATTTCTCTATCCATCCCATGATGAAGATCAATGTGCCAGCCTCTCTTATCTGATCGTACATGAAAGATGCACTTCTTCCGGTATTCCGATGGAATGGACAGTTGTCATCACTTCTCTAACGAAAGTATTCGTTGTCAGAAAAAAGGGCATCAATTGTAAAACGTCCAAAGCGTTTGTGGGAGATTTTATAAGAAAAAAAAATGAGAAAAGTCTGGGTGGTGGACGCCCCAAGTGGTGGGGGCCCTGATACCACTGGACCCATTGGCCCCGCCCTGAAACCGGCCCTGAACATTTGTGTAAGTAGTTCAATCATTTGATCAACTCCTTCAACCGCCACGGTATATTCACTGAGTCACATTGTACTTGTTCTGACTAATGAGAAGTTGCCGTAACTACTTTTTTGACATAGTAAAAAATCTACTACGTGAGTATGTAATTGCTGTCAAAGAAGGCAAGTATCCCGCGCAGGAAAAAATTGGCTGGCAAAAGTATGACACGAGTCTCACAAAAAATCTGACAACAGTCTAAAAATACGTACAGAAAGATTCAGAAATAATGTGGGAAAAATATGAGAATGATCTTGGTGGAGGTTTGGCTACAGTATGAGCTGAGTATTGGGGAAGGATCTGGGGTTTGGGACTCAACCAAACTCTTCCCATACTGCCCTAATCAAAATGGATGGCCTTGCAAGAGTATGGGAATAGTTTGGCAAAAATTATAACGAAAAGTGTGGCAATAGGTCATGGTACTAAAACTTCATTTCAGTGCTATGGTGATGATATACTAGCAAACCGATTCAGGTTCTTCAATCCCGGGGGAAAAAACCACGTAGAAATCAACGTTGGAAACAGCGCTGAAAACTAGGTTGAAAACTAGGTTGAAAACAACGTTGTTTAACATGGTAAAATGATCCCACCTTGAGAGAGAACGAAACAACGTTAAAAACAACGTCGAGAACAATGTTGGAAACAACGTTGAAAATGTGACAACAAAAGTTACATTCCTAAATGGAAAAAAAAATCGATTTTCCTCGGAATCGAACTTGGATTTTTGAGATCTAAGATCCGACTTCCCTGCCTCTTGGCTACGGTTTTGTATGAATGTCGCAGAGCTTAAAAATGTATATGAACTTTGCTTGAATCAAAATCATCTAGGAATAAAATAATTAATCGAATTAAAAAAAACCAATGAATTTCATTGAATATTACTACAACAATTACCTTTGATCAATCAATAAAGCTCCTACACGAGGCAGACAATTTTTTTACTGGAATTGGGTCTAAAATACGTATTACATGTTTCTTATAAACCTGAAATGTGAAATGTTCATCTAATTTATTCAACCATAGGAATTCTCATATATCTTTGAATAATTGAGATTCATGCTCTATTGAATGAGAAAACAGATTAATTGAAAAAATGTTATCTCTTTGATCGTCGGTAAAACGGTGAATAACCACGAAATGATTAAAGTCAACTTCAAGTGATCATAACATTTCTAGAGGATATTTGAGATGATTGTTTTTAGGAAACTTGAAGAATTATTAAAAAATGATATTCTTCTGAATCATTTCTCATGATTCATTATACGAGTGTAAATAGTTCGTCTAAAACTCGTTGAGATTCGGCAACAGCCAATAAAATTGTTTTTAAAAAAAAGTCATGTTGTGGAAGTTTGAATCGTTCATCGAAACGAATTGGCAATCGAATAATGAAATATTGAGCTGGTGAAGATGCAAAATCTTGCATTACATTCTTGGAACGATGTTTCCAGTGCCAAGGAGTTGATTCGAACATAGAAAAAACACAAAAACATCTGTAAATCTGACCACATGTCATTGATGAATAATCAGATGGAATTCAACCAGACCTTTCAGTTGTTGTAATAATTAATGGAATCCACTGGGGTTCTGTCTTTATCCTGGCCCAAGCTTGATCCGGATAGTTTTCCTCACTAAGATAGGTACCACATATTCTATGAAATAAGACAATTCTCCTAAAACTAGGAATATAATTTTCGAATTGAAGAAATATCTTCTTGATAGAATAAGATTTCTCTTGGGTCTACAACGTATCCCATGTGGAGAAATTATGTGTTGTTTATCTCTAGAGACAACATATTTTGTGTTTCAATCCGATCGGAAGTCGGTTCCACTTTTTGAAAACATCAATTCTGCATGCATTATACATAAGTGTAGATAGATTATGGAATTTGTACTGATTGTAAGATTAACCGTGGATTGGATGCACATAAATTGCATCTGAATTGTGGAGAACATTATCTGACAGTCCACCCATGAATTGAAGGTACTATACAGAAGATACTATACATGGATGATTTTTGATTCTTGTAGAGTATTCAATTCGCGTTGCAAAAAAACTATTGCATCATGAGAGATTCACGAGATCAAGGTTATGTGACATTTGACACGTACATTGAGGATGAATTATACATGGATAATGTATAATTTTTATATGGTATTTTATCTTGTGTCTGAAAAAAACTCTTACATCACAAAAGAACAACTAGATGAACGTGATGTGACCGTTGGCACATGGATTATTGAGGATAAATTGGACATGAATACTGTATGATTTTTGTAGAGTCCTCCATTTTCTGATCGCAGAAAGAATTTTATATTATGGAATAATCAACTAAATACACATCATGCGACCATTGATCTATGGATTAACAATAAGTTGCCCGTGAGAAATGTATAATTTCGGTGGAGTATTTTATATGAGTCGCTGAAAGACTTTTAGATCATGAATGAACAACAGGATGAACCGTTATGTGATCGTTGGACCATGGATTATCAAGAATCAATCAAACATGAACTGTAATTACCATTATCCAATATTGTATGTATAACACAGGGCCACAAAATGAAATTGAGGTGGAGCATCTCTCACCGTGGTTGACCGTCATGTTTTTGGGGTCGCTGATTACGATCCCGGTATCGACATGACTCCATCACGTCAGGATCAGGGTCAAATGAAGGTCAAACACCTCAAACCACGTGATATGATTTTTCTGACCCCGGATTCTTAAAGAACGGAAAATTTCACATTCAGACACGCATTGACTTGTCAGTCAAAACAACCCTTTGAAGGTCATTTGGAGGTCAAATGAGGGCGGGATCCTCTTTTTGATTTCTCGGCTAATATCTCCGCTGGGAACAGGTCTCAAGCCGGTTGACTTTCATGTTTGGGTGGTTCTTATTTTATATATAAATAGTGTCTTTTGATTTTTTTGTTGTCAACAAACAAGTTTTCTGTACGGTCCACCCTATAATTTGGTTCTACATCATGAAGGAGTGCTACAATATTTTTTACATAATTTTCAAAAGAGATTTTGGGGGCCCTCACGGCGTTTTGAAACGCCTCCCGGGAGAAAATGATCAGATCTGACCAGATCTCAATTTTGGTCAGATCTAAACAGATCTATTAAGATCTCAAAAACTGCGATTTTGGCTTGTTTTTGTCACAATATATGTGCAAAATCAAATTCATATACAGACAGATATCACAAAATTTCTGACAATTGAACCACCAATTGCTCATTAAGATTTAATCTAATATTCAATTCAGATCTAACGAGATCTACTCAGATCTAACCAGATGTGCCAAGATCTGGCCAGATCTACTGAGATCTGAACAGATCTAATCTGATCTTTTGAACCAGATCTGACCAAGAATCAGATCTACTCAGATCTATTTAGATCTGAATAGATCTGATGATTTTTTCCTGCGCTGTTTGAAATTATATAATATATACATACAATATATGATTATATAATATATATAATACCAGCTTAGCAGTAAGGGAAACATTCTTGGAGGGTTACGTTTGCAGCATAGCATTATATGGTTGCGAAACTTTGACAATTCGAAAAACGGACCAACGAAGACTTAAAGCTTTTGGAATGTGGTGTTATAGAAAGATGCTTAAACTAAAGTGGATAGAGGAAGTAAAAAAAGAAGAAGTACTTGAGAAGGTAAATGAAAAAAGAAGTCTTTTGAGACAGGTCGTGAAAAGAAGAAGTAATCTGATAGGTCACACATCAAGGCATGATAGCTTATCGAAAACAATATTGGAAGGAAAAAGGAATGGTAGGACTCGAAAAGGTAGACCTGAGTTAAGTTATATGAAGCAAATCATACAAGATAAGGGTTGTCGTAGATATGCAGAAATTAAGCGGTTAACGGATGATAGACAGGGTTGGAGGATTTCATCAAACCAGTCATGAGACTGATTACCTAATGATGATAATGATGAAAATTCATATTGGATTTGTATAGAATTTTTATATAATTCCCAAATAATTGCTTATTGGGATGGTTTCTTTGTGGAATTGAACAGCAATTGAGATCATTCAAATATTTTGAGAATATCCGATAAGGTATTAAATGATGATAAAAATTTATAAGGATTCTTAGAAGTTGTCCTGAAGAAAACACGCAAACGTGGTTAGTAGAACTGTCAAATTTCACTTTCCCATGAAATCTCAGGATTTGGAGGATAATGGAACTGAATATAATAATTTGAGTTCTCAGCAGTCTGAAGATTGTCAGAAAAATCAGCTCTCAATTATTTTATATCCTGGGATGGCATTAAAACACAATTCTTTGAGGTAGAAAATCGATGATTTCGACAGGATTGCTAGCGCGCGTTAAAATCACGACTAATATGATTCATTCTGTTATAATATTGAAAAGTATAATCAATAATACATCAAGACATTGTGTAAACAATTAGGAATAACGCAAATCATGATTTTTCCATAATACTTTGTATTTAAGAGACGATAAGTCACATTAATCCTATCCAACGGCGAAGTGAGATCGATCATCATATTTAAACGCGCATTTAGACTCGTTTTCATTCTTGAACTCATTCAAAATTGATGAGAAAATAGGATATGGCAGTAAATGGACTGTACCCAAGGAGTTATTGCAGAAAGAGGGGAGGAGTTCAAAGGGGAGAGAAAAGCCGAGCTCGGAGCAACACAAGAACTAGAGTTAACAAAGTTCAATTCTTCGAACTGATAACTTTAACATAGATAACAAGAGGTACTTCCAAATACAAAATTCACAAACCCCGTACATATTTGGACGTGTGGAAAGGATTTTCTTCGACACACGCGTGAAAAAATCCCGTACACCTTTCAGCAAGTGGAAAGGCGTGAGAGAAAAAGAACCTTGTCGTGTCGAAGAAAGCTCGTAGACGACTGTCGCTATGTAAATACCTCTCCTCACTTGTCACTATGCGTGATAGCGGCAAGTAGAGAAAGGGGGGATCCCAAGAGTTTCAATACATCACATATCCTCGCAGGTCACTCGGTCCACCGGCGAAGTGTAGAAATCGAGGAAGACCGAACAAAAATCACTTGTTACTGTGTTCAAACACATAAATGAATTTTCATTGCGAATATTGATTTTATAAGAACGAAGATCCTATGGGATATAAGTAGATATGAGAAATGTAAACCCACGAGAAAAAAAAATCGCGATGTCGGATGGGGGCCAAATCAACGAAACCGTTAGTTGGAAAGAATAAGACATCATACATCATACATCTCTTCCTTTTCAACCAATGGTTTCGTTGATTTGTCCTTTCGTTGATTCGGCCCCCACCCGCGATGTCGTCATACTATTATCTCTCATTGTTTTCCGATAATCTATTCTAATATTTGTGATTAAACTATTGAATATCGCTAGAAAAAGACTTGTAAATATGTCATGAACAAATAATGACAGTTCATACATACGTTAAATATGATTGAGAGAGAGAAAAAGTAAATCAAAAGCTATTATTTCATGGAAGTCAGAATGAGTGCGAGCGAGAGGACCAAACGTAGAGAAGGAAAGAAATGTCATTCGCGGTGGAAGGAGAGGCTCCTCGTGGGTATATAATGCGGACCGCGAGCCTTAGTTGACCACTTCGCTTTGGTCAGCAGTCAAACACCTCTCCTGACTACCGAGCACTACAAGCCCTGCTTAGACTCACAGGTGCCGACGTCACAGGTTCTCAAGACTACATACGTGCAAGATTTTTTGTGAATTGATTATTTAAAATGAATTTCTTTCTCTCTCTCTCTCTCTCTCTCGTGAGTATTCATACGTACACGCACCTTCCTTGCTCTTCGCTTTTTGAACAACTACTGCTGCATTCAGCCCTACGGGGCTTGCATTCGGGTTACAGACTACGTGTTTTCGTGCTCTGCACTCCCCAAGCAATAAAGTACGCTTTGCTTCACATCCTGCTAGTGGTGGCATCGATTTGGATTTCATCTTTATTTCAACTCCTTGATACTGTTGTGAGCCACCATATTTGAGCGGGAAAACAGTGGACACATTTGTGTTCTGCAACGCACATTCTGCAAACGCCTGCCTCACTGCTATATTATCTTTCGTATATACTTCAACGCTATTGGACTGTCCTGTGTGGGAAAATTGATCAGGATTCAATTAGGGCCTAATCCAAACAAATCAGGGCCAAGTGAAGAATCAATGTGGAATGTGACGCATAAACTATCAGGTCCTAATCGGGTGCCCATGAGGGTACAATCAGGCCCATAACAATCATCTTACATCCAAATATAGTGTCCTAGCTAACATAATTGATGAATGAATCTTGAAATGACTTCAAATCCTCGAATATTATCGAAGCAGATGTAGTTGATTGATCCATAAACAATCAATTCTATTTTTTCCGAAAGAAAAGGGAGGTTATTTCAACTCTCTGAAGTATGAGTCAAGTTGGGTGTATATATATATATATTATCATAATTCACTGAAAAAACTTCACAGGCGTTATTCTGCAGTGAAAATGTAATGATTTCCTATTTGGCAAAATTTGTTCGAGGTTTAGTTTTTGAGATGTTAGAATTTTTATATTTCTTTTTTTCGAATCCACATCATTCAAAAGCACTGTGTGTTACATACTTGAGCTTGACACCATTGGCTGAGTTAGGAAACGGCGGATCTCTCGAAAAAATGTACTATTCTGTCATTTTTCGATTTAAGGTTATAGCAATTTGAAATTTTTTGAAATTTACAAAACATGGGATGACTGGATACTTTGATTTTTTTCTCAAAGCTCCGCGATTTTCCAACTTGACGAATCATGTCAAGCTGAAGTATGTAACACACAGTGCTTTTGAATGATTTGGATATGAAAAAAAATCTAAAAATGCTCCTATCTCAAAAGCTAAGACTCAACAAAAATTTTTCAGACCGGAAATACGCCTGTGAAATTCTTTCAGTGAACTATGAAACACCCGGTATATACATGTGAACATGGATATGGGTATGTATATATGTGTAAATAGATGTATGAATGAATTTACGTGTGTATATTTGTATATTTGTATATGTATATATACATATATGTATGTATGTATGTATGTATGTATGTATGCATGATCCACTAGAGCTCCCGAATATATTGTAGCAAATTTTGTATTCAAGATATCCCAAAATTGGTAGGGGGTCTTTTGGCCGAATCGACATGATTTGACAATCACTAATCGATTTCAGAGAACACTAAAGAATGACTAGCGATTGTCAAATCATGTCCATTCGGCCAAAAACTTTTTTGGTCGGAAGACCCCTTACCTCCAAAATTCAACTATAATTTCATTACTTGGTACTTTGTTCTATTAGACAGAAAAATACTCTAAAAATAATCCTTGATTGTGAAAATTATTATTGATCGTGTATTATTATTATTATTGTTGTTATTGTTGTTTTTATCATCATCATATCTTATTAACTGTTCATACATTTTTATTTGTGAAAATATAAAATTAAGACATTTTTAATAGATATCACTCAAGCTTATACATGTTATATAATTAATATTCACATACTTTTATAATTCTCCACTTTGAGATGTTCCTGTCATGACATTTTGCAAATGAATTCATATGAGATTGATGATTTATATTCATTCATCAGGAATTCATTTTTATATCAACAGCGTTGCTCAAATCTGTTGATGGATCACATTTCTAGTCCTCAATTTCAGTCAAACCAAATTTCTAACAGAATCAACCCACCAAAAATTCACGTTGAATAGAATAACCAATGACGCACAGAATTTCTAGCCGATAGACACCCTGAAGCATACGAATGTTACCATCCGCGCATGCTCTCTTTCTACCAAAATACTCTAGTTTGAATTCATAGGAAAATCCATACTTCAGATCGTTCGGATAATCAGACACTTTTTTCGGTAGAGTGTCTCAGTCCCGAAGGTCAATTTTCCCGAAAGTCCGATACACCGAAATGCAAAATCCTGTGTGTTGGACATCTACGAATCCTGGTATAACCCATACAGCACCGGGAGGGCTTTTGAATGTTCAAAAAACGTGCTTAATTACACAGAGAACGTGGAAATAACGTTTCGGGATGTTCTAAGAACGTCACATGTATGTCCCAGATTGTATGGCGCAAATGTCCCGGTTCGTTCTATTCATTTGCACCGTGCGACGTTCTGGAAACGTGTTCAATAAAGGTTTCCACACTGAAAAAAAATTCATTCCAGTCAAATAAATATTTATTTGTCCTGTACCAAAGAAATATTTATGAGAATTAACAAAAGATTCTTTGGAACCGAAATAATTTATTGGAATCAAATGAACGATTGAAACCATCTATTTAATTCAAATAAATTATTTTGGTTCCAAAGAATATTTTGTTGATTCTAATGAATATTTCTTTGCTACAGGAGAAATAAATATTTATTTAACTGGAATAAATTTTTTTCCAGTACATTACGTTGTGCGAAGCTGCGCATATGTTTTTGAAGGTTAGTTTTCATGAAAGTATGTTGGGAAAACATTATGAGAACGGCCCGTAGTAGATAAAAAGAACGAGTTAAGAACGTATTCAGGGGCATCCAAAATGCAGGTGTTGAGGTCAATGAAGAACACCATTAATTATAAATCAATATTATTTAATACTCATTGATCGGAGATTACAATGATTCACCACTTGGAACCGATCACAACTCTGTAACCCTAAGATGCGCCAAGGCAATGTCCCGAGACTCGACGCTCGTCACAGGGCGAATTCTAATTAGAGCTATCTGGACGCGTTCGCAATGCTGTTCATACATACGTATAGAACATCTCCCTTTTTTTTTTTTAAAAAAAAGGAAAATAAATGAAAATAATACATCATTTAGTATTGAATAACCTAAACAAACTCAAACTTCTTCAAAAAGCTTTCTAAAATTCACAAAATGAACTCAATTACAGGCGTAAGATATAGTATAGTTTGATTTACAAATTGAGTTTCAATGGTGCTTTGCTCTCTCTTCCTGATCTCGTACGCTTAGAATCTATAACTTCGGTTGGCAAAGTATTATCGATGTCCTGGTGCTCCTCAAGAGCATCTTCGAAATCAGATTGTACAATAGTTTCCTCTTCTGAATCACTAATACTATCTTCAGAACTTGTCTGATCCATTTCCTGATTATTTTCTTCTACTGGGAGATTATCGAAATCATCATAATGTGGAGCTCGTGACAATAACTGATCAGGAGTGAATTGCGTACCAGATCTATATCGATGAGCGCTTGGTCTTTCAATAAACTTTTTTATAAATACAATGTTGCGTCTAATCTCATTACCTCTATTATTCCGCAATAAATATGATCTAGGAGGAAAATTTAGCTCATCCACAATTGTACATTTCTCCCATTGTTTAGTAATATTATTTCTAACCCATACCATTTTTCCAGGCGCATACGTAATCGAATCTTCACAATCATTACCTCTAGCCGATCTATCATACAATTTTTTTGTTTTAATACGTTTTTCATTCATCTTATCGATAACTTGGTCTGGTGTAGATGTTGGTTCAAGTTTCATATCATCAATAGGTAATTTAGTTCTTAAGGCTCTTCCCTGCAATAATTGCGCAGGACTCATATTACAATCTGATAGTGAAGAATTATTATAATTCAATAAGCAAAGTTCCAAATTTTGAACTACAGACTTTTTTAACATAGTTTCAAATATTCCAACACCCTTCTCAACAAGACCGTTTGATTGAGAATGATACGGACTGATAGTTGTAATCTGAAAATGCCATTCATTTGCAAATGCCTTAAATTCTTGACTAGCAAATGGAACATTATCCGCTATCACATACTTGGGAATGCCAAAGTGCATGAAAATTTGTTTCAATTTGTTTATAACAAAGTAAGCAGTTTTCGAATTAAGACGATGTACTTCTAACCACCTGGAGTAATAATCCTGAACCACCAAGTAAGTCAGTCCACCAAAATCTGCTGAATCAATGCCAATTTTCAAAAATGGTATATTAGGAACCTCGTGATTTATGAGAGAGTATCTTACTTGATTTGGTGCATATTTTTGACAAGCTTCGCAACTAAGTACAAATGATTTTACATCACTTAACATATCAGGCCAATAAAATAACGATTTTGCCTGCTCACTAAGTTTGGTTAGACCAATATGTGTCTCATGAAGTGTATTGAGTATATAACCTCTCAATGATTTAGGTATAACTAATTTGTTATTCAAATAAATCAACCCATTTACTACTGTGAGATCATATCTCTGGTTGAAATACACTTTCAATTCATTATTTACAAAGCTTTTACCTGATTGTGGCCAACCATTCTGATAATAATGAAGAACCTTATTCAAGACATCATCTTCAACAGTTCTTGCTTGAAACTCAGCATACCTATGATCAGCAATTACTAGTTCACAAGTATTAGGTGTACAAATAAGTTTCCGCGGTTTTTTATAAAAAATTAGGAATTTATTGTAAAGGAAAAGTACATTACGTTTTATTCAAAGTATTTTCCATCATTTGCCACTACTTTTCCCCATCTTTCTGGCAACATTCGGATACCCCGTCGAAAAAACTCTTCATCTTTTGACGCTATCCACAAATCTACCCAATTTTTGGTGTCTTCATATGATGTGAAGCGCTGCTCAGACAGACCATGTGCCATCGACCGGAACAGGTGATAATCAGAAAGGGCTAAGTCCGGTGAATACGGCGGGTGGGGTAAAACGTCCCAGTTGAGTGTTTCCAAGTATGTTTTTACCGGCGCCGCAACATGTGGACGAGCATTATCGTGTAAAAGAATGATTTTGTCGTGTCTGGAGTAGTAATGGGCGCGTTTTTCCTTAAGTGCCCGACTCAATCTCATCAATTGTGTTCGGTAGAGAGCTCCAGTAATGGTTTCGCTTGGTTTCAGCAATTCATAATACACGACACCAAGCTGATCCCACCAAATACACAGCATGAGTTTTTTTCCATGAATATTCGGCTTAGCTGTCGATGTTGATGGTTCGCCGGGCTTAACCCATGACTTTCTCTTCTTTGGATTATCGTAGTGAATCCATTTTTCGTCACCAGTGACTATACGATGCAAAAACTCTTTTTTTTATTCCTGGCAAGCAGCATTTCACTGATGCATAATCGGCGTTCAACGTCTCTCGGCTTTAGTTCATATGGAACCCAATTTCCTTATTTTTGAATCATTCCTAACGATTTTAAACGATGTGAAATTGCTTGTTGAGTCACTTGTAGAGTAAGTGCAAGTTCTTTTTGCGTTTGGGACGAATCTTCCTCCAATAGTACTTCTAATTCCATGTCTTCGTACACTTTCGGCCTTCCACTGCGTTCTTTGTCTTTAACGTCAAACTCACCGTTCTTAAACTTTTGAAACCATTCCTGACAACTTCTCTCACTTAAAGCAGCTTCACCATATGCTTCTAGAAGCAATCGATGCGCCTCATCTGCAGATTTTTTCACATTAAAGAAGTAAATCAAAAGTTCCCGCAAATGATGCTTATTCGAAATAAAACTTGACATTTTTGCACGAAAAAAATTACGTGATGCTGATACGGAATCACTAGTACTTTAAGGTTATGGTGTTGCCAGATGACTAAACTTGGGATATTACGTTTTACATCTGACAATTTCTCCATAACCTTCTGGTGGGGCCATCTTTTGACAAACCGCGGAAACTTATTTGTACACCTAATAGTTAAACAGTGTATGACACAGCGATCATCAATTCCACCATAAGATTCATCATCATTTAAGTAATCACGGCTCAAATAATCAGCCACGTACATTTTTGTCCCAGGCACGTATTCTAACTTTATATCGTGAATCAACAAGCTTTCTTTCAATTTTCTCAACCTATTATTCACTACCTTTGACATATCTTTCGTTACAATGGACAAAAGCGGCTTATGATCTGTTTGTACAGTAACGCGAGAACCGTAAACGTACTGATGAAATTTTTGACAAGCAAATTGTATAGCTAAAAGCTCTTTCTTGATCTGTGCCCATTTACGTTCATTTTCATTGAGAGAGCGAGACGCATATGATACGATTTTACCATTCTGCATCAAGCACGATCCTAACCCAGATTCGGAAGCATCGGTTTGAATAGTAATGTCCTGATTCGGATCAAAATTAACCAGTACAGGTGAATTGGTTAGCGCAGTTTTAATTCTTTCGATAGCCTGATCATGAATTTCTGACCACAAGAATTCAATATTTTCTTTCAACAAGTCTCTGAGAGGCTGTGTCAGATCAGCAAAATTCGGTATGAACTCTCTCACATAATTAACTACACCTAAGAATTGTTGAAGTTGTTTCTTAGTATGAGGATTCTTAAGTGATTTAATAGCTTTAACCCTTTCCGAGTCTAAAGACATACCTCTTTCGTCAAATATATGTCCAAGAAATTTCACCTTATTTAAACAATACTGAAATTTGTCACGATTGAATTTTACATTATTGTATAAGCGTGCTCTTTCAAAAACCTGAGCAAGTATCATGTCCATCTCAGACTTCGTATCTGCCGCAATAAGGAAATCATCAAAATACATTACAATACCAGGAATATCTCCAAAATATCTGGTCATAAACTTCTGAAACATTTCGAGTGACACATTAATTCCAAATGGCATGCGAGTAAATCGGAGGATCCCCAAAGGACTCAAGAAGGCACAAAGATTACTAGACTCTTTTCCCAACTCAATATGATAAAATGCATCTTTAATATCAATCAATGTGAAGTATTTTTCACCATTCAATTTAGGTGAAATTTCACTTAAAGATGGAATTGGGAATTTTTCAACTATTAAGCTGTCATTCAGATTTTGTGGATTGAGACAAATTCTCAAATCACCATTGGACTTTTCGACAATTATCACTTCATTCAACCATTCGATTGGTTCATCAATTTTAGCAATAATACCATCCTGGATCAAGGATTCAAGTTTTTGTATATAACGTGATTTGAGTTCAATGGGTATTTTTGGACATGATTTTTGCTTAGGTTGAGCATCCTTCTTTAGTTTTGAATGACATATATCAGGAAATTTTACTCGACCCTGAAATAAATCACCATAACATTCAATAACATCATTCTTATTCCTGAAGGTACATTGTTTCACTGAATCAGCTTGAAATTTCACTCCTGTTGCATGAATCCTTTCAACTAGATGCAACTTTGTGCACATTACGCGACTCAAAAGTGGTTCGAGGCTTGCAATCTGATCATCATCAATGATGAAGAAATCTTCTGAATAGTGCCTATTTTTACATATGAATGCAAACTCAATATTACCCAAAATTTTCAATCAATTGCCTCCATATGCTGACGC
This sequence comes from Gonatopus flavifemur, assembly GCA_018340375.1. Classification (NCBI taxonomy): domain Eukaryota; kingdom Metazoa; phylum Arthropoda; class Insecta; order Hymenoptera; family Dryinidae; genus Gonatopus; species Gonatopus flavifemur. The sequence continues at coordinate 6,982,345 of JAFFJZ010000014.1, forward strand.
ACACACGTTAACTTTTCTTATATCATTCATTGAATACAAATCAGACATTTTGAGTAACAGGCTGTGAGGGATTGTAGAAATATCAATTCCTGAATCAAGTTTGAAATTAACTTTATATTTATTTCCAGAATATAGAGGTTCTTTCCACGGTTGCTCAGTTAATATTCCTTTGTGATTTGTATTCATTGAATTTACATGAGACACTTTTTCTGACATATTCTCCTTCAGTTTTTCATACTGAGTCTCTACGTTACTTGTATTCAAAGTTACAGTGTTTAAAGTAACAAACCCCACTCCAGTTGCACAAAGTTATGAAAACATTTTTACTTACTGCGCCTTGTACACTATCGCCCTGACTTTGGAGGTCAGGCTTCTCGCTAGAATTCTGTCCACGCTGTGGACAACCAACAGGAAAATGGTTTCGCTTTGAACAGATATTACAGATTTTATTAAACGCAGGACAATTTCTCTTTCCGTGACGTCGACCACACTTTTTGCAATCAAACAGCTGATCTGCAGAATTAATTCCTTGCTTCGTTGCCTGTGATGACGAAGAACCTTGGTTCGCTGTAGCTGTTGCTTGATATCCCATTGGTGTTTTTCTTCCAGAAAAATTCACCACATCCGTGAATACCTGATTCAATTCTTTGGTACAATGCGTATGTCCAGAAGAAACCATCGCCTGACTCTCCTTCGCCAGTTAAGGAGCACGACAAACTTTAATCGTGTTATCCAGTGTAATTTCTGGTTCTCTCAAGAGACGCTCTTGCAATAATTTGTCATTTAGTCCGAGTATTAGGCGCACTTTCAACAAATTATCTGTAAGATTACCAAATTCACACGTTTTAATTAATTTTCTCAATTCCAGTACAAACCTGTCAAAGGATTCTCCCGGTAGTTGGTTTCTTTGGAAGAACTGAAATTGTTCTACGATGACGTTTGTCTTTGGCGTACAGTATTGATCTAAACCGTCAAATATCTCTTCAACAGTTTTGTCTGTTAAACCCAAACTATCGCAGAGATCATTAGTATCATCTCCAATGAGCGAGTGCAAGACTGCTGTTTCGATTTCCGGCTTGTTGATGACTGCTTGGTTGGCTACCAAATACAGTTGAAACTTCCTCTTGAACGTCTTTAGGTTTTGTTTTGAATTCCCACAAAGAGACAATTCAGCCGGTGGATCAATTATATCACTATTTTGTGCCATTTCTTATGCGTTGTTTTTAGGTTAAGTCAATCTTCTAGAACATTCGAATAACCATAATAGACAGTGCAACATAACCTCACTATTCCACGTAACGTTCTTTATTGTTCAACTTATGCATGAATCAAATTTTAATCCTCGTCGCCATATTTAGGTCAATGAAGAACACCATCAATTATAAATCGATATTATTTAATACTCATTGACTGGAGATTACCATGATTCACCACTTGGAACCGATCACAACTCTGTAACCCTAAGATGCGCCAAGGCAATGTCCCGAGACTCGAGGCTCGTCACAGGGCGAGTTCTAATGAGAGCTATCTGGACGCGTTCGCAATGCTGTTCATACATACGTATAGAACAGCAGGTACTCTAAATATTTGAAAAACTCACTCCTCAGGGACAAAAACACGCAAAACCAAGTGCATGTTTTCAAAACGTTGAGAGAACTCTCTGTGCTTTCTGGGTAGTGAAACCAACGATGCCTAGTTGGCTTGGAACACGCCAAATCTTATTTTCAGAAATCCATTGTTTTCATAGGTATTGAACACACGGTGGGAGCTGCGATGTCGCGACAAAATCTCAGTACCTTAAAATATAATAGTTAGATGGCTAGTAACATCTAGGAATATTTCGGTATATCGAACTTTCGGGGGAATGGACCTTCGGAACTGCGACACCCTACCATTTTTTTCAATGTACGAAGCACTTGCGAGTGTCTAGTTTTGGGCTAGTCAAGCGTTACAAAACTCGCGAATCCCTAGATCATTTCAACTTGGAAATATTTGAAAAAGTAATATTTCTGATCCCTATTACACTCGTACTTGTTGAATTGATTTACCGATGGAAATTTCATGCTTCCGACAATTACGCAACATTCGCCAGCTCCGCAAAAAGAAATAGACGCAATTATTGGTATTAGAAGTATGAATGATGGAAATACTCATTGTTAGATGTAGATTTTCGATAATGAGATTTGTTTTTTGAAATGGAAACTGACTTATAAATGGAACTGAAACTGGCACCCGTAAAGCTAGCAGCCGATTATCATAACTTTTTCCACAAAACTCTTATCAAAGATTCAAATATCTGAGACATTTAGTAGAATGCCACTCAATTGATTTTTGGTGTGAACACAGCTGGAACCACATTGAATCAAAAGTTACAACAATTAGCTGCCAGCTTTAGGTTACTGGTTTAGCTTAATGATTCATAACCTCCATTCGTATCATTCACAAATTTGAATGAGTTTGAATTGTAAATAAAACTATGAATTACCCTCCAACTGATAAATCAAATTGTTTTTCTTCAATCTTATTCATATGTTATCAAATTTTCTCCATGATTAATGAAAAAAACAGGTATAAAATGGAATTATTCCGGCTCCGATGGGAGCCCTGTTGATACCCAATTAGGTTGTGATGATTTTTGCGTCACATTCACCATTTAATCCTTGTTAGGCCCCGATTATTATTATGGCGTTACTGATGGAATTTCTACACGGGGTGCTCTTTCTGTTATACCTACTCTTCGATACTCGCTGTGAACTGAAGGGATATATACTTGCATGGTTGCCGTACTCCTGTCACCTGTAACGACGTCATTACAGTTCGTTCTTTGATTGGCAATTTCTGATTATACATCAACACTTTCTAAAACATCTTCATTCCTCTCAGAAACACATCGATTAACGCTACCGCTTCAGCTATTCAATTCGCTAGCTTCTTTCGCATCATATGAGTGGTGATCTTGATTCGTCAATATACGACCTTCTTACTACAATTCCGTGAATTCCATTGAGTTCTGAATAGACCAATTATTACTTCACATACTAATATACATGCAAATCATCGATTTGACAGTTCATACATGAACTGACATTTGTGGTTATATTTACTGATTTTCTTCCATAGTTAACTTCTCATTCAGCTTTATACTTCAGCATAATATGAGTGATGATTGGAATTGTCGTCTATGCCGCGAAGAAATCAAGACGGAGGCGGTAAAATGTACATTTTGTTCGGAGCATTATCATCCGGGCTGTGCAGAACTACATAAATACCACAATCAAAATAAAGAATCAGTGCTGTGCACAGCTGAATTGGTATCTTCTCATAGGAAAGCTGAAGAAATGGAAACCGATAGCGCGGATACTTCTTTACGAGAACTTGTAGGAGCTATAAACAGTCTTTCATCTGAAATCGATAGTTTCAAGACAGATTCTTCTGCTTTTGCGACAAGAATGACATCTCTTTGAACTTTTGTAAACTCGTTACAAGCTAGTGTTCAATGCATTTCTCAGAATATGGACAGTGAATAATAGCTGCCCGGTCTGATAACGACTGCCAATTGGCCAAGAACGATTACAAACTTTTTTTGAAGTACTATAAAAAACTACATTTCTTATGTAAATCCGATGTGGACGGAATGCTTCAATTAAAACGCACGTATAGAGCAACATTGGCACGCAAAAAAGCACAATACCTCAAAGGACAAAAAGAGTGATAAGCAAATACTGAAAGTGCGACAGAATTTTGGAAAACAATCCGATCATTCAGACCCTGGAAAAAGCAACCCTCTCAAATCTCCATACCAGAATGGTGAGACTTCTCTTTCATAGACAATATTCTTCTCGAATTCCTGACAAGACGGCTCTCTTTGGGGTTGAACACCCCTACTTGGATCATGATTTTTCTCTGACCGAATTGCAGAAAACACTGTCAAGATTGAAGCATTCAAAAGCACCAGGAATTGATCTTATACCGAATGAATGTTACTAAAACCTCCCTGGCAACTGGCAGCTTTATCTCCTGGCATTACTAAATAAGATACATGAAACTGAAGTTCTCCCGCGCACTTGGTCAAGATCGATACTTATAAAAAGGGGGATCCTGAAGATCCGGCCAATTACCGCAGCATTGCTCTGATTTGCACAATGACAGAGATATATACCGATATGGTGAGGGACAGATTATCCAAGTGGGCGGATGACTTCAATATGATCCTCGAATGTCAGTCGGGGTTCCGGAAGAATAGAGGGTGCTATGATAATCTTCTCACATTTGCAGACATCGTTCAGCTACAATTAAGACTCCAAGGGAGGACGGCTTATGCCCTTGTGGGCGACTTTGAAAGAGCGTTCGAATTGGTTGAGCATAGTCTTCTTTGGAGTAAACTATATCGTCTAGGAGTTAGTGCAAAAATCATCCGACCACTGGAACAGCCGTATAATAATGCGACCGCTCAAATAAAGCGGGATAATACATGAAGGAATCCGATATCACTGAGGGGGTACTGCAAGGGGAATCTGTTAGCCCAACCCTTTTTTCACTATTCTTCGCTGACATCGAATCCTTTTTCAGGGAGAATGGATGTGAGGATCTGAACGTAGATGGAATAGAAGACATACTAATGTTTTTATACGCAGACGATTCAGTCATCTTTGCTAGATCACTGATAGATTTTGAACGCAAATTGAATATTCTGAAGCGCTATTGCGACGAAAACAACCTCATAGTCAATGTAGCCAAGACGAAGATCATACCATTTTCTAGAACGGGGAATATCCGAGGGGCATGCAAAACGAATTACTATCATGGCCGTGACTGTATTGATGTAGTCAAGGAAGTAGAGTACCTCGGATTCACAATTCGAAGCTCTTCCCTGGGTGTCGGTGCGGCGGAAAGCTCCATAAGAAGAGCCAGACAAGCGACGGGAGCGGTCTTACCAATTCTGGTTAAAGGGAAGCCAGATGGCTGGCAAACTACACTGGAACTTTCTGACTCAAGGGTTACTTCAATGCTACTGTATGAGTTCCCAATCTGAGGCCTGAGATATACTGAAAAAATAGAAACGGTCCAAACGGAATTTTTTGAAAAATTATTTATGCTACCAAAAAACCCCCCAGGTTATGCTATAAGACTAGAATCAGGGATAGTACCTTTGAGACATAGAGCTATGAAGCTTGCCTGGGGATGGTTAACGAGTATACTTGTCATGTCGAAGCATCGATACCCCAGAATTGCTTCGAGAGATTGTACACGCTCGCTCGCCTCCCTAATTGTAAAGAATCGCTGAACTGGGCCGCACAATTTCGGGACTGTGTGAACGATGCAGATGGGGAAGATATCTGGGAACATTTAAGCCTCTCCATATTGGGAAGCGAGGAAGTATCCTTTTTTAGTGATCCAGCGGCATCGTTATGGGAGGAAGATATAGAAAGATATAACTCCAATTTTTACCAAAATATTTATTTGAAAGTAGCCTCGTTCCCGCTGCCGCATGGTATCTGCGACATCGGGTACCAATCGAATGGCAACGCACCATGATTAACTGTAGACTGCCAAAAATTTCGAAGTGAAACTGAGACATAAGAATGCAACATATACCATGAAGCCCCACGAAATATGCATATTATGCGGTCAGGGACAATTGGAAAACATTGCGCATTTTTTGTGTTACTGCCCCGCTTATGATTCCATTAGGAACAGATACCTGAAGAAACCTTGACGTACGCAACTTATTAGATAGGTATTCCAGAGAGAATTTGAGAGAGGCCTGTCGATATGTTACAGAGCTCTTAACACTGAGGTTATTTATTCTTCCAGAATGAAATCAATGGTCATACTATTTTTATTATTTTTCATTCATTTTTACATATTCTCTTGATTATTGATATTCAATATAATTCCGGCAGGTTCATTTTACTCTATATTCGCTTAATTGTATTGACTTTACTCTGCTTCACTTTATATTTTGTTCTGTAATTTTCATGTATACACGAGTGTGCAAGAAGCGACATCCCTTCGTAGCAATAAATAAATTGATCGATTGATACTAACAGAAACAAACGTGCGCGCTGTCTTCGGTTTATATTCGAGTATTCTGGAATAATTAGAATCGAACTTTTGAATATTTTGAATGAATTCATGACATGGATAATTCGTGTGACTTTGATGAATTCTCTGAGATTGAAAATGTGAATTGAATATTCTTTTGATACTTTCATTCATGTTACGACGGTGACGAAGACGACGAGATTTGTCGTCCGATCAACGTCGTTTTCGCTGGTCTAGCGTGGCCTATGGAAATTTCGTGTGTAACGGCCCGGGCGGTTGACCGACACACTTTTGGTGGATTCGAATTTCTGCCTTGTAAAGGTATGGAAACACTCTTTGGTTATGTTGGATTGGAAATTGATCACCTTGATGCATCTCTATTGTATATCTCCACAACTTGTAATACAATGATTTTATGTGTTAGATAGAAATTCATCAATAATGAGAGACTCATCACAAGTTCCGTCATATTTTGTATTATATGGAACATATACATTTGTGCACTAAACGCGGACAAAAAATTTAATACGATTCATACAATCGATTGGTATAAAAACAATGGGTTCTTATCTCAAAGAGGGGGGAAAAAGATATCTTGAACATCATATTCTTGTTATGGAAATGCAGAGGTTCCTAGATCAGAACATATACCTCCCTCACGTTGATTTAACCCTCAACCACGGACCTTCGGAAAAATCCCTAATCCACGCACCCGGGTCTCTTGGACCCGGCTCATCTTATTTTGGCTGTATTTTCTTCAAATATTATCCTTTTGAGATGATTTTTTTTCCAATCGATTCGTCTTAATATCAAGAATAGTAATCAGCATTGTGGAAGAAGATTTTCTTGGGATTTCTGTGAGTTATGTAGGAAAGAAGGAACATCAATCTGAAAAAAACAGTTAGAAAAACGATTTTTTCCAAAAAGTCATATCTATCCCGCACAAAGACGTGAAGACAAAAATCACTACCGTTTTGTAATCAGAAGAAGTTCAACTTCCAGGAAAAAAATAGTTCCTAATGATAGCTAGGAAAAAACATAATTATTTACAAGATTGAAGTTGGGGTATTTTGAAGAATCCACAATTAGTGAATGAAAGATATTTATCGGAATATTAGAGGGAAAAAATATAGAAACCGATAAGCATAATGTTCGAAACACTTTTATGCTTCAAGACTATCCTCTGTTGATTATGAATACCCTGAGTGCATATAAGTATATATACACTCAAGAAAAAATCATTGAAACTGAATATCGATTTGTTCTTTATCCAAAAAATATTCATTGCTATCTCAGAACTACAGTAGATGGAATGGAACAAAAACGATTACACTGGCGAAAATTAACCGTAAAAAATGCCATGGAGTGTGGGTGGAGTTAGAAGCGAATGTACCCTAATAGTCATTTTGCGCTTTTGGAATGTAACATGTTACAGTTCCTTACGCGAATGTACATTATATTTTTCCCAGAGGATTTGTAGGAATAGAATTCAATTACTTTAATTCAATGCTTGCCCAAACTATACAACAACTCTGAAAGAACTTTGATGTACTCATTTTGATTTTTCATAGTTCCCAATGAATTCATTATGAACTCTTTTTGAACTCATGTGCAGCGTAGGTAATCAATTCCACTAAATACTTGCAAGACAAAAAATAAATGTATTTGATGCAAATATATATTTTTTAGTGTAGTTGAATGGGTTATGATTCAATCCCCTCTACCCCTGCACACACATATGTATACTTTTATCATATCGAAACAATACATCCTTTCTCAAAAGGATACATGAATATCTTCTATGCAGTCTTGAAACATTTTCCAGTATTCCGCCAAAAAAAGTTACACAACTACGCACATCGGGTCCAAAGGACCCGAGCTGAATTTCAAATACATGCTACTCGAAAACTAAGTGGCGGATCCCGGATTTCCAAAAAGCATTCAAAGCAGGAAGGTTCGAAGTTGCTTACATTACAGTACCAGCCCTTGGCTATGCATTGCAACAAAATGAGAAGTAAAAGGAAAAATTGCTTGGGTCCAAAGGACCCAGGTGCGTGGTTGAGGGTTATCGAAAGAATTCACATTTTAGTCATGAAGAGTCAGTTATTTGTTTCTATGTAATAAACATTGCAAGTTGAAGGAAATATTTTTCATAATATCATTGTTCAATATTGAATAACCCCGGATTGGTATAGTGATTACAATCAACAAGGCATCGGGGAGGAGGGAGAAAAGAAGAGGGAGAAAACAGATTGGAGCAAGCAACCAGAATTCCATGATTGAAGAATTTTCCACCCACCGAATGATGGGTATCAATCAATGTGTATTGATCGATGCGGATATGAGCAAAAAATCCCCAAGGTTCCTTCTGTGGGGCAATCCGGTCCAGTGGTTGACGTTGCTCTCAACAGAGGGACGTCGGAACACGCACGTTTGGTGCTTGGGTTCTTTTTCTTGCTTCAATTTCATTTTTCCACAATTATGAATCTATGTTCAAGTTCACCGCCTCTTAACGGTCATCAAAACCCGGCCGAACTGTGATGAAAACTAGCAGGAATTTGAGTTACCAAAAATGAAATTCACTACGCGGGGCTCTCTTGTACTCTCTCTATCCCCTCGTCAGTGAAATACGGCCAGTGACAAAAAACTGTTGACGTCAGCAAAAAAAGGGCGCTTTAGTGCATGTCCACCTTTCGAGGGGGAGGGTTCCCACTCTTCCTTTCCCCCATCCCTTCATGGTTCGAAAGGTGGATACACGGCACAACTTCTAAGATTTCCACAAGGGGCAAGTATAAGCCCCTGGTGAAGCCCTCGTACCACCCACAGCACTTGCCCCATGAGAGCAAAATCCCAGGGGAAGGAAGAGAGACAGAGAGAGGGAGAGAGTACTTACATCTCGAAACGGTTTCAATCACGGTTGAGAAAAGACTGGCGTGGACGATGGCGATCTCAAGCCGGGAGAACTCTGATGAAGGGAAGTGAGAGGCTAATTTTTCTTAGTCTAATCAGCAATTCAACTTGCCACCAGGATTTATAGAGGATCCGAAGTCAAATTCTCATGCCGTTTGGCCTCGTACGTGACTTATCGCACTGACCAGCATATTCGTCAGCCCCAATAACGGCGAGTCGGGCATGTGGCGGGTGGAGAACAAACAACGTGTATAGAAAAATTTGGCGTCAAATAATTATTTTCAAGTTATGAACAAATCAAGGGATGTAGGAGAACGAGAGGCTGTTTGATATGGCTTGTCATGAGACAGTCACGAAGTCACGCCGGTATAGGAGCAAAATGTTGACAGATGAACTAGGGATCCGAAGAATCAGAGGAGAGGAAAGAAAGGCACCCGTTGTGCAGCTATTGGGTGTGTGAATATGACTCCGCCCTTTCCCAACACATGTCGTTGTTAATATTGCTTACGTATACTAATAGATGACAACACTTGTATTCGATAGTACTTTCTGTCAGCTGTCAAACGCACTACGTGACATTTGGTTTGGGTTGTGAACAACAAGTTTTCACCTTCTTGAACATGTCGGTTTTCGTTCCAAGTAAACATCATTTGCGGGAAGTGTTGTTACACCATTTTGTTGCAAAGAACCATTTGCTTGTGGAGATTCATGGTGAGCATGCTCCATCAAATACACCTTGCAAGGAATGGGTTCGACAATTTCAAAACAATGATTTTTACACTGAAGACAAAGAATATGGAAAACTACCAAGAAGATTTGAAGATGTTGATTTGGAAGCATTATTGACAGAGGATTCTTGCCAGACTCAAGCAGAACTGGCTGCAGCAGTGAATGTTTAACGATCAAGTGCTGCTAAGCGTTCGAAAGCAATGGGAATGGTTCAAAAACTCAATCACTGAGTTCCACATGAATTGAAAGAGACATGGAACGTCGAAACACAATTTGTCAAATGCTACTTCGAAGACAGTACCGAAAAGGATTTTCGCATCGGATAATCACAGGAAATCAAAAATGGATACACTATGAGAATCTGAAATTCCAAAAATTTTGGGTGAAGCCAGGTAAACCGGGCCCATCACAGTCAAAGAGGAATATTCACTGTGCCAAGGTTATGCTCTGCGTTTGGTGGGATCAGAGAGATGTTGTATATTATGAGTTGCTCCAACCTTCTCGAATTATTAATAGAGAACTTTACCGACGACAACTGATGCATTCAAAGCGAGCCATAGAAGAAAAACGATCAGAATGGGTGAATAGGCACAGTCAATTAATTCTGCAACATGACAATGCCAAACCGCAGAGCGCACAAGTCGTGGAAAAATATTCAGATCGACAGGACTGGGAAGTACTATTCCACCCAACATATTCGCCAAACATAGCTCTGTCGGATTACCACTTATTTCGGATGATGCAGTCAGATCTTACAGGAGAACGGTTCACTTCATACGAAAGTATCAAAATTTGACTGGATAATTGGATCAGCTCAAGAGATCAGGATTTCTTCAGGCAGTGGATTCGTCAATTACCTGGAAGATGGGTGAAGGTTGTAGCTGCAGATGGAGCATACTTTGAATAAACTGTTCTTCAATTTCCTAAACAAGCATGTGTCTTTTATTTCAACAAAAAAGGGTGGAGTCATATTCAGAGACCCAATACACCGATATACACACACATGCCAGTGATGTAGCACGCGTGCAATACCCGATGCAATGATACACAGGCGGAGAAGGTGAAGAATCCGAGAGAAGAAGAAACATCTCTCGCATCATACCATAGTACGGCATGAAGTGAGGAGGAGGATAGGAAAGAAGAATGAAGAGGACGAAGAAAGGAAGATGGTACTCCGCAACGTAGGGGAATTGTCGCTCAAGCGAACCCACGATGCAGAAAGGAATAGATATGGAAGGAAGGAGAAAAAATAGGGAGGGGCTACAACAACGTTTCATGCACGATCGAAGTTCGGGGAATTCCCCAAAAGCAATGAGAACCGATTGCAATGCGAGAAAAACGGTTCCAACATGAAATAATGAGCATAGAAATTGAGCATGATTATGGCACAAATGAATGATTTCGAAATGGTTGGAGCAGGTCATTTCCCAAAATTTCGCTGTCGGGAAATTCCTCTCACGTCACAAGTTATATTGCATTGGATCTCATTTGTTCCAATCAAAGTTTGATTCGTATGAGGTGGAGTATATTATATTATAGTTATATTGATGTGCTGTACATGCTCTCAATGACACCCGTTTCCGTTTCTCACATTCAAACGGTTTTCGTCTTGTATATTGAACAGGGAGAGAGTATGAGCCGTCTCATAAAAAGCTTGTATTGTACTGTTTTTGAGACTGATGATCGTGGTCATTGTAACATTGAAACAATTTGCATATAATATTGTTACGATATCACTTACTGTGCACGAGTATCGACTCGATTTTTTGGTCCTCAAGAGGATACCAGTGTTCGCTTCGGACCTCTTATTCTATCGTACAAGTTTGTCTTTTCCGAAACAACGTGCCCAGATAGTGAATGCTGTCATGCCCTTAAAAGGATACGAGCGCATAGATGGCCCCATGTGATAGCATTCCTCTCAGAAAGAAGAACTCGAAATTGGACTGATGAAAAGATGTGGAATTCTCAGTGATGAATTTCAGCCTGAATTCGTTTACCGACTTGGCAAAGACATTTTTCTCTCGAAATTCAAAATTCTGGCTCTGTACAAATCTAGATTAACCTTCGAAGATTCATGCCTGAGAATTTCCGACCTTTCTCACCAGTCCAGTTTCTAGTATTTTTGTCTGAAAAAATGCTACCAGATGGACCTACTCATGCGCTCGTACGCGCTCAATGGTGCCATAAGTCATCTCTCAGATTTGCCGCCTTCAAACCATGACTGAGGTTCATCCTCCAGAACACAGGGATATGCATTTATATATCGATATGACATTGAAATGTGAAGAAACTACCGTACACATTCTTTGTTCAAGAACCACATATCATTTTATATTGGTTCATGTTATAATAAGAAAGAAATCATTCTGGTAGAATGAATTTTCATAGATCTTTTCTCGAATAAATATTTTTCAGAGCCAATTCATATATCACTGCGACCATTCAACTTACCACATCCATTCTTGCTTGGGGATCTCTTCACAAGAATGACGAAATTGACGTGAAATAAGCATATGTCCTGCTCATTTTCAGGATAAGAGACATTTCAGCGCTTCGGGATACAGCCGTGATATCATAAATGTATAATTGAGGAGTAATTTTACAAACATAATCCTTTGTACACATAATCCGTAACCCTTCTTATATTTTTTTCACTACCAAGATGAACTTCCAACAGGTTCCAAGAACGGTTTCTGGCTGGAGCAACATATAATTATCCAGGATCAAAAAACATCCTTCCGAAGATCTATCCCAATCGCATCAAAAGTTCAACCTCGCGACGTAATAATCGTCATGTAAAAAGCCAATTTCATGGGGAATTGTCTTCTAGGGAGAGTGGATGGATATTCGTTTCCACAATGAAGCGTGATACGGTTCAGGGAAATCATTTGCTCCTCCTTATCACCTGTCATAATTCCACATGTGAGCAAGTTGCATCTGAGCTCTAGGACTAATAGGCTTGTGCCATCATAAAGACCTGCACTGATATTCGGATTTCTCATAGGTATCAGTACAATATTTACTTTCAAACGTAATTCATGCACTGATAGAGATGAGGGAGATGAAGGATATAAGTTTTTTGGGTGAAATAGTTTGTGCGATTCCTTCATTACCAAATGAATCTGGAATAGTATCCATACTGGTATGTATTTTTTCACTGTTGATATCTAACATTCCAAGAACTCGTATGTGAATGTCATCGACATCATCATCCCGAGCAGACAATATTGCACCTGTCGCTGCGTGCTCACATAGTTTTCTTCTGATCAAATCACCGTGGATATCTTCAGAAATATCTGCATCATTAGGAGCCATTAAAGATTCTGGAATGACTATATCATCATGAGTGTCTAACTTTCCATCACCTATGTTCGCAAGAAATTGTGGGAATCCAGTTCCTTCTGGCAGAACACGTCAGAGAAGATATTTTAAATAATTCCCATAAAGTACTTTCTTGGATTGAGAAATTTATTCTTTCAGGTCTAATGCCATGTACTCTAATTGACAACAGATTAAAATGATCATTTCCCCTCTAAATGGTGAATCATCATTCATGATATTGCGCAATGTATGGTCTATGATTCCCAAAGCGTATGGAGGATCCATGGGTACTTCATCCCTAGCAATACGAATGTCTTGTGGACGGTTCTACTATTGGGCAACAAAGTAGCTGCGATAACATTGAATGCCACACCGCATACATTTTTACGTCCAATTTCCAATAAATACGGAAGAACATTGTAGATCAAGGTTCTCTCCGATCCTCCTGTGCCATGTACGTAAAAGCATATTCGCAACTCATTTATCTGTTCTTCATTTCATTTATCTCAACGGTGGATAAACCTCTCATATGCAAAACTTGTGATGTTACCTGCCACCCTGAGTCCACTTGCTTGGCCAGAAGTGGCCATCCGTGGCATGTTAGTACTCTGCTTGATTGCAATGAATTGAGATCCCTCAACCCAGCTACTATTAGCACCGATGAAGCTTTTTTGACAGAGATTCGAGCTATGATTAAAGAGGAAATCTCTGTTCTGAGTTCAAAATTTTCTCATTTTGAAGCGGAGTTGGGAAAATTATCTGTGGTCGTTTCTAGCTTGGTATGCAGGGTTTCTGAACTTGGATCGCAACATGCTGAGATACATTGTAGTTCATATCCAAATGAAGAAGAAATCGTGAACGAGATCGAAGACCGCCGTCGAAGGGCATTTGATATCATGTTATTCGATATGAATGAGAATGTGTCATCACCTTCATCGGATAAGGACGCTGTCGAAGATATTTTGTCATCCATTGTACCTGCTAACTATGATGGCATATCAATTCGTCGTCTCAGTAAATTTTGTGAGAATAACTCTCGTCCGATGTGCGTAACTTTTCCATCCAATTTGACACCTTTGGAAATTGTCCGTAGTGAGTCATCTCACAAGGGTTCCGTGAAAATCTCCCTGGACTCGACGCCTAAGCAGAGAAGTTATTTACAGAATCTACGCGAGCAATTGGAGAATTTAAATGACCCTACGAAGACTATCAGATATTTGAATGGTGCTCCGAAGATCGTGCTGTTGAACAAACCAGTTCACAAGTCAAGTAACAGCCATGCAACCCATTAGTGTACTTTCAAAATGTTCGTGATATGCGAACAAAGCTTTCTCATCTTTCAAGGTCGGTTGCTTTATCTTGTCATAAGTATGATGTGATTATATTTTGTGAAACTTGGCTGAACGATGGTATTCCATCGACGGAAATTGGTTTTCAAGAGTACGAAATCTATCGTATGGATCGAAGTGTGCTGACGAGTCCTTTTACCAGAGGTGGAGGTGTACTGATTGTGGTAAAAAAATGTCTCAGCAGTTGCATTATTCCCTCTTCATAAAATAATATCGAGCAACTCTTCGTCAAAGTATGTTTCGATAACTCAACAGTCACCTTTGGCGCAGTTCATTTCCCACCGGTTCCTCCTTCTACTATTCACCTGCATCATTGTCTCAGTTTGAGCGATTTATTTAGTTCAAACTCATCCTCGAAATTTTTTTTGTTTGGAGACTATAATCTACCTCATATTACTCTGTATACTCGTTACTCATGTTTAAATTTCGTTTCTTCTCCGCATGTGAGCTCAAACGGAATCGCAGCGGCTGAACACATTGCTGACTGTTACAATAACTTGAATTTTCGTCAATTCAATATTCATAATAATGTCTTCGGCAACATACTTGATTTGATTTTTAGTAATGATTCTTATATTGATGTGAAACCTGCGTTTGACCCGCTGTTGGATTGTGATGAATTCCACCCCGCTCTGATATGTAAACTCAATTTTTTCGAGTCTGAGAATTTATCCTTCAATTCTGTATTCAGCTATGACTATAAACATTCCGACTTTAGGAGCATGTGTCGATATTTAAATCAGATTAATTGGGATGCTGAACTCTCTCAACTTGATCTGAACGAATCAGTTGAATTTCTTTATTCTCAGTTACATTATGCAATTGATTCATCCGTACCACGTTCTCGTATTAGAGATAATAGCTTTCCCAGTTGGTTTTCATCTGCATTGATCAAGTTGATCAAGCAGAAAAAATTAGCTCATAGAAAATTCAAAAATTCTAATTTTCGCGAGGACTACCTTGTTTTTTGTGGTTTACGGTCGAAATGTAAGTTTCTCGCTCGTAAATGTGATGCGGATTATTGTAATCGAGTTCAAAATTCTTTATCGGGTAACATTGAAGTCTTCTGGAATTCTGTGAATAGTAAACGTAAGTCAAGTGGTATACCCTCAGAATTGACGTTGGATAATCTGTCTGCTCATACTGGTCATGATATTGCTAATCTGTTTGTCCTTCATTTCAAGTCAGTTTGTACGACTGATACACCTCAGCTCACAGATTCTCCGACCGATGTCAATATCGATCTGCCAGATATAACTGTTAGTATAAGTGATATTTTTACTAAAATTGAATCTCTGAATGTTAATATCGGCCCGGGTGGTGACAGTATTCATCCGATTCTCTTGAAGTCTTGTGAGTTCATCTTACGTCGTCCATTATGGCTCATTTTTAATCAGTCTCTGTCAACCGGTGAATTTCCAGCACTTTGTAAATCCAGTATAATTACTCCCATTCCTAAATTTGGTAATAGATCAGATATTAGGAACTACCGGCCGATGAGTATTTTAAATGGTATACCCAAGATTTTTGAAGATTTGATTACTACATTGATCAAGCCATTCTTTTCTAATGTTATTTCTGACTGTCAACATAGCTTTATCTCTGGTAGATCAACGATCTCAGATTTATCTGTGTTCAGTAATTTTATCTCTACTCCACTTGAATCCAAAATGCAAGTCGACACAGTTTTCATCGATTCTTCCAAGGCGTTTGACACCGTAGACCACGGTATAATATTGAGCAAATTGTTCAACATGGGAATTCGGGATCACTTCTTATCGTGGCTCCGTAGTTACTTGTCTGAACGCTCTCAGCGTGTACGTGTTCGTAACTTCCTATCTGATTCTTTCGCTGTAACATCTGGAGTACCTCAGGGTTCTCATTTGGGTCCCCTTTTATTTCTTGTATTCATAAACGACATCAGCAAAGCTTTTCGGTATTGTCGTCCCTTACTTTTTGCTGACGATCTTGAAATGTTTTTGCGCATAACGACCTTAGAGGCAGCTCAGCAATTGTAATCGGACCTGTATAGACTTGAAAAGTGGTGTGAGACTAATGATATGAAGCTCAACATATCTAAATGCCAAGTGATGAGATTTGCTAGGAGTAATAACAGAACCCTTTTTCCTTACACTCTCTCTAACGAGTTATTGTCTCTCTGTCACTTGGTACGCGATTTGAGGGTATTTCTTGATAGTAACTTTAGCTCCTCTCATCACCATCATGTCATAGTAGGTGAAGCGTTGAAAACTCTAGGCTTCATCCAAAGATTTGGCAGTGAATTTAATAACCTGAGAGCGTTACGTACACTTTACTTCTCCTCAGTGAGGCCTCATTCGGAGTATGCATCCCAAATTTGATCTCCCTACCTTATCAAAGACTCGACATTGTTGGAGAGGGTTCAACATAGATTCTTGCGCTTTGCAGCTTATCAGATCGGTTGTCCTATTAACCCGAATTCTCATGATTACACTGCTATTATGCACAGACTCAATATCTCGACGCTTGAATCACGAAGGTTGTTCGATGATCTATTCTTTCTGTATGAAATTTTGAATGGAATTATCGATAATGTTGAAGTTCGCAGCCTTATCAATTCCGATGTTCCTAACAGATGTCTTAAATCTCATCAGTTATTCAAAACTATAATGTATAAGTCCAGATTCGGTCACATTGACCCTTTGAATCGCATTTGTCTCTATGTGAATGAGTTTCGGAGAGCATGCTCCCAGTTTATAAATAACTAATTTCATCTATTTTATTGTGAAGTTTCTGGATGTCCTCTTTCTTCCTATTCTAATTGTATGTATTAATTATTCTTTGTTTTTTGTTTCCTTTTGTATTTTACTTGGTACATTAATGGGTTCAACCCGTATATGAATGAATGAATAAATAAATAATCTGTTGTGGATTAGTGTCGACCAACTTCAGAGCCACATCTACAATTTCTTTCTGTTTCTCAGTCCGTTTTTCATATTGTTGCACACCCATCTTTGCAAACTGTTTAATTCGATCAAATTCTGCGTCATCCTCAACTTCTAAAACTCGATTCATACTTCGAAATTGAGATGAAGTCCATCCTTCCCTATACAATATTTCACTCACGTTTGCATATGTTCGTTTCTCACCCTGACTTGTATCTGAACGTCTAACAAAATCTTCGTACAATGGGACTTTGGAATTTCCCCATAAATGTTCTGGATGTACAGGTTGACAGTGAATCAATATCCTCACTGATAACCTCCGGAATTGTTGCAGCATTATCCACATAACAGCCTATTCCATTGCTCCATTCGATTCTTCATCGCCTTCAATCAATCCTCAAGCCAAACATGCAGCTGTGAGAGAAGGATAAAGGTGTCCTCTGACAGTTCTCAAATGTTCGAAACTCGTTGCTCCTTTGACTATTCACAATAATAAACGCAAATGGAATAATTCCGTCTCCGCGGGACCAATTGAATACACATGAGCAATAACATTGAACTGTGCTCCACGATTGACCCATCTCAACACCTCTCTACCGTTCATTTGCAGTTCCTTGAATACCTAATAACATGCAATTTCTGAATAGGTATATTTTTCCGCCGTTTCTTCGTGTGAATCCAGTGCAAAATATGCCATCAACATGATTACTTCATTTGATGCGCCTCTCAACGTATTTTCATCGGCATCTGTAGGAATAACTACACTTTGTTCCTTTGGCAAATGTACAGGCAACCTGATAATCGTATGAATGTTGTCTTGGGGAAGGTTCACTCAGAATACGCCACGCAGCTTCTACAAGTCCTACACAGTGAGTTCCTATGCAGTTATGTATTTCATCATAATTGAGCATAATGTCATCAGCAGATTGATGTACCACAATCTAAGCAGCATCATATCCTTCAAATATATATTGATATAAATATTCGACAGACTTAATACTTGAAACAACTTCAACATTGATATGACGATTCAAGAGAAGCAATGATATTGGGCAATATGGGACACCATGCCGATTATCAACAATATAGTTACCAGGACGTGTGGAAGTGATCCCAGTATCCCTCGTCCGATAATATGGCGAAGGGTTATTGTCCATCTTTGTTTCTTCTCGCAGTCTCATGGGATGATGCTTCGAGCATCTTCCATCTACTCAATACTGAATTCCACATGGCCCATGTATGATTTGTTCCATCACAATATTGTGTGGATTAAGGTGCCCATGTGGGCTTGGGATCTCTGCAGGAATATAACGATCTACAGTATCTGCAGTTGATATTTTGCTGATCCGATTCAAAGTGACCAGCCAATGCATATGTGGTAATCCTCTCTTCTGAAATTCAAAGACTTGCACAAAAGCTTGTTGAACGGAATATTTTTGACGAACAATGGGATCTGATTGATGATCATTTTGGATGTCGGAAACACGAGCACAAATATCAGATCTATTTTGTGCTTGTTGTCCGAGAAGAAGGTTCTCTTGAATTCCTCGCCATTGTGGATCACATGTCATTGTGATGAACAGATCAGGTTTTCCGAATTGACGCACTATCCTCATTGAATCTTGATAATGTTGAACCATATTTCGCAGGGACCTTACAAATGATAAGGGTAATATGATGATTTCACCTAACCTTCCAAATTTATATGAATATTCATAGTCGTGAATTGGAATTCTTATTAGATCACGATGAATCACAATGAAATTCAGAATTCATTTGCTGAACATAAATTGTTTCTGAGGGACAGTAACTGGGAGATATATATATGTATATAGGACCAACACGAAAAATTCTTCTCGCTTCTTGAATCGACGTGAAACCAAACGCCGCCTATACGCTGTCTTTGGTTTCACGTCGATTGAAGGGAAAGGAAGAATTCTTCATGCCAGCACTGTATGCATATGCAAATGTACATGCCAAATCATGTATTTGATGATTCCTTCATTCATGCATTTGCATGAAGGACTCTGAATTCCTGATATTGGAGAATTTATTATTCAATAATATACATCAAACTATTTCAAGATATTCGAATTTAGAATATATTTATATATATTCATAAATATCCATAAATATCTCGGAAGATTCATTTCCAATGCGTGGAAGATGATTCATGAATTGTATAGCACGAAGAAAATATATCCCCTCTTCGATATTCATATTACACAAGAAAATTCATCACATTCTTCCGATGACAGCTCTTAATGAACATCAGACCCAGATAGCACGAATGATCTGTTCGAATACTCAAAAAGTTCTGAAAGAATTCTATAATAGCTGGTCCGAATAAAATAATTATTCATCCGTCACGGAGATAAATTACGCATTTCTTATATTTAAATGTTTGTTTGGAACATTATGAAGTGATCAGTCTTACGACTGGTTTGATGAAATCCTCCAAGCCTGTCTATTATCCGCTGAACGCCTAATTTCTACATATTTACGACAACCCTTATCTTGTATAATTTGCTTCATAAAACTCAATCTAGGTCTACCTTTGCGAGTTTTACCATTCATTTCCCCTTCCAATATCGTTTTCAATAAACTATCATGCCCTAATGTGTGTCCTATCAGATTACTTCTCCTTTTCACCACATGTTTCGAAAGACTCCTTTTCCATTTACCTCTTGAAGTACTCCTTCATTTTTTACCTACTCCGTCCACTTCATTCTGAACATCCTTATATAACACCACATGCCGAGAGCTTCAAGTTTTCGTTGGTTCGTTTTTCCAATTGTCTGATCTTGTTCCATACGCATCTTTTGAATGAATAATCCATTGTTTCATTCTCCCCTCCGTTCTCATCAATTGTCTACCTACAGAATTCTCAATCTCACTACTTCTAGATTCCATTTGTCCGAAAAATCTGTCAACAATCCTGTATGCCTCATCTATTTCCCCTGGATGTAATCTCACTTCTATATCCTGACATTTCTCTTCCAACCATTGGTCTTCCGCCTCCCTCCATTCTCTCATCATTTCGTTTCTTTTATTTCCTCCTTTCATTAATTAAATCGACAATTTCTTCCGTTATCAATGGTTTCTCAGGTTCTACTCCATCGTTCTTCGAAATTTCATCTGCACATTGTTCTATGTTCCCCCTTATATTTGTCCACCTACTCTCCATTTCGAACCCCAGTAAGAATGGAAGTATCGGATTGATGACTCCGTGATCAAAAGTACGGCTCGTGGCCTATTCCCATACCTGCAATGTATAGCTTTAGGCCAAATCCCATACTTTTGATCACGGAGTGATCAATCCTGTACTTTCCATTTTTACTGGGGAAGTTCTTCTCTTGTTGATCCTCCAATTTTTCATCCAACATGTCTTTGAATGCCTCCTGTGTTTGTTCTTGTTTGAAATTCTTCAAATTCCATCCTTTTTGCATTTTTTTTCCCCTTCAGAGCTTCGAATTTCAGAGAACATTACATCAGCAACATATTGTGATCACTATCCATATCTGCACCTGGATGACTTTCACAGCTTTTCACTTGATTTATAAATCTTTGTTATACTGATATGTAATCAATTTGATATCTTGCTGTATCTTCTGCCATTTTCCAAGTATAGATTCTTCTTGGATGACTCTTGAATACCATGTTGGTAATGACCATTCTATGACTTTCACGGAATTTGATTGAGCGTTGTCCTCTCCCATTTCTTTTCCCTAACGCGAAATCTCTTATTATATTGTCCTCTTCCCATTGTCCTACTATCGCATTCCAGTCACCTATGATCATCGAATTCTCTTCACATATTTCATCACTCCTTTTATTCCATCGTATGTTTGTTCGATATCTTCCTCTGAGTCCGCATATGTGGACATGTATACTCGAACTATAACAGTGTCTACCGGTTTTGTTCTAACTTCCACCATCATTACGCGTTCGCTTTGTAGCAAATAATTTCCCATCCCGTTTCCTACCCTCTCATGCATCATAATTCCCACACCTGCTTGACCATTCTTCGATCCTGTATGAATTGTCATATAATCCCCACGCCAGAAGTCCTATTCTTGCAGACATCTCATTCCGGTCATTCCCATTATATCGATACTGGACCTATTCATTTCTAATTGAAAATTCTCTAGTTTCCCTGTTAGTTTCTGTGATCTAATATTCCACGCTCCGCCTCGAAGATTGTTCTCTTCCTTCCTTATCTTCTTTGGTTTTCTATCTTGTTTGATGAAGCTCTCTCGAGCAGCTTCCACCCGGAGATCCGAACAGGAGGCTATTTCACCTCCGAGGTATTTCACCCCAGAGAACGCCATCATGTTGTTTTTTTCAATAAATTATAGATAAAAGATTCTAGGGTTGGAGAAAGATTTCATCTCTCCGGAAATAATCAAAGATGTCAAGGAAGGTAGTTTCCCCTTGCTTTCCCTCTGTTTTCGCCGATGTTCCTGGCGTTGCGATAATTTAGTCTCTCTCAGTTTGTGTTCTTCCCCTCGAGTAGTTTATTCCACCCGGAAGAGAGACTCAAATTTGAGAGACTTATCCCGCTACGATGTCAAGGTAGCAGATACCACCAAGGATGGACAAGAAGGGTATAAAGGACAGGTGTCAAGAATAGGCCCCGGAAGACCCGCAATCATCACACGGGGAGACTTCGAAACATATGATGTCTAAATTGATTTTGGATGAATTTATTTTCGAAAATGGTAACTTTCCTCACCTCACTATATAACACTATTCCGCATCACAAATATCTACTACCCTACTATTCACTATTGTTTTCCCGTACAGTACCTGGTTGAAATTTGTCTGGGCGTCCCACTTATTATCCACGTTCTAGATGGGACCCAAGTGGGGCAACCGGATAACACATTCCAGCCAATTTGACTCAAATGCTCAAACCATCCAGTTGGTTCATACAGATTTTCCATGTGTCTACTGTTCGAAATCGTTTTTCGACGTCAGATTCGAATCCCTTCCCTCCAAAACCCCTAGAACCCATGTTTTATATAAGTCTGTTCACAAATGCAAAATTCATTACATCGAAGCCGGTCATCTTCGATTCGCTGTCTTGAAGTCGGGATTTGACCCCAGATTCGAATTCAGCACCCTCGGAAACCCCTAGAACCCATGTTTCATAGGAATCCGTCCATGAATGCCGAAATGACTAAATTCACGTTCGCCACCCTTGTAAAAATGAATCATATATGCGGCATATATGACCACACATGGTACATATATGATTTCACAGATTCATATATGACCCCTATATAATTCATATATGGGCCATATATGATTTCAGGCATTCATATATGGACCATATACATTTCATATATGGCGTTATGTTCCCTATATATGGGCCATGTTTGGTCCATATATGGATTGGACGATTGTATATGAATTTTATATGGTCATATATGTCACATATATGAATTATCTATGATTCATATATGACCATATATGATTCGTACCAAGTCCATATATGGATCGAATGCAGTTTATATATGGGCCATATATGAATCATTTTCACAAGGGCATGTTGAATTCGTTTCTCGATGCCAGATTCGAATCCCTCACCCTCGAAAATCCCTAGGACCCATGTTCCATATGAATCTGTCCACGAATGCAGAAACGACTAAATTCATGTCGGCCATCTTGAATTCGGGATTTGACTCCAGATTCGGATTCAGCATCCTCAAAAACCCCTAGGACCCATGTTTCATAATAATTCATCGGTCCGAGCCAAAATAACAAATATTCAAAGACTGCGGAGAAAATGAGGTATATATATATATGTATACAGCGGAGAAAATTTCCTCCGAAATCACCTATTTTTTCAGAAACAAATCAAAAAAACATAGAAGGACTTGTCCGATTGCAATAACAAAAAATTGTCCCGGGGGAAGGACTTGAAGAAGGTCCCCTATAAATTTCATCCAATTTGGTCCACTCGGTCCAGAGTTATCCCATGTACGTACAAACAGACAGATGGACAGACATACAGACAACCCCACGGATTATCAATCAGTATTGCATGAAATGGAAAACTATCCAACTTCCAATTGGATTACTCAAATATTTTAGAAGATACGGTCAGAGCATACGATAGTGGGTGCAATAGGCACTCCGTGCTGGTATACTACGTATACCGATGAGTGTCCAAAAGAGAGACAGCCTGGAGAAACTAAGCCGGAAGCGATAATAAAACGGAAATTACTATTGGAGGATACTTCTCCAAATGAGAACCATCCGCCCGATGCTATGGACTTGACTGATGAAACGTTTAAAAGTTTCCATTAGGAATCTTTTGGATTCCAGAGGAAGAGGATTATATACTTGCTCGATTGACAACAAAGAAAAAAGGGTGCAAAAGTGGAGTACCGTGTTGGAAAAATCAAAAACTGCGAAGTTGGAAGCAGTCTACGAATAAGTTACCTCCGTAAGAGTACCAAGATAAATGATGCCTTTGTGATGCCAATTGTCCCTGATTTGTCACTTTTGATCACTTGATGTGATTGCAATCCTCCCTAAGCCTCGTGTAACAGGCAAGAAACGTCAGACCTCAATGCTGCGCTTCGACACTGACTTCAGAAGTATCAATATAGATTAATGCTGTCAGAGGAATCTGATTGAAAGTTCTTCTCAAATTATGGTTTTATTCACAACAACGTTTGTCAAAAGTTTTATTTTCTTCTTCCTACATACTAATCACTTTCAAGTTTTGCTTATACTCAGATTCGAAGATACTCTCGTCAGTTTTTCATTATGCAGATATGATTTATTATTTCAAGATATTTGCAGCCAAATGTGATGATAATCAGTATAGAGTATGCAAGTTTGGCTGAATAGTGGCGGGGTTGAGACAACCTCATCAATGCGATCGCTTTTGATATGTCATGAAGTTCATCACAACCAAAGAAATTCAATGTAGATATAGACAAGCGCTCGTTGTAAAAAGAATCATTTCATATCCATATGAAGAACATAACACGCGATTTCACATAGAGTATGATCCACTAATATTCATAGATTCGATATGAACTTTCATCCATTTCATAAGACATCACGTCAATTGTATCTTCTAGATCGGATGAATCATATCCAAAATGGCATTCTTGGGTTGAAGTTATTTGGACAGCCTCCATAGCTCAGTGGGTGAAGCGGCAGTCTTCAATACTGGCAGTTGTGAGTTCGATTCTCGCCAACTGTGCAGCCAAATTTGTATTTCAGAATTCATTCGGACAGCATCGTTTACGCTGAAACACAACTGATCAAGCATCACGGACGGAAGCAGCAATGACCCCCATCAACAAAACAGCGAGAAAATGTCAGAACATGGGAGGAAGGAGAGGAGAGCCGGTCAATAAATATTCCGACAACAACACTTAAATTCCCAAAACATTGTGTCAATTTATTCGGAAAGTCCACATGAAAAATCTTTTTTTTCCCGACTACGCTGAAATAGTTGTATTTCATACGTGTAGTGCGGGAGCGAAACTGCGTATTCCTAACCTTTCCTTGCCAATGATGAGTGCACGTGCGCAGTCGAATGCGCTTGCGCAGTACGTTCTCATTACTCCCTTGGGGAAGAATATAGGGAGAAATGAACACTTCAGAAATAGCAACGAGTTTATTATACATATAAAGACGGTCACTATTTCAGCGGAATCGGAAAAAAAGTATCGCATGTCCCTCGGGAGGCAGATGGTTTTCACCTAGTGTGATTTTTGCCCTCACTTCGCTCGGGCAACAAACGTCACCCTCGGTGAAAATCACTCATTCCCCTCCCTCGTAGCATAATGTACTATTTTTTTCCTGATTCGATCATTGCATTGAATTGCTATATTCTATTCAGCGGATAACTCATGAAATTGAATAAATTGAATTACGATATTAATGTTATGGTATGTGACATTCAATCAAATGTTACATGTCGTTATTTCAAACTATTTTGATTCAATACAAATATGTCTCACGCTCTGTCAAAGGAAAGAATCAATTGAACCAAATCCATGAAAATTACAATCGATTGCTCAAAGGATTGACTCAATTTCTTACGGGGTTGAGACAACTTTCTTTTCCAAACTCATCAGGCAGTCCACTTAATTCCTAGATTCATTTCGCCGTATCCAAATGCTTGACGGGGTTGAGGTAACTGAAACTAAGTTGAATCAAACTATCCTCCTTCTCAGTTTACGTGGATAAATCGTAGACGTGGATACATGGTGGATGGACGGAGATTCCACGCAGTGTCAACGTGGATGCAACGTAGAGATGTCCAATGCTGTACGAGTTTTTATGGTCATAAATCATCAGTAGAACGCCAGCATGGTTTCATTGATACATCACAAGGCATCAATAAGCATTTTGGAATAAGGAGATTCCCAAATTACAACGAACACAACACCGCTCTCAGCCTGGGAAGGGTTTCACCATATGAAGTGGATGATACGTGGGAAAACGGGTTTCGTGACGCCATATACGGGCTTCGTGGCGCCCCAAGTATTGGACACAAGCGTATAGGCGTATAGGTACCCAATAAACATGAACATCTTCAAGATATCTTGAAAATATCTTTTGAAATATATCTACAAGACATATCAAAAAGACATCTTGAAGATATCTTTTGAAAGACATCCTGGAGACATATCGAAGGGATATCTCAAAGACAACTTTTCGATATGTCTTGAAGATGTCTTCCAAAAGATATGTTTGAGATGTTTTGCCAAATGTATCTCTAAGATCAGCAGTTTTGAGGTGATGAGTGCATATGGATAATCCCTGGTGAAAATGAAGCGTATACACAAAGCGCGGAGGAAGCGTATACGGAGCGAAAGATGTTTCAATTCCCTCTTCATGAAACGTGTAATGCCCTCTCACTGTGAAGTAATAAAATCATACGTTTCATATACGTTTCATAAGCTTTCGATCCCGTTTCACACACTCTTCGTGTGAAGTAATAGTGACTTATATTAAACGTATGCGAATCATACCTATTCTGATTCCGGATAATATCTCTATGCGATCGATCCCAACGACGATCGATGGCTGAGTAGATAAGACCCTCGGCTACCATAGTAAAAATCC
The DNA here is from genome assembly GCA_018340375.1 of Gonatopus flavifemur. Taxonomy (NCBI): domain Eukaryota; kingdom Metazoa; phylum Arthropoda; class Insecta; order Hymenoptera; family Dryinidae; genus Gonatopus; species Gonatopus flavifemur. Next base: position 7,008,725 of record JAFFJZ010000014.1, read on the forward strand.
CCGGTTCGATCCTCGCTATGGGGTTCAATTTTTTGAATTACATTTCTTAAGTTTTATACGTTTCTTTTGTTCCAACTCCCGCTTCGCATACTCTTTGTATCCCTTCCATTCAAGCTCTGTACACTTTACATTAACGTTTTTGTTACCTCCCAGCATACGCTCCGTTTGCTCTTCTTTCCCGCTCCCATTTTCACCAGGGAATCACTTCAAATGTCTTTGTCCACAATCAAATTGCAAGGAAGGTGAATTCGTTCATAAATCAAAAGCTTGAAGAATCTATGTAAATACTAACAAATTCTGTGGAAAGTACGATTCTGTAACCTTGCAGTGCTAGCACAAAGAGTAACGAATCTCTAAGTCACAATATTTTGCGAATTATCGAACTTCTCACGCTGAATTTCATTTACGGCCTTCATGTACAGTGATTTCATCAAATTCTCATCCACATTCACCAATAAGTTGTTTTTCAATAGCAGTGAGAAAAAATAATCCAAAAGTATCTATGATATCGAAACAAAACAGATTTCACAGACAGGGAAAACTTGCACACAATATGTTTAAGGTATCCAATAGAAATTTCCCTTATAAAACGAGAATTTGTACCATCTGACATGGAGTTGAGAATAGTTTCCCAGCAAAAATGTTTCAATCACTCTTTAGGATTATTTTAGAGAGTATCTCAAAAAAATGTCAAATACTTATTTATCATGCAACAAAAAGAGATATCTTCAAAATATCTGGTTAAGAGCATTTTCCAGTACTGCACAAGAAATTTTTTAGAATTTTGTGGTATATCCATCAAAATCATTTTGAAAACTTCTTCGAGAATATTTAGTCGATTGTGGTATTATGAACGTATACTGTGTTCTTCAAAATCACCTATAGAAGATTATAGTAATTGAATTGTTATTTGATGAGCGAGTGGAATTATTGCTTTTATAATACTCCGAAATATTCTTCCTCTCAAATACTCGATTTCCAATTGAACATTTTCCATCAGAGATCTGTATTCCTCATTATCTTGATTTTCAGATAATTCTTTCCTACATATCACTGCTGATGAATATTGAAACGATACTGTATATTTTAGATCGTTTTAAATACATTAAAATCTCAAGAAACTGTAAGAGTAAAATAAATTATAATGAAAAGATGATCAAGAGTCCATAGGTCATAAAGATAATGTGAGCGTGAGTCAAAGTGATGGTGATTAACAATATAATCTTTTCTTGTTTCATAATGTACAGTGAAGTGTTTATAAAAATCTCAATTTTTCGTTAGCAACTATAAATGTACATAAACGGATCTTTTTTGTATAAGTTCGACTTTTAGTGCTGGTGTCACCCACAAGCCGGGCTACTCTAGCTATAGCACTGTATTTGCAAAAGATGAACGAGTTATTGAAATATTATTGATGAGCAGGTCTTACAGTTGTATGTATGAAGGTGAATATATTTAGTTATACGTATCTTTTTGATATTGAATGTTGCGAAGAATTCCTTCTTTCTGTATAATTGAAGTCTCAATATATACAGGGTGGGGCATTTAAAGTGTCGCGGGCGTTTTTTCCAAAAATAAAGTGAGATACGAGAAAATTTTTCGGACAAAAGTTGTAGGGTACCGAGGGGGACATCCGATGGTGGCCTTGGCTTTGACCTCAAATCTCATCTTCAAGGGCATTCTGAGATCAACTCTTGTTTTTTAGATAGCATCTCATATTTTTTACTGCAGATTTAGATTCTCGGTCAAAAACCAAGAAACTTTTGTCTGAACCATTTTCCTGAAATCCGCAAAAATGGCGCTCTAATCGATATTGTTCCATTTTGAATCTGACATTCGAATAACTCGAAAACAAAGGGTCTTGCAAAAGAATCTTTCGTACAAAAGTTGTCAATACACAACACATTTCAATCGTCTACATTACCACCATTCAGAGCTCACGCGATGTAAACAAACGACGGGGTTCAGTGAGAATTTACGATTTTGTAAGTCAGTTTGTCAGTTACATTTGATTATTACTTGGTTTATGACAAATTGAAAATCATGGATATCCGATACACGGTTTCTGAGAAGATCGATATGATCTACATTTACGGTGAAGTGCATAAGAACCCCAAACAAGCATATGACTTGTATGCAGAACGATTTCCTGAAAGAACAACGCCATCCATTAGGTATTTTCAACGCATTACAAAATTATTCTCAGAAACGGGAAGTGTTACAAGGGAAAAACGACATCGAATGAGAACTGTTAGCGGAGAAAATGCGGAAGTTAATGTACTAGCTGCAGTAGCCAATAATCCACACGTGAGCTCTCGTGAAATTGAACTCCATTCGGGAATTTCTCGAAGAAGTGTTCTTCGAATACTGAAACGTCACAAATTCCATCCGTATCACATTTGTTTGCATCAAGACCTTCACGGTGATGATTTCGAAAATCGTGTACAGTTTTGTCGATGGGGTCTAGCGCAAATGCACAATAACAACTTCATCAACATATTATTTTCTGATGAGTCGACGTTCACCAATCATGGTCAAGTAAATCGACATAATATGCATTACTGGGCGACAGAAAATCCAAGATGGTTACGTCAAGTAGAGCATCGAAGACAATGGGCTGTGAATGTTTGGTGTGGTATTTTTCGATCTCGAGTAATTGGACCGTACTTCATCGCAGATACGCTAAATGGAGAGAAGTACAGACATTTCTCAGATCAAGTACTTCCAACATTACTTGAAGACATACCTATTCAGGAACGATTGAATATGTGGTATCAACACCATGGTTGTCCATCCCATTATGCAGTCACAGCTCGAGGAATATTGGACAGAGATTATCCTGGACGATGGATAGGACGTCGTGGACCAGTTCATTGGCCTGCCCGTTCTCCGGATCTTACTTCTCCAGATTTTTTTTTATGGGGATACATAAAAGATACAGTTTATCAACAACCACCGACTACACCTGAGAATATGCGTCAACGAATCATCAATGCATGCGCGAGCATCAATGAAGATATTTTAGCACGAGTTCAGCAATCTTTTGTAAAACGTTTTGAAATGTGTATTGAAGTCGAAGGCCATCATTTTGAGCATCTACTGCATTAAAATTATCCGAGTGATGTAAACGATTGGAATGTGTTGTGTTTTGTCTGTTATACCCCATCACCTCCGTTTCAGTTCAAGGGGTCCCCCTTTGAATCAGACAACTTTTGTCCGAAACATTCTCCTCCAAGACCCTTCGTTTTCGAGTTATTCTAATGTCAGATTCAGTATGGAACAATATCGATTAGAGCGCCATCTTTGCGGATTTCAGGAAAATGGTTCAGACAAAAGTTTCTTGGTTTTTGACCTAGAATCCAAATCTGCAGTAAAAAATATGAGATGCTATTCAAAAAACAAGAGTTGACCTCAGAATGCCCTTGAAGATGAGATTTGAGGTCAAAGCCAAGGCCACCATCGGATGTCCCCCTCGATACCCTACAATTTTTGTCCGAAAAATTTTCTCGTATCTCATTTTATTTTTGGAAAAAACGCCCGCGACACTTTAAATGCCCCACCCTGTATATATGTAAGATATGATAGAATGATAGGAGAAGGTAAGGGGAACGAACCTCCAGAAACGGGGAGCGAGAATTGAGACCAACACAACGAGTTGAGAGGTCGAAGCAAATACCTTGAGTCTAATATACGTATAACATTTTCAAAGTAAAAACTCATTGATATTGATACTATTTGAGTTTGACTCTATTGTGTGTGGAATTCCTTAAAATATCAACTGCATTAGGGGAGATTGGCCAATCATAGTTGAATATGGGAATATATACATATATATTGAGACTTCAATTATACGGAAAGAAGGAATTCTTCGCAACATTCAATATCAAAAAGATACGTATAACTAAATATATTCACCTTTATACATGAAACTGTAAGACCTGCTCATCAAGAAGAAAATAAGAGAAAGATGAGAGTTTGAAGAAAATAAGAGAAAAATATATCCCGGAATTAGGAAAACCCAAACAAATTCTGGCCGATCATGGTTCGCAATTCACATCAGATAGATGGAGAACAGAATTGCAAGAACAAGATATCGAGGTAATATTTTCATCTGTGCGACACCCTCAATCAAACCCAACCGAAAGGGTTATGAGGAAACTGGGAAGGCTATTTAGAACCGTATGTTCAGAACGTCATACGAAATGGGCAAAAGTGGTGAAAGAAATTGAAGATTTACTCAACATAACTAGCCATTCTAGTACGGGATTTAGCCCACATGAAGTACATTCCGGAGAAAAACATAGGGATAAAATTCGAGAAATAATAGGCTTTCCAGAGCAAGAAGCAATGTCGCAAAAATTGCGAATAGAATTAGCGAAAGAAAATTTATATAAAGGTTATAAATATAGAAAAAAGCAACAAAGAAGAATATGAAAGGTAGAATTGAAGATACATGACTGGGTATTGGTGAGAACACCGATGATTTCTAACGCACTGAATAAAATAACGAAAAAATTCTTCCGTATAATGTTGAAATGAGGAGAAAAATGGGCGGTTGAATAAAATTATTTTCATTTGTGACACATATCTAAGAATAATGATCTGTAAATATCAGAATATATGAGAATAAAGATATTTAATATTCATGATATTCGAGAATTGAACCATTTGAAAACGGAAGTGATGAAAGATGAAAATAAAAGTTCGTAAGAATAGAAATGTAATCCAGCTTGAATGGAACATCTGGAGAGATAGAACTTCGGAAGAAAATATCTAGAATGAATTGTATCTCCAGTCATATCAGTCAGAATGACCTGTAGTTATTTTACAACAATTTCTATGATCAGAATACTTTTGTATCTGCTGAATTTTCGTCGAGTTGATCCTGAACAGTCTGCGTAATCATTGATCAATTGGTCAGTCAAGTTCATCCGATGCAAAAATTCGTGTTATACCACAGCGCTCCTGTCTTTTCTTCATTCTCTTTCAACGCTACCTAATGATCATGATGGTGAGTGACATACAGCCCTCGTGGAAATCCCAATTTTGAGAGTTTTTCAGAAATGCTCAAAATATTTCCAGAGATTCACAGAATTTTGTAGAGACTTGCACAGATTTGTAGGAAATGTCCAAATTTTGAGAGTTTTTCAGAGATCCTCAGGAATTCTCAGAGGAATATCACCACCCGGGAGATGTATAGTGACATCTGCGGTCTTCTTGCTTCTTCTTCATCCACCAGTGATTTGATTGAAAGAATCTGATAGTGGTATATTCGACGCAAGGAACTGCTGTATATCCTTTGCGCTCCTGCCTTTTCTTCATTCTCCTCCTACGCTACCAGATGATATTGATCCCGCTGGTACATGATATGCAGATGTATGATGTATCTGCATCTTGCCTGTTTTTACTACAGCCACCTGTTATTCTACTCGAAGAATTTAGGGATTCATTATTAATTGAATCCACTTTGTAATCTGTAATGCAAATTGATAGTGGTGATAGCAAACTCACAGATCTATGGTATATTTGCTTCATTTTGTTTCTTTCTCATCCCTCTGAAAAAGTACGCAGAGAATCTGATACCAGCATCGGATAGATCTGTGATATATCCACTGCACTTTTGACATTCCTTTGTTCGACTATGAGGCCACCGAATGAGATTGATAGTGACGATAGCTAGCACACAAATTTGTGATACGTCTGCTCCATTTCTACTTCGTCTCCAGTCACCTATGATTCTACTCCAAAGAACTGATGAGCCCAGCATGTTGTAAGAATCTGTGACATATCCACTGTGTTTTCGCCTCTGAAGAAATCGTTTTGAAATAATTCAATGTGACTGAAGTAACTGGGGACCAACTTCAACTTCTACTATTAGTCAAACTATTCACATCTCTTTGAGGTTCTGTTATGAACTTCACTTTCTAAAAACTTTTTATATTGCATTGGGGTTTTTCGATGGACTTCCCTTTCTGATTATGAGTGGTCATCCAGTTATTGATTCGTCACATAATCTTTGATCATCCATTTCATGCCATTCATTATCAATAGAATCCATTCTGTAATCTGTAATTCATCCATTCAATACGAAATTTCCACAAGACCGATTATATGAAATTGATAGTGGTGGTAGACGACGTACAGGTCTATGGTATATTCGCTTCTTTTCGTGTTTTCTCATACCCCTGTGATACTACTCAAGCTATCCGATAACAACTCTTGGTCAAGAGAGTATCAGGCCAATGAGGAAAGACAAAAACGAAGCAAATATACCATGCGATCTGTACGTCGTCCACCACCACTATCCATTTCATTTGGGTAATCTCATAGGTAATTTTGTATCAAACGGATGAACTACAGATTATGGAGTGGATTCAATTGATAATGAATGGCGTCGAATGGATGATCAAAGATTATGTAATGAATCAACAACTGAATCATCGCTTGTAATCAGAAAGTGGAATCCATCAAATATCAAATATGATTATCAGTCACATCAGTCGAGTTGACCTGTAGTTGTTCTGAAACAATTTCTATAATCAGAATATTGTATCTGCTCAATTGTCGAGTCGAACCTAAACGGTCTCTCTAATCATTCGTCAATTGTAATGCTTCCGCGAGATTCGGGAAATTATCGATCTTGTCTTGTTTTGTCTTGGAAATCGAGACAATATCGAGACGAGATGCGTAAAATAGCATTCAAGACAAGAACAATATGTACCAATCGAGAAAAGCGTATCGTCGAGATCAGTTGGTCAAGATCTTGACTACATCTCGATCTTGTATTATCAAAATCACCAATGCGCAGTAAGGACAAATTTCAAAGTAAATTATTGCAGTATTGGTTAGGAACTTTGTATATCTCTATATCCGGTGTATTTAGTTATACAAACAATGTTAGATGACAAAGACGTGGTATAGATAGACCGAGCCCGTATATAGCGGGAGTTTAAGAGAGACAGGAACAGAAACTGTCCCAACCGTATTTTAGAATAGGCGGGAGAGTTCCTATCTCTCTCAGACTGAAAAACGATAGTGAATAAACAGAGCTAATATGTTTGGTTCGTAAGACTACACTACTGCCACTTTCAGATTGGACTCGCAAACGTTACAAACACAAGGGAAATTTCCTTGGGTCCCAAATGGGATTGCCTAAGAACCTGTATGGAAATGAGTGGGTACCCACGAGGAAAAATTCAGCTCGAAAGAAGAGTAATCTCTCATAGAAAATTGGAGAATATTCCTCAAAATCTGAGAATATTTCTCAAAATCTGAGAATATTCCTTAAAATCTGAGAATTTTTCTCAAGTTTGTAATAAACATGAAACGATTCAGATTTCTCTTGAATATTGCTCGAGAAACAATGAGAAATCATCAATACCTCACAAATCATAAAAACAAATATGAAGTTTCCAAAAGTCGTGCATGAAATTTTACGAAGTGAATAACAAAATTCTGTGATTTGAAAATAAGATTTCAAAATCTTGTTATTCACTTCGTAAAATTTCATGCACGACTTTTGGAAACTTCATATTTGTTTTTATGATTTCTCAAGTATTGATAATTTTCCATTGTTTTTCGAGCAATATTCAAGAGAAATCTGAATCGTTTTATGTTTATTACGAACTTAAGAAAAATTCTTAGATTTCAAGAAATACTCTCCAATTTTCTATTGAAGATTACTATCCTTCTGAGCTGCATTTTTCTCCGTGCCCATGGGTTCCCAGGGATCCACACATAGGCTCTTATCGGAACCACCTGGATTTTTCTGATACGAAGAACATGAGCCGAAGATTTAGTTTTTTCCTCAGGATCAGGTTATTTGGGTATTTGGAAAACGCTATTCAGGTATCCTATCGTATTCAAAATTGACACTCGTAGTGAATGTGCTCGTGTATCCGAGCAAATCACGAACATCGTTTCACCCTCGATTATCTGTTGGCTATAATCAGCTAACGTGACATCATTATGACTGGTGAAAGTTATCATTTCCTCAAATTGAGGATGATAAACATGAGTTGTGAATTTCCATTTACGAGTAGTTGCTTCGAAGATACAAACACACGACAATTTTTGTATACCAAATTCTTCATCGTTTCATTCATCAATTATGTACTACTACGTAATATGTGTTCTGATAGGTATTGTTTGTCTCCGAATTGGATTCACATTCAAACTGTGTCAAAGTACAATGTTGATTCCGCTCGATTCTTGAACGTTTCAGCCAACATGGCCATATTCTCTCTTGGAATGACTATGGGATGTCCATCAACGGCTTTACCTAAATTACTGAAATCAGATTCGTTCCTGTCGATTAGCGACAATGAGGCATCATTGATTGCATCCTTACCATGGGCTGAAATTCTAATTGGTGCAGCAATAGGAACAAAGACACTGGATGAATTCGAATGGAAATAACTTTGCTTATCACTACCGTTCCTTATATCTTTGGTCCGATATGCTGGGCCGTTGCCCCAAGTGTTGAGGTATTTGATAATTTACCGCGCATGAGGAAATTATTCATGAAAGTCAAAACGTAATAATACGTGAGTGTTCGACCTTCGCCGCGTTGACATAGAAAATAACAACTGAAATGGGAAGGACTTCTCAATTGATGAGAATACTGAGAAAACTAGATTAGCTGACAAAGAATCGACTCGACGTAGTGACTGAAAGATATAAAATACGGATGAGAAGCGGACTGTAGATTGAAGGGAGAGGGAATAGATTCCGTCTCGTTTTTTGTTTGGAAAAGAAAAAAAAGGACGAGTGTTTAGTTTTAACACTATAATTCACGAATAACAATGTAATATGAACTCCGAGGAATCAACTCCCTATAACGAAATTTACAAAGATGGGTCAGTTGGAAGGTACACAAGTACCCTATCCAAAAGACCCGAAATGGAGATATGAATCTGGCCAAGATTCACGCGTCATTCACTTACTCATACAACCGTTGCGGTGCACCGTGAAAAAGTGGGGGAGATTTCCTGGTCCAGTGACGATCGACGATAGAATTTGGAGGTGTCCAGCAGGAGATGCCCAAGATGAGGAACCGCGTCAAGAATTAATACTCGATAACGGCATATTCCCAGAGGAATTCGAAGATAACGTCATGTAACGAGGACTCAAATTTTCCAAATTTTCTCCTTTCGTTTTTTCTTGTTTTCCTTCTGACTCTACTCTACTCAATACTTCAGCCCCTCTATAATATCAACCTCTCATGAATATTATACCTCCAAACTCATTCAAACCACCCATGCGGGAGAAAATTGGAACTTAGATCGAAGACCCGTACTTGATAAAAAAGTTTCGCTGTAGTATTGGGGAATCCATCCAATACAGGATAAGGCAGTCTTCTATCATTCCTTATTCTTTCCTTTCGAGGTCCCATGCAACGAGACCTGCATGCTCTGTGCGAGCCGAACGTTCACGAATTCTCCCGATACACCATATACCCCTCCTCACATCGGAAATGAAGATTTCATAGAATCGAGTAATGGAAACTCGAGTATCTCAAACCAAATAAATACAACCTAATAATGAGCAAAGACTAAACATCAATTTTGTGAACAATAAATTTCGATCAATAAATTATTTCAAAATGAATCTTTCAACTCCGAACATTCCAACATGATGTAAATTCACCTTACCTAACTTATAAAGCAAAAGAAAAACGATGAACAAACAAATTGTTTTTAGCAATACACAATTTTCTAAACAACATGAATGAACTCATCATCACTTGAATTTCCCTCTGATACTAACAGTGAATAATTATAAACAATTCAAGTTGACAACAATTAGATTTTCGATAGATATTGCTCTACCAACATCACCGTTTCCTTTCATCAACTTTAACAATCATAAACAATAATCCAAAACTCTTAATTGTTGTCCTTGAGCTTTCGAACTCCATATAAATATTCCTAAGTCCATGCCTGGATTCCATAACTAAATATATCCGTGCATATAAACAGATCTTTAATTCCATATTCTAACTACAGCTTTCGCCTATAGCAATTCAAAAGGAAAAAAGATTTGAACCTAATTGATGAAATAATCAACTATGACCCAAAATGACCCAACAATTTTTCATAAATCTATTCCTTCTATATCTTCCAATCCTCTTCTCCTAACAGGAACTGGTCTTGAAGGGTTGAAATATAATATACTATCACACTTTAGAGATGAGAAATTTCTTATTTTTATGAACTAATATCAATAAATAAACGTGAATTATCGGCAAACATCTAATAAAACTCGACACTGTTCAATAGTTACCCTTCAATAATCAAATTTTCAATAAACTAGAACTTTGAATAATCAATATAGAAAATCACTACATTAGTGACTAAATCTTGACCGATTCTCACGATTCAACTTTTGCAAACAATTGAATTTTGCAACAGTCAGGATATTTCGATTTAGTTCCAATGATTTGATTCTAACAACAAATAGTGTGGAAATAGAAAAAAAGACAAGTAAAGAGAGTTGTAAAGTCAAGATGAATAGAGACAGTCTTTTAAGAACAAAGACAATACATCCTGTAAAGAGGAAGAGAAATGGGCTGTGAAGACACCCCCTCTCCATTCATGAACCGCTAACTGTAAGATTAAGAAAGAATAACACCCCCTACTATGCATGATTGTCACCAATCCTTCATCTGAACTAACCCACTGGACGGAATTCTAATTGCCCCTGACCTCCACCACTATGATTTCCCCCAGATTCCGTCAAACCGAGGTTTCCTGCATGAACAATTCATTTTAAAGATCACTCTCGCTCGCAACGTCGGATAATAACTTCAACTCATTATACGAACATCATTGCTGTTATATATTCCAACCTATTTTTGCTGGTCACTCTCAACTGGCTTGTTACTATACGGGCAGTGGACCCTAGCAAAGCATCGACAGAGAGCATCTATTCACAATTATTTCACTAGGAAATATTGTGAACTTCATAAAAAACACAACTACTCAAACACCCACGAAGAACTTATATAATATCCAAATCGACAGATTCGATATTATATGGAAGTAAGTCCAAATACAATCTCTAACAGTTTATTAATAATTCCTATAGTCAAAAGTGAAGTCAACTTCTAATAGTTTTTCAAAAAAGAAAACTAGAGTTCCGTTTAATAAAGTCATGGTAGTACAGAGAATCTCAAAAGTTCATCACAAATAATAAAACACAACATTTCTATTGTAATTTTCAGTGGAGCTGGAGACCAAACAGAAGATTCTCCATTTACAATCAAGAATAATTTCCAGTGAAAAAGGAATCCAAGAGAAAACTTGGAATTTGCGAGCCGGCACGGTCACATTGACCGGTCGGAAGCTCAAAACCTCCAAGAGAAATTTAAGGAAAGAAGAATTCGATTTGATCAAATTAAAAGAAGATTCAAAAAACCTACAGTTACTTTCAGGATTATTGCCCACTAGAAGTAATCTGGAAATTAACGATCGACCCATTCAAAATGACGTCACTCCTTGCGAACTTTTATATAGAGACCGGAATACACTCCTTGCAGAAATAGATTCAATCCCAATTAGATTCATAACCTTTTCCAACCTCACAATCAAATTCCAAATCCTTTTCCTATCAGATCATTATGATGAAAAGCGGAATCAATAATGAGCTTCAATCATGCTGATTGGAATCATTCGCGAACCTGAATGATCTTCTCCCCTTCCTAAATCCCTCTTCGATGACTGAAATTTGCCAAAGGTCATTCGGAACAACTGAGAAATCGAGTCATGGTCTTCTTCCCTTCCTAAATTCCTCTTTGATGACTGAAATCTGCCAAAGGTCATTCGAAACAACTGAGAAATTGAGTCATGATCTTCTTCCTTTCCTTAAATCTTTCTTCGATGGCTGAAATTGCGAGAGATTTAGTCTAAGCAATTAAAAAATTGGATGCTTTCCGTTACCTTTTTCAGGAACCTCTTAGAACCAACACCGAAGAATAGTTACTGGGAAACCCCCAGAACTCGTTTTTCACAATCCTTCCCCTATATCTCATAATTGGATTCCTTTTCTTTATCTACAACACAGAATAGTCTGTGTATGTATGAAATTAACCAAACTCACTTCATATTCCTACTGAGAAACCCTCAGAGGATATGCCTGTGAAGTTTTCATCTATTCCAACTAACCCAACTCCATTTTCAATAACTTCAGTATAAGAAATATCGAAAATTCAAATCAATCGCTGAATAACCCATTCTACTTCTCCTTCTCTAGAAACAATTTGATAATTCATGATAATTACATTGCATTCAACGATATCCTCTCCCCAGTCCTTGTCTAGATGATATTTCTAGCTTAAGTGGGGTCTTTCTAGGGAGTATCAGACTCGATGATCTGGTATTTTCCTAAGATACTTTACCGAATGTTGAAGAGAAAGTATGTAAAAATACTTTTGACGTAACAGTAATCACGGCGGATCGCGAGGAGATGAAAACTAATTACACCAAATACTTTACACATGGAAAGATAATCGAAGAGAACACACATCCGTTGCTCTAAGAGTGTCATGGCCCACTGAACTTGGAAGGGATTGACAGCCAAAGGTATGAAATATCTTCGATCCCCACCCTCTAATTGCCGTGTCAATGTGTAATGAGAGTGTGTAATTGTGGTGTGCGACGAATTGCACTGCTACAGATGCTGCGATCAAACAGTGAGCAATATTCGGAATCCGCTGTCTTTTTCGTTCAAATCTCATGAACTTGTAGTATAATGAGTACACTATATCTAGGAGAAGTGCACTGCCCTACCAGCACACGTACCGCTTTCACGTTGCATCTGCGTGAAGGCAAAGTTAGACAAAAGGGACCCTCTGTAATGTTGCGTTCTCTCTCTCAATCAATTCAATCAGAAAAATGTTGTTCCACTGTGAAGATGGTGAGTTCCATTGCTGAAGCAATGAACTTCCACCAGTAGTTGCACTGTAAAACACGTATTCATATTCATATATTTCCCTAAACATATAAAGTTCTGAAAATTTATCGACAAGATCAATATTCTTGAGGTATTGTCAAGACAAGATCAATATGATTCATTACAAGAATCATTCAAGAACAAGACGATATCATTATTTCCATATTTTTCAAGAACAAGGCAATATTTCAGAAAATATCGTATTGTCTCGTATTGTGGAAGCACTAGTCAATTGGTCAGTGGAGTGCACCCGATGGAAAAATTTCTGGTATATCTATTGTGCTCCTATTTTTTCTGCATTTTCCCTCAACGCTACGTAATGATCATGGTAGGATTCAACGTACAGATGTATGGTACATCTACATCCTTCTTGCTTCTTCTTAATCCATCTATGATTCTGTTGGAAGAATCTCATAGTGGTATTATTAACGCAAGGACTTATATATTCACTGCACTTCTACCTTTCCTTCATTTTCCTATGACGCTACCTAATGACATTCATCATGATGGTACATAACATAAAAATGTATGGTACATATGTATCCACCTTGCTTTTCCTTCATCCACCTATGATTCTGTTGGAAGAATCTGATAGTGGTATGATTGACGCAAGGACTTACATATTCACTGCACTTCCCAGACTCAAATTCCCGGGTGGGTGGGATTCCCAAATTCGCATGTGGACTCAGGTTCCTGGCCAGGACCCGCCTGTCTGGAACTCCTCTGGTTCTCGCTCAAGGCCGGTCAGGTTCCCGCCCGGGACCAGCCAGGTGGTGACTCGAGCGGGAACCTGACAGGTTCTGAGCAGGAACCAGAGGGTTTTCAGGCAGGACCTGGCTGATCTCGGGCAGGACTAGGCCAGAACCTGGTGGGTCCCGGCCAGGAACCTCAGTCCACATGCGAATTTGGGAATCCCACCAACCCGGAGATTTTTGTCTGGGTTCTGCCTTTTCTTCATTTTCCTATGACGCTACCTGATGACATTCATGATAATGGTACATAATATAAAAATGTATGGTACATATGTATCCTTCTTGCTTTTCCTTCATCTACCTGTGATTCTATTGGGAGAAGCTGATAGTAGTGTACCTAACACAAGAACCTGTGGTATATCCACTGCACTCCTGCCTTCTCTTCATTTCCTGTCTACGCTACCTGATAATATTGATTGCAGTGATACGTAACATACAGATGTATAGTATCCCTGCATTCTTTCTACTCCTCTTGATCCACCTGTAATTTTACTCAAAGAACCTAGAGAAATCATTTTGTATCATTTTGTACATATTCATAATTTCGATTCAGGATGTCATATTTTTTTAGTATACCTGAAGTGCTCGGTGACTAACCTTATTTTCGAATGTTCACCACACTTGCTATAACTCATCGATGTTTTCTCATGGACTTCAATTTTCAATTGCAAGCCATTATTCAATTATTGAATTTACATTCATCTCACGATAACCTTTAATAACCTATAATTCATCCATCTCGTATCGTCATAAATACCCTGTAATTCATAAATCTCGTATTGTCATATTATCTTTTTATGTATTGTGATTCAGATTACAATAGAATCAACTCACTCACATTTTGTATTATTCCGGATTATAACCTGTCAACGCCATACATAATAATAACATTGAACATTATCTATATCTTCCACTAAAATTAACGTTGACGCTATTGGATGTTTGGAAGATACCGGAATGAACGCTATTGAATGTTAGAAGAAAAAGAACGAGACAGATATATCTAATATCTAAACTATTGGAAACATAGCCAAATACTGAGGAACACCCACCCGAATGTAGGATGACAAAATTTTCGAGATTATAAGAACCTTACGAATAAGAAGATATTCTGATCGCATCAAATTCATGACAAATTGATATTTCAGTATTGAATTATAGCTGAGAGTCCATAGTGGTATACATCGGAAGTGTATGTTTCAAATTTGAATAAAATTGAAATATTTTTCAATAACATGCTGTTATATGGTGAGTTATTGTGCATTGAAAATTTTATAAATGAGGTTAATGTCTGTTTAGGTGTATATATACACGGTAGCGCCTGACGAGAACTTTTGCGTTTTTCCAGGTTCTTTTCATGTACGTTACCGCGTCTCTTGATTCATCAGACACTAACGATCACTGGATCATGGACTTCAATATATATTTCACCAACTTCATTAAACTGTTCAAGTTTCAAGCACAATCAACTTATCTTATATTTGTATATTATGTGATAGTATAGTATTTGTATAGTATGTAATAAACACCTTGTTCAAAGGATCACTTTTACTCTGAAAATATACACCGCTGACATTATATCACTATGTCATATTGACAATTATGAGCACCGTCATCAAATTATCCATATGGCTCAGGTCATTGAAGCGTATGTCATAAAATGTCCGGGTCCGAATCTCGCAACCCCGAGAATCCGAAATGAGTTGGAATATGTCAGACTGAGAGGGAGGGGGGGGGGCAAAAGAAAAGGAAGGGGGAAGAAGGAGAAAAAGAGCGGAGAATTTTTTTAATGCACGATTCAAAATTTTTCTAAGATATTTTCATGCATCCGTCAAGACATTTTTGATACTTGATCGAATACGTCTGAAACATATCTTCCGTAAGACTTTTTTGAGATATCTCAAACTTGTCGAAATCAGTCGCGTAAGACATCTTTTAGATTCCTAAAAGACATTTCCGAGACCTTTTTGCAAGCCATCTTTCAAAATTGCTAGATATCTTTCAGATATCTAAAAGATGTCTTTTTGTTCGATTGGGTATACACAAATACGAGCATGTGCACAAACATTGAGATGTACACAAGGTATGTGAACAGATAAATTAAATTCGATTCTGCAATCGATGAAATTGATTCTTCATTGTGAGTTGTTAATAATACAGTTAACATATTCGAGATTATTTTGGAATCATTCCCGATTATCAGTTGCACATATTTGATATTGTATTGTATAATTTGCCTTCACTTCCCGCATCATTTCCATCACTATTTCGTGATTTCTATGGTATTAGTACTCATTGTTATAGATAATTTGATGAAATGGAGGAGATGAAGAAACGAATTGATGTGGAGATAGGCAGTATTGGAGCGCAATTGACACGATTCAGAAATTTTTCAAGGAATGATACAGATAATACAGGACCTCTTCAATTGAAGGGACGATTACAAAAGATTAAAGATTTATCGGGTACATTTGGCTCTTTGCAATCCGAGTGGGAGTTGGCAGAACAAACAGATAATCCAGATAAACAAAGATTTGATTCTGAAAATGAATATTTTGCGCTCAACGCATCAAGTCATGACAGTACACATAGTGTCAAGTTTTTTCAATTTACATAAGTTCAACGGAATCTGAAATTTGAGCTGGTCAATGCCGATGTGAAATGATTAATCTTTCCGAATTAGATATTTGTTCTTCATAAAAATTCGATTTGAACAAATTCTGGCTTTTTTATTGAAAACTCATGTTTCCTTAAATGATTTTTTTCGAAAAATCGAACTCACTGCATCGACATCAATGAGGCCTATAGGCAAAGAGTGAATATGCCGTGTCCGTGGGCCTTTTACTTGAATATACACGGAATGGAATATAGAAATTCATTATGGCTGTATTCAATATAGTGTCTCAAAGTCGAAAATTTGATGCGATATAGTTTTTTCTGTATATAAAAATTTAATATTCATGAATTCACGTGCAAATTTGTATAGGACGATTTTCGGGGTCGCTGATTACGAATTTGAAGTTAGATTCGGATGATTCAAAATGGAGGATACCGGATGGCGGACAAAGAGAACTGAAATTACATGCATCTGAGCAATAGTTTATACTGAGAGGTTTTTGGTGCCAATGATTATGGAACCGATGTCAGATTTGAGGATTTTGCGGTGAACATTGAAGAGAGTCTCTTCCTTTCTTCTCTCTCATACATTTTCATTTTTCCCCTTCATTTTTCCATTATTTTTGACAGTATGTGCTTCTTTGAATTTTTCATTCTCATTTCCTGCTTTTTTGGAATGTTCTCATTGATTCTGTTTTTTTTTAATGCTTTTATGTGAAGGAAAATTACTTGTTATGCGGAGAGGTGAGACACGGTGATGCAATAGAAACTTTGACATTGTTCGCGAATATGCTGAGTTCTTTTACCACATTGCTGAAAGTCTACAGTTTTTTTTGGAAACATTTTTTTTATTGTTCCGTGTCAGTAGTGCTCGAGGAGTCTACTTTTCTGACAGGGAATTACCGCAATTCCTCTAGCAACTTCTTTCGTCCCCATATTCTTGTTTGCAATTCACCTTCAGGAAAGTAAATCCTTCTATCCCCACTCACACAAAACGAGGAAAAATTTAGTTCCGCAAAAAAAAACTGTAAAGACTTTTAGCAATGAGGTAAGAGAACCTGGCATATTTGCAAACAATGTAAAATTTTCCATTCCATATCCCTGCTTCACCTCTTTGCACCACAAATGAAAATAGTTCACAGCAGTGGTGCCAGATTGGACTCGCAAACGTTACGCACACAGATGCAACTGTACGTCAATGTGAACAAAGAGAGAGTATAGTTGCGCGCGCAACCCAGCATGCTTTCTCTTTTGCTCTCCCGTCAACTATCCGATGAGCAATGGAGAAAGCTTGCTAGGTTGCGCGCGCAACCATACCCTCTCTTTCCCGACACGGACGTACAGCTGCATTTGTGTGCGTAACGTTTGCGAGTCCGATCTGGCACCACTGGTTCAAAGCCACTTCGTACATCCGACGTACTCGCATGTATTTTGACCCGCAGAATTCTAAAATCACAATGCAAAAATTTTTCACGAATAAGCTCTCGAGATATACATTCTTGAAATTAAAAAAAGGATATTGTGATCGTTGTCTCACTAATTAGAGTATATCTCAATTCTGTAGCGATTGATCTAATTCCAAAAGGTATCGAAATGTACATCATTGAATTGTGAGACAAATATCTCCGTCTCTAACCGTGATTGTTCGGATAGTTGGGGTGCAAGGGATCAAAATAATCTTAAGGAATCTCGTCCGTCGACGGAAATGAGGGAACAGAAGTTACTTTCTCCTCAAGGAAAAATTGAAACCGCGTAAACATTCCCCGTTCCAAATTTCCTACGTGTGGTTTGCACTTTCACGAAGCAAATCAACTATTCACGAAAGGCAACGTATGGGAAAGTACCGAAGTTACGCCGATTCATGTACAGGTGTGAAAATTCAACGTTTTCTTTATTTTTGGACTTTTAGTTATTCGAACCTCATATCCGAGTTCAATTGATTCGGTTCATTTGTTTGATGATATTTTGATACAAACTGGGTGCATCAGGAATGATTTCAGCTCCTCGATTGTCTCCTGTTCCTTTTTTGCAGCATTTGTTCTTCTGGCATGCGGTAATTATTTGTAAAGAAGAATTGATGGAAATTCACCAACTCCCTTCAATAGCATTACCGCCAATATTTCAAAATAACATTTGGAAATCTCGATGAACAATGGACATCAAGTATTGTATGCCTTTTGTGTCATGTGAACCCCGTAGGATGGGCTCCCGGTTTGACGAAGTATGTATTAAGTGATAGTGGATGTCAAATCCATAGATGATACGAATATCTCATACATTGGTATCCGATTTCCAAATAAGGGGACACATGACATTTGATGTACCAATGATGTGGAGAGAACCACTTTGTCATTCTATCGATTGCTATTTTAGTTCGAGCAAAGAGACGGGGTTTGGGAAAAATATGCGATGTGCTCATCCGAATGTACAATCTGTTACTTTCCCAGTCGCGCGCTCAGACAGTCTCCCCATTCCCATGTGTTCTAACTCACGTAGACCTGGAGCATGTGATGATTCACTCACAATGCAAAAAAGTGACGGTTATTCATTGACAGCAGTGAAACGAATTCAGAAGCCGTTCTATTGCACAACTGGAACGAGAAACCGTCGATACTCATCGCACATGCTGTATACACTGAAGAATCCTATGAGGCAATGGTGGAATTGCTGAAACACATCAGATACGAAGAACACCATGGGATCAGTGCTGCCACTTTTGAGGTAATCACCCGAATCTAGGGTAATTTTGACAGTTCCAGGTATTAGGTGTATAACTTTGCTTCCGCCGTTTTTTTCCAAAATTCGAGGATTTATTGTGAAAAACTGGTTATGCATTTATGATTCAAAGTATTGTCCATCGCTGACCACTACTTTCTCCCATCTTTCAGGCAACATACGAATCCCGCGTTCAAAAAACTGGTCATCTTTTGAAGCGATCCACGAATCGATCTAATTTTTTACTTCTCCATAATAAGACCGGAGGTGCTGGTCAGCTAGGCCGTGTGCCATTGATCGAAACAAGTGATGGTCCGAGGGAGCAACGTCTGGAGAATACGGCAGGCAGGGTAGGACTTCCCATTTCAAAGTTTCCAAGTATGTCTTGACCACTTTCGCAACATGGGGTCGAGCATTGTCATGCTGTAGAATCACTTTATCATGTCTCTCCCCGTGTGGAAATCGTAACTCAGAACGGTCTAGTTATGAGCAGGTCAATGCGAGTTCTATATCACCACTATCCAGTAATTTTAGCCAGTAGAGAGGTAGTAATGTAACGCTCATATCTGCCAGTGACTGATACAAATAAACTGTTCATTACCTAGAAAGAAAAATATGAATGGCTTCTTCTAGCATATGAAAAAAGTGCCTCATCAAGAAGTAAGAATCTTATCTAGTTGATAGCTAGTTATAACTAGGCAGTACCCACATACAAAACGAACACGAGAAAGAATTAAAATTTAATTGCGCTGTGGAGAGATTCTCACAAATCACTTGCGCCTTTTCAACACTGAGAAATTTGCTCCCCCATGAGTTTCCACCGTTACAGATCCATCAAGTCAGTCATCTCATTCCTGAAAAAAACATTCGATGGTGAAGGGGTTCGATCTCGGGATCCTTGGATGATGAACTTGACACGTTGTCCGCTGCGCCAAACTGCCCTGATGTATAATCCAAAATAATTTCTCGTTTTCTGTATACGTCACGAAGATGAAATCATGTGTTGACTATTTGCACACTCTAAGAAAAAAAATTTGTGAGCTCAACGAAAATGTAGTTGACTCAACTACGCCAGGAGGTTAGATACGTTCAACTAACTTTGGAAGTTGAATTAAATCATTCACCAAGTTGGCCGACTCCGTTGAGTCAACTACGTGAATGGTTGAAGCAATAAAAAATTGGCTCCGTCAAGTATCTCAATACATTTGACATAAAACGATACAGAATTGTTTAGACTCATTATGTGCTTGACATACTATCTTACATTTTTGTGTCAAATGCACGTAACAATTGATCCCAAGTTTTTAAATTTCTGAATCAACTCAGATTTCCTTTTCAATCGTTTTTCAAGAGTCGTTGAATCAATTCTACACTTGGTTGCAATAAATTTCCAAGAAAGTTCATTGAACCCAATAGTATTTGATGTCCAATGTACAAATAACGAGAAAAAGCACATAAAAGATTTCGATTACACAAACCATTCAATGGAAGGGGAGTTCTTTTACCGATGATGAAGACTCTCTCTCCTCCACCAACGGCGGATAAAGAAGTACCGCGAGTTGTCAGTCAGAACAGAGAGTTTGAAGCCCTAATCGAGAATTGAACCTACCTACCTACGTGCCTACCTAACCTCATCAAATTCACGCTTTAACTGACGTAGCTATGCGACGATATACGATTCTCGTGACACAGAATGCAAGTCATTCCCAAACCCTGTTAGTATCTTGTACCTCGTGATTAGAAATAAAAACCAATTTCAAAGACATTGTTATAAAATACTTCAGTGTGTCTTCTGAAATTTATTTCTATTGAATATCTCCTGAGATTGAAAAATATGTAGAATGAATACGGAAGTAAAATTCTTTTCAAGCAAATGCTGTGGTCATGTTTTGTGGATATATTGAAAAAAAAAACAATCAACTGGACATCTGAATACCCTGAACTCGAGAATAATGTTGATTAGTTCCTGGTGTATCATTAAATCAAACAATTGAATCAATTGGGATACTCAATTATTTTCATTCAATTAATGATCTGAAGTTTGTAAACGGAAACATTTTTTGTTCATGCAACTGTTCACGTGAGTTGATTCACTTCTTACTTGGGAGGTTGACTCAACTACTTGCGATTTTGAATAGAATTTTTTCTGATTCCTTGAATTTCATTCGCGTTGGTTCATACAATCAAGTGATAGGTTTGAAACAATGAAACGCGTTGTAGTTGATTCTACAAATTCCAAGTCGTTTCAACGAAAAATTCATTGATTCACTTAAAAATTTTTCAACTACACTAGGTGGTTGATGGCACTTTTATTTTTTTCTCAGTGCAGAGTAACGCGAAGTGAATGATATAAACGGATTGGATAATTACGTTCATTGAATAATGAATGAATTTTATTATCATGATTCAACGATGGGACATTCTAAAGTTGAGTCGCGATTGAGATTCACTTAATGTCTTCGAGTCGATAGTATATATATTTCAGCAAAATATAGTTCACGATTTCTAATAACTGCATAGTCAATAGATAGTTGTCAACGGAAAATTATTTCCATTGCCTAACCTCACTTTTTATGTGCGCATCAAATTAATCTCGCCAATGACTGGTTGGTCATGAGAGAAAATTTTCAATATAAGAAAGCACCTATTATCAGACTGACTACATCGTGAGGAGACAGTAAGTATCTCAATGAAATATGATAAAATACTTCAATTTGTAACGTCGATGAATATGACTGCTCGTATTTATTTGTCATGTAATGCGGTCTAAATGAAATGAATAAGTGTTCCTCATTGACTATCATTCATTAACGTCCATCATATTGTGAACATTTCTAAACTCTTTGATAAATATTAGCCAACCTGCGTTCTACAGTTACGATAGATACCCCAAGAGAACACAAACCTTCAGGAACGTTCAGTGAACGTTCGCGAACATCCAGGAACATTCGATGAACGTGCCTGAAGGTTTGTGTTCTCTTGGGGTATGATCATATGATAATCGTTTGCATCAAGATTTCTATTTGATTGAATTTTTTTTTTCACCCGTAATTTTGAACAACGTTTTGTTGACAAAGTAATTTGAGTATGCGCATTGAATAATATTATTCATCTTCAATAGGAATCTTATGAGCAATTCTGAATACATATTTTCGCGCGTATTTTTGATGGAAGACACCACGTGCCTGTGACTAGCCTTACCTAAGAAAGAATACACGAGGTTGACATCGCACCGGCACAGTAAGTATACATTGAATTCTGTATTCTGATTTTTCGGTTTGACAGTTGGAATTAGTAATGTGGTCATGAAAACAGAATAGGTACTCCTTTGATAAATGAATACTAATATATTATAACGTGTGCTTGATTGAATTTTTCCTGTTTGCACTATAGGGTGCGGTTTCAAAGTTTCAAAATAGAATAACTATTTCCAAAGCGTGGCAAATACATCATTAAGATTATTAAATCACAAACGATCATCATTTTATGCGTGAATCCAGCAATTCAGTGTGTTATTATCCCTGTAGTAAAGGTATTTACTTCTCTCACATAAATAACATACTCAAACTAAACGACGTATAATGTGATGTGTCATATATCGCATACGCTACAATATTGGAAAGTCATGGTTATTGTAATGGTTTTGCAATAGTTATATTGTTGTACATTAAATATACAAACTCATATATATTTTTCGATTTTCTTCTTCAGATGTCAATAACCTATAAAATTGTACAATTCATTACATCTGATCAGAAAGAAGATAAAAAATCTATAGATTGTGTACCTTCCACATGGATTTCACTGGAGCCAGAAACGTGCGAACTGGTCACGAAATTTATGCCACCTCCGTATACTTCAAAAAAGTCTAATAAACTCCATAATCTAGTTCGAAAGAAAGAAGCAGCTGTGGACAGTTGGCCAAACTATCCAATCAAAATATTGAAAAGAACAGGTAATCAATTTCTCTTTACATCTTATTTATGGGAAATAGTCATTGAAATGTCTCATATTGCTGCTCAAATTTTTCAGATAATTATGAAAAGGCTGTTCTAATGCTGGAAAAATTGCAACAAGAAGATTGCATATATACCACTGATTACGATACACATGCAGAGGAGAAACACTAAATGAAGTCTGTACAGCAAATAATGAAAGGAAACTGTGACCGTCTATCAGTATTTGGACTCAATGGCAAACTTGTGCATCCTAGAAAGTCATCAGAATCTGACAGTGGTAACAGAAGACCCTTTCGACCATTCTTGATTTGATATACCTGCATGGATCAGTAACTGAAAAAATATAATTTATAATTCATTTAATCCATTTGTGCTAATCTTTTGAAATTTTTTGATTCGAATAGACTCTTTGCTTGAGAGAAGTAAAGTGAAACAAAAACCATTGGTACGGGAGGATGAGGATTCTCGGCGTAGTATCAAAAAGTCACAGTCTACTGAACAACAGGCACAAATTACTTATAACGATGTTGAAGGTGAAATGATTGAATTAGTAGTTAATTATTTTTACGATAAATTGAAAATTAAATGAATTCTTATATGAATTTGAATCAACTGCGTATTTCAGAACCGACAGTATCAAATCTTCTGAGAAAACCAATTATTGTTGAAAATCAAATTCTTAAACCTCCTACCTGTTTGGATATATCAACACCCACCATCGTGAATTGTAAGTACTACGTTTTACGTCTCATGATGATGATTTCCAGTTGAAAAATTTAATCTCTGCTATATTCTGGTATTTTTCTTACGGATTTTAGATTTGAAGCGTATACTATCGGATGTTCAATCAATCAAACATGATCAAAATTTGATTTGGAAAGATGTACATACTTCAAAAGATGAATTCGAACAGTGTATGGTAAATAGATGTGAAGAAAATGGATTGCCAACATTCATTGGACAAACTAAAGAAGAATTCGATGAATTGAATTCACTACCAGCTGATAAGAAAATTCGTCAAGACTTCGTACGATGACTGGTACTGAAAATTAAGTGATCTCCTTTTATTAATGTTTGATTTCACATTCTTTCAGATGGCCACAGTCGCATGCCGTAATACGAGAAGTCCTTCATAGAGATTTAGCTTCACAATTCACTTGTGTAAAATAAACGAAAGATAAATTTACCCTCAAACCCTCGGCTTTTTATAACTGTATATTTGGTGAGTGTGTAAGATTCATCATTCTCAATGGCATACATTTGTGCAATCAAATTTTGAATTCTCAACTATTTAGAGGTGTTTAAATCGGAGAGCCAAAATGAAGAGATCCAAGAAGTCATCTCAGAAAAACTAATGGAGGAAACATTCGGAACCATCCTCACCAATTCGAAGGATTGGGACAAAGGAAGAATCAAAGCAAAACCTGGAGTTGAAATATTTTTGCATGCTGAAAATATCGAATTTCAAAAAAAACCGACGAAATTCTTGTCATTTTTTCCAAAAACACTCGTTATAACTTCTTATCATCGATTCGTACGTCAATTTGAATTACGGCATTCGGAAGAAGGGACTCTAAGCTATCGGAATGGTTATGGTCTAATTTTTTTTGGAGTTGTTTCCATCGAAAGTTAGAGCCTTGAAAGTCAAGAAAAAAAATTGGACGTTTGGGACGAAATGGGTTAAACCCGAGAAATCACATTGTGTTACTAGTCATGCTCCAATTATTATAATAGTTACCAATTTTTTTCGGGTTTAATTTCATTCGGGTTTATTTCTTCCGAGTGAATAGCCCTTCGGGCTTACTGCCTTCCAGGCTTATCGAGCCCTACCGTTGGCAGCATAGAGATATGAGAATATAGGAGGCGAATGGGCTGAAAACGTGTGAGACTGAGCAGGAAGAGAGAGAAATAGAGAAGTTTGCGACAACTACGCCCATTGGTTCACGTCTATCGCTTTCTCTTTTGCTCTTCCTTTTATTCAATGTAACAATCCCACCTACAGATTCCGGCCAACTCCTCTCCTCTATTCTTATATCTCTATGGTCGGGAGTATAGACTTTAACAGGTAGTATGCGAGAAGCCCGACTGCTTGTTATTGGCTGAAAACTAGAGATTTATAGTGAAATTTCTAAACATTACTAGTGATCCACCAATGATAGTGGAGTCGGGCTTATTACCAGTCGGGCATGTTGCATACTACCCTTCAACACAGTGACTGTGTTCCCACCGTACCGGAATGAAACGGAAGCAAAATGAGATCATCAAATCGCTATGGGATGATGACCAGCATGTGAGTAATTTTCTGTTATAAGATTGGATCAGAGTTGCCAGATTCGAGGCATACGCAGTTCCTTCCCTCTTCATTGAGCCACTCTCCTTTCCAGTAGCGTGGTGAGAACATTTCTATCCTCTTCCAATTCGCGTGAAAACAAGGATAAGAGGCGGAATTTTCGGATGGGGGCCAAATCGACGGAATACAAAATCAACGAAACCGTTAGTTGGACAGAATAATACATCATACATCTCTTCCTTCTCAACCAATGGTTTCGTTGATTCGTCCTTTCGTTGATTCGGCCCCCACCCGAATTTTCCCGCCTCTTATCCTTCGTTTCGTGTCAGTTGAAGGAAGACAGACAAGCTCTCACCCTGCCACTGTTCCTTTCCCCCACCATGCGAATCAATTCGGGCGAACGAGGGAGAAAGTAACTTATTCTCTCTCTCGCTCGCCCGACTTGATTCACATGGTGGGGGAAAGGAGAGTGGCTCGATGAAGAGGGGAGGAACTGCGTATGCCTCGAATCTGGCAACTCTGGATTGGATATGATTGGATAATCTTATTTCATGCCTATTCAATTCCAGTACGGTGGGAATATACAGGTTGGTTGAAAAGTTTCTGCGCTCTAAATGAAAGAATACTGTTTTTGTTACGGAATATATTTTTTTATTCAATATAATCTCCTAGGAGCTCAATACACTTGTTCCAATGATCTCTCAATAATTTTATCCCATCCTTATAATGCTTTTCCGGAAGCTCTGCAAAATAACCGTCTACGGCTGCTATGACCCCTTCATTCGACGGAAAATGCTTTCCGCGAAGGAATTGTTTGAGATTTCTGAAGAGTTCTTTGAATTTAGCCATCGTCAAAACACTTTTGTGAGCAGGTGCATTATCTTGATGGAAAATGCTTTTTTTCTTCCTTAAACCAGGTCTTTTCTCACGAATTTTTTCATCCAGCTGATCCAAAAGGCTGCAGTAATATTCGGAGTTGATTGTTTTACCTTTCTGAAGATAATCAATGAACAAAATTCCTTTTGCATCCCAAAAAACTGATGCCATAACCTTCTTTGCTGATCGTTGTGACTTCACCTGCTTTGGAGCTGAACAACCAGCTTCAGTCCACTGTAAACGTTCTTGTTTCAATTGAGGATCATGGTGGTAGATCCAAGTCTCATCCATAGTCATAAAACGACGCAAGAAGTCGGTTTTATTCTGCTTGAAACGCTCCAAATTACACTGAGAAATTTGTTTTCGATCCAGTTTTTGTTGAATTGTTAACGTGTGCGGCACTAACTTTCCAAACAGTTTTTTCATACGTAATTCTTCATGTCAAATATGGAGTACTCGTTCGTCTGAGATGCCTATGGCATTAGCAATTTCACGCTTAGTCAAACTTGGATCTTCACCAACCATATTATGTACATGCTCAATGATTTCTGCTGTGGTTGCAGTTTTTGGTCGTCTTTCGCTTGGATCGTCTTCAAGGCTAGTACGACCACGTTTAAATTCACCAGGCCAAAATTCAACGGTGCGTTTTGAAGGTGAGGACTCCTTATACACTTCTAACAATTGTTCATAAATTTCCTTTGCTTTTAAACCCTTCAAAACAAAGAATCTAATGACTGCACGATATTCAATTTTTTTCATATTAAGAAAAATCAATGACACGTCAACTTCAAATGGCTTGTGAACAAAGAATGAATTGACAGAATGACTTGTCACTTTGCATGTGTTCTCAGGACAGATATACCAACTTGAGAAAAAAAAAGTTTCGAGCTAGCAGTGCTATCTCTTGGTGAGCGCAGGAACTTTTCAACCAACCTGAAGTCACTGATGCCAGCCTGGGTGTGAAACCTGGCATCACTGCTTCAATATGTCAACGATGCATCCTTGCATCAGGCGCACTGACAAATCATTCAGCAGACTATTCAGGATCAATTTAACCAAAATTGCACATATATAACAATATTGTGATTATAGAAATTCTTGTCAAATAACTATAGTTCATCCTAACTTATGTGAATGGAAATACAATCCATTCTAACATGTTCTCTCCAAAAGTTTCATCTTTCCAGTTATTTCATTCAACCTGGATGATATTTCTATTTTTATAAACCTTGATTCTCATTTTAAATTATCCTCGTTTTCAAAAAATTAAATCCTTAAATATTATGAATAATAAATATATTTCTCCTCACATATTTACACACTTGCATCGTTATGCCTAAATATGTGTCGAGAATGAAGACAATCCTATTCACCAGCAAATTTTTCTTTTCATTTCAACATATATTTAACAATAAGGATCTGTGAGAATGGAAATATAAGAGAGGGAAGATATTTAATATTCATAATATTTGAGAATCCAATTCTTTGAAAACAAGGATAGTTTTGAATAATAATGAAGGTTTATAGAAATAGAAATATAATTCAGGTTGAATGGAACAATTGAAAATATAAAACTTTTGGAGAGAACATTTTAGAATGAATCATATCTCTAATCACATAAGTTGAGATGAACTATAGCTATTCTACAACAATTTCTATAATCAAAATCATTTATATTAATTTCTATGGCGCATGGGTTCAATTTTCATCAAATTGATTCTGAATGATCTGCTTAATTATCCGTCAGTGAGTTTCTGAAGTGTGCCCGATGGAAGGATATTTGCTGCGCTGCTGACTTTTCTTCATTTGCTCACAACTATATCCAATCAATTTGATAGTGATGTTAGCTAGCGTACAGATTCATGGTAAATCTGTTTCTTTTCTGCTTGTTGTTCGTCTCCCTGTGATTCTTTTGGAAGAATCTGATAGCAGAATACCTACCGCAAGGATTTTTGGTACATCCACTGCACTTGTGCCATTCCTCTATTTGTTGACGACACCACCTAATGAAGTTGATAGTGATTATAAGTAATGTAAAGATCTCTATGGTTTTTGTTACTTCATCTCTTTTTGTTGGTTGTCCAACTGTGATTCTACTGTGAAAATCTGATAGCAGCATTATCTTTGTTTTCACAGAATTAAATTCCGAAATATTATGGATATGAAATATCTTTCTTCCACCATTTCTTCTGTTTGCTTCTTTTCTTTCTTTCTTTTTCCATTCTCACAGATCCTTATTTTGAAATATATGTTGAAATGGGAAGAAAAATTTGCTGGTGAATAAGATTATTTTCATTCTGGTCACATATTTAGGCATAACGATGTGAGAAGAAATATATTTAATATTCATAATATTTGAGAATTCAATTCTTTGACAACAAAGATAATTTCAAATCAGAATAAAGGTTTATAGGAAAGGAAATATAATCCAGGTGGAATGGAAAATTTGAAAAGATGAAACTTTTGGGAGAACATGTTAGAATAAATCGTATCTCCCAGTCACATAAGTCAACATGCACTGTAGTTATTCTACAACCATTTGTATAATCACAATATTGTTATATATGTTCAATGTTCATCAATGGATGGATCTTACAGATGTTTTATACAACAGTTTCCATTATCTTCAAGATATCTTCGTTTGAGAAAACTAAAAACCTTCTTTTGATCTCTTTTAGGCGTATTTTAGATTACTTATCGAAAATATCTTAAAGATAGTGAAAACTTTCGCATGAGACATCTCTAAGATATCCAGTGGAACTCTTTCAGACAGTGACAAATATTTTTTTGTCTGGGCTAGATATTTATCATCAGTGATACTGATCTTGAAATGAACAGGATTGAAAATACAAATATTTAATGAAGAATGAAGGGTAAGGATGTTTCGGAATATTATATAGGTGTTATAAATGAGATTATCATCACAGATAATGATACGTAGAATAACTGCAGGCCAGTTTGACTGAAGGGACTGGAAATACCGTTTATTCTAAAATGATGTCTTCCAAAGTTCAATCTCTCCTGTGGTTTCATTCCAGTTGAATCGTATTTGCATTCTTACAAAGCTTTATCCTAGATAGCATGAGAGTTCAGTTATGACAGTAAAAATGAATTCATTATAAATACTTTGAA
This sequence comes from Gonatopus flavifemur, assembly GCA_018340375.1. NCBI lineage: Eukaryota > Metazoa > Arthropoda > Insecta > Hymenoptera > Dryinidae > Gonatopus > Gonatopus flavifemur. The sequence continues at coordinate 7,038,016 of JAFFJZ010000014.1, forward strand.
TTCAATTTGAATTCTTAATCAACACGTTAACCTAGTGAAAAAATTTCACTCACAATCTCTGAGAATTTGAGACATTTTCAATGAAAAGTTTCTCTGAGGATTTCAGAGCTATTCATACTGTATCAGAGATTTTCCACGTCGTTCCTGCGACGAGCAACCGTTTATGCACCGATCTGCCTTATCCACCGATCTGACTTATCCACCGATTATCAACCCATCTTCTACGTCGAGGCAACGTCGTGGTTCTGTGTGGGCAGTGAACAACATTGTTCATAAAAATACACGCGTAGGCTGAGTTATTTCAAGAGAATTCTGACAAATTTACTTAAGAATCTTATGGAATCTAAGAAGCGAGCAAGGTAAATACTACCTGTATTTTGATCTGTATCAATCAACTCTAAAATAAAAATAGTAACATTTTCTTTCATGAATAGTATATTTAACCTAACCTAAAACCTAAAAAATTGAAATCGAATGATATTTTAGTACAAGATTAAAAAATAATACTTCCGTTTATTTTGCACAAACAAAGTTAGTTATACCTTCCCAAGTAACACAAGAAGTTCTAAGAATGTGCTTGCACATTCTAAGAATGGTCTAGCACCTTCTTAGAAGGTTCTAGTACATGCTTAGAACTTTTTGTGTTACTTGGGTTGTATAAAACTATGAAGGCATTATTAATTCGATTTTGTCTTTCCAGATCATCAGTATGGATGAATCTATTTGTATAATCTGCAATAAGGCAGATGATAAGCAAGTGTATGAAATAAGAAAAGCAGCTTTGAATCGTTTAGTGAAGCAAGAAAAGAATCGACAATAAATACAAAAAATTTGAGGCTTTGACATCGGCTTTTATTCATGAAACTTTTCGAATTCAATATAATTATGAGGCTGCAATAGCTACATTCTGCAGTTCAAGACATAGGAAATCAGAAGAAGGGAAAGAAATGAATAAAAATGCTCTTAGATTCAATTTTCAATCTCATTGCTTTCTCTGTGGTGGGTTTTTCGATGATATTTCAAAAGAAAAAATTTCATATATTCAAAGTAACGATACAAGAAATCATATATTACAGTATATTCAACAACAAAACACGTTGAATGATTCCGATAAAAACATTTCAGCTCGTTTGAGAAATGTGCCTGATTTAGTCGCAGTAAGAGCGCATTATCACACTGCTTGTATGTCTACTTTTTATAACAAGAAAACTGAAAGGAACAGGGGTCGCTCAGTATGTGGAGACACCAAAAATTTTATTGATCATTTGATTAATTATACCGTTGACAACGAAACAGAATGTCAATTTTCTGTCAATGAAATAAAAGAGGGATTTCCAGGAGATCTCCCAGACTACACAACTATTGAGAAAAAATTGAAAGAGCATTTTCAGAACGATATCGAGTGTGATTTAATTAAAAGAGACATGATAATTTTATACAAAAATAGTAATGCAAGTAAGAAACTCTGTAAAGACTGGTACGAAAAAAGATTGAAAAGTGAAGAAGACGAATGAACTAGAATTGTTCAAATGGCTGCTGGAATTGTTTTAGAAGATATACGTTCTAAAGTATACGATATGAATTACTACGAAATTTCAGATTTAAACGGAGGCAATCTTTTCAAGGATGTTCCTGAAACTTTGCAAGTTTTTTAGGATATTGTGTGTAAAAGTAATAAAGGAAAGAGTACGAATAATGTTCGTAGGATTCATAAAAAATGGCCACAATGTCTCATTGCATCATCGCATCTGCAAGGCCACGTTCTTTTTTATCTCCAATTTTACTTGGTTTGTCGTCGATGATTCGCAAAAAATATGCCTCTAAAGGATTGATCGACTTATTATCTAATTTGGGGTTGTGTTCCTCATATAAAGAAACTTTGCGCTTTGAAGCATCGATTATCAAGAACCCTGCCAATCATACGTTTTCTCCAAATTCATACGTTCAATTTATTTATGACAATGCAGATCATAATACATCCACGATTGATGGCAAGAATACTTTCCATGCAATGGGTGGGGTAATGGTTGTTACTCCGGCGTCTGATGTTATTTCAAAGAAAAACATCTCTAGGTTAAAACAGATTCCATCTTCTGAAGAGATAGGCGAAATTGGATTTGTGGAATTGAAACGTTTCGAAAAGAAAAATTTCGATGGATTGAAAACAGTTCAGATAGAAGATATTTTGGATGTTACGGACAACTATGAAATTTCTTCGGCAGACTTTACATAGTCTTATTCAACATTTGCAAACAACAAATCCGATGGTTGGAATGGATTCATGGAGAAGTTACATACTAATTTGACTTATCATACTTCAAAAATTATTCCTGTGCCGTTTATAAAAAATCCACCGAGTGATTATGATACGATTTTCACATCGTTGGTAGAAGCGGCTGAACAATGCCAAAAACAAGAGCAAAAGATTGTTTCCGTAACGTTTGACTAACCGCTATACCATAAAGCTCGTGAAATCTTAGCCAGTATTGATTTAAATAATGATCCCTACAATTTGTCATCAGTCCAAGTAAGACTTGGGGGATTTCATCTATTGATGTCGTTCCTCGGAGCGATTGGATTCATCATGGATGGTAGTGGACTTAAAGGAGGCCTTTTGTGAAATACATGCAAAAAATTCGTCCGATAAAGCTCTTTCCGGGCACGCATATGCACGAGCTATCAGAGGACATTTTCTAGTACAGCTCGCCTTGTCTGAATTAATTTTTTCATCGATGGAGTTGTCGGACACAGAAAAGGGGCTGATGAATTCATTTTTGCTGGATTTAGGAACAGAAAATTTGCATCACGAAGATTTCAAGATTTAAAAAAAAAAATTTATCGAACATCTAAAATTAGTCCAAAAAAGGGATCCTACCGCAAAACTTTGGGTGCAGTACTGGCAAATGATCTCATTGATCAAAGATTTCATACGGGCTGAACGTGCAGGTTAAAGGTAATTGGGAATCGCATTTAAAATGCGTGGAAAGAATGCTTCCCTATTTTCATGCAAGTGGGCACTTTTTATACGCAAAATCTGCTCATCTTCATCTTCAAGATATGCGTGAGCTTAAAGACACAATGAATGATGATTATGAATTTACGCAATTCACCGAAGGATTCTTCACGATTAGACGTACTCACAAGTTTTGGTCGGGAGTTTGGACGGATATGACGATCGAGCAAGTTTTAATGAGATCTATGAAAACTCAAGGTGGACTTACACATGGTCGTGGTTTGTTTGAAAGTGTTTTAACAAAATTCGTATGAACAATGATCATACTTGTCGAAGTTTGCAATGGAATGGAAGATTTTTGTAATGTTCCTTTTGCAACTACAGAGCAACATATTGATTCCAGGGGATATCGAATAAAAAGAGATGTAGCTGATTTACGAATATTACAAAATTTTTTCAACAGGTATGATCCTTTTCCAGAGACTGATGAAATTATGTCAATATTTTGTGGAATCATTGGCAGTAATTCTGTGAATTGCTACGAAGCGTATGAAGAAGGAAAAAAATCTTTGCAAGCTATTGTTGGAATGAATTTTGGCAGTGTCAAATTTAAAAGAAAAAACAAAGTCTTGTCTCTAAAAATGGTTCAATCTTCTGTTGAAATAAACGGAGATATTGTAGCCATCGATCCATTATTGCTATTTCAAAGAATATCGTTAACGATCGATAGTAAAAAAGATATGGAAACTTATTTACAATATGAGCTTGCACCTTTTCCATTGTCACTTTTCACAGAGAATGGCCTCAGGAAAAATGTTAGATCTCAACTTGACGAATTATTTGTGAGTGCAAATGGAACAACGCATTTTGAAGGCATTGTGCATGTCGTCGACGGTGGATTTTTACTGCACAAAGTAATTTGGCAGAACAATGAAACGGTGGAAGAGATCATGAATACATATTCGGACTATGTAGAAAAACATTACGCAGCAAGCAGCTATATCGTTTTTGATGGGTACTCCGAAATTGAAAAATCAGTTACTGTGACAACAGTACCAGCAGCTAATTCAACTAAAAGAGGAGAACGTGGTCGTAGAGAAACCTCAGACAATATTCCAGAGTTCAACTATCAAAACCATACAAAAATACCATTTTTGCAAGGAAAATTTTTATCTAACGAGAAAAACATGGACAAAATAATAAAAACGTTAATGGAGAGATCACAGTCACGAGGATTTTCCTGTAAACAAGCAGAAGAAGATGCTGATGCTGACATGATTAAGATCTCGATAGAAATTGCCACCCATGCAGAAATTGACGAACGACCCAGTACTGGAATAACGTTATTTGCCAACTGCCAACTGTTGGCAAACAACGTTGGAATAAACCCGGAATGATAACGCTGATCAACACTGGTACGGCATTGTTCACCAATACTGGGTCAACGTTAACATCAACCCTGAATCAGTACTGGTTTTTCATTGTATACCAACATTGACAATTGATTTTCAACCGGTGATGGTAATCCATTCAAGCCTTTGTACGTAGCTAATGAAAATAATTATATACACCGAGAAAAAGGATATTGTAGGATTGAGAGGGCGCATCTAACTTTAAGAACATTGGCATCTAAAATAAGCGCCAAGAATATATTCTTGTTGTAAGTGAGCATTCCTCTTATATTGAGAATGACGTGTAGTACTCTCATTTTAAAAATACTACAGGATACCCATTTCAAGGATACTATGCGTTAACCTCAATTATTCATAACATTTACTATCCCCACATCCAGAATATCCAGCTGAATATGGAGTCGTAATGATAAATGTTTTGCAAAACATGACCCCTTTCATATGTCAATTACGTGGTGATATGACATGGAATAATTTATGCGCACGTATGATATTAAACGTGCACATAAATGATTCAGTTGACTATGGAATAAAATTCATTTTTGCATAATATTATCATATGAATGAATACAATCTCTTAGTTTAGTTCTAAAATTGATGGAAGAAATGTCATGTACCCATGGGAACACGCATCGCCGTCCGCCAGTGGCGCGTGGTGATTCACTCATGTAATGGCCGGCGACGCGTATGTACGAGCTCGTTCGTAAATATATATATGTAAAATCCGATCAATTGTCTCAATTTATTTCAAACACTTCAATTGGTGACGAGGCAAATCAATAACTATTACGCGTGTGAAAGTCAATATGTCTCTTATAGTTTGAGAGCACGGATCGAAATTTTGTGTGTAATTGCTGTATGAAAGAAGAAAAATAAAGATGTCGGATGAAGCAAAAAGAATGTTTGAGCAACAATGTCACGCGCTTGCTAGAGAACAACAAGAAGTCAGTGTTGAACGACAAAGACTGATCGAGTGGGAAAATAAACTTCAGACTGAAGAACAAGCAGCAAGACAACGAGAAAGAGAGTGTATGGAATTAACAAAAAGTTTTCAAGAGCTTCAGATTCAACTGAATCATCAATTATCATCTGCGAATAATACTACGCCATCGAGTAATACATATGATGCAAATGCAAATACCAGTTCGAATAGTGTAGTGAACCCGACCAATCTCGGGTGTATTAAAGAATTTGATGTCAATACCGATTGAAACTTATGACAAGAACGTTTCGAATATTATGTTACTGCTAACGCTATAGACGCGAATAGAAAAAAGTTTTTGTTTCTCACTCTAATTGGAAGTGAAACATACGCGTTACTTCGGGATTTGTGTAACCCGATTTCTCCTTCGGTCAAAACGTACGATCAACTTACAGCGATTCTCAATGGACATTTGCACCCAGAACGTAATGAGATCGCAGAACGATACAAATTCAAAGGATGTGTTCAAGGTGAACAATTGGAAATGAAACAATTCATAGCCAAGCTGGTTAAGATTGCGGTTAATTGTGGTTTTGGAGATAGTTTAGATACCAATCTCAGGGATCAATTTGTGTTCGGATTGAAAAGTAACGCCTCAAAAAAACGTTTACTAACCGAGACGAATCTTACTTTCAATACTTTTGAAATGACTGCAAAAGAGGTTCTACATATGTCTACAGCTGGCGCTGTTGGCAATGGAGCAGTTAATACAGTTCACGGGAAAAAGAAGTCATCATCCTCGTCTAAATCAAGAAACAAAGCGACGGAGAAGTTTCAACGTTGTAATTGTTGCGGTAGGACGAATCATCTATGGAATGATTGTGGGTATAAATCTCTCGCATGTCATATTTGTAATCAACGTGGCCACATGGCCAATGTTTGTAAATCTGAAGGTTCTAACGTCGATGGTAAGACTAACCGTAACTTCAACGATAATCATAATAAAGATAGTAATTTCAGATATAAAAAAACAGAAGTTAATAATAATTATGTTGAAGAGGTGGCAAGTTCTGCAGATGTCACACTCGATGATGATTTGTTAGATTGGTTTCAATGTGAAAACGGCAATACGAATACCGATGACAGCAACATTGTGAAAGAGATAGATCTTTGCGATTTTAATTTGAATGAGTGGTTTGGTATATATGAATCAGATAATTTGACACATTGTGGTGATTTCCAGGCCCCAGGAATTGTTTGTCGAGATAAAATTTTCAATACGGGTAGAATTTCATCGTTACAAGGTGCAGATAAACCCATCCTCAGAACAATGTGGGTTCAAGGTATTAAAATTAATTTTGAACTGGATACCAGAGCTTCTATTTCTGCAATTTCTGAGAGTATTTACAAGAAGTACAAAAATTTATATGAAATTCCTTTAATTGAAACAACTCTCAAATTTAAATCTTATGCAGAAAGTACTATGGTTCCTTTGGGTGTTTTACCAGTTACAGTTTCTTGTGATAAAGATAATATCACACAAATTAGAACTTTTTGTTTTTGAAGGTAATAGTGATCCTATTATGGGAAGAAGTTGGATTAAATTGTTTAATGTTATTAAAGTAGTTTAACCTGGGAAATCTCTTAACAATGTTGATGTTTTTGATAGTACTGATTCGACAATTCTCAGATTTGCTCATGAATATAAAGAAGTATTTTCCAATAAATTAGGAAAATATAATGGTGATTTGGTTCAATTGACTGTTTTGCCTGGTGTAGTGCCAGTACATATCAAGCCTCGACCAGTACCATACGCTTTGTGTAATAAAATTGAAGCGGAATTGGACAGATTGGTCAGAGAAGATATTCTCAAATCAATCGAACACAGTGATTGGGCAACACCGATAGTTACCGTATTTAAGAAAAATGGTGACATTCGCATATGCGGAGATTATAAAGTCACGATGAATCCTCATATAGTTTCCAATTCTCATCCGATTCCCAGAGTTCAAGACTTGTTGTCTAAGATTAACGATGGTTTAATATTTACAAAGATAGATCTTTATAGCGCATATCAACAGTTGGAGGTAGATAACAATACTGGTACGATGCTCACTCTTTCAACTCACAAGGGTCTTTTCATGTGCAAGAGACTTTTCTTTGGAGTTGCACCTGCACCTGGTATATTTCAGAACGTTATTGAACGAGTTTTAAATGGAATTGATGGAGTGCTGGTTTTCTACGACGATGTGTTAATATCAGGGGAAGATATTGCGCAGCATAATACTCGTCTTAAGGCTGTACTGGATCGATTTAGAATGAGTGGCTTATCTGTTAAGTTAAATGAATGTCAATTTCTCGAAAATGAGGTGGAGTTTTTGGGCTACATGATGAATAAAAATGGAATTAGTGTATCAGACGAACGCGTAGATGCTATTCTGAGAATTGAAACGCCTAAGAATGTTACAGAACTCAGGCGGTTCCTTGGAATTATCAATTATTATGCCAAATTTATAAAAAATTATGCAGACGTAGTTGAGCCTCTGTATCGTTTGTTAGAAAAAGATACAGAATGGGTATGGAATAAAGTACATAATGATAGCTTTGTTCTAGCGGAAAGTTGCTTAGCATCTGAAAATGTTTTGGTTCATTATAGTTTGGATACCCCTGTGAAAGTTACATGTGATGCTTCACCTACTGGTCTGGGAGCTGTTTTATCGCATATTATGCCCTCAGGCGATGTTAAGCCAATCATGTTTGCGGCTCGTACACTTACTAAAACTGAACGGAATTATGCCCAAATCGAGCGAGAAGCACTAGGATTAATATACGCAGTGAAGGTTTTCCATCAATTTTTATATGGTAGATTCTTTATTTTGGAAACCGATCATGAACCACTCATTTACATTTTCGGTGCAAAAAAAGGTATTCCGATTATGTCCGCTAGTCGCTTGCAGCGTTGGGCTACAATTCTTATGGCATACGATTTCAAAATTACGCATATTAGTGGCAAATGTAACACCGTGGCGGATTTTTTGTCCCGTATCGACTCGGCAGCTGAGGGGGGAGGAGACGACTCGTTTTTTGTGGGAACGGATTTTCGTATCTTAATTATGTGATGGATGATGTAATTGTTTCTGATTCGTGGCGAAATGAAGGCGAAACCGCAAAAGATTCCGAGTTGATCCGAGTCATTGATTACGTCCGTTTCGGTTGGCCTGTTAAGGTAGAAGATAGACTCATGTCTTATAAGAATAGAGCTAAGGAGCTGACTGTTGAGTCGAATATTCTTATGTGGGGTCACCGTATTGTGGTACCCTTATCTCTCCGGAAACAGATTTTAGAAGAGTTGCACGATTCCCATTTGGGTATTGTTCGAATGAAGTTGCTCGCCAGGTCCTATGTTTGGTGGCCAGGTATTGACGGGGATATCGAAGTCATGTCTCGTTCTTGTCGTTTATGTCAAGAAAATGCTGATAATCCCCCTAAATCTAATTTACACGTATGGAAATGGCCCACGGGACCTGGACAGCGAATTCCTATCGACTTCTTAGAGGTTGAAAGAAGTGAAAATTATATTGTGATTGTGGACGCTTTTTCAAAATGGACCGATGTTCGCCCTATGAAAAATATTACCGCAGAATCTGCTATTCCGGTTTTAATGGATTATTTCGCTACATGGGGTCTACCTGCTAGATTGGTTTCCGATAATGGATCTACCTTTACTTCTCTTTCTTTTCGCGATTTTCTTAAAAAGTATGGAGTTTCGCACACTTTAACGGCTCCTTATCATCCTGCCTCGAATGGATTGGCGGAGAATTCCGTGCGAACATTCAAAAAGAAATTCAAGGTATTACTTCAGTCCGGGTTATCCAAAGAGGTAGCACTTTGTAAATATTTGTTTAGTTCTAGATCATCACCTCATGTCACTACTGGAATTCCCCCAGCGGAACTGCATATTGGTCGACCTTTTCGCACACGTTTTGATCTTTTAAGACCCAACGTTAGTAGTCATGTACAAATCAAACAAGAAGCGCAGATTCGCAACCATCACGGAAATCGTAAAAGAGTTTTCAAAGTACACGATTCTGTTTATGCTAAAGACATTAGGGGGAATACTTGGCGTCGTGCTTCTACTGTTGAGGTGCTGGGACCCGTTACGTATTCGGTTAAAACTCACGATGGTGCGATCTGGAAGAGGCATTTAGATCAGTTAAAGCCTTGCACAAGTGTTTTCAACGAAGATGCTAATTCTTCAGAGTATGAAGAAGAGGTAATGCGAGCACTGGTGGACCATTGTCCGGCCGACCAGTGCAGTAAACAAAATGTGTGTTCTGAGGAGACTACCAAAGATTTATGTGGGTCAAACATTGGGACCAATGCTGGTTGTGTTGCGCACGATTTTCCTATTGTGGATGGTAATGAAACACCAGTCCAAGAAACTAGCGCCGATAAAAATAATGATAAGCATAACAGTAGTATTTCAAGTCGTAATCGTAAACCTAAGCAACATTGCGAAAAGTTGGCCACAGAACCGGTGGTTTTACGCCGTTCAGCTAGAATTCCGAAACCACGTAAGATTTTCGATTGCTGAAAAATTCATGTCTTTATAAGCAGTCGTATTTGACAACCTTTTCGTGAGTATCTAGTTTTAAGCATCCGAATATTGTAATTGTTGAATGTTACATTATTTGTTAGAACAAATAAAAAAAAAAAATCATAATTTGTTTACCATGTAGTCAGGCTATTCTCGAATAAGGGGGCAGGAACTGTAATGTACTGTAGTTTGGGTGCCTGCTGTTGTACGGCGCTGCGTGTTGAAATGTCATGTACCCATGGGAACACGCATCGCCGTCCGCCAGGGGCGCGTGGTGATTCACTCATGTAATGGCCGGCGACGCGTATGTACGAGCTCGTCCGTGAATATATATATGTAGAATCCGATCAATTGTCTCAATTTATTTCAAACACTTCATTTATCAACATTTTTATAATAACCAATAAAATTCAATGAATATATCTGTCCTCTCTTACTCTGTACCAACTCAATTTTACTAAATCTCGATACATTTCTCCTGCCTAGATTTCGTTTAGTGAAGAAAAGCTGATAGAATACCCATGTGCCGTGAGCTGAGTTGACAGATTTTCTAACTCTTGCCACACAATTTGGACTTTCCTGATCAATATAGATTCCACCCAACTGTCAAACTCTTCCTACAAGTTTATTATCACCCTAACAACAAATTCAAATTCAGAACATAAGGCTTTTTTCCCAAATTTGAAAATTTCAACTTCAAGAATACTCTTCAATTTGAAATTTTCTCATGTTTAGAATGACTTTTATACGAATATTGTGAATTTATAAGTCATTTCACATCTCAGGCTAGATAATTTACAAAATTATTTTGTACAGAGCGGTTATTTAGAATGATTTGGGAATATTCTTATTTCAAGAATTTATTCTAAAACAAAGATCTTATGAAGTCTATAGATCTATAAGATCTATCTTATGAAGTCACAAGAAATTAGAGGGGGTTAGTCTTATAATAAGAGGATTGGTTTAGAGGAAGAGTGAAGAATAAATTCCTCTCAATCCTAGAATATCGTTTTTTTCGGTGTATTTTCAGCTCATGTCCATGGTTATATCGAAAGTAAAAAATATAACACATCTGTTCGTATGTTGCTGAAGTTTGAATCGTTTCTTGAAACGAATGAATAATCCGAAAACATGTTAAGAAGTCAATTCGAGAACATGAATAATAATTTCTTCAAAATTTTGCCGTATTAAACCACACATAATGGACAACGTTGAACGAGTTTTAAATCAACGTTGGCAAATCAGCATCGACTATCGGCGTTACAACAACATTGTACTGGTTGTTACTCCAAACGTTACAACGTTGGCAACCAACCCTGGTAATCAGTGTTGTACCAGTACTGTTCCGATTGTTATGGTTGGTTGGAAGTCGGCATTTTCTACATGGGCAGAGATACTAACAAAACTGTCATTGTTGTGGGTCAAGATATTGATCTTTTGGTCCTTTTGAATCAATTGAATTCAAATAATCATGACATTTATTTCCTCAAGCCAGGTTCTGGGAATGTGAAAGATCTATTTTTCACGTCTAATAGTTTCAAATATGAATCCTTCAAAAATATCATTGCATTTCTGCATTGTTTTTCTGGTTGCGATACAACATCTGGATTCGCCGGAAAAGAAAAGACGAGTATCATAAATTCATTATTAGATGACAGAAAATTGTCAAATTTGGTCAATATTTTTTATAAAAAAGATGCAAAGAAAGGAGATATCGTAAAAAATGGATTAAAATCGATCAAATATATTTATAAATGTAAAAATGATAATATAACACTGAATCAATTAGGATTTCGGAAATATCAATTGGCCAAAATCAAATCATCTTTCATATTAGCGGATCTCCCACCCACAGAAGGTGCAGCAGAACAACATTGTAACAGGGCATATTATCAGCTTCAAACTTGGCTGGGTAACGAAGTGACAGCAACGGATTGGGGCTGGAAGCAACATCAACGTGGCATTATGCCCAAATTTACAGAAAAGGAATTGGTTCCGGGAATATTGCTGAAAACTATTTGCTGCAGCTGTTGAAGTGGATGTAACAGTTTAAAATGTGGCTGTCGAAAACATGGTCTGAAATGTACAAATCTATGTTCAAATTGTCATGGTTCTGACGAATACTCCAATGTGGAAGAAAAACCCTACGAAGAAATTATTGATTCGGATGGCATTGTGGATGGAGAACCAATGCAGACTGGAAATAATACGATAGGAGACGAAAACGGTGATGGTCTTGAAGATTTAGAAGATTTACTAGAATCGGGAAGCTTTGTCGAACGTAACGATGAAGAAATGCCATCAAAGAGACAAAAACTGATGGATAAGTGATTGGAATCCAAAAGAAGGTATTGATATTAACAAGATTAATGTATTTGAAAATATTGCAAGGAATAATATTATCTGTATAAAGAATCTGAATTCATAGTACCATTTACATGTATATTTATATATTATGAGATCTTTCATGAGTCGAATGTGATCAGAATTTAATAAATCAACTTTTTCACTGAAAAAAATTGCATCACTCACATTTTTCAGATGAAATACCCTCTAAATCCTATCTTTGATATTTAGAACTATTTTTTTTTTGCAATTTCTATGTTTTATGGATTTGCAATTTTATTGGTTAGCAATGTAACATCATTGAATCTTACGTTTTTCGAGTAATTAAAGTGTAAATTGTAATAAACAGCTCAAAATTGTACATAATGATTGAAAAAAATTTTTCGGATGCGAGTTTTTCTGGTTTTTTGCATTTTCTGAGGAAAGTTTCCATACTAAGGTATACTTTCTTACACCATCAGAAAGTAGAAATTTCAACGAACAAAAAGCCCACCGAGTTTTTTGAAAAAGTAGATATTTTGACGTGAGAATTTTTGATTGAAAATTAGGGTGGTTTTCCGATATTAAGTCAAAATAAGGTAGAAGAATAAATATTTTGGATTAGAAAAATTACAGTGTATTTGAGACATAAGAAGGTAAGTTTCCACTGAATTTCATGAGCAAAAAAATTTTTCTGTGAATCATAGAAATACAAATCCAAAAACTTAGTTTTGTGAATTTTCCACATAAATTTTGAGGTTATGTGAAAATTTGTGGGATTCAAAGTTGTAGATCTTTTTATCACCTACAACTTTGCCGTTCAACTTTTTCCGATAGGGCTTTCAGTTTTGCCGCAAATCGAGATAACCGTTTTTTACCCTTGAAAACTCACCCCCTCCCACTTCCCGACCTCAGATCGCCCTCAATCTATTTTTCCTTCCATTCTTGTTGTATTCTCTTACTTTCCCGGTGGGGTTCATTCTACTATGATTTTTTTTCACTTCTTACCATTTCAAAGCTTCAGCCTTGGTCTACTAAGTGAGTTATTCTTCCCGGCACCTCAATTGATGGAGGAAAAGAAGCATGTTGAGGAGAGTGCAAAAATATTGATTGGAGGAATAGATCTAGCTTTTAATGGTGGCTGTAATAGTAGGTCATAAATCATTCCTACAATATTTTGATTTTCATAACATAGGAAAATAAGATGATCGGGTTGAGTAGAGAATATTCATTCAAATGAGTGGATTCCCCACAAAACCTCCAAAAAAGGAAAACAAAACGCCAAATCCATTGAACGGATCTAAATCTCTCACCCTCCCCGTGGGATGATTGCGGGTCTTCCAGGGATATTCTTGATACCTGTCCTTGATATCCTTTTCATCCATCCTTGGTAGTATCTGGTTCCTTCACGTGGTGGGGAAAATAAGTATCTCAGATTTGGATCTCTTTATCGGGTGGAGTGAACTACTCGAGAGGGAGAATTCAAACTGAGAGAAACTGAATCATCCCAACGCCAGGAACATCGGCAGAAATGGGAGGAAAGCCAGGGGAAACTACCTGCCTTGATATCTTTCAATATTCCCGAGGAAATGAAATCTTTTTCCAAACTCAAAATTTGAAATGTTGACTTATTGTAAAAAAGGCAACAACAACAACATGATGGCGTTCTTTCGGGTAAAATATTCCGGAGGTGAAATAGCTTCCCGTTCGGATCCCCGGGTGGAGGCTGCTTGAGAGAGCCTCATCAAACAAGATAGAAAACCAAAAAAGATAGGGAAGGGAGAGAATATTCTTCGAGTCGGAGCATGGAATGTTAGATTACTGAGACAAACAGGAAGATTAGGAAATTTGGAATTATAAATGAATAGGTTACGTATCGGTCTAATGGGAATTAGCGGAATGAGATGGCCACAAGGAGGGGATTTCTGAAGTGGAGATTACAGAATCATTCATACAGGATCAAAGAATGGTCACGCAGGTGTGGGAATTATAATGCATAAAAAAGCAGGGAATAGGATAGAAAATTATTTGCAACATAGCGAACGCGTAAGGATGGTCAGAATTAGAACAAAACCGGTAGATACTGTGATAGTTCAAGTATACATGCCCAGTAGCGGATGGGGGCCAAATCAACGAAATCAGTGTTTCAAAAGAGAGAGTATGACGTATCTCTCTTTCCAACCAACTTTTCGTTGATTTGGTTTTTCGTTAATTTGGGCCCATCCCCAGTAGCGTGGGGAGAACATTTCTATCCTCTTTCAATTCGCATGAGAACAAGGATGAGAGGCGGGATTTACCCTTTGTTTCGTGTCAGTTGAAGAAAGACAGACAAGCTCTCACCCCGCCACTGTACATGCCCACATCTGCATACTCAGAGGAAGACATCGAAAAAACGTACGATGGAATAGAAGAAGTGATAGAATATGTAAAGGGAGAAGAAAATTTAACGATCATAGGCGACTGGAATGCGGTAGTGGGGCGAGGAAAAGAGGGCAACATAGTAGGAGATTTTGCGTTAGGATAAAGAAATGAAAGAGGACAACGTTTAATCGAATTTTGTGAAAGCCATAAAATGGTTATTACCAACACATTATTCAAAAATCATCCAAGAAGAATCTATACTTGGAAAATGCCAGGAGATACAGCACGATATCGAATTGATTACATATTAGTGAAACAAAGATTTCGAAACCAAGTGAAAAGCTATAAAACTTATCCAGGAGCGGATATAGATAGTGATCACAATATGTGACTGATGAAATGTTCTCTGAAATTCAAAGCTCTGGAGAAGAAAAGGAAAATGCAAAGGAGATGGAATTCGAAGGACCTCGAACAAGAGAAAACACCGGAGGCATTCAAAGTGGTGTTGGACGAAAAATTGGAAGATCGACAAGAGAAAGACTTGGAAATAGAGAGTAGACGGACAGAAATGAAAAGGAACATAGAACGATGTGCAGATGGAATTTTGAAGAGCAATGGAGGTGAGCCTAAGAAACCATGGATAACGGAAGAAATTCTCGATTCAATTAATGAAAGAAGGAAATACAAGGATAAGAGTAGTGAACAAGACCAGCAGACGTACAAGGCACTGGGGCATAAAATAATCAGAGAATCAAGGAAAGCAAGAGGACAGTGCAGTGGTTAGAGGAAAAATGTCAGGATATAGGAGTAAGATTACATTTGGGGAAAATAGATGAGACATATAGGATTGTTGAGAGATTTTTTGGAAGAATGAAATCTAGAAGCAGTAAGCTCAAGAATCCGCTAGGGAGACAATTGGTAAGAACGGAGGAAAAAATAAAACAATGGATTAATCATTTGGAAGATCTGTATAAAGGAAGCGATGATATAGGATTCTTAGAGAGGGAGGAAGATGTCGATGAAGAAGAATTGGGAGATTCGATTTTGAGATCAGAATTCGACAGGGCTTTAGAAGAATTGAAAAATAATGAAGCGCCGGGAATATATAGCGTAAGTGTGGACCTTATCAAAGCCTCCAGTCAGAGAACTCGTGACGCAGTCTTCGAATTGGTCAGAGATATATACGTAATAGGCGAAGTACCGAAAGACTTCCAGAAGAATAAAATTGTCGGTATTTCAAAAAAACAAGGAGCAGACAAATGCGAGAACTACAGAACAATTTGTTTAACTTCGCATACTTCGAAAATACTGACAAAAATCATATACAGGAGAAAAGAGAATAAAATGGAGAGTAGATTAGCAGAAGATCAGTTCGGTTTTAGGAAAAATAGGGGAACGCGGGAAGCGATATTAGCACTCAGAACAGTAGTAGAGAAAAGTCTCGAGTTGAAAAAGTCTCTGTATATAGGTTTTGTAGCTATACAAGAAGCATTCGATAATGTTGATTGGGAGAAGATGTTTACGATTTTGAAAAAGGTAGGAATTAATTTCAAGGATAGGAGAATAGTATATGAATTATATGAGAATCAAACCGCAATAATAGAAATAGAGGGTCGAGAAGGAGAAGCACGAATTAGAAGAGGGGTGAGACAAGGATGCTCACTATTGCCATTGATTTTCAGAATTGAGGAGCAAGTGCAATTGAAATGACAGATCCAAGGTGAGAATGTAAGCATGTTGAGATTTGCGGATGACAGCTATATCAGCGACGAGTGGTGCTGAGTTAGAAAATACTCTCAACACTATGAAAAAAATATTACAAGACAAATATTGTATGAATATAAATGAGGACAAAACCAAATTCATGATTTGTACAACAGCGAAAACATCAAGAAGAACGAAGATCAAGATAAATGCAGAGACAATTCAGCCAGTCAAAGAATTTAAATATTTAGGAAGCATAATTACAGAAAACGGTGAAAGCGAAAGAGATATAAGAGCAAGAATAGCACAAGGGAAACAGGCTTTCCACCAAAAGAAACAGTTACTATTTTCAAAGAATATAAGCTTAGCAGTAAGGAAGAAATTCTTGAAGAGTTACGTTTGGAGCACAGCATTATATGGTTGCGAAATTCGGACAATTGGAAAAACGGACCAACGAAGACTCAACGCTTTTGAAATGTGGTGTTATAGAAAGATGCTTAAACTAAAGTGGATAGAAAAAGTGGAAAATGAAGAAGTACTTGAGAAGGTAAATTAAAAAAGAAGTCTTCTGAGATAGATCGTAAAAAGAAGAAGTAATCTGATAGGGCACACATTAAGGCATGATAGCTCACTGAAAACAATATTGGAATGAAAAATGAATGGTGAAACTCGAAGAGGTAGACCTAGATCAAGTTATATGAAGCAAATTATACAAGATGAGGGTTGTCGTAGATATGCAGAAATCAAGCGGTTAGCGGATAATAGACAGGGTTGGAGGATTCCATCAAACCAGTCGAGTCATAAGACTGATTATTTCATGATGATGATGAAATCTCTCACAATAACAATTGACAAAAAATTCTTGGAACAAGAACTCCACTATGATCAGAATTCTATTTGAATTGTCGAATATACTGTTGAGAAAGAAAAAAATGGAGATGTGAAATCAATAACAACTACCAAGTATTTAGTGATCCGAATGGCAAGTGAACCATTTTGGCTGTATTATAAATCAATTTGTGTGGAATGCGTTCATAGTGGTTGATGATTTCTGAAAAACATTCATATCCTCAAAACATGTATTAGGTGTGCAAGTTGAAACTCGGCTTTTTTTTGTCAAATTCAATTTTATTAAAAAAATACTTTCAAGAATTATCAATTAAAATATTCGCCGTTATTATCTACCGTCTGCCGCCATTTATCGGGTAGTAGATGAATGCCTTCACGATAGAAACTTGGTGGTTTTGAAACAAAATAGTTATCCAGTCATTTTCGGACATCTTCGATATTCATGAAGTGCTGCTCCTTCAAATATGACGACATTGATCCGAATAAGTGATAATCAGAAGGAGCAGAGTCTGGTGAATATGCCGCATGAGGTACAACTTCCTAGCCTAAATTTAAAATGAGTTCCTAGGTTGGTTTTGCTGTACGTGGACGTGCATTATCATGCAGCAGTATTATTTTTCGCCTTCCTTGCCCCGTAAATGGTCTTCTTTCCTCCGGAGCATCACTCACTTTGATCAGCTGGGCCCGGTAACGCGCAGCTGTAATAGGTTGGCCAGGTTCGAGAAGCTCGTAGTGAATGATTCCTTTCCAATCCCACTAGACACGGAGTAAAACTTTCTTTGCATGAATATTCGGTCTTTCAACTGATGTAGATGGCTGGCCCGGATCAACCCATGCTTTTCTAGGTTTAGGATTGTCGTAAAAAATCCATTTTCCATCACCCGTAATGATTTTATGCAGAGAATTCTTCTTCTTGAACCGAGAAAGCAAATTCATGCAAATGGCAACTCTTTGTCTTTTATTTTCTCCCGTCAGTTTATGAGGAACCCACCCATTTTCCTTCCTTCTGTATTTTTCCCAATGCATGCAATCGGAGTGAAATTGCTTGATGAGTAACTCCTAACTGTTCTGCAAGCTCTTCTTGAGTTTGACAAGGATTTTCATTCAGTGAAATTTCAAGTTCTTCACCTTCAAATTCTTTGATTGCACCTGGACGTGGATCGTCCTCAAGACTGAAATTTGGCCACGCCAAATATTCCGCATCAACGTGGATTTCGAAACATATCTAAACCGACCAACACGTTTGGTTTGGAATAACTCAGAGTTCTAGTGTGTGGAATGGATCAACCTAATTTCTGTTCCTTCCTTTATACATGTTGCCAAAATAAGGATATTTTTTTGGAAATCACAAATCACTATGGGTACATTTTTGACAAATTGAAGTTAAAATATACCGAAAATTCTTCACATACCCTCCAGATCACCAAATGTCCTTGGTAGCTGTTATTGATTCCACATCTTATTTTTCTTCACTCCTACGCCAAATTAGGAAGGTTGAAAAAATATTTTCATGACAAAAAACATTCCTGCCAGGTGAGGACGTCTATACTTCTTCAAGTTTGATGCAATCCTCTCATGTTTTGTTATCGAAATAGTGAATCACATAACCTAATCACTTTGTCCATTCACATCATCCCACAACATATTACAGTGAAGTGAAATCTACACGCTCCACTCGATACGCAATATTAGTTGTCATTTTATCTCCAATTCACAATACAGAAGTTGATTATTCAATCACGAATTCTCATATAATACCATTTGGATAGATGGAATCAATCGGGTGTCAACAGATGAGCAACAACAAAGTTCAGGACAATCGCAACAAATTGCGCTGCAATGATATGGGATTACCATTATTTACAACATATTGGGTCATCACAAATCTGCTTTCATTCATCGGCATCGAGAATAAACGTGATACCTTCATTGCCGTGATATTATATCCATTGAATCCCATTAGTAAATCAGAACATTGAATCAGATTCAATGGGATTCCTGTCACATCCTATTCAATCCTGTTCAATGTTCTGATTCACTAATGAGATTCAATGGATTTTTTTTCATTAGGGTGGCTCTTCAATGCAGAACAATGTCTTGATTGTTATGTTGGACTGTGATGGTCCAAATAGTGGTCTGTATTCATTAATCTCACACAGCATCACAGTTCCTAAAGAATTCTCAAAGAATACAATCCAATCATGAAAAATCTTCAATGAATTCTTAGAAAGTTCATATGTAAGTTCATGAAGTATTCTTGATGAATTCGCAAGGTATTCTCAATGAACCCCCGTCATGTCAGTTCAGAATGAATCTCTGGAAGAATTCTTCTCCTCGTCAAAAAGAAGTCTTCAAGAATTCTAAGAGGAATCTTCCAGAATTCCAAAAGAGGTTCTTGAGGCATTCTAAAATGGTTCTAAAATCCTAAAGGAGTTTCCAAAATCTTCTGGAATAATTTCAAACAAATCATGAGGAATATCAGAAGCATTTTTGGAAAACTATCTCGTAATCCTGTGAAAAAATCTTACGGAGCTGCAAATATCAAAATCAATCCAGTTGACTCGAAATGTGCATACAGAAGTATTCCAATGTCGGTTTTGGAACGTCTTTTGATATTTTCATGGATTCATATCGAATCTCCTTCAGTTCGATTCCAATTGCCCATTTTGAATTCTTCAATGAATTCGTAACAAACTGTCTCATCTTTCTCATCCCTGGTGAAAATGGGAGCGAGAAGAAAGAGTAAATGAAGCGTATGTTGAAGGGTAACAGAACCGTTAATAGAGAGTATACGAATCTTGAATAGAGAGGATACAAAAAGTATCTGAAATGAGAATTGAAACAGAGAAAGCGGGGAAAATTCAAGAATTTTAGACAAAAAAATTGAACCCTGTGGTGAGAATCGAACCGGTGACTTTCACTATGGTAGGGTCTCATCCACTGAACCATAGATCGCCGTTGACATCGATTGCTGAAAGATGTGATTTGGAGTCAGAATAGGTATGACTCGCATACGCTCCATATAACCTACTATTACGTTACATGAAGCATATGCGAAACAGGATCGGAAGTTTATGAAACGTATACAGAACGTATGATTTGATGACTTTCCAGCAAGCGGGCATCATACGCTCCAGAAAGAGGGAGTTGAAACGTTTTTCACTTCGTATACGTTTCCTTCTCGCTTTGTGTATACGCTTCATTTTCACCAGGGATATTATGGGGATTTTTAGGTGAACAGAGGAATTTTTGAAGTGTCTCAATGAATTTCTTGTAAATTTCTTAGGCTCATCATTACAACCTTGTGTAGCATTCTTTAAGACCTCTTACATGCTGCAGAAGGTTGAATCGTTTATCGAGACGGAATAATAATCGAATCACGGGGTACTTAGCTTGTGGAGATAAAAAATGTAGCAGTTCATTTTCTAAATAACGTTCTCAGTGTTGAGAGGTTAATTCGGAAGGAGAGAAAGCAATAATCCGTGAGATTTTGGGAATTAGAATTTTCGGATCGTTCCTATCAAGGATTCAAACTCCAAGAACATACCTCTGACAGAATTCTTTGAGACTTGTCTCAGGATCACTCATCAACTTTGTCAGGACTTTCCATTAACTCTCTTAGGACTCTTGATGAGCTCCCTTCGATTCCTTTGTGAACTATTCCGGGATTCTTTGAGGGTTCTCTCGGACAAGAATAGCTTTCCTCTGGAATTCATTCTGAAGGGAATTAGGAGGATTCTTTGAGAATTCTTTTGGACAAGTTATGGTGTTCTTTGAGAATTCTTCTGGGATTCTCAAAGACTCCTCCCTAAACTCTTTCCGCTGTGTGGGATACCGGCAGTTCACCGGCACTGCCAATGTTGGCCTTGGCAATCTTCCGAATAATCTGTTCACAGTGTTAGCTGGGTTTGTACTGGCCCCGAATTTCATTCCAATTTGTGGTAAAAATTATTACCATTTTGTTTGGATGGACCAATTATTCTTTTCCGTGTGGCAAACTTACCAGAACTGCTGACTTTCCAACACAATTTCCATGAATTGGTGTCCGCAGAAGATATTGTAGACATCAGTTAATCCGGATACATGAAAACATATTTCTTGAAACAATCAAATTATGAGGCCAGGCATTGAGTGTGATTTTATTTTTCGTCAAAAATCAATGTGAATCGACACGTATTGCAATCAGTGTTGCTAGATGGAAAATTCTTCCTCATGTCTCAACCAATTACATCCCCCATTTGGTGAGAATTGAGGAGATCAATGAAAAAAGACAAAAGTCTCTCAATCTGACACTTCTATTTGTAACACTGCAAGAAGATGACCAGATTTGATTCTTTTGATCCAATGCTTCCACGCTTGTATGGATCAGTACAAATATATGATTCTTCAAAATGAATCGATCCGATTTTTTTATGAATCTCCATCACTATAGCAAGTTCAATAGGCAGTTCGTGCTTGGTAACTTACGTATTCCAATTGGTGGTTAGAAATGAGTGTTCCACACTCATTTCATTCGTGTAATATTTCGAGTGATAATTCATGCTTCGTTTCATAATTTACCTGTATTTAACAACTCCTATTCATCTCTGAGGAATAATTTTCCCATCCCTGTGAAAAAAGTCTCAATTGGAATGAATTGAGATGTATATTCATATCGGAGATTCACAATTCAATACGATATATCACGATTTGATGTTAATGATCTGATAAAATTATGAACTATAATTGTTGGAGATCGATCAATCCTCATACTCATTATTCCATCTCTCATGAGTCTATGGAACTATCAAGAGTCCTTCCCCTTCTCACGCCACGTTCGATGATCTATATCAACGCGTCAGAAGGCGATCATTACTTAACGAGTCAAGTTCACGAGTCGTGCTCTCGCATGCCTTTTTCATAATTCTCTAGATTGGTTTCGATAAGTCATCTCGGTCAGTGCACCTTTTCATTCATCGTCTCATCGAGATGAGGATGACACAAATTATCACCGTCTAACTCTCATCAGAGGGTCCTATTCGAAGGTTTCCCCTCGTACGATTTCAACGGTTTACTCCAAAATCTTCCTCCTTTACGAACGGTGGCTACCTCGATTGTATGTGTGGATGAGTGAGTATGTTTGATCATTCTGGCCATAATCGTTACTCTTATTACAAATCTATATGGGAAAGAAGTTGTTTCCGTCATAATTTCCTGTGCATATTTCATCAACTCCGATACCCATGTTTTCTGTTATAACGTATGTGAGTCTTCATTCAATTATGATCGCTTCACTCACATTGCAAGAGTTTCAATATAATCTATCTTTATTCCATCTTGATTCATGTATATGTATATGTCATATTTCATTAGTTCCCGTTAGAGAGTTTGAGTTGGAATTCCAAAGATTATTCATTAATTTGCATGAGAGCGAAATATCCTAGTTTCCTCCTTATATGTCATCTTAAGACAAAGAAGTTCATCCTACAAGCGCGTACTCTTACAATAATTTCCCAACAAAAATGAATGTGCAATCACTTACGATCAAATGTTTTACAGTATACTTCAAATCAAAAATACCATTGGAAATTGATTTTTTTGATCGGGTTAATCGGATTTTTTTCCAAAAGAATGGTATGTTCAAGTAAGATATGGATCAAAAGACCCTTTCGGAGAATCAATTCCAAAACATAAACAAAGGAGAGGAATTCATAGCATGAATATTCTTTTGAATATAACTCACCAGTTGTACGACTCGGTATTTTGAATCTCTTCTCTATAGTTGTGAGAGTAACTACAATGTAGATGAACGCCATCGCCTGAACGGTCCCCAGAAGACCATACACAACAATAAAGGTTCTTGTTGTTGCACGATTCCGTAGCCATCTGGGATGAATCCCACATAATCCGCATTCATTGCTCATCCCTCTGAAATATCTATCAGGAAACATTATGAATTACACAAACCTCTTTCATCTTGAGGGTTGTATCATTTGATTATGAGAAACGTTGTTTACTGTATACAGATATCGAAATCAAAATCATACTCATCACCCAGAGAGGAATTCAAACTTGTGAAACTTGTGAGGCTGCACCCGCTGACGAATAGCCACCTTCATAGTCATCACACCCATAGTGACTTGACATATTTTTTTGCAATCAATTCACCGGGATATTTCATTCAACGGATAAAAATGCGTCTAGTAGAACTTGCAATGAGAGAATTATTGGAATTTTATTGTTGAATACGCAATAACTCTCGTTTTTATAGCGATACAAAAGTTGCCTTGTCAACAATAAATAGCCAATTCAGCAATCTCGACAGTCATATTTTTACCGTGATTATTGTGGGTTGATGAAATGTGTTTTGGTTAAAAACGTCGATTTTTTTTGCAGAATTTGGGCGTTTGTTTACGTAACAATATGAATTATCCCAATAATGAAAGTATTGGCCATCGTTCGCTATGACTTTCTTCCATCTTTCTGGCAAAGCATCGATTCCTTGCCAAAAGAATTGTTCATTCTTTGAGGCGAAGCATTGATCGAGCCAAATTTCCATTCCTCCGTAAGAATGGAAATGTTTTCCTGAAAGTCCGTGCTGCATCGATCGGGATGGGTGCTAGTCCGAAGGGGCCAACTCTGGTAGATACGGCGGATGGAAAAGGACATCTCATCTAATGTTTTCCAAATAGTTTCTCATACTTTTCGCAACATGCGGCCGAGCATTATCATGTTGGAAAACGACTTTGTCGTGTCTTTGTGCGTATTATGGTCGTTTTTCTTCCAAAGCTCTGATCAATTTTATTGATTGCTGCCGGTACCGATCGCCAGTGATCGTTTCACCAGGTTGCAGCAGTTCGTAATACACAGCTCCCCTATTATCCCATCAAGCACAAAGCAAAGCCTTCTTCCCACGCATATCGCGCACTGGTTGTGATATTGAAGGCTGCCTTGGTCGAGTCCAAGACAGCCGAACCCAACCTCGAACGTCCCTGTACAAGAATATCCCAAACCAAAATATCCCCATACAAAAATATCCCTGTACATAAATATCCAGGACAAAAATATCACACCAAAGAAATTCTAACGCCAAAAAATCTCGTACCATGCTGAAACATCCTCGTTTCGGGAATTGTTTCGAATCCAAAGAAGAATCATGATTAAATATTGACAATATTATTCTCATTTCAGAGGCCCCCCTGAACCCCCCTCGGCCAGGGGCTTTGCCCCTAGACCTCACCAGGAGCTCCGCCCCTGGATCTCGGCTCCTACTACTTGTCTGCTTCGCCCGCTCACGCATGGCCACCTCCGAGTATCCGCAACTTTTCAATCTTATAGTTCTCTTCACATTGTTGTCGCAGCATCAGTTTACACCAAAGCACTCTTCACAACTCATCAGTATCGGATTATTCCGTTTGTTATCCTTCTTCATTCCGGATATGTTGTAATTCAAAGTGAATTAGAGACATTCACCCCCAGTTTCAGCTCCTGGTCTGAAATATTTTTTGGGAACCGAGATATTTGGGGCGGGGATATTTTGTCTGGGACATTCCGTCCAAGATATTTTGCTGGGGATATATTTTCCGAGATATTTTGACCGGGGATAAAATTTCAGATATTTTGACCAGGGATTAAAAATACTGTGTTCCGTTGCCCGCGTCCCGCCTGGGTCTCCCCATGATTTTTGTCGCTTTGGGTTATCAAAGTAGATCCACTTCTCATCACCGGTGATGACTCAATGCGAGAAACCTTTCCTTTTCTGCCTTGCAAGCAGAATTTCACAAATGGTTTTTTGTCTTCCAATGTCTCTGTCTTTCAATTGATATAGAATCCATTTCCCTACCTTCTGGATCTTTCTCAATGCATGTAGCCGTTCAGCAACGGTGGGTTGGGCAACATTTGATGCATTCGCTAATTGCTCCAACGTTTCACTAGAGTCTTCATCCAATAAAGCTTGCAAATCTGCATCTCCAAACTTTTTGGCGGACCTAGACGCTCCTCCTTGTCTTTTACATCGAAGTCACCAGTTTTGAACCGTTGGAACCATCGTCAACAAGTTTCCTGGGTTATAACACCATAAGCTTCAATCAACAATCGATAACTTCCAGTAGCCGTTTTCTTCAAAAGAAAGAAGGTTATTAAACTTCCCCGCAAGACGGCTTCTTCTGGTACGTAATTCGACATTTTCAAAGCTATAAAAACTATGTTTCTTGCACACTGACAATTCAGAACAAATTGGCTTTTGATGACGTATCTCTAACCTTCAAAACGACATAGACATCATTTGTTTGTACCAACAAACGTATCAGGAATATCGTCTTGTACCGAAATCGACATTATTAACCGAAACACCTATTATGGTGTCATGTCCGAATATCCCGGTCAATTGATCCCGGGCAAAATAACCCGGTCAAAATATCCAACACATAAATCTTCTCGTAGAAGGATATCTCGTGCAAAAATATCCTATACAGAATATCCCCATACAAAAATATCCCTCATAAAAGTATCCCGTGACTGGAGTAGTCCCTCACCGTTGGATCCCATGTACGAGTGTTGGAGTGTTGTGGTTATTTTTTTTCAGGATTGTAACGCCCTGGAATGTGGAATGAGTTTCTTGTAGAAAAGTTTTGTATTCAAAGTAATTCAGTTCAATTGAAGGCACTGATTTTCTTCTTATCAATGATTTCATTTGGATAAGTTTTATAAATTAAATGTACTCAAGTTATTGAGAAGTTTGATGGGAGTATATCATTCTTCATGTGTGATTGTGTGGGTCTAGGGCAGCCGATCCCGAACAAAAATATCCCCATACAAAAATATCCCCAAAAAAAACGTCCCCGTACAAAAGAATCCC
This sequence comes from Gonatopus flavifemur, assembly GCA_018340375.1. Classification (NCBI taxonomy): domain Eukaryota; kingdom Metazoa; phylum Arthropoda; class Insecta; order Hymenoptera; family Dryinidae; genus Gonatopus; species Gonatopus flavifemur. The sequence goes on from JAFFJZ010000014.1 coordinate 7,063,975, forward strand.
CGTCTAAAGTATCCACGACTAAGATATCCCCGACAAAAATTTCTCCGACCAACATATCCCACGCGAAGAACATCCCAGTGCTGGAACAACACTGTTTCGCCCCGAAACAGAAAGAGGGAAAACATAAGTACATCAATCACTGAAACATTCAGATTCATGATGCATTCATTGAAAAATTCATTGCACATGAGAGTTGACAATCTTTTTTTGGAAAAAACAATGGGTACCCAAGGACTCCTGATAACTGAAAAAAACAACTCAACCAGTAATCCACTTCATACAAACAATATTTACAAATGCACAGTAAATGCAACTGCACGCAAATAGTGCAAAACATCTTCCTTTTTATATTCTCCAACAATAGCCTCCAAACGATCATTCGCATAATCATCCTTTTGTAATCACTTCACAGATCATTCTTCCATAATCGGGGGGGCCTCCGGCCCCCTCGAACCCCCCTCGGCCAGGGGCTCTGCCCCTGCACCCCGCCCAGGGCTCCGCCCCGGGACCCGGGCATGAGCTCCCCCCTGCACTCTGACAGGGGCTTCGCCCCTGGACACCGCTCCTTCTACTATATATGCGTTGTCGTCAGCGAGCTCCGCCCGCTGACGAATAGCCACGTTCGTGTGATACACACTTCTGTTGGCAGGGTTTTTTTCCATTTTTCGACAAAGTATCCATTCGAGAAAATGTACAGAAAATCAAAACAGTTTCACGCCTATAAGCCATGTGGTACCTAGAAAAATGCTGAAAAAGTCACTGTAGTCCAAAAACTAAGGATGATCGAAAAAATTGGATTGCAGATTTGGAATTTACGCACAAAGATACATAAGGTTAGTGAGTGGACATTTCATCCGGAATATACTGCCTGGGATATTTTTTACATGATACTTGAATTCGGGGTATTTCAGACGGAGATATTTTGTCCGGATATTTTGTCTGGATATTTTGTCCGGGGATCAAACATACTGGGTGCACCCGACCGCGCCCCGATTGTGTTGCGGCAAAATGATTATCAGAGTCAGGTAGTTCATCGGTATACAATGTCTATTCGGTTGTTGTCAATGGAGGATTAACTTTGTTTTGTTGAGATTGCATTCATGAATTTGATAGTTATTCGTGTGGCTGAGAGTCGTCGTCGTGTTTCATTTACTGTTCGAGTTCCTGGCGTATACTATCTATGGGTATGGTGTTGGAATTCATTGTAAGCCAAGAAGGAAAGCATTTATTATGTCATAACGGCTTCGTTTCATCAGTTCATCGGGACAGCAGCAAGCATGTCCCATGGCGATGTGTTGATTATGAGAAATATCATTGTCCAGGGCGTGTGTATACTGACGGTAAATCACGTACGGGTGAGTGTACGAAATGTTCTGGTATCAAAATATGTGAGTGTGATGATTGTTGTTCGTAGGTTGTAATGGTTTCGGTTTTTGGGTTCAAGGTACTGTTTCAAGAGGAACGGAGCACAATCATCCGGCCAGTGCTGGTGAGGTGGAAGCTTTGAAGTGCGTTTCAAAAATCAAGAAGATCGCCAAAACATCCGCTGAGGCTCCCAACAGTATCATATCTAAAGTTGTTGGTGATTTATCTGAATGCGGTATGGCTGATTCACCGGGGCGCGGTTGGGTGCACCCAGTATGTTTGATCCCCGGACAAAATATCCGGACAAAATATCCCGGACAAAATATCCCCGTCTGAAATACCCCGAATTCAAATATCATGTAAAAAATATCCCAGGCAGTATATCCCGGACAAAATGTCCACTCACTAATCTTATGTATCTTATGTGCGTAAATTCCGAATCTGCAATCCAATTTTTTCGATCATCCCTAGTTTTTGGACTACAGTCACTTTTTCAGCATTTTTTTAGGTACCACATGGCTTATAGGCGTGAAACTGTTCTGATTTTCTGTACATTTTCTCGAATGGATACTTTGTTGGAGAATGGAAAAAACCCCACCAACAGAAGTGTGCATCACACGAACGTGGCTATTCATACAACGTATATATAGTAAAAGGAGCGGGGTCCAGGGGCGGAGCCCATGCCCGGGTCTCGGGGCGGAGCCCCGGGCGGGGTCCAGGGGCTAAGCCCCTGGCTGAGAGGGGTTCGGGAGGGGGGCGGAGGCCCCCCGATTATCAAAGGATCAAGTCATTATTGTGCAAAGCGAAAAAAATGTGAAGGTTAATTTGTCGATCTAGAAGTTGTTTTTCTGTGTTGACTGAAAGATGAGCACTAAGTTTGGAAAGTGTTCATCCGAAGAAATGTCCCTTCCGGTCACGTGATGGGACAAAAATGTAAAAACATGTCGTTGCGAAAGATCGTTTGAAGGCTATTGTTGAAGAATATAAAAAAGAAGATATTTTGCACTATTTGCGTGCAGTTGCATTCACTGTGCATTTGTAAATATTGTTTGTATGAAGTGGATTACTGGTTGAGTTGTTTTTTTCAGTTATCAGTAGTCCTTGGGTACCCATTGTTTTTTCCAAAAAAACTTTCATGTGCAATGAATTTTTCAATGAATGCATCATGAATCCGAATGTTTCAGTGATTGATGTACTTATGTTTTCCCTCTTTCTGTTTCGGGGCGAAACAGTGTTGTTCCAGCACTGGGATGTTCTTCGCGTGGGATATGTTGGTCGGAGAAATTTTTGTCGGGGATATCTTGGTCGTAGATATTTTAGACGGGGATTTTTTTGTACGGGGACGTTTTTTTTGGGGATATTTTTGTATGGGGATATTTTTGTTCGGGATCGGCTGCCCTAGACCCGATTTACCAGGTGTGTCTTCTCTACGTCGTACTGTTCAACGTGTCAGACGTCAAGGAAATCCTCAGTTACCTAATTCTGTTAGTTTAGAGAATTTGGTGATTCCAAATTTTTTTTTCCGTTACGAAGAAGGATAAACCTTTTCTGTTGTATGATAGTGAGAGGAAACATCGTTTCCTCCTATTCTCTACTGAGGAACATCTAAGCGTATTGTCGGGATGTGATATGCGGTTTGGTGACGGGACATTCAAAAGTGTTCCACTTATATCCAAACAGTTATATACCATTCATGGTGTAGTAGACCATAGAGTAATTCCTCTTGTTTATATTTTGCTTCCTAAGAAGACGAAGGGAATCTACGTTGCTGTGTTGTCTATATTGAAAGAATTGGAACCGCGGCTGAACCCGACACAGTTCATCATTATCCTGAAGTAATCAGTCTTATGACTGTTTGATGAAATCCTCCAACCCTGTCTATTATCCGCTAACCGCTTAATTTCTGCATATCTACGGCAACCCTTATCTTTTATAATTTGCTTCATATAACTTGATCTAGGTCTACCTCTTCGAGTTTCACCATTCATTTTCCCTTCCAATATTGTTTTCAATAAGCTATCATGCCTCAATGTATGTCCTATCAGATTACTTCTTCTTTTCACGACCTGTCTCAAGAGTCTTCTTTTTTCATTCACCTTCTCAAGTACTTCTTCATTTCTTACTTCCTCTATCCACTTTATTCTAAGCATCTTTCTATCACACCACATTTCAAAAGCTTCAAGTCTTCGTTAGTCCGTTTTTCCAATTGTCCAAGTTTCGCAACCATATAATGCTGTGCTCCAAACGTAACTGTTCAAGATTTTCTTCCTTACTGCTAAGCTAATATTCTTCGAACATGGTAACTGTTTCTTTTGGTGTCAAGCCTGTTTCCCTTGTGCTATTCTTGCTCTTATATCTCTTCCGCTTTTACCGTTTTCTGTAATTATGCTCCCTAGATATTCAAATTCTTTGACTTGCTGAATTGTCTCTGCATCTATTTTGATTTTCGTTCTTCTTGATGTGTTTGCTGTTGTACAAATCATGAATTTTGTTTTGTCCTTACTTATATTCTTACAATATTTGTCTAGTAATATTTTTTTCATAGTGTTGAGAGTATTTTCTAACTCAGCACCACTCGTAGCTGATATAGCTATGTTATCCGCAAGTCTCAACATGCTTACATTTTCACCTTGGATATGTAATTTCAATTGCACTTGTTCCTTCACTTCGTTCATCGCTTCTTCTATATACAAACTGAAAATCAATGGCGATAGTGAGCATCCTTGTCTCACCCCTCTTCTAATTTGTGCTCCTCCTTTTTGACCCTCTCTTTCTATTATTGCGGTTTGATTCTTATATAATTCATATATTATTCTCCTATCCCTGAAATTGATTCCTACCTGTTTCAAAATCGTAAACATCTTTTCCCAATCAACATTATCGAATGCTTTTTGTATATCTACAAGACCTATATACACAGACTTTTTCAACTCTAGACTTTTCTCTACTACTGTTCTCAGTGCTCATATTGCTTCTCGCGTTCCCCTATTTATCCTAAAACCGAACTGATCTTCTGCTAATCTACTCTCTATTTTATTCTCTTTTCTCCTGTATATGATTTTTGTCAGTATTTTCGAAGCATGTGAAGTTGAACTAATCGTCCTGTAGTTCTCGCATTTGTCCGCTCTTTGTTTTTTTGGACACAGTTGATCATAGATTATGAAGTGGCGTTTATAAATGCGTTTTACCATGCATTCCCGAACACTGTGATCAAAGGGTGCCATTTTCACTTCGCTCAAAGTGTATATCGTCATGTTCAATTTCTTGGTTTTGAGAATCGTTATTGCATCGATGTTCACTTCTCTCTTGCGATACGAATGTTAATTGCTTTAGCTTATGTTCCAATTCCAGACGTTCATGACGCGTACAGTTGTCTTTTGCAGTCTAAATATTTTTCTGAGAACGTTGATGATTTGAGTGGTATTGTGGATTATTTTGAGATTACGTGGATAGGTAGTCGTAATCGTTTGGGTAAGCGGCGTGCTCCTATGTTCGATATCGAAATGTGGAATGTGTATGATGCTGTGGGTACCGATTCACCTCGCACTAATAATTCCGTGGAGGGGTGACATCGTGCTTTTAATGAACATGTACGTGTCAGTCATTCTAATGTGGGTGAGTTTATCAAATGTCTGAAAGAAGAGCAGAATATGGTTGAGTTCTTGCTTCAGCAACATCGAGCCGGTCGTACTGTGAGCAATGTTGAACGCCGAAAGTATGTAAATTATGATGCGAGATTGAAACAAGTTGTTAGCGGTTACAATGAAATGGATAAACTGTCTTTTTTGAAATCTGTTGCACATAAGGTTGTGTTGTAAGGTGGTGTTTTTTTCTTGTAAATGCATTGTTTCAAAGTTTTGCAAATATATACGATGTTCAACTGAGATTCTTGTGTTTCGTGTGGTTATGATTCCCTGTGTTTTCATTGACGTTCCATTTTGTATGGGGATACTTTTGTGTGGAGGTGTTTTGTATGGGATATATTTGTAAAGGGATATTTTCGTCCGGGGATATTTTGTGCGAGATATTTTGACTGGGTTATTTTGTTGGGGGGATTTTTGCCGGGATCAATTGTGGCGCAGCCCCTATTATAACCATTCACATTGTCAATTCAGCGATATCATTGCCGGTTTTTTCCTCAGTGGAGGATGATTATGGTTGCGGGATATTTTCTCTAGGTGATTATTGTTGCGGGATGAAAGTCAGCCAGGATATTTCTGTGTGGGATATTTTGTCCGGGATCAATCGTCGGGACATCGGAAACGTCTCTCCAAACTATTTGAAAATTCACTCATTTTTACAGGCTACCCAGTAATTTCTTTGAAAATTCACTCATTTTTACAGGCTACCCAGTCATTTTTTTGAAAATTCACACTCGTTCCGTGGTTACTGGAATTTCACAGTAATTTTGAGGAGAAAATTCTCTTAGTAAGAAGTTTGTAGAATTTAGTGAAATATCACTGTCCCAAAAGTGAATGGAATTGAACAAGATTTTTCCGCTGGGCTATCTGGTAGTTGAGATAACTAATACGACATTCATGCCAGCTGACGTGGTATTCATTCCGACTGATGAATAGTTGCACCATGTCTTGCTCTAGTAAAACTGATGTAGATGATAAACAAATCCTGCAATTTGCCATTGGTGCTGAGTTGCGTCTCCAACTCGTCCGCCCGCGCCCGTTTTGGACACACGAGAAGAAGCGTCCCCATTCTATGGACCTCTGGTCGACCAGTTTGTAATTTTGTGGGAAATAAAAAATTGTTTCAAGTACCTGAATACATGTGTAATGAATACTCCAAACTGCGGTTCCATTGCTCCACAAGTATAAAAAAGGAGTTCACGAAAAAGTAGCTGTTGTTCGACCTCCCAAAGGGACGTAACCCTTTCATATTGTTTATGTATTCCTGTTCAAAAACCCCATAGCATCTGACAGAATAAAATTCAATGGGATTGGGTCAGAACATCGTACAAGATTCAATCAAATTTGGCGAGATTCAATCAGAATGACATTGAAAAAATATTTTCATCCGATCAAATCTCATCTGGAAATGGTTGAGTAGCATTTGGCCAGAACATTGTGCGAGATTGAATGAGGTTTGGCAAGAATCAATGAGTCCGTTCAACCAGAGTTGACTGCCGATTCTGGAAACAGTGGGAAAGATAATCTACACAATGAAAGTTCTACTCAGTGCATTCCAATTTGGTTTTAAAGTTAATTTTGGCATCTCGCAATTTTCAAGTTCAAGAGTTATCTGGAAATGGGGAAAAAACTTGAAGAATGATTCGCGCGTGATGATGCGAAGCGCGCGATTGTGTTGTGCTTGTTGGAGAAATTTATGAAACTGACCAAATCTCAATGACAAATAATCAGAGGGGATTCAACCAGGCATTCATCCAATTTGGTCACGATTGACCAAAATCTAATTGGTTTTCCTGAATCAGATCAATTATCTCATCGACGAATGAATTCCAACTCAGTGAGATCCATATACATTGTAAATGTGAGTCACATTCATACAGGATGATAGGCCAGAGGCAAGGGAGCCGGATCTTGGATCACGAAGATCTGAGTTCGTTTCTGAACAAAATCGTTTTTTTTTTTCATGTACGAATGTGATTCTTGATTTGATGGTCGAATTATCATCAAAATTCCTTTGTCAGAATCACGTCTTTTTGACGTAGGAAATTCGTACAACCATCTCCATTTTCTGCTTTATTTCACTCCTCACATGTGGAGTTAATGCAATCAAGAACGAAATGAGTAAGACCGTGATACAATTCACAGATTATCCCATAATTATTTCATAAGCCTGAAATGAAGCTTCCATCCATGCTAATAAATGTGTTCTGGAAGTTTGGATCGTTTATAGGAACAAAACGAGGATTAAAACTCACGGAATCTGATGAATCATCGTTACATATCTTCTCAAATCAACTCGTTGCCCCTGGGAACACCGTTTAAATGATGTACTGTAAGATTTTTGGGTGTCAATAGTTGAATTTTATCTTATTCAATTATGAATTAGTTCCAATGAACGACTCAAACTTCAGCAACATCTAAAGGATTACCTCATCGAAAATTCCCATTTATGATTGAAGAAGAATTCCAGTCAATAAACTGCCAACTCAATTATTTTCGTCAATACTACGTTTGATGGAATCAAAATTTGATACATTCTGCGAAAGCACAGTGCCTTTTGCAAATAAAGGTTTCATCAAGTCCATAAAGTGGATAGATTGATCGAATTCATGAACTCATTGAAACAAAGAAATATGTTTTTGAAATCAAGAGACACGGTAGTTTCTCGATCCAAGTACATGAAGAAAACGGAGTGAAGGTATATACCCGTACATGCACGACATGCTACTGTGTATCTTTACGCCGACAAACCGATTTAACCTTCTTGAAAAATGTTGAAGATACAAGAACTCCTAATGTGTTGCATGTCACTCGAAAATAATCACACTTTTATGAGATAATCCGGATGTAAGCTTTCGATTGAGCTCAATATCATCCCGATTGCTTGCAGCATTATGGAGATATCATGATTTCAATTCTTCTGCCTCTGAAATCATCAATTGACTCATTTCCTTCATCGATTTCCGTCAGTGTCCCATGGTCCCAGGGGAGCATTCACAAACCTCCTATCATTAGGTTTTTAAATTCTGTTTTCTGGGACCTCGAAAGTATTTTCATTTGTCATTTCTGATGGACCTATGATATACGAAAAATAGAAAAGAATTGATCAATCAGATAACTTTGAACTTATACCCACAGATTTGAAACAACTCTGAGTTATTTACATACATTATTAAAATATAACCTTGAATATGATGTGATGACAGGTCATATTATCATTAAATATATCAATGTATAAATTGGGACATCTAATATACGATGAGAAACTACGACCCAATGTTCTTCATGAATAGTGATGGCAAATATAAAAATATATGAATTCACGTTCACATAGCTTGTGTATTTAGGCCCTTGAGGTGGATTTTCAATTGTCGCAATAGTATAAATGTATCCATCCCTTTCTTGTTTTCAACACCCAATAGCGTTCATTTCAGTGTAGTATGGTCTATACATCGTCGGAACATAGACAAGTAATCTGTCAATGAGGCGATGTGTTGATAGGCGATTAAAATATTAGAAGAATAATTGAAAAATGAATGAATTACAGGTTACTACATTACAGGTTACTACAGGTGATTCTGAACAACAATCGAACACAAATAACTTGGGATGATATATACTTTTATATATTGGAGAAATTCATGAACGAATGAATGGATGAATGATGGAGAGGATTTGTGAAAAGAAAGAAGTTCGAGAAAGGTATAAATAAATATATTCGCTACATTAAGAAAATTGAAAGATATACAAAGGTAACCTCTGTATGATTGATTATTCATAGAATACATGATTCCTTCACGGGTGAAAGCATAGCAGATATATCCTTATCCCTGATGGACAGTTTGCTACTGTTGGTTCCTCCAACCGGAACCAGAGACCGATAAAGAAAAATCATACAAAGTTTAGTCAGGGAAAAGAAGTCAAATTCATAAATTACTTCTGAGGCGAAAGCATTTCGGTTACATCATAACCCCTTCACGGACCGTCTGCTACTATCCTATTTCCCTACTAGAGTCGTTGGCAGATGATCAAATGGATCATACGAGTATGCTCAAGGGGAATGATTCGAATTGATTCACAATCGTTTTATAGGCCAAAACATAACGGATATATCATAACTCCTGACGCATAGCCAGTGACTGTGGATTTCTCAAATTAGGATCGTAGACAATTGATGGGGAAGATTATATCGAGCTCGCTTGAGAATTATTCAAGTTTATTCGCTATTTCTTTACAGGTAAAATTGTAGTGGATAATACCATACCATTGATGGACAGTCCACTGGTCTATACTATTTCCCAACTGGAATCGTGAACAAATGATGACAGAGATGATATTGAGCCTGCTCAGAGAGAAGTGAATAAATCAAACATTGTCCTCTCCGCATACCCTGATCGACGATGACTACACTCAACTAAAGTGACTAGAGATGTTGCCTCTTCCAAAATAACCGTTCCAAATCTTTTTCGTCTTTCTTCAGAGAGAGAGAGAGAACCATAAAAAACGATGTCTGGTAAGAAAAGGTAGATTTAATATGATTTCATTGTCTTCGTAGTCTTTATGGATGGTATTATGAAATGGAAGAGGCCATTGAATCTAACCTGATCTGGTCAAGAATCAGACATCAACTACATTGACTACAACAATAACAACATGAACTACATTCTACTGCATTCACTTCAACTAGAACATTGTACAAGATTCAGTGGGTTTCAAATGGAATCACTGGTGGAAGAAGAAAAAGCAAGAGGGATACAGGTGTAACATACATCTATACATTACATACCAGCATGGTCGATCATCAATCAATCATGATCAATATCATGATGTAGTGTCATAGAAAAATGCAGAAAAGGCAGGAGCGCAGGGGATATACAACAGGTCCTTGAGTCGAGTATACTACTATCAGATTCTTTCGATGGAATCACTGGTAGATGAAGAGAAAGCGAGGAGGACGTGGACGTACTATACATTTGTATGTCACTTACCATCATGATCATTAGATAGCGTTGAAAGGAAATGGAGAAAAGACAGAAGCGCTGTGAATATAACACAAATTTTTGCATCAGATGCACTTGACTGACCAATTGACGAATGATTACGCAGACTGTGTAGGTTCAACTCGATGAGAATTGAGCAGATACAAAGGTATTCTGATCATAGAAATTGTTGTAGAATAGCTACAGGTCAACCTGACTGATATGACTGGAGATACAGTTCATTCTAAATATTTTCCTCCAAAGTTATATCTGTCCAGATGTTCCATTCGAGCTGGATTACATTTCTATTCTTACAAACTTCGAGTTTTATCTTTCATTTTCTTTGTTTGCAAATGATCCGATTCTCGAATATCATGAATATTCTATATCTTTATTTTCATATATTTTGATATTCACAGATCAGTATTCCCAAATAACACATCGTCCAATAAGTCCCGAGACTAACCCAGAGATAGTGCTAGTAGTACTAAACTGGCCACGGTGCCCTAGAGTGCGAACCTTCACATGGAGCGGGCAAAAATTTCACGTCGATCGGATCACAAACAGCAGAGTTATCGAGGTTAAAATAAAGTCACTTTGTGATTTGTTTGCGAAACGGAAAGAAGCGAGTTTCGCGTGTTGATACAACATTGTTTTTGATTGGGTAAAACCACCGTAGAAGCCCAGCAATGGCTTGAGAAACGTTACCCGGACTCCTCTCCATCCGAATCAACGATTTTTCGTTGGTATGCTGAGTTTAAACGTGGTCGTACCGACACAAACGATGCGGAACGTTCGGATAGGCCATTGGAGGCCGTTACACCGGAAAATGTGAGTGCAGTGTTGAAAATCGTAATGAAAAACCGCAAAGTGGAGGTCCGTGAGATTGCAGTAATGACACAGATATCATCTGGGAGCGTATTTACAATCCTTCATGAAAAATTGGGCACGAAAAAGGTTTTTTCCAAGTGGGGGCCGCGATTGCTTACAGTGGAACAGAGACAGCAACGAGTCGACGATTCAGGAAGCTGTTTATCGCTATTAACTCGCAATAAAAAGGATTTCCTGCGTTGATACCTGACCATGGATGAAACATGGATGCATCATTTCACTCCGGAGTCGAATCGGCTATCATCTGAGTGGCGCATGGCTAGCGAAAGCCGCCCAAAGCGTCCAAAAACGCAGCAGTCTGCTGGCAAAGTCATGGCGTCTGTTTGTTGGGATACACATGGCATGATTTTCATTGACTACCTGGGAAAAGGTAAATCGATCGACAGTGATTATCATATTGACTTGTTGGTACGTTTGGAGGAGGAGATTGCAGCAAAACAACCGCACATGAAGGAGAAAAAAACCTTCTTCACCAAGACAATGCACCATGCAACGATAAGTAAAGGGAGAAGAAAATTCGATGATTGTAGGTGACTGTAATGCGGTAGTAGCGCAAGGAAGAGAGGGCAACATAACAGGAGATTTTGCGTTAGGAAGAAGAAATGACAGAGGACAACGTTTAATCGAATTCTGTGAAATCCATAAAATGGTTATTACCAACACATTATTCAAAAATCATCCAAGAAGGATCTATACTTGGAAACTGCCAGGAGATACAGCAATATACCAAATTGATTACATATTAGTGAAACAAAGATTCCGAAACCAAGTGAAAAGCTATAAAACTTATCCAGGAGCGGATATAGACAGTGATCACAATATGTTGCTGATGAAACGTCCTCTGAAATTCAAAGCTCTGGAAAAGAAAAGGAAAATGCAAAAAAGATGGAATTTGAAGGACCTCGAACAAGAACAAACACAGGAGCCATACAAAGTGATGTTGGACGAAACATTGAAGGATTGACAAGAGAAAGACTTGGAAATAGAGAGTAGATGGACGAATATGAAGAGGAATATGGAGGAATGTGTGGATGAAATTTTGAAGAACGATGGAGTAGAACCTAAGAAACCATGGATAACAGAAGAAATTCTCGATTTGAATAATGGAAGTAGGAAATACAAGGATAAGAGTAGCGAACATGACCAGCAGACATACACCGCACTGAGGAATAAAATAATAAGAGAATCAAGGAAAGCAAAAGAACATTGGTTAGAGGAAAAATGTCAGGATATAGAAGTAAAATTACATTTGGGGAAAATGAATAAGGCATATAGGATTGTTAAGAGATTTTTCGGACAAATGGAATCTAGAAGCAGTGAAATGAAAAATTCACTAGGGAGACAATTGATAAGAACGGAGGAAAAAATTGAACAATGGATTAAACACTTAGAAGATCTTCATTAAAGAAGCGATAATATAGGATTTCTAAAGAGGGAGGAAGATGTCGCTGAAGGAGAATTGGGAGATGCGACTTTGAGATCAGAATTCGACAGGGCTTTGAAAGAATTGAAAAATAATAAGGCACCAGGAATAGATGGCATAAGTGCGGACCTTATCAAAGCCTCCAGTCGAAGAACTCGTGACGCACTGTTTGAATTGGTCAGAGACATGTACGAGAGAGGAGAGGTACCGGAATATTTCCAGAAGAATAAAATTGTCGCCATTCCCAAAAAAACGAGGAGCAGATAAATGCGAGAACTACAGAACGATGAGTTTAACTTCACATGCCTCGAAAATACTGACAAAAATCATATACAGAAGAATAGAGAATGAAATAGAGAGTAGATTAGTGGAAGATCAGTTCGGTTCTAGGAATAATAGGGGAACGCGGGAAGCGATATTAGTACTCAGAACAGTAGGAGAGAAAAGTCTCGAGTTGAAAAAGTCTGTGTATATAGGTTTTGTGGATATACAAGAAGCATTCGATAATGTTGATTGGGACAAGATGTTTACGATTTTGGAAAAGGTAGGAATTAATTTCAAGGATAGGAGAATCATATATGAATTATATAAGAATCAAACCACAATAATAGAAATAGAGGGTCGAGAAGGAGAAGCACAAATTAGGAGAGGGGTGAGACAAGGATGCTCACTATTGCCATTGATTTTCAATTTTTATATAGAAGAAGCGAGGGACGAAGTGAAGGAGCAAGTGCAATTGAAATTCAAGGTGAGAATGTAAGCATGCTGAAATTTGCGGATGACATAGCTATATTAACTACGAGTGGTGCTGAGTTAGAAAATACCCTCAACACGATGAAAACAATATTACTAGAAAACTGTTATATGAATATAAATAAGGACAAAACGAAATTCATGATTTGTACAACAGCGAAAACATCAAGGAGAATGAAAACCAAAATAGATGCAGAGAAAATTCAGCAAGTGGAAGAATTTCAATATCTAGGAAGCATAATTACAGAAAACGGTGAAAGCGAGAGATATAAGAGCAAGAATAGCACAAGGAAAAGGAGGCTTTCCACCAAAAGAAACAGTTACTGCGTTCGATGAATATTAGCTTAGCAGTAAGGAAGAAAATCTTGAACAGTTACGTTTGGAGCACAGCATTATATGGTTGCGAAACTTGGATAATTGGAAAAACGGACCAACGAAGACTCGAAGCTTTTGAAATGTGTTGTTATAGAAGGATGCTCAGAATAAAGTGGATAGAGAAAGTAAGAAATAGAGAAGTACTTGAGAAGGTAAATGAAAAAAGAAGTCTCTTGAGACAGGCCGTGAAAAGAAGGAGTAATCTGATAGGACACACATTAAGGCATGATAGCTTATTGGAAACAATATTGGAAGGAAAAATGAATGGTAAAACTCAAAGAGGTACACCTAGATTGAGGTATATGAAGCAAATTATACAAGATGAGGGTTGTCGTAGATATGCAGAAATCAAGCGGTTAGCGGATAATAGACAGGGTTGGACGATTTCAGCAAACCAGTCATAAGACTGATTACTTCATGATGATGAATGCACCATGCCACAAGTCGATGAAAACAATGGCAAAATTCAACGAGTTGGGCTTTGATCCGCTCCCCCACCCCCCGTATTCACTAGATTTAGCCCCTGGCGACTACTGGCTCTATGCTGATCTCGAAAAAATGCTCCAGGGAAAAAAATTTGGCTCGAATGAGGTCATTGCCGAAACTAAAGCCTATTTTGAAGCAAAGGATAAATCCTTCTATAACCATGGTATAGGAATGATGGAAAGGTGTTGGGAAGATCGTATCACTCTAAAAGGAGATTATATTGTTGAATGAAAATGATTTTTGAAAACAAATGTTGTTCACGTTGTTAGTCTCGGGACTTATTGAACGACGTGTTATGTGTTACAAATGAAAATAATCTGATTCGATCACCCATTCTCTGCTCATTCCAACATATATTTGATAATGAGGATTTGTGAGAGTGGAGATATGTGAGAATAGATATTTATCAACAGTAATATGTAGGAAACAATTATCTGAAAATTAAGATGATTGAGAATTCAGATCTTTAATGGAAAATGTTTGATTGAAAATAGAGTATTTGAGAGGGAGAATATTTCGGAGTATTATATATGTTATAAATGATATTGGATAATAACTACGGGTATTGTTTTTGAATGACTGAGGATCAACTTGATTGATGTAGCTGGAGATTCTAAAATATTCTCTCCAAAAGTTTGAACCCTCCAGTTGTTTCATTCAAGCTGAGGTGTATCTCCATTCTTACGAACTTTTATCTTTAGTTTTGATTGCGTTTGTTCTCAAATAATTCTATTTTTAGATATCATTAACGTTAAATATGTTCATCTTCAGATCTTTTCACTTCTGCAGGTCTGTATTCCCAAATATGTGCCGAAAATGGAAGGAAATTTCATTCGACAGCAATTTTTTTCCTTTTAACATGTACCAAAGATGAAGACCCGTTATATTATCAGGTTGTTAAGAATATCTTGCGACACTTTTTCTCAATTAATCTATTTTTTATAATAACAAAGTTCGAGAAACATTCGAGATTCGCCTATGCGAGATTAATCTAGAACCTTCCATACCGCAGTGTTTTTAAACCAGTCAGTTGTTCCGCGCAGTCAGTACGAGCAAAAATGGGACAAAGTGTACTTTGAGCAATCGCTTATCACGAATTTTTACAAGGGCATTCTGCAAGAGCTGCAGCCGCTAGTATTTACAGCACGTCCAAGTCAGACGTTGTTCAACTGTATCTCGTTGGTATCAACGTTCCCGTTTAGGCGGTACATCTTTTGAAGACAAGCCCAGGTCCGGCAGGGAATCAGCTGTTAACGATGGAAAACTGCGCGCACTTATAAAGACAAAGCTCAACACGTATTGCTTTGTTGTTGGTGGGACTCTGATAGCTTGCTCTATTACGAATTGCTACCAGCTGCAACCAGGATATCGGCGGAGACTTACACTGGACAACTGCAAGAACTGGCTGAAATTATCAAACTAAAAAGGTCCAAGTTCGACTCCTCCATGACAACGCTCGACCCCACGGAGCTAAGATGACACAAGACTGTGTTTCGCAGCTGAGTTGGGAAATTTCACCACATCCCACCAACTAACTACTACCATCTACCAACTACCTCCTACCAACTACCATCTTCTCCGGCAATTGAAAAATTATTTAAAGGATAAGGAATTTTATGATCTCGCCGATCTTGAAAATCCGCTGAACGACCTTTTTTACCTCACGACCAAAACAATTCTGGACGGAGGGCGTGCAATGTTCACCAGAGCGTTAAGCACGAGTTGTAGATGCAGAGGGAGCGTACATCACTGGATAATATTATATGATGAAAATAAAAAAAACTTTTTTTTTTACTTTTTTTGGGTGTTGCAAGACTTTTTTACCAACCTAATATATTCAACAATGAAGACCTGTTTGAGTAGAAACATGTAGAAATAGTTATTTATGATCAGATATGATATTTAAGAGAAGAATTTTCTGAAAATAAACAAAAATGAAAATACGAATATTTTATGAAAAACCAAGTACTTGGAAGTAAAAACATTTCGGAATATCATATATGTTATAGATGAGTTTGAAATCATAAAAATTGTTGCAGGATAACCATCAGTAGCCGGACTCATGACTGAAGATACGATTTGTTCTAAAATGATCTCTTCAAAAGTTTCATCTCTCCTGTTGTTACGTTCCCGGAGAGAACATGGAGCTCCGACAAATGTTCAGAACAGATAAACATAGATCAGACTGAAGCTCCGTCAGAGCTCTAGTTTAGATCCATAAGCGTTTGACAAAGGTCTGATGAACGTTACAATGTCCGCTTGAGAATACTTTGAAGGGAGGTTTATTGAACGTTCATTAAACATTCACCAAAGATCCACTGGAGTTCCAATGTTCCGATATAAGTTTCTCTCGAATATGTTTTTTTTTACGAAAAAATGAACAATAAAGGAAATTATAATCTGAATATAAGATCATCTGAATATGAAATACTGAATTTGAGATCAAATGAATCTTCGTAGAATCTTTAATGAACGTTCCACGAACGTTTCTTGAAACGTTCATCCAATGTTCATCTGAACTTAGTTCAACGTTTACGAACTTAAAAGTTGGCTCCGACGGAGCTTCAGGCTGATCTATGTTGATTTATTCTAAACGTTTGTTGGAGCTTCATTTCCTCTTTGGGTGCAAGCTGAATGCTATTGCTATTCTCACAGACCTCTGTTTTTTGTACAATTATACTTGTTTCTTTGTTGATTACTTGATTTATTGTTCTCAAATCACAGATCACATGGAGTTCATAAAGAATCCTCAAAAAACTTCATTCGAAATCCAAAGTTCTCAAGGAATTATTGAAGAATCAACCAATGAACTCTTTGCTACCTGGGGTATCATCCCATACAGCACACGAGTTTCAGCAGAGAATTCCCGTTATGCTAATGAATATGTATTCATTACAAACAGGGCAACCGAAAACGTGCAACAGCATATTTCTTATTCTGCATCTGACGGACAAATAGCTTTGATATTGATCCATTTCAGATAAGAATGACCCTTTTAAGCCACATTTGTAAGAGCATATTTTTGCATACTTCATACTCCAGTGCATATTTTTGCATACTTCATACTTCAGTGCATATTTTAGCATATTTTATAGATGCTTGCATATTTTGGTATATTTGGTGGAAGAGTGCATATTTCAGCATATTTGTATTCTTGTCGATGAAAATATATTCCACGGATCATATCATTCACATTTCCAATCAACATTATCTCGAGAAGAATATTTTCACAAAATATATTTTTGTAACATAAGTTTATTTTGTAACGTCCCAATGAACATTTTTATGCCAGTCTTCCGGAACACTCTAAAAGATATCTGCAAGAGAGCTAAAAGATGTCTTACGCAACAAATTTAGATATGTTTAAGATTTTTTCCTTCAAGATGTCTTTTAGATACCTTAAAGATATCTTTCTACAAGACGTCTTAAACTTATCTAAATTTGTTGCGTGAGACATCTTTTAGATCGACTTGAGATATCTTTTAGACTGATCCAAGAATGTTTATTGGGGTATATTTTGTGAATATTAATTTATTGATTCATTTATTTATTGTTTTATTCACTCATCTACTCATTCACAAGCTGGAACCACTGCTATATCGAAGATCCAAAACATATTGCTCTGAAAGATGATTGCTTCACCTTGATTTTGATATAATAAAATATAATTTCCAATCAACATCTCAATGAAAGATGAGTATCGAACTTTTCAAACACATACGAGTAATGCAAGATAGAAACCTGATTTCCTAATTGTGATGTACTATTTTGCATTGAGCTTTCAATCGAAATCTATAAATCGAATCAATTAACAATTACAATAGAATGGCAACATTATCCTGTCTCAGAGAATATGAAATATCTATTCAGATTCAGGATGATTCAGGGGAATTCGGAGCAATTCATCGTGATTCACGCGAATCCAAAAGGATTCAGGCTGTTGGATTTGCAAGAGTTATGTGCCGAACTTTTTAAAAGGATTGAGGGAGATTGAGAAGAAAATAAATTCAATGAAATTTTTGGTTCGAGATTTCAGAGGCATTAAGGGAATTTCATAGAGATTTGGAGACAGGTGAGTTGGGAAAAATTGTGCGTTGAACTTTTCAGAGGGATTCAGAGAGATCCGGAGGGGTTCAAGGGAATTCAGAGAGAAGTGAATTGAGTAAAAGTTTTGTTCCAAGATTCAGAGGGATTTCGGGAGTTTTGGAGAGATTCAGAGAAAGGTAGAGTATGAAAAATTGGGCGATGGATTTTTGAGAGGGATTTAGAGGAATTCAGCAAGTTTCAGAGAGAAATATGGGTTAAATTTTTGGTTGAAAATTTCAAAAGTAGCAAGTTTCAGAGACATCCAGAGACAGGTGAATATGAGGAAGAATCGTGCATAGAAATTCTCAGGAAGATTCAGAGGAATTCAGAGGAATTCAGGGGAGAATAAATTCAGTGGAATTTTGGGTTCAAGATTTCACACAGTAAAGAATTTTTCGTCATTGTGTAAAGTGTTGAAATTTGTGTGTAGAATATTGAACATTCTAGTGTTGATTCAACACAATCGGGCTCAACACCATCGTTTGTATTAAAACAACGATTGTATTGAATCAACATTCTAGAATATTGAATATTCTACACACAACTTCTAACACTTCACACAATGACGATAAATTTTCTACTGTGCAGGGGCTTTCAGGTAGTTCAGGAGAGATAAAGATACACACGGAGAGAAATATATGGGATTGATTACCATTCGCTGCAGTTCTCATCGCGACTTGAGAATAGGAGTTCAGAGATGACTCGCGGTTTGGTGATTGTCCTTATGTTAACCTACCTTTTCCATGGTGATGTAAACAGTTTATCACATTCAATCGGATCTTGAATGGTCTTATTGCAATTCTGAAATATCTGTCTTACTACTAAATTACTATTCTTTCTAGTAACCGTGACCGTATACTTTCCTCAGTGCAAGTGACTTATCCCTTCCTGTTTCTGTACAGATTTTGTCATTTCAGCCTGTTTCTGTCTGGCATTTTCGACAGGAGCGGATTAGGAAGAATTGTGCGGTGTATTTTTCAGAGGGATTCAGAGGATTTCAGAAAAATTCACTTGAATTCAGAGGGAGCTTTGAATTCTAGATAAATGAATGGATTAAAAACAATTCAGAAAGATTTCGGAAAATTTCTGAATCTCTATTGGAAAAATTCCAAGAGAATCACACTGAATAATGTGTTGGTAATGACCATTTTATGGCTTTCACAGAATTCGATCAAACGTTGTCCTCTTTCACTTCTTTTTCCTAACGCCAAATCTCCTATTATGTTGCCCTCTTTTCCTTGCCCTACTACCGCATTCCAGTCGCCTACGAACATTGAATTTTCTTCTCCCTTTACATATTCTATCACTTTTTCTATTCCATCGTATGTTTTTTTGATATCTCCCTCTGAGGATGCTGATGTGTGCATGTATACTCGAACTATAACAGTGTCTACCGGTTTTGTTCCAACTCTAACCATCATTATGCGTTCGCTATGTTGCAAATAATTTTCTATCCTATTCCCTACCCTTTTATGCTTTATAATTCCCACACCTGCTTGACCATTCTCTGATCCTGTATGAATGATTCTATAATCCTCACTCTAGGAATCCCCTTCTTGCGGCCATCTCATTTCACTAATTCCCATTACATCGATACCTAACCTCTTCATTTCTAATTCCAAATTTTCTAATTTTCCTGTTTGTCTCAGTGATCTAACATTCCACGCTCCGACTCAAAGAATGTTCTTTTTCTTCCCTATCCTCTTTGGTTTTCTGTCTTGTTTGATGAGGCTCTCCCGAGTAGCCTCCACCCGGAGATCCGAACGGGAGGCTATTTTACCTCCAGAATATTTTACCCGAGAGAACGCCATCATGTTGTTGTTGTTGCTTTTTTCCAATAAATTGAAATTGAAAATTCTAGGTTTGGAGAAAAGATTTCATTCCCTCGGGAATATTAAAAGATATCAAGGAAGGTAGTTTCCCCTTGCTTTCCTTCCGTTTCTGCCGATGTTCCTGGTGGAATCTATGTATGAAAACAATGATAACGAGAGCAACCTTGGTTCTTGTACACAATCTACGGAGGAAACTCTTTCCGAATAGAATAAATTCGAATTGAGATGATATTTAATTCCATAAAATCGATCTTCAGTCATCGGAAACGATTTAGTATCCGGACACATAAACTGTTCAATCAGGGTATAACTCGTCTTCGGAGTTACTAACTTATGACTTGAAAAAAATTTCAATCCTATCGGTTGCTCCCAAGAAGAAAAACAGCCTTTCGACACTCAGAAGGCAATTCTGAAAAATTAGCAGCAAACATAAGAAATGTACATAAAATTACAATAGAAATTCACAAGAAAATCAACAGAGATGGATTGGAGAGATTGCTAACTCAATCATGTTAAAATCATGATTCGTCTCACGTTTTCTTCTTTTCAAGAAAATTATGCGATTGGTGGAATTTTCCTTCTACGCCAATCAGCATGTGGGGATAAATGAAGAACGTGATACTACTAAAGAGGAACTGGACCATGATTTTCATGTGTCATTAGCAATCTCTCCAACTCATGTCTGGTTGAGCTGAAAAAACTTATCATGGTCAGACTTCAAAGATCAACATGGCGGTTGAGACATGGCAAAAATGGCCTAAAAAAAGGTGTGGATCCAGTATTCTTGTATATTCGTACTCAAATTATATTTTGATCGTGTTTTTGCATCGGACCATGTATACGCATATGTGAGAAACTTGGTTATGACATAATCACCACTTCATAAGATGCCGGGTCCAGTATGCCGGCTTAATGTAGTTGGGATTCGTGGGTTCCATCTTCTTTTGCGCTATTTCTCCATGTTTTTTGTGTGATTGCTTATTTTCCTACTCTGAAATAGAGAATGTTCACTGAGGTATGTCTTCTCCAATATGGAGGGCTGATTGGATTGAAACTCGTGTTTCTTGTTGCTTTTCTGATGTTTTCCCATGCTCTCGCGTGATAACTTGTGTTTTCATTTTGGGATAGAGAATTTTGAGCGAAGCATTCATTTCTTAAGATCCAATCCGGCAGCTCAAATTGGTGAAATTTTATAGCTTTTCATTTCCTTTCCGTTGATTTCCCACATTTCCGTGTCGTCACTTGTTTTTCCATTTTGATATGAAAAGTATTGATGGGAGCATGGATTTTCAAGAATGGTAGATGCATTATAACAGTCGAATGTACCAAATATCTATGAATGTTCGTTCTTCTATTCTGTTCCTCATTTTCTTGAGTGTGTTTTCTCTTGACTGAGATAGTTTTAGGTGTGTAACTTGAGTTTTCAATTTTTTTCCATCAAGTAGGTATCCCTACTTGAAATTTTGATGTCTCCGACCCCATTCACAGTTTCGAAGAGTGAACCTCAAAGGTTCTTATACACTATACAGGGTGATTCAAAATTCCCGCACTCTTTTTTGGGAGTAGATTCCTGATGAAATTCTAAAACGATTTGTCCTTTTGCACAATGCTCTCCGACGCATAATTTCCGAGATATAATTAATTAAAGTTGACTAATTATGAGGTGGATCCATCGGTCATTCAGGAGCGTCATAACAGAACAAGAGAGGAAGGTGCTTGCAGAGGGCGCTCATACGATCAGCTGATCGGTATAATCGATACGATTTAACAACATACAAATTGGTAAATTTTCTATGTAGAACGATTGAATTCGTCGACACTGTGGAAAAATTGATGATTGTCATGAATTCTTATCACGATATGCTGTAGGTGAAAGTTGTAATTTCAGTAATGATTTTTATTACGCAGACAAATGTAAAATAGTGTTATTTCGTAGGGATAGGGATTCAAGTGGGAGAAAAAAGTATAACTACTCGTTTTCAATCAGAATTTTCATGTAAAAAAGAAAACATGAGAATTTTCATTCATCCGATACCCAATTTGAACGGTTTGATTAGTAAGTTTAACACAAGAGATTGGATTCCAAATCCTGTATTCTGATTGGTCGAGAATCAATGTATGTCAGATCAATCCTCGGCCGTTTCAAATGATTCTTCTGAAGAATGTGTTTTCGACTTATCCCAACCACAACATTGAACAATGATGAATTCATTCGAATTCACCCTTTTTTCATCATTCGATGATTATAAAGGGTTCATCGAACGTTAATAACTTACTTCAACTTGCAGAATCCATCAATTTTGACGAAAATACAAGGTGTGACATCATATACGACCCAATCATTGCACTTGATTGACATTGTAATCACATACGGTTTGTTTCGCTTAAATCAACCATTCGTGATACGAATCAACCAATCAGGTGACAGCTCGAAACAGTTTCATTTGAAGCACATATGACTTCAAAGGGCATATTGTTATTTCAAATGGAAAAAGAATTGTCTTTGAAGATTAACCAAATCCGTCCTTTATTAACGTCCGATGAACCCTTTATAATCATCGAATGATGTGAAAAGGGTGAATTGGAATAAATTCATCATTGTTCAATGTTGTGGTTGGGATAAGTCGAAAACACATTCTTCAGAAGAATCATTTGAAACGGCCGAGGATTGATCTAACATACATTGATTCTCGACCAATCAGAATACAGGATTCGGAATCCAATCTCTTGTGTTGAACTTACTAATCAAACGATTCAAATTGGGGATCGGATGAATGAAAATTCTCATGTTTTCTTTTTTACATGAAAATTCTGATTGAAAACGAGTAGTTATACTTTTTTCTCCCACTTGAATCCCTATCCCTACGAAATAACACTATTTTACATTTGTCTGCGTAATAAAAATCATTACTGAAATTACAACTTTCACCTACAGCATATCGTGATAAGAATTCATGACAATCATCAATTTTTCCACAGTGTCGACGAATTCAATCGTTCTACATAGAAAATTTACCAATTTGTATGTTGGTAAATCGTATCGATTATACCGATCAGCTGATCGTATGAGCGCCCTCTGCAAGCACCTTCCTCTCTTGTTCTGTTATGACGCTCCTGAATGACCGATGGATCCACCTCATAATTAGTCAACTTTAATTAATTATATCTCGGAAATTATGCGTCGGAGAGCATTGTGCAAAAGGACAAATCGTTTTAGAATTTCATCAGGAATCTACTCCCAAAAAAGAGTGCGGGAATTTTGAATCACCCTGTATATCAGAGGTGGGCAGCCTCAAGTATTTTTGTACTTGAATGGTCTCTTCATCACCAAGTACTCTCGTACTCAGTACTAACACGTACACGTACTGTACGTATGCAGTACAGAGTGAATTTTTACTCAGTACTTATTGATTTATCTGGGACAAAGTAAATTTGTACTCGAAATTTATTGACTCCTTTAAATACTGAGTACATTTATAGTTGGTACTTATTCATCACATCCAGTACAAATACCATTTTACTTAGTATTTATTGATTGCCTCCAGCACACAGTAAATTCTCAACACATGATTAAAAATACATCAAGTTGATGTTATTTTGATGAGGATGACTACGTCCAAAAGACGTAAATCCAGCAAGAATTCTGATGATATTTCAACAACCGAGAGAAGAATTATAATTCTGAAGAAAAAACATTGATTTTATTAGAAATCGAGCTTCAACCCGATATCCTCGCCTCTCACCTATGATTCTGTATGAATGTAGTTGACTTTTAGAATTTATATGAAGTTTACTCAAATGAAAATCATTCATATATGGAATAATTGGTCTGATTCATAAAAGCCCAGTGAATTCTGTCAAATTTCATAAAAATTGAACGATAATGCGGTCAGATTCTATCTGATTGAATGTTAATGAGATTTGGTCAATTTTATAAATTTTTGAACGACTATTCCATCAACTTTTGTCGAATCCCAATGGACTTCGAGCGACCAGTTGCGTTCCTATGAGGAATCATGAGGAAGTATCCAGAAAAATATCAGTCTTCAATGATTCCTCAAGTTTTCCTGAAGATAATCATCTCAGATATTTTTTAGAAATGTCATAATCACTCCATTCATTTCGTGGTGAATGAGTGAAAACAGGTCGAACGAGACTATTTTCCCAACGATCATAGCCCATTCGAATTTCATTGTTCTCACCTCCATTTGCTTTATGGATGAGGGAACGGAAATATTGTGATGGGGTCGAAAATTCATTGTGGAGAAGAGGGATTGGTCTTTGCCGAGAGCAAGAAAATCACTCATTCTTTCAGAATCCACAAGAAATTGCAGTTTCCAACCAATCGAATACACGGGAAGAAAAAATTTCCTGACGCAGCAAATCGAGGTATTATATATCGAATAGCAAAATTTTTCGCTGACCTAGCTAAAAATCTGCTATAACAGCAATCGTGTTAGCTACGACAGCAATTTTTTAGCTGTCGCAGGAAAAAATGTTTGCTCCGCCAGCAATTGTCAGTATTATATACAGAATAGCAAACAAATCTTGCTGGGATAGCAAACATTTTTTGCTGTCACAGCTAAAAATTCGCTGTCGCAGCTAAAAAGATTGCTGGAACAGCAAATAGTTTGCTGTCACAGCGAAAAATTTGCTGCTCTGGCAAAAGGAACCCAGCAAAAGTAGATTTCGCTGCCACAGCGAATTCCTTTTTCTCCGTGTACATTCGGCGTAATAATTCTCCGGCCTATCAGCGTTCGGAACATGAATTTCTGATTCAATGAGCATTCGGTTCGAAGAGGATTCGGTGTATTGAAGGCCCACCATCTCAATGGGTTGGAAACTGTGAACAGTTTTTCCTTCGATCCGCATTGTTCGACAATATTTTGGAAGCATATCTACTCTATGTCCGTATCATCCGAATGCCTTGCAACTTCGAACATATTCAATTCACAAGGTGTTAGTTGCACGATATGAATTTCAGGCCAATTGAGAATGGAGGGAAAAAAGGGTCAGCACTAACATTCGAAGTGAAATTCGAAAATTTCGTGAATGCCAGAATCATGTGAATATCTTCCGTTGTTTGTCATCCGATCGTTATGAAATTTTCACCAGGATTTCATGCAATGTCGATATTGGCCCTGTGTTGGTTTCCAACATGATCTTCACAGAACAGGGTGTCCATCGATCCCTCAAATCTCTGCGGAATCCTTGAACTGAGAATCACTCCTTGGATATCCATCAGGATCCTTGGAAAAAATTTCAACTTGATGTTCCAAAATTTAGCTTCGAAGAATCCTCGGGAAAAATGACTGCCTCAAGTTGTCCCAAATACGTGATTCGAAATGATCATTTGAGTGACAACACTTTTCAGCTGAATGCGGAATGAATCATCACTTTGTATCGAAAGAAATGGGAATGAATAACCGGAATGCAATCATATTTCATTGTAGTTTCGGAATTCTTCAAATCATGAATCATCTCTGGAAAAACATCGCATTTTGTCTGCAGAATTTGAGAACCTTTGAAATTTCCATCGAAAATCCAATACATCTGGCACATTCTATACAGGCTTTTTGCGGATTCTTTCCAGAGCTTATAACAGTTTTTTCATTGTTTTTCAACAGGAACGACATTGCGCCTTGAAGAAATTCTGACGGAACTAATGAGTCGCTAACATTTTTCTGACCATTGACAAAAAAATTCGGGGAATATCCATCACTTTTCCACATATGATATTCGAAAATTCTATGAATAGCATACGAATGTATTTATAGAATTGCAAAATTTTCCAATAATCAGGAAGATATCAAAAATTCATTGGAATTCCATCAGGATCCTCCGAGAGCACAATTTTCTTCATATTCGTTCAGGGAAAAATGAAAAAACCGCGGGAGGGCGGCCTGTCATCATACCACCTGCTGCCAAGAAACAGTTGATCCATCGAGTAAGGGGAGCAGTGACACAAAGGTACCTGGGCTCGCTTCTCGCGAAGAGAGACAGGGGTAAGGTCGCTGATGTCTCCGTGCGGTCGAATGTGTCCAACCACTCCTCCCGTACTGGGAGCTCCACCCGCTTCGCCGAGTGGCGGTTCATACATCGTGCTCGACTAGATGTACTACCTGTTAATGGGGCTAGGCGTTGGGGCGATGGTGACGAGCGTTGTCAGCGTTGCGGTAATGGATCAGAGACTTCACTACACGTCATCTGTCTCTACCCCCCCCCCCCCTCACTCGGCGGCCATTTAGTATCGAAATAACGCCGTGCTGGACCACCTGAGTGCGGCCTGCAGTCTCCCGGGGGTGAAGGAAGTCAACCAGCGGATCGAGGGCGTTGATCACGACTTTGAGGGATTACGACCTGACTTGGTCATTCAGCACGAACCCTCAAACAGTATTGTGATGGTGGACGTTACCATCCCCTTCGAAAACCGGAGGGAGGCGATGTGGGAAGCCAGAGAGCGTGAATTTGCACACTGTACACCTCTGGCTGAACACCTTCGCTAAAAAGGGTACCGTGTTGGGTGGGGGCCGAATCAACGGGCCATTGGTTGAAAAGGAAGAGATGTATGATGTATGATGTCTTATTCTCCCCAACTAACGGTTTCGTTGATTCGGCCCCCATCCACCGTGTTGCTATCCATGCGCTCGTGATAGGGGCACTCGGCTCGTGGGATCCGTCCAATGAGGGGGTTCTTAAGCTGCTCAAGATCAGGCCACGCTATACGCAGCTCATGCGCCGCCTTATGGTGTCGGAGACCATCTGCTGGTCACGCGACATATACGTGGAGCATGTCTCCGGCGCGCGTCAGTATCAAGCGCCATCCACATCCCGGAGGTCAGCCCGAGCTGAACCGGCTAAGTAGTTTTTTCTCATTGATCCACCGCACGATTGCGCGCTCTTCATTGTGACCTCCTGTTATTCCTGTTTGTGTATGAGGGTGGTTTCTAATTCTTTCTTCTCTGCATTGTTCGATAACAGATTATGATTGGCACTGCCAAGTGAGCAATTCTCCTTTTTCATCTTATAGTGTGAGAATGAGTGTGTGAGTGTCACGATAAATTTGTTTCATGATTTCATTCTGTCCCCCGCGGATGACCCTGGTGTGCTTTTGAACTATTAGTTCCTGTTCTCCCCTTCAAATCTGATATAGCCACTAGGGTCAAGATTTCAACTGTTTTTATTCATAGAATTCCGTTTTATTTATACATTCTTCTATTCATTTATACATCTACTTATTTATTCATCTATTCATTCACTCATTCGCTGAACTATGTACACTTTATATTCCGATAGTCAGTATGTCCTAAGAATTGTGATAACTCCGCGAGGGCAATTGTTTTTATTATGTGTGTAGCCTGAGATTTGAGGTCTGGCTGCTCCAGGGGAGACTTCGCAGATACGACTGAGCCATTTGTGATATGGGTGGGCCGGTTGGTGCCACCCACGTATATTATATTGAGCAGGAATATGAGACTGTATTCAGCGGACAGCCCATAGCGGGTGCGGATATATTCATTGTAGCATCCCCTGGAGCCAGATGGATATTGATATTTCATTATCAAATTTATAATTGTTTTATTTTGAACTATTTTGTATCTTTCTTTGTGATTATTATTGTAAGCCAGGTGTAAGTGCCATATTGTATTCGCCCCTGGGGAGCATTTTTCGAAAATGGACTTGATTAACTCGTATTACGACACTTCCCTGGGAAGTTCAAGCTTGAAGTCATGCTTTTGGACATGTTAGACATAGGCGTACCAAGCGTTCTGCCTGTCTCTCTCTCTCTCTCTCTCCCTCCCTGTCCGTTCAAACCTGTAAGTTAAGAGAGGATCGAAGGAGGGGCAACTGTCCTTCCCTTCGTCCTTTCCTAACTCGCATGTTCAAACGGTAGGGGGTCTTTTTGCCGAAAACGTTTTTCGCCGAATACACTGTAATTTGACAATCGATAGTCACCTCTAGAAATCACTAGGAGATTTCGTAGTGATCTCTAGAAATGACCAGCGATTGTCGAATTAAGTTTATTCGGCGAAAAACTTTTTCAGCAAAAAGTCCCCCTACCGTTCAAACGCACGGGGAGAGAGACATAGAAAATGCTCGGCACGCCCGTGGTGTTTTGAAACATATGTGTAGACGTGCATACATAAATTTATGAGCGCCGCAGTATATACTCTCTAACAGATGTGATCATACTTCGATCATGCTGAAATCATTCGGTATGTTTGGGAACTTTACAACTTGATGCTCGAATGATACTGTTATCGGAATCAGACTTGATTATCGCCAAGAATATAAGGACATTTGGTACGTTTTTGGTCATAATTGGGTACGGAAGATTTATACCAAATTAATAATGAATTTGTACTGAATGAATACAGAATGATTGGAAATATTTCCGTATACTTCGAGTAACAAAATTTCATGAGCATACCGTAGATCTTCAGTTCACTTTCTATCACCATTCGGTATTTTATTGAATAATCACTAGATTCATACTAATTGTATACCATGACAAAATCATACTCACAAAATACTGAAAACTTCGGTATGATAAGATTCGCTAGGACTTCAGCATGTATCATGATGAGATTTCGAACACCCGTGAATGACTTCATTAATGATTCACGTGCAATGATTCTCATCAAAAATTACTGATCCTAATATCAATGACACATCAAAAAGCATTTGTTCCCATCTGGGGGTTTGGCCATGTGTACGATATGTTTTGGAAATCGCTGAAGTCGCATCCAGAGTCCATTACACCTCATCACATCAAGATTTTGACATGACCTCAGGAAACCCTCACAGCCACCCGAAAAAATGTGTTCTGATCTGGGGGTCTGACCATATTTGTTGTGTGTTTTAGGCCGCTGAATGTGAAAACGGGGTCTGTTCGACCCCATCACATCGGGGTCCTACCATAACCTTGTGGAAACTCTATTCTTGATTGCAAACCTGTTCAATTTTGGATTGAATTGGGGACATAAGAAAATGAAATCAATCTATGAGATACTTTAATGTTCCCTAAATTGATCCTTGAAACTCTTGAGAAATTCTTGAATTGAAAATCAGCCTTTCGAGTACATACCCTGCATAAGGACAGGAGGGCGGAAAAGTGACATGTTATCGGGAATTGTGTTTTCGCGACCAATCACGTATTTCCGTTCCTGATCATACGATTACAATGCAATTTCTACCACGCCTTGGTCACATTTAGCTATTACATGTGGGCGTTTGTTCCAATTACCATTATCACACTCCAAACATTTCCGTGAATTTTGATGTCACACTTGGAACTTGTCCGCAGCGTAGCGCTGATTGTCTTTGTGACTCCAGCGAAATATACCTATAATTCAATTATCCAATCAAATTTTTTAGGAATGATCCAGCGAAGCTAGCAGCGCTATCTGCTGATCCGATGTTTTAAGCGACAGTGAGAGTATCGTTTTTCTATAGTTCGGTTAAGGAGTTACAGGGGGTGGTTTCAATCATTCACGAGTTGGGTCTTTGGTCACCCATTCACTGGATGGCATGACGAATGAATTCTTGAAGGCTTTAGAATTCATTCCCCATGTGCATATCAAGAACATGGAAGTGTAAGAACTTCACTTCGGAATGAAATAGAAATCGTAATTACATGGATTGCCCGTGAACACTCTTCAAATAAATGTAGGATGGACGGCGCCATCGATGAGGAAAGATCAGAATGGAAGATCTCCACAACCACAGGAATTGATCGGAATAAGTAATTATATTTTCGGCGAGAATGAATTGAGTCTGAATGTCGATTCGTAACAAGCATGTAATGTGTTATTTGACTCTGGATAATTCCTGATGGGGATTATGATTTTATCATTTCTCCAAATTCCGATGAATTTCAAGAGACTTTGTTTCTGAAATAATACGGTATCTTATAAGAGATTCCTTTCTATAATGTCTCAATACTCACCCTCCAGTTGAAGGAGAGATAATTTTCGAAGAGATAACACCCCGAATGGATCACAGTGACTTAAACATTAACGATCGAGAGGAAAGTGGAACCTTCCAAGGTAAATCGAAATGAGCAGCTCGTGATTATGAAATAGGAGCGGAGATATATTCAACTTTTATCTCTACACAAGCATTTTTTTTCAAATCCTTCCTCCTCACGAGACGGTGAATGGTTCAAAAACGCCTTTCACAGATAATCCAAAAGTTCTCTTCCACAATCAGAGGTTCACACTCTTGTACGGGACGATATTTCGAGTTATTATAATTCTTAAATCCATATAGTAGGAACGCGGAGAACATCTCTTGCCTCACGTACCGTGACCGAGACACAACTTGCAATGAGTGTCGTATGGGTTCATCTAGGTGAGGGTATCAATAAAACCAGAGGGCTCCGCCACCTGACTGATTCACCTCGCTCAGCAGTCCGACCCCCTTCAAATTTCACTTCCTTCGTGTTGAATGAATCGTAGCTCACATATGTTCGCTTCGCTCGCATTTCAAACAATTCAGATATCCGGGGATATATGAAAAGACACTCGTCAGTTCTTCATTCAATTGAGAAACTTTGTGAATGTGATATTCAGAAAGCCTGAACCATATTGCCTACTATCCTGTAAAACATCTCCAAAAGATTTAGAACCATGTACCCGGAGAACTGCAGAATTTCAACTGACCTGGTGGAAATGAAGCCTGGAAGCGCGACGAAAGCGTAAGCTAAAAGCGTCTTCAAGCGTGATGAGCGTAACGAAGAGTTATTTGAGCGTAATTCAGGAATGAATCGGAATATTCTCAGGCACCATTCGTGTCAATAGCTACATCCTTCACTTTTGGATTCTCACTATTGCGCAGTTGTCATGACGTCAACCAGCTCTTGGAGAGTGTTCAGATGCAGTAAGGCTTACACCGGAAGATCGAAATTATTAATTTTTTCCAACATTTGAGCCCAGATTATGATTCAGCACCTTTGAGAATCCCTAGAACCCGAGGTACATATAACAATATGATTTTGTTCATTGAAGCCAGGATGACTATATTCACGTGCGTCATATTGGATTCACCGTCTTGAATTCGTTTTTTGACGTCAGATTTGGATTCCCAACCCTCCTAAATCCCTGGAACCCATGTTTCATATAAATCTGTCCACAAATGCGGAGTTGACTCAATCCACGTCCGCCATCATGAATTCGGGATTTGACCTCACATTCGAATTCAGCACCCTCGAGAACCCCTAGGACCCATGTTTCATGAGAATCCCTCCATACATGACAAAACGACTGAATTCACGTCTGCCATGTTGGGTCCCCCATCTTGAACTCGTTCTTCGACGTCAGATTCGAATCTCTGACCCTTCAAAACCCCTAGGACCCATGTTTCATATAAATCTGTTCACAAATGCGAAGTTGACTCAATCCACGTCCACCATCTTGGATCCGCTATGATGGATTTGGCATTTGACCCCAGATTCGAATTCAGCACCCTCGAAAACCCCTAGGACCCATGTTTCATAAGAATCTGTCCATAAACGACAAAACGACTAAATTCACATCTGCCATCTTGAACCCGTTCTCCGACGTCAGATTCGAATTTCTCACCCGCGAAAACCCCTAAGACCCATGTTGTGTATCAATCTGTTCACAAATGTGAAATCGACTGAATCCACGTCAGCGATCTTGAATTCGGGATTTGACTCCAGATTCGGATTCAGCACCCTCGAAAACCCCTGGGACCAATTCCTCATGATAATACATCGATTCCAGCCGAAATGACGAATATTCATGGACTGCGGAAAACATGACTCATATATATATGTATACAGCGGAGGAAATTCCCCCCTCGATCACTCATTTCCAACGAAAAAAATAATCAAAAAATAGGACTCATCCGATTCCGAAAAGGAAACGGTATTTTCAAAAGGGTTTCAGAAAAGTCCCCTATAAATTTCGATCCATTCCGTCCACTCCCTTCAGAGCTTTCCTATATACAGACAGACAGACACACAGACAACCCCACAGATTATCAATCAGTATTGCATGAAATGAAAAACTGTGCAATCCTCAATTGAATTGTTCAAATATTAAAAGATACTGTCACACGGCACGATAGGGGGTGCAATAGGGACTCTGTGCTTGATATACTATGAATAGTATATGTGGGGGTGTGGGAAACCCCCTCAACTCGCCTTTTCGGGGGTCTACCTATACCCCCCCCCCCCCCACAGGGAGTGGTCCAGAGCTCGAGTCAAGTGAGATGGAGTAGGAACATTACAAACCTCCGAAATGAGTTCCTGAGATAATGAAAAAGAGATTTTCACAGAACATAATGTCGAATAAGGGAATTGAATGATGATATAAAAATAATTGTTTAAAATGTTATGAGTAAATGGATAAATAGAATCAATAAATCTCCCGAGAAGAGACTTGTATCAAAGTCGAAGGTCTCTCCCAAGACGTACGAGAGAATGTCTCGAAAGGTATACGAATATACTTCGCAAAGAAAACAGAAAAATGTTCCACCACGTGAAATGGTCCTTCCTCCCGGAGTAGATTGGCAAACTTCACAAGATCGGTCGGTCCCTTTCCTTGAGTACAGGGTCAGGTATGATGGTATCGAAGATGACACTCTGAAGTATGACAAGGACTGTGTGTATGGATGTACAACACATACGAAACGGAAGGAATGGAACGAATAATCGAAAGCTATCATTCAATAACAAATAATAAACAAATGAATAAAATGTAAGAGATTCTTGATAGATGAATCTCGAGTTTTGGCAAGTTATACGAAAGAATAATTCAGAATGTGAAAGTGGGACCCCTTTTTTTTCATCTTGTCGGCAGAGACAATGGTACCCGGTCCCTTTCGTCGATCGAAGTAGTAGGTGTAACAAAACAAGAAACTTCAAAGAGGTAAAATAACTGGTGATCAACTGGACTGAGGGACTACGGATACAATTCATTGTAAAATCTTGTCTCCAAAAGTTTTACCTCTCCAGTTATTCTATTCAAGCTGGATTATATTTCTATGCCTACAAACCTCTGTTTTCATTTTCATTTCCAAATGATACTCTTCTTCAATATTATCGATACTACCCAAAAAAAAATTTGTGATTGCGAAGAATAGAACAGAATTGCAATTCAAAGGGATGGATTCTGATTTGGAGATCACAAAATTCATTTCAACAAAATCTTATCCTTTTCTGTTTCCCCTGATCTCTCAGTGAAATTCATTCTAATCCTATGGTTCCATGTCAATCTTTAAAAAGTCAAACTCAGAATATAACTCATAGGTTGTGAATGACTGTCGTTAACAGTTTTGATTCAACATTTCTCAATTTCGAATCATTTTCCACTTCGGATAACTTGAATGTACCTTTCATTAACACTGTTTTTAATTGCACGGATAGAAGTGTTTTGTTGAATCAAATAAATTTTGAGTCATTCAAATGAATCTGTCATTTTAGTAGAGTGGTGCAATAACCTCCTTGGATTTATTCGAATATTCAAGCTCTACAATTCATCCGTTGAAATAAATACGATACTCCGATGAACTGTTGTTTCAGATTGAAGGGAAGATGCGATTTCCTTCGATTCGACAAATAATTCTCTGACTCAAACGTACATTCATTTGATTCGCATATAGAATTCTGTGAGAGAGTATGAGAGGTTTATTCAGAAGGTCGCATTGATGCTCTCAAGTGGAACATATTTTGGTTTTCAATCAAATAAATATTATTTTGATCGAAAGATACTTTTCTTCATTTCAACGTAAAACGAGAGGATGTGAAAAGTGTCAATTTCTGCGAATTGATGCAAAAGTGAATGGAATGCACATTTTTATAGTTT
Organism: Gonatopus flavifemur; assembly: GCA_018340375.1. Lineage (NCBI taxonomy): Eukaryota > Metazoa > Arthropoda > Insecta > Hymenoptera > Dryinidae > Gonatopus > Gonatopus flavifemur. Next base: position 7,097,638 of record JAFFJZ010000014.1, read on the forward strand.
TTGAGACGCGGAATTCGATATTGAGAATGAGAAGCTCGAAAATCCATGGAAAATTGGAAAAAACTTGTGATAATCGTATCGAAAGTGTCCCAAAACATAGAGATTCAGAGAGATTTTTTTTACCAAAGAATCGTACTGATGGAAAATTTTGTTCCAATTTTTTCTCTCTCACACAACACAGTCAATCAAAGATTTTCCATATGAAGGGCATAATTTCATTTTTAGAGTATAGTCGACTCGAATTAGTTTGAGTATACCAGCAAAATTCCTAAGATATTCAAAGATTATTCTTCTAAATATATTTTAGCCAACAATCTTTCTCGACGCTTAGGATTATCGTAATAGATCCATCTTCCATCGCCAGTGACAATACGATGCAGAAAACTCCTCCTTTTCTGCCGTTCAAGAAGCATCTCGCACGTTACCAAGCATCTCTCGATATCTCTCTCCTTCAGTCGATGCGGTACCCAATTACCTGCTTTTTGGGCCATTCCCATCTTGGGCAAGCGTTTACCGACGGTTGACCTGTCAACACCCAACTCTTCAGACAACTCATCTAGGGTTCGACATACACCTTCATTCAAAAATTGTTCCAGTTCTACATCTTCGAATTTTTTCGGTGACCCTCCGCGTTCTTTATCATTCACGTCAAAATCGCCACTTAGGAGACGTCGAAACCATTCTTTACAAGTTGTATCAGGCGGAGTGTGATCACCGTAAATATTGCACAGTACACGATACTTTTGAGCGGCACTTTTCTTCGACATAAAGTAATGAAGCATGACTTCCCGCGAATGCTGTTTTGTCGGGACGAACGTTGTCATTTTTGACACCAGATAGAAAAACTCTGACAATTGGCATGTGGCTTCCTCGTTTGTGTTGAAAAAAAAAATACATGATTTCTTTCTCTCTCCCGTTTTTCTCAGAGAATCAGGTTGAAATTCATATAGGACTGCGATCAACACCGCATAAAGCTGTGGTGAAAATTTCATGACAATTGGATGATAGGAACGGAAGTTATCCGCCTGTTAACGATGTTTACGAATTTTGTTTCGAAGCTCAATGCTTACCACTTCCTCCCTTCAATTCCGATTCGTTTGGAATCCACACCCATATAACTAACCCCCTGTAAACTGATTGTCCCACAAGTTCCATAGCATTTGGATGATACCGACATGGGGAAAGCATGCTTTGAAAATATTGTCGAATAATGTGAATCGTGAAACAGAAATTTCCCACAGTTTTCAATCGATTAGGATAAAACTCATATGGGACCACTATCGGATCATCACCGGAACGTGATATAAGTTTCATTGCAATCGGATAATAGGAAGTGAAGATATACGCGTTCGCAAAATCACGATTTTTCGAAGAATTTCCCCTCACCCCGCCCGTTCTTCTGTAACAATGAGGTTGAAACTTATTTGGAACCACCATCAAGACTGCACATGACTCTGGTGAAAATTTCATCACGATCGAATAATACGAACAAAAGATATACACGTTCGCAAATTTGTTACATACACACAGACAAATAGACAGACAAAAAGGAACCTGATTTGCTTCATTCTTACTCCCCCCAATTCCAATGTGCCTGAAATTTATATCATATAACTAACATCTCCTCAATCGAATATACTCAGAGTTCCAAGACATTCGGATAATATGGACATGGGGAAGGCATGCTTAAAAAAAATACAGATTCCAAAGAAAAATTTTCCACAGTTTTCAACCGATTTGGATTAAACTCATATGGGACCACTATGGGGTCATGACTGAAACGTGGGTAAAGTTTGATCGGATTCGGATAATAGGGAGCAAAGATACACGCGTACGCGAAATGTTCAGTTTTTGTCAGAGTTCTCATCCACCCCATTCTTCCGAATGAATCAGGTTGAAACTTATACAGGACCACTATCACCTTAGTCCACGACTGTAATAAAAATTGGGAAACGATCGAATATGCAAAACGGGTGGTATGCGCGTACGAAACTTAGGGGGGATGGGGGGCTACAGCCACACACACAGACACAGTAACAACATTGTTCCCCGAGTTCTGAGGAACATCTTGGTCTAGGAGATTTTGAATTTCGAGACAAAAAAATTTCCGGCTCGAAACGATCACATACTTGTGATTTGGAAGTGTATATGTGAGGTGTCGATTGCGGTAGTTGACATTTGTTACAAGCGTAAACATCATTGCTTCCTCGTTTAGAGGGAAGCTTTGTGATTGTTTCGAGGAGCCGAACATTTTTTTGTTTCGAAATTAACAATCTCCTAGACCAAAATGTTCGGAACCTCAGAAATCGGGGAACAATTTTGTTACCGCGTCTGTCTGTCTGTGTGGCTGTAGCCCCCCTGAGTTTCGTACGCGCATACCGCCCGTTTTGCATATTCGATCGTTTCACAATTTTTATTGCAGTCGTGGACTAGGGTGATACTGGTCCTGTATAAGTTTCAACCTGATTCATTCAGATGAATTGGGTGGATGAGGAGAACTCTAACAAAAAATGAATATTCTGCGTACGCGCGTATCTTTGCTTTCTATTATCCGAATCCGATCAAACTTGAACCATGTTTTAGTCATGACCCGATAGTGGTGCCATATGAGTTTTATCCGAATCGGTTGGAAACAGTGGGAAATTTTCCTTTAGGATCTGTATTTTTTTCCAAAGCATGCCTTCCCCATGTCCATATTATCCGAATGTCTTGGAACTCTGAGTATATTCGATTTGCGAGATGTTAGTGATATCATATAAGTTTCAGTCAAATTGGAATTAGCGGCTCCATGGCTGACTGGTTAGCGCACTAACTTTCAGACATGGATGTCCGTCAGGCTTGGGGGTTCGAATCCCTGACCAATCAGTTGCCTTTCTCGCTAGCGGTAATGCCGCGACAGGAGAAATGGCGGTTGGTGCGTCAACCAAAGTTACCCCGAAAGCGGATACCACACCGTATAGGGGAGACAGCGGTTGATAGGTCAAGGAATCTTACTTCCGCCGTGTAGGTTAGGTTGGAGGTTTCCTCCCCCGGTCCAATTGGCCCTGGCAGCGTAAGGTGACCGGGTTAACAAAAAATCAACTAACTAACTAACTAACAAATTGGAATTGGGGGGAGAGAGAAGAAGGAAATCAGGTTCCTTTCTGTCTGTCTGTTTGTCTGTGTGTATGTAACAAATTTGCAAACGTGTATATCTTCCGTTCGTAATAAATTTTCCACCAGAGTCATGTGCAGTGTTGATAGTAGTTCCATATAAGTTTCAATCTCATTGTTACAGAAGAACAGGCGGGATGAGGGGAAATTTTTCGCAAAATCGTGATTTTGCGAACGCGTATATCTTCACTTCCTATTATCCAATTGCAATGAAACTTATATCACGTTCCGGTGATGATCCGAGAGTGGTCCCATATGAGTTTTATCCTAATCGATTGGAAACTGTGGAAAATTTCTGTTTCACGATTCACATTATGTGACAATATTTTTGAAGCATGCTTTCCCCATGTCGGTATCATCCAAATGCTATGGAACTTGTGGGACAATCAGTTTACAGGGGGTTAGTGATATGGGTGTGGATTCCAAACGAATCGGAATTGAAGGGAGGAAGTGGTAAGCACTGAGCTTCGAAACAAAATTCGTAAACATTGTTAACAGGCGGATAACTTCCGTTCCCATCATCCAATTGTCATGAAATTCTCACCACAGCTTTATGCGGTGTTGATCGCAGTCCTATATGAATTCCAACCTGATTCTCTGAGAAGAACAAGAGAGGGAAAGAAAACATGTTGTTTTTTTCAACACAAAGCAGGAAGCCATGTGCCAATTGACAGAGTTTTGTTTTGCGATCTGCATTTTTTGGCAATATTTTGGGAGCATGCCTTCCCTATGTCCGTATCATCTAAATGTTATGAAATTTGGAGCATATTCAATTCGCGAGGTATTAGTTATACGGTATAAATTTCAAGCGAATCGGAAGTCAGGGAAGAAAATGGTGAGTACTGAGCTTCGGAACGAAATTTGAGAATCTCGTACATACTGATATCATGTGGATATATTCCGTTCCTATGATCCGATCGTTATGAAATTCTCATCACTGTTTCATGCAGTGTTGATGGTGGTCCTATATAAGTTTTAATTTGATCCTCACAAAAAAACGGGAGAGGGGAAGGAATTGTGTGGTCGAAAATTGTGATTTTGCAATCCAGCATGTCTTCGCATCCTGTCATCCGATTGCGATAAAATTCATACCACGGTTTAGTTATGGTCCTATAGTGGTCCCATATGAATTCCGTCCCAATCGGTTGAGAAATATGGAAAAAAGTCTTTAGCAATTTGCATTGTGTTTTTCACGATGTTTTAAAAAGGTGCATTTTCTATTTTTTATTTTCGTGGTGTTTTCTAGGGCCTAATTCCATTCGGTAGCATATCAATGTTCCGAATGACAATGTCCCGAAAAACAATGTCCCATCATGACACCATCATAAAACCATCATTGAAGCATGTTATGAGTTTTTTTTTCAACACAAACGAGGAAGCCATGTGCCCATTGGCGGAGTTTTTTCTCTTTATAGACCATGCAATATCTTTCCCCAAGACGTCTTTCGGAAGGAGATGAGGATGATCAATTTTTTGTGAGGCATTTGATGATTCAAGCGACAATACCTCTAGTGATTCTCCGGTACGAAGTAATGATAAGATCAATAATGAGGGAAGTTGCGATAAAGTCAGCAATGAATCAGATGCTACAGAAAAGGTTTGTTTGCATTCCCAGATGACTAACAGATTTGTTAGAAAATCATTTGAGAGATCAAGATTTGCCCGAACCTCAGAAAGATGAAGCCCAACAACATATTTCACCAGATGCGACAGATGGTATTGCGTCCGAGGCAATACAAGCAAAATTCAATCCTTGTAAAGACCATATAATTCTTAGTCTCAGTTGTGATGGAATTCCAGTTCTTAAATCATCTGGTTTCTCACTATGGCCTGTATTATGTACCATCAATGAGTTTGACTCAGATATGAAGAAGAAGCATATTCTCATGCCTGCCCTATGGTATGGTTTAGATAAAAAGCAACCGGATATGAATCGATATTCAATACTAGACGTGGAAGGCGTAGAAAAAAAACGAGAAGGCGAAAATAATGACAGATTTTATCTGAAATAATCAAGGATGCAAAGCAGCAAAGGTAGATAGCAGAGGATGGCTCGAAGCGAAAGAGAAGAAAATTAGATAAAAAAAAAAACTTTAATGGCAAATCTTTGCAATCCCGGACAAGACTGCTCGGCGGACGCCTATCAAAAAACCCCAGATATGAAAAGAAAACTCGTGAAACGAATACAGAGTTTTCATTCGTTCCAAAAAGCCGATACACGCACAATCAGCGTGTATCCGCAAACAAAATCACCTCACACTCTAAACGGCACGTACGTGCCCGCACACTTGAAAGAAGGAAAAAAAACACTCATATGATAAGTTCACAAAGAAATGTGTAACAGCGATAAGGTAATGATTGCGCGGATCTAAACTTAGATATTTAAGAAAATCAATTCGAGTATAGCTAATGATTATGAGCTAAACACAGACTCAGAGGGACTCTCTCACACCCATACATGAGTCACGCAGAACCACTCCCGGAGCACAGGGAAAGGACTGAAAACGAGCACAAAAAGCGTTCCCTGTGGGGAATGTTTAAATGCTCCAATGTAACAACAAGATCTCAGCGGGAATCTCGCTGTGGAAAAAGGAACACCCGTTAGCAGGTGGAAACACTCGCACGCACCTGTGCTCGGTGAAGAGGCTGCACGTAGACTAATATTTCGACATCATTCGGTTCGCAATAGCGAAATGACACGATGATCACCGATCGTGATCATGTGATCACACGGTCAAGGAATTCGGATTTTGCTTAACGCTATGTAAAACTTACACTCTAATAACACTCACACACCTACAAAATCGGAGCTCACTCAAATCCTGATCAAATACCCTTTGTGGAGGAATGTATTAAATTGCATCATTATGGATTCGCTGATCATAAAAATGGCGAGGAGAAGATTTGCAAAGTAAGCACCACACTATGTGTTGCTGTTTCGATTGCTAGGCCTTCACTATTAAACTCTCAACAATTTAACGGTAGATATGGTTGCAGCGTTTGTTTAGATGAGGGTGGACAAGTACAAAAGGAGAACGGCACAGTGAAAATGTATCCTTTCGAATGCGTTGACAAAAGGACGATGGTTGATGCACTTGAACATGCAGAATTCGCTTCTCAAAAGACTAAGGAACCTTTGCATCATTTCAGTATCAAGGGCTTTACGATTCTTGGAAATCTTCCTGATTTTGATGTCTTCAAATCTGTAGTCCCAGAATACATGCACTGCGCGATTCTTCTACGTCGGTCTGCATATTGCCGAAGTGAATAGGTGATTACATTTAATCAAACCTCCTAATTTTATCTCTCGCACACCACGAGCGATGGAAACTCCCCATACAGCACAGAAATTCAAAAAGAATTCTCAAGAATTCATAATGAATTCCTCGAATCCCATTTGAACTCTTAATGAACTATTCCTGAACTGGTGTGTTGTATGGGTCGGAAATTTTGGGAAGCCCATGACTGGTACACGTGGCTACTGTACTTCAGTATACCCGTTTTGGAAAATCTACTACCAATTCGGTTCTCTTCACATTGGATGCTTCTTGTGGAGGCGATGTTTCTATTACTCCAAGAATCTGTGACTAAATCACAAGTTTATAACGCTGCTGGATTATTGGGACAATTCAGTTACGGAGTTGAAGTATTATATGGTAAAGTGCACTGCACTTCCAATTTACATTTGTGTCAGCACCTTCCAGAAAGCGTATTGGATTGGCGTCCACTTTGGGAACACTCAGCATTTATTTATGAAGATTATCACCAGACCCTACTCAAAGCTATCCACTCTTCGAAAAATGTGTTACAACAGTTGGCAACTAACATTCTCACCGTCCTTTCTATCCCCGCTGTCAAGCTATGTATCGCAGATGAATGTATTTGAGAGCACTAATCTTCGTTATGTTGAACAAGCAGTCACATTAGACTCAAAAAGTAATTATGTGACAATGCTTTCACCACGTACGGACAGTATTCATGATGATCATCGCTTAGCGCTTGTTTCTTCTAATGAAGATGTAATTGGAGATGAAAATTTGTATATTCTAATCGTATTATACTCAATAAAAATATATTGCACTCAAAATCTCATATCCTTGTTGAGAAAAGAAATAGTTATACAGTCCTTCTGAAATCTGGAAAGTTTTTTTCCATCGATAAATTTCTGCTACTAAGGGACGATTGCTATGCAGTTGGAAAATGTTCTTCATCAAGCAAATCTATACGGTTGAGTTCAGGGGAAAGGAGAACACCACCGCATATCTATTGTCTGAAGAAAGATATTGAATCCATGACCGTCTTCTCTGTAATGAAAATATACTCGAAGGTAGTATTTATAAATTGTCCTCATCTTTCAGTTGATCTCGCCTGCGTTCCACCGAATCGCTGTGAAGTACTTACATGTATTGGAAAAAAATTCTCATGCCAACTTAGACAAATGCGATTGTTTGGAATATTTTCCATAGAAATATTGAGTATTAATTTTCGTACATTTCATTGCATTCAAGTTCGGACAATCAATCCATCCGAATGTATTTTGATATTAATAATCAGTACTCGTTCTTTGTATCCAGTCCATTTCAATTTCAAGAAGATGAATTCATTTACTCAGATGAATTTTCATAAAAACTCGAACGAAAAAAACTTGTTGTAACTGAATATTGGTGGTGGAACTTGATTCCTTTGACCAGAATGAACTGTTAAAAATAATTGATTAGTGTTAAGTATAATGAATTGAATATATGAACTGAACTGTTTCAGTTAAGCTAATCAATTCTCTTTGTAGTTTTTACTCAAAATATTTTGTATTCAATTACATTAAGTTTGACATTTTTTTGCGATGTTTCAAGACATCTTCAACCCTTTTACAATAAATATGAACGAGTGAAAGATTTGAATGTTCAATACATATATTATCAGACCTTATCAGAAATGAATATGTATTTGATGTAATTCGAATACTACTTTCTGTACTGGAGAAAATATATCAATGACTCTGAAACTAACAACGTATTCGTAGTAACGTATTCGATTCAGCGGTGGTGCTCAACCGTAATGGAAATATACAGTTTATTGGGTTCAATTGCAGTGGAGCGTAGCGAGGGATGCACATGGACGTTGAGAAGGATCAATATAAGCATCTACGTACTACACGGACCTCGTGGAATACTTGATGACTGTTAAATAATTATTTAAACTAATTAGAATTGCAAAATCAAACAAGGGGGAAAGGAAATCGAGTTCCGACCTCAAACTCGGTATGCATTCGACTTTGGGAGTATAAACAAGATCCTTATACATTGTGAAGCGAAACTCGGTTTCCAACCCTTGTTAAACAATTATTAAACCAATTAGAATTGCAAAATCAAACTGGGTGAGTAGGAAATCGAGTTCCGACTTGAAACTCGGTATACATTCGACGTTGGAAGTATGAAAAAGATACAAACACATTGCAGAGCGAAACTCGGTTTCTCACCCCTGTTAAACAATTGTGAAACAAATCAGAATTACAAAATCAAACTGGGTGGGAAGGGAATCGAGTTTCGACTTGAATCTCGGTATACATCCGACTTTGGAAGTATGAAGAAGATCCAAACACATTGCAAAGCGAAACTCGGTTTCCTACCCTTGTTAAACAATTATTAAACAAGTCATAATTGCAAAATCGAACTGGGTGGTGAGGAAATCGAATTCTGACTTGGAAGTCGGTATGTATTCGACTTTGGAAGTATAAAGAAGATCCGTATACATTGCAAAGCGAACCGCAGTTTCAGAACCATTGCTGACTCATAGGCCGAATCATGGAACTGAGCCCGCAACAGCTAGCAGTCGATTATGGTAAATTCTGAATGAAGCTGAAACCGGCAGCCGATTGTCATAACTTGTTACACAAAACTTTTCCCAACAATTCAAGGTCCTGAAGCGTTCACTAAGATGCCATTTAATTGATTTTCGGTGTTAAGAAAGCTTCAATAACGGTTAATCAAAGGGTATCACAATCGGCTCCTAGGTTCACGGTTGATGACTCTGAAACTACCAACGGATTCGTAACAACAACTCATTCGTCTCGACAGGAATTCCGAAGCTCAGGAAAGACTTAACGGTTCATTCTCACATTGCGATTTCTTCTAGTCCAACTCAATTCCAGCTTGAAGAACATGGAGTGATTTTTGAGTCTGAGAATCAATGCCTTAATGAATCCGTTGCTACGAATCATATCAGAAATTGATTGAGTGGCTTTCAACAAAGCAGTTTGGCTACGCGAATACTCAATAAAATAATTCTATCAAAAATTACAGCGATTGGCTACCAGCTTCCGGCTGCTAGTTTCAGCTTCATGTGTATGAGAATCTTGTTTATACTCCCAAAGTCGAATGCATACCGAGTTTCAAGTCGAAACTCAATTTCCTCCCCACCTAGTTTGATTTCGCAATTATCATTTGTTAAATAATTGTTCAACGAGGGTAGGAAACCGAGTTTGACTTTGCAATGTGTTTGGATCTTTTGCATACTTCTAAAGTCAAATGTATACCGAGTTTCAAGTCGAAACTCAATTCCCTCCCCACCTAGTTTGATTTTGCAATTATCATTTGTTTAATGATTGTTTAACAAGGGTAGGAAACCGAGTTTGGCTTTGCAATGTGTTTGGATTTTTTTCATACTTCCAAAGTCGAATATATACCGAGTTTCCAGTCGGAACTCGATTTCCTTCCCACCTAGTTTGATTTTGCAATTCTAATTTGTTTAATAATTGTTTAACAAGGGTTGGAAACCGAGTTTCGCTTTACAATGTATAAGGATCTTGTTTATACTCCCAAAGCCGAATGCATACCGAGTTTCAAGTCGGAACTCGATTTCCTTTTCCCCTTGTTTGATTTTGCAATTCTAATTACTTTAAATAATTATTCAACAGTCATCAAGTATTCCACGAGGTCCGTGTAGTACGTAGATGCTTATATTGATCCTTCTCAACGTCCATGTGCATCCCTCGCTACGCTCCTCTGCAATCAAACCCAATGAACTGTATATTTCTATCACGGTTGAGCACCACCGCTGAATCGAGTACGTTACTACGAATACGTTGGTAGTTTCAGAGTCATATTATAATATATCAATATACTTATCCTTGAATTCGTATCGTTATTTTTGTGACAATTTCAAAATTTGAACACTTCAGTGATTGATCATTCCACGGTATTATTTCCACTTTAGATAGACGGAGATGTACTAAATGCTGAAATGTACGGGTACACAAAGTCCTCCAATCCAATCAAGGCCACTCAAGCACTAGAAAAGAAGCCAAATTGTGCAAACTTTTTTCCTAGATTACACAGGGCTACAAAATGAAATTGAGGTGGAGTATCTCTCACCATGGTTGACTTTGATGTCTTTGGGGTCCCTGATTACGATCCCGGTGTCTACATGACTCCACCACGTCAGGATCAAGGTTGAATGAAGGTCGAACACCTTAAATCACGTGACATAATTTATTTGACCCCGGATTCTGGAAGAACGAACGGTTTCACATCCAGATACACCATTGACCTGCCAGTCAGAACAACCTTTGAAGGTCATTTGGCGGTCATATAAAGGCACGATCCTTTCGTTGACTTCTCAGCTGATATCTCCGCTAGGACCAGGTCTCAAACCAGTCTATGGTTCGGGGTTAGCTGGTTACGGATCCAGTATTGTGATCACTTTGTCACGTTAGAATCAAGGTCACATAGAAGGCGAATAGCTCAATTCGAATGATATCATTTTCATGGAATCCCCCACCCCTTCCGTCCTCTTATCCCGCTGTTGTGTGTATATCCGTATATGTAAGTGCTGTGTATGGAATTGTATGTATTTGTTCATTCAAATATATGCTGTGTTCGCGTGCACGTAGTTTTGTGTTAACTCAGGTGAACGCGTGAGTATGTGTGTGTGTGTACATCTATTTGCGGTCATTTTCCAAGGGTTCCTCCGCACTATGGATAAAACTGCGGGTGATGACGCAATTCTGATTCAAAATTTGAGTTCAGACGTTTCATACTGGAATCGTTTCGATCGGATGATTGGATTCCTCAAATGGAAATGTGTAGCGGAGTCGTATACTCAGTGCGAATTGGAAATTCATGTGCGACGTGTTTTTTCGTTGTTGAAAGATCTGCGAAGGGATTTCCTCTTGTGTATATTTGACGAGCCCCTTTTCAAAGACCAACAATAGTCTGACATCATGTTCACATTCCGAACACCTTGATATCTTCTCTCAAAATCTTTCAAGTCTTGGTGGAATCTCTCACCTTGCTCCTCACTGAAGTCCCTCAGATTCTCAGGAAAGTAATCAATGTGAGAATGGAGGAAATGGATCTTCAAATTCATCAAACATCCAATCTCTTGGTAGTTTTCCAACAATCTGTCGATAATATTTCCGTAATCAGAGTCTTTGTTATCTCCTAAGAACTTTTTCTGAATTTCTTCGAAAATACTCCAAGCTGCTCTTTGATTGGATGTCATCCTCATTTCGAATTCATCATCTTTCATCAGTTTCTATATTTGAGGGCCATCGAAAACACCTTCATCGATTCTCGTTTCAGATATATTGGGAAATTTCTCAAATATATACATGGGGGCAACACTCTTAGATGCCTTCATCGCTTTGATAAGCTGTCTACATAAGCCGAGTTTAACATGTGAAGGTGGAGAGATCACTTTGTGACTAGGAATGAGACTCTCTTGAACTATATCCACAGATCCTGGAGTTAATTCTTGCCTAAGTGGCCAGTCTTCCTCGAAGTAGTGTTGGTCGTGGGCACGACTGTCCCACTCTCGAAGAAAACATGGATACTTCGTGTTCCCACTTTGCTGACCCAATAAGATACCAGTTATTTTCGAATCTCCAACTAATTGCCATTTATGAGTACCATACTTCAATTTCTCGAGTAGAAAATGGAGATTATTGTATTTCTCTTCCAAGATCACTGGATGACCAACCGTTATAGGAGCATATGTGTTCCCATTATGAAGTGAGACGGCTCTCAAACTTCTCACTGATGAATCAATAAATAGTCGCCAGTCACTGGCTGCATATTGAACACTTTTATACTCATTTATCAGTCTGTCAACAGCAATGCAATGAACCAAACCTTCTGCTTTAGACGAAAATTTCCAGAAAGGGCGATCTCGATCACGATAGAAACTCACTCGAGTACCTGGGGCTGAACAATTCTTCTCTTTCAATCTAGAAGCTACGAGTTCAGAGATTTCTTTCGGGCGTCCTGCGTCTTGAATCAAGTCACTCAGCTCGCCCTGAGTAAAACCATAGGAATTTCCTGGTTGACCATCTTCTGATTCTTACTATTCATTCAGCTCCTCCGCTGGCTGATTTCCGAATTCTTCAAATGACATTCTTGTATCAGTATCATTAGTTTCGGTTTCAAGACAGATTTCATCAGTAAACATCTGATTTTCATTTTCAACCTGTTCGATGTTGATCAAAACAGCATGAGTCACAGATTGAACAGATGCATAAGATATTTTGGAATTATTCTGTTTGTTGTACCCAGATGTATTGGTCAAGCAGAAATAGCAATCAGTGTCATGATCTTCTGGCTCTTGCCAGATCATAGGAAGAGCAAATATCTGTTTCTTTTTTCCCGTGATTCGCAGGGAGCAAGTGACGCATAATATTTTTAGAGTTCAAGAATTGTCCATTCCACTGAATATCTATATTGAAGCAGGTTTTGTAATGTGTCTTAAGTACATTTGTCAATTGCCTTCCCTGATTCGTGATGATATGTCACCCACAAACAACACAAGAGTTGTTTAATCGCTGATAACACGGTGTCACTGTTGAACTTGTAGCATTTGGCTCCAACAGGGCCAAGTCTTCCAACAAATTAGAGCTGCGGTCGCATGATGACGACGATGGCGGGTCCGCTTGTTTACCATGACCGATCGCCGATACTGGGTTTCCGAGCCCCTGCATTCTACTTTTTTCTGCGCCTGCCATAACGGCTTGAACGCCACCACTCAAGGACTTTGCCAGTGACCTGTTGTCCGCCGTTACTACGTGGAAGTGCCTTGGGGGCAGGCACAAACAATTTTGGTTCACGATATGCTTATTCCTAGCATATTATGTGAGTGATGAGTCATGATGTCTCAGTGACCTAGAAAATAACCCTAATGATCGAATGTAAGTTCTTCCTTTACGGTGAGAATATTCAACAGTTCAATCAGGGTTGCCAGGAGTGGCGATTTTCCCCCACTGTGGGGAATTTTGACCTCCCATAAAGTTAAGGAAGGAAAAGGTGGCGATTTAGGATTTGTGGGGAATTAGTGGGGACTTGGGAAGATATTAATGAAATTTCAGTATTTCTCATTATTTATGTCATTAATTGGTTGAGAATTATATGATTTTGAGGTTGAAATGTTTGAAGGTTATTTTGTGATACACTAGGGTAAGCCACAATAAGCCCGAATACAAACAATCCCGAAGCACAGTGGCTCCATTCGTTCTAAGATGTCCTAAGGCTGGCGTCCCATGGGCGGGAAGAGTGACGGGAAGCGGATCGCGGAACCAATAGATTTTCGGAACTTTTAGTGAATGTTGGATGTAAACAGATAAAACTAGGCATACTTGAAAAGTATTGATACCGCGATCCACTTTCCGTCATTTTTTTCCGTCCATGGAACCCCAGCCTAAGTTGCCTCAACTTGCACCGAACTAATCAATTCATAATATGACTAGAAGAACGAATCAAAAATATTTGAAGCAGGTTGGAGCAACTTAGAACACCTTGGACAGTGATGCTAGTATTCCCTAGAAAAATCTTCAGATTTTTTGGCATTGGTCATTTCTTTTCAAATTGTGAATATGATTGGCCGGTTGTACAAGAAATAACCAATCATCAGATGCTGAAGATTTTTCTAGGGAATACTGGCAACGCTGACCTTAGAACGAACGAAGCTAGTCAACCCGAAGTTCATAATCCCGAATAGCAATTGTCCCGAAACATAACTATACATCACTAGTCGTCAGCAAATCGGAAAAAACATAACCAAATTTTTTCCGGGACTATTGCCATTCGGGATTATGAACTCCGGGTCTACTGTGCTCCGGGATTATTTGTATTCGGGCTTATTGTGGTTCACCATACACTAGGCCGCGAACATGCTATAGGATGTGCTTTTTAAGCTGAGGCAAAACTCGTATACACAAATTTAGATGTGTTAGAGAATGGTGGGCGCCGCCATTTGTAATAAGGAAAAATAAAATCACAGCTTTTTATGAGATGCATGCAGTAGATGCTTGCGACATTCGTGCAGATTGTTTAAATGTCAGTAATGAATTCGTTCCGACGGGATGACTTTAAACCAATCGCATTCACAATTCCTCTCAGAGCGATCTACAAGAAATCTATAAAAGATTGTGAATTGGTTCAATTTTGATTCCACCGGAACGTATTCCGGTCCATGGGAGATTAGCCCGACCGCGATAATCTAGGGAATACTCATTCCAGTATAATATAGCGGGTAGCCCTATTTTGCACCGAAGTTCAGTTATCCCGACAAACGATTGTTCCGAAATTTCTTGTCCTGACTGGTTATATCCCGAAAGTTCAGTATCCCAAGGAACACAAATTAGTCACAGTGACGTCATCGTGATGTCAAATGACGTCCCCATGACCTCACGATGACATCATTAGAAGTCACAATGATGTCATTGAAATGTCATAATGACTACGCGTGTTCCTTGGGATCCCGATTATTTTTAGTCAAATTGTCTGACTGATTTCTTATGGAATCCAAAAAACGAACCAATCATGATTTTTCGGGACAACGACGTGTCGGGATATAACCCGTCGGAATATGATATTTCGGAGCAATCGTTTGTCGGGATGACTGAACTTCGGTGCAAAACAGGGCTACCATTGCAGAGTTCAATGGTATATAGAGCTCAATGTGTCAACGTAGCTGTTGGGTTTGCACCTTTAAGGCCCAAGCACACAAACGCATAATCGTGAAACATAACGCATAAGAACTTATGCAGCCAATCTTAGCAAAGGCATAACGTCTTATGCGTTATGCTTTATGGTTATGCGTTTGTGTGCTTAGGCCTTCATTTTTGTGTCTGGACCTTTAGCCTAATCATGGTTGCGTCTACGTGATTTCTCAAAACAAGATTGTCGATAGACCTGAATTGAACGGGCACGTGGAGGACTGGGATTTACCAATTTTACTTCATCGAATGTTTTGTCCGCTTAATAATTGTATTCCTTATAACCTCATACATTCTTATCAATTCAACAATAATTTCAATAACTGTTGAACTATAACTGCAGTCATCACATGAAAACAGTTTTGAGATTCCAAAAAACGTCAGTATTATATAGGTAAGGCTTCAAATTTTTCTTTCTATCTGATGTTTCCTTCAGATGCTTCCCATTGATGGAAAGTGATGATTGGAATAAATTGCATTTGTGGGTTATGAATAAGAAACTTTGTGCAAAATATTCAAATTCTGTACCAATCAATTGCAATGACGAATTCGTCATTTATTATATAACCTCACTCCCATGAAATTGGAAGTTTTCATTATTATATGTTTTTATGCAGTTCCAACAGACGCTAACATTAACATTGTTACATTATTTCTCTTCGTTTAGAATTTAGGATTCAGTTGCATGTTGAATCTAATCAATACAATTAAATCATGGAACAGTGAATTCCGTTGGTAAACTATAAACAAATCCCTAATAAGACCAGGGTACCCAAGGTACAATAGGAACTTGAAATGCGAATTGAAGCGCCACCAGGGATATCCCCGCGAACTAACGTTCACGCATACAATCATAAGCTCCATATGTACACACACTAATACCAAACATGATTCACTCACACGTCATTAGAGTGTGTACATATAGATAATTACGGTTGCATGCGTGAATGTCAGTTCGCGGGGATATCCCCGGTGGCGCTGTAACTCGTATTTCAAGTTCTTATTGTGCCTTGGGTACTCTAAATAAGACAACCCCTAGCAAGTTCGTGATACGTATCTCTTAGGTATATTTCAGGTATCGATGGGGTTTCGTATCTTTGAGGTATCATAGCAGTATACTTGAAGTATTTATACTCAATTGCAACCTCGATAATACGTTTCATATGATTAAGAATGATACCCCAAGGATACCAGAATGAAACGTAACGTATCAGTATATGATACGGAAATGTAACATTGCTCTCAACAGGGTGTCTGCTGTCTGGAAATTCTACGAGGATTGTTCAACCACAATTTCGCGTTGAATAGAATGACCGGTTAGACGCATAGAATTTCCAGGTGCCCTGGTTAAAAGGTCCAATAGAAACCGATAAAAACCGATTCAAAATTAATCGGAATGAATAGGGTCAATCGGCAAGGCTCAACTACCGATTCAAGATGAATAGGAATTAATTGGAACGTGGTATATACAGGGTGATTCAAAATTCCCGCACTCTTTTTTGTGAGTAGATTCCTGATGAAATTCTAAAACGATTTGTGCTTTTGCACAATGTTCTCCGACGCATAATGTCCGAGATATAATTAATTAAAGTTGACTAATTATGAGGTGGATCCATCGGTCATTCAGGAGCGTCATAACGAAACAAGAGAGGAAGGTGCTTGCAGAGGGCGCTCATACGATCAGCTGATCGTTATAATCGATACGATTTACCAACATACAAATGGGTAAATTTTCTATGTAGAACGATTGAATTCGTCGACACTGTGGAAAAATTGATTATTGTCATGAATTGTTATTACGATATGATGTAGGTGAAAGTTGTAATTTCAGTAATGATTTTTATTACGCAGACAAATGTAAAATAGTGTTATTCCGTAGGGATAGGGATTCAAGTGGGAGAAAAAAGTATAACTACTCGTTTTCAATCAGAATTTTCATGTAAAAGAGAAAACATGAGAATTTTCATTCATCCGATACCCAATTTGAACGGTTTGATCAGTCAGTTTAACACAAGAGATTGGATTCCGAATCCTGTATTCTGATTGGTCGAGAATCAATGTATGTTAGATCAATCCTCAGCCGTTTCAAATGATTCTTCTGAAGAATGTGTTTTCGACTTATCCCAACCACAACATTGAACAATGATGAATTTATTCGAATTCACCCTTTTTACATCATTCGATGATTATAAAGGGTTTATCGAACGTTAATAACTTACTTCAACTTGCAGAATCCATCAATTTTGACGAAAATACAAGGTGTGACATCGTATACGACCCAATCATTGCACTTGATTGACATTGTAATCACATACGGTTTGTTTAGCTTAAATCAACCTTTCGTGATACGAATCAACCAATCAGGTGACAGCTCGGAACAGTTTCATTTAAAGCACATATGACTTCAAAGGGCATATTGTTATTTCAAATGGAAGAAGAATTGTCTTTGAAGATTAACCAAATTCGTCCTTTTTAGGACGAATACATTTTCTAAACGTAGAAACGCGCTCGAACTTGCACACAATTTGAATTAGATTTTGATTTAAACATGAATGATCTTGAGTGATCTCAAGTAAGTTATTGACGTTCGATAAACCCTTTATAATCATCGAATGATGTAAGAAGGGTGAATTCAAATAAATTCATCATTGTTCAATGTTGTGGTTGGGATAAGTCGAAAACACATTCTTCAGAAGAATCATTTGAAACGGCCGAGGATTGATCTAACATACATTGATTCTCGACCAATCAGAATACAGGATTCGGAATCCAATCTCTTGTGTTAAACTTACTAATCGAACCGTTCAAATTGGGTATCGGATGGATGAAAATTCTCATGTTTTCTTTTGTTTATGAAAATTCTGATTGAAAACGAGTAGTATACTTCTTCTCCCACTTGAATCCCTATCCCTACGAAATAACACTATTTTACATTCATCTGCGTAATAAAAATCATTACTGAAATTACAACTTTCACCTACATCATATTGTGATAAGAATTCATGACAATAATCAATTTTTCCACAGTTTCGACGAATTCAATCGTTCTACATAGAAAATTTACCAATTTGTATGTTGGTAAATCGTATCGATTATAACGATCAGCTGATCGTATGAGCGCCCTCTGCGAGCACCTTCCTCTCTTGTTCTGTTATGACGTTCCTGAATGACCGATGGATCCACTTCATAATTAATCAACTTCAATTAATTATATCTCGGGAATTAGGCGTCGGAAAGCATTGTGCAAAAGGACAAATCGTCTTAGAATTCCATCAGGAATCTACTCACAAAAAAGAGTGCGGGAATTTTGAATCACCCTGTATAGGATTGAATCGAGGATTTACCGATAGAAAAATATTTGTTTGATTGGAATTAATATGACTTTCAGTGATCAATCGGTTTGTATGAGAGATATCTGATTGAGAGTTTGAAAATTTCTCCATTCCATGAGGGAAATGGTTTTCATCGGAAATTTCCATGACCTAAAGCTATTTGAACCGATCGTAAATGTTACGTAATAGGAAATTTAATCGGTTTTTATGAAGAATGTCCAATTCGATTAGAGTTCGTACAGATTTGATCAGTCTGTAGGTTTCAATCGGATTATTCCACTATCCGAATTCATGGGGAATAATAGGACCATTTACGGATCTTAAAATTGAATAGGATTGAATGAGAAATATCCAATTCGAATTCAGAATTCCTTTCAGCGGATTAAATCAGCGGTTTCTATCAGGTGATTTCGGTGTATCGGAACCAATGGGGAAATTGTACAAAATTCAAGACTCACTGGGTTTCTATCCAGAATATCCAATTCGATTTGAGTTTGTTTATTTTATTGGTCAATAGGTTTCAATTGGATTATTCGATCATCCCACACTGAAAAAAAAGTGGGTACAGACAACGGTGATATAGTTGATTCAACAGTAGAATACGATTGGATATATCCAACTGAATCTGACTGTTGCCTCAACTACATGCAGTTGAATCAACCATCATGTTGTCAAGTCAACGATTATACTGTCACTCTGACAGTATATTTGTTGAGTTGGCTGTGATATTCAGTTACCCTAACAACAAAATATAATTGATTTTCGATGAAATTTTTTTTTCAGTGCAATTTATGAGAAATAAAAGGGATATTTACGGGATTGAATATTCAATGGCATTGAATGAGAAATGTTCACTTCAATTTTAGACTTTATTCCACCACATTAGCCCTGGTTGAGAAATCCGATAAGATCCGATAGGAACCGATTCAGAATTAATCAGACTGCATAGAATCAATCGGAACAGTTCAATCCCCGATTCAAAATCAATAAGAGTTTATCGGAATCTCTTCTCTATAGGTTTCAATCGGGGATTCACCAATCAAAAATTCTGCATTTTATGGGAATTAATCAGACTTCACATAATCTATTGGTCTGTATAAGAGATATCTGATTGGATGATTGAAATTTTCTTCATTCCATCAGGCAAACGGTTTTTATCGGAAGTTTCCACAATTCCAATCTATTGGAACTGATGGGAAAATTTGTGGAATTGAATGATGAATGGGTTTCTTATGGGAGATTTCTGACTGCATTTAAGGATGCATCGATTTCATTGATCAATGGGTTTCAATTGGATTATTCCAACATCCAAATTTATTGGAAATAATAGGCAAGATCACAGATTCTGAAGTCCTATAGATATGTACCGGCAATAACCGATTCAGTTTTGAAATTTCTTCCATTGCATCAGATCATTGGTTTTTATCGGAATCCCTGGTGACCTTGATGTATTGGAACTGATGGGAAAGTTGCTGGAATAGGAAACTATAATCATAGAATACCAAGAGAATCCAATTAGAAAATATTTCATTGGTATCAATCGGAATTTTTATCAGTGATGGAATATCCATTGGATGCCATTGAAAAATATGTTACTGGTACCAATTATAATTGTAATGATTAATAAAATGCCGATTGAATCGAATTAAAAAATATTGTTTCCGTACGAATTGGAATTCTTATTATTGATAAAATACCTATTGGATGCCATTGAAAAATATTTGACTGGTATCAATTAGAATCTTCATGATTAATAACATACCGATTGAATCCAATTGGAAAATATTGTATTGGCATCAATCGGAATTTTCGTTGGTCATAAAAAACCAAGTGAATGCAATTACACAATATTTCATTGATATCAATCGGAATAATTATTATTGATAAAATATGTATTGGATCCCGTTGGATAATATTTGACTCGTATCAATTAGAATTTTCATAATTGATAAAATACCGATTGAATCCAATTGGAAAATATCGTATTGACATCAATCGCAATTATTCATTCATCATAAAATACTGATTGAATCCAATT
Source organism: Gonatopus flavifemur (assembly GCA_018340375.1). Lineage (NCBI taxonomy): Eukaryota > Metazoa > Arthropoda > Insecta > Hymenoptera > Dryinidae > Gonatopus > Gonatopus flavifemur. The sequence continues at coordinate 7,118,144 of JAFFJZ010000014.1, forward strand.
GGAAAATATTTTCTTGGTCTTCATTGGGATTTTTATTATTAATGAACTCCCATGCCCTCATTAAGACCGATCAATCCCTCATATGTCCAATGGACTATTACCAATTCAATCTCATTACTATAGGACACCCATCCCTGATATAAGACAGTCATTTAGTCCACATCGATAGGAAGCGAACCACGGCATCGAGCGAGCGGATGTTCCAGATCGATCTTGTAGGTTAAGCAACGACAACTGCGGTACAAGGTGGATGGGTGATCACCATGTTAATAACACATAAATGATCGTTTGAATTTATTTCAGCAATAATTTGTCATACGTGAGGATTGAATAAATGATATATGTGTTTGTTTAATTGATATAAAATGCGCGTATATAATGTATATGAACCGTTCGTTGGTTGGATTAACAACCAATAAAATTCAATAAGAAAATCGCGATGCAGGAATCAATTCATTCCAATCATTTTTTTTTATCGGATTTAATCGGATTTTTTCACCAGGGAAAATGCCGATTAAATCCAGTTAAAAATTATTTTATTGGTATCAATGGGAAATTTCCGATGCAGAAACTCAATCCATTCCGATGAAATGTTTTTTTATCGGATTCAATCGGATTTTTTAACCAGGGGAAAGACCGATTGAATCCAATTGAAAATCATCTTATTGGTATCAATAGAAAATTTCCGATGCAGAAACTCAATTCATTCCGATAAAATTTTTTTTTATCGCATTCAATCGGATTGTTTAACCAGGGTGGATTACACTTACAATACAGTAAGACCTCTCAATAAGAACGCAAAAGCCCTCAAGGGGAAGAGTTTTTCCAAGAATCAGGGTGCCCCTACCAACCCTAAATTCGCACTCAATCACTGAGTTTTTGTCTCTCTCTCACATTTTAGGTTGCGACCTCCTAATAAGAACGTTTGCGCTGAAACATTAGAAAACACTTCCTTGCTTTCACTCGCAAAAAGACTCTTTGTTGCGCTGACCTGACGATACATATTGATTACAAAAATAGTTTTTTATTGAAACTATCAAATGATGGTGTGAATATTAAATATGTTCGTGAAAGAGGGATCTGAAGAGTCACGAATTTTTTGTTTTAGCTCCAGGAGTCACCCTTGTTACTCCTAATGAAGACAATTCTTTTTCACTTGAATACATCCCGGACAGCACAACGTACCACTGGAACGTTTACGGAAGGTTTAAAAAAAGTGGGGGAGGTTTTCTGAACGTTCAGAAAACGTCCTAGAGACACATTTTGCTATGAGGGATCCTCTAAGAATTTCTGTCTCATCTCATCGCAGTTTCAAATGATTTTCAAAAAGACCGAAGTATACATATTCATGATTATCAATCAAAAATTTATATTCATATATTTATTATCATTTTCAAGCTTAATCAAAGAGTTTCGTTTTATAAATATTCAAATAATATTGAATGTCATTTAAATGAAGGAAAAAGAGAAGTATTCAATTATGTATAACTTGAAAATACTGAGCTTTTATTTAAATTTTGACTGTTCAACGCTCTGAGACTGAACGTTCTTATTGAGAGGTCACCCACAAATGTAATTTAAGCTCAGAACCAGTAATTGGAGTGGGGGATGGCCCACGAGCGGAAAGCGGGGAAGCGTTCTTATTGCGGGCGTTCTTATTGAGAGGTCTCACTGTACAACACTACGCCAACATTGTGTAATAATATTTTATGCTAATGAATAATTCAATCTGCCGTGATTTTCTGTATCATTATCAGTGAAAATCACTTCCAGAAATCGAATATCCTTTGATTCTTGATGTTATTCTCTGATTCTAATTCACTGAGGATTTGAATTCATTCTTATCAATCATATAAACTTCTGCCCTGAAGCTTCAACTGAATAGTGACTGTGGATGTTTCCAGGGCAACCTGATTCTTTTTCATTTGTAACCTAACCAACCTCATTCTCTCCAATCTGAACTCATCAACGGTTTTGTGTCGTTTTGAATGTACAGAGATGAATATCAAATCAGTGAAACTTTCTTGTTTATGAAGCTTTTGTGATTGATTTCCTGCTGAATTATTCTATTGAGGAAGGACTTTTTCCTGCATTCAATAACACAATGAAACAAAGGAGTTCAGGTGATAGTTGTTCCAATCCCTTTCAATATCCCTGTCATAAAAAATCTTCAGATCTTCGAACCTTATCTTCAAATCTGAGAGAAAAATATCATCATCTACCCTCTGATACCCGAATATGTAGTAGATGCAGGAAAGACATGACTGTACTATCTTCAATGTCACCTTTGTACGATGTCCAATCTGTTCAGATGGATACATGCGAGAATAATTCACTTGAGGTTGTTCCGCTTTATTATTCGATTCATCAAAAAAGTACACAGTATAATTGAGAAAAAAGATAATGGAGGCAACTACGCACGACAGTTGGATACGTTCAAATACAATCCTTCGTCAATTCAAGTTGAATTCAAGGTTCATTCAAGTATTCGTAGTTGAGTCAACCACAAATCTAATTGAATCAAAGAAGTATTGCATTTGAACGTATCCAACTGCCGTGCGTAGTTGAGTCCACTATTTATTCTTCTCAGTGCAGCCCCAAAATGTTCTAATGAGGAGAAAACTGGGATAATTGAGAAATTTCTATTATCTCTTAGGATCAAACATTATTCGAAGAAGAGGATGATGTCCCACACTTTGAAATTAACAAGGAGGAAACTTTTGATATAAATGAAGAAGATTTTTCCGTTCCATCAACAAAAATGTCTGAGAATTTAAATCGAAAGTGTCAAATGAAACATCATGAATCAGGTATTGAAGTTCTCAATCAAATCAAAGAAAAATTCAAACAGGCTTCCAGTTACTCAGAAACGATTTTGCTTCTAACCCTTGCTCCAAAATCATGGGGATGAAGGACATTGGCTACTGAATTCAACGCTTCGGAACGTCAAGCTAGGAAAGCCATACAATTGGTAGCTGAAAACGGGATTCTAACATCACCAAATCCAAAGAAAGGACGAAGGTTATCTTGCGAGATTGGAAATTCCATCATAGCATTTTACTTGGATGATGAAAATAACCGGATATTGCCAGGCATGAAGGATTATGTTCCGATCAAAACTAATGATGAAACGCGTGAACATGTTCAAAAAAGATTGATTTTATGCAATCTTGCCGAATTATATTCTTCATTCAAATTGAAGAATCCTACAGTTGATGTGAGCTTATCGAAATTTTCACAGCTGAGACCTCGCAATTGTGTACTCGCTGGAGCTTCTGGAACTCATACCGTATGCGTGTGTGTTTATCATTAAAACGTGAATTTAATGCTAGATGCCATAAGTTTACAAAAACTAACGTCTGCGACAGATTTCCCCATGACTTCTCACCATGATGATATTAGAATGCTTGTATGTGATAATCCTACTTCTGAATGCTATCTGGACAAGTGTTGAGCGTGTCCTGGAATAGACAATTTCAAGGATTTTCTTCAATCGAATCTTACAGACCAGTACATTGAGAGAGTAGAATATCAAATTTGGCAACAAACTGATCGCAGCACTTTGGAAACTGAAATAGCAGACGCAGGAGATTTCGTGGAGGATCTCTGTGAACGGTTACATAAGTTGAAATCTCACGCTTTTATAGCAAAGGAGCCATCGTCCTTTCTTAAGGATCTCAAGGATAATTTGAAGGCCGGAGAATTCATAGTTACATGTAATTTTGCTGAAAACTATGCATTTATTGCTCAGAATGCTATCCAATCGTTGGAATAACAACCCAGTTACCATTTTTACAACAGTAATTTATTACAGAACAGATGAGTTAAAACATCGCAGTATAGCGATTTTGTCTGATAATCTGACTCATGATACGGTAGTTGTTTATGAATTTCCAAAAATATTACAAAGTATTTGCAAGCTAATTTTGAATGTGAAGAAATCTTCTACTTCACTGATGGAGCATCGCAACATTTTAAAAATAAATATAATTTTGCAAATCTTCTATATCATGAGCATGATTTTGGAATTGCGGCTGAGTGGCATTTTCATGCAAGTGCACGTGGCAAAGGACCTTGCGACGGTATTGGTGGAAATTTGAAGAGACTTGCAGCACGTGCAAGTCTGCAAGCATCATCGAATGAAAATCAAATTTTGACTGCGGATGCTCTTCATCAGTGGGCTAAAGAACATTTGAAAGGAACTGTAATTTTTTTCAGTCCAAAGAGTACTCATATAGAGGCTACGAAAGCAATTGAAAAACGATTTGCATCTGCAAAAACGATAGCAGGAACTCTCAAATACCATTGTGTGATACCTATGGAACATTCATCGTTTATTCTTAAAACTCACTCTTCGGCAGTGCAATATGATATATTCCCGAAGACCCGAAGAAGGCATAAAAATTAGAGTATAGGAACAACCTTTCAGAAGGATCAGAAGATTGATAATTATAAATACTGCAAATTGTTTAATATCATTCTGTACATTTATGTAGCAATAATTCAATTTTGTGAATAATCAGAGTACTATAACTTGTACAAAGAAAGTAACTACTTACAGCTACTTTCACCAGTTACAGTAGCCGCGTTTCCATAAAAATTGATTATCAATAAAGAGAAATCTAATGGGTCCAAGATGACAAATTGGTATGACTAATTATTACAATAATGTTCTAATAAAGTATGACGTGTTTTTTCCAACCGTGTGTCGTGAATCAATTATTCATTTGAAAGGGGTAATCTAGATGGTTGTATTGAGCAATGTGGTAGGCAAAATTGAGAAAATAGATTTGATAATTATTTTTTTCATAAAACAATAAACTGAAAATCGATGGTGTGACCGTCACGTACTCAAGGTACGATACGTACACACTTGAAACTCTGTACCTTGGGGAAATTTCTTCGTCCCATTCTTGAACCTGTATAATTTTGAAGCTAAGGAATCAAGCTTTCGATTTATCAAGGTTTCATCAATATCAAAAGGGGCGCAGTGACCGAAAAATGCAAAAATACTTTTAAAAATCGAATTTCTAGGTGAAATATTCCTTCTGCATGAATGAAAGTATTTTTATCGTAAAATTTAGAAAAAATTCTAACAATATCAATGATAACATATTTTCATTAGATGGAATTGATGAGGGTGATGATTTTCCGAAAAAACGCAGATCAAAAAAATCTTGAAATTTCAAACCCTGAAAACCACGAAAACCTGACTTCCTAGAAACCTGGTGTTAACACAATTTGAAGAGGGTCACTAGTACAACAAATTCGTGGAATTTCATCAACATTGATGAGATCAAAATTTTCAGGTGGGAACACTTGGCGAATTTTACCCCATAAATGAAATCTGAATTCAATTATCAAGGATCGAAAACTGCATTTACAATTGTGCATGGACAACGTATCAAATGAAAAAAAAATTCAGGACAGTGTATGTGTATCAACTCAATGGAACTCTCGTGTCTAAAAGATATCTTTTAGATACGGAATGTGTTTGGAAGATATCTCCTGGAGATGGAAGTCTTATTGGGGAGTTACTAGTATAACGCTGATTTCTTTCCATGGTATACGGAATTTCTAACTGTAGCAAATATGATAAAAACTTGCCTACGTTATGAAGTACCCATCGGATACATTCCGTATAATTGATTAGTGATTTCAATAGAAACTTTTGAAGTTCATTGGACAGAGTATTCATGAATGTTTGAAGTTACGTCATTTCATCGATAATTTTGATAATTCCATTGAACTGTATCAAGATAATTCACAGGCTATTTGAACATGGCATCAAAACAACAACAGCAAATAATGGAATGTCTTTTATCTCACAATATTTTCCACATCATCATCTGATAACTTCATAATTTTTCAAGACGCTGTGGTTGAGATTACATTGTTGTTGAAAAAAAATTAATTCATCATTCGAATCTTAATCTAATCACACATTGATTCCACATATCAACGAGTCAGCCAATGTATCATATAGATTTCCAGTATTAATACTTAGAACAGTCAATTTTCATTGATATAGAACAATGACATTTGAAAGGAATATAATTTGAACTGGAAATTATTTTCAAGGTTGCTGTGTGTTGAATTCTGTGAAAGCAACATTACCCAATGAGGCAGATAGGTATGGCAATAATCTCAATGAACCACTCTGTCAAAATTCACGTTGATTTATATCGGTCATCTACAGTATTGATGAGGGAAGAAATTTGTTTGTAAGGTTTTTGAATGTCACGCATTTTTCGAACACACTTGTGAATGAAATTTTCAATTCTCACTAATTCCATCGAGGGTTCATCCATGAGTGGCCGAATTTTCAATTTTTGTCATGCACTGAGAGGAAAAATAAGAAATCAGAATTTGGAGACAGGAAAATTTTTGATCCCCCGGAACGATCACAAAGCTTCCCTCTAACGAGAAAAGCAGAATCTTGAATCAAGAAGATATTGAATTGACTTAGTCCAATCCGATATTTTTTCGAGTCAAGAAAACTTTCTTCAGAAGATGGAAAAATTCACTCAGTTCAAAGTCATATAGCGTGATATGGAAAAAAAATTTTTGCCACAAATACACACCTTCTTGAGATGAGAGGAAATATATTCTTAGAACAAAAGAATATGTTCTTGGGAATAAGCCAATTTTTTCTTCAGTTTATTACATTACACATCGATGTATTATTCCCGCAACTGAGATTCAATTTACATAGAATCAAAATGTGAATGGATTGTTTAGTTACATGATAAGAAATTCCGCCAATTACATGTAATGAAAATCTTATCCAGAAATTGTTGATTGCCTACAATATATTCCTCATAATCGGTATAATATTCATATAACATAAATCAACGTCGTTATCCATCAGTACTCAATTCTGTAATCAATTCTCTCTGGTAGGAACCGTGTTTACACATTGGATGGAATCCAACCATTTTTCCCAGATGTGGCGCTGGTTCTAAGAGGACAAGAACTGTATTCTTTATTTCTCTATTCTCAAATATGACTGGTTCTAAATATCTCTATTCTCACAAATTCTTTTATGTATAGATGTTTTTCGTTTGATGTATAAAAGAATAGAGATTTGTGAAAGAGAAATTTGTAGAAATAGAGATATTGAGGATTAGTCACATCTGGGAATAGACTCATTTGAGAATAGAGGGATGAAGAATAGATTCCTTGTTCTGCCCTGGTTCTTGGCTAGTTTGGTGATCCGTACTTACATCTATGCAATCAATTACGTAGGTGTACAGAGATAAACAAGTTTACCAGTGCACAGTGGTTCTCTTCAGAAATCTGGGTATGAGGGTTTTTGTGGTCGCTGAATTCGAATATGACACTATTTTTTGGGAAATCAGAATGGCGGATCAAAAATGGTGGGAAACAATTCGAAATATGAAATAAAATGCACATTTCTTCACAAATTCGCAAATCCAAGGGGGTTTTCTCAATAAATAATTATAAAACAACAGTAAACATTCGAAAAAAATATTGTTTTCATTCATAAATTGTGACATTTGCGTATATTATTAGAAAAAATCGTTCTCCTTCGAATCATCGGAATCATAATTAGATGACGAATCAGTGTTAGACGAAATATCATCTTCATCATTATCTAATCCAACATCAGATGTCTGAATCACAAGTTGTACTGCTTCCGACGATAACGCCTTGATTTTTTTAGTTGGTAGCTTCTTGAGACTGGATATATATGGGTCAGATGTCATCATAAGGCGGAGAAAAATATCTTGCATCGTTTTGACTCGACTGCATTTCCGTACGAACTCAGCTCTAAACTTGCGAATATATTTATTACACGATCCTTGTGTCTCTTCAGACATCTGTCCAATTGATAATAACGCAGATGCTATAATTTGTCCACCGTGAATCAGGATTTTGTGTACAGAGGTTGGCATGTAGAACCAAGGATATAATTGAACGAATTTCTTCGCAGTTTCTAAAGCGTATGCTTTAAATTGAACAACGTCAATTTCTTAATCGCTTGAAATTACCTGTAACAGAATGTGAAATCTCTCAATCAATTCCTCATCCCTTCCGTTATCAAGGAAGAAATAGAAGAGTTTCCAAAGAATCGTCGAGCAGTGTTTCCGCCGTTCGTGCTTCCAGAACCAGGCTTCGGTTGATCCACAATAAGTCCCAGTTGTTGCCGAAATCCCAATTGAATATTTTTCTTTCAAGTTGCGACTTTGTTCTTCTCTTCAGCAGAACGCGCTTTCCACTTTTTTATGTCCAACTTGTATGATATATGTGAACAGCATTCAAAAAATCGTATCCAAGCATGAAGAGAAGAAATCCCAAACTTCAAATTTTCTTCGGTAATTTTCCTTTCAAGCATTGCATCATTGAAATCTTTCGACGTTGCCTGGCATAAGTAACAACGTTGAGCAGACGTGGTGTTTGTCAATGCGTTGCAAACCATACCGTCAACCATGGTAAATGCAAGTGCGTATGAAACCGTTATATGCTTCCCATCCATATTTATTTATATATTTCAAACTCGTGGCATCAATGCAGTTGCAGTTAGATGCGGCCAAGTCAAGGTGATTTTGAAAGGTGATAACATATACTGTAAGATTATTGAAAGCTAACCGCAGAATTAGGCAGACTTATGTACTTTTCACATGTGGTTTCCCAGAATTTTAAATGATTTTCACTCCATTTCCTCAATTTATTCATGGGCAAATATTCAGTATAAGATATTGTAAAATCTTATATGTTATTATATTCTATGATTATACAAACGATCACGAGGAGAACCCATTTTGGATGGTTATAATCTACAATGCACACAACTTCTTACGACAATATCAGCACCCATATAAAAATCTTCAGGCTCCGCCAATGCTGACGACGGAATATAGCTAGACGCAAGGCTGCCAGCCAAAGCTGGGCAATCTATGTAGGGACAAGGAGGGTTGACAATGGTCTAAACATTGTACCAATATGGGAAGTCATAAATCGACTTCATTGATCCATCATTGATCATTGGCTGCGCCACGCTTGGCCCATCCTTCAACCAATATTGCTTGAAGGAAAAAGCATGCTTTCAACAGAGGCTCTCTAGGGCTTGGTGGGACACTGCTCCAAGCATTAGGCAACTCTGAATGACAATGGATTCTCATGTTGCACCAAGCATGGGTCGTAGCTTGGTCCAGCTTGGGCAATAGCTTGGCTCAGCTTGGGCGATGGCCTCGTTCAGTTCAGGCGTTAGCTTGACTCGACTTGAGTAATAGCTTGGCTAAGAGTGAAACTTCCTTTTCAAACAGCAAATTACAATAACTCTCACCAGAGTGATGCTTGTTTCCTGCGAGTGGCGAACCAAGCATTCAATCAATATATAAGTCTCCTTTGAAGATTCCATGACAGAAATAATTCTTCATCTGTTTCCAGACCCGCCTACTTCTACGCCAGGACCACCGGATTTACGTCATTCATTAGTTTAAACTAATCAGAAAAATTACATGTTGAAATTCTCTGACATTCATTTCGTTCAATCGGAATGATAGAATGGATTTTTTATTTTATTTTCAATTACAATAAAAAATAAAAGTGACCATTGGCATGAGATGGGCGCAACCCTGCTGCAAGATTGCTACAGCGTTGGCTCATCCTTGGCGAACAAATTTTTGTATGGTCTGCCATTGACGGCATATGCTATCACAACCCTGTTTCCAGTGTTGGGTCTTGATTGTGGAAACAAATGGGCTGAGGCTGAAATGATGTTATCATTTCAGAGTTGCGCCATGCCTGGTAGCCTAGGCTCGGCCCATCTTGGTGAGCCTTGCGGCAACCTAGCGCCCATGGTCAATTTTTACCTGGGCAACGCAATATTTTGCACTCTCACTGCCGGATTACAACACTGTTGCATGTGAGTCAGTTTTGAACTAAGTTATACAGAAAAATACAAAAAATGTGTCTTTTATACTTACGTATTATAACTTTACGATGATAAACGTAAATAACTATAAACATAAAAATTCCAAATTGGGGAATTCATTTTTTTTACTTTTCGCCACGTTTTCGACGTTTGGAACCACTGCGCAGTAGCCCTCAGCTAGAACAGCTCATTCTCCGCTCTAACAAAAATCTTCGTAGTACATGTAAATTTTCAATATCCAAATATTAGAATGGAAGGGACAAGGATGAATATTTTGCGGGAAGGGAAATGTGGATGACATAGGCTGAAAGAAAAGATGGGTTGTAAAAGTGTCCTGGTGGGAACGTTCCACTGAAAATTACTGAATTTTCCAGAGATTTTCACTGAACAGGTTTTTTGGAGAATTTCCAAGATGTTCGTAGTTTTCAGGAAGTTTTATTGATTTTCAGAAGATTCCAAAGTTTTTCAGAGATATCGATAGATATTCAAAAACATTTTCAGTGGAAATACGTGCCCAATAAGCAAGAGATTTTCAGATTTTGAAATATTTTGGTAAGTTTTCAGAGTTTTCAAATGAGATTTGGAGTTTTTTGCAGTGAAATTCTGATGAATTTTCAGAGATTTTCAGATGAATCTACAGAATGGTGGGAGATTTCACTGCGATAGTTATATTTTCTCATTATGATACCTTGAAACTCACTGTCACAGCTGTCAAATTCTGATATCGCTATGACAACCCTGGTAAAAACGAAGTGTAACAAAATACATTTGCGATGCATTCCACGGCGCGAAACACCACTCCGGGTACATTCGGATGAACCTCGCATTGCACTGTAACTACAGTGTAACACTTTATTTTCACCAAGGAACAAACAAATTGTTAAGTATCATTCAGCATTTTCTGGAACGGTTTGATGACAGTATCTTAATGGGGTATTCTGGTCTAGAATTTTGGAAAAGCCGATGTTTTTCTTTTTGCATATTTTTATAGTTCAGACTTTTAGGAACATGTTTTCCGGAGGGTTTCATGAGAAAATGTGAATATAATATACCATTGTAACACTTACAATGTAAAAAGTCCAATTGAATGTCGCTGCATCTTACTTGAAAAATTGACCGCAATTCAGTCTTCCCCACTGTGTCACTATTTGTTTTCAGCGCTTAGTTTCAGATGAAACAGGACTGGTTTCGGCTGCATCTTGAAATGAACTTATATGCAGAATCGAAGCAAGTTCCACTCTTCACTTCATAGACTTTTTGAAATTGTGCTCGAATCTTCAAACGCGTTTTTCTGGAAACTACTTTTTTCGAAACGGTGTGCATGGTATCTAAGGTTCTACTCAATCGATTTACTCGAAATTTGGTACCGAGCTCATTTATACATTGCAGTATCGTACTGCGAGGAAGTTTTTGAAGAAATCTGTTTGTTTTTTTTTCTAAAAATCCCGAAACGCCCAAAAACAGGAGAAAAAACGTCATTGTTTCTCCAAACCGCCGCCATTTTGTGAGAAAAATTTTACACCAAAAAAACTTCTCGTAGTGCGATAACCACTAGGTGGACTGGAATCCTGCACACCAGGTCACGACAATTTTTTATGAGCCCTTACTCTGCCGGTCTGCAGATTTTCCAATTTTGGTTTTTTCTCTAATATTCCTAATGTTTCTAATTTTGAATTGTCAATAAATAACTAGTGGAGGAATTGATGCTGATAATATTTATTGGATTCTTTTTATGGCGTCCGAAAAAACTTCTAAAATCCGCACTTCTAAACCAGCATACCCCCTTGAGGAATGAATTTGTTGGTTTCTGTTAGTGGAATTAGTGATACCTCAAAGTGCTGGAACGGAAAAAATGTCTATTGGAAGACCACGGAGTTTTGCCACAGGATTTACGAGAATCTATTGAAACATATTGGATATTTTCAATATGGTGAGGAGTGTTCGAATGAACTCAATTTCAATCTCAAATCATCCATGCGATAAATTTTTTTTCATTTCATATTCGGCAATGAAATCATCTTTTTGGTTTTATGTTCCAGATCACATTTAATCCTCGGGAAGAAATCATTAGATCTGATCCGATCTGATCTGATCTAATCAGACCCAAATCGTTAGAACTGATCAAATCTAGATTTTGGTCAGATCTGAACAGAATTAACTAGATGTGAACAGAGCTGACCAGATCTGAATAGATTCACATAGATGTACATAGATCTAAATGATGCATGGTGAATATTATTAGATCTGATCAGATTTCAACGCATCTACGACCGATTGAAGATGACCAAAACTTCTTATTCATTAAAGTTACAGATATTATTGATATATAGATATGATATTGATATATATATCATGGTATTAGGGTTAGGGACTATATACGTAAAGGCCACAATTGATTGAAAACAGTTTTGTGAAAGATACAAAACTGAATTATGTATATATATATATATATATATATATATATACATTCTTCAATGAACGTGTGAGAGAATTAAATTTATCTAAAAACATTGAAGGATTATAATAGTGTTCTGATTGAAATGGTTTATCCTTTATCATTGCTAGTTAAGTTCGTTTAGTGGCGTACCAAGTTACTCAGGATTTCGGATACGCTATTCCCAGTTATAGAACTAAATTGGATGGTTTGGTATAAGTTGAAACAACTTGGGCTACATAACCAATAAGAACAGGTTATCAAAATGACATCAAATGGATATAAAAATGATCTTGGTTTCAACTAAAAATTGATCAGAGTGACGTCAATTTGACGACATCTTGATTGAGTTGTTCTCATAGGGTGGGACGAATGAACCTATCGATCCGTTATATAAGCACTCATAGATGAGTGTGCAAATATGTGGGTATTCCGATCCATCATGTCTGAGGAAGGTGATGCCCAATGAACATTATGAGGACGAGGACTTGAAGACAACTGGAGGAGTTCTTAAAGAGATCTTTATGTCACCCAATGCGTCGGTTTAGGAGATCCTGTGGAGGTCTTGTTTCAGATCACTTTATGTTATCCTCAAGAGAACATTTATGACATAAAGATAACATAAAGTGGTCTCAAACAAGAGCTCTATAAGATCTCCTAAATCGACGCATTGGATGACATGAAGATCTCTTTAAGAGCTCCTCCAGTTGTCTCCAAGTCCTCGTCCTCATAATGTTCATTGGGTGGAGTAAGAATACTTCGACGTACCCGCTCATTTCACCAACACAGCTCAATTTGCAGGCATAGAGATAATCAAATAGAGGGGGCAGCAGAAGTTAATCGTGTGATCGCAATACATAGAGAGGAAAGACAAGGGTACAAGAGTGTTACTATCTTCCATTCAATCGGTCATTATGTGGAAATTAGTGACATTCTGACACTCTCTTGTCTTCTCTTTGCTCGAGTGAAAATGATTGAGCCTGATCGGATCCCATCAGATCCACTTGGGTCCAAATTGAATTATGTGTCGAATTTTTTAGAAAGATTCAGAGAGATTCATCATCATGAATCATCATCATTGATGAAATCCTCCAACCCTGTCTATTATCCGCTAACCGCTTAATTTCTGCATATCTACGGCAACCCTTATCTTGTATAATTTGCTTCATATAACTCAATCTAGGTCTACCTCTTCGAGTTCTACCATTCATTTTTCCTTCCAATATTGTTTTCGATGAGCTATCATGCCTTGATGTGTGTCCTATCAGATTACTTCTTCTTTTCACGACCTGTCTCAAGAAACTTCTTTTCATTGACCTTCTCAAGTACTTCTTCATTTCTTACTTTTTCTATCCACTTTATTCTAAGCATCTTTCTATAACACCACATTTCAAAAGCTTCAAGTCTTCGTTGGTCCGTTTTTCCAATTGCGCGAGTTTCGCAACCATACAATGCCGTGCTCCAAACGTAACTCTTCAAGAATTTCTTGCTTACTGCTAAGCTGATATTCTTCGAACATAGTAACTGTTTTTCCTTGTGGAAAGCCTGTTTCCCTTGTGCTATTCTCGCTCTTATATCCCTTTCGCTCCTACCGTTTTCTGTAATTATGCTTCCTAGATATTCAAATTCCTTGACTTGCTGAATTGTCTCTGCATCTATTTTGATTTTCGTTCTTCTTGATGTTTTCGCTGTTGTACAAAGCATGAATTTCCTTTTGTCGTCATTTATATTCATACAATATTTGTCTAGTCAAATTTTTTTCATGGTTTCGAGAATATTTTCTAACTCAGCACGACTCGTAGCTAATATAGCTATGTCGTCCGCAAATCTCAACATGCTTACATTTTCACCTTGAATCTGTAATTTCAACGGCACTTGCTCCTTCACTTCGTTCATTGCTTCTTCTATATACAAATTGGAACTCAGTGGCGATACTGAGCATCCTTGTCTCACCCCTCTTCTAATTTGTGCTTCTCCTTTTTGACCCTCTACTTCTATTATTGCGGTTTGATTCTTATATAATTCATGTATTATTTTCCTATCCCTGAAATTAATTCCCACCTTTTTCAAAATCGTAAACATCTTCTCCCAATCAACATTATCCAATGCTTTTTGTATATCTACAAAACCTATATACACTGACTTTTTTAACTCTAGACTTTTCTCTACTACTGTTCTCAGTGCTAATATTGCTTCTCGCGTTCCCCTATTTTTCCTAAAACCGAACTGATCTTCTGCTAATCTACTCTCTATTTTATTCTCTATTCTCCTGTATATGATTTTTGTCAGTATTTTCGAGGCATGTGAAGTTAAACTAATCGTTCTGTAGTTCTCGCATTTGTCCGCTCCTTGTTTTTTTGGAAAGGCGACAATTTTATTCTTCTGGAAATCTTTCGGTACTTCGCCTATTTCGTACATATCTCTGACCAATTCAAACAGTGCGCCACGAGTTCTCTGACTGGAGGCTTTGATAAGGTCCGCACTTATGCCATCTATTCCTGGCGCTTTATTATTTTTCAATTCTTTCAAAGCCCTGTCGAATTCTGATCTCAAAATTGAATCTCCCAATTCTTCTTCATCGACATCTTTCTCCCTCTCTAAGAATCCTATATCATCTCTTCCTTCATACAGATCTTCTAAATGATCAATCCATTGTTCTATTTTTTCCTCCGTTCTTATCAATTGTCTCCCTAGAGGATTCTTGAGCTTACTGCTTCTAGATTTCATTTGTCCAAAAAATCTCTCAACAATCCTATATGTCTCATCAATTTTTCCTAAATGTAATCTTACTCCTATATCTTGACATTCCCCCTCCAACCATTGTTCTTTTGCTTTCCTTGATTCTCTGATTATTTTATTCCTCAGTGTCTTGTATGTCTGCTGATCTTGTTCACTATTCTTATCCTTGTATTTCCTCCTTTCATTAATTAAATCGAGAATTTCTTCTGTTATCCATGGTTTCTTGGGCTCTATCCCATCGTTCTCCAAAATTTTATCTGCACATTGCTCTATGTTCCCCTTCATATTTGTCCATTTACTCTCTATTTCCAAGTCTTTCTCTTGTCGATCCTTCAATTTTTCGTCCAACATCACTTTGAATGCCTCTTGTGTTTTTCCTTGTTTGAGATTCTTCAAATTCCATCTTTTTTGCATTTTCCTTTTCTCCTTCAGAGCTTTGAATTTCGGAGAACATTTCATCAGCAACATATTGTGATCACTATCTATATCCGCGCATGGACAAGTTTTACAGCTTTTCACTTGGTTTCTAAATCTTTGTTTTACTAATATGTAATCAATTTGATATCTTGCTGTATCTCCTGGCATTTTCCAAGTATAGATCCTTCTTGGATGATTTTTGAATAATGTGTTGGTAATAACTATTTTATGACTCTCACAGAATTAGATCAAACGTTGTCCTCTTTCATTTCTTTTTCCCAACGTGAAATCTCCTATTATGTTGGCCTCTCCTCCTTGCCCTACTACCGCATTCCAGTCACCTATGATCATCAAATTTTCTTCTCCCTTCACATATTCTATCACTTCTACTATTTCATCGTAAGTTTTTTCGATATCCTCCTCTGAGTATGCAGATGTGGGCATGTATACTTGGACTATAACAGTGTCTACCGGTTTCGTTTCAACTCTGACCATCATTACGCGTTCGCTATGTTGCAAATAATTTTCTATCCTATTCCCTACCCTCTTATGCATTATAATTCCCACATCTGCTTGACCATTCTTTGATCCTGTGTGAATGATTCTATAATCCCCACCCCAGAAATCCCCTTCTTGCGGCCATCTCATTTCACTAATTCCCATTACATCGATACTCAACCTCTTCATTTCCAGTTTCAAATTTGTAATTTTCCTGCTTGCCTCAGTGATCTAACATTCCACGCTCTGACTCGAAGAATGTTCTCTTTCTTCCCTATGTTCTTTGGTTTTCTATTTTGTTTGAACGGGAGGCTTTTTTACCTCCGGAATACTTTACCCGAGAGGACGCCATCATGTTGTTGTTGTTGCCTTTTTTTTCAATAAATCAAAATTTAAAATTCCAGGTTTGGAGAAAAGATCTCATTTCCTCGGGAATATTGAAAGATGTCAAGGAAGGTAGTTTCCCCTTGCTTTCCCTCCGTTTCTGCCGATGTTGCTGGCGTTGGGATGATTCAGTTTCTTTCAGTTTGTATTCTCCCTCTCGAGTAGTTTATTCCACCCGAAAAAGAGCCCCAAATCTGAGATACTCATCCTCCCCACCACGTAAAGGAAGCAGATACTACCAAGGATGGATAAAAAGGATATCAAGGACAGGTATCAAGAATATCCCCCTTGAAGACCCGCAATCATCCCACGGGGAGGTCAGAGAGATTAAGGAGCAAATAAATTGGATGGAATTTTTGGTTCAAGATTTCAGAGGCATTCAGGGAATTCCATAGAGATTTGGAGACAGGAGAGTTGGGGAAAATTGTGCGTTGAACTTTTCAGAGGGATTCAGAGAGATTCGGAGGAGTTCAGGGAAATTCAGAGAGAAGTAAATTGAGTAAAAGTTTTGTTCCGAAATTCAAAGGGATTCCGGGAGTTTCGGGGAGATTCAGAGTGAGGTGAAGTATGGAAAATTGGGCGACGGATTTTTTAGAGGGATTCGGAGAAATTTAGGAAGATTCAGAGAGAAATATGGATCAAATTTTTGGTTGAAGATTTCAAAGGTAGCAAGTTTCAGAGACATTCAGACCCCAGTGGAAATGGGAACGTAAGAAGGGTATAAAGCGACGTGGAAGAGGAAGTTGGAAAGTATCCAAGCGTGGAAAAAGCGGAAATTGGAACATTTTACGCTTTATTTGTTCCAATCTCCGCTTGCAGCGAGCGGAAATTTTCACCAGGGGAGACAGGTGAATATAAGAAAGAATCGTGCATTGAACTTCTCAGAAAGATTCAAAGGAATTCAGGGGAGAATAAATTCGGTGGAATTTTGTGTTCAAGATTTCACACAGTAAAAAATTTGTCTTCATTGTGTAAAGTGTTGAAATTTGTGTGTAGAATATTGAACATTCTACACATAAATGCTCACACTTCACACAATGACGATAAATTTTTCACTGTGCAGGGGCTTTCAGGTAGTTTAGGAGAGATACAGATACACACGGAGAAAAATATAAGAGATTGATTACCATTCGCTCCGGTTCTCATCGCGGCTTCAGAATAGGAGTTGAGAGATGACTCGCGGTTTGGTGATCGTTCTTATGTTACTCTACCGTTTCCATGGTGATGTAAATGGTTTGTCACATTCAATCTGATCTTGGATAGTCTTATCGCAATTCTGGAACATCTGTCTCACTACTGAATTACTATTCTTTTTAGTAACCGTTACCGTATACTTTCATCAGTGCAGATGACTTGTTCCTCCCTGTTTCTGTACAGATTTTGTCATTTCAGCCTGTTTCTGTCTGGCATTTCCGACGGGACCGAATTAGGAAAACTTGTGTGGTGTATTTTTCAGAGGGATTCAGAGGAATTCAGAAGAATTCACTCAAATTCAGAGGGAGCTTTGAATTCTGAATAAATTAATGAATTAAAAACAATTCAGAAAGATTCCGGAAAATTTCGGAATCTCTATTGGAGAAATTCCGAGAGAATCACAGTAAATTGGAGATATTCAAGATGTATCACTATCTGACAAGTCTCTACCTCCCTCTAAATCGTTCTGGAATCACTCTGAATCTCTCTGGAAAATGTCCCAAAATATAGAGATTCAGAGGGATTTTTTTTACCAAAGAATGGTACTGATGGAAAATTTTGTTCCGATTTTTTCTCTCTCAAACAACACAGTGAATCAAAGATTTTTCACATGAAGGGCATAATTTCATCTTGAGAGTTTAGTCAACTCGAATGAGTTTGAGTATGCCAGCAAAATTCCTAAGATATTCAAAAATTATTCTTCCAAATAAATTTCAGCCAACAGTCTTTGTTTTTTCAAAGCTAGCTTGAAGAAGATTTTTCAAGTGTCGAACATATTCTTTTGACATGTTTTTCAGCAATCTCCCTCAAAATGTCCTCCAGAAAATGGAAACCATCGTATAAGATTTCTCTCAGGAATCTCCCAAAAGATCTTCCTTCGAAATTTCAAAATTTCGCTTGTCTAAATCTTGACTTGTGAATGGACAAAAATAATGTTCTAAATATTACTACTTTTTGTACTTGAGTAACAGTATAAGTCAAATAGTGTAATTTTTACAATACTGTGTACTAAAAATTCATGCTCAATGATTTGAAAAATCATTCACTTTGGCGGAACATCACATCATAAAGCATGAATTTTCACCACACTGTGTTGTAAAAATTATATGATCTCACTTATGCTGCTGATTTAGTGCAAAATTCAGTAATATCTAAATACAAAAATCCAAAAACACATTCTGAAGGAAAATTTCACTGCATTCAGAATTTCGAGGGGGTACACAGGACATGCTTCATTTGAAAAAAAAAAGATATGAAATCAATATGAGCGACCGAGTACATTGGTTATCCAAAGGATATGTGAGAGATTTGTGGTATATTGTGACTTCACTTTGTTTAAATTGTGTTGAAGGTGATTTATGATTTTCAAGGAAGCATTATTGTATCAAAAAAATAAGTAAAACAAGCGTATCGTTCTGCTCGTATATATAGATACCAAAAAGTGAAAAAAAGTAGAATTCCACGAAACATACAAATGTCTCACAAAAACCCCCTAAAAACTCCAACACAGTAAAAAATAACGTCAAATCCCAAAAATCATACAAACGTTTCACAATAACACTTGAAAAAAAATCCTTGAAAAACATACTTCACTCTTTCCGGAAGTTTACTTGATGTAACAAATATACCATGAACAAAAAAGATGTGAAAGGCAACCCTGTTTCGGAATTCGCGTCAACCAGGAACACTTGGCGTGGCCGAAGAAGATTTTATGAAATTATATCATTCGAATTTCTTGTTTAATGTTCTATAGGAATTCATTTGGATATCATAAAGGCTGAAAACTTCTACC
The DNA here is from genome assembly GCA_018340375.1 of Gonatopus flavifemur. Classification (NCBI taxonomy): domain Eukaryota; kingdom Metazoa; phylum Arthropoda; class Insecta; order Hymenoptera; family Dryinidae; genus Gonatopus; species Gonatopus flavifemur. Next base: position 7,137,503 of record JAFFJZ010000014.1, read on the forward strand.
ATCGGCCACGCCAAGTGTTCCTGGTTGACGCGAATTCCGAAACAGGGTTGCGTTCCACATCTTTTTTGTTAATGGTATATTTGTTATATCAAGTAATCTTACGGAAAGAGTGAAGTATTTTTTTTCAAGTGTTATTGTAAAACGTTTGTATGGTTTTTGGGATTTGACGTTATTTTTTACTTTGTTGGAGTTTTTAGGGGTTTTTGTGAGACATTTGTATGTTTTGTGGAATTTTACTTTTTTTTCACGTTTTAGTATCTATATATACGAGCAGAACGATACGCTTGTTCTATTCATTTTTTTAATACAATAATGCTTTTTTGAAAATCATCAATTACCTTCAATACAGTTTAAACAAACTGAAGTTACAATATACCAAAAATCTTTCACATATCCTTTGGATAACCAATGTACTTGGTTGCTCATATTGATTTCATATCTTTTTTTTTTCGAATGAAGCATATCCTTTGACATCCCTTCGAAATTCTGAATGCAGTGGAATTTTCCTTTAGAATGTGTTTTTAGATTTTTGAATTCTTTATTTTCGGGATTTTCATGTACGTTATTTTTTTACTTTTTCGGAGTTTTTCTGGGGGATTTCACTTCTCTTTCTGAATATGCTTCCAACTGAATCCAAATGAAAATGAAATATCCCTGCCGAGGTTATGATCGTAGGAATAAAGGAAATGTCCTCATAACTTATGTGATATAAAGATCCCCTTGGATTTCCATCAGTCATCTCATCATTGGACGGCAATAGATTATCGGAATAAAGAATGACGGAAAGAGGGGAAGAAGAGCGAATTCCCATAAACGAATATACGTGTGAAGAATTCCGAAGACTAAATTTTCCTTGACTGATATGTTGGCGCTCAAAGCACTTCAAAGTAATCGAAGCAGCTCACAGCGCTCAAAGTAGTTCACACCGCTCGAAACAGCTCACGATATTGTGCTGAACATGTCTTGTGCGGAAATTCTCAGTGTTTTCAAAAAATTATTGTGAGAAAACCGAAACAACATAGATCTTACAGACAGAGGAAACTTGCGTACAATATATCTCTTGAGACGCGGTAGCGTCTCGACGCCAAGTACAGGAAAACCCTGAAAGAAAAAAAAATGAAAGAGCATAAGTCGTGCGCTACCGTGTATCTTCACTCGAAAACCAAGATTTTCTATAGTCAAAAAATCCTTAACCCACAATAACTCATCACATATTGAATTTCACGAAGAAATCCTTACACTTCTATTGTATAATTCGAATACACACTTTCGATTAGGCACACTACGAAGTTGATCCGTTCACGCGATCCCGAGATACAAACGTTTCAAATTTCCATGCGATCAGAACATCAAGATTTCTCTATCATCATCATCAGAATCGGTTTCTTCAATCACGGAGATTTGTTAATGCTTAAGGCAGTTCTTCCAATGCTAGAGACATTATAATCCAAACATCCAATGGCGTGCATTTCAGTGTAGTGTGGTCTATACATTGTCAAAACATAAACAAATAACCTGTCAATGAGGTGGTGTGTTGATAGGTTATTATAATATTAGAAGAATAATTGAAAAATGGATGAATTGTGAATTGCAGGTTGATCAAACTTTATTTTTCAAAGAATGCTCCCCAGGGTTTCACCCCCGGGGGCGGATACAAAATGGCATTGAGGCCTGGCTTATAGTCTATAGAAAAAACAAGGATACAATAATCATCTGGCTCCAGGAGGTACTCTAGTGAATAAATTATATCCCACCTATGGGCTATGGTACAATTCCAGTTTTGAGCGTAGTTTTCAATAATAAAAATGGGTGGCACCACTTGGCCCACCCATATCATTTTTGGCTCATTCTTATCAATGGGGTACCCCCTGGAGCAACCAGACCTATACACTTAATCTAAACATAAAATAGTAATAATTACCCCCGCGGAGCTATCACAGTGTCATGAATAAATAAATAAATATATAAATAGATGAATAAATAAGTACATAAATGAATAAATAGATACATGAACATATAAATTGTATAAATAAATTGTATAAATAAAATTGTAAATTGTATAAATAAAATCAGTTGAAATCTTGACCCTGGCGGCTCAATCACGGATTTTACATGTAAGACTAGCGGTTAAAAGGCACACCAGGGTCATCCGCGGGGCCCAGGATAAAATCATCGCATGTATAACATAATATCGCGACATTCACACACTCATTCACACTTGACATGGGAAGAAAAAAGAAAAGTTGCTTGTTGGCAGTGCCATAATTAATCTGTGTGTTTAGAAAAAGAAAACGCACTCACACCCACACATAAAAACAAAGAAAAAGATTAGCAGAGGAGCGCGCAAGCGTGCGGTGGATTAATCGCCCGAAGTTTCTTGAGCCGCTTCAGCTCCAGCTAACCTTCGCGGTGCGGATGGCGCCTGATACTGGCGCGCGCCGGAAACATGCTCCACGTATATGTCGCGTGACCAGCGGATGGTCTCCGACACCATGAGGCGGCGCATAAGCTGCGCGTATCGTGGGCTGATATTGAGCAGCCTAAGGACCCCCTCATTGGACGGATCCCACGAGCCGAGCGCTCCTATCACGAACGCATGGATAGCAACACGGTACCCTTTTGAGCGAAGGTGTTCAGCCAGAGGCGTATAGTGTGCAAATTTACGCTCTCTGGCTTCCCACATCGCCTCCCTCCGGTTTTCGAAGGGGATGGTAACGTCCACTATCACAATGCCCTTTGAGGGTTCGTGTCGTATGACCAAGTCAGGTCTCAAACCCCCAAAGTCGTGATCGACGCCCTCGATCCGCTGGTTGACCTTTTTCTCCCCCGGGAGACGGCAGGCCGCACTCAGGCGGTCCAGCACAGCGTTATGCCGATACTGGATGGCCGGCGAGTGAGGGGGGCAGTGACAGATGACGTGCGGTGAGGTCTCTAGTCCACTACCGCAGCGCCGGCAGCGCTTGTCACCATCGCCCCAACGCCTAGCCCCGTTGAGAGGTAGTACATCTAGTCGGGCACGATGAATGAACCGCCACTCGGCAAAGCGGGTGAAGCTCCCCGTACGGAAGAAGTGATTAGACACATTCGACCGCACGGAGACATCAGTGACCTTACCCTGGTCCTTCTTCGCGAGAAGAGAGACCAGGTACCTTTGTGTCACCGCCGCCCTCACCCGATGGATCACCTGCTTCTTGGCGCCAGGTGGAATGACGACAGGCCGCCCTTCCGCCCCCGGGCACACCAACTGCAGCTCCACTAGTTCGGCAGACCACCTCCAAGTTATCCCAGCCTTCTTGGATTGTCTCATTATGGCGTTCCGCACTCTCGACCACATGGAGCCCATCTGAGCGTCCCTTCGAAATTCCCCCTCCAGCGAGCCGGAGAGGTATTTCGCCAGGTCTTCACCGGACGCAGGCCTACCAATCTTGTCTCTCACCGCCTGACGGAGGGTGTCCCAGGCCAGCATGCTCACCGACTCGTCATCCGCATTCAGGAGTCTGAAGGAATGCGCGACGGTGAGCACGTCGGCCAAGTCCGCGAGCGGGAGGAGTCCACAGCCACCCTTGCTAGGAGGGATGTAGACCACCTCCGCGCTCGCCCTCTGCGGCAGGTTGAGCCAAGATTTGACGACCTTCTTGATAAGGTCGTCAGCCGTTTTCAGTGGTTTCTTCTCCACGTGGGCTCCCCTCAGAAGAAAATCCAACCTGGGCAGCAAGAATGTCGCCACAGTTTTGATCCTCTGCCAAGAGGCCAAGAGAGAACGGTCCACCATGCCGAGATCCCCAATCAGCTGGTCTATGTCGGAGATTGGGGTCTGCTTCACCTGGTAGCCCGTTGGCACACCCAGGTGCACGTACGCCTCTTCCGTCTCCAGCGGGCGAATGTCCGCCCCCATGAGCCCGAAGACGGTCGGTCGGACCCCGCCGCGAGCCGTTCCACCGATGTGGAGGGTCGCACATTTGGCGGGGTTGAACCGCAATCCGATCGACTCGGCCTCCACTGCACTCAGCAGTTCCCTCAGTCCTTCGGGAGTGTCGGCAATGAGTGCCACGTCGTCCGCGTACGCTAGTCGATTACGCCGCTGACCCTGAATCGTATAACCCGCCCCAAGCCCGTCCAGCTTACGCAGGACGGACTCGAGAGCGAGGTTAGAGGTCACTGGACTCAGTGGACACCCCTGACGAACCGCCCTCCGGATGGGGATGGGACCGGTGTACCCCTCGGCGGTCCGCACGCGAGTCACGCATTCGTGGTACATGGACTTCCAGATGTTAAGGAAGCCATGTGGCACACCCGAGTGCACCAGAGCGTTCTCGATGGCCGCGTGCGGGACCGATCCAAACGCGTTAGAAAGGTCCAGCCACGCCACCACCGCCTGCTTCTTGTGCCGCTTCGCATCCTGAATGATCTCCTGCAGCACGAAGTTATGCTCGTAGCAACCCTCGTGCGGCAGGAAACCCTTCTGCGCCGGGTCCAGCCTCCCGTGTCGCACCGCCCATCCCGTCAGTCGGTCCGCCATGACCGCAGCCATCAGCTTGGGCATGGTGTCGCCCATGGCGAGGGGTCGCCAGTTGGACAGGTCGTCTCGGTCGCCCTTCTTGTACACCAAAACGGTGTTTGATGTTTTCCAGGTGTCCGGGATCCGACCTATTCTGTAGCAGGCGTTGAACAGTGACGCTAATAACACCGACCCAGGATCACCCCCCCGCAAATCCCTGTAAGTCAGGCCGTCAGGACCAGGCGCTGAATTGGTCATGCGCCTGATCCGACGGTCCACCTCACCGGGCGCGAAGGGGATCTCCAGGGCCTCCGTGTCCGCACCGTCCAACGCCGCCAACCTGTAAGCGGGAGGAACAGGCTCGAAGGCCTCCTCCCCGGCGTGCACATCCAGGAAGTGCTGCTCTATCCTCTCCTTCTGCACTTGGCAGTGGTGTGAGGGACCCTGAAGCACCTCCTGGACCGCACGCCGGCGATTCGCCCTGTACAAGGCCTGTATCCTCGTAGCCTCCCGCCCTGGATTCCGGGCACCGTCCAAGGGACGACCATTGACTCCCCGATCCAAGTGCTCCTCCTCCCCACGTGCTCCACCCCCCCCCCCCCGGTCTGCGTCCACGCATTCCGCCGCCGGGATGTGCGCCGCGACCCAGAGCCGCTCCCCGCGCGTCGGGCGCTCCCCCCGTGTTGGTCGACGCCCGGAAAAACCGCCGGACCTGGTCCGCCAGTTCTCCCAGAGCCTCGGCCGAGGCGACCGAGTCGGCCGCGAGCACCAGTTGGTCCCGCTCGGCCCGTCGCGCCGCCGCGGTCCTCCGGCCGCGCACACCCGCAGAAGGTGCAGCTTCCGGACCCCGCGGCCCCGCGACGGGTCGCTCGGGCCTGCCACCCCGCCGACCCCGCCCCCTTGGTGGGCCTGCCCGTCGCCCGGATGACGGCTCCGCCACAGGACGACCTTCCCCTACCCCCTCCCCTGCGAAACGACACCCCCCAACGCCCCGGGCACCCCGCGTACCCCCCCTCGCGTGGTTTCTCCCGCGTGCCATAGCGCCGAAAGCCACATCGGGACTCAACGCTTCGCATGTCACCGGACTTGCCGCGTCAGCATCTGAAAGAAGATTGAAAGCATTGTTATTTGCGCCGTCCGCACTTACCTCCGGTCCGCCGTTGCCTCCACGGCTCCCGTTCGCATTGTTACGTCCCCCAAAGTGGGGGATCGGCGTCGTCTGCGTCGCCGCATTCGCCAGCGTCCGCGATCCGGCCCCCGGCCGCACTTCCCTTGGCATAAAATCAGCCAAAGTTATTGGCGTCAGCCGTGTCCGATCCCTCGGCGACGGAACTGCACCCGATGTTGGCGGTGGTGGCGACGATGACGAAGTCGAAGATCCAAGGACCCTGTTCCGCCGCCTCCTTGTCGCCGCAAGCCGCCAGCCCTGCCGGTTCCCGAAGGGATCGTCGTCCTCGTCGCTGGTGTTGGTCGTTGGGCTGCCACCGTTGCGCGACCCGAATCTCCCACCACTGTTCCGATGTCCTGGTCTGATGACGATGGGCACCGCTGGAGATGTTATTGGCGATGCCCCTGGTGTCTTCGACGGTGGGATTTCGAGCCGCTCGAGAACCACACTCGACAGCCTTTCCTTATGGATGTCGGGAAGAGCAGGTGGAGTGGCGACGATGGTAGTGGCCCTTCCCGACAAGTGTGACCCCGTGGCCATGATTGGGGCCCCACACGTTGATACCGTGACTGTCGAGGTAGTCAGCGTCGTGGCGATGGAGGTCATCAATGGTCCGCTGGTCGTCACACCCGACGAGGAACTGACGCTGGGTGGTGATTGACTGGTTGGCGTCAGTCCACTGGTGCGGTTGGGCTGCACCAGTACGGGTGTGACATCCCTCGATGGGGGAGCAGCTTGAGATGGAGGTTCAATGGCTGTTGCTGCACCCCTGCGTGCCACCGATGCCCCCGCCGTAGTTGGTGGAGTGTCCGACGCTGACCTCCCGACGCCTTTGGTGACTTCCGCGAAGGTGGTGGTTGCGGAAGCCATTCGTGATCCCGGAACTGCAGATGATCTCAGTTTCCTCGTTGGGGGGGACCTTGGTTGGAGGCTGGTCCCCCTCTTCCCCCTTTCCCCGGGATCACTTCCCACCTACCTCTGCTGGTGGTGTTGGAGGATGAGGCTCTTGGCTCCACCGACACACTGGCTGCCCTCGGCCGCCGCAGGTTGTACTCCACCCCATAATTGTATGTAGATGTTGAGCTAGTAGCAGTAGTTTGAGGTGGGGTCCTTGGCGACGACCCGTTGCTACTGTGGCCGGATGTTCTTCTCTGTGCCGGTGGATTGCTGCCTTTTGGGTAGGTTAGGATGCTGCTGGACGTCGTGGCACTGGTCCTTGGCGGCAGCCTTCCTCGCCCCGCGGATGTGGTTGCAGCAGCAGATGTTGTGGCCGCTGCGGTCCTTCGCAGACCACGCTGGGACGTGGCCTCACTCGCGACGACCTGTCTCGTGGTGGATGTCGATGATGTCGTTGCGGACACGGCAGACGCCAAAGATGCTGCCGGAGAACGGCGCGCAGAGGCCGACGATACGGTCGGCGCTCTCACCGCACGCGCAACCGTGCCGACGTTTGAAGACCCGACTGTGTTTGGCGAGTCACGTGGGGTCGTGTCAGTTACCACATTCGGACTAGAATGGCCACTTCTGCCACCCGAGGGCGCGGGAACCTCCGTACCGTGCATCTTTTTAAAGTGTTCCTTCACAACTCTCAACTTGTACGTTTTCGCACCGGTACTTCGGAACCCGCAGTGGCCGCAAACATAATCTATTTCGACCCCCGGGTGGTACTTCCCCACGTGCTTCGCAAGATCTCCCGTGGTCCCATATGTGCCCACCAACCTGCGATTTCCCCCTCTCCCGTACGTCTGTTCTTCGACTTCTCGCGAAGGACGGCAACCCGGCATGCAATAGAAACGAGGATTACCTGCCGGGTCCTTCTCGCCGTATATCTCGTACGGGATGGGGACCGTTAAAACATTTTGTACCGTCGGATTCACCATGGCAAGTGAGGAAGGAGAAATAGAGAGGGGATGTGTTGGATTCGGTTGCGGTTCGGAACCAGCGGAAAGTCCCCACAAACCAGATCCAACGGAAAATGAAGAGAGAGAGAGAGAGAAAGAGTGTGTTGGAAGCAGTTGTGGGTCGGTTCCAACGGAAATTCCCCGAAAACTGGTTCCAACGGAAAGTTCAGAAAGAGGGAGAAAGCTGGGTTCAGGAGAAAGAGGTTGTTGGAATCAGCCGCGGTTCGATTCCAGGGGAAACTCACCACGAGCTGGGTCCAACGGAAGGAGAAAGAGCGGGAAAGTGTTGGAAGCGGCCGCGGTTCAGTCCCAACGGAAACTTCCCGCGGGCCGGGTCCACCGAAAAGGGGGTTGGGTTGTGTCGGACACCACTGCGGTTCAGTCCCAGAGGGAAATCCCCACAGAGGAATCCAACGGAATGTGAGAACCGAAGAGAGAGAGAGGTGAGGCCTCGAACAGCCGTCTCACTCTACCCGTCGGAACTCACGGGAGGGGTGAAGGAGTGTGTTGGACACGACTGTGGTTCAGATCCAAAGGAAAATCACCACGGAGGAATCCAACGGAATGTGAGAACCGAAAAGAGAGAGAGGTGAGGCCTCGAACAGCCGTCTCACTCTACCCGTCGGAACTCACGGGAGAGGTAAAGGAGTGTGTTGGACACAACTGTGGTTCAGATCCAGAGGAAAATCACCACAGAGGAATCCAACGGAATGTAAGAACCGAAGAGAGAGAGAGGTGAGGCCTCGAGCAGCCGTCTCACTCTACCCGTCGGAACTCACGGGAGGGGTAGAGGAGTGTGTTGGACACAACTGTGGTTCAGATCCAGAGGAAAATCCCCACAGAGGAATCCAACGGAATGTGAGAACCGAAGAGAGAGAGAGGTGAGGCCTCAACAGCCGTCTCACCCTACCCGTCGGGACTCACGGGAGAGGTAGAGGAGTGTGTTGGACACAACTGTGGTTCAGATCCAAAGGAAAATCACCACAGAGGGATCCAACGAAATGTGAGAGCCGAAGAGAGAGAGAGGTGAGGCCTCAACAGCCGTCTCACTCTACCCGTCGGAACTCACGGGAGAGGTAAAGGAGTGTGTTGGGCACCACTGTGGTTCAGTTCCAAAGGAAAATCCCCACAGAGGAATCCAACGGAATGTGAGAACCGGAGAGAGAGAGAGGTGAGGCCTCGGACAGCCGTCTCACTCTACCCGTCGGGACCCACAGGAGTGGGTCCCTGTCAATGAGGTGATGTGTTGATAGGTTATTATAATATCAAAAGAATAATTGAAAAATGGATGAATTGTGAATTGCAGGTTATACTACATTACAGGTATTACAGGTCATTATAACAACAATCGAACGCACACAAATAACCTGGAATTATATGTACTTTTATATATGACTTGAAAAAATTCATGAATGGATTGATGAATAAATGATGAAGAGGTTATTTGTAAAAAAAAAACACAAAAAGTTTGAGGAAGGTATAAATAAATCTATTTGCTAAATTCAGGAAATTGCTTCATACACAGGTAAGCTCTGTATGATGTATTATTCATGAAATACAATATTCCTTTACAGACAACAGCTCAGCAGAAATACCGTAATGAACAGTCTGCTACTGTTGGTTCTTACCACCAGAACCACAGGCTGATGATCAAATAAATCATACAAGGCCTAGTCGAAAATAATGATGCAAATTTATGCATTACTTTTTAGGTGAAATCTTATCGGATATACCATAACCCCCTTACAAATAATCCACTATCAGGGTCTCCTTCTAGAGTCGTTGGAAAATGATCACATGGATCATATCGAGCATGCTCAAGGGAAAAGATTCAAGTTTATTTGCAATTCCTCCACATACCAGAAAGTCAGAGATATATCATAAGTTCTGACGGACAGTCAACTACTGGAGCCTTCCGAAGTAGCTGATCAAAACCAGATGACCAGCTACTTCGGAAGGCTCCACTGTCGATTTCTCCAATTAGGATCATAGGCAATCGATGAAAAAGATCATACCGAGCCTGCTCAAGGGTGATTATTGGAGTTTATTTGCTATTTTTTTACAGGCAAAAGTATAATGGAATCCACTATTCTGCAATCAGAATCGTGAACAAATAATGAAACAGAATAGTGAATAGATAATGAATGTAAATTCAATTATAGCAAATTTGAAAAACATTCGAAAATAAGGTTAGTCACCGAGCACTTCAGGTATACTAAAATATGACATCCTGAATCAAAATTATGAACTATGTACAGAATGGTTTCCCTAGATTCTTCGAGTGAAATTACAGGTGGATCAAGTTTGCAGAAAGGATGCAGATATACTATACATCTGTATGTTACTTACCACCACGATCACTATCATCAGGTAGCGTAGAAGGAAAATGAAGAAAAGGCAAAAGTGCAGTGGATATACAAGTCCTTGCGTTGAATAATACGACTATCAGATTCTTCCAACAGAATCATAGGTGGATGAAGAGAAACCAAAAAGGATGTAAATGTATCATACATCTTTATGTTAAATCCTACCATTATCATTAGGTACCGTTGAAGGGAAATGCAGAAGAGATAGGAGCGCAGTGGATATACCACAAATCTTTGCATCGGGTGCATTCCACTGACCAATTGACAAATGATTAGAGAGACTGTTTAGGATCAACTCAACGAAAATTGAGCAGATAAAATATTATGATTATAGAAATTGTTGCAGAACAACTACAGGTCAACTTGACTGATGTGACTGGATGTGACAATTCATTCTGAATGTTTTCTTCCAAAGTTCCATCTTTTCAGTTGTTCCATTCAAGCTGGATTATATCTGTGTTCTTACAAACCATCATTTTTATCTTTACTTATCTTGATTTTGGAATGATTCAATTCTCAAATATCATGAATATGAAATGGTTTGGATATTTGATACAATATTGCTTTTTAATGATCATGAATCACTTTGAATACATTTTGAACATTCCATGGATCCTAGAGTCACTAAATCTCTCGACCCAAAATACTCTATGACAATTTAATAAAATTCATGATATTTGAGAATTGAATCATTCCAAAACTAAGATAAGTGAAGATAAAAATGATGGTTTGTAAGAACACAAATATAATCCAGCTTGAATGGAACAACTGAAAAGATGGAACTTTGGAAGAAAACATTCAGAATGAATTGTCACATCTAGTCACATCAGTCAAGTTGACCTGTAGTTGTTCTGCAACAATTTCCATAATCAGAATATTGTATCTGCTCAATTCTCGTTGAGTTGATCCTAAACAGTCTCTCTAATCATCCGTCAATTGGTCAGTGGAATGCACCCGATGCAAAGATTTGTGATATATCCACTGCGCTCCTATCTTTTCTGCATTTTCCTTCAACGCTACCTAATGATCATGGTAGGATTTAACGTACAGATGTATGGTACATCGACATCCTCTTTGCTTTTTCTTCATTCACGTATGATTCTGTTGGAAGAATCTGATAGCGGTATTATTCAATGCAAGGACTTGTATATCCACTGCACTTCTGCCTTTTCTTCATTTTCTTATGACGCTGCCTAATGACATTGATCATTGCGGTACGTAACATGAAGATGTATGGTGACATGCATCCTTCTTGCTTTTTCTTCATCTACCTGTGATTCTATTGGAAGAATCTGATAATAGTGTACCTAACGCAAGGATCTGTGGTATATCCACTGCACTCTTGCCTTTTCTTCATTTTCCTTCTACGCTACCTGATGATATTGATCGTGGTGGTAAGTAACACACAGATGTATAGTATACCTGCATCCTTTCTACTTTTTCTTGATCCACCTGTCATTTCACTCAAAGAATTTACTCACTGAAAGAACTTTTCCACCTGGGTACTCAGGAATAAGGATATTGGATAATATACGAGGGGGGATTGATAAGTTTCCGGCCTGACCAAGAAGAACAACGTTTTTAAGAATTTTTTTTTTTCTATTTCTCAACATAATCTCCTCCAAGGCTGATACATTTCTCATAGCGGTGTTCTAGTCTAGTAATGCCATCTCTATAGACTGATTCGTCAAGCTCCTCAAAATACCCATTTACAGCTTCGATTACTTCTTCATTGTCCGCAAATCTCTTACCGCCAAGCCATTTTTTGAGGTTAGGAAACAGATAATAGTCACTCGGGGCTAGGTCTGGAGAGTAGGGAGGGTGCGGCATTAATTCAAACTTCAGATCGTTGATTTCAGCCATCGCAACGATTGACGTGTGCGCTGGTGCGTTATCGTGATGAAACAAGATTTTTTTCTTCGCCAGATGAGGTCGTTTAATTTTCACTTCGTGGCTCGAACGTTGCAATAAGTCTGCGTAGTATTGACCAGTGATAGTTTTACCCTTTTCAAGGTAATCAATGTATATAATACCTCTTGCATCCCAAAAAACAGTAGCCATAACCTTATTCGCCGAGAAAATTGTTTTTGCCTTCTTTGGAGTTGGTTCCCCTGGTCCAATCCACTGTTTAGACTGTTCTTTGGTTTCAGGAGTGTGGTGGTGGACCCAAGTTTCGTCAATGGTTACGAATCGACGCAAAAATTCGCTTGGATTACGCTTATACAACGCCAAATTGGCGGTAGAAATGTTCTTTCGAATCAATTTTTGGTCGACTGTTAGCAAACGCGGCACCCATCTTGCACAGAGCTTTTCCATATACAAATGTTGGTGCAAAATATTTTGTACACGTTCATATGACATCTTACAGGTCTCAGCTATCTCACGAACTTTTAATCTGCGATCTTTCAGCACTATTTGATGGATTTTTTCAATCATATCTGAAGTTGTGACCTCAATGGGGCGTCCTGAGCGAGGCTCATCAGAGGTGCTCACACGACCCTTTTCAAACTCGGAAACCCACTGCTTAACGGTTGAATATGATGGGGAGGATGTCCCCAGTGTTGAGTCCATCTCTTCTTTAATTTCCTTCGACGTTCACCCCTTCAAATAAAAGTATTTGATGACAGCACGATTTTCCAGCTTTTCCATTTTCACGAAAAACACAGAGGCGTCTTGGTCAGCGTGCTCTCAAAACTAAACTAACATGGCGATCGGACTGAAACTATAGCTACAAGCTATCTAAGGATGGTACTATAGAACGCCACCTCAAGGTAGGCCTAGTGGCGCCATCTCTTGGTCAGGCCGGAAACTTATCAATCCACCCTCGTATAATCCAGGGGCCAAAATATTGATGAAAAATCAACAGAAATTCACACATTAAACGTAATGGGTCTCCCTATTGTTGACGGTGTTTTTTCTTATTTGAATGCAGTAATGCAATGGCTATTAAAAATTTAGTGGAGCACCAAATCACTACCTTAACGGAATGTACGAAATGTGAATATACCGGAAATATTGTTGGTACAAATTATGTTACACGTCTTGGGCTACCTCCAATTTCGCAAAAATCATTTGAGTTTCGAGAAATATTCAAGTTCAATTTTTCAACATCGAAAATTTTCGAAGATTCTTGTCACAATTGTAATAACTTGCATAAAACTAAAAAATCATTTATAACAGCGTCAGAACAATATGTAAATGTGCAATTGATGATGTTTAATCACAATAATGTTGAAGCCACAAAGGTAGAAAATATAAACATTGAAGCAGTACCAACTTCAAAAATTATAATTGCACAACACTTTTATAAAGTTAAAGCTGTTGTTTTCCATCAGGGTAAAAATATTTCTCACGATAATTTCACATGCATGTTACGAAGTAAAGGTACAAAGTGGATATTTATCCATGATCTGCAAGTTGAAGAGCGACATTGGCCACGCAATGCTAAGGACTCGTATATATATTTCTTTGAAAAGCAATAATTCCGCTTCATCATAAAATTAGAATCCAATTACTGTGATATTGTACAGTTTCGAAGAATATAGAATACCCTTATAATACCATAACGAACCAAATATTCTTGAAAAATTTTTTCGAATGATTTCGATGGATATTCCACAGAATTCTGAAAAATGTCTGGTACAGTACTAGAAAGTGCCTTCAATCTGATGTCTGGTAGGTATATCTTTTTGTTGCATGATGAAAATTTGACATCTCTTTACCCAGATAGCGAAAGTTTCAAAAACTAGATCCCATTGAATCCTTCTGGAACCACAAAATGAATCACTGAAATGTCAGTAGGATGGAGTGCTTGGAGAATTCAAATCGCCTTCTGTCATACTATATACAGTACAATATACAGCATGACAAAAGGCGATTTGAATTCTCCAAGGAATCTATTCTGCTGACATTTCAGTAGTTTGTTTTGTGGTCACGAAAGAATTCAATGAGATCTAATTTTTGGAACTTCTGCTATCTGCTACTTTTCACAATGATTTGAAAGAGTGACCGAAAAATGTCTGCTGGAAAGCTATTTTTAGCTTCATGCTAAACAGTACAAATTCTATCTTGCAAAAAAAATTTCTGTTGGATACCTTGAATATATTGTACGCAAGTTTCCTCTGTCTGTAAGATCTACACTGTGAAAAATTTTATGGGAAAATTCCTATATATTTATGTGAAGTAATTAACAAATACATGCGTTAGGAATTTCCCTAACCTGTCCAGAAATTTACTGTGAAATGTCGGAAAAAATCCCATGAAGTTTGGAATTTTCAGATGAAGGTACGGGAAATTTCATATAAATGTACCGGAAATTAATTTCCTAATCAGTGATTGGAATTTTCCGGTTGATGTACCCAGGGAAATTCCGATTATTTTTTACAGTGTATGTTGTTTCGATTTTCTTACAATGATTTCTTGAAAACACTGGAAATTTCCGCACAAGACATGTTCAGCACAATATCGTGGGCTGTTTTGAGCGGCGTGAGCTCCTATGAGCGCTGTGAGTTGCTTTGAGCGCTTTGAACTGCTTTGAGCGCCAACTTATCAGTCAAGGAAAATTTAGTTTCCGGAATTCTTCACACGTATATTTGTTCATGGGAATCCGCTTTTCTTCCCTTCTTTTCTTCATTCTTCATTCCGATAATCTATTGCCGTCCAATGATGAGATGACTGATGGAAATCCAAGTGGATTTTTATATCACATGAGTTATCTGAGGACATTTCCTTCATTCCTACGATTGCCATAAACTCGACAGGGGTATTTTATTTTTGTTCGGGTTCAGTCGGAAGCATATTCAGAAAAAGAAGTGAAATCCTCAAAAAAAACTCCAAAAAAGTGAAAAAATAACGCCAAGTACATGAAAATCCCAAACACAAAGAATAAAAAAATCTAAAAACACATTCCAAAGGAAGATTTCACTGCATTCAGAATTTCGAGGAGATATAAAAGGAAATGATCCATTTGAAAAAAAAAGATATATGAGCGATGATGAGTGAAACGCAACCCTGTTTCGGAATTCGCATCAACCAGTAACACTTGGCGTGGCCGAAGAAGATTTTATGAAATTATATCATTTAAATTTCTTGTTTAATGTTCTATAGGAATTCATTTGTATATAATAAAGGCTCAAAACTTCTACCATCGGCCACGCCAAGTGTTGCTGGTTGATGCGAATTCCAAAACAGGGTTGCCTTTCACATCTTTTTTTTTAATGGTATATTTGTTATGTCAAGTAATCTTCCGGGAAGAGTGAAGTATTTTTCTCAAGGATTTTTTTTCAAACGTTATTGTAAAACGTTTGTATGGTTTTTGGGATTTGACGTTATTTTTTACTGTGTTGGAGTTTTTAGGGGTTTTTGTGAGATATTTGTATGTTTCGTGGAATTCTACTTTTTTTCACTTTTGGTATCTATATATACGAGCAGAACGATACGCTTGTTCTATTCATTTTTTTAATACAATAATGCTTTTTTGAAAATCATCAATTACCTTCAATACAGTTTAAACAAACTGAAGTTACAATATACCAAAAATCTTTCACATATCCCTTGGATAACCAATGTACTTGGTCGCTCATATTGATTTCATATCTTTTTTTTTCAAATGGAGCATATCCTTTCATATCCCCTCGAAATTCTGAATGCAGTAAAATTTTCCTTTGGAATGTGTTTTTAGATTTTTTCATTCTTTGTTTTTGGGATTTTCAAGGTATCCAACAGAAATTTTTTTCGCAAGATAGAATTTTGTACTGTTTAGTATGAAGCTAAAAATAACTTTCCAGCAAAAATTTTTCGGTCACTCTTTTTAATCATTGTGAAAAGTAGCAGATCCCTGGTGAAAATTTCCGCTCGCCGGAAGCGAACTTTGAAACAAATGAAGCGTAAAATGTTTCAACTCCCGCTTAGATACTGTTTCATTCACTCTCCCAGGTCGCTTCATACCCTTCTTACGCCCCCATTTCCGCTAGGGATAGCAAAAGTTCCAAAAATTAGATCGCATTGAATTCTTCCGTAACCGCAAAACGAACTACTGAAATGTCAGCAGAATAGGGTCCTGGGAGGATCCAAATCGCTTTTTGTCATACTGTATATTGTACTGTATATAGTATGACAAAAGGCGATTTGAATTCTCCAAGAACTCCATTCTACTGACATTTCAGTGATTCATTTTGTGGTTCCAGAAGGATTCAATGGGATCTAGTTTTTGGAACCCTTGCTATCTATGGGTAAAGAGATGTCAAATATTTATCACGCAACAAAAAGATATATCTCCAAGATATCAGATTGAAGACATGTTTTAGTACTGTACCAGACATTTTTCAGAATTCTGTGGAATATCCATCGGAATCATTCGAAAAAATTCTTCAAGAATATTTGGTTCGTTATGGTCAGTGGCGTGGTGGGAAAAAAATTCTTACCGGGAATAATTATTCGTGTGCCGCCCCTTTCCTTCTTTTTTTTTTTAATTATCTCTCCATCACTGGGAACTGGAATTGAAAAGTGGGGGGGGGGGGGGGTGTAGAAAATAAAAAACCTACTCATCTTCTTATAAGGAATACCAGCATGCTGCAATTCAAATTTTGAAACAATTAAAAAATCTGCTTATAAATTACAAAGAATGGAAACACGTAATTTATTTATGAGAAAATTGGTTTAATAAAATATTGAGGTGCATAATTCATTCAAAAATGTTCATATAGCACAGAAGTTCAAACAAATTCATAAGAATTCATATTGAATCCTATGAGTTCCAGTTGAGCTCATCATAATCTTTTTCTGATTTGTTATTTGATATCGGCACTTATACCAATAAAACTTGAGCAAACTGAGAGCTTTTTTCGCAGAGTTCATTGATAATGGTTTCTTCGTCAATATCGTTTAGAATATCGCGTTCACAACTCATAAGCATACATGCCTCTAAATTTTTATCACTCATACTTGAACGTAATCGATTTTTTATAATCTTAAGTTTAGAGAAAGCTCTTTCACAAGTTACATGAGTCATCGGTAATGGTAATAGGAATTTATAAACTTTGCATAATTCCTCGTATTCTATAGTGTACATTCGATAATTCACGAGCAATCTATATACACATCCGATACACTGATTGCATCTTTCGCTTTCTCTGTGTTTATTGTTTGAATCATCTTCATTTAAACTTTCATCGTTTGAAGTTTCACTACCATCTTCGCTTGAACTATAAATATTCTCCCATGATTTGAGAGACAATTGGGGGTATAAATGAGCAAATGATAGAAGTTCAACACTAATAGTATCTTTATCAATCTGAGTGAGCTCACAAATTTTATCAAGTGCACGACTCGGTAAACCATCTTGAACAATCTCCTTGAATTTTCGGGGATCGAAACACTCCATATCACCATAAAAACTTCTATGACTCGCAAATCGCTCTTTTACCGCCATAATCGCTTCGTCGAATATCACTATATAGACTTTAATTTCAAAATTTTTAATTTCAGAATCTTCAATATCAATCTTCATTTTCGATTTTCTTTAAACTGGCAATTCTTTTTCTCTGAATATATCAAATTCTTCAAGTTTTCCGTTAATGATATTAACAAACTTTTGAGCGCAGGAATGAATAGTTTGAAAATCTGTACACAAAATTTTGAAATATTCCAAAATTCCATTTACCTGACGCCATGCTTGAACATAATCTAAGCCTTTGGTTTGTAAATACTTCGAAACTGGAGTTGAAACCTCGA
Organism: Gonatopus flavifemur; assembly: GCA_018340375.1. NCBI lineage: Eukaryota > Metazoa > Arthropoda > Insecta > Hymenoptera > Dryinidae > Gonatopus > Gonatopus flavifemur. The sequence continues at coordinate 7,155,167 of JAFFJZ010000014.1, forward strand.
AAATTGATGAATAAATCATTCCCGTAAGAATTGTTTCAAATTTCAAAATTCGATTCAACAAATTCAATGCCTCGTGCCTAATTTTCGGACTAAAAGAATGTTCTTCTGAAATATTTTTCAAACTCACCGCAAGGTTTACAAATATTCCACTAGGTTGAATTTCATCAGAAGAAGATGAAAAGGTGGCATTTTTCCAAAAACCAAAATGACCAAATATTTTGGTAAGAGCGTCACTTTTGGAAGACCATCGTGTTTTACCAATAAGAACTAATTTGACTCGTGGATTGATTTTTTTCATATTCCAGTAATCTTTTATAGGAACCTTTGAAGAACGTAGCTAATTCTTGCAATAATCCAAATAAGGATATAGAAGGAATCGTACATTCGGTACTATCGTAAATAACCAAATTCAAAACGTGGGAATAGCACCAAGTATGGACATGATTCGGATTAACCATTTTCATATGTGCTGCATTACCCTGATATTACCCATTCATATTTGCAGCGCCATCAAAACTATGAGCAATTTTTGTGAAGTATTCTCCAGCAATTGATGAAGATCTTTCCCAGTACTGGAGATCACTCTTTTTACTGCTAATAAACGCTCAACAGCTTCATTTTTATCGTTTATGAATCGTACAACAAAAACGCATTGATCAAAAGAACTCACATCAGTGCTGGAATCCATCATAATAGAATAAATTCCAGCAGTTCTCACTGAATTTGATATAATTTCAACCATTATTTCTTTTATCATGCTTATGATATTGTTAAGTGTATCATTACTCAGGAATGAAATGGATCCTCCGCGTCCATAAATGTTACTATTTGTATGACTTTCCAGCTTCCATTTTATTACGAGCAGATATTCCAGCTGATATTGTTAGATGCTCACTTAAAATAGGGTCCGATTTCGCTTTCAATAATATCGTTTCGAGAAAATTACCATGTTGAACATTCTTATTAATCAAATCACTCGCAGATTCGTTTCTATGACCTCGAAAAGCTAAACTTTGCTTACCAAGAAATTTTATAGTTTGAATTATGTGTATCATTATTGCTCGGGTTTTCTCAACCTGAGTTTGTCGTAAAAATAATTGGTTTGTGTTTATCAAATTCTTTATATCAAAACCATTCGCTTCTCTCAAAAAAAGTTTTTGCAGCTTCTTGATGAGTTATGCTCTGTTCGTGAGCTGATATACGCTCGTAGATATGTCTCCAATTGTTAAAACCCGATTTTTCCGTGAAAACCCATGAATTTTTTGAAAATGCGAGACAAATGTAACAAAAGAGTGACTGCTTTTGTGCGTTAAAAGTCAACCAATTTCGATCTACTTTAGAGTCGGATTCTTGTCGATAATAAGTTTTGTCTGCATTGAATGGAAGTTTTCCACCATTAGGATTTGTTTGGGGGTTGTTGAGGATGATAAGCCAAAAATCTTGGAAGATTGTATTCAGAGGGCTTGATGAAAAAGTCAAATCCTTCTTCTTCTAACATCTGATTTCCTGAAAATCAGCATTAATTTTGTATTGAACAATGGAAAAGAATATGTATTCTTGCGAGAAAAAAATCGAACACTCAATTTTCTGCATTGTACAAAACTTTTGAATTGCTCTTTTATGTATAAAAAAAAGGATCAAAATCATTTCATAGAATTTAATGAACGGAAACTGAAGTGATAAACTATACCAATATTATCGGCAGTTGTTTCAACGAGAGAATCATTTTTCTTGGATTCAGATATAATATTCTCAAAATTTCTATCATCTGATTGAATTTCAAGTACATTGTTTTCTCCACTGGGCTCGGAAAAGTTTTGACTTGAATCTTTTCGAGCTGAAAAACCATCATTCACATGTTAATTGCAAAGAAAAAGAGTATGGGGAAAAATATTGAGAGTAAAACGTTTGACCGAGATGATAATTCGAAAATTGCAATTTCCTTCCACTTTATTGACTTTGCACTAATTTGCTCTATCAATCGAAATATTATCTGGAAATTGGAACAAATTTGTGAGGGGGAAAACTTACTTACATTAATTTGATTTGAACAAAAATTTACTAGAAGTTCACTTTCACTTAACCTATTTTTCGTGTCAGTTTTTGACGCTGTTCGAAAAAAGTACTGATCAAGTTCGACATTTGACTTTATCATTTCTTCCGATTTCACTTTTTTTGCCTCTGCAAGTTTTCGGTATGTGGCACCGCTGTGTCTTTTTCGATTACTACTCATTTTGAGAGACTGTATACAGTTACTCTAATTATAATTGGAGACTATGAACAATTAATCACACGAGGCACGAGGAATTAAACATTACAAAGGAGAAGAAGGAAACATTTGACTGTCATATGTTTTTGTAGATGAAACAAATGAAGTCCTAACAATGTTGCCAATCCTTTTTCGATAACGTCTTAAGAGAAGTAGTGAAGTGACCTATCCACCGTTGGTACACCTGATCAGAAAACCCGCGAAGACTGCACTTATATAAACATACGTGATAACATTTTCATGTCGCTAGAAAATTTGAACAATTGAGGTGCTGGGAAGAATAACTCGCTTAGCGCTCGGAACGCATCACAAATTTCATCCAAACGGTCCCGTCGGAGATCGAAAAAAAAGTCGGAATTTTGAAAATGAAAAAATACTAGGTCATAGAGCTTGAGAAAACAAGGTCAGCTTCCCTTTAGTATTTTTTTCTAGGATGAATAGTTTTCGAGAAAAAAAATGAAAACTACACATTTTTTCATACCAAAGAACAATGTTTTCCAACATTAAACTCGTTGGATCTCATTCATTTTTCGGCGAATCGGAATAAAACTTACAGTTTCTGATTTGTGAGACTTCACCAAAGACGACAATGTCGAAAAAATTTGTAAAAATTAATAATAAATTAATCAATTTTTCATTCGAAGTAAAAATCATGTGTTTTATGGTTTGCATTGAAAAAGTGTCGGGGGAAGTATGAGATACAAAAAACTCCCAGCGACAAAGTTGTTCGCTAAGGTATGGACAAACTTTTTGGGAAGTTCCAGATCGATTGGATTATTAGTTTGCAAAATACAGGGATTCATTTGTTGGCGCGCAACGGAAATCTATCACGATTATGCGTCTTTTACCGGGTGACTATCAGGGTCCGTAGGAAAGATTGTATTCACTCACTCTTTCAACTTTAGATGTTTTTTTGGGTCGGAGAATTCGAACATCCAACTATTTCCACGAGATTTCATTTCCTTCATCCATGCTTTTGTTATAAAAAATTTGATTGAAGTTACAGAAAGAATAACTCGCTTAGTGCTTGAAATCACGTGGAAGAGTGCTCATATTGGGCAATCAAAACAAGTAGGTGGGAACAAGTAATAAAAAATATACATATTCAGATTCTTGTAAGTAAAACTTCCTATTTTGACACATACTTCTCAAGATGAAAAACATTCTCGGTCTCAAAGCAATAGTTTTGAAAACATACCTCACGATTACATTTAATGTCATACGACAACCGTGATCATAACGTTGAATCCAGTAGTTTGTAAACAAATGAAAATCGAATTGTGTCGGCAGCACTAGTGTAAAAAGAATTAGAGAAACATCGTAGGATCGGAATTCTCATGCACTACGAGTATTCTCCTCGTTATATTTCTTACATTGGTAGGACAAATTCTTTCGATACTTTTCTTCGAAGTACGTGAAACGTAATTTTCGATTAGCATTGATTTGTGATTGAATGAAATTCAACACATTATGCTTTTCACGAAATTTCGTAGTTGGTGATAATTGATATACTATTGAGCACACATCCTGAAAATAGCATTCGATTTCGCTAACAAACGACTGAGTAATCGTGAGGTATGTTTTCAAAACTATTGATTTGATACCGAGAATGTTTTTCATCTTGAGAAATATGTGTCAAAATAGGAAGTTTTACTTACAAAAATCTGAATATGTATAGTTTTTATTACTTGTTCCCACATACTTGTTTTGATTGCCCAATATGAGCACTCTTCCACGTGATTTCAAGCATTAAGCGAATTATTCTTTCTGTAACTTCAATCAAATTTTTTATAACAAAAACATGGATAAAGGAAATGAATTCTCGTGAGAATAGTTGGATATTCGAATTCTCCGACCCAAAAACACATCTCAAGTTGAAAAAGTGAGTGAATACAATCTTTCCTACGGACCCTGATAGTCACCCGGTAAAAGACGCATAATCGTGATAGATTTCCGTTGCGCGCTAACAAATAAATCCCTTTATTTTGCAAACTAATAATCCAATCGATCTGGAACTTCCCAAAAAGTTTTTCCATACCTTAGCGAACAACTTTGTCGCTGGAAGTTTTTTGTATCTCATACTTCCCCCGACACTTTTTTAATGCAAAGCATAAAACACGTGATTTTTACTTCGAATGAATAATTGATTAATTTATTATTAATTTTTACAAATTTTTTCGACATTGTCGTCTTCGGTGACGTCTCACAAATCAGAATCTGTAAGTTTTATTCCGATGCGCCGAAAAATGAATGAGATCCAACGAGTTTAATGTTGGAAAACATTGATTTGTGGTATGAAAAAATGTGTAGTTTTTATTTTTTTCCTCGGAAACTATTCATCCTAGAAGAAAATAGTAGAGGGACACTGGCCTTGTTTTTTCAAGCTCTATGACCTAGTATTTTTTAATTTTCAAAATTCCGACTTTTTTTTTCGAACTCCGACGGGACCGTTTGGATCAAATTTGTGATGCGTTCCGAGCGATAAGCGAGTTATTCTTCCCGGCACCTCAATTAGAGTTGTGTATATCAACAGCATGAAAATATTTACACACGGAGACAATTCCTTTATTATAAATAACTAGTTTTGCTAGTAAATTGAGGATATATTTGCATTTCAAGGTTATATACCGAACACTCTCCTCAAAAATATCAGACTTTTCCCAACCAGCACGGATGATCAATTTGAATTCGTGGAGACTTCTCAGAGACCTTTTGAATTGTCCGTCATTCGACTATAAATGAGTTGAATATGAATCCAATGAATTCAAAATGAAAACGTATTGAATGCCCGAAGAATTCATGATGTAGTCTTGATATGAGTTCTTTCTCAACATTAAGTTGTTCATGAACAGTTGATTTTTAATTCATCATTGGTCGCATAACGGGAGTTCTCTACGGGGACTCTTGCGCTGTATGGGTTTATTACGAAATGCTATTATTTTACGATTAAGCAACAGAAAGTCTGGTACTTTTGAAGAGAGTGTTAAGTACATAACTTTGAACTGCAAGTATATCGTCGATATACCAACGGGTGTAGTAATTTATAATAGAAAATTTTTTTTGGTGTAATTTCACCCCAGGCAGCATAATTTGCCCCTGGTGAGTTTATGGGATGTTTAACAACCGTAGAGGGGGTTTTATGGACGTTCTCAAAACGTCCCAGAGACACATTGTACTGTTAGGGACTTTGAGTAGAATCAGGGTACCCAAAGTATAATGGGAAAGCAAGATCACGAGTTCCAGCGCCGCCAGGGAGTTGTCTCGGAACTATGAGTAATATATATATATGTATATTTATACATATATATACCCAGTATATCACGTGACCATATTTCCTATATACCACGTGACCATATGTCCTGTATACCACGTGACCATATTAGATATTTCAAAATTAGCAAAAATGATGTGATACATTCCGATATGTATTCGTACCATGGGGATAAATATGAATGAAAAATATAACTTCCATTCATATTGGAGAAATCATGGACTTATTCCAATGACGAATCTGATAGGGATGAATATTTGAAAACAAATGAATGAAATATGTATGTACATTCATATATAAACGTTTTTTTTTCCAATATGCAAGTAATTAAAAATTACCTCTAAGAAAATTAGGTTGAAAAACATCAATAACACATGAAATCGACGAAATTATTTTCATTCAAAAAAATTATTCTCGTCTCCCAGGTTATGCGGGATCTTGATTGCCGTTTAGGGAACAGCCATCATCGGGAACGCGCATCGATTCTCTTATGAACTTTCAATGATAAAATTTTTGAAGTGCAGAAGATATTTGAACCTGGATCCTACCTATCACCTATCATAACAACCTAAACACCTAACGACCTAACCTACACCGACGTGTTTTCCGTTGAAACAACGATGTTGTACATATAGTCGAATGTCGGCAGTGGGGAGAATAGCTCCATTTAATATGACGCAGGACCGGATCAAAAAATTGATGGAGCCCTGAGGAATTTGAAATTCGAGGGGCCCTTCCAGAATTAATGAATTTTGTCTTGTTTGTCTTAAAATCAAATTATCCACAAGGACAAGGTAAAATATGATTTACATATCGCGTATCCGAATGCGAACTGAGCATATATGAAAATATTCATGAAGTTTGAATCATTTTTTTCATGAGAAAAAACTGAAACATGTATTTTCATATTTTTTCAGAGGATACTTGATAGGTATATTCAATTCAATAGAGTGCATGAGATTTTCCCATGTTCAACTGAAAATTCGTTCCAATGAACGATTTACACTTTATCGATATACATGATAAGTGAAATTTGGAACAAAGTACTTCTAGAGTACAGTTTATTCCTTATTTGATGTGATTTCGAATCGAATGGCCTATTATGACAAATTTCTGAATCAATTCTTGACAATAAATCTTTGTGAAGTATCTATCGTACCAATAGTTCACGATGATCAGAGGAGAAAAAACTCACTGCGCTCCCAATATATCAGTCAATTTCTCTATCGAATAAAGTTTTGTGGATGTCTACTACTTATTCGCAGGAAATTTATTCCACAAAGTGCCTAGTTATTTTAAGAATAACATCTCTCTATTTCACTTGCTAACCATTTGAAAAATCATTGCAAGTGTACAAGAGTTATGATGATAGTACATTCTTTCATAACATGGAACTTTGTATCTTCGTCACTCTATGAAAGAAGAAAGAAGTTGTAGAACATTGTTTTTTTGATATACAAATATTCTCAATACTTTTCCAGAAAAAATTCAATTACTGTCTCTGCTGAGTGATTACCTAATCTATGGACACTGATCAAGTATTCGTTGGCAAATTATTTCAAAATACAACACTCGATGAATGTAACAGATCACCCTAGTTGAAGTCTCTTAGCAATTCATGAGAAAATTTTCTCGATAAGCTTATGAATATATATTCATTCGTATTCATGATGAATCATCAGCACAGATTCATAGGGCTTCAAGGTTTACTCATGAATGTCCTGTTCCAAAATCCATAATGCCTCATAGTGAGAATATTTTTTTATGACTTGCTATGCGACTTCAACCAGGGGAGGTAATTACTCAGCAGAGACAGTAATTGAATTTTGTCCGGAAAAGTCTTAGAGAATATTAGTATATTGAGAAAACAATGTTCCACAACTTTATTCTTCTTTCATAGAGTAACAAAGATATGTTTTTTCCACGATAAAGAATTTTTATAAACTGAAATAACCAGGGCCTTCGTTGGAATAAATTTCCTGCGGATAAATAGTAGGTATCCACAAAACTTTAGTCGATGGAGAAATTGACTGATATATTGGGACCGCAATGAGTTTTCTCTACTCTGATTACCATGAACTATTGGCACAATAGATACTTACCACACATTCACTGTCAAAAATTACTTCAAAGGAACTGCATTGAACTACACATGTAATGATAAATAATTAGACTTGAACGAATTATTATTAGAGAAAACTCATTGCGGTCCCAATATATGAGTCAATTTCTCCATCGACTGAAGTGTTGTGATAACCTACTACTGATTTGCAGGGAATTTATTCCAACAATATGCTTGGTTACTTCAGTTTATACAGATTTGTCATTGAAAAAATAACATCTGTTTATTTCACTTGCTGATTACTCGAAAAATCATTGCATGTGTACAAAAGTTATGATGATAGTACATTCTTTCATAACATGCAACTTTGTATCTTCGTCACTCTATGAAAGAAGAATAAAGTTGTGGAACATTGTTTTCTTCATATACTGATATCCTCAAATACTTTCCCAGAAAAAATTCAATAACTATCCCTGCTGAGTGATTACCTAATCTATGGACACTGATCAAGTATTCGTTGGCAAATTATTTCAAGATACAACACTCGATGAATGTAATAGATTACCCTAGTTGAAGTCTCTTAGCAATTCATGAGAAAATGTTCTTGATAAGCTTATGAATATATATTCATACGTATTCATGATGCATCATCAGCACAGATTCATAGGACTTTGTGGTTTACTTATGCATGTCCTGTTGCGAAATCCATAATGGTTCATAGTAAGAAGATTTTTTTATGACTTGCTATGCGACTTCAACCAGGGGAGGTAATTACTCAGCAGAGACAGTCATTGAATTTCGTCTGGAAAAGTATTTGAGAATATTAGTATATCAAGAAAACAATGTTCCACAACTTTATTTTCCTTTCATAGAGTGACGAAGATACAAAGTTGCATTTTATGAAAGAATGTACCATCATCATAACTTTTGTACACATGCAATGATTTTTCGGGTAATCAGCAAGTGAAATAAACAGATGTTATTTTTTCAATGACAAATCTGTATAAACTAAAGTAACCAAGCATATTTTTGGAATAAATACCCTGGAAATCAGTAGTAGGTATCCACAACACTTCAGTCGATGAAGAAATTGACTCATATATTGGGACCGCAATGAGTTTTTTCTAATAATAATTCGTTCAAGTCTAATTATTTGTCATTGCATGTGTAGTCCAATGGGGTTCCTTCGAAGTGATTCTTGACAGTAAATGTCTGGTAAGTATCTATTGTGCCAATAGTTCAAGGTAATCAGAGTAGGGAAAACTCATTGCGGTCCCAATATATCAGTCAATTTCTTCATCGACTAAAGTTTTGTGGATACCTACTATTTATCCGCAGGAAATTTATTTCAACGAAGGCCCTGGTTATTTCAGTTTGTATGAATTTTTTATTGTAGAAAAAACATATCTTTGTTACTCTATGAAAGAAAAATAAAGTTGTGGAACATTGTTTTCTCAATATCAAGAGACGCGGTAGCGTCTCGACGCCAAGTACATAAAGGAACGTGAAAAAAAAATATATATATACATACATGAAAAAGCAGAAGTCGCGCGCTACCGTGTATCTTTACTCCTAAACCGAGATTTAACCTCCTAAAAAAATTTTCAATGCACAATAACTCGTCACACATTGAATGTCACGAAAAAATAATTACACTTTTAATATATAATTCGACTATACACTTTCGAATAAGCCTACTACGAACTTGATCAGTTTACGCGATACTGAGTTATAAACATTTCAAATTTTCATGCGATAAAAATATCAGGAATCCTTCTCCGTTAGTGATTTATATTTTTCTTCTTCTAATCACTCACAACATGTTCATCCAATCTGTCTCTTTTTTTTAATGGTGGATATTGTATCTCTCTTTTTCTTCCAATATCCAATAGCGTTCATTTTCTTCCTCAAACTTGTGTGAGAGAAATAAAGGATTCTGTCTCTTTCTTTTTACCAACGTCCAATAGCGTTCATTTCAATATATATAGAGTATATACCTTGTAGATACGTGAACAAATATAACCTGTCAATGAGGCGACGTGTTGATACACTGTAAAAAATGAAAAAACGCATCACACGTCTCATATGTGTGATTACTGAAACCTTCTCACTATATTACCGCGCTGGATGTGGTAATAATGAATTTCAAAGAATGCAAAATTATATCAAATCGTATATACCCTACTGTGAATGAAGGTGCATTACACATCATTGTAAACTTCCTGTTAGCAGTGTAAACGTACCACATTGGATGTAGGTAATAAAGTTACCTGCTCTGAATGTGTGAAAATCACCAACATTTGTAAAATCACAAACAGTAGAAATAATTCTTCGCAACATGAAACTTCTTTAATATTGTGGTGTACGTACTATTTTGGAAGTAATTTTACAGACAAGTGAGTAATTGAACATTCCTCATCATCATGAAGTAATCAGTCTTACGACTGGTTTGATGAAACCCTCCACCTCTGTCTATTATCCGCCAAACGTTTAATTTCTACATATCTACTACATCCCTTGTCTTGTACGATTTGCTTCATATAACTTGCTCTAGGTCTACCTTTACCAGTTTTACCATTCATTTTCCTTCCCAATATTGTTCTCAATAAACTCTAATGTGTGTCCTATAAGATTGCTTCTCCTTTTCACGATGTGTTTTAAAAGATTTCTTTCTTCATTTATCTGCTCGAGTACTTCTTCATTTTCGACTTTCTCTATCCATATTATTCTGAGCATCCTTCTATAACACCACATTCCGAAAGCTTCAAATCTTCGTTGATCAGTTTTCCCCATTGTCCAAGTTTCGCAACCATATAATGCTGTGCTCCAAACATAACTTTCCAAGAATTTCTTCCTTACTTCCAAGCTTATATTTTTGGAGCATAATAACTGTTTCTTTTGGTAAAGAGCCTGTTTCCCTTGTGCTATTCTTGCTCTTATATCTCTTTCGCTTTTGCCGCTTTCTGTAATTATGCTTCCTAGATATTTGAATTCTCTCACCTGTTCAATTGAATCGGTATCTATTTTGATTTTCGTTCTTCTAGCTGTTTTCGCTGCTGTACACATCATGAACTTTGTTTTGTCTTTATTTATATTCATACGATAGTTTTCCAATAATATTGTTCTCATAGTGTTGAGAATATTTTCTAACTCAGTACTACACGTGGCAAGTATAGCTATGTCATCGGCGAATCTCAACATACTTATATTTTCTCCCTGGATCTGTGATTTCGATTGAATTTCCTCCTTCACTTCGTTCATTGCTTCTTCTATATATAAATTGAAAATCAGTGGCGATAATGAGCATCCTTGTCTCACCCCTCTTCTTATTTGTGCTTCCCCTTCCTGACCCTCTATGTCTATTACTGCACTTTGATTCTTATATAATTCGTATATTATTCTTCTATCTTCATAATTTACTCCCACCTTCTTCAGGATCGCAAACATCTTCTCCCAGTCCACATTATCGAAAGCCTTTTGTATATCTACAAAACCTATGTACACAGATTTCTTCAGCGCTATCCTTTTCTCTATTACTGCCCTGAGTGCTAAAATTGCTTCTCGCGTTCCCCTATTTTTTCTAAAACCAAACTGATCTTCTGCCAATCTACTCTCTATTTTATTTTCCAACCCCCTGTATATAATTTCGGTCTCTCGGAGAGAGAGAGAGAGAGAGAGGGAGAAAGAGCTAATTCGCAGGGTGGTACAAATATCCCCACAGGGTGGTGCAAGTCTCCCGCCATGTGGGGAGAGTTGCACCAAACGCAATGTTTTTGAAGAACACTTATATCATTGATAGGATGTTAGATTCGACCTTGCTATCATTTGCAACTTAGAAAGGAATGTTTGCTCTGTCAAAATCCCATAAATAATATATCGAATGAAGTTAACCACGAAAGTTATAACAATGTGAAAAAAAAGTGGTGCAAGTGTCCCCACTCTCCCCTACTTCTCCTTTTTCGTACATATCTCTAATCAATTCAAACAGTGCGTCACGAGTTCCTTGACTGGAGGCTTTCATGAGGTCCGCACTTATGCCATCTATGCCTGGCGCTTTATTATTTTTCAATTCTTTCAAAGCCTTGTCGAATTCTGATCTCAATATCGAATCTCCCAATTCTTCCTCATCTACATCCTCCTTCTCTAAAAGCGCTATATCATCCTTTTTTTCTGTACAAGTCTCCCAAATGATTGTTCCACTGTTCTATTTTCTCTCCCGTTTTTATCAATTGTCGTCCTAGAGAGTTTCTAATCTTCTTGCTTCTAGATTCCATTTGTCCGAAAAATCTTTCAATAATTCTATATGCTTCATCTATTTTTCCTAAATGCAATCTTATTTCTATTTTCTGACATTTCTCTTCTAACCACTGTTCTTTTGCTTTCCTCGCTTCTCTTATTATTTTATTTCTCGATGATTTGTATCGTTGCTGGCCTTCTTCGCTATCATTATTCTTGTATTTTCTTCTTTCATTTATCAATTCTGAAATTCCTCCCGTTATTCATGGGTTTCTCAGGTTCTACTCCATTATTCTTCAAAATCTTATCTGCACATTCTCTTATATTCCCCTTCGTCTTTGTCCATCTCCTCTCTTTTCCCAAGTCTTTCTTTTTTTGATCTCTCAATTTTTCATCCAACATCTTCTCGAATGCCTCACGTGTTTGTTTTTGCTTGAGGTTCTTCAAATTCCATCTTCTCTGCATTTTCCTCCTCTTCTTCAGAGATTTGAATTTCAGAGAACATTTCATCATCAACATATTATGATCACTATCTATATCTGCACTGGGATAAGTTTCACAGTTTTTCACTTGGTTCCTAAATCTTTGTTCCACTAATATGTAATCAATTTGGTATCTTGCTGTATCGCCTGGCATTTTCCAAGTGTAGATTCTTCTTGGATGATTTTCAAATAAAGTGTTTGTGATAATCATCTCATGATTTTCACAAAATTCGACTCAACGTCGTCCTCTATCGTTCCTCCTCCCTAACGCAAAATCTCCCATTATGTTGTCCTCCTCTCCTTGTCCTACTACCGCATCCCAATCCCCCATCACTATCAAATTCTCTTCTCCCTTCACATATTCTATCACTTCTTCTATTTCTTCGTACGTTTCCTCAATATCTTCCTCCGAATATGCAGATGTGGGCATGTATATTCGGACTATGACTGTGTCTACCGGTTTCGTTCTGATTCTAACCATCATCACACGTTCATTATGTTGCAAATAATTTACTATCCTATTTCCTACTCTTTTATGCATTACAATTCCTACACCTGCTTGACCGTTCTTTGATCCTGTATGAATTATTCTATAATCCCCACTCCAGAAATCGCCCTCTTGTGGCCATCTCATTCCGCTCATCCCCATTACGTCTATATTCAACCTATTCATTTTTAATTTGAAATTTTCTAATTTTCCTGTTTGTCTCAGTGATCTAACATTCCACGCTCCGACTCGAAGAATGTTGTTTCTTACCCCTATCCTATTCTCCGATTTTCGTTCTTTGCTGATGAAGCTTCCTCGAGCAGCCTCCACCCGGAGATCCGAACGGGAGACTAGTTTACCTCCGGAATATTTTACCCGGGAGAGCGCCATCATGTATTTATTAATTTGTTCGTTTGTTTTTGTTACATAATATTCCAGGTTAGGAAAAGGTTTCATTTCCTCGGGAAGTATTGAAACATGTCGAGGCAGGTAGTTTCCCTTTGCTTTCCTCCCGTTTTTGCCGATGTTTCTGGCATTAGGATGATTTCGTTCCTCTCAGTTTGTATTCTTTCTGTTGAGTAGTTCATTCCACCCAAGAAACAAGATCCAACTCTGAGATACTCATCCTTCCCACCACGTAAAGGAGGCAGATACTACCAGGGATGGATAAAAAGGATATCAAGGTTAGGTATCATGAATATCCCCCTGGAAGACCCGCAATCATCCACGAGGAGGAAACATTCCTTATATCGAGAAAATACAATATTCTGTGAGATATGAGAATTGATTGTAAAATGGTTAGTACATGCGGAAATCGTATTAATACCGCTTAATAAGAAAGGCTATCAACTTGGCGACGACGTGAAGTATTTCGTGGTTTGGCAATCATGAGTTCTCGCCATTTGTAATGTTTGCCGGTGGATGGCTCTCTTCCTTTTCCGTTATGACCGCCGCATGGATAAGAAGCACAAGAGCACAAGATCGCGTGATTCATATAAATCAAAACGTTTTCCATAAAATCTATCAAGTGTATTTAATAGTGATCATTATATTTTGCACTTCGTTCGTAAAGGACCACCATTTATTCATCTGTTGAATAAAGCTGTTGTTAGAGGTGAGTGATTTCCTGATGCGACATATTTCATGAATTAAATTTATGTTTTTACGAAATTTAAATCCATTATTAAAATGGATTGAATAATGAATAAAGATGAATTTCGCATGTATTTTTGTGTCATTATGTCAAATATTGTGCATTGGGATATCAATGTAGAATAGAAGAGGTATGATTCGTCGAGAAACATTAACTGAAAAAAATGAAATTAACTTCATAACCTCTGGGGTACGTTCTCTGATCGTTGAATTTCATGTATTGCTAAAACAGCAATAAAGTCAATTACTAACTAACTCCTCTCATCGTTACTCGGGGGAAGTGGTGAAATTCATCAATGAATTATACATCCAGATAATACGAAGAATTCTTTTTCAAGCATGACAAATAGAATTATTCATTTATTTATTCAACTCTGTATCTGGTTCTTGACGAAAAAAAGTGTTTGTGTACTGTCAGGGTTACTATTAAGATGAAAATATTGTTTCTTTGTAAAAAAAAGCATCGTGAGGACACCGTTCTGTTCGTATTTTATTATTGTTTTGCGCTTTTTTTCGGGTTTCCGGTTGCTTTCCCTCTAGTCATAATATCTATAATTACTAAATTCTCAACATTCATGAAATTCTGATATCCCAATGTCAATTGATTAAATAAACGATTGAAACTTCAATGTTATTCCGAAAAAAGAAAATTGTCACTAAAAGTGGAGTCAATATTTGACGAACGTTGAACAAATGTATAAACATTTGAACGTTGAAAGAATTCTCAAGAGGGTATAAATGCAGAGATTGTTGTGTTTGGTGGAAATTTGTTTCCGACGAAATTTCTTGGGATTTGATTCATGAAAAGCTTTCAGGTTTTTTTGAATAAATTTTCAAACATTTATAAACGTCTGTACCCAGACAGCAAAGAGTTCGTCAAAGAATTCTTTAAGAACTGTTTTGATACTTCTGAGTTTTCAAAGAACTGATGAAGAACTCTTTCGCAAACTCTTTGCTCTCTGGGTAAATTTTGAATATGCAAACCAAATATAATTTTTCAAAATTTTGTTTCTTCTGGAAATTGAACATTTTGAGGTCTGTACAGATGTTTATAAATATTTCAACGTTCATTCCTACAAATTTGAGATATTCCAATGAATTCAGTCCAAAATGATTTGGCTCAAAAGGAAATTCAACTAGATGAACCCACTTATGCACTTGTACTCTGTTGATGAAGGTTTGAAGTTGTTTATCTTCTTGAAACCGCTATGCAGGGTTATCACTCATATCTTGAATCTGATTAAATTCATGAATTAAATATCTGTTGATTAGAATGATCAAAAACAAGAAGGAAAATCACCTTGAATGACAAAACTGGCAGTATGCTCATGAGTTTTGAAACATATTTCAATAAACAAAAATTAAATATTAATTATTGAAAACGTTTGCTAATATTCAAAATTATTTTGGATTCGCTTTTTCTAATTATCCGAATAAATTAAATGATTTGGCAATTGAGACAACTTGAAACAGTTTAGAGCAAAAAACCTAATATTGGAACAATGGATACGGAGAAGTGTTCGAAAATGTAATTATTTTCCACAAAATCTGAGAATTTGTTGTTAATCTCTCAATGAAGACAAATATTTTGATTGGAGTGTATTCACCCAATGAACACTCAGAAGAGGAAGACCTCTTGAAGAAATGTTTCGAAAGACCTCTGTCAATGTTATCATATTGGTATCCAAATTCTTTCATTTTTTTGAGATCTCAAATAGATGTCTCCTTAAAGAGATCATTTGGATAGCATTCTGGCAATCTCTTATTTCCCTCAGAAATCGACGCATTTGATAACATTCTGATATGTTTATGTTGACATCCTGAAACGTCTATATGACCTCTTACACATATTTCAGAGATGTTTAAGAGTTCTAAGCGTTAACATATTGTTCACTGGGCATGAACAAAAATTGTCAATGCATAAAAGAACTAAGAAGAATATGAATCTGGTGAAAATTGCGCATAGAATTTTATGTTTTATTTTATGTTTTTCCAATATTCCCATTTTTTCGAGTAAATTCCCATGAAGATGTGAACTTTTCAATCTTTATTGGAAAAATCAAGAAATATTAGATTTGTGTGAAGAAAGTACTATGTTTTCGAGCAATAATTCTGTGCGTATCAAGGTTTCAACACTTGAGACTTTTGCAAGAATTGAATCTTGCATTATGGAGTTCTTATATATGAATATTGCAATTATCAATTTATTTCATTGTATTGCTAATACAATTAATCATCATTAATTGATTCAATAATGATGATAATAATATGTAATTGATTAATATATGTGTATTAATACAAAACTGTTAGGGATCGATTGCAATTGATGTTTAGGTTGATCAACCTTTTAAGAAGAAAACTGCTCCAACGCGTAACCAACCGTAACCAAAATTGTCAATGTTCCCTCCAATAGGTAGGGGGTGTTTTCGCCGAAAATGTTTTTCGCCGAAATTTGTTCATTGGCAGATCCAATAAAGGTAACCACAAATCCCTAGGAAATACTAGTTATTATCCAATGCGGAAAATTCGACGAAAAACTTTTTCGGCTAAAAGACCACCTACCCTCCAATATCCCCTTTTTGTCTTCACCTGAAAACTCACCTATTTATTCAACATCAAATGATTCCAACCATGCTTTGTCAGAAGTGTACACTTACGTTCAGAAATATTTTGTGATACAATAGACATCAACAATTACATAAAGACTCACCCAATTTGAAAGTTGTGTGCTTATATGATGATTGTAAAAAAGAATTTTGTGAATATTTATCATTTAAAAGACATTTGTATCTTCATCATAATAAGGATTATATAATATCTGAAACTCATAATTGCAAAGTTCCAGATTGCACATATGAATGTAAAAATTCGAAATTTTTGCACCAACATATAAAAACATCATTTAAAAAATTCCAGTGATGGAGTTGAATGTCCTTTCCCACAATGTCAGCAAGTGTTTCATACCTCAAACGCTTATAATGTCTTTATATGCAGAAGACACTATAAAGAGGTAAACGAAAGGATCGAAGATCCTGATAATTCAATATCACGTGAAGTCTCACAAAAGCGATTTAAATCTTGAAAATCCGTTGATCGGGGAAAATGTCATTGCAGTGTTCAATGAAAGCCTGATGGATGAAAACATGGATATCCATACAATTATAAATTCTTCAAATAATATGTCAGATGTTCCAACAACATTGAAAACTCTTGCTGAAATGCATTTGGATTCAAATGCCATTCATTTTGCTACCGAACCACTTCAACAAAAAGTAGTGCATCACGTAAGTAAAGCTGTTACCACTTGTAATGCAAATTTTTCATTATTATTAGAGCAAAGTACATTTTTGGACGAACAAAAAATTATGATTTCGCAAATGTACAATGAAAGTCAAAAGGACCTCATGAAAGCTTATAATGAAAAAACAGGTTTGTTGAGAAATCCGTACCAAAGACAAAAATATTATCGTCAAAATCTTATTCTTTCAGTTGAACAGGCAGTGTAGAATGATGACGGTAGTGACTCTGGTTATTTCTATTCCTATGTTCCAATTTTGGAAACTTTCAAGTTAATGTTATCCAATACACAAATTTACGATTATTGCCAACATCAAAAAAAAAATAATGAAACCGGGTTTTGGGATATTCAGGATGGTACTGTCATAAAAAATCATGAATTACTGAAAACTGAACAAAATTTTCTACAAATAATTCTATTTCAAGACGCTTTTGAAATATGTCATTCTTTGGGATCCTCTAAAACTAAATTCGAGATTATTGGGGTATATATGGTTTTAGGAAATATTCCTTCGCATTTAAGAACAAATATTCATAACATGAAACTCGTTTTATTGTGCCGCGAAAAAATCGTTACTAAATTCGGTTGGGAAAACATTTTACAAAAATTAATTATGGATTTGAAAACTTTAGAGGTACATGGAATTGATGTTTCAAATTCAAGTCACTCCACTACTTTCAAAGGGGCATTAGTAGCAATGTTGGGGGACAACTTAGGTAGCCATCAGATAGGTGGATTTACCGAAAATTTTAGTACGTCTCAACATTTTTGCCGTTATTGCGAGAAAAGTAGGATTGATTTGAATTCATCAGTTTTCAATCCCAAATAATTAAGAACCATCAACAGATATGATGAATGTATTAAGGAGGGACATGGAACAAAAAAAATTGTAAAAGGCATTAAAAAAAATTCTCCTTTATATTCTTTATTATATTATCACGTCCTGGTTTACCTCCTTGTATTGCTCACGATGTCTTTGGAGGAGTTGCTGCATACGACATTTTCTTAGCTATTAATTACTTTATTAAAAACAAGTGGTCCAAAGTCGGCTTGCTAAATTTCCGATTAAATGATATAAAACTGTTTGGACAAGATAATATGAGTATCCCTCCAATTACAACTGGAAAATCAAAGAGACTTACAGGTACTGCAAGCCAAATAAGAAGACTTTTATTGATATTTCCTGCTGCTATTGCGGATATGGTACAGAATTTCGAAGATACCGTATGGGAAATGGTTTTGAATTTGAGAGACATTAGTGGGATTATTTGTGCTCCCGCAATTTCTACAAAACAAATTGCCATTTTAAAATGTAAAATGGAACATTATTTGCAACTGGGATTGCGATGTTTTCCTTCCGTCCCTCTGCGCGCGAAACATGAGTTTATGACTCATTATCCTATGCTGATCCAGCATTTTGGCCCATTGAAACACTTGTGGACACTGAGGTTCGAAAGTCGACATAAATATTCCAAGGAATCTATCAAACATGTGCCCAACTTTAAAAATGTGACCCAAACTCTAGCTGTTCGTCATCAAATCATGCATTCTACTACAAGTAATTGCGATGCAACGTTGGTACAAGTTAGTAGTTATAATCAATATGGAAGTGGCATGTTTGATCAGCAAACAGACAGCATTATCCAACAGTTTTCAAATAAAAATTCTGAAAATATAAAATATATCAGTCTTGATGTTTCATTTCTTGGAGTGAAGTATTCTCAAGATATGTTTGTATGCATCGGCAAAAATGACAATGGAAACTTTATTTCATGTAAAATCAAGTGCATCATAATCAATTCACATTTCAATAACATATTTTTTGTGGGGAATCACATAGAAATAGTACATAACCCATACGTTGGTGTATACGAAATTCAATTGGGAACAGAACGTTTATTTTGTTTCGCACATCCATCCTTATTATCCCCAGACCCAATTCCACAACTGACAATTGCATCGGTACCAGCATACTTGCCGAAATACATGCCTTTTGACTCGTGAAATTGAATCCAGTGAGTATTTATCAACATTCATATGTCAATATACCCAAAGAAAGTGACTTTTCAGAACACTCATTCATTCATTCATTCATTCATCCATTCATTCAACATGTCTCCATTTGAATCTGGTCTCAAAATATATAAAATCGGTTATATTAATTCTAATATTGAAACAAGTAAATGGAGTGTTCTGATTGGCAAAAATATTATTTTAATCCATCAAACTTACTGCGTTGAACCATCAATAGACCACACCCGGATTCTTTTATTGATTCTCAATCTATCCATTGAAATTTCATCTAATTCCTCGAATCATATTTACGTTCAATGGTTGAAACGATCCGGTGGTTTTGTATGGCAAATCCTGGTGAAAACTTCCGCTCTCCGGAAGCGAATTTTGGAACAAATAGAGCGTGAAATGTTTCAATTTCCACTTCTCACGCTTAGATACTGTTTCGTTCACTCTTCCGCGTCGCTTCATGCCCTTCTTACGTTCCCATGTTTACTAGGGAAGATCGAGAAGAGATATTTCTGAATATGCAAATGTAATTATTCATACAATGATTACCAGCATGATATTGAAATATTCACAACTGCATTTTGTGTTTCAGATGACTGTATTCAAAGTGTGGTGTGCTCTGCGAGAGCGAAGAATTACTGTTAACATCCCGGAAGCTGACGATCTTGGATCGAATATTATTAGAGAAGTGAACAGGAGATTGGAAATCAACGGCACTCAATTGGTTTTAGAATCTAACGGAGAAGTCCTCGACCAGGATAGTATTATTTTGCTCCACGCGACGTAAGCATTCATCATTTCGCAACCGGGTGAAAAATGGTGTTCCGCTGATGTTTTCACCATTGGCAACGACGAATCAGTCGTCAGTGAAAAAAATTTTCTAGTACAAGATTCATCTGCAAATGCAGTTGATGATTCGTCAAGGAAAAACTTGGAATGCAGCACAAGTAACGTTGTGCATAATCAATCTTCAGACTTCACCGGAAATGATTCAACATTTGAGGAAGATGCAATAAATCCACCTGTGATCCCTGAAAATGGTAACACGGACCCTACCGATACATCCTGTAATGATCAACTGAACGTCATCCCAGATGAAAGTATTGAAAATCAAATTGAGCAGTTTTTAAAAGAAAAAGCACAAGCATTCACAGGTTGGGATAACTATGCTCTACCATGGACACGGTTGGGACTCGGCTTGTCAAAACAAATGCAAGAAGGAAGCAGAGACCATTCATTCATGACTCCAACGGTTAACGCTATTGTCACTGAGATGAGATTCAACGATGTTCGAATTCTAACGAGCGCATTTACAGCAGTCGCAAAAGAATTAGTCAATAAATTTCCAAACTGTTTTGAGGATCGAAATGATGACGGATCTAAATTTGACTCTGGGTATTATACAATTTTTCAAAAACTACGAGAACATTATAATTATTCAAATCGGCCTCATAAAAGAGCATCTTTATCTCATAACTAATTTATACCGTTGAAAAGCCGAAAGTTACAAAACCGTTTGAAAACAGGATGCCCTAATTGGCAGCCAGATAATACAGAAGTTTCACAAGACTCATGTGAAGAACATGAGGAATATTTGAAGCCATTGATTTTACTACGGTTTCAGTGGAAGATAAAGTCACTATCAATAAAATACATCACAGTTTGAATACCACGTATGCTTATCGAAGACTATTTTTCAACGCAATCAATAATTTACCAACAATGTCTCAAGTGTTGGAAACGTGGCGATGTCTGGTGCAAAACATATGTCTATTTTGGCACTTTGAAAAATTAACGGAACGTTCACTCCAAGCATTTACCACAAAATTCCACGAGAAAAGTCAAGTAATCATGGTCTATGGTCTTCTAAAAAAATGGTGTCCTTCGTATCCTGCTGCTTCTGAAATCTCATCGTCTCAAGTCATTGATGTTATTGTAAAACATTTCGAAGAGGATCTGTGTGAATTGTTCAAAGAGATAATTCGAATCTATTGACTTCGTTTTTTACATAAAACTTATAATTATTCGGAAACACGTTCGTCTCGTTCAGAGGATCATGGCCCACTGGCGGTCGACGAGGAGAAAAGCGATCGCAACGCCACTTAATACTAACTCTCAGCGAAGTTTCGCGTACACCACCCGCCTTGACAAACGAAAGTTTTAAAAAAAAATTCGAAATATTATTCACCTCAATACATATCCTCACAAAGAGCAGCTATCACCAAGTCGTTATTCGTATAACTGGAATTACGAGCGATTAAATAACTAATGAGATAAGGTGCGAAAATTAAAATAGATATCAAAGGTGTTCGGCGAGTATTGATTATAACTGTAATAATAAAACAACTACGATAAAAATTGTATGCTAACATGGTCGATGAGTGGTTGAAACACACAACTTAAATTCTCTATGTATTGCGTTGAAATAATTACCAGAAGAAATGTCTTAAATACTAATAATACATAAGTATTCGGAACAATAAGTGGCACAAAAGTTACTCAAATTGAATCCCCCCTCTAAGGGTGAAATCGCGAGTTTGGATAGAGGTCGATGAATGACACCCTTGGCCGTTTTTACATCCGCAGACCGAATTCTGCCATCAGTACTAGGATGCGAAGAAATTACTCTTCCCATAACCCACTGAAACGGGGGCATCCCAGGCTGTCGAATTAAGACCATTTGACCAACTCTCAATTGATCTCCTTTATGTAACTTCCATTTAGTTTTCATTTGTAATTGGCCAAGGTATTCACTAGTCCACCTCTTCCAAAATTCTTGTTTGAGTCGCTCCGTATATTGCCACAAAGATAGCCGAATCAATCTTGATATCTAATGAATTTGGATGCGTTGAACTATTCAAGGGCTCACCAATCAAGAAGTGACCGGGAGTTAAACATTGTAAGTCATTCGGATCAGCCGATAATGGCGTTAAAGGTCTCGAATTGAGCACTGCTTCAATTTCACGAAGAACTGTCGTCATTTCTGCGAAATTCAAAGAGGCTTCGCCAACTATTCGTTTGATATGGA
Organism: Gonatopus flavifemur; assembly: GCA_018340375.1. Classification (NCBI taxonomy): domain Eukaryota; kingdom Metazoa; phylum Arthropoda; class Insecta; order Hymenoptera; family Dryinidae; genus Gonatopus; species Gonatopus flavifemur. Next base: position 7,177,474 of record JAFFJZ010000014.1, read on the forward strand.
ATTCCGTGGACTGGATTGCGGCCTCCCAAAGCCCCCCGACATGGGGTGCGTTGGGAGGGATAAACTGCCATTCAATAGAATGATCTTGAAAGAATTTAAAGATCCGATTTTTAGTCTGTTCGAGTGAAAACAATTCGCGCAACTCCTGCAACTCACGACACGCACCCACAAAATTTGTACCGTGATCCGAATGAATGCGAGATACATTGCCGCGACGAGCCACGAAACGCTTCAGCGAAGCGATGAAAGACTCGGAGGTCAGATCACTCATGAGCTCGATATGAACGGCCCGCGTAGCGAAACATATGAACACCGCTATATACGATTTAATCAATTTCGCGTTTGGCTTTCTGCCTTCTTCAATGAGAAGCGGACCCCCGAAATCCACGCCGCAATGCATAAACGGTCTTGACTGCTCGATTCGCGTTTTTGGCAAATCGCTCATGCGTGCTTCAGAACAGATAGGATTGGCTTTGAAACAGACGATACACTCCCTAAGAATTTTTCGAGTTGTAGTCTTGCCTGCTATGGGCCAAAATCGTTGTCTAACGGCGTTCAATGTCGCCTGCGTGCCCCCATGAAGATTACGAGCGTGTTCATACCTGATGACTAGCAACGTGAAAGGATGACCTTTAGGTAATAAGATTGGATGTCGAACATCGTACGGCAGATTAGCATTTTCAAGCCTCCCACCCACACGTAACACTCCGTACTCGTCCAAAATCGGTGATAATGGTAGAATTTTACTATTAAAGTTCACATTGCCCATCTTTCTTATATGTGAAACGTCCTCTCGGAATTCGGTGTCCTGCACGTGCTTGCATATTAGCAACAAGGAACGATTCAATTCCGAAGCGGTCACAAATTCGTTATGTAGGGCCCGCATATCTGTTGGGACGTTGCGTCTACAGCGATTCACAAATCGAATACAATATGCGAGCACTCGCAGTAATTTGTTGAAATTTGGATGTTTTTCTATCGATTGATCAATAAGTGCACATCGTATTTCGACCTTGGCCGAAATCACCTTGATTTGTTCGGGTGCATCATTGAAGGGTAAGACGATTTGTGAATCGGGCCACTCGCACTCGCTTCCATCAAGCCACTGTGGACCGCTCCACCAAAGGTTGGAGACGCTTAATTCCCTAGATGTTGCTCCCCTTGATATTATATCAGCAGGGTTAGATTTCGTATCTACATGAAACCAATCATCTGGATTGGTGATTGTTTGGACTTCGCCAACGCGATTCGCGACAATTTATTACCTATTTATTACGCGACCCAACGCCTTCAATGATTGTAAATGTTTCGATACTGCATTTATAAGTTGCTTTAATTCGCTATGGTTTTCGCGTTTCAATTGGGGAATGTCACGGATTGATCGGAGATGAGACCTTACAATGATACGCTTTTTATCGTATTTCTTCTTGAGCATCTCCCATGCTGAAGTGAAATTCTCGTTTGTTAGTGGGAGTGAATCAATTGTTCCCGCCGGGTCCCCCTTCACAGAAGCTTTCAAATACTGAAAACGCTCGACATTATTTGAAACGTTATTATTCATAATGCTGCTTTCAAATACTTGTTCGAATGGCGTCCACTCTTGGTAACCTCCCGAAAAGGTGGGCGAATTGAGTTTTGGTAATCGAACATGTGATAGAGCGTTTTGATTAACGGCCGGTTCGACGTTATGAGCCGGTGCATTGTTGACATTTGCACCATCGAGAGGTTGTATCGCGTTCCCTATAAGTTGTGAAATCTTCACGCTCAAATTGTAATAACTGTTTTCGACCGCGTCTCTATCATCGGCTTCATTTCCGTCAAGTAGTTCTATTCTTTCTTGAATTTCCTCATAATTCCTAAAATAACCATCTGATTTTTCCTTTCTGCATTTTGAATGCTCTATAATGTATAAATTGATTTGTGGATGCGTGTCGACGTAAGTCTTTATTCGAGTGCATGCCGCTTTCACAGACGGACGCCTCTTTCTTAAATCCGTTAACTCTTTCATTGTGAAATTGAATCAGCGTGAAAAAGTAAAAAGAAAAAAGAAAAATCACAAATACGCGTACAAATTTTCTTCTTCCTTTTTTGAAGGAAGAATATTCTCTAATCGACCTTGAATATTGAAATGTTCAACACTGCGATTACATTAGTATTTAATCAAAATATTGTCGTAAAAAAAAAGAAATTTATTCGGATCTATTACAGCGACTTAAACTTACGCTTTCGTTGACTGCAACGCGATGTGTATTCCTAATGTTCATTCTGGTGTCGTAGAACCGTTGTGGTTGAGCTGTTGTCAGCAGCCATGTCCCTGATGTGGAGTCAATGATGCGCAGACTCCCTCAATATGGCGTCAAAGGTACGTTGGATCGGTTCGGCTTTGTCGTCGTTCGAATATTCGATGTGCTGTTGCCAAGCGTAGCTTCTTCAATATGGCGTTGATGACACCTGCGACATCGGACGATCGACTAGATTTAACGTGTCGATTCGTTTATGTACTGCGTATCAAGAGAGGATGTGCACGTCACGTTGCGTTTTTCGGAATACTTGTAGTATTTTTCACTCAATCATCTTCCCATGTACGCTACTCATTCGATTGCGTGATGTTCGTTTCTCCGTTGAGAAACAGTTGAATGTGCTTTCATGAGTATCGTAATAAATAAAACACTTTTCGTTCTAATACCATTGATTTGTCGCGTTTGATTACTATTCTCCGACGGGAACCAAATGCGGCCTTTCGATAATCGTTCTTCGATGTTCCTTCTTCTTTCGTTGAGACGAAAGACTAATCGATGTGGCCGATATTGGTTTACGCACGGCACTGTCTTTTATCTACGGCGAAATTTTGTTTTATGCTTCGTACTATTTACGTATGATCTTATTTTTCCGTTGAAAAATAAACGATCGAATACTCAACGCTCACTAACAGGTTCACGCACATGTCGGGTCTTGCTTCTTGTCGGACGCCGTATCGATAAGCTTTCTACGATGCTTCGTATTTCACGATTCGCGAACTGTATGTTTAATGATGCTCGCGATCAAAGCATCCAGCTCGATTTGGGACCATGTAAATTATTTAAAGAAATAATTCGAATTTATTAACTTCGTTTCTTACATAAAACTCATAATTATTCGGAAACACGTGCGTCTCGTTCAGAGGATCATGGCTCACTGGCGGTTGACTAGGAGAGAAGCGATCGCAACGCCACTTAATACTAACTCTCAGCGGAGTTTCGCGTACAATCTGTTCGTCACAGCTTACCCTGTGAGTTTTTTCTTATAATTGCTGAAATATTCTTATATTGCTGAAATATACTCATTGCTGTTGTGTCCATCTTTCTTGATCTGATTTTTGATGCTGGCAGCATGCTGCACATGATAAGTTACCTTGAAATGATAGAATTATATAAATATACTCAATTGAAATTTTTTTTACAGCATGGTGTTAATATTCAGGGTATAGTTTCACACAGTTATCCCAATATCACATTATTACGTATGTATTATTATAGTATATAAAAACACAGAATATTTCAGATTTCATTACTTTATTCATTACTATTTCATTACTTTATTCATCACTTATTTCATTACTATTAATTCTGAACAACAGTGGAATGAACACTCTAAAGAGGCTTCCGAAATAGATGATCAATGTGATCGAGATCCCTTTTCAACTGTTTTCATTGGTTCAAAAGATAATTCCAAATAGCGGAAATTTCTGAAACTAGATCTCATCTAGTTCTTTTGGAATCACCAAATAAACTATTAAAATTCCAGCAGAATACAGTCCATGTCAGTACTCCATTCGGTGGATTTTGCTGAAGTTTTAATCGTTCCTTGGAACGAATTGGTAATCGAATAACGAACTGCACAACTGGTAAAGATTCAAAATTTTGCAAAAGATTCTTCAAATGATTTTTTCAGTTTTGAGGAGTGAATTCGAGGAGATAAATAATGATGCTTCATCAAATTTTTTTAATTTGATTTTTCGCTACGTTTTTATCAACGATTCAAACTTCAACAATATATTTGGTGGTTACAGAAGAAATCGATGAAATCTAGGTTTTGGAATTTTTGCTGTTTGGGTATAAGTTTTTCGGCCCTTATAATGACATACTGATCAACATTACGTACAGTGCATTGTTCCTAGAATATTTGGTTCAGACTATTTTCAAAATCTTCAATTCAAAAATATTGGTAAAATATTGGACTAATATGTCTGAAAGTAAAGCTAAAAAAAAATTTTGCCATTACCAAATAGTTTTTGCTCTTCCTTAAAATTTTGGTTATGAATTCTGAAAGTTCTTAAATATCTGATTCAACTTCAATATTGTATGTTAAGTACTTTTATCAATCGATTATTGCAGGAGGAAAACAAACCAAAAATGAGGCAGACCAATACTGGTTAGTAATTGACGCAGTCATGGTACAAAAGACTGAAGACTTCCTTGAAGCTGTACAGATGCTGTTCTATTCTTTTCACGTTTTTAATCGAACGTACCTCAAGGAGCACGCTCATACCCTCATGTTTATTGAATTGTTCCTGTTTAACATCAACTCCACACCAGAAGCATTAAGGCGTAGATCAGTTGCAGTAAAAAAGAAGGTGCTACCTTTTTGTAGAAAACTAAACTGTAATCATATTGTAGAATGTGTTCGACCTTAAGTTCTCTACCTTTTCTGAGGTATACCTGTTTCATACCGAATGCAAAGTTATCTTGAAAAATGATTGCTTCGAAATTTTGTATTCCGATTTATGGTCAGCAAATTTGTTGTATATATTTCCAATCAAATAACACTAATTGTTATGAATTCCGAAACACGAACCAATGTAATCAGAACAATAATCTAGAATGAATTAATACCTTATGCTTTCGGAACTTTCAGAATCGAGGAAGAATTGTTTCAAATATGTTTTGAACAATCGGACTGTACGGTAATATACATTTATTGGAGCTATGAACTTTCGAAATAAAACTCAACGAAATTTTGGAACAATTATCTTTCAGGATAAGTGGGCTTGAGTATGAAACGGGTTTTTTAAAACTTCGATGATTGAGATATTAGCTTCAGTATTACTAATTTATTAATTCATGTATTTATTAGTTATCATTGGAACATTCTTACTTAGCCAAACATTGCAAAAGATAGTACTTGATGTAAATAGTTGTTGACTAGAATAGAAATTAACCGGAAAGACTGACTAATATTACTTCATTTGGATCAATTTTTTTCTGATTTACTGCATTTTGGGCGTTTTGCATTCCGGATTTACTGGGCCCTGCTGTATTACTACTGACTTTTGAATTATAATTGTTAATATATTTTCCGGGTTTATTTCTATTTGGTTCAACTACCATTTGGACCAATTCTGTTTCAAGTCTATCAACCTGTAGCATTCAAAGAATTCCCTGATTGATTGCAATTAATCACATGAACATCAATTGTCCTGAATAAAGTTCATGTAGTATATCTCACAGCATTTCAAGACTCGCGAAGAAATGAGTATAGATCTTTGATAATAAGCATATTATGAATACCTCGGATTACGTACTGATATCAACGTAGAATATCGATTAGACCATTCAACTATTTTCATATGAAAAAGATTAACTCTTAGAACAACGATTACAACAAAAAATTTGAATTTCAATCGATGCGAATTGAAATTTCCATTCTCAAACAGCGAATCCGCTCCTTAATTTGTTGATATTCAAAAGTCTGTACCTTGAATTGTACTTTTTTCTTTCCTCTTTGAAATATCACCATTGATTCCACTTTCTCTATTCCATTTCATTGGTGTTCATTCACTGTGTACACGAAGATCTTCACTATGACTACAATGTTATCATAATCAAGATCTTTATAATTACTAGGAACAGTGAAATAGTAAAATTACCTTGTAAATTATTCTGCCTTACCTAGACAGTAGTTTTGAATTAAATGAATGGTTCTATTGCAAACAGTCGAATAATGATGTATTAACATCAATAAATCCTCAAGAATTTGATTATCTACTTGGTGATTAGTTTTTAATTGTACGTAAGAATATTTTTGTCTGTGATTTACAAGCGAACAGAGAGTTTATAATTCATTATGAAGGTTCATTAGTTTCGAGTGCATTATGAGAAAATTCTTCGACATTAGGGCATTGCGATATACAGCATGAATAATGATTCTATGCTCATTCAATATGAATAATGATCCTATTTCATAATCAGTTGTATCAGAGCATCTTTATTTGCATTTTTCTTTAAAAAATCCATTGCCAAATTCATTTTGAGATCTGTCGTATGGAAACAATCGTTATTTGTGGGTAAGCAAATCGATAAAAAGTTACATTTATTGACTGAATAGAAAAGTATATCTGATAACAGATGTTTTAGGAAAAATGCTTTTATTACTTGTTTAACTTGGCGTTCGTAAATAACTATTTGTATCGTAATTTTTCTTATCATTTGTATTGACTTATGACTTCCCAGGGGTTTTACTTTGATGTGGAATCATTCTACATTTATACATAATTGAAACCTTTAATGATTCACCTCTCTGACCAAAATCCATGTTAATTTACAAAATTGAAATATCATCTTCGGAATCTCTCCAGTCAAAATACATAACTTGTATATAAGTGCCTCTCAATATCAGTATTGTCTCATTTTTATGGCTCTGAAGAGACATATGTACGTTTTAGAATTATAGTTTGTGATTTTTATAGTTTATGTGCGATAATTTCATTCATATTGTTGAACTTTCGATTGATATATTTTTGTCACATGATATATCATCGGATGATTATAAAATAATGAATATGTTTGTTTTTGTTCTGGATAATAAATTCTAAATGAAGATGAAAAGTAATTTGAAAGTATCCAAACTTTTTTATTGAAACACAACCTACATAAAATATTATCTTTGCAGCAAATGAAATAAAATAGTCATATATGTGGGGCATTCTTTGTGGAATCAGCCACCCCCCTCTGCGCATCTCAATTTTGAAGATAGAGATTGCGGAGACCAATCAAAATTTCCGTTGAAGTGTCTATTTTTCATTGCCGTATGGTGTTTTTTGGACGTGGCGGCCATTTTGCCATCATGGCGGCTGAAACGAAGGCGAAACGTGTTGAGAATGATCAAAACCAGTCCTGGAAATATGATACGGGGGTGTTGGATAGTTCTGTGGACTGGGGCATGTAATTCGAGCCTCCCGGAACAATTGCATGCGGTTGGAATACTGACATTGCAAATGGCGGATCCAATATGGCGGCCGGAAATTCAAAATTGCTTCGAATTTTTTTGAACATGTGGAAAGGGGTTTTTGTGGGTCGCTGATGACGAATCCAAACTGAGATTTCCGGAATTACAAATGGCGGATCCAATATGGCGGTCGGAAAAATTATAAATCTCTCGGATTTGTGCAAACATTGCCATACTGAGATTTTCGGAACAAGAATCCAAACCCAGATTTCTGGGATTGCAAATAGCGAATCCAATATGGCGGCCGGAAATCAAAATATTGCTTTGAATTTTCTGAGACATTGGGGAAGGGGTTTTTTGTGGGTCGTTGATGATGAATCCAAACTCAGATTTCCGGAGTTGAGAATGGCGGATCCAATATGGTGCTCGGAAGAATTATAAATCGCTTAAACTTGCGGAAACATTGGCATACTGAAGTTTTTGGGATCGCTGATCAAGAATCCGCACTCGAATTCCCGGAATAGCGAATGGGTAATCCAATATGGCGTTCAGAAGAATTATCAATCTCTTGAATTTTCGGGAAACAATGTTATCCTGAGATTTTCGGGGTCGCTGATAGACATTCGAATCCGGATTCTCGGAATTATGAATGGAAAATTCGATATGACGGTCTGGATATGAGGAATCATCCGTCCTCTGACGTAAATTTTTGTTCCGAGGAAGTTCTGGTCGTTCATTATGAACCTGAGGTCAGATTCCGGAAACCAGAACGAACGCACCACGTTCAATGATCCGCAAGCACATTTAATATGATGGGATCAAATATTATATTGATTTCGAAAATTATTTGGGGCCTGATCATACTCATCCGTGGATTTATTTTTGAAGTACTGCTTCGCTCTGTCTCTGGTACGGATAATCCCATTCATTCTTCTCACATTCCGTTGAATTTGAGAAATTGACAAAGTCTGAGTAGCATCAACAGCGAAGATGTTGTGTTTTAGACTTTCTGGTCAGAATACGTAACTCTTGTGCTGAACATTGCGTCCTTGTGATAATAAATAGCTGGAAACATGGTGCATTGTCCGGTATCAAAATTTAAATGCTACTGAGGCATCCTGGCCAACATATACTTAGTTCTCAAAAAATCAAACGTAATCGGTGCTTCGCCATCGCGAAGATTGTGTTTCCGTTCCTGGATGAAATAATTCTGTCGCTCAGACATAAATGAATGGGGTATGAGTATTGTCAGTCTATTGCACAATTGTATAAAATTATCAATTTTCATCATTACTGTTTGTAGAGTTGAACGATCCGTTGCCGTCCAAACTGAATATTGAATTCCTGTGATCAAAGAATTCTCCAGTTGATCATGTAATTCCTCCGAGAACTGCTGAACTCCTGGACAATCGAACTCTCAATACTTTCAATATTTCCACCTCTATCATTCAATTCATCAACCACCTTGTCATCTCGTAATTTGTACGATGAACCTTCTTCCATACATGCAGCTTGAATTCTGGAATTCGCGTATAAGTCAGGGAATTCCTGTAAGTTAACCTCCGATATCTTTCGCGAATTTCTACCATTGTGTGCGGCTGTTTTGAGTGAATAAATCGTTGGCTTTTTTGAAGCATTCGCGGCTTCGTATATCAGAATGTCGGATAAATCAGCTGAAAATAAACGAATAAATGCGTGAAATTGATTCTTATCAACTGACAGTGTATTGTTCAGTAATGTCTGCACCTAATTTCATGTGGTTTCATCGTAACGTCAATTGTTTTTCTCGTCTCCTGTTATTTATCGTTTTACATTGTTAGTTTATGAATGTTCGCGACGTTTAAACCTAAAAGTTTTTGTGTTTTAACTTATAAAATCGTACTAGGAGTTCGCATATTTTCATCTGATTTATCTGATCATCTAATACACGATGCCGCAAATTCTTTGAATTCGAGGATTTGTGCTGCATGTATAAAAAAGGGTTCATCGGACAAATTACAAAATGACGATGTGGTTCATGAATCAAATGATAGCGGTGAAAATATTTGTAGTATTGAGAGTTCTATGAGAATGGATGTTCAATTGGAGAATGAGACACACGAAGGTCTCAATGATACACGCACGAACAGAGAAATTGAACGAGAAGGAATGCTGGATGAGCTCAAGGAGAAATTCTCAATCTTGGAACCCAACAATCCATTGAAATTACGAATTTTAGCTATTGCCCCATCATCTTGGAGTGCGAGGAAAATCGCCCAAGAATTTGTTACAACGCGATATTTGGCCAACAAATCAAAGGAATCGAGGATGAAAGCTGGCATTTTACTCGATAGTATTGCAAGGGAGGGGAGGAAACTCTCTCAAACAACTTTAGAAAAAGTACATGGATTCTATACGAGTGACATGAATAGCAGGATAATGCCTGCATCGAAAGATGTCGTTCCTGTGAAAATTGATGGAGAGCGAACGCTGAAACAGAAACGTCTCTCACTGATGGGTTTGAAAGAACTTTATACCGTATTCAAACAGTCTCACCCAGAACATATTATCTGCTTCAGCGCGTTCGCTTAACTGAGACCAAAAAATTGCATACTCCCTGGGGCTTGTGGACTACATTCAGTTTGTGTTTGCACAATACATCGAAATCCGAAATTGATGTTGGATGCAATTGATATTCAAAAGCTGACCTTGAATACACAAAGGCCACTAACTAATTACAAAGACTGCCTCAATGAAATTGTTTGTGAGAGACCTCGTGCTGATTGTTATCTAGACGCATGTGATGACTGTCCAGGAGTTTCACAGTTTTCGGAGAAATTACATAATCTACTGGAGAATTCATTCATTACAGATATTCAATATTCAATTTGGACAGCAACGGATCGTTCAACTCCACAAAAAGAAGTAATGAAAATTGATGATTTTATACTTGAATTGTGTAAAAAACTGACAATCCTCAAACCTCATTCATTCATCTCTAAGCAACAGAGTCTTTTTATCCAAGAACGAAAACACAATCTTCGCGATGGCGAAGTACTGGTTACGTTTGATTTTCCTGAGAACTACGCATATGTTTTCCAGGATGCCTCACAAGCATTTCATTTCAATAACGACCAATGCACTGTGTTCCCTGCCATTCATTATTATAAGGAAGGGCACGATATTGAGCACAAGAGTTATGTATTCTTATCTGGGAATTTAGAACACGACACTTCCGCTGTTTATGTCATCCAGACCTTGTTAATTCCTGGAATTCAACGCAATGTGAAGAAAGTAAATATGATTATTTATACCAGTGACGGGGCGAAGCAGCACTTCGAAAGTAAATTTCAAATCGCGAATTTAGTTCATCACAAAGAAAATTTCAATATTGACGCTGAATGGCATTACAGTGCAACTGCTAATGGTGAAGGTGCTTGTGACGGGATCGGTGCTACTTTCAAAAGAGAAGCATACTGAGCGAGTCTGACTGCTAAACCTCAAAATGCTATATTGACGCCCCAAAAACTCTACAGCTGGGCAAAGAGTCATTTTGACACCATAAGCATCATGTACTATGATGAAGTATTCCACGAAAAGATGAGAAGGAAACTCAACAAACGATTCGAGAATGCCCAACCTGTACCTGAGATTCTGAAAAACCATGGGTTTTTGATAGGATCCGATAATGAAGTGCTCATCAAAAGGTACTCTAACGATGAACAAAACAGAGTATGGTGGCCAAATGGACCACCATGAGGTAATGTACGCGTGGTTGCAAACTTGTCAATTGAGAGACATGTGACAATCAACGGCCCGTTTCAGGGCCACTCGATGTGCAAAGACTGATCGCGCAACCTCCTCGGGTGCACATTGGGTTATGCTGATGCCGACAGCTTGGAGCCTGAATACACAAATTCACAACTCAAAAACCAGCAGTATTCATGGTTTGGTTCGAGGAAGATTCGCAAGGAGTGTCATTGGGAGGGAGTCTATTGAAAGTTTGTGAATTTTTGTGACCAGACCCCAAATAATTCCTGCAATTAATATAATATTCGTTTCCATCATATCAAATGTGCTTGCGGATCATTGAACGTGGTGCGTTCGTTTTGGTTTCAAGAATCTGACCTCAGGTTCATAATGAACGACCAGAACTTCCTCGGAACAAAGATTTACGTCAGAGGACGGATGATTCCTCATATCCAGACCGTCATATCGAATTTTCCATTCATAATTCCGAGGATCCGGATTCAAATGTCTATCAGCGACCCCAAAAATCTCAGTATGACATTGTTTCCACAAATTCGAGACATTGATAACTCTTCCGACCGCCATTTTGGAATTCCCATTCGCTATCTAGGAATTCCAAGTCCAGATTCTTGATCAACGACCTCAAAAACCTCAGTATGACAATGTTTCCACGAATTCGAGCGATTTATAATTCTTCCGAGCGCTATATTGGATTCGCTATTCGTAATTCCGGAAATCTCAGTGTGGATTCATCATCAGCGACCCAAAAAAACCCCCTTCTCCAATGTTTCAGAAAATTCGAAGCAATATTTTGATTCCCGGTCGCCATATTGGATTCGCCAATTGCAATTCCGGAAATCTGGGTTTGGATTCCTGTTCCGCGACCCCAAAAACCTCAGTATGACAATGTTTGCACAAATCCAAGAGATTTATAATTTTCCCGACCGCCATATTGGATCCGCCATCTGTAATTCCAGAAATCTGAGTTCGGATTCGTCATCAGCGACCCGAAAAACCCCCTTTCCACATGTTCGAAAGAATTCGAAGCAATTTTGAATTTCCAGCCGCCAAATTGGATCCGCCATTTGCAATTTCAGTATCCCAACCGCATGCAATTAATCCGGGAGGCTCGAATTACATGCCCCAGTCCACAGAACTATCCAACACCCACGTATCATATTCCTAGGACTGGTTTTGATTATTCTCAACACGTTTCCCCTTCCGTTCAGCCGCCATATCGGCGAAATGGCCGCCATGTCCAAAAAACACCATATGACAATGAAAAGTGGACACTTCAACGGAAATTTTGATTGGTCTCCGAGATCTCTATCTTCAAAATTGAGTTTTGCAGGGGGAGGTGGCCGATTTCACAAAGAATGCCCCATGCATACTAGACCGGAGCGAAAAACAAAAAAGTTTTCAAATGGAATCGTGATAGTGCGGAAAAGTTGCTGCTCGTTAACACAAACACAGGGAAAAAAAAATTTTTGAAATCGGACAATATCTTCCGTTCGCGCATCGCGTTCAAAATTTTTCCGAATTTGAACAAATTTGAACAGATATACGAAAAACTGTAGGAGGTGTGAATCCTGTCCGGTCGAGCTCATTTTTTATACATAACATTGTTTTGAAGTGTAGAATAGGGGAAGAATGCCACATACCTCTCTTCTACCCCCCCCCCTCCCCCCAAGCCCCTCGAAGGGTCGAAGATGAACAAGTTTCGTTAAAAGCAGTTCGTATTGCAGAAGATGCAAATACTGAACTATTGACTCGATTTTTCGTACATAAGGCGACTTTAAGGCTGAAAGTAAAGAAAGTATTCCCCTTCCTTCGTTATTTCCCCTGAGGGGCCGAAGATGTGCAGCTCTTGGCCCGTCCTTCCTTGAACGACTCAGAACTTACCACGGGAAGGTGGCTGCACTGCAAGTTCCACCCACACCCTGCCCAACCAACCAACAAAACGTGGGCGTGGAGAATTATGCACATTCAGGGACTGCGAATTCCGATTTGGTCTCAAATTTTGACATGGTAGCACGATAGGCGAGTGTAGTTCTTATGAAACCATCACGTCTCTCATGACCATAAACTGCTGAAAAGGCCTGTGTTACTAGCTTAACACTGCGCTCTACGGCTTGAGTATGACAGGGTATGTCTGCTAGATTCAGAGAAAGAGTTGGTTTTTCTCCTTGAGAAATCAAGTCTGCAATATCAGCTGATGAAAGGGTTGCCAAAAGAGGTGGACATGTGATTTTGGTTGCAGACCAATTTATGATATCAAAATAATCATGAGCATCAAAATTTATGGCCGGAACTAAGAAATTTCTGATGGATTTACCCTTTGTGGTAGTTTCCTTGGATTTCAATACTCGCCGAAGGCCCAGCTCCCGAACATCCTGCCTATCATCCATAACCATCGAAAGAAGAAGGTTTTCGGGATGGGCGAAGAAGGCATTCCTTTGAATAACTTCCTTCGCCACTTCTTGGACTTCTGCAGGTAACCCTCTACATCTCTTGATGCATTCAAAAATATGCTTGGGTCCTTCAACTATTGAAGATCTTGTCTTAATTTCAACCCACATGGGTACGTATACAGTCATGATGTATGTAACGATGTTGATGAGATTTTCAGGTGGGTTTTCAAATGGAATATACGAGGGTGGATTGATAAGTTTCCGGCCTGACCAAGGGATGGCGCCACTAGGCCTACCTTGAGGTGGCGTTCTATAGTACCATCCTTAGATAGCTTGTAGCTATAGTTTCAGTCCGATCGCCATGTTAGTTTAGTTTTGAGAGCACGCTGACCAAGACGCCTCTGTGTTTTTCGTGAAAATGGGAAAGCTGGAAAATCGTGCTGTCATCAAATACTTTTATTTGAAGGGGTCAACGCCGAAGGAAATTAGAGAAGATATGGACTCAACACTGGGGACATCCTCCCCATCATATTCAACCGTTAAGCAGTGGGTTTCCGAGTTCAAAAAGGGTCGTGTGAGCACCTCTGATGAGCCTCGCTCAGGACGCCCCATTGAGGTCACAACTCCAGATATGATCGAAAAAATCGATCAAATAGCGCTGAAAGATCGCAGATTAAAAGTTCGTGAGATAGCTGAGACCTGTAAGATGTCATATGAACGTGTACAAAATATTTCGCACCAACATTTGTATATGGAAAAGCTCTGTGCAAGATGGGTGCCGCGTTTGCTAACAGTCGACCAAAAATTGATTCGAAAGAACATTTCTACCGCCAATTTGGCGTTGTATAAGCGTAATCCAAGCGAATTTTCGCGTCGATTCGTAACCGTTGACGAAACTTGGGTCCACCACTACACCCCTGAAACCAAAGAACAGTCTAAACAGTGGATTGGACCAGGGGAACCAACTCCAAAGAAGGCAAAAACAATTTTTTCGGCGAACAAGGTTATGGCTACTGTTTTTTAGGATGCAAGAGGTATTATATACATTGATTACCTTGAAAAGGGTGAAACTATCACTGGTCAATACTACGCAGACTTATTGCAACGTTTGCGCCACGAAGTGAAAATTAAACGACCTCATCTGGCGAAGAAAAAAATCTTGTTTCATCACGATAACGCACCAGCGCACACGTCAACCGTTGCGATGGCTAAAATCAACGATCTGAAGTTTGAATTAATGCCGCACCCTCCCTACTCTCCAGACCTAGCCCCGAGTGACTATTATCTGTTTCCTAACCTCAAAGAATGGCTTGGCGGTAAGAGATTTGCGGACAATGAAGAAGTAATCGAAGCTGTAAATGGGTATTTTGAGGAGCTTGACGAATCAGTCTATAGAGATGGCATTACTAGACTAGAACACCGCTATGAGAAATGTATCAGGCTTGGAGGAGATTATGTTGAGAAATAAAAAAAAAAAAATTCTTAAAAACGTTGTTTCTCTTGGTCAGGCCGGGAACTTATCAATCCACCCTCGTATAGTCTCAAAAACCGGTTCGCTGTCGTCAACCACCGAGCATGAGATATTGGTCCCGGATCTCGATTCGCTAGGTCCGAGGAACAAGACCCAGCAGCAATGGAAACGGCAATGTCATGTAGGTATCTCTGGTCTTTACTCAGAATTTGTGGGTCAATTTGTGGAATGACACATTCAATTTTATTAAATGCAACTACAGGCAAAGACTCGCAACCAACCAGCCGTTCGCCGAGAGGGCCACTCGAAGACTTCGGTCCTGCGGTTGTACCATCAAATGTTTCTACAAGATGCTCAAAGGTAACTCATTGAAATGTAAAAGACAGATCACCCACTGTATTGGCCTCTTCAAACGCATTTCTGTATACTTAATCGCTCCCCGTTCCCAGCCAGTGTTTGTTGCTGTCCCATCAGTCCCAACTACTTCAATTTTAGAAGTATCTATTTCATTTCCTTCGAAATAGTCTATGATGCAGAAAGCAGTGTCATTCCCACTTTTGGAAGTAGGTACTAGATGGCAAAGATACTTTGAACCCGGTTCCTCAATTACTGTAATATGATCCTCTTTTTTTACAGATTGGTATCGTTTTACTCCTTTTTCAACCAACACTAAAGTGTTATCTGCCCTACCATCAAAGTATACACACATTGGGCCGTTCATTTGATGTTCCCGTCGCTCTAAATTAGTACGTTTTACTCTGCACTTTTCTTTTTCTCTTCTAATTTTGCTCCTATCAACGATCGTAGATGTATCACTATCAGTAATGAGACCTAGGTCTTTCAGCACGCTAGATGTGATAGCAGCTGTTGCTCTGTCAGACAGGCCAAAACGAGTACTTGTCAAAGCAGTTGTTGGAAGCGACAGGCGCATCTGTGAGGACTTTGAGCTTCTTGACAGGGCAGACGAAAAACGTGTGGGCTGAAAGTCCGAATCATCATCGACATCAAAATTTGTCTCTTCTGTTTCCGGATCGGTACTGCCAACGGAGGGACCAGGCAAGTCTTGTATTTGCACGCTAAGCAGATTAAGCTGACGAGCTTTTCTTTGTAACTCTGATGTAAGTTTCTGTGTTCCCTTCTTATCTACCGTCAATCCAATTTTACCTATTCTGAGGTGTCTTTGTGCGTAGAGAAACTTCAGTTCCAATGCAGGTATTCTCCTATCCTCACGGCAATTGCAGCTGACAACTACAGGATTTGGACATATACATTTCTCAAAGGTTTTTCTGCAATTGCATTGTAGTGTCATCTTGCACTTGCAAGATGATATGTCAAATAATGTGTTATAAGATTTATGAATGAAGTCATTGTACTTATTCTTTTTTCCAGCCCTGGTTTTGTCCCTTTGATATGATTTACGAAGTGCATAATAGCAATCATGCAGTTGCTTGATCTTTTGAACGACTCTTGTGTGACACACGACAGGAATCGAAGCTTTGGAGTATATTGACTCAATCTGTTGAGCTACAATGTTTGCCACGTCTGAGAAGCTCAAGTTCCTTCCAGGTTTACAGTCACAAGACTTTACTGCCATGTCATACTTGACTTCATTCCAACATTTTACGATATCGGCATTGGTGGGGAGAACCGCCGGTGGTAGTGGTTTTGGTGCACCAAAAAATGGGCAGGGTGCATGAGCGTGAGCATTACGAGTGAGTGCCATAATCAAGATCAAGAGAGGGGATTGGTCACACCTGATATTGTAAGATTCGTATTATTGTTTAAAAATTCTTGAAATTTCAATAAATTCTCGAAATTATATTCGTCACTCAAAGACAATCCAATATTGTTAGATTGGTTCGTTCTAATATGAATATTTCCACCCCAACCTGATGCACTGAACATCCTAGATATAATTAGATTTAATTAACATTAGCGAAGAATGTTCTGCGACAAGCCAATGAATTATATGATCATACGATTCAATAACATACATGAAATGAAATTGGTGATCGATGTGATCGTGATCTAATGCAGGCTATGAAATTTTGAACAACGCTGATAAAAAAAGTTTTCAGTCCGAGAAGCGCTCCTTTGCTATGCAACAAGCCAGATAATCATATACTTCCAGTGACCAGTAGAGTGCTTCCTCGCTTATACGCTCCGTTTCTTGGAATCCCAGAGTCGAGGAGAAGGGAGTGGGGAACGAAGCCGAGACGCCGACCGAACGGATGGCAATCAAAACAAAACGTAACGCGTTCTACAAGGAAATTTTGCCAAATATCTGCAATTCCTATTTTAGCTCGTGTAGTCGGGACAGAGCCCCCCTCCCCCTTGGGGGGAACATGCAGAGAGGAGGTAGAGAATAATTTCTTCCACTTCACGCCTCAAAACATCTAATGTACGAAAAATCAGGTCGATGGGTTACCATTTGCACCTCCTGTAATACAAGCTATTTTTAACGGAAATTGTCCATTATCATCCCTTCGAAGGGGTTGGAAAGAGGTAGAGGAGGGTTGTGTGGCATTTTTCCCTCATTCTATGCCTCGAAGCCATGTTAAATACAAAAAAAATGGGCTCAATTGGACAGCATATACCCCTTCTGCAATTTTGTGCATATTTGTTAAATATTTGTTCGAATTCGAAAATTTTGAACGCGATGCGCGAACGGAAGATATTGTCCGATTTCAAGAATTTTTTTTCCCTGTGTTTGTGTTAACGAGTGGCAACTTTTCCGCACTATTACGATTCCATTTGAAAACTTTTTTGTTTTTCGCTCCGGTCCAATGTATACATATGTGTATATATATTATTGATGTATTTAATTTCATGATTATGTATATCACTCACAATATGCATTATAACATAATACATATTGTAAATTATATACATGATCATGAAATTAGATACATCGATAAATAAATAAAAACATATATCTACATATATATGTATATATATATATAGTCTTCGTAATTCCACAAATTTTTGTACGATTATTTTTATTTAGCATATTTCGCTCAGTATTTTGTATGTACATCACTATGGAAATTCACAAACGCATTCGGAAATCAACCAAATGTACTGAATCCTACCGGTTATAGGGAGTTCTATGTTACCATTGATCATATTACAAATAACCTCAAAAATCACTGACACCTGTATTTTTTCGATATCGAACAACAATTTCCCATAGTTTCTATGTGAATCACTGCTTCATTTGTAGAATTACTATCGATTGTAAAAGCCCTACATTCACAGTGGGTAATTTGCGTACCAACATTGACAGTGGTAAAAATACAGGAAATATTTTTTACAGTGTAGGTTATTACAATATTAGGGGAATAATTGAAAAATGGATGAATTGTGAATTGCAGGTTATACTACATTACAGGTGATACAGGTCATTATAACAACAATCGAATGCACACAAATAAACTGGAATTATATGTACTTTTATATATGACTTGGAAAAATTCATGAATGGATTAGTGAATAAATGATGAAGAGGTTATTTGTAAAAAAAACACAAAAAGTTTGAGAAAGGTATAAATAAATCTATTTGCTACATTCAGGAAATTGCTATATACACAGGTAAGCTCTGTATGATGTATTATTCATAAAATAAAATATTCCTTCACAGACAACAGCTCAGCAGACATACCGTAATGAACAGTCTGCTACTGTTGGTTCTTACCACCAGAACCACAGGCTGATGATCAAATAAATCATACAAGGTCTAGTCGAGAATAATGATTCAAATTTATTCATTACTTTTTAGGTGAAATCTTATCGGATATACCATAACCCCCTTACAAACAATCTACTATCAGGTTCTCCTGCTAGAGTCGTTGGAAAATGATCAAATGGATCATATCGAGCATGCTCAAGGGAAAAGATTCGAGTTTATTTGCATTTCCTCCACATACCAGAAAGTCAGAGATACAGTCCGCTCTCTCAACAGTGCCACTCTGAATAGTGCCGATTCTCCTCATTCGTGCTCGAACACTACCCCCACCATCCATCACCCTATCGTGTGGCATCACATTTGAAACCGTTTCTCGCAATAGTGCCACACGCAAATATGATCAAGAACTCTTCATAACTGATGTTCAATCACTCTGATCCATGTTCCATCATGGCAAATGTGTCGAGACGGAGAATAGGAAATTGGTGTGATTACTTTGAAATTAATCAAGAAGGAATAACCGAAAAATGATACAGATAAATTCAAACATCAAGTATGTATACAGGAATGTGAACTCATGAATACGATTCCATGAACTTTCATCATCTCTTTGGATACAAAAATATCCAATATCAAATGAAAAAGGGAAGAAAAACATTATACTTAATATCACCTGTGACATTGGAATCGCTACTTGAGTAATGATAATCAGTAATGCTGAATATAACTCTATATCCCACTTCAGAAAGACAGAAGAGAGTAATTTTGCATACACTAGCGTGTTGCACTATTGCGAGAGTGGCTTACGAATGTTGAGAACATACGCGTACGCCATTGATGGGGGTACATGAGTTCTGAGAAGAATACTCCCCTACTCTCCCATCACCGGCACTGTTGAGAGAGCGGACTGTATATCATAAGTTCTGACGGACAGTCAACTACTGGAGCCTTCCGAAGTAGCTGATCAAAACCAGATGACCAGCTACTTCGGAAGGCTCCACTGTCGATTTCTCTAATTAGGATCATAGGCAATCGATGAAAAAGATCATACCGAGCCTGCTCAAGGGTGATTATTCAAGTTTATTTGCTATTTTCTTACAGGCAAAAGTATAATGGATATACCATAATCTCTAATGTGATCCACTATCAGAATCGTGAACGAATAATGGAACAGAATAGTGAATAGATAATGAATGTGAATTCAATTATAGCAAGTTTGAAAAACATTCGAAAATAAGGTTAGTCACCGAGCACTTCAGGTATACTAAAATATGACATCCTGAATCAAAATTATGAACTATGTACAAAATGGTTTCCCTATATTCAATGAGTGAAATTACAGGTGGATCAAGAAAAAGTAGAGAGGATGCAGGTATACTATACATCTGTATGTTACTTAGCACCACGATCAATATCATCAGGTAGCATAAAAGGAAAATGAAGGAAAGGCAGAAGTGCAGTGGATATACAAGTCCTTGCGTTGAATAATACCACTATCGGATTCTTCCAACAGAATCATAGGTGGATGGAGAAAAAGCAAGAAGGATGTAAATGTATCATTCATCTTCATGTTGAGTACCACAACAATCAATGTCATCGGATAGCGTCATAGGGAAATGGAGAAAAGGCAGAAGTGCAGTGGATATACAAGTCCTTGCATTGAATAATACCACTATCAGATTCTTCCAACAGAATCATAGGTGGATGAAGGAAAAGCAAAAAGGATGTAGATGTACCATACATCTGTACGTTAAATCCTACCATGATCATTAGGTAGCGTTGAAGGGAAATGCAGAAGAGATAGGAGCGTAGTGGATATACCACAAATCTTTGCATCGGGTGCATTCCACTGACCAATTGACGAATGATTAGAGAGACTGCTTAGGATCAACTGAACGGGAATTGAGCAGATACAATATTCTGATTATAGAAATTGTTGCAGAACAACTACAGGTCAACTTGACTGATGTGACTGGATGTGACAATTCATTCTGAATGTTTTCTTCCAAAGTTCCATCTTTTCAGTTGTTCCATTCAAGCTGGATTATATTTGTGTTCTTACAAACCATCATTTTCATCTTTACTTATCTTGGTTTTGGAATGATTCAATTCTCAAATATCATGAATATTAAATGGTTTGGATATTTGATACAATATTGCTCTTTGATGATCCTGAATCACTTTGAATACATTTTGAACATTTCATGGATCCTAGAGTTACTAAATCTCTCAACCCAAAATACTCTATGACGATTTAATAAAATTCATGATATCTGAGAATTGAATCATTCCAAAACCAAGATAAGTAAAGATAAAAATGATGGTTTGTGAGAACACAAATATAATCCAGCTTGAATGGAACAACTGAAAAGATGGAACTTCGGAAGAAAACATTCAAAATGAATTGTCACATCCAGTCACATCAGTCAAGTTGACCTGTAGTTGTTCTGCAACAATTTCTATAATCAGAATATTGTATCTGCTCGATTTTCGTTCAGTTGATCCTAAACAGTCTCTCTAATCATTCGTCAATTGGTCAGTGGAATGCACCCGATGCAAAGATTTGTGGTATATCCACTGCGCGCTCATCTCTTCTGCATTTCCCTTCAACGCTACCTAATGATTATGGTAGGATTTAACGTACAGATGTATGGTACATCTACATCCTTTTTGCTTTTCCTTCATCCACCTATGATTCTGTTGGAAGAATCTGATAGTGGTATTATTCAATGCAAGGACTTGTATATCCACTGCACTTCTGCCTTTTCTTCATTTTCTTATGACGCTGCCTAATGACATTGATCATTGTGGTACGTAACATGAAGATGTATGGTGACATGTATCCTTCTTGCTTTTTCTCCATCTACCTGTGATTCTATTGGAAGAATCTGATAATAATGTACCTAACGCAAGGACCTGTGGTATATCCACTGCACTCTTACCTTTTCTTCATTTTCCTTCTACGCTACCTGATGATATTGATCGTGGTGCTAAGTAACATACAGATGTATAGTATACCTGCATCCTTTCTACTTTTTCTTGATCCACCTGTAATTTTACTCAAAGAATTTACTCACTGAAAAAACTTTTTCACCTGGGTACTCAGGAATAAGGATATTGGATAATATATAATCCAGGGGCCAAAATATTGATGAAAAATCAACAGAAATTCACGCGTTAAAGGTAATGGGTCTTCCTATTGTTGACGGTGTTTCTTCTTATTTGAATGCAGTAATGCAGTGTATATTGTACTGTGCTTCTAAGACAAAACAATTACTTTTGTCTGACCCCAATTACATCATAAATATTCCAATTCAGGACTACAATTCACAAAAAAAACCTTGATATCATAGCTTCAAAACAGCTTACAGGTCCACAATACTTGCATAATCACTCACAAGATGCAGGAGAATTCATCGCTTCTATTGGCGAGAATTCAATGGGTATTAAAAATTCAGTGAAGCATCAAATAACTACCTCAACGGAATGTACGAAATGTGAATATACCGGAAATATATTGTTGGTACAAATTGTGTTACACGTCTTGGGCTACCTTCAATTTCACAAAAATCATTTGAGGTCCAAGAAATATTCAAGTTCAATTTTTCACCTTCAAAAATTTTCGAAGATTCTTGTGACAATTGTGATAACTTGCATAAAACTGAAAAATTATTTATAACAGCGTCAGAACAATATGTAATTGTGCAATTGATGATGTTCAATCACAATAATGTTGAAGCAACAAAGGTAGAAAATCTAAACATTGAAGCAGTACCAACTTCAAACATTATGATTTCACAACACTTTCATGAAGTTATAGCTGTTGTTTTTCATCAGGATAAAAATATTTCTCGAGATAATTTCACATGCATGTTACGAAGTAAAGGTACAAAGTGGATATTTATCCATGATCTGCAAGTTGCAGAGCGACATTGGCCACGCAATGCTAAAGACTCGTATATATATTTCTTTGAAAAGCAATAATTTCGCTTCATCATAAAATTAGAATTCAATTACTGTGATAATGTACAGTTTTGAAGAATATAGAATACCCCCATAATACCATAACGAACCAAATATTCTTGAAAAATTTGTTCGAATGATTTCGATGGATATTTCACAAAATTCCGAAAAATGTCTGGTACAGTACTAGGAAGTGTCTTCAATCTGATATCTCGAAGGTATATCTCTTTGTTGCATGATAAATATTCGACATCTCTTTACCCAGATAGCAAAAGTTCCAAAAACTAGATCCCATTGAATCCTTCTGGAACCACAAAATGAATCACTGAAATGTCAGTAGGATGGAGTTCTTGGAGAATTCAAATCGCCTTTTGCCATACTGTATATTGGACTGTATATAGTAAGACGAAAGGCGATTTGAATTCTCCAAGGACTGTATTCTGCTGACATTTCAGTAGTTCGTTTTGTGGTCACGAAAGAATTCAATGAGATCTAATTTTTGGAACTTTTGCTATCTGCTACTTTTCACAATGATTCACAAGAGTGACCGAAAAATGTTTGCTGGAAAGCTATTTTCAGCTTCATGCTGAACAGTACAAATTCTATTTCGCAAAAAAAATTTCTGTTGGATACCTTGAATATATTGTACGCAAGTTTCTTCTGTCTGTAAGATCTATGTTGTTTCGATTTTCTTACAATGATTTCTTGAAAACACTGGAAATTGCCGCACAAGACATGTTCAGCACAATATCGTGGGCTGTTTTGAGCGGCGTGAGCTACTTTGAGCGCTGTGAGTTGCTCTGAGCGCTTTGAGCTGCTTTGAGCGCCAACTTATCAGTCAAGGAAAATTTATTCTTCGGAATTCTTCATACGTATATTTGTTCATGGGAATTCGCTTTCCTTCCCTTCTTTTCTTCATCCTTTATTTCGATAATCTATTGCCGTCCAATGATGAGATGACTGATGGAAATCCAAGTGGATTTTTATATCACATAAGTTATCTAAGGACATTTCCTTCATTCCTACGATTGCCATAAACTCGACAGTGGTATTTCATTTTTATTTGGGTTCAGTTGGAAGCATATTCAGAAAAAGAAGTGAAATCCCCAAAAAAACTCTGAAGAAGTAAAAAAATAACGCCAAGTACATGAAAATCCCAAAAACAAAGAATAAAAAAATCTAAAAACACATTCCAAAGGAAAATTTCACTGCATTCAGAATTTCGAGGGGATATAAAAGGATATGCTCCATTTGAAAAACAAAGATATGAAATCAATATGAGCGACCAAGTACATTGGTTATCCAAAGGATATGTGAGAGATTTTCGTTATATTGTAACTTCAGTTTGTTTAAATTGTACTGAAGGTAATTTATGATGTTCAAAAAAGCATTATTGTATTGAAAAAATAAATAGAACAAGCGTATCGTTCTGCTCGTATATATAGATACCAAAAAGTGAAAAAAAGTAGAATTCCACAAAACATACAAATGTCTCACAAAAACCCCTACAAACTCCAACACAGTAAAAAATAACGTCAAATCCCAAAAACCATACAAACGTTTTACAATAACGCTTGAAAAAAAATCCTTGAAAAAAATACTTCACTCTTTCCGGAAGATCACTTGATACAACAAATATACCATTGAAAAAAAAGATGTGAAAGGCAACCCTGTTTCGGAATTCGCATCAACCAGTAACACTTGGCGTGGCCGAAGAAGATTTTATGAAATTACATCATTTAAATTTCTTATTTAATGTTCTACAGTAATTCATTTGTATATAATGAAGGCTAAAAACTTCTACCATCGGCCACGCCAAGTGCTGCTGGTTGATGCGAATTCCGAAACAGGGTTGCCTTTCACATCTTTTTTTTTAATGGTATATTTGTTATATCAAGTAATCTTCCGGAAAGAGTGAAGTATTTCTTTCAAGGATTTTTTTTCAAGCGTTATTGTAAAACGTTTGTGTGGTTTTTGGGATTTGACGTTATTTTTTACTGTGTTGGAGTTTTTAGGGGTTTTTGTGAGACATTTGTATGTTTTGTGGAATTCTACTTTTTTTCACTTTTTGGTATTTATATATACGAGTTGAACGATACGCTTGTTCTATTTATTCTTTTAATACAATAATGCTTTTTTGAAAATCATAAATTACCTTCAATACAGTTTAAAGAAACTGAAGTTACAATATAACAAAAATCTTTCACATATCCTTTGGATAACCAATGTACTTGGTCGCTCATATTGATTTCATATCTTTTTTTTCTCAAATGGAGCATATCCTTTTATATCCCCTCGAAATTCTGAATGCAGTGAAATTGTCCTTTGGAATGTTTTTTAGATTTCTTTATTCTTTGTTTTTGGGATTTTCATGTACTTGGCGTTATTTTTTTACTTTTTTAGAGTTTTTTTTGGGTCCAGACAACATTCAATTACTGTCTCTGCTGAGTAATGACCTTCCCTGGTTGAAGTCGCATAGCAGGTCATAAAAAAATGTTCTCACTATGAGGCATTATGGATTTTGGAACAGGACATTCATAAGTAAACCTTGAAGCCCTATGAATCTGTGCTGATGATGCATCGTAAATACGAATGAATGTATATTCATGAGCTCATCGAGAACATTTTCTCATGAATTGCTAAGAGACTTTAACTAGGGTACTCTGTTACATTCATCGAGTGTTGTATTTTGAAATACTTCGCCAACGAATACTTGATCAGTGTCGATAGATTAGGTAACCACTCAGCAGAGACAGTAATTGAATTTTTTCTGTAAAAGTATTGAGAATATCAGTATATCAAGAAAACAATGTTCCACAACTTTATTCTTCTTTCATAGAGTGACGAAGATACAAAGTTGCATGTTATCAAAGAATGTACAATCATCATAACTTTTGTACGCTTGCAATGATTTTTCAAGTGGTTAGCAAGTGGAATAGAGAGATGTTATTTTTGAAATAACTAGGCACTTTGTGAAATAAATTTCCTGCGAATAAGTAGTAGACATCCACAAAACTTTATTCGATAGAGAAATTGACTGATATATTGGGAGCGCAGTGAGTTTTTTCTACTCTGATTATCGTGAACTATTGGTACGATAGATACTTCACAAAGATTTGTTGTCAAGAATCACTTCAAAAATTTGTCATAATAGGCCATTCGATTCGAAATCACATCAAATAAGGAATGAACTGTATTCTAGAAGTACTTTGTTCCAAATTTCACTTTTCATGTATATCGATAAAGTGTAAATCGTTCATTGGAACGAATTTTCAATCGGACATGGGAAAATCTCATGCACTCTATCGAATTGAATATACCTATCAAGTATCCTCTTGAAAAATATGAAAATACATGTTTCAGTTTTTTCTTATGAAAAAAATGATTCAAACTTCATGAATATTTTCATAAATGCTCAGTTCGCATTCGGATACGCGATATGTAAATCATATTTCACTTTGTTCTTGGGGATAATTTGATTCTGAGAAGAACAATTCATCATTTGAATCAATTAATGATTTTTTCAATATGAATGAAAATTACATTTTTCATTCATACTTATCCTCATGATACGAATACGTATCGGAATGTATCAAATCATTTCTGCAAATTTTCAAATATCTAATATGGTCACGTGGTATACAGGAAATATGGTCACGTGATATACTTTATATGTATATGTATAAACATACATACATATATATGTTACTCATAGTTCCGAGACAACTCCCTGGCAGCGCTGAAACTCGTGTTTTGTCTTCACCATTATACCTTGGGTACCCTGAGTAGAATATCATTGATGACTCTTTCAATTCAAATACCCAGCTAACATTCAGATATTTTCAAAATGTCTTGCCAAGAAATCTTAAAAATATCTTATAGAATTCTAAAAGATGTCTTATGAGACAAGATGAAAACAATTTAAGAACAATTTGTCCTTGAAAAATGATTTGTTCTTAAATTGTTCCTATCGTGTTTATAAGACATCTTTTACCATTCTATAAAACATCTTTGAGTTTTCTTGACAAGACATTTTGAAAATTTCTGAATGTGAGTAAGTTATGTGTATAAACGACCAAGATTGCTTGAATTATACTCATGATTTGATTGATGAAAACCTTGAAAATGATCCATTGAAAGAATATTTTGGAATGTGGAGGAAATTATGAGTGATTGAAGGAGATGATTCAAGGAGTCCAAGTGAACCCATCGTTGAAAAAGGAGGTTTTCTGTGTTACATATATTTTTTGAAATTTGCCGCCCTCACACACTTGCCGCCCCGGGAAAATCCCCTTTATCCCGCCTGGCCACCACGCCACTGGTTATGGTATCATAAAGGTATTCTATATTCTTAAAAACTGTACAATATCACAGTAATTGGATTCTAATTTTATGATGAAGCGAAATTATTGCTTCTCAGAGAAATATATATACGAGTCTTTAGCATTGCGTGGCCGATGTCGCTCTTGAACTTGCAGATCATGAATAAATATCCACTTTGTACCTTTACTTCGTAACATGCATTGAAATTACCTCCAGAAATAATTTTACCTTGATGAAAAACAACAGTTACCTATAACTTTATAAAAGTGTTGTGCAATTATAATTTTTGAAGTTGGTACTGCTTCAATGTTTATATTTTCTACCTTTGTGGCTTCAACATTATTGTGATTAAATATCATCAATTGCATAATTACATATTGTTCTGACGCTGTTATAACTGGTTTTTTAGTTTTATGCAAGTTATTACAATTGTCACAAGAATCTTCGGGAATTTTCCATGTTGAAAAATTGAACTTGAATATTTCTTGAAACTCAAATTATGTTTGTGAAATTGGAGGTAGCACAAGACGTATAACACAATTTGTACCAACAATATTTCCGGTATATTCACATTTCGTACATTCCGTTATGGTAGTTATTTGGTGCTCCACTAAATTTTTAATAGCCATTGGACTCTCGCCAATAGAAGCGATGAATTCTCCTGCATCTTGTGAGTGATTATGCAAGTATTGTGGACCTGCAAGCTGTTTTGAAGCTATGATATCAAGGTATTTTTGCGAATTGTAGTTCTGCATTGAAATATTTATGATGTACTTGGGGTCAGATAAAAGTAATTGTTTTGTCTCAGAAGCACAGTACAATATACACTGCATTACTGCATTCAAATAACAAGAAACACCGTCAACATTAGGAAGACCCATTACGTTCAACGCGTGAGTTTCTGTTGATTTTTCATCAATATTTTGGCCCCTGGATTGTATATTATCCAATATCCTTATTCCTGAGTACCCAGGTGAAAAAGTTTTTTCAGTGAGTAAATTCTTCGAGTAAAATTACAGGTGGATCAAGAAAAAGTAGAAAGGATGCAGGTATATACTATACATCTGTATGTTACTTACCACCACGATCAATATCATCAGGTAGCGTAGGAGGAAAATGAAAAAAAGGCAGGGGTGCAGTGGATATACCACAGGTCCTTGCATTAGAAGAAGAAACAAGAAGGATGCATATGTACCATACATCGCGGGGAAAAAAATTCCATATATGGACCCATATTTGTATTCATATATGCATTCATATATGAGCATATATGGATTTTGGCCATATATGTTCATATATGGTCATATATGAAAGTGGGGATTCTATCAGCATTGATCTCACTTCTCTCTCCTTTGGTTTTTCATCACATTCCATGTAAAATTGTGACATTTTTTTGTCCATATATGGATTTATATGATAATGTATGATCGAATATGATCACATATGGCCATATACAGTCTCATTCATACATGATCATATATGGCGAACTCCATATATGCTCATATATGTTCATTATGTCATATAATCATTTAGAAGATCTGTATAAAGGAGGCGATAATATGGGATTCTTAGAGAGGGAGGAAGATGTCGATGAAGAAGGATTGGGAGATTCAATTTGCAGATCAGAATCCGACAGGGCTTTGAAAGAATTGAAAAATAATGAAGTGCCAGGAACAGATGGCATAAGTGCGGACCGTATCGAAGCCTCCAGTCAGGGAACTCGTGACGCACTGTTTGAATTGGTCAGAGATACGAGGTGTGTTCAAAAAGTAAGGTGACTTTGTATTTTTAAGAAAAAATATTTATTTATTTATCAATATTTATGTTGTCCCCTTGGAAGTAATCCCCCTCAGATACAACTTACTTATGCCAACGGTTTTTCCAATCCTCAAAGCACTTCTCATAAGCACTTTTCGGTATAGCCTTGAGCTCTTCCAGCGATGCAGTCTTCATCTCTTCAATCGTTGCAAATCTCCGTCCTTTCATAGGTCTCTTTAGTTTTGGGAACAAGAAAAAGTCACGTGGGGCCAAATCCGGTGAATATGGTGGCTGAGGCATGATTGTGGTATTGTTTTTGGCCAAAAAATCTCTCACAAGCAAAGATGAGTGAGCAGGGGCATTATCGTGATGCAAAAGCCATGAATTATTTTTCCACAATTCTGGACGTTTTCTTCGTATTGCTTCTCGCAAACGGCGCATAACTTCAAGATAATACTGTTTATCGACCGTACGACCATATGGTGAGAACTCCTGATGCACCACGCCATGGTAGTCGAAGAAAACAGTGAGCAAAACTTTGACATTTGATCGATCTTGGCGTGCTTTTTTCGGTCTTGGCTCATCTGGGGTCTTCCATTGGGACGATTTGACTTTGGTTTTGACATCATAACCATATACCCATGATTCGTCACCAGTTATGACCCTTTTGAGTAAACCTGGGTCGTCGTTGACGTCATTCAACAGTTCTTGAGCGATGCTCATGCGACGGTTCTTTTGGTCAAAATTTAGCGATTTCGGAACAAACTTCGCTGACACACGTCTCATGCCCAAAACGTTAGAAAAAATTTCATGGCACGAGCCAAGCGATAAACCAACATCCTCAGCAACTTCTCTGATAGTGATTCGACGATTTTCCAAAATAATTTTCTTCACTGCTTGAACGTTTTCATCAGTTGTTGACGTGCTTGGGCGTCCAGAGCGAGTCTCGTCATTGGCATCTTCCCGGCCATCTTGGAAGAGTTTGTACCACTTGTAAACATTTTTTTTACTCAGAACAGTTTCACCGTATGCTACTGTCAACATTTTGAGTGTTTCGGAGGACTTTATTTCATTTTTCACACAAAATTTGATGCGAATCCTTTGATCCATATTTTTTGATAGCAAGAAATCGCCGAGCACGCAAAACACTTATAACTTTTACGCCTCTCACAACCAAACAAGAAATGCTATACACTTGAAACTTGGTACAGATGTTCGGGAAGAGTGTGCCAACATAACAAAATAAAAAAATCGATAATCGAAAGTACGTTGCCCGCGGAATGTGGAAAGTCACCTTACTTTTTGAACACACCTCGTATGTACGAAATAGGTGAAGTACCGAAAGATTTCCAGAAGAATAAAATTGTCGCCATTCCAAAAAAACAAGGAGCAGACAAATGCTAGAACTACAGAACGATTAGTTTGACTTCACATGCCTCGAAAATACTGACAAAAATCATATACAGGAGAATAGAAAATAAAATACAGAGTAGATTAGCAGAAGATGAGTTCGGTTTTAGGAAAAATAGGGGAACGCGAGGAGCAATATTAGTACTGAGAACAGTAGTAGAGAAAAGTCTAGAGTTGAAAAAGTCAGTGTATATAGGTTTTGTAGATATACGAGGGTGGATTGATAAGTTTCCGGCCTGACCAAGAGATGGCGCCACTAGGCCTACCTTGAGGTGGCGTTCTATAGTACCATCCTTAGATAGCTTGTAGCTATAGTTTCAGTCCGATCGCCATGTTAGTTTAGTTTTGAGAGCACGCTGACCAAGACGCCTCTGTGTTTTTCGTGAAAATGGGAAAGCTGGAAAATCGTGCTGTCATCAAATACTTTTATTTGAAGGGGTCAACGCCGAAGGAAATTAAAGAAGAGATGGACTCAACACTGGGGACATCCTCCCCATCATATTCAACCGTTAAGCAGTGGGTTTCCGAGTTTAAAAAGGGTCGTGTGAGCACCTCTGATGAGCCTCGCTCAGGACGCCCCATTGAGGTCACAACTCCAGATATGATCGAAAAAATCCATCAAATAGTGCTGAAAGATCGCAGATTAAAAGTTCGTGAGATAGCTGAGACCTGTAAGATGTCATATGAACGTGTACAAAAAATTTCGCACCAACATTTGTATATGGAAAAGCTCTGTGCAAGATGGGTGCCGCGTTTGCTAACAGTCGACCAAAAATTGATTCGAAAGAACATTTCTACCGCCAATTTGGCGTTGTATAAGCGTAATCCAAGCGAATTTTTGCGTCGATTCGTAACCGTTGACGAAACTTGGGTCCACCACTACACTCCTGAAACCAAAGAACAGTCTAAACAGTGGATTGGACCAGGGGAACCAACTCCAAACAAGGCAAAAACAATTTTTTCGGCGAACAAGGTTATGGCTACTGTTTTTTAGGATGCAAGAGGTATTATATACATTGATTACCTTGAAAAGGGTAAAACTATCACTGGTCAATACTACGCAGACTTATTGCAACGTTTGAGCCACGAAGTGAAAATTAAACGACCTCATCTGGCGAAGAAAAAAATCTTGTTTCATCACGATAACGCACCAGCGCACACGTCAATCGTTGCGATGGCTAAAATCAACGATCTGAAGTTTGAATTAATGCCGCACCCTCCCTACTCTCCAGACCTAGCCCCGAGTAACTATTATCTGTTTCCTAACCTCAAAAAATGGCTTGGCGGTAAGAGATTTGCGGACAATGAAGAAGTAATCGAAGCTGTAAATGGGTATTTTGAGGAGCTTGACGAATCAGTCTATAGAGATGGCATTACTAGACTAGAACACCGCTATGAGAAATGTATCAGCCTTGGAGGAAATTATGTTGAGAAATAAAGAAAAAAAAATTCTTAAAAACGTTGTTTTTCTTGGTCAGGCCGGAAACTTGTCAATCCACCCTCGTACAAAAAGCATTCGATAATGTTGATTGGGAGAAGATGTGTACGATTTTGAAAAAGGTGGGAATTAATTTCAGGGATAGGAAAACAATACATGAATTATATAAGAATCAAACCGCAATAATAGAAATAGAGGGTCAAAAAGGAGAAGCACAAATTAGAAGAGGGGTGAGACAAGGATGCTCACTATCGCCATTGATTTCCAATTTTCATATAGAAGAAGCGATGAACGAAGTGAAGGAACAAGTGCAATTGAAATTACAGATTCAAGGTGAAAATGCAAGCATGTTGAGATTTGCGGATGACATAGCTATATTAGCTACGAGTGGTGCTGAGTTAGAAAATACTCTCAACACTATGAACAAAATATTACTAGACAAATATTGTATGAATATAAATGAGGACAAAACAAAATTCATGATTTGTACAACAGCGAACACATCAAGAAGAACGAAAATCAAAATAGATGCAGAGACAATTCAGCAAGTCTAAGAATTTAAATATCTAGGGAGCATAATTACAGAAAACGGTGAGAGCGGAAGAGATATAAGAGCAAGAATAGCACAAGGGAAACAGGCTTTCCACCAAAAGAAACAGTTACTATGTTCGAAGAATATTAGCTTAGCAGTAAGGAAGAAATTCTTGAAGAGTTACGTTTGGAGCACAGCATTATACGGTTGCGAAACTTGAACAATTGGAGAAGCGGACCAACGAAGACTTGGAGCTTTTGAAATGTGATGTTCTAGAAAGATGCTTAGAATGAAGTCGATAGAGAAAGTAAGAAATGAAGAAGTACTTGAGAAGGTAAATGACAAAAGAAGTCTCTTGAGACAGGTCGTGAAAAGAAGAAGTAATCTGATAGGACACACATTGAGGCATGATAGCTTATTGAAAATAATATTGGAAGGGAAAATGAATGGTAAAACTCGGAGAGGTAGACTAGTTATATGAAGCAAATTATACAAGATAAGGGTCCCCGTAGATATGCAGAAATTAAGCGCGGATAATAGACAGGGTTGGAGGATTTCATCACACCAGTCATAAGACTGATTACTTAATGATGATCATATATGTTTATATATGTTCATATGTATTTAATATGTTTTTCATATATGTTCATATATGATTCATACATGATTCATATACGCTCATATACGGCCATATATGAATTATTTTTTCTTGGGATCTTTATGTTATGTACCACAATGAGAATGTCGTTAGGTAGCGTCATAGGAGAATGAAGAGAAGGTAGAAGTGCAGTGGGTGTGCAAGTCCTTGCGTTGTACCACTATCAGATTCTCCCAACAGAATCATAGGTGGATGAAGAAAAAGCAAAAAGGATGTAGATGTACCATACATCTGTACGTTAAATCCTACCATGATCATTAGGTAGCGTTGAAGGAAAATGCAGAAAAGATGGGAGCGCAGTGGATATACCACAAATCTTTGCATCGGGTGCATTCCACTGACCAATTGACGGATGATTAGAGAGACTGTTTAGGATCAACTCGACAAAAATTGAGCAGATACAATATTCTGATCATAGAAATTGCTACAAAACAACTACTGGTCAACTTGACTGATGTGACAATTCATTCTGAATGTTTTCTTCCAAAGTTCCCTCTTCTCAGTTGTTTATATTTGTGTTCTTACAAACCATCATTCTCATCTTTACTTATCTTGGTTTTGGAATGATTCAATTCTCAAATATCATTAATATCAAATGGTTTGGATATTTGATACCATATTGCTTTTTAATGATCATGAATCACTTGAATACATTTCGAACATTTCATAGATCCTAGAGTTACCAAATCTCTCAACCCAAAAAACTGTATGACAATTTAATAAAATTCATGATATTTGAGAATTGAATCATTCAAAACCAAGATAAGTGAAGATAAAAATGAAGGTTTGTAAGAACACAAATATAAACAACTGAGGAGATGGAACTTTGGAAGAAAACATTCAGAATGAATTGTCACATCCAGTTGTATCTGCTCAATTTTCGTCGAGTTGATCCTAAACAGTCTCTAATCATTCGTCGATTGGTCAGTGGAATGCACCCGATGCAAAGATTTGTGGTATATCCAATACGCTCCTATCTCTTCTGCATTTTCCTTCAACGCTACCTAATGATCATGGTAGGATTTAACGTACAGATGTATGGTACATCTACATCCTTTTTGCTTTTTCTCCATCCACCTATGATTCTGTTGGGAGAATCCGATAGTGGTATTATTCAACGCAAGGACTTGTATACCCACTGCACTTCTGCCTTTTCTTTATTTCCCTATGACGCTACCTAATGACATTGATCATTGTAGTAAATAACATAAAGATGTATGGTACATATGCATTCTTCTTGCTTTTTCCTAATGTACCTATGATTCTATTGGAAGAATCTGCTAATAGTGTACCTAACGCCAGGACCTGTGGTATATCCACTGCACTCCTGCCTTTTCTTCATTTTCCTTCTACGCTACCTGATGATGTTGATCGTAGTGGTAAGTAACATACAGATGTATAGTGCACCTGCATCCTTCCTACTTTTTCTTGATCTACCTGCAATTTTATTCAAAGAATCTAGGGAAACCATTTTGTACAGAGTTCATAATTCTGATTCAGGATGTCATATTTTAGTATACCTGCAGTGCTCGGTGACTAACCTTATCTCCGAATTTTTTTCAAACTTCCTATGATTATACATTCATTATTTATTCACTATTCTGTTTTATTATTCGTTCACGATTCTGATTGCAGAATAGTGGATACTAGCAGACTGTCCATCAGAGATTATGGTATATCCATTATACTTTTGCCTGTAAGAAAATAGCAAATAAACTTCAATAATCACCCTTAAGCAGGCCCGGTATGATCTTTTCTATCGATTGCCTCCGATCCTAATTGGAGAAATCGACAGTGGAGCCTTCCGAAGTAGCTGATCATCTGGTCTTGATCAGTTACTTCGGAAGGCTCCTATGATTCTGCTTATAAAGAAATTAAGATTAGATATAATACCCTTTGTCAAAACTACACAGACAACAAAATCATATTATACGTACCTTTCCTTACCAGACATCTCTTTATAGTTTTCTCTCTGAAGAGAGATGAAAGATATTTGGAACGTTTATTTCAGAATGAGCTACATCTCCAGTCGCCTTAGTTAAGCTCAAATATAGTCATTATATTGCAAGGAGGACAATGTTCCATTCATCCACGTTTCTCTGTGCAGGCTCAATATATCATGTTTCATCATTCGCCCAAAATTCTGGTTGTGAAATAGTATACACTAGCAGATTCTCCATCAGGGTTTATGGAATATCCACTATAATTTTACCTGTGGAGAAGTAGCAAATAAACTTGAATAATTCTTAACCAAGCTTGGTATAATCTTTTTTATGAATTATCTATAGTCCTAATTGAACAAATCCACAGTAGCTGGCTGTCCGTCAGGAGTTATTGTATCTCCTTTATGTTTCGGCCTTTAGGAAGATTGCGAATCAATTTGAATCAGTCCACTTGAGCATACTCCGTATGATCCATTCGATCATCTGCCAACGACTTTAGTAGGGGAATAGGACAGTAGCAGACTTTCCGTAAAGGAGTTATGATATATCCGATATGCTTTCGCCTCAGGAGTAATTTATAAATTCGAAATATTTTCCTTGACCAAACTTTGTATGATTTTCTATTATTGGTCTCTGGTGCTGGTTGGAGGAACCAACAGTAGCAAACTGTCTATCAGGGATTAGGATATATCGCTGTGCTTTTGCCTGTCAAGAAATTATGTATTTTATGAATAATCCATCATATAGAGATTACCTTTGTATATCTTCCAATTTTCTGAATTTGGCGAATAGATTTATACCTTCCTCAAACTTTTTCTGTTCTTTTCACGAATAACCTCTTCATCATTTAATAATAGCCTGTAATTCATCAATCTCGTATTTTTTCGTATTATAAGCTGTCAAAACGTTATTGACATATTGAACTCTGTGCCATTAAATAATAACCTGTGATGTAATTCATCCATCTCGTATTTTTTCGTATTATAACCTGTCAAAACATTATTGACATGTTGAACTCTGTACCATATACATACATATGTGTGATGTGTGTCATTGTGTGTACATAATACTGAAATCAGGGATGCCAGCCTCCGGCTTTTTCAACTTCTGTCATTGGTCGTTCCATTGAACCGCTGTACACGATTCGCTAATCCATCGGAAAAGACAGGAGGCTGGCAACGCTGACTGAACCCACATAGCATGAAAGTTTTGAGAACATTCTGAGAAGGTTTTTAGAGGTTCTGACAACGTTTAGAGAACTTTCAGTGCTATGTGGGAAATGAACGCTATTGGAGGTTAGTGAAAAGAAAGAGACAGAACAAATGATCTACTATTGGGCGTTCGGAGAAAGAAAAAGACAAACAGAATGAATCTTTATAGCATTGGAAATTGCCTCAAGGATAATAGGTCTTCTTGTTGAGAAGAAATCGATGAATCAGAAATTCCGAAAAGATGTTCTGATCGAACAAAAAGTTGAAACGTTTATATTTCGGTATCGGATGAACTGATCAGGTTCGTAGTGTGCTTAATCGGAAGTGTATAATCATATTAAAGCATGAAAGTGTAGTTATTTTTTCGTGACATACAATATGTGTCGAGTTATTGTGCATTGAAAATTTTTTTAGGAGGTTAAATTTCGGTTGAGGCGTGAAGATACACGGTAGCGGACGACTTCTGCTTTCTCCACTTATATATAAAAAATACTTATACATCATTAACAACATCTTTTTTTAGGGTTTTTTCATATACTTGGCGTCGAGACGCTACCGCGTCTCTTGATTGAAAATCACATTTCCCTCCGTGTGAAAAACTTCAGTCGGGACGATATTTCACAATACTTAAGGATGGCATATTTTTGTGTCATTTGACGAAAGATATCCAAAATTTTATTCGAAGGAGAAGTGAAGAATCGAACTAATAATATTGTAAATGATCTACCAATAAATCTTCTCAGATGATTCTTTAAGACTAATTTTTCATATGTTCTGCGTATATTCCGGAAATGTAAATATCCGATATGGTACACCCACTCGAACCATATTTTGAATCATCCATATATTTACTCAATAAGATGTAAATTTTACAACTTTTTTTCCCCAATGTTGAGAACCTGTATGTATCGTAATATATACTTTAATATAGTGCATTATACAGTATATATTATGGCATATTACTTCGGGAGGATATTACCACTATACCAGGTGTGTAAGTATGAAACCGGAATTTACCCATAGGTGGCGCTAGATGTCGATGCAGTGACCGTCACATCACGTCAGAGGTGTCTTGTTATTGTATTGATATCCGACAAAGATTTCCAACTCACAATCACACGAGTTTCATTCAGTAGCATTAGTTTATTAGAGATAAACATGTCGAGTTTTGTGCCAACAAATTACGATTTGCGGACAGCACTACTTTCCTGTTTTCATCTGAAGAAAACTGCAGCCGAATCGCATCGGATGCTTGTGCAGGCGTTCGGTGAGCATGCTCTCGGTGAAACACAGTGTTTCGAGTGGTTCAAACGGTTCAAAAGTGGCGATTTTGACGTCAGGAACGAAGAACGTGGAAGACAACCGAAAAATTTTGAAGACGCTGACCTGCAAGCCTTGTTGGACGAAGACGATGCTCAAACACAACAACAACTGGCGGATCAGTTAAAGGTGACCCGAGAAGCCATCTCCCTTCGGTTGAAAGCCATGGGAAAGATACAGGAGGCGGGGAAATGGGTTCCACATGAACTCAACGCAAAACATCATGCGAAATGCTACTCGCCAGGTTCCAAAGGAAGTCATTTCTCCATCGAATTGTGACTGGCGATGAAGAGTGGATATAGTTCGAGAATCCTAACCGCAAAAAGTCATGGGTTACTACGGGTGAACCATCAACATCGACGGCAAGACCAAACCGCTACGGACGAAAGATAATGCTGTGTGTTTGGTGGGATCAGAAGGGCGTAATCTACTACGAGCTGCTGAAACCTGGGGAAACTGTCAATACTCAACGCTACCGATAACAAATGATCGATTCGGATCGAGTTTTGCGTGAAAAACGACCAGAATACCAACAAAGACAACACAAGGTGATTTCGCTGCATGACAATACACCAGCACACAAAGCAAAACAGGTCCAGGAAACGATAGAGTCGTTCCGTTGGGAGATTCTTCAGCACGTGCCTTACTCACCGGACCTTGCCCCATCCGATTACTACTTGTTTGCATCGATGGGACACGCACTTGCTGCACAGCGCTTCACTTCTTACGAAGATGTACGAAAATGGCTCGATGACTGGTTTGCCTCAAAAGAGCAACAGTTCTTTTGGCGCGGAATCCATAAATTGCCAGAAAGATGGAAAAAATGTATAGATAGCGACGGACAATACTTCAAATAAGTTATTTTGTATCATATCATTACAATAAACGTGTTTTTTCTGTACAAAAATTCCGGTTTCATACTTACACACCTGGTAAATATGAAGGACTTTCAACGAACAGTATATATATATGCATATGTATGTATAGTAAACTATATACAGTCATTCATGTAATATATTGGGAAAATATATCGTATTATATTCTCTGATGTACTTCATTAGCTACCATATATCATGGTGTGATACTTTGGAAGATGATTCTCTTCAGGGGAGCATTGTCTTGATTAGACCATCGCCTTGAATGGACCACCAGCTTTCATTGCAAGAGGAACGAATTTAGATCCCTTTCAATTATTCTTCACCTTCTCATCATGTCTGACATCAATGAACATCACCACTGTTTGATTACATCAAGTCTGAATTCCTTCCTCTTGCAATATGAAGTGGCCGTCCATCCAAAGCGATGGTCCAATCAAGACAACTCTTCCTTACAGTAGATAGCACTCATAGCTGGGGCATTCTGTGCCAAATTTATCTATTGAGTCACTTGACCTCTTCAATCTCTCTCAAGCTTCTATGTGGTACAGTACCCACGGCAAGAAATCTCACGGTATACTTTCAGACCCTGATCTCTACCCATTCAGGAGATAGAAGCTTTCCATGAAAGAAGACGTTTTTCCTTCAAACGCTCATAACTCCGCAGAAAATTGATCTTTTCCGATGGTTTTTGTTAGAAATTCTTGTTCTTGAATGCAGTTCACGACGGAAAATTTTGGAGCACTCCCATGAACGTTGTTGACAGCGGTTTCTTATTTTTTCCATTAAAATCTTATCTTTGAAGCTGAGTGTATCGATCAATCCTTTGCAATTTTGTTGTTATCAAAACGACCATCGATGACACGACTTTCGATCTCAATCCGGTCATGGGTGAATTATTAGGTGTACATCAATTCAACTGTAAGGAGAAATAATTTTTTCCTACACATGAAAATTCACTTTCAATTGAAAATTTTTTCTTGTATGTGTCTCTCAACATTATAAAAATTCAAATTAGTTAATCACCTAATAAATACTGAGAGAGGAATGGGAAAATGTAATCTGTAACCAAATGAGTGAAAACAAAACAATTCAAAGGAGGATAATGTATTCATTCGTTTGAGTAGTAAGTAATTCATTGTTCAGATCAAGAGGTCTGTACGAAGAGTTCAACATTCCTGTTTGACATAAGGTTATGTACATTAGATTTATTGTTCATAATCAATTACAGTTTCTCACGTCCTGATTTAGTATAACATAAGCATACCACAATTATTTCAGAGAATACAGGTGATAATATGAATACGAGTATTGTACATCTCAGAGAGAAGTGAGAATAGTTGAGCGTAGATCACATACAACTGATCACGTAGAGAATAAAACAGAGCGATAATTAATTGCTACATACGTGCAGTATCATAATAGGAAATCTATGATGGATTCATCGAAGGGGATGGGTTCCATTGCATACTAGGAGGTAATGTATTCCATGGATTTATATGTTCTCAGTATCAGCAATTTGTCTGGATTATTCGGATAGCTAACCAACGGTTTCTTATGACCCCTTGGGTATTTTTCTCTGCTATAATATCACTCCTGACGACGTTTGAGAAGGGGCACTCAACCATCAGATGAATAAGGCATAGATTAATCACGGATCCACAAAAATGACAAGTGGGTTTGTTAGAGAGTACACGAAAGTCTGAATCAATGATCAATCTGGGAGTTATGTTTCTCACTAAACGAATCTGCACTGATAGGCTTCTCAGCGGTCACCTAACCCTAATTTTTGGGCGTAAGATGAGGGAAAATCTGTAAATTTGAAGATATAGCAACTCTTTGCATGTACGTTTCATGTAAAGTTTTCTCAAACAAGTGAATAATTGTATCCTTATTCTTTACTATTGAGTCTAGAGACGGCGCGTCCCAAACGTGGACCAATTGAGTTAGCTGAACATTTCTTTGACTTGTAATACCCAATTCAGTTTAATTTCACTACAGTCGAGCTCTGCTAGATGTTTCAACTTGTTGAAACATATTTTGGGGTAACGGAAATCTGGCATGTTGTGTATTTTCTCTATCCAGTCAAGGATAGGCCTGAAAACAACGGACGACAAAGGTGGTCTGCCCACTTCTAATCTGACTGCATAGTTAGGTGTACAGCGAGGGAGGCGTGAAATTCTTCCATAATAGGAGCTCTGGATTTTTGCTAACTCCTCCAAGTACCTCAAGCCCTAAACAAAGGAGCCATATATAATATATAAGAATGGTTCTCACTAAGAAATTGAACAGAATGTCTACCGGGTTCAATGAATCAGTCTTCAACGAGTTTGACTCATGAACCACATTCCATACAGAGCTGTTCGAGCGAGGCATCGAGCTCAACAATAGTGATTTTAGTCTTCAACGAGTTTGAAATGACTATTGTTGAGCTCGATGCCTGGTTCGACCTGCTCTGTATGGAATGGAAGTTAATGACAGGATAATTCCCGAATAATTATATTGGTCAGTTCTATCTATTGGTTTTTTCCCATATAGAAAGGGTGTCTCTATGAGGATGTACGTCCTCATTTGCTGGATACGATTATTTTAGTTTTTTCCTCATTCACCTCTAACACAAAGTCAGAGCAATAGTCACACAAGACCTTTAGTATCTTCCTTAGGCCTATCCGCGTGTTAGTGAAGAATACCAGGTCATCAGCGTAGCTTGATGAGACAATTCCTGTTAGGTGCGAGATGGAGACCCCTCTCATTCTCTTTCCACGCATGTAAGTCTCCAGGTCTGAAACAAATGGAGCGAATACTAGTAGTAGCGAGCTCAATATTTCTCCCTGAAGGACACCCTTTGTCACATCTGCCAGCTGCGTAATTCCCTCTTGAGTTTCAATTGATACAGTGGACTTTGAATATAAACTTATGAGCAATTTCAAAAACTTGGAACCCAGGCTCATTGATTGAAGTTCACTCCAAAGGATAACATGAGAGACAGAATCAAACGCTCTACAAAAATCCAGGCAAAAGGTGAAAAGTTCACACTTGGGGTGAGAGACATGTATCTGTATTAACAAGTCATTTACAAGAAGATTGTCAACACTGTCATATAGAACTGTGGTCGCATGATGACGACGCCGATTGACCAGCTGCCGATAATGAGGTTTCGGAATTCCTCTGCATCGTGATACACTTTCGTGCGTCTGTCATGACGGCATGCGAGCCGTGATACAGGGGTTTCGACGGATAACGGGCATGCTCTGTTGCCCGCCGTCATCGCAAGGGGATATCCTGGATGCAGACGCACAGAAGGGTATACCGAGAGAAATCTGGAAATGCCACAACTGTGACTGCATATGTACATGCCGTGATCCAACGTAATGTTACAACCATTGGGTTATTGTGCTACAGGATTCTGAGGTTTCAGGGCTAAAGCGGTCGTGATTTCAACCGATATAGCGGATTTAAAGGTCTTCTTCAAGGTTATAGCCGAACTCTAACGTGTTGGGATAAAACTGATTCAGATTCAGTGACTCCGGAAACATATAGTACCCATAGTCAGATCTCCAAATCAGGAACTTTTTCACTGGGTTTTTCGGGTTATGGGGTTATGTAGCCATGGGGTCATGAAGTGATCAGGTTGTGGGGTCATTGGGTTATGGAATCATAGGATTAGAAGGTTTCGGAGTCATGGAATTTGTGGTTCCAACGGATACAGCAAATTTGAGGTTGGTTTTTGAGCTTATGGTTGAACCCAGAAGTGCTGAGACAAAACTGACACCTGATTTGGATTCAGCGACCTCAGAGCCATGACTTTTCTTCACCGGGTTTTAGGGCTGTGGGGTTATCTGGTTTTGAGGTTATGGGGTCACGTGGTTATGAGGTCATTGATTTATCAGGTTGGGGGCTCATTGGACTATTATATTATAGGATCATGAGGTTCCGGAGCCATAGGCTTCGTGGTTTCAACGAACACAGGAATTTTGTTAGTGTTTTTTGAGGTTATGGCCGAACCCAGACGTGCCGAGATGAAACTGACCCCAGATTCGGATTCAGCGACGCGAAAAACATATGGTACACAGAGTGAGATCTCCAGGTCAGGAACATTTTCTTTTTGTGTGACTGTGCTATAAATTTCGTTTTCAAGAATGCTGCCATGTAAATTCCGCTCTTTTCGCACAAGAAAATTTGTAAATTTACCTCAATCATGGGCAATATCATCGAACATATCACTCACAGATATCACTGTGGATTTGAAAAATGCCGAAATTTAGAAAT
This sequence comes from Gonatopus flavifemur, assembly GCA_018340375.1. Classification (NCBI taxonomy): domain Eukaryota; kingdom Metazoa; phylum Arthropoda; class Insecta; order Hymenoptera; family Dryinidae; genus Gonatopus; species Gonatopus flavifemur. The sequence continues at coordinate 7,219,673 of JAFFJZ010000014.1, forward strand.
GAGGGTCACTTCAAACTACATTTGATAAGGTGTCATTACTCGCCCATAAAACGCGGCACTATTCATGAGGTCAAAATTTGTGGAAACGTTGCAGGAGGATACATTTGTACAGTAGATTATCATCGGGAGGAATTTGATGGTTTTTCGTATCCAGGGCAACCAAAAATATGCTCTGAAAAAGTGATTTTGAGCGCTTAAAATATGCTCCAAAAATTGGTTTCAAGGGTAAAAAAATATGCTCCTCAAAAATTGTCTTTTGTACTAAAAATGTCCCATAAAAACCAGTTTTCATAGTTTCAACATGAAATCATATGCTCTCCAGATATGTAGATATATTCCACTGTGAGAAATAATCGTCGTTATTTTGTATGCGGCAACCAGAAAATTCCGATCACCGGATAGAAAATGAATTTCCAGCACATGTGCATAAAATTGTGAAATCCATCATGAATTTAACTGAAAATTTCAAACTTTATGGTTTTGAACACAAATGCTTACATCGGGGGAAAAAGTTGTAAAATTTACATCTTATTGAGTGAATATATGGATGATTCAAAATATGGTTCGAGTGGGTGTACCATATCGGATATTTACATTTCTGGAATATACGCAGAACATATGAAAAATCAGTCTCAAAGAATTATCTGAGAAGATTTATTGGTAGATCATCTACAATATTATTAATCTACTTCTCCTTCGAACAAAATTTTGGATATCTTCCGTCAAATGACACAAAAATATGCCATTCCCAAGTATTGTGAAATATCGTCCTGACTAAAGTTTTTCACACGGAGGTAAATGTGGTTTTCAATACATATTACTGCATTTTGTACTAAATTAGCGGTATAAGTGGAATTATATAATTTTTACAACACAATGTGGTAAAAATTCATGCTTTATGATGTGTTCTTGCGCCAAATTGAACGATTCTTCAAATCATTGAGCATGAATTTTTATTACACTGTATTGTAAAAATGACACTATTTCACTTATACTGTTACTTAAGTACAAAATGTAGTAATATTTGGAACATTATTCTTTTCCATTCACAAGTCAAGATTTAGACGAGCGAAATTTTGAAATTTGAAAGAAAGATCTTCTGGGAGATTCCTGAGAGAAATCTTATACGATGGTTTCCATCTTCTGGGAGACATTTTGAAGGAGATTGCTGAAGAACATTCAAGAGGAATATGTTCGACACTTTTGAAAAATCTTCTCCAAGCCAGCTTTTGAAAAACGAAGACTGTTGGCTGAAATATATTTAGAAGAATAATTTTTGAATATCTTAGGAATTTTGCTGGCATACTTGAACTATTAGGTGTATAACTTTGCTTCCGCCGTTTTGCAATGGATAGCTGTAGCGGTAAGTGGTAGTTGAAATAAATAGATCATAGATGTCATACAATAAACTTGGGTATTTGTGAACATAAAGGCATCGAAATATCAGTCGATTTGTGTCCCTTGTAAGAATGAATCATATATGCGGCATATATGACCACACATGGTACATATATGATTTCACAGATTCATATATGACCCCTATACAGGGTGGCGCAAAAGTCTGGAAACACCCCCATAACTTTTGAACGGGGCATGATAATTGGATCAAATCTCTTTTGAATTGAAAAAGGGGTCAAGGGCTATCTCAACGGGAGACTTTGAGTTCTCCAGCCCTGTAGGGGACGATGAGAGGCGAAGGAGGGCCAAAATCTCGGATGAGACGGGAGGGCTTGTGATGGGTCGTTCGATGGGGTTTTCCAATCCAAATCCAGCGGTTTTTGTTTTTTGAAATCGGATTATTTTTCGCGGAGTTATCGTAATTTCAAAACTTTGATGTGGCAAGGTCTGGAAACACCCCCATAACTTTTGAACGGGGCATGATGATTGGGTCAAATTTTTTTTCAATCAGAGGGATCAAGGGCTATCCTCACGGGGGACCTTGAGTTCCTCAGCCCTGTAGGGGGCGTTGTGGGCGGGGGGAACGGGGCAAAAATCTCAAATAAGACGGGGAGGCTTGTGATACGTCATTCGATAGGGTTTTCCAACCCAAATCCAGCGGTTTTTTGTTTTCCCGAAATTGGATCATTTTTCGCTGAGTTATCGTAATTTTGATACTCTGATGTGGCAAAGTCTGGAAACACCCCCTTAACTTTTGAACGGGGCATGATAATCGGATCAAATTTTTTTCGAATCGGAGGTTATTTCTATCCCAATCTTGGCATTACCCAGAATCAACGGCGTGGACGTGTCGGGGATCTGATTCCTTGTGTGTGTGTGTGTGTGTGTGGGTAGATGTGTGTGGGTGGTTGTGTGTGATGGTGGGTGTGTGTGTGCGTGCATGTGTGTGGTTTTGTGTGGACGTCGGTGTGTGTGTGTGTATGGGTGGTTGTGTGTGGGTTGCACAGGCCCATACGACCGAACCACCCACCCACCCTCACACCCACACAATCCCACACACAACCACACGCACCGACACTCACCTGCACCCACACTCACCTCCTCACACACACACACACACACACACAAGGAATCAGGTTCTCGCCACGTCCATGCCGTTGATTCTGGGTAATGCGAAGATTGGGATAAGAAAACCCCCTATCGAATGACGTATCACAAGCCCTCCCGTCTCATTTGAGATTTTGGCCCCCCCTCTCATCGTCTCCTACAGGGCTGGGGAACTCAACGTCCCCGGTTAAGATAGCCCTTGACCCCTCCCTCAATTAAAAAAAAATTTCATCCAATTTTCATGCCCCGTTCAAAAGTTATGGGGGTGTTTCCAAACTTTTGCGCCACCCTGTGTAATTCATATATGGGCCATATACATTTCAGATAATGCGTGATGTTCCTTATATATGGGTCATGTTTGGTCCATATATGGATTGAACAATCGTATATGAATTTTATATGGTCATATATGCCACATATATGAATTACATATGATTTATATATGACCATATATGATTCGTACCAAGTCCATATATGAATCAAATACAGTACATATGTGGGCCATATATCAATCAAATACAGTTTATATATGGGCCATATATGAATCATTTTTACGAGGGGTCTGCATCATAAAGTTATTCTCGATCAAACATGTCAGCTTACGAGCCAAATTCTCGTCATTTGCGGGGGGTTTTAATTTTCTGCTCTGATATGAAGAAATCTGCGGCTGAGGCTCATCGAATGCTCTCAAATACCTATGGTGAGGCCACTGTTAGTGAAAGAACGTGTCGAGAGTGGTTTCAAAGCTCCAAGAACGGTGATTTGAACGTCGAAGACCAGCATGGCCGTGGAAGAGAGATGGTTTTCGAAGATGCAGAATTAGAGGCATTACTTGACCAAGATTCGTGTCGAACGCAACAAGAATTGGCGGGATCATCGAGAGTAACGCAACCAGCCATCTCAAAACGCCTGAAAGCCGTAGGAATGATTCAGAAACAAGAGAATTGGGTGCCCTACGAGTTGAAGCCGAGAGATGTTGAACGGCGTTTGTGTGTTTGTGAACAGCTGCTTGCAAAGCAAAGACGGAAGGGATTTCTGCATCACATAGTGACTGGGAACGAAGAATGGATTCATTACGATAATCCCAAACGCAAGAAATCATGGGGATATCCCGGCCATGCTCCCACGTCAACGGCCAAACCGAATATTCACGGTTCCAAGATTATGCTCAGTATTTGGTGGTACCAGGTCGGTGTAGTGTATTATGAGTCGTTAAAACCGACTGAAACAATCACAGGCGATCGTGATCGGACGCAATTAATGCGTTTGAGCCGAACATTGAGAGACAAACGGCCGCAATACAACGAGAGACATCATAAAGTGATTTTACAGCATGACAATGCTCGGCCCCATGTTGCGAAAGTGGTCAAGACATACTTGGAAACTTTGAAATGGGAAGTCCTACTTCACCCGCCATATTCTCCAGACATTGCTTCCTTGGATTATTACTTGTTTCGATCAATGGCATACGGCCTAGCTGAGCAGCACTTTCGTTTTTCGATTATATACGTTTTTCAATTATACTATTGAATTGACCTGTATTATTGACGGAATTTGGGAACTAACATTTCGTAGAAAATTTTGCGTCCCAGGGAGACACGAACTCTGATTCCACGCAAGTGATTGAAAAATAACACGCGAATCGCTGAGTCAATTCACCGTTGTGAGATTGGGGAGTTTTGGGCGACACTTGGAGGCATTCAAGCATCAGAAGAAGCGAGTCAAATGTTGCGCCATTTTTTTCCATGAGTGTTAGATTGCAAGCTTGTCATAAGCTATGTGCAACTCTTCACACGCCTGACGTCAGGCTACTGCGCTTGCATAGAGTAAGTCGCGCCTAACGAAGGGCACTACCGTAATTAGGATAATTCAAGTACTGTATTAGCAACTGTGTATCGACACACGATAGATTTATATGTACTTATAAGATGCGTGCGAGGGGCTATACCCCTCCTATATAATTTTGAGAGAAGGAGGGCAGTTCCTCTCATACCATGAAAGTGTACAAACGTTACAACACGGGCTGTATCTTGTGAGCGAAATGAACGACGCGTGTTCACAGATCAAAACGTGCTTGCTGGAAGTTTATTCATCCTTCTTCCTTCTATATTCGCCGCAAACTCGATCAAAATTTTTGGTAGCAGAGCGTGGTTTGCTACAAATACCACCGAAAGTTTGGTGTTTGTGAAGTTTTTGTTCGTAAGTGAAAAACGAACGCATCGGATCGAGTTTTGTACTGGACGCTTATGTAGGCAAGGAGTTCAATTGTTCAACGGATTCCACAGCTTGACGAAGACAAGAAGTGTATTCGGTACGAGAGGAAGCCCATACAAGAAGAAATTCATTGCTGAAATTTCCACCTTGGCTGCAACGGATCAATGCTGATTTGCCGAGGGAAAGGGAAATTTATTGTTGAAGTCCTCTTCTGCTGGACGAGCCGTTGCTGTTACGCTAGAAATAGAAAAGGAAAATTACAACTAAAGGTTTTTCTGTTGTTACGCTGGCGCATGCTGCTGACTGCTGGTATTCTTCGAATGTTTATATGGGCATTCGACATCGAAGACGATTTTTTGGTTTGGGAAGGTGCTTGCTGCGGTTTCCGACGCTCGGCGAGGTCAACGGGAAATCGACAGAACTCTGCGGAAAACCTGAGGGAAAATCGTCATCGTTTTGCTGCTTGGACGTTTGTCGTCACGTATGCTGTTTCGTCGTCGTTGTCGCTGGTCGCAAGTACCTCGATTGAAATCGAGCTCTTATATTTTCGAATTTTGATTTTTTGATTTTAAATATCATAAATTTGTACGCAACCAATAATTTTCTTATCGATTTGAATTCATTTGATAATTCGAATTAGTATGAAATATTTCATCTCCGGTAGCATTGAGTTATAGTTTCATATCCAGGTCATTTCCGACCTTGCTGATACATAAACCGCGTGTATTTACTTATTTTCTTGTCGCTAAGTGGAATACAAAGGATTTCAAACGTTCACTCGAATACGGAGGGAAAGTCTTCTATATCGGTGACATTCCTTAAAGTCAATTCGATATTCAATCGTGATATTATTTCGTATAATATTCGAAGCAAAAGAGAAGATTTGTTTCATTTGGATTCAGAAATTGCGACCATCTGTGTCTTTATTCTCCCGATTCGATATATGTTTTGTATAAATATGCTGTATTAATTTCAATTTGCATGTTATTTGACAAGATGAAATTTGGAAACGTTATACTGTATAATTTTATATAGTTTTTTCATACTGCGTTTTGCGCTGATTAATGGAATTTATGATGATATTTGCTCCTCATTATGTTGTGTTTTCGCTATATATATTGAAATCTTGATTTCTGAATTGAAATTACGGGTTTTGTCTATTAAAGATGGAAAGTGTTGTTTAAGATATCTGACGTGTCTTGAATTTGAAAATTGAAATGTTCAATGAGCTTCCACGGTAGTTGAATTCTTGATTTACGCGTTATCTTTTCTAATAAGTTCGTCAAAATCATTGCAAGAGATATTCAAGATTCTACCTGATTTTGATATATGTGCACTATATCAGTATTCTGTTAGAGAAAAAAAAAATGGCAAAAATATAAAATAGCATTGATATGCATATATAAACAGGTGCTAATCAAATGTCAACATTTTTACATTAACGTTTTTTGAAGATATTACAATTCATTATTTTGTGTGCAGTTTTTGTCTATCAAGTTTTTTTGTTGTTGTTTGAATGCACTGCTTCATAATTTGCTTTAGCCACTTGAATTTGCTACACATTCGAGCCATAATAAGATGATGTCTTGAACGACAAGTGTTACTCAACGAGTGATTTTTGCAAACAGTATTGAGCTATTATATAGTGCTTCTATATTTATGCACCAGAATGGACTTAAGTCTTCCATCGCGGGTTTTTTTTTGCGAATAGTTTTGCGTTCACCTCTCAGGGCGCTTGCTTGACTCTGAGGAGTCACTCAGTTGAACGGCTCCGTATATGCTTCGTTTCAACAATACGTTTATTGATAATGTAGATGTTATTACGAGTCTATTGTCCAGTTTGTAACTTTCCGGTGCCAACGTTGAGTTTCTACTGTATGACACCGCCCTTTGCCTTCATTCACATGGTTCTTTCCTGTTATTTATATGTACATAGTTACGTTTTCTCTGCATTTATATTGTGAGCACAGGCCATTTCGCAGGGTGGGTACTTGCTGATATCTCAGTTGGAGAAGTAGTATTTGCTTTGAGCTCGGGTCTTGCTGGTTCCCTATAGACATGTCAGTACCAGTTGTTCCAGATTTGCCTAGAATTTTGAGGGAGCAGGCGTCTCTCCAAGGTAGGATCGAGCGCTCTTTCACAAATTTGAAAAAGGAGGGCCCTGCGGGTCGGACTTTGAGAGTTTGCTATTCCAGATTTCAAAACCTCCATAACAATTGGTCTCGTTTTGAAGAGAACCATTATAAGCTCCTTGCTTTCCAAGGTTCACTCGAAGACCAGCCCTATTTTGCTGAGGAGCTATTCGACTCAACGGAGCAAGTCTATCTCCGGAGATGCGGAGATTTTCAAGGCTTTTTAGATTCTATCTCTCCTCCGTCCACCTCAACAGCCCCTCCTCCTGCTGGCGCTGCTGCTGGTGCTCCGGGATCAGGCAACAGACTCTCCCGCACTGACGATGAAGCTGAAAGGCTGCCTACGATCTCGCTATCGAAATTTGAAGGGGATTCCAGGGGATGGGAGTCCTTTATGGATATTTTTAACATTCTGGTTGCTAATAAAGCTTATATTTCCAACGTCACTAAACTTCATCATCTCAAGACTTGTCTCGAGGGTGAAGTCGCGCAACTCATATCCTCGTATTCGACTACGGGAGATAATTTGACCTCCGCTTAGGACTGCTTGAAAGACAGATACGAGGATTTAAGTAAAATCATTCTTTCCCATATTTCCGCTATCTATACGCTCAAACCCATGAAGTCTGAAGCTGCGGCTGAAATCAGACGGATTCTCAATGGGGTTCGAACGCCTCTTGCAGCTTTGAAGGCGCTTAAAATTAGAACCGTGTTCAACGGTTCCGCTAGATGTGCTGATGGTACATCCATCAATGACTCACTGCTCTGTGGACCCAATTTGCTGCCTGATCTGACCGAGGTTATCTGGCGTTGGCGTCAATTTCGATATGTGTTTGTCGCCGACATCAAGCAGATGTTCCAACAAATTGAGGTGCATCCTAATCATCAGGCCTATCAAGGCATCCTTTGGCGGCAGAACACTGATGAACCCGTGCAAGCTTCGCTGCCTCAAACAGTCACGTACGGGATGGTGTCGAGTCCATCTCTTGCGATGAGGGTGTTGCGACGGTAAGCGGATGATGAGCAGAAGGACTACCCTCTCGGGGCCGAAATACTTCGGCATGATGCATATATGGATGATATGCCTTCGGGTGGTCATAGCATGGATGAGGTTTTGCTGAAGCAAAGTCAGCTCATTGGAATTTGCAAGGTGGGTGGCTTCGCGCTCCACAAGTGGCTGGCCAATGATGTCAGATTGCTGGAAGCAACTGGGGGGGAGGATGTTCAGGTAGTGAGGTCTCTGGGTGAGGTATGTGGTGTTTTGGGCTTGACCTGGGACCCTGTGAATGATCAGTTCTTGTTTAGGATAGGTAACTTAGAGGAAAGGGAATCCTGGACTGAGAGGGTGGTTTTGTCCAAGGTGGCAGGGATTTTTGACCCACTAGGCTGGGTGGCCCCTGTGGTTGTTGCGGCCGAGATTTATCTGCAACAGCTGTGGTTGTCGAAACTGGATCGAGACAGTGAGTTGCCTGCTGATTTGCGCCAGCAGTGGCTGAAATGGTATAGCAGTCTCCCGATTCTCAATAACGTTAGGGTTGACCGTTGGCTGGATTATCTTCCCGGAGCCAGGGTAGAAGTCCATGGGTTTTCCGACGCGTCTTCGTTGGCTTACGGCGCGGTGCTGTATTTGCGCGTAATACACCACCATCAGATAGCTGTGCATATGCTGCAGGCTAAGACTAGAGTGGCTCCGATTAAGACGACGATAACAATACCTCGGCTGGAATTGTGTGCTGCCGTCTTGTTGGCACAGCTGGCCAAGAGAACTGAGGATTCTCTTGGAATCGGAGTGCACTCGACACATCTGTGGACAGACTCGATGGATGTCCTGTATTGGCTACGATCCCACCCTTCAAGGTGGCCCGTATTTATAGCCAACAGGTGTGCCAAGATTCATGCTGGCCAACCCAGCGCTCATTGGAGGCACGTTAAATCGACAGATAATCCCGCTGACTGTGCGTCCAGGGGTATCAGCCCTGAGGTTTTATTAGATCACGCTTTATGGTGGAAAGGCCCCAGGTGGCTTTCGGGGACCGAAGGTTTGCCTGAGCCTTTCGTGAGTAGCGTGGATCCACCGGTGGCTAAGCTCGCTTCATTAGTTGTCAGTTATGGTGCTGGGGACAAGCCACCTGGAGTCTGGGAATTGCTTGACAGGTCCTCTTCGTATCCGAAATTGGCTAGGGTAACTGCTTATGTGTTGCGCTCCATTAGCTGTTTGGCCGAGGAAGTCGAGCCAGCCTCGCTAGGCCAATCCAAGCTGTTCACTTACAGCTGGTTCAGGATCGCGGGTTCTTGTTTTTGTCACGCAGCGCTCTCATTACGCTGCAGAAATCCGGATGATGTCCAAAGATGAGTTGCCAAAATCTAACGTCATCGCTAAATTGGATCCGTTTGAAGACGAGGGTTTATGGCGAGTAGGTGGAAGGCTTCAAAGTTCTTGGTTGTGCTACGATGAGAAACATCCGTTCATTTTGCCTTACGTGGCTCGCCTTGCTCATCTCCTGGCCAAGCATAGCCATGTTAGAACGCTTCATGGTGGCATTAGGCTTACGCTGGTGACCATGCACCAAGAATACTGGGTGGTGCGCGGGGGCCAGTTGGTACGTTCAGTGAATCATAAATGTTCCCCGTGCACAAGGTTCAGGGGTAGTACAGCGTATCAAAAGTTGGGCTCACTGCCTCAGGTGAGAACAAGACCGAGCCGACCGTTCTCTAATGCTGGGGTGGATTATGCTGGTCCTTATCAAATCCGATGCTCCCCGGGCAGAGGAGTTAAGTCCTATAAGGGCTATATAGCTATTTTTATATGTCTCGCTACGAAGGCCGTTCATCTCGAGTTGGTTTCTGGCTACGATAGCAAGGGGTTCATCGCTGCTTTCCGGCGTTCCACTACGCGTGGAGGCCATTGCTCGGTTTTATCTAGCGACCGGGTACCACGTTTGTGGGTGCCGATCGAGAGCTTAGGGATATGTACAGCAAGTCGTCAGCTTTCTCGCGGAATTTGTCTACCGCACTAGAATCCCAGGGTACATCATGGCGGTTCAATCCTCCTGGTGCGCCTCATTTTGGGGGTATTTGGGAGGCTGCTGTCGAATCCACGAAGCACCACCTGCGCCGAGTGGTCGGAGAGAGTACTCCAACTTTTGAGGAATTCTAAACGCTTCTCGCACAAACAGAGGCTTGCCTTAATTCGCGTCCTCTGCTTCCTCCCTCTAGCGACCCTTCAGATACCACGATTCTAACTCCCGCTCATTTTTTGATTGGGTCAACTTCATTTTTGCTGCCAGAGCCTTGCCTCTTAGGGGAAAATATTGCTCCGTTGAAGCGATGGAAGTTTCTTCAGCAAATGCTTCAGGATTGGTGGAGGAGCTGGTCGCACGAGTATCTGCAGTCTTTGCAGACTTGATATAAATGGACCACTTCCCAACCCGCTATCAGCGTTGATGATTTAGTGTTGGTGTCAAGCGAAACATCTCCTCCTGCGAAGTGGCCTATTGCGAGGGTTGTCGAGATTTACCCCGGTCCTGACGGGTTAATTAGGGTAGTGAAGGTACGCACCTGTGACTCGGAGTTGAAGCGGCCGATTCATAAACTTGTCCCACTACCGAGACCGGATACAGGAACTTAACTTTACTAGCCATCGGATCGCTTATATCAGCACTTTTTTAAATGCTTTCAGATTTGAGTTCTGTATGAAGGTTATTTCTGTTTTTGGTTATGATGCTACGACCCGCCTCCCGTTGGCGAAATGCATATAGTTTTCATGAACATCGTATTTTAGTGTTGATTCCGTTTTGAATATTGTACATCAAAACGAGGTGGGTGGAAATGTTAGATTGCAAGCTTGAGTTATAAGCTATGTGCAACTCTTCACACGCCTGACGTCAGGCTATCGCGCTTGCATAGAGCAAGTCGCGCCTAACGAAGGGCACTACCGTGATTAGGATAATTCAAGTACTGTATCATCAACTGTGTATCGACACACGATAGATTTATATGTACTTATAAGATGCGTGCGAGGGGCTATACCCCTCCTATATAATTTTGAGAGAAGAAGGGCAGCTCCTCTCGTACCATGAAAGTGTACAAACGTTACAACACGGGCTGTATTTTGTGAGCGAAATGAACGACGCGTGTTCACAGATTAAAACGTGCTTGCTGGAAGTTTATTTATCCTTCTTCCTTCCATATTTGCCGCAAACTCGATCAACAATGAGCTATGCATTTACGGGAAATTTCAATTGCATAACAATGAAATCCACGATGAAGATCAGTTCCTGAATATAAGTTTTAGTCTTTCACTGATTCCTGGCGAGTATAAGAGGGCTTCAAAAGTAATAACCTACATATATCAAAATGTTTATAAATTTGTTTCCTAATACCTGCAAACCAAGAGGGAACCTAATCTTATATTTGGAGTTCAATGTTAGGTGTACAAGTTCCTGAAATAACCACCTATTTCAAATTCGGATTCATCAAGTAACTGATGGAACAAATCAACGCAAATTTCACCCGCTTCTTCTGATGAAGTGCCCTTAACTATTTTTCAGAACAGAATATTCATAATAACCTGAGATGTAACATTTTCCAATACATTTAGCGATTACAATATGTTATCATCACATGAAAAATCTTGAATTCCATCAATCCTAAAAAGTATTTCGTGGCTGTATCTAAGTTTAAAAATTGTCCAATGAAGATATGATGATAAGTTTTGGAATAGGATTGATTTATCACGTGTCCAATGTCTTCTAACTCTTCCATTCTTGTCATATGCAGATATCACCAGTAACAAGTCGAAAACAATAAACTACGATTGAGCACCACGTGACGCATTAAACATTTTGTTGCGCTCATTTTGAATGAAATCTGTGATTCGACCAATCACACACGAGTTACTGAAAATCACAATCTACGATGATGAATTGTGTTGAAAATACTGTCAATAATGACACATCAGAAATTTGATGAAAAATTACAGTTTGAAAGTTCAAATTTCAAATATCCTTCATTCAAAGAATGGTTGGAATCAGTACAATATTTTGATTGGAACTAGTGATTTATTGGATTCATTTATATGTTTTTCAATAAATATTAATATTCTAATCATAAATTGTAATTTATATAAACGATGTTCACTATCTTCAAACATCGTATTTTCATTTGATAGATTTTTATTGGTGATTATCTACTTCTCACAGCGATATCCTCGTTATGTGAATACAGATTGTACTTCTTGTTCTTTTTTGTTCTCAGTGTACGACCTATCCACTTTCCGTTTCAGAAGATTCTGAATCGATTGATCTATATCCCACAGAGACAAATTTCTGAAATTTTTTGGTGAATTTTGGAGGTGCAGTTTTTGGAAAATGTTCCTCTCAAGTGCTATTCATTCTTCATTTCGAAAGATTCTGAATCGATCAGTCTATTTCCCACAGCAACAAGTTTCCGAAGTTTCTCCATCGATCTTACCCAGCACTTTGTAAAATTTCAAATTTGAGGTCGAAAAACACCTCTCTTCCACGACCTACTCATTTTTTATGTCAGAAGATTCTGAATCGATTGGTTTATATTCCACGGAAACGAATTTTTCAAATTCCCATCACGATGATTACAATAAATCGCACTTTGAGGGTGGTGTACTCATCTCGGAGATTGGCTGATGTGATAAAAGCCTTGACTCTCACTCGCAGAACCCGGGTTCGATCCCCACTGGGGGAACCTTCTAATAATCGATTTCGGAACAGGTTTTCTTCCACTCAAAGTGTTTCTGGCCAAGCTCATTCAACATTTGTGGAAGTAAACTGTGAAGAAATTTTTTTTCAACCCAAAGTAATATTTTGTAAGATTTTTGAAACATGCGATTGTTACATTTTTTTCCGTACAGAATATCGCTGAAATGATCACATCACTATTTCAGAATGTCTCCAGAATGTTACCTCAATGATTTCAGCAATGTTTCAGAATATCTCTAGAATGTTACAAAGATCGTGACATGAGACATCCTGCAGACATTCTGACAATCTTCTTGAGATATTTTCCAGAATATTACACATTCCGAATATAATATTCTGACAATATTGCTGGGACATCCGGTGCTGTGTGGGTAATATGAAACATCTTTGATCCACTGTGTTGTTTGAGAGAGAAAAAATCGGAACAAAATTTTTCATCAGTACGATTCTTTAGTAAAAAAAATCTCTCTGAATCTCTATATTTTGGGACATTCTCCAGAGAGACTCAGAGCGATTTCAGAGTTATTTGAAGGGAGTTAGAGACTTGTCAGATAGTGATACATCTTGAATGTCTCCAATTTGCTGTGATTCTCTCGGAATTTTTCCAATGGGGATTTAGAAATTTTCCGAAATCTTTCTGAATTGTTTTTAATTCATTCATTTATTGAGAGTTCAGAGCTTCCTTTGAATTTGAGTGAATTTTTCTGAATTCCTCTGAATCTTTCGGAAAAATACACCGCACAATTTTTCCTAATTCGCTCCTGTCGAAAATGCCAGACAGAAACAGGCTGAACTGACAAAATCTGTACAGAAACAGGGAGGAAAAAGTCACCTGCACTGAGGAAAGTATACGGTAACGGTTACTAGGAAGAATAGTAATTTAGTAGTGAGACAGATATTTCAGAATTGCGATAAGACTATTCAAGATCAGATTGAATGTGATAAACTGTTCACATCAACATGGAAACGGTACACTGAGAAAAGAAATTGTTTTTTGTCAAGCGCGCCGGGAATTTGACAGGTATGCGGTTGAATCAACAGAATAACGTTTGACATGAATTGCCCGTCATTTGGTACAAATATACACTTTTGGTTGAGTCAACCCCGCAGCGATATTGTAACTAAATAAGATGCGCGTTCCAATCAATCGCTATGTCATTGATGGAAACACAACAAATTTTGAACGTATCATTCCCAGCAGTTGTTTCAATCACGTATTGAAGTAATCAAAATGCATGCAGGTGTAATTGGAAAGAATCAAAATTTGTGATAACATACTCATAAAATTGTTCCCAGTGAATTGGTCAATCGAACGAATATTCAATAAGTTTGGCTGAAAATTGGCGGACTTGAAACAACCTCATCAATGTGATCGCTGTTAATGTGTCATAAAATCTATTTCAACCAAAAAAAATGGATACAGATACAGATAAGTGTTCGTTGAATACAGAATTGTTTCCTATTTGTTGAGAAAAAACACCTGAATTCATGTAGAATGATATTATACGATTCATTTCGATTTACAAATTCGATATGAATTTTTATCCATTTTATGAGACATCATGTCAATTGTATTTCCTGGATCGAGTGAATCATATTTGGAACGGCATTTCTGGGTGGAAGTTATCAATTAGTCTCTATAGTTCAGTGGGTAGAGCGCTAGTCTACAAGACTAGGAGTTACGAGTTCGATTCTCGTCAACGGTGAAGCGAAATTTTTATTCCAGAATTCCTTCATAAAACATTGTTCAGCGAAAACATTTGATCAAGTAATCCATGCCTGACAGACGGAAGCAGCAAAAGGACTCCCACCAACAAAATGGGCGGAGATGAGAGATGACGAATGGTGGTAGAGGAGCCAACAATCATTCTGACAACAGCACTAAAACGAATTTCAGAAAAATTGTGTGAATTCCATCGAAAAGCCCGGCTAAGGAATGATTTTTTTTTCTTCATTTGACCATTGTATTGAATTGCTCTAAGTTATTCAGCGAATAACTTATGGAATTGATGAATTCAAGTACGGTATTGATGTCAAGGCATGTAACATCCAAACAAATGTTGAATATTGTAATTTAAAAGTGTTTTGATTCAATACAAATATGTTTTACGTCGTTTCAAAACAAAGAATCAATTGAATCAAGTTCTTAAGAATTACAATTAAATCCTCAAGATTTGGGTCAATTTCTCGCGGAATTGAGACAACTAATTTTCCAAACCCGCAAGGCAGTTCAATCAACTCCTAGATTGATTTCGCCGTATCTAAATGCGCGGCGGACTTGAGGCAACTGAAACTCGATTGAATCAAACCATCCTTTTTCTCAGTGTAGGTTACCATAAGAACGATCACCAAACCGCAAGTCATCTCTCAACTCCTATTCTAAAGTCGCGATGAGAACTGGAGCGTACTGTATCTCTCCTAAACTACCTGAAAGCCTCTGCACAGTGAAAAATTCATCGTCATTGTGTAAAGTGTCAGCATTTATGTGTAGAATGTTCAATATTTTACACACAAATTTTCACACTTTACACAATAAAGAAAAATGTTTTACTGTGTGAAATCTTGAACCCAACATTCCACCGAATTTATTCTCCCCTGAATTGTTCTGAATTTCTCTGAATCCTTCCAAAAAGTTCGACACATAATTTTTTCAAATTCAACAGTCTCTGAATTCTTTCGGATTCTCCTGAATCAGGATGAGTTGCTCTGAATTCCTCTGAATAATCCTGAATCTGAAGAGATATTTCATATTTTCTGAGACAGGATCACGTTGACATTTTATTGCAATTGTTAATTGATTCGATTTATAGATTGCGATCGAAAGCTAAATGCAAAAATGTACATCACAATTGAGAAACCAGGTTTCTATCTTGCATTACTTGTATGTGTTTGAAAAGTTCAATACTCATCTTTCATTGAGATGTTGATTGAAAATTATATTTTAATACATCAAAATTAAGGTGAATCAATCATCTTTCAGAGCAATATGTTTTGGATTCTTGATATACCAGTGATTCCAGCTCGTGACTAAGTAAATGAGCGAATAAAACAATGAATAAATGAATCAATAAATTAATATTCAAAAAATATACCCCAATAAAAATTTTTGGATCAGTCTAAAAGATATCTCAAAGAGATCTAAAAGATGTCTTACGCAACAAATTGAGATAAGTTTAAGACATCTTGTAGAAAGATAACTTTAAGATATCTAAAAGACATCTTGAAGGAAGACATTTTAAACATATCTAAATTTGTTGCGTAAGACATTTTTTAGCTCTCTTTCAGGTATCTTTTGGAGTGATCCGGAATACTTCCATAAAAATTTTCATTGGGACGTAATAAAATAAACTTATATTACAAAAAGTATTTTGTGAAAATATTCTACTCGAGATAATATTGATTGGAAATGTGAATGATATGCTCCGTGAAATATATTTCCATAGACAAAAATACAAATATGCTAAAATATGCACTTTTTCATAAAATATACCAAAATATGCACGCATCTATGAAATATGCTCAAATGTGCACTAAAGTATAAAATATGCAAAAATATGCTGTAACAAATGTGGCTTAAAAGGGTCATTTCGATCTGAAATGGATAAATATCAAAGCTATTTTTCCGTCAGATGCAGAATAAAAAATATACTGTTGCATGTTTCCGGTTGCCCTGGTTATGATAAAATTTACGCAGCAATAATGTAAGAACATTGCATGAATTCTATGTGAGAATCGGTCTCGTGATGTCCTCTGCATGAATCACCACTCCGTTACGGTCATCCACAAAAGCTGTCGAAAACCATGGGGCGATTGCTGATTCATATGGAAACTTGTGTCTGAGGGTTTTTGAAGACGCTGATCACGAATCTGAGGTTAGTGTTTCAAAATGCAATATGGCGGAACCAACCCGTACAGCACACCTCCGTGGCCTCCACGGAGAACAAAGGTGGATCCCCCACGTAAGCAACGTGGAGGCTACGTAGCGGTTAGGTGGAAAACACGTAGAGTCTGCATAGAGGCGCCGGATAAATGTCCACCCTATGCAACGTTGCCACAGCGTGGAACGAAGGTGGTAGGAACGTGGTGGCGAGGTGGAACGAAAGTGGAGGCAACGGAGAAGCGAGGTGGAACAAAGGTGGACGGAACGGAGAGGCGACGTGGACGCATTGTAATATTCGGAACGGTGGCGCTGCATGCGTCTATTCGGATAGGTGGCATCAACGTTGCTCCTGCGTGGTATTGAAACATCGTACCACCTCGCCTCCACGTCACCACCACGAAGATACGACGTAGAAACACACGCACTGCAACGTGGTGTGCACGTGGAGTGAATTTTTACAGCTAGGTTTTGGTTAAATCATGAGGGTTGGGATTTCGATTATTGATTCAATTTTCTTTTTTTGCTTCCAATGAAACAATCATTGTCATTGGTTAGTTTTCTTTTTGGAAATCCAGGTATCATGCGTGACGTTGAATTTTTATAATAAATCATTAGATAATGTAAGACCAATCCAAAAACTGTTGCCAGTGTATTTTGTATATATATAATAAAAATTTCGGCGAATTGTGCACTTTTTTTTTCAATCTGCCTCTTCGCAGCACAATGTGAAGAACATTTTCATTTGATTTACAAAAATAATATATATTGTTGTCAACTTACCTTCCTTGAGATCCAGTGTGTTTTCATTCTTCCCCAAACTGAAAATAAATTAATCATTCGCATAGTCTTGAAATTTTGAAATGCTTGCAAACATTCAGATTTTGCGCGCCCAAACCTAGTTGTAAAAATTCACTCCACGTGGACACCACGTTGCAGTGCGTGTGTTGCTACGTTGTATCTCTGTGGTGGCGACGTGGAGGCGAGGTGGTACGATGTATCGATACCACGCAGGAGCAACGTTGATGCCACCTATCCGAATAGACGCATGCAGCGTCACCTTCCCGAATATTAGAATGCGTCCACGTCGCCTCTCCGTTGCGTCCACCTTTGTTCCACCTCGCTTCTCCGTTGCCTCCACTTCCGTTCCACCTCGCCACCACGTTCCTACCACCTTCGTTCCACGCTGTGGCAACGTTGCATAGGGCGGACATTTCTCCGGCGCCTCCACGCAGACTCTACGTGTTTTCCACCTAACGGCCACGTAGCCTCCACGTTGCTTACGTGGAGGATCCACCTTTGTTCTCCGTGGAGGCCACGGAGGTGTGCTGTACGGGAATATGGTCCACCGAAATCTCAGAATTCAACAAATCCTCTCCAAACTCTGTACTCAGGAGTTTTCGGGATTGCTAATTACGAATCTGGAATTGGATTTTGCAAATTCGACATGGCGGATCCAACATGGCCGACCGA
Source organism: Gonatopus flavifemur (assembly GCA_018340375.1). Classification (NCBI taxonomy): domain Eukaryota; kingdom Metazoa; phylum Arthropoda; class Insecta; order Hymenoptera; family Dryinidae; genus Gonatopus; species Gonatopus flavifemur. The sequence goes on from JAFFJZ010000014.1 coordinate 7,237,609, forward strand.
AATCTCAGAATTCAACAAATTTCCTTCAAACTCTGTACTTGTGGGTTTTTAGGATAGCTCATTACGAATCTGGAATCAGATTTTGCAAATTCAATACGGCGGATCCAATATGGCAGGCTTGAATCCAAAAATTCATCAAATTTCCTCTTAATTCTGTTGAAAGTCAGTCAAGATAATCCGTGGAGGGGGGGGGGGGGGGGGGATTTGATGAGTTTGAGAATCAAGCCAAATCCATGGCAGTGATTGGTTTATCTCTTCAAAAATGGTTTTCTATTGGTGGGTTCTCAAACCCATCAAAATAACCCTCCAACGGATTACTTTGACTCACTGTGGTTGAGGGTTTTTGGGGTTGCTGATTACGGATCTGGAGTCAGATTTTATGAAACTGAATATGGCGGACTTTAATTTGAAAATTAAACAACCTCTCTCGAGACTTTACAGTCCAGCGTTTTTGGGAGCTTTGATTACAAAAATGGAGTCAAATTGGTTGTCAGTTGGAACGTAATGGAGCGGGCCAGGATGCGATAAACAGAATTTGTGTGCAATACATAAGTTCTCATTTTATTTGTTCATATTCAACTACAATGGACAGTCACTTATTCATTGGTATATCCTTCCTTTCCATTTTAGTGCAACAAATTCTTGAAAGATGGGGCTTTCAGCAGCAGAGAGACAACGTCGATACAGGTTAAAGATGACAGCCAACAAAAAGAAATATGCAGGATGGATCTCAAGTTTTGCTCTATTTCTAAAATTAAGAGAAAGAATGTTTTCCTTTAAAGAAGAATAATTGCAACTGTCCTCGATTCAATCCAAAAAATCGGTATGGAGAACCATACAGTACTTCCATGTTCTCAATGAAAATGAAGATACATGTTTATTCACAGTTCTTAACCGATTCAGATGAAACTCATATGAGGCCACTACGAGATTGTAACTGAAACGCGGTAGAAATTTCATTGTAATCCCATAACAGGGAGCGAAGATATGTGCGATCGCTGAATCACGAATTTTAAAGAAATTTCTTCCCTCCTCATGCTGTTCTCCTGTCAGAATCTGGTTCAAACTCTCATGGGGCCACGTTCGACACTTCATTAGACGGTGGGCAAAATTTCATAACAATTGGATGAAAGGAACGAAGTATACCTCCATGATACCGGTAATTACAAGATTTTCAAAATTTGCTTTGAAGCTTGGTGCTTACCACTTTCTTCCCGCACTTCGGATTCGCTGGAAATTCATACCGTACGACTAACACCCCGCGAATTGACTATGCTCAAGGTTCCATGGCATTCGGATGATGGGAACATGAAGAAGGCATGCTTCATAGATAATGCCAAATTATGCGAATCTCAGAAAAAAAAATTTTCACAGTTTTCAAGTTTTATAGTTAACAGATAACAGGGAGTGGAGATATGCGTCTTCGCAAAATCTAGATTTTTCAAACAATATTCCGCTATATCTTTGAAACGCGTTATCCGATCGACACCAAAATCAATAGGCCCCGAGTGCTCTCAAAGACGAACGTATTAAGAAAAAAAATTATCCCGATCGGTGCATTCTGAGGAGAGTTATCGTGCGCCGGAGAAAATTGTACTCGCACGCAGGCACATACGCACACAAAGACATTTTCTGGGATAGCGTTTTTTCGACGTTCTAAGACGTTCGGCAAAAGCGAAATACCCCCTTGTGCATCATCGATTTTTGACCCTATTACAATACTTCCGTTTCCTTATATGGTATATAAGGAACATGGAAGTAAAAAAAATATCCCATATCAACAGTAATACATTTTTCACGAGTTTATAAAGGATTATATAAAAATTATACAAGGATACTGGCTTCCTCATGGTTTTCCTATATTTTGGGCGCCATTTGGGAACCACCATATTGAATCCTGGAAAATTGCTAATTGGTTTTCGGAAGAATGGACATCCATGCCTCCACATGCGGTCAATTGGATATTACATTGAAACTTTTTCGTACTGCAGAGATAGATTGGAAACAAAAAACACCAAAAATGATGATTTTTCGGGGGAAAATGTCTATAACTTTTCCGGATCGAGTTCTACGTTGGATCATTCAACGGCATTCGGAAGAGGAAGCTTTGAACTATCAGAAACGCTACAGTGAAGATTCTTCCCATGATTTTTCTTAATAAAAAATTATGAAGTCGAAACTTGAGTAAGAATTCGTGGTATTTGGAAGGAGAGGGGTTGAAAAAAACACTTGTGTTGGCAAAACTGTACTGCTGAGAGTCTCATACACATATATTTGAGTGTATCTAAACAAATATCGCATGAAATGTGAGAAAAATCAAACTTGATTTTTCTCACACATTTGGACCTTAGAAGTATAATGACCCATATCAAAATGAATTACACATCCGATGAGTTCAAGCCTGAATATATTATCAATAGACGATTGGATCAGGATATTCTGGAAAATTTCTTTCCTTACATCAGAGGCATGGGAGCCACAATGATCATCGATCTCTTATATACTTGAGTATATGGTTGAGAAGCACTCCGAGCATGTCATGTCATTGGAAAAAAATACTGAATGTAATTGCAACTCAGTTGTTTCGATGACATCGGAAGATAAAATTTACAAGCATTCTCATGATTCAAATGATATAAATGACAATGACATTAATGAAGAATTTATATTATGCAAATCGTTCGATTCAATAAATGATGAAAAACAAGATGACAGTAATGAAGAGTCCGCATTAATTGACGATTGTAGATTACAAAATTCTGGAGAAACCAATAGTGAAATCATTGGAATGGGTGAAAAAAACCAAAAAGAACCACAAGAAGGTATTTTGATTTGGAAGTTTCATTCCACTCAATTCAGAGAACACGATCGTCGCTTGCAAATTTGAAAATTATATTGATGGACTTGATACACTACATCATTTATTACAATTGTCAACAGCTATTTTATATTTTGAGGTTTGGACACTGATCCCAAGTGATTATGATGTGCTGAATACAAAAATAAAGTCAGTACACCGAACAGTACATTTAGTACACCGAAACCACTCCGAATCAGTTCTTGAACCTCAGGATGCAGGAGAAAAACTTTTCTGTTATTGTGATACGTTATTTGTGTATTCTTTCTTTTTTCAGATCCAAAATAAATCACTATAATCGTGGATGATTAGAAGAGGGAATTGACTGTTGAATTCGCTGGATCAAGTATTTCTTTACAGCATATCTACCAGCAATCTACCAGCATATCTAAGGAGGATTTTGACAGAGGGTACTGCATCTTTGATTGCATTTGATACCAACTCCTGATAGGAGGGATACTGAAAGATATGTTTTAGATCGAAAGAAAAATCACTTCCTGCGCTACCTATCATTATACACTTTGGATAATGATTGAAGGTTCATATGCTCGATCAATGAGAAGCAGACCTGGATTGGAAGAACACTTGTAATTCAATCTCCTTCATTATTCCCAATGCATTTTTTAGAATGTATTAGGTATATCCAGGACACTTTGCGCTTTTTTTCTATGGTATTACATAAACTTTCTAATTTATATTAGGGGAAGGGGGGGGGTAGCCCCGGACACTCGTAGGTTCAAGCTCAGAAGAGCTCTCATTCAAGGAAAATATGGTTTTTTTGCGAAGTCTATTCATCCAATTATTAAGTTCTTCTTAACAATATATTGAGATTATATATATCACGAAATAAGTAAAATTAAACAAAAAAGGGTAATATCTGAGAAACATTGGACGATTTTTCTTGATATAGCGGGTAGCCCCGGACAGCAGAATCAATTGTGGCCAAAACGTTTTTCCGCTTTACACACATCACAAGTATAATAATCATTCCCTAAATCGATCCCAGCACATGCTTCGTGCGCCCAATATCCACAAATGTCACATTTAATCCAGTCTCCTTCAAAATTTTCATCGCGTAGTATGCATTCAGTGATTGTAGAGTCTGATGGTCTTCCGCGTTTTGAGCACTGGGTTTTTTTCTTTGGATTTTTATTTTCCTTCGTAAGTTTCTAAGGTTCCTTCAATTCTTCGATGTTCTCCCTCATTTTTTTCCCATCCACTGTCGCTCGTGCTTTTTGATACATTGAGGTGATTTGATTTTTGGAGGGTATTCTTAGTTTCTTCTCTGTATATTGGTAATGTTAATATTTCGCTTTTTTGTGCTTTCCTCCTGCGTGTAACCATACGTCTCTCGGATGCGTCTGGGAAAGGAGACAATCGGTACTGGCAATAACTGTTGTTGAGTACAACGGTTCCTTTCAGCTGGGATATCTGTCATCGCAGACGGTAAAAAATCAGCATTAGTGAAAACGGATCTGTCGAATGGGCTCATTCCTGTGCACCGGAATCCATTTTGGACTATGTCCGGTCTCGCTGCCTTTGTGAATGCTGCGCTAACAAGCCCAGCAATGCCATAATCGCATATTCTCGCTCCGGGATTTTTACGCATCCAAGAAGAAGCACATGCAAATGCAGCTTTGAAGGGCTTGAAAAAACTTCTATCAAGTGGTTGGAGTTCATGGGTGGTATGAGGTGCAGTGCTCAACATGTGTATATGATGTGCACTGGCATACTCGATGACATCCAATTCTTTGTGACTACCATGACCATCCAAAATAAGAAGAACGGGATCCTGCTCAGATAGATGTACGGGTTTTTCAAAATGCTGTAACCATTTCAAAAATATTTTCTCATTCATCCATCCACTTTCGTGTGGTATAGCGATACTATCTGATGTTGAAAGTTGATCAAAGAAACGAGGAACTTGTGTTTTATTGGAGCCTACTGCTCTCATGATGCTTGTGGATTCAGGAATCCTCAGAGCGAACTCTGGGTGTCGTTTTTTACCCGCGTGGAAATCGTAACTCAGAACGGTCTAGTTATGAGCAAGTCAATGCGAGTTCTACTACTGTGGGCAAACAGTAAGATGAATTTGTTTGTGAAATGGAAAATCTTCATTTATTCTTCTACATCAAATTCATCCCCTTCAAAGTGATCCCCTCTCGATGAAATACACTTATACCAACGTTTTTTCCGATCATCGAAACATGCTGAATAGTCCCTTTCTGGTATAGCCATCAGCGCCTTCTTCGATTCAGCTTTTATCTCCTCAATCGACTCGAAACGCTTTCCCTGGAGTGGTCTCTTGAGTTTTGGGAATAGCCAGAATTCACACGGAGCCAAATCAGGCGAATACGGTGGTTGCGGAACGATATGCGTCCAACTTTTGGCGAAATGGTCACGAAGAACGAGTGCAGTATGAGACGGTGCATTATCGTGATGCGAAAACCAAGAGTTGTTGGCCCATAATTCTGGTTTTCACAGATCCTCCTGATATTCCGATCATATCAGTAAGGTCTATAACAGTCAACCGACGATTTTTGAGCACTAATTGCTTCATTTCATCGACGTGTTGGTCATCTGTTGACGTCGATGGTCGTCCGGAGCGCTCCAAGTCATCAACACGTTCTCGACCCTCTTTGAAGTCTTTGTACCACTTATAAACAGTTTTCTGCGACATGGTAGAATCACCAAAGGCCTTCCGCAACATCCTCAAAGTTTCCGCAGCCGAAATTTCATTCCGCAAACAAAATTTGATTGCACTTCTCTGCTCAATTAAATCAAACATTGTAAAAATCGAAAAATGCACTCTTGATCGTTTGGTAAACACAAGCGTAAATGTATTACTGATAATGACATTGACATGAAATTTGGCACAGATGTCATCAACAGTCCTGCCAACTTAAGAAAAAAATAACTAGCCTGAAATGTCAAGCCCGCGAAGTTTAAATTAAAAGTTCACCTTACTTTTTGCCCACAGTAGTATATCACTACTGTCCAGTAATTTTAGCCAGTAGAGAGGTAGTAATGTAACGCTCATATCTGCCAGTGACTGATACAAATAAACTGTTCATTAGCTAGACAGAAAAATATGAACGGCTTCCTCTAGCATATGAAAAAAGTGCCTCATCAAGAGGTAAGAATCTTATCTGGTTGATAGCTAGTTATAACTAGGCAGTACCCACATACAAAACGAACACGAGGAAAAATTAAAATTCAATTGCGCTGTGGAGAGATTCTCACAAATCACTTGCGCCTTTTCAACACTAAGAAATTTGCTCCCCCATGAGTTTCCATCGTCACAAATCCATCAAGTCAGTCATCTCATTCCTGAAAAAAACATTCACTGGTGAAGGGGTTCGATCTCGGGATTCTTGGATGATGAACTTGACACGTTGTCCGCTGCGCCAAACCGTCCTGATGTATCATCCCAAATAATTTGTCGTTTTCTGTATACGTCACGAAGACGAAATCATGTGTTCACTATTGGCACAGAGTAACGCGAAGTAAATGATATAAACGGATTGGATAATTACGTTCATCGAATAATGAATTAATTTTATTATCATGATTCAACGATGGGACATTCTAAAGTTGAGTCGTGATTGAGATTCACTTAATATCTTTCTGATGCTGAGTCGATAGTATATATATTTCAGCAAAATATATAGTCCACAATTTCTAATGACTGCATAGTCGATAGATAGTTGTCAACGGAAAATTATTTCCATTGCCTAACCTCACTTTTTATGTGCGTATCAAATTAATCTCGCCAATGACTGGTTGGTCATGAGAGAAAATTTTCAATATATGAAAGCGCCATCTTTTATCAGACTGACTACATCGTGAGGAGACAGTAAGTATCTCAATGAAATATGATAAAATACTTCGATTTGTAACGTCGATAAATATGACTGCTCTTATTTATTTGTCATGTAATGCAATCTAAATGAAATGAATGAGTGTCCTTCATTTACTATCATTCATCAACGTCCATCATATCGTGAACATTTCTAAACTCTTTGATCAATATTAGCCTACCTGCGTTCTACAGTTACGATGGATACCCCAAGAGAACACAAACCTTCAGGAACGTTCATTGAACGTTCGCGAACATCCAGGAACATTCGATGAACGTGCCTGAAGGTTTGTGTTCTCTTGGGGTATAATCATATGATAATCATTTGCATCAAGATTTCTATTTGATTGAATTTTTTTTTTCACCCGTAATTTTGAAGAACGTTTTGTTGACAAAGTAATTTGAGTATGCGCATTGAATAATATCATTCATCTTCAATAGGAATCTTATGAGCAATTCTGAATACATATTTTCCCGCGTATTTTTGATGGAAGACACCACGTGCTTGTGACTACCCACACAGCAAGCAGTTCTTCAAGACGTCTAAAAGAGTCCTGAATTCATGTATCTTCAAGACATTTCTAAAAGACATCTTGAAGATGTCTTTTAGAAATGTATGGAAGATCTCTTGCTGCGCGAGTTCTATAAGACAACTGTAATTGAGATATATTCAAGAACACTCATAAACATTTCTTGAAGATATCTTCAACAGCACTTTTAGAACAATCCCAATAGACCAATTAGATCAAAGAGAATTAGAGAGGACGTTGCAGTAATTCACGTATAGTTATTCACAGTGTCCCACGCATTTCTTTCACGTGTGCAGTGAGGAACGACGACGCCGATGATATTGTGCAATATTAATTATATATAATTAATTATATATACATAAACATTCAAGATCCAATACTGGATGATAAAAGTATTGCGGCAGAAAAGAAACGTGTAACCAATTACATCACAATAATATATTTTGTTTTGTAGCGAATGATCCTATTTGCAAAAACTAACCTATCATTATGCAGAATCATATATTAGAGGAATATCAATTTATTATTTTATCCATTGTACTTTATTTCTTATGTACGTACGTGAATTAAATTTCCATCAAATTTCACATTTTTGTGCAAGATAGAATGTATCGAAATTCAGATTCAAGTGAATGAAATTGAATGTTAAAATATTTTGAATTTAGGTTATATATATGCATGAAAAATGCTTGAAGTATTTTTGCATTCGAATTATATGCAAACACCTCATATGTTTTGGTAAGCCTTTATTCAAATTGATAAATCAAAATAATGAATGAATTCGTATGGTTATGGATATTTTAATATTCTAATCAAGACATTTCAATGATACTTTCAAGAATCCTTCAAGAGATATTTGAGAGTTCTTCAGAAAGTCTTCAGGAAGGATTTAAGATCTCTTCAAGAGCTCTTGAAGACATCTTCAAGAAATCATTGAGAATTCTTAAACATTTCTTGAAGATGTCTTTCAGATTTCTTGAAGACAACTAAGAGACATCTATTGGTGTTGCATAAGACATCTTTTCGCTCACGAAAATAGATCTTTTGGAAAGGTCTTGCAAGAGCTTTTGCAGTTCTCAAAGACATCTTTTAGATATCTAAAAGAGCTATTTTTGTCTGTGTGGGTATTTGGACTCAATGGCAAACTTGTGCATCCTAGAAAGTCATCAGAATCTGACAGTGGTAACAGAAGACCCTTTCGACCATTCCTGATTTGATATACCTGCATGAATCAGTAACTGAAAAAATATAATTTTTAATTCGTTCAATCCATTTATGCTAATCTTTCGGAATCTTTTGATTCGAATAGACTCTTCGCTTGGAAGAAGTATAGTGAAATAAAAACCATTGGTACGGAAGAATAAGGATTCTCAGCGCAGTATCAAAAAGTCACAGTCTACTGAACAACAGGCACAAATTACTTATAACGATGTTGAAGGTGAAATAATTGAATTAGTAGGTAATTATTTTTACGATAAATTGAAAATTAAATGAATTCTTATATGAATTTGAATCAACTGTGTATTCCAGAACCAAAAGTATCAAATCTTCTGGGAACACCAATTATTGTTGAAAATCAAATTTTGAAACCTCCTACCTGTTTGGATATATCAACACCCCCATCGTGAATTGTAAGTACTACGTTTTACGTCTTATTATGGTGATTTCCAGTTAAAAAGTTCAATTTCTGCTATATTCTGGTATTTTTCTTACGAATTTTAGATTTGAAGCGTATACTATCGGATGTTCAATCAATCAAACATGATCAAAATTTGATTTGGAAAGATGTACATACTCTAAAAGATAAATTCGAACAGTGTATGGTAAATAGATGTGAAGAAAATGGAGTGCCATACATTCATTGGACCGAAGAAAATGATCTTGAATGGCCTCTTCAAACTAAAGAAGAATTTGATGAATTGAATTCACCACTAGCTGATAAGAAAATTCGTGAAGACTTTGTACGATGATTGGTACTGAAAATTGAGTGATCTTCTTTTATTAATGTTTGATTTCACATTCTTTCAGATGGCCACAGTCGCATTTATCATAGACTCCAGGACAGTGATATCAAAAAATGCCCTTGCCGTAATCCGAAAATTCCTTCATAGAGATTCAGCTTCACAATTCACTTGTGTAAAACAAAAGAAAGATAAATTTACCCTCAAACCCTCGGCTTTTTTTGACTGTATATTTGGTGAGTGTGTAAGATCCATCATTCTCAATGGCATACATTTGTGTAATCAAATTTTGAATTCTTAACTATTTAGAGGTGTTTAAATTGAAGAGCCAAAATAAACAGATCCAAGAAGTCATCCCAGAAAAACTAATGGAGAAACCATTTGGAACCATCCTCACCAATTCGAAGGATTGGGACAAAGGAAGAATCAAAGCAAAACCTGGAGTTGAATCAACAGAAAACGAAGTTGAAGAAAGAGCAGAACCAATGGATACGGAGCATGATGAATAATTTACATCAATTTTAAACAATTCTCTTAACAAACCCTTAGGAAAATTTACTACATTTGAGACCAAAACATTCCATTTTACTCCAAATTTTTGGGGTAAAAAAGGAGTGTTTTGGTCCTGAATGTAGTAAATTTTCCTCAGGGAATATCTGAGTATTCAAATAAGTTGAGAAATATTCCGAAGTACAGACCCAGTTTAAAACAAACAAAACATGGGATGTTCCACATGAGCTACATTCATACTGATCAATGGTTGATTTATAATATTATTTAAAGTGAGGATATCTCATGATCAAATTTCTAAGTATTTTTGAGGAATCCGAATGGCGTTTCAGAAGTCCCAACTTCCTTTAGTATGAGTAGGGAAGATTAAGAAAATCACGTGATTAAAAAAAGAAATGTTTTAATTTTGTTTTACCGTGGATATATTCTATGAAGAACTTCGGAGTTTACGTCACAATTATTACTTTCATAGAAACATTAGATTTAAATTTATAATTAGTCATACTGAACCCTGAAAAAAGTGTTCTTATGTTTGAATACTCATTTTCAAAAAATACTATGATTTTTATTCATAAGTATTGAGATCAACATACATTGTATAAAATTTAAGATTTTTCCCAATTTAGATGAAAATACGCATGTAGCACTTTGAAGATCATACAAAGTTAAATAAACAAACATGGTTGAAAGAACACATATTTGATTTTTAATATATATATATTTTGTGTAACCTAATTACCTCAAGGAAGTAGAGGTATAGCATATATTTTTTCCCATTTTCGAACTTCCTTTTGATAGGGTACGTGCATTTCTACCATTTTGAATTTAATATTTTCCAATTCAAACTCGACAACATTTTCAGATAGCGTCTTCTTCAATTACCACATATTTAAATCTGCAGAATTCATCGGGTATTGAAAGATTGGTTGTTTTTGGACCCAATGTAAACCAGTTACTTTCATATCATTTTGAAATCTACCAGAATACTCTAAACATGTTATCTTGACGATTCTTCCATCATTCAACATAACTAAGTCATTGGGTCTGTTTGTACTAATGATGAGATCTTTATATTTTAATTTCAATAGTAATTCACGATTGTCATCATTTTTTTTTCTGCTTTAGAATAATCAATGTTGGTGGGAGAACTGTTTCGGTGAGAACAATCTGTTTTTCGTATAAACTTCTGCAGAGTTGAGCCAATGGCGTATTAGCAGTACGTAATATTTTGTTCATCGATCCTAAGTGACTTCCGAAAGGAAACGCAGATATATCATTGAGTGTACAATTATTCACTCTAACATCATCTGCTAAATGTAAAAGATTATGTGCATTAGGTACTTGAGATGTTTCACCGTGATATTTTGGTAAAAGTGAGAAATACGTTTTTAAATATGAATGAGCAGAGTCACTGTGTTCCTGTGCAAATTTTTCTGTACATAAAATTCGTAAAGCAGTATGAAAAAGTAAAAAATGGTTGTATAATTTGGAACTTAAGATTCCTTTGAATATAACAGGTGCTGCATTTAATGCTAAGAAGCGGAGTTCAGAAGCCTTCAAATTAGGGACAAAAGGCCGAAGTTTTCGTTGAAACTCATCAGGTATGAAAGGTTCCAAGTGCTGTATTCGATGGAATAATACCTGTCGGAGATTTGACCTGAGTTTTATAGCAGTTTTATTAAATACTAGATCCATTACGTAAAACTTCTTGGTAACACCTATACAGTTTTGATGCATATATTCCAAAGGGAATGCATATATCATATCAATAGGTGGTTGTATACGTAATAACGGTGATATATCAGTGTGATGTTGATCCCTAAACGTCTCATTTGATCTTTGAGTACAATCAGTTTCAGGATATACAACCCGTCCATTGGGGAATCCTACGCGTTCTCCATAAACATTGCATCGCTCGCACGCTGCGTAACCCCCGTGTCCTTTTATTTGTTTCGACAGTTTCCTAGCTGGCATATCGCAAATAATATGCTTCAACTGCACAGCATATTTTTTATTATCAATTTCAATGGCATTTTCATGCAATGAGTTTATTTTTTCGATGAAATCATTCAAATATTCGTTCACATTGCCTGGCTTGGTTTCCCCTGGTTAAAATAGACGATTGATTCTGACCAAATCTGATTGAATGAATAGTACGTACTTTGGAGCATCAATATTTGACGATTGAGCCTCAATCAGAATTGGTCAGACTTAATCAGAACCAATAGACATGCTTTGATGAATGGTACTGAATCGGGGACATACAGGTGAAACAAGGGACACTTCTTCATAGGGAAATGGGGGAAAAAAACGTAATCAGATCGAATGCGGTTTGAACATATTCAAGTTTCTGGATTCAATAGTCATTTAAACATTTCGATTTTCGCATGATATTTGATAGGATTCAATGATCGTTTCACTGATTGCAATTCAATCAGAATCAAATAGTGGATTTGAGATAGAAAAATCGGAGATTATATTGATTGCGAATCAATACGGAAATCGACGAATGGACGAATGGGGATGAATCGGCATTTGCCCAGTAATGTTGAAACGTAATAGACAATGAGATTGAATAGGAGAAAGAACAATATAAACGGGGAATGGTGGCAATGAGAAATGAATGAGATTGAATCAGAACATTGTGCAGTCGATATCCCGATTGAATACAATTGGATTTATTGAGCATGCCAACGAATCAACCAATATAAATACTTGAGAATCAATCGGTAAATGTACGGAGTTGAGGAATCGCAATGAATAGGGAATTTGAACGTTGTGAGCGAATTTGATTCGTTGAAAGTTTTTCCAGTTAAAAATATTGTCAAAGGGCTGTACATTCGGAATCAGATTCATTAGGAGAATAGCTGATTCGATTCTACAGTATTCGGTGATTCATGATACGATTGAGACTCAAAAACTCACTATAATACTGATATGCAATTTTTCATTTTGTCAAGGTAGATTCAACTGAGGTTGAAAGTATTCACCCAGTCGGAGTCAATGAGAGTTTTGCTAATTCTAAATCTCTCTGAGCGAGTGAGATTCCATCAAGAATGGGCTCTGTTTCTCAATTGGTTTCGATATGATAATGAACGATTGAATGCTATAATATTCAATGAATTGCACAATTGATCGCATCGGATTCAATAGGGATGTAGCCGATTCAAAAAATCTGTAGGCGACTGGAATTCTATCAGAAATAGGCGTTGCTACTCAATCGGATATGAAAAGAACATGACCAATAGCGTTCTATAGTATTGATTGATTTACATTACGATACGGGATGGAAATCACGCTCAGCCGTTGATATACAAGGTGTACTTCTGCAAGTGAGTTGTACACGGGGATCGCCTCATTTACCCAGTCGGATTCAATGAGCGTTCAGTCAATTTGGAACATCTGGAACCGAGTGGACCTTTATTAGTGTAGGATCTACTACTCAATCGGATCCGATAGGGATATGACCGACTGGACTCTATCGTACTCATCAAGTTATATTAAGATGTGGAACGGAAAGCATACCGGAACACTGATTATGCAAATGGTACTATTCATAATGAGCTATAAAGAGGAATCGCACGACTGAACCAAGTGGATCCAATGGGGGTTCAACCGATCCAAAACATTTATTTGTGAATCAAATTCCTTCAGAGACAGACTCTAGTACTGAACCGGATTCGCTACGGGTACGATGGATTGGATTCTATTGTAATCAATGAGTATCGATGATACACAATGATATCACGCCAAAACATGGTTTTGCAAATTACACTATTCAAAATGAGTTGTAAGAAGAAATCGCACAACTGACCCAATCGGATCCAATGGGCAATTAGCCGATCCACAACATCTGTTTGCGAATAAAATTTCGTCAAAGATAGACTCTACTACTCAATCGGATTCAATAGAGACATGGTCAATTGGATTCTATAGTATTCTATAGTTCACTGGTTCATATCACCATAGAGGATGGGAATCATATTGAGATGCTGATATACAAGGTATACTATTGCAACTAAGTGGTAAACAGGAATCGCCCAATTGATTCAATCGGATTCAATGGAGGTTTAGTCGACTCAGAAAATCTGTAGACGAATGAAATTCTATTAAAGAGAGATTCTACTACTCAATCGGATCCGATCATGGTATAGCCGATTAGATTGTATCTTATTCAATGAGTCATATGAATATACGAAATCTAAACCACACTGAACTCCCTGGAAAGTATTATATAGCTTCTGATCAAAAAGTACTCCGAATTCTCCATCAAACGAACCGCGCTTGGGATATTGTCGGAACCTTTTGTCTTCCATGTTATTCCATCTGGAATTTCTATCAGTGATGGGATATCCATTGGATCCCATTGAAAAATATGTTACTGGTACCAATCATAATTGTAATGATTAATAAAATGCCGATTAAATCAAATTGAAAAATATTGTGTACGTACGAATTGGAATTTTTATTATTGATAAAATACCTATTGGATGCCATTGAAAAATATTTGACTGGTATCAATTAGAATCTTTATGATTAATAACTTACCGATTGAATCCAATTGAAAAATATTGTATTGGCATCAATCGGAATTGTCATTAGTCATAAAATACCAAGTGAATGCAATTACACAATATTTCATTGATATCAATCGGAATAATTATTATTGATAAAATATCAATTGGATCCCATTGAAAAATATTTGACTGGTATCAATTAAAATTTCCATGATTAATGAAATACCGATTCAATCCGATTGAAAAATATTTTATTGGTATCCATCGGAATTTTTTATCAACCATAAAATACCCATTGAATCTAATGAGAAAATATTTTCTTGGTATCAATCGGAATTTTTATGATTAATAAAATACCCATTGAATTCTATTGAAAAATATTTCACTGATATCAATTAGAATTTCAATGATCGATAAAATAACTATTTAATCAAATAAGAAACATTTTATTGTCATCAATTGGAATTTTTGTTATTGATGAAATACCAATTAGATCCCATTGAAAAACGGTTTACTGGTATCAATTAGAATTTTCATGATTGATAAAACTCCGAATGAATCAAATTGAAAAATATTGTATTGGTATCAACCGGAATTTTTACTATTGATAAAATACCAATTGGATCCCAATGAAAAATATTTGACTGGTATCGAATAAAATTTTCATGATTAATAAAATACCGATTCAATCCAATTAAAAAATATGTTATTGGTATTGATCGGAATTTTTTATTAACCATAAAATACCCATTTAATCCAATTAGAAAATATTTTCTCGGTATCATTTGGAATTTTTGTGACTGATGAAATACCCATTGAATTCCATTGAAAAATATTCCACTGATATCAATTAAAATTTCAATAATCAATGAGATCTCGATTTAATCAAATGAAAAATATTTTCTTGGTATCAACAGGAATTCTCATTATTGATAAAATACCTATTGGATGCCATTGAGAAATATTTGACTGGTATCAATTAGAATCTTCATAATTGATAACATACCGATTCAATCCAATTGAGAAATATTGTATTGGCGTCAATCGGCACTTTCATTGATCATAAAATACCAAGTGAATCCAATTACACAATATTTCATCGATATCAATCGGAATTCTTATTATTGATAGAATACCCATTGGATCCCATTGGAAAATATTTGACTGGTATCAATTAAAATTTCCATGATTAATGAAATACCGATTCAATCCGATTGAAAAATATTTTATTGGTATCCATCGGAATTTTTTATCAACCATAAAATACCCATTGAATCTAATGAGAAAATATTTTCTTGGTATCAATCGGAATTTTTATGATTAATAAAATACCCATTGAATTCTATTGAAAAATATTTCACTGATATCAATTAGAATTTCAATGATCGATAAAATAACTATTTAATCAAATAAGAAACATTTTATTGTCATCAATTGGAATTTTTGTTATTGATGAAATACCAATTAGATCCCATTGAAAAACGGTTTACTGGTATCAATTAGAATTTTCATGATTGATAAAACTCCGAATGAATCAAATTGAAAAATATTGTATTGGTATCAACCGGAATTTTTACTATTGATAAAATACCAATTGGATCCCAATGAAAAATATTTGACTGGTATCGAATAAAATTTTCATGATTAATAAAATACCGATTCAATCCAATTAAAAAATATGTTATTGGTATTGATCGGAATTTTTTATTAACCATAAAATACCCATTTAATCCAATTAGAAAATATTTTCTCGGTATCATTTGGAATTTTTGTGACTGATGAAATACCCATTGAATTCCATTGAAAAATATTCCACTGATATCAATTAAAATTTCAATAATCAATGAGATCTCGATTTAATCAAATGAAAAATATTTTCTTGGTATCAACAGGAATTCTCATTATTGATAAAATACCTATTGGATGCCATTGAGAAATATTTGACTGGTATCAATTAGAATCTTCATAATTGATAACATACCGATTCAATCCAATTGAGAAATATTGTATTGGCGTCAATCGGCACTTTCATTGATCATAAAATACCAAGTGAATCCAATTACACAATATTTCATCGATATCAATCGGAATTCTTATTATTGATAGAATACCCATTGGATCCCATTGGAAAATATTTGACTCGTATCAATTAAAATTTTCATAATTGATAAAATACCGATTGAATCCAATTGAAAAATATTGTATTGATATCAATCGGAATTTTTCATCCATCATAAAATACCGATTGAATCCAATTGGAAAATGTTTTCTTGGTTTTCATTGGGATTTTTATTATTAATGAACTCCCGTGCTCTCATTAAGACCGATACAATCCCTCATATGTCTAATGGACTATTACCAATCGAATCTTATTACTATAGGACACCCATCCCTGACATAAGACAGTCATTTAGTTTACATTGATAGGAAGCGAACTACGGCATCGAGCGAGCGGGTGTTTCAGATCGATCCTCTAGGTTAAGCAACGACAACTGCGGTACAAGGTGGATTGATGATCCCCATGTTAATAACACATAAATGATCGTTTGAATTTATTCCAGCAATAATTTGTCATACGTAATGATTGAATAAATGATATATGGGTTTGTTCAATTGATATAAAATGCGCCTATACAATGTATATAAACCGTTCGTTGGTTCGGTTAACAACCAATAAAATTCAATAAGAAAATCCCGATGGAGGGATCAGTTCATTCCGATAAGTTTTCTTTTATCGGATTCAATCGGATTTCTTAACCAGGGGAAAGACCGATTAAATCCAATTAAAAATTATCTTATTGGTATCAATAGGAAATTTCCGATGCAGAAACTCAATTCATTCCGATAAAGTTTTTTTTCATCGGACTCAATCGGATTGTTTAACCAGAGATTTTACCATTCAAATGCAGATGGAGTCTCATTCATCGAATCATTGAATGCCTCATCGAACCCATTCAAATCGCAGCAAAGAGTTTGTGGGATCTTGTTTGTTAATCCCGATCCGAATCATGAAAAAACCTGTAAGATCCGATTGAGAGACCCTGCGTTGCCCTGTGAATCCGCTCATCGATTCCAATTCAATTTGGTCTAAATGAACCGGCCACTCGCTCATTGGAACTCCTCAATGAATCGGCAGGATACCTAACGAATTCTATTGAGACGACGATATTATTATCACCCACCATGGAACCCAAACCCATGTGCCAACGCGGATTCATTCTCATTAAGTTCATTCGTTATCACCCGGATTCAGTACATGATACCCAACTGTCAAATGCTGATACAATCTCATTGAATAAGATTCTCAAATGCCTGAATCGATCGTGATTCAGTGTAATCGAAGCTTTGCAACGAGCCTCGACGATTGGCTCGTCTAGATACCTGTAACAGAAGAATATGATTATAAAATAGATGTAAAAGAGGGTTAATCGGAACTACCTTACCTGAGTATCGCAACAGGCCACATGACAGGTGGAATGACCAGAATGGCCCCTCCTGGGCAAAGACATTATCCGAGGAACACCTGTAAACATATAATGAATATAATAGACCATTATAATAAATAAAATCAGAACGATACATACTTACCTGCATGGCATCTGGCCTGTCGCGATATTTAGTCCGATTAGAATCACCTGTAAATAAATAAAAGACATCAATTAGAATGTTAAGTTTAATGTTAAGATGCATAGATATTATGGTCAATGATGCTTACCGATGCGAAGAAAACCCAGGTTAGTCCGCGTCAACCCTCCTGCGCACGTAAATTCACTCGCGTACCGATTTTTAATTTATTCGCGAACTCACTCGGTTAATTAACAATTACGTAATTGTTAAATAAAAAGATGCCGGTCAACATCGCGATCGGTTGACAGGACATAAACAAACACAGCAACAGCGCCATCCATCGGTCACCGCTCAGACCCCGTAGTCAATCATACGCGATACCGAACGCACCGCGCATGCTCGAAAATAACACGGGGCAGCATCTCTGTTAGAAAGAGACAAGATGTTGCTTCGTGACAACCGTTCGTCGCCGCTAGGGGCGGTAGGTAGAATCACGGGTAGCACAGAGTTACGAATAACTCTAGCCGGATATAAGTAAGGGGTCCTGGCGACGGTCTCTTCACTTCACTGTCTCATCCAGACAGGCCGGTAAGCAGGCTATAAAGCAGCTGAAAGCATTCAACAGAAGTGAGAGAGAACCCTCCACTGACGTTGCGAAATTGAAGTCCGGCTGTGGCAGCCATAGCTTAGCGTAGGCTTTTGCATAGGAAAGGTGGTGGAAGTCGAGCACGATACCTTCTTCCAAAGTTTAAAATCATTTTTGTTAGGGAAAGGTGGGAAGACGAGCACAAAACCGTCTTCAAGAATAAAAGCTGGTTAGGAGAAGGGGCGGTCGAAGTCGAGCACAACACCTTCTTCACCATTAGAAGGCACCATCCAGCCTGGGTAGCTTAGAGCCAACCTCTCACGGCTTGCTATTAGGGCCAACCTCTCACGGCCAATCAACGACAAGTAGTAAAAGATCCTATGCCACAGTCGTGATTTTTCCGGTATCCCGAATCTGTTGGACTCCATCTGAGCCAATCAGAGAAGAATATTGATTTGTTTCATGAGAATCATCTGCGATTCTTTCAAAATTATCCCGACGCGTTCGTAAAGTCATCCGCATCGCGAATCTAGAAATCGGTTACGGTTTTCCGATATAACTTCCGGTACTCTCGCCTAACTATAGCCCGCGTACATTATAAGTCTCGTGTGCACACGATTAACGATAAAAAGTCCGGACTCGTTAGCTACTTTATTTTACAATTTAACAATTTAACTTTATACCCCATGCTTTCAGCACTTCTAGCTGTTTTATGTATCTTCTAAGTTTAATTTGTACGCATTACCCTGATTATTTGATCAGTTATTAAAATTTGTCAATTAGACAAATTTCTTGTGTTTTTTTTCTCATTTATTAATAAATTTTCATATTTCAAACTTAATTCTGTTTCGATTTAATAATCTGTCGACCCGCGTACCCCAACCTTCAGTCAAAGGACCCTGGAAATCCGACGAGCCAGAGGCATTATCGGGGGCTAGTTAATTAATTTAATTAGAGACGCTTAAAATCGTCAACGCGTCAGTTTGAAACGTCACAGCTTATCGTTCTCATACACATTGGAGCCTATTCAATCCATCAGTCATACTCGCTGCTCTTCCTATTCATGAGTGAGACAGCCCATGGCAGTGATCCGATTGGATTCAATCAGCATTCCGACTGCACAATGTTCTGATTCATTCCGATTAGTCGATTAATCAATGGTATTTGGTCGGAATCAATCGTTTTTTTAACCAGGGTCTCCATAATATAACGCAACAGGAGAAGGAGAATATATATTTCGTTTGAAAATGACTTTACACAATATAGGCCATGACTGCTTCGTACCCGAATTGTATAGAGATGCCCCATCAACATTGATTTGTAGGAGAATAGTTTCATCAATATGTACGTTTGGATCTATGCAATTAATCAGACCTTGTTCAATCCCAAGGAACGTATTCTCCAGAAGTATCATCAGCTGCTTGTATTGTTTGTATATTGTAAATAGCTTGACCAGTACCTAAAAAAATTTCTGCACTTTTAGGGAGTGATGGTAGAAGCTTTGCTCGTAAAATTTTCAAAAGAATATCCAGCTGTGCTAAAGGAACATTGCACGTGATAGCCCAGTCCCTCAATTGCGAAATTTCAGGATTATCCTGGATATCTTTGACATTATTGTCAACTGCGCAAGCTTCACTTTGCATTGAATCATGACTAATATCACTGTCAGAATTGCTGGTACTATGGCGTTCAGTTTCTGAATCAGAATCATCCAAAGTCTGTTGATTGTTATCAATAGAATTTTCTGAACTTGATTGGAGTACATTGTCATTAGAATCATCCATTAGAGTAGATTTATTTCCAACCATATCATGTGCACTAGTATTATTCTGAATTTCTTCATTGCCACCTATTTGATAATGAAAAACATACATCACTATCCATAAAATGAGTGAAGAAATACATAATATGTAAATATATATGAGCGAATGAATCATTAATAGATAAATGAAGAGAGTATGCAATTTTGATATGCAATGTTGTACTGTGTTAAAATGGGGATATTTTTCTACAACTTCTGTTTTTAGATATTTTCTAAAAAAAGCTCAAACCAAGTAATACCATTCAAAATACATATCCAAATCTGACAAGATTATACTAATTGGACACTCAAGAAAATATTCAACGATCAAACTACTTGCTCGTGAAATTTGTACGTGCATAAGGAATCAGGAGATGCTACAACGTTTGCAAGTGCAGATCGAATGCGGCGATGTTCCCTCACTCTGTCGCGTGTTTTTGCCCTTTTGTACATTTTGTTTTTGGTAAATTGGAAATCTATCCTCTCAATCAATTCATTCAGCCCCTGATACAAGAGAAGGTTATATTACAGATTATTTGAAAGGTATTCGTGAAGTATTAGCACCGTGGATTTCAACGTCTACTCAACCCAAGTGAAATATTAAAAATATAGTTGTAGCGTTGCTGGTAGAAGTGATAATTGAATTTATTGCTTGAACAGAAATAAATAAAATTTTACTGCTGACATGTGATATTACCTACGTTATATTTTATTCTGTGAATGATCTTCAAACATCAATCAGTAACAAAGTGGCAATGTGTTGAAATTCTCTTCCAAATGCTTTCTACTATTAGAATAACCGATGCAGCTGCTAGGTGATGGCCAGGTAGCAATTCATGACAATAACTTAACCTCACTTCCAATTTCCAACCATAAACAATCAACCAGCGATGAGTTAGTAATTCAATATAATTCCATCCTCTTACAACGCCATCTATAACTGGAACAAACTAGACAGTCATGGATCAATAGTTAGATGGGATACCATGAAAACACATGACCTCACTTTTTCATAGATACTCACTATCAACTTGTTAGGTGCGAGATGATTACTGTACAATGTTTCTCTCGAGATACAGCGACATCTATAACTTGTGACCGTATAGAACTACTAGTGGAGGATGAGTTAGTTGTTACGAAGAACCTTTGACTATATAAGTATGGACTGCTAGTGCCTACCCCTTCTCCTAAGAAACTCACTTGAGTTGCGATGACAACATCTTCGATATACCTCGCAAGAATGAAGTTAGCGTCAAAACCTAAATGCGCGGGCTATTCAAATATTAGAACTTGTATTCACATGCAAAGAAGAAATTCCATGTTAATTATTGATTGTAATTCAACACAGTTCAATACATGGAATGCAGGTTTGATAAAGTACCTTTTTTTTTTTGTTGAATGTAGCAACATTCAAAGGAAATATAGGACACTTTGAGTAAGAAACATCTTCAACAAACGAAGAAAGTAAAGAGAAATCCAATGAAATTGAAATATCAGGATATACATTTACTAAGCATATAATAAAATGGTTATAAATAATTTAACCTCATGAATCATTTTAAACATTATTTATTAAACATATATATATCATTTACAATGTACTTACAAAATAACAGTATCATAAAATATGACAAAATTTATATTATATTTTACAAAATGTACATTGAAAATCGTCAAACGTTTTTGAAAGTAAGTAATTTCATTGTCCTTTAAAATGGATTGTTTTCGTCAATGTATGTCTGACGAAGGAGCGATGTTGGTTCCTAGTCACCCACTTACCCTCGTTAAAAAATTTAATATTTGAATAAGATTCAACAATCATTGTGATTAGATCATCTTTATGTTTTCGATAATCGTCCAAATCGTCACTATGCTCATCAAAATTCGCAAAAATATCAACTGTGTTCAAATGTTTAAGAACACTTTGCATTATCTCCTGATATGCTTTTTGGTTTTGCATTTTTGATTCATATAAATTGAGTATTTTTTCAATCACTTCTGCAATGATATACGTATCATATGCTGGTTGTCGCAAGTAACCACGAGATTTACTTTCAACAAATTCAGATTGAATTTTGTCGCATTGGTCCAATAATTTGATGCAGGTCTTGCATTTCAATGTGTTTATCATTTTTCGTTCTACAAACCCTGCTATGTATTGGGTCACATGTTCTAATGTAGAATCTATACAATGTGATGGCAAAACGTCTATTTGAATTTCGTTTTCTTTATCTTCTGACCTTACATCTCCCGCTATCTGTGAAATTTTCTGTGATTTCTTTTGTCCAGATGATATAGTTAGAATAGATGTTACATCTAATGGAGCGCAGTTCGCGTTTGATGAACATTTCACTACATTATGAAGCAATAAACGTTCATACGACGAAGCAAACTGCATCGCAGTAGGATTGTCATTAAACCCTCCCATTGATCTAATGCATGAAAATAAAATTTCTAAATGATCTTGCGATAGTTTATATGATAAAATGTACTTCAATTGTCCCGTTTCAACATAACCAAAGAACAATTGTTTCAGATTGCGTAAATTATTAATAAATCCCACAAAGCCAGTTTTTGACGTAGTATGTATTACTTCTTGTTTGATATCAATTACTTGTTTTTTATGAGAAATTACATCTATTTTTAAGTTTAATGAATAATCTTCCGCTTCTTCGAAAAATTTGAAGGTTGAGACTGCATTCTCTCGACTCAAAGGTCTCTTAAAATCATTCGATAACAACGTTCTGGAATTCTGACAGTCGAAAGCACTATTAATCATTCGACAGAACTTGGCTGTGGCAGCACAGCTGATAAAATTTGGATGTTTATCCTTCAAAAGTTGTTCAAGTGCTACTGCACAACTTTCTCTCAATGTTTGCGCTGCTAATTTCACGTTCATTTTACTTTTCCACCATTCTATATGCTTCACAGTGATTTTATTCGCCAAATGAAAGTGTCCTGTCTCTTGAAGCTCAACCAGTTGTCGTAAATATTCAAATTTAATGACATTTCCGTCTTTGTCATGAAGTTCTTTGTTGGCCATGACATTGCGGATTAGTTTCAACATATGTGCTGCATCAAAAAATACAAAAACTTCATGGTTATCGGATGGATGAGAAAAGGATCTTTTATCTTTCAATATAGGTGCACCTAATTCATTGCACATCGCAATATTAGCTGGAAGTCCATCGAACGTCATCGCGATTATTGAAATTCTCGACCGAGCAACAAATTCAAGCACTTGCTCCATAATATCAGCCAATTCTACGGAATTCAAGCCATTGACCAAAAAGTAAGCCACAGGAATCTTCCATCGTTGATTGATCCCCGTCACTAAATAAACCAGCGCATCCTTGGCAATTGGTAAAAATTCAGGATTTTCTATGACACAGCCATGATCGACATATCCCACAAATCTATTCTCTGAATCATTCCATTCAACATGTCGTCTAATAGCCATTTCATCCATCGTCAAACAGCCGAAAATTTTCTTGTCTCCAGCTTCTTCGCACTTTTTTTTCAAAATCCTGTTGGCCTCTTCACTAAATCCTGGATGTCCATCAATGCTTCCGTACCATGAACGAATAGTGGAAGCGGCTGGTAACTGGTTCTTGAATGTTCTTCAGATATAGTTATACGCTTTCGGACTATAAAAGTGCATAGTCAAAGCGAAAGCATGCAACCGAGGTGAATATTTGCCATTTATTTTTCCCCTTTCGATTTCATCAGTAATTGATTCTTCGGAAACAGTCTGTATAAAAAAAAGATTTCTTATAGAAACTGGTTTTGATCACAATAAAAGGAACAACACAGTTGTATGTAAAATATTTCTTTTTTTATTTCCCAAAGATTATTACCTGGAAAATTGAATGTGAAACGATGTATGAAATCAGAAAGTTGATCAGATATTTACAAATTGATTTACATACTAAAATAGTTTGCAACTATTTTAGTTAGATTGAATATATACTTGATTACAAACTTATAATACATACACAATTGATTATTGATGGAATGTAGATGAAAAAATTTGTATACTAGGTCAGTGTATAAACATCGCAGCAAATAAATATACAATTGAATAAAAAATGATGATGTATGTACATTAAGAGGTTCAAAAATCTTACATAAACATTTTACATAATTCTAAAATAAATCTTGCAGGATTTTTAGTGATTCACCTGCACAAGGGTAGCAGAATTCGACGAGATTAGATTCTGTTGTTGCAACTCTGAAAGCAACGATTCCAAACTTTGGATTTTTCTCTTTTGTCGTTGCTGTTGATTTCTCAATCTTTTGATGAGAATATCTTTTTTTTGGCAAGCCCTTTTTAATATTCCTACAACCTTTTCTGTTGAGCGTGGAGACATGTTTTTTAATTTGCTCAACTCTACATCACCAGGATAACGTACAGTTCTATTAGGAGATACAGGCATCAGCACTGTTGAACTGCTTTCCACTTCATTTGGCATATCAATACTGAAAAATATATTCATATTATTCAATTCAATACTATAAACAAATATTCATACATTAATAGATGAACATAAGAAAGAATGAATATCCAAATATAGATAAAAATCAAAAATCAATATCTAGGTATGGCTTAGAATTGATTTGATTTACATTTACACATGATGGATCAATAATTCAGTGAAACAAAATGAAAAATGACATTGATAAACTACACATTGCTTTTCTATCATTTCATTAAACATACAAAAACTGATGCATGATCACAATGATAATAAAAATGTAATAGAAATCAAAACAATAAATTTTGTGTATCTACTCTTGGCAATACTATTTCTTTACTTGGCACTATTTTTCATTATCCTCTCACAAAAAAAGGCAATATGAGGATTTCAATTTTCTATATAACTTACTCTGAAACGGAAAGGTCTATTTGTTGACTCGATAGAACTTGGCTTGATGTTGCAATGTCTTCGACAGCAACTATGTCTTCGACAAGTATATCTTCTTCGTAAGGAGAAGGACCTGCAATACTGAAAACACAAAATGTTCTTGTAAATTTACAGCCAGATATTGATTGATTGATCATTTTAGAAATCATTCATCATTTGTTCATTACCTTTCTTGAAGTGCGTGAGGAAAAATTGTTGGTACAGAATTTGGTTTCAGGCGAGTGTACGCTAAACCATTCTGTTCCAAACAGCTACTGTCGGGATGGAGACTACAAATCTTGGCTGTTTTTGGTGGATTTGATGCATTTTCTTGTTGATTTGAAATGCACAAAGCATCAATCCATTGTTGTGTAACATTGGCATCTTTAGGAAATCTACAATCAAGGATATTGTGAAATCACTAACTTTACTAAAAAAACTCATTGATTATAAGACGAATTTTAGAGAATTTTTGAAAATTGTTAAGAGAACATGAGTTGGAATTGAAATATACAACACATTGATGAATATATTGCGCCAAAATGATATTATAATACGACCAATGAATTGAGATATTTGAGGTTATGAATAATAACTTACCCGAACAACGATGCACTTGAATTATTTTCTCTATTTCTACTTCTATATTGTGTAGAATTACACCCCTTCACAAAGCAGTAGAGCACCATCTTCACGTTTCTATTTTTTTAATATAATTTAATGATTTTTTTGATTCGGTCACCACAGCGTCCACTTGATATTGTTGGTATAAACACAAACAACTGTAGTACACACAACCGACGTAGGTAACGGTGGCGCTTTGGTCTTGTCATCGCGTGCGAAGTTGGTTCCTAGCAGTCCATACTTATATAGTCAAAGCAAAGAACAATTGAGTTAGCTGTTACAAGATAGTCACTAGCATACAACTCAGATCGGTGAGTTCAATTTCCACACGGGTAAATGCGCAGAAAAAGTCTTGACCGGCCATACCCTTTTCTTTATTGGATCTGTGTGGAATTTTTGTCGATTCAGCTAAATCGAAGGCTAGTTTTGAGAATTCTTCTCTTGTTAGGGGCATCGAGCGAATGTCTAAATTCTTAACATGTTCACAAAGCTCTGTCTCATGAACTGAATTGAATGTTCCTTCAAAAAGCCCCAACTTTGGCTTCATTCCAAACTCCTTTCCCTTCTTCATAGCTGAAACCCTATCTTGAGTAAGCCGCTAGAAACTTTTTGGACAGCCATCTTCATGTTGAATTCGTTCCAACTACCTCTTGTTTCTCTTCGCTCAAATTTGGGCATCTTTGTACTATCTGAAAACCAAATTCGCCAAACCAAAATTGTAATATCTGAGGAATACCTAGATTGCACATTATATCCATATGAGAAACATATTCGATTGATAAGGTATGTCCGCGAATACCCACTAAAGACATATCCGGGGATACCCGATCTGACCCGTCCTAAAGTGAAAAATTCTTCCCCAAAAATTGTCCAATTTAGATGCAAAAGAATGTTGTTTGTTTTCAAGGATATATGTATATTTTGGGAGCACGCAATACTTTTATATTCAACTGAGAATGAAATAAATTCATCATTGTATAATGAACAATTATTACATTATGAAATTTTCATGTCTTGTTTTGTACGTTCCCCTTGTATAAGAGTGAACCTTTGTTCAAAATTCGCGCTGTGAATTTTGCAGAACTTCTAATTGGCTGATGTATCGCTCCTTCCACAAATCGCGCATTATTTCACCTTTTTTCCTAACACCATACAGCCCACTCAGACAACAAGAGCTCTTTTAGATATCTAAAAGATGTCCCTGAAAACTGCAAGAGCTCTTGCAAGACCTTTCCAAAAGATCTCTTTTCGTGAGCGAAAAGATGTCTTATGCAACACCAATAGATATCTCTTAGTTGTCTTCAAGAAATCTAAAAGACATCTTCAAGAAATGTTTAAGAATTCTCAATGATATCTTGAAGATGTCTTGAGGAGCTCTTGAAGAGATCTTAAATCCTTCTTGAAGAATTCTTAAATCCTTCCTGAACACTTTCTAAAGAACTCTCAAATATCTCTTGAAGATTTCTTGAAAGTATTATTAGAATGTCTTGATTAAAATATTAAAATATCCATAACCATACGAATTCATTCATTATTTTGATTCATTGATTTGAATAAAGGCTCACCAAAACATATGAGGTGTTTGCATACATATAATTTATACTATATAAATAAAATTTACATATAATTTGTACGATTTAAGTAGAATGCATTTTTCATGCATGTATATAACCTAAATTCAAAATATTTTAACATTTAATTTCATTCACTTGCATCTGAATTTCGATACATTCTATCTTGCACAAAAATGTTACATTTGATGGAAATTTAATTCACGTACGTACATAAGGAATAAAGTACAATGGATAAAATAATAAATTGATATTCCTCTAATATATGATTCTGCCTAATGAAAGGTTAGTTTTTGCAAATAGGATCATTCGCTACGAAACAAAATATATTATTGTAATGTAATTGGTTACACGTTTCTTTCCTGCGGCAATACTTCGATTATCCAGTATTGGATCTTGAATGTTTATGTATATATAATTAATTATATATCATTAATATTGCACAATATCATCGGCGTCGTCATTCCTCACTGCACACGTGAAAGAAATGCGTGAGACACTGTGAATAACTATACGTGAATTACTGCAATGTCCTCTCCAATTCTCTTTGATCTAATTGGTCTATTGGGATTGTTCTAAAAGTGCTCTTGATGATATCTTCAAGAAATGTTTATGAGTGTTCTTGAATATATCTCAATTACAGTTGTCTTATAGAACTCGCGCAGCAAGAGATCTTTCATACATTTCTAAAAGACATCTCCGAGATGTCTTTTAGAAATGTTTTGAAGATACATGAATTCAGGACTCTTTTAGACGTCTTGAAGAACTGCTTGCTGTGTGGGAGATGTCAATCCCATTGAGAATGTGTAGTCTTCAATGACAAATAAAACTCAGAGGAAAGCTTGTGTACACAAAGGAACAACTGTGTTTGCACTTTCGCAGATAAAAAAGGTATGGCCATCTTCACCTACTTGATACGCATAAGACTTGGTCAAAAGGATAGAGATAAAGACCTAGAGTTATAATTAGTAATAGAGGTGAATGAATGAAATATTAGGTTATTGCGCAACAGCTAGTACTATGTACTCCAATATAAGAAGAGCAATTTAATCAACGTTTTCATTCCCTCCAAACTATGGGGGTCATCTTTTTGTCAAAATGACTGTACATCGGACAGTAACTTGGATAATCAATTGACTGTATGGTGAAACTAATCAACCTCACTTTATGTAGCGGTATATCAGTTGGTGGATAAGTGAAAACAAGATCCAGATTCTAATAATACTCTTGAACACATTATTCAATTCTCTTAAGTGAAAAGAACGAAAATATTCTCCTAATTTAATTGAACCAACCTTTGAGTCATGTGACTCAATTGTTTCGACAGGATCATCAAGCATCGTTCTAGTCTGATAAGTTTTATGTTCAAGTTATTTCCAATGTTGCCAGATCGTACCTCTTGATCTTTCATGATTGGTTATGCTATTTAATGGAAATGTTTGATCAGTTGATTCCGTGGGAACTTGTACCTTTCTGACAACACTGGTTATTTGATTAAAGTCAATATTGTTGCAGATGATGCTATATACAATGTACGCATCAATTATCGAAATTTCATCACAAGTCCATTATTATCGGTCAGCACTTCGAGTGAATCGAAGTGGGGGTGTATGCACACCATTTACAAACATAGAGACATTTGATTAGAGGGGACAAGCATGAAGATGTTACATGAGTGGAAATGTCATCAGAATAAACACTCAGGGGAGAATGATTGGATCTGATCGAATCAAATCGCATCTCAATTTTCAGATCCAACTAGATCCGTGTTTTGTCTGGATCCGATCGGATCTAATGGGATCCAATAGGATTTGAGCGTTCCGTGGGGAAATCATTGCCAAAACGTATCAAATCCGGGGAAAAAACGTTTGGATCTGATCATATCTCATCAAATCTGAACTGATATTAGCTTCTCTTCACGAGAAAATACCAGAAGATGAATATTTTCGGAACAAAGTTCAAATCCCATCAGATCTGGTCCCTAGTAAAAATGAAACGTTGAAGCGCGAAGAAAGAGTAAGCGTGAGAATCATTTGAGCTCAATAAAGGATCATCTAGGGATCCATTCATACCAACGAATGAATATCGGTGGAACTAAATTCATGTCTTACCAGATTTTTTTCGGATCTGATCGGATCCGATCAGAAGTGGAAGATCTAATCAGATCTGAACAGACCCAATTGGATTTAGGGAAATCCAATTTGGATCCAAGTGAATCTGATGGGATCCAATCATTTTTTCTGTGCAGAGGAAAGGAAAGAGAGTGCCAGAGTGTCACTGATTTCCATGGTAGGGGGTCTTTTTGCCGGAAACGTTTTCCGCCGAATACACTGTAATTTGACAATCGATAGTCACCTCTAGAAATCACTAGGAGATTTCGTAGTGATCTCTAGAAATGACTAGCGATTGTCGAATTAAGTGTATTCGGCGAAAAACTTTTTCGGCAAAAAGACCCCCTACTATTTCCATATGATGATGGATTGAATGAAAAAGAGTAACACTGTTGATCTTCATCTATTCAAGAGTAACACCTTCATCTTTCCTATCTGTCCATTGCGATCACGCGGTCAGCTTCCACATGCCCCCCCCCATTCCAATATCTCTATGGCTGCAAATGACGTTGTGTTGGTGCAATGAACGTGGATGTACGAAGAACCCCCAGTCCACACCCTTTTTCAGACATGGCGGATCGAAATACCCGCATATTTGGAGTCCCATCATAGTTGTTGATCCATTGCGTTTTCGGAAGTTCCCATTGGTGTTTCTGATCAAATATCATTCGCTACAGGTTGATCCATCGGAAAAACGGAATAAATCAACAACACTAGAGCAAACATTGCCTATGATTTTGATAGAAATGAGTGTGGTCAATCATGAAAGAGAGGAGTTCGACTTTCAAGGTTATCTTTCTTGTTATCCAAAGAGATTTGAACAGAGATACCCTGGTAAAAACGAAGTGTAACAAAATACATTTGCGATGCATTCCACGGCGCGAAACACCACTCCGGGTACATTCGGATGAACCTCGCATTGCACTGTCACTACAGTGTAACACTTTATTTTCACCAGGGTAGCACTGTTGGGAAGTCGGATCTCTTATTCTATCTTGGATTTAAACTAAACACCCTTGTCTGTATTCTTTGCTCCAGAAGTATATACTGTAAGTGCTGATTAAAAGAACCAGATGGGTTCTGTGACAACCTTCGCTCATTGGCTAGCCACACAACTTGTATATTGCTCTCTTTCTTCCGACTCAACATTTTCACTCACAGATTTCTACTCATGGTGGGCCTTCTATACACCGAATCGTTTTTGCGCTGAATGCTCATTGTACCAAAAATTCATATTCCGAACCCTGATAGACCGAACGTTCGTTATGCCACAAGCAATCAGACCCCTCATTCTTATAGAATCCACAAGAAATTGTGATTTGGATCCAATCAAATACATTCGGTATAATGATCCTCCGGTTTATGAGCTTTCGGAACATGAATATTCGGCGCAAGGAACATTCGGCGTAGAAACGATTCAGTTTATTGAGGGCCAACCCCGCTCATGACTCCTCCCGTTTCTTCTCATATATGTACAGTCGGTGTAACAAGTCCGTTGAATTCTAACGGAAATATCTTCATATAATATGCGTTATTGCTGTTATCTGAGTATTTGTAATCTATCCAAATGATAGGAGACACATATATGAAGGTATACAGTCGAAGGAAAATATTAAAAATTCTTTAATAACAACGTAATCGAAGATATTTCCGTTAGAACTGTAAACGGACTTGTTACACCAACTGTACAGGGATAAGTTGGAGAGATAGATAACAATACATAAAAACCATGATCCAGTTTCTGATTGGTGGTATCACGTTTTCCATTTATCCTTCGAAAGGAGAAAGAAGTGGTACGGACCATTATTTTAACATTGTATCAGCGATCTCTGCAATTCATCTCGAATATTCATGAGAAAATTCATGTATATGTATATATATATTAGGTGTACAAATAAGTTTCCGCGGTTTGTCAAAAGATGGCCCCACCAGAAGGTTATGGAGAAATTGTCAGATGTAAAACGTAATATCCCAAGTTTAGTCATCTGGCAACACCATAACCTTAAAGTACTAGTGATTCCGTATCAGCATCACGTAATTTTTTTCATGCAAAAATGTCAAGTTTTATTCCGAATAAGCATCATTTGCGGGAACTTTTGATTTACTTCTTTAATGTGAAAAAATCTGCAGCTGAGGCGCATCGATTGCTTCTAGAAGCATATGGTGAAGCTGCTTTAAGTGAGAGAAGTTGTCAGGAATGGTTTCAAAAGTTTAAGAACGGTGAGTTTGACGTTAAAGACAAAGAACGCAGTGGAAGGCCGAAAGTGTACGAAGACATGGAATTAGAAGTACTATTGGAGGAAGATTCGTCCCAAACGCAAAAAGAACTTGCACTTACTCTACAAGTGACTCAACAAGCAATTTCACATCGTTTAAAATCGTTAGGAATGATTCAAAAACAAGGAAATTGGGTTCCATATGAACTAAAGCCGAGAGACGTTGAACGCCGATTATGCATGAGTGAAATGCTGCTTGCCAGGAATAAAAAAAAGAGTTTTTGCATCGTATAGTCACTGGTGACGAAAAATGGATTCACTACGATAATCCAAAGAAGAGAAAGTCATGGGTTAAGCCCGGCGAACCATCAACATCGACAGCTAAGCCGAATATTCATGGAAAAAAACTCATGCTGTGTATTTGGTGGGATCAGCTTGGTGTCGTGTATTATGAATTGCTGAAACCAAGCGAAACCATTACTGGAGCTCTCTACCGAACACAATTGATGAGATTGAGTCGGGCACTTAAGGAAAAACGCGCCCATTACTACTCCAGACACGACAAAATTATTCTTTTACACGATAATGCTCGTCCACATGTTGCGGCGCCGGTAGAAACATACTTGGAAACACTCAACTGGGAAGTTTTACCCCACCCGCCGTATTCACCAGACTTAGCCCCTTCTGATTATCACCTGTTCCGGTCGATGGCACATGGTCTGTCTGAGCAGCGCTTCACATCATATGAAGACACCAAAAATTGGGTAGATTTGTGGATAGCGTCAAAAGATGAAGAGTTTTTTCGACGGGGTATCCGAATGTTGCCAGAAAGATGGGGAAAAGTAGTGGCAAATGATGGAAAATACTTTGAATAAAACGTAATGTACTTTTCCTTCACAATAAATTCCTAATTTTTTATAAAAAACCGCGGAAACTTATTTGTACACCTAATATATGGGGCACTCTTTGTGAACGGGAGACCCTATGCTCTCCAGAATTGATTTGGTCTGAAGAAATTTTGCGAGGGTGCGAATGAAATTTTGCGAATGAAAGCTTGAAACCTCTACTTTCGAATGCCGTGTGGCTCAATCCGGATTGCGCAATAGTAGATTCAATATGGTGGCGCGAGGAGATGATGTGACAAGAAAATTGTTGTTTCCAAGTGATATTCACCCTTCAAATCGTTCAAAACAGCTCGAAACTCACGTCTGGTTTTTGGGGTCGCTGATTACGAATCTGCCCGTGAAAATGTCGAATTCGAAATGACGGATTCAATATGGCGGACTTGGATTTTCAAAATCGCTAAAATCACTCAATAATTATTTCATAGGGGTTTCCGGGGCCGCTGATTATGAATCCGGCCATGAAAATGTCCAATAGAAGCATCCGGTCACCGATTTCATTCGAGAACACCCAAACCTGTCTCTTTCTATTCCCCGTATTCGAGGAAGAATCCAAATTCTGGGGGGATTCTGAGAAAAGAATCAGACGTATGATTCCCGTTCTATTTCGTATAAATCAGATTTTCAGCAGAAACAATTCCTTTTGATGGATTTGAGAGGATTGTATCTAACATATGAGGAAAACTATTCAGACTTCGCACCGAGTACAGCAAATTTGCTCAGCTTAGCGATTTTGAAGATCCAAGTCCGCCATATTGAATCCGCCTTCATGAATTCGAGGTAGTATGCAAGAAGCCCGACTGCTTGTCATTGACTGAAAACTGGTGATTCCTAGTAAAATCACTCAATATTCCTAGTGATCAACCAATAATAGTGGAGTCGGGCTTATTACCAATCGGGCTTCTTGCATACCACCGAATTCGACATTTTCCCGGCCAGATTCGTAATCAGCGACCACAAAAACCATAGTGACGTCAGTTTCGAGCTGTTCTGAATGATTTGAAGGGTGAATATCACCTGAAAACAACAATTTTCTTGTCATATGATCTCCTTGCGTCGCTATATAGAATTTACTATTGCGCAATGCAGATTGAGCCACACGGCATTCGAAAGTAGAGGTTTCAAGCTTCCATTCGCACCCCTGCAAAATGTTTCCAGACCAACTCATTTCTGGAGAACGACTATTTCTTGAGAAAAAAAATGAGAAGGGTTATCCGATTCTAATAAAAATTGAATGGGTTATGGACAGTGATGGGACAAAGCATTGAACCATACCCGGTGTTTCAGAATTCATCATTCGCATTTCTATGGCATATTCTGCAGCTGAAATTCACACGGAGAAAAAGGAATTTGCTGTGGCAGCGAAATCTACTTTTGCTGGGTTCCTTTTGCCAGAGCAGCAAATTTTTTGCTGTGACAGCAAACTATTTGCTGTTCTAGCAATCTTGTTAGCTGCGACAGCAAATTTTTAGCTTTGACAGCAAAAAATGTTCGCTATCCCAGCAAAATTTGTTCGCTATTCTGTATATAATACTGAAAATTTGCTGGTGCAGCAAACATTTTTTGCTGCCACAGCTAAAAAATTGCTGTCGTAGCTAACACGATTGCTGTTATAGCAAATTTGTAGCTAGGTCAGCAAAAAAATTTGCTATTCTATACATAATACCTCGATTTGCTGCGTCAGCGAATTTTTTCTCTCCGTGCAATAATATCCGGTATTATAAAAATTGTTTCGAGCCGTAGTTTTAGAGATAATGATTCAAACATTTTTTTTTCAAAGCCACATCAATCAAAAGCATTGTGTGCCACACATTTGAGCTCGACGCCATGCGCCAACTTGGAAAACGCCAGATCTCTGGGGAGAGAATTGGAATAACCTATCATTGTTTGTTTTCGAGCTATAAACATTGGAAGTTGTTGAATGCAGATTGGCTAGAAACTGAAAAATTTCAAGTCGCTATGACGTGGAAGTGGAAAATGATGGGGTATTTCAATTTTTCCCCAGACATCCGTCGTTTTCCAACTCAGCGAATGGCGTCGAGCTCAAGTGTGTAGCACACAATGCTTTTGAGTGATTTGGATCTGTGAAGGAATTGAAAAATCATCATATCTCAAAATTACGCCTCGAAAAAATTTTTTTCATACCGGATATTATTGCATTTTGACTGCAGAATATGTCACAGAAATGCAAATGCTGAATTCTGGAACACTCAGTATACACAATGGAATGCAGTTTCCCTGAATTTCCTACAGTTTGGTGTGATCAGCAACGTACTATAGAACTAGTGGTTTTTCTCTCCTATCATCCTCTTGATGGGGATTTTTCACTTTTCTGATACATGGTCGTCAATTATGTCTTTCTGAGAACAGATTCCTACAGAGAGCCCGCATCCCAGAATGATAGAGTTCACTGGGACAAAGCTCCCCTATAAATTCGCACCAATCCGATCCGAGATATCCTCCACATAGAGGGACGTCCATACAGCCGTGTCGAACAGACAGACAGATGGACATTCAGACAACCAGACGGATTGTTAATCAACATTGGTTGAAATGAAAAAGCTATTCAATTCTCGATAGAATTATTCAAATGTTGCAGAAGATACTTACGCAACCCATGAGAGTAGGTGCAGTCAGCACTCCATACTCGGTGTATTCTACCTATACTGTTGAGTGGCTAAAAAGGATGTGATATATAGTTCAATTTCAATTCCAGAAACAACATCTCCTGCATTGTAGAGAAGATTCATCGGGTGTTGAATTGTGTTCACTCTACGTTGATTATCTGATCTAAAAATGATTTCTCATTCAGTGGAATTCATAAAAACTTGAAAGGTCTGTTACATTGATATTGAATCTCAGATGAGCGGCAAGGAAGTCGGAACTCAGATCACGGAGATCCAAGTTCAATCCCAGATGGAATCAGTTTTTCGTTTCATTCAGGATTTCATTTTTTTCTCGGTGGTCAATATGTCTTCACAGTTTTCGCCGAAATTACGTCTCTTTGACCCACAAGGAATCACCAACCTACAAGAACGTATATTGAACGTCCACAAACATCCAGGAACATTCAGTGAACGTTCCTAAAATTTGTTTCCTTTTGGGGGACGGAGTTATTTTCATCAAATGCCAAGCATAAAAATGATAGCAACTATAGATGGATCTTTGATGA
This sequence comes from Gonatopus flavifemur, assembly GCA_018340375.1. Lineage (NCBI taxonomy): Eukaryota > Metazoa > Arthropoda > Insecta > Hymenoptera > Dryinidae > Gonatopus > Gonatopus flavifemur. The sequence goes on from JAFFJZ010000014.1 coordinate 7,273,297, forward strand.
TTGTGCTCCTATTGGGAGAATCCAGTTACTGAACTATATTGTTATGGGTGATATAATACAACAAAAATTGAGAACTCAATTACATGTAGTTGAATTTTTGATTCGATCATCAAAAATTGGAAATTTCATGGACAAGTGCACTTGAAGGACGAATGGATAATTTTAAGAAATGTTTCAGTGTAGTTTGAAAGAATATTCACCTGAGAATATTTTTTCAACCAATCACTGTCCTGAACATTAACTGGTACTCCCTGTCAATACTTCGAGAGAACATTGAAATAATAATAGTTCTATATTTTGAGGTGACGTTCACTGTGATGGCTCTGGACCCACATAGCACAAATGTCTCAGTAATATCTCCAGGATATTCTGGAGACATTGTAATGTTGTCAGAATATTCTGGAGATATTACTGAGACATTTGTGCTATATGGGTATGATCCAATATTCTTGATGAGCATCAAAATTTGGTTTTCAGAGATGAGGTATTTCAATACCGTTCAATCCATTCCAACTCAATTGAACGTTCACATTGAAATTCATGGAGTATATGTTATGAACATTCATAACATTGTTTCGGCAGAGTCACAAAAAGATCTCCAAACGCACGATTAGCACTCCTGATCAAAGTGAATAAAAACAAGCTGTCAAGAAAGTTGACGTTCACACAATTTCACTAACCCTTCGCCGCTGGAACAGCACGACACAGAACCTCCCTAGTTTTCCCTAGTTCAAGAAACCAATTGAGATTTTTGCCAGACTTCATTCAAATTGGACAAAGATTGGATTGACCAATCAGACCTTCGCCCAATTTCAATGAGATTCAGCGAGCATAAATAGGATTCTTCAACCAGGGATTCTCCCATATGAAAAGTAAATGGTGGGTCAAATTCCCAGTGACAAAGAGTTAATGTTCAAATAACAGGTCAAAAACAGTTACAATTTTGTGTTCTAATAGAAATTAATATTCGAGGAAAAGCTAGTGGTTGTGAGATTGAGTTATGTTGAAACTGAGTCAATTCTTGTATGTTGATGAAATACGAAGAGAGTTTGACCCCTTAAGAATCCAATTAATGAATGGGAGAGAAGAAGAAAAAATTATATAATGAAATGCATTGAGAACAATCATGATGTTCGTGTGATTAAGACAGATTTCGGTAAAATGGCCCACTAATCAAATGATTACCCACACAGCTCCACAGTCCCAGAAGAATTCTTGAAGGATTCATGAAGAACACAATAAGTTCAATGAGAATCGTTTATGAATTCATTCATGACTATGGTTCTGTGTGGGTAGTATAGTGCATATATGTTGCGATAATAATCATCCCGCGAATGTTGTTAGAGTTTTAATCCTTATTGATCCAGATTAGTAACTGAAGAACAGAATACTCAACTGTCAAAGACCTGAACTCTTGCTGTACATTCTTCAAATGATGTGTCCAGTACCAAGGAGTTAATTCGAGAAGATGAAACAAGATGATCCATCGAATTTTGTGAGTTCGAATTTGATTTTGTTTTCAATAAACAATTCGAACTTCAACAACATTGCCACCACTGGTTTCATCAAATTCTTCAACCCTGTCTTCCATCAGCTGAACGTTCAATTGTACCACTCTTCATCTCATACTCATTATCGCGCATAGCCGTTGCTATATATTCACATTGGTTCATCATCATCATGAAGTAATCAGTCTCACGACTGGTTTGATAAAATTCTCCAACCCTGTCTTTTATCCGCTAACCGTTTAATTTCTGCATATCTACGACAACCCTTATCTTGTATATAACTCAATCAAGGTCCACCTTTCCGAGTTTCACCATTCATTTTCCCTCCCAATATTGTTTTCAATAAGCTATCATGCGCTAATGTGTGACCTATCAGATGACTTCTCCTTCTCAAGACCTGTCTCAAAAGACTTCTTTTTGCATTTCCCTTCTCAAGTACTTCTTCATTTTTCACTTCCTCTATCCACTTCACTCTAAGCATCCTTCTATAACACCAAATTTCAAAAGCTTCAAGTCTTCGTTGGTCCGTTTCTCCAAGTGTCCAAGTTCCGCGACCATATAATGCTGTGCTCCAAACCTAACTATTCAAGAATTTCTTCCTTACTGCTGAGCTAGTATTCTTCGAACAGAGTAACTGTTTCTTTTGGTGGAAAGCCTGTTTTCCTTGTGTTATTCTTGCTCTTATACCTCTTTCGCTCTCACGGTTTTCTGTGATTATGCTTTCTAGATATTTTAATTCTTTCACTTGCTGAATTGTCTCTGCATCGATTTTGATTTTCGTTCTTCTTGATGTTCTCGCTGTTGTACAAATCATGAATTTTGTTTTGTCCTTGTTTATATCCAAACAATAGTTTTCTAGTATTGGGAGTACAAATTAGTTCGGTCCAGTTTGGAAAGATGACTCTCGCTCTCATGAATGTTTCATAGTCACAACCGATTTCAATTGTTCCAGAGAGGTTAGATACCTGTGAATTATATCAGTTGATATCAATCCGAGTTCCTTCAAGAATCCCAATTTTTCTCTGTGAAGTATGTCAAATTTGGTTCCAACTAAGCAGCATTTGCGTGAGGTGCTAGTTTGCTGTTTTAATTGGAGGAAGAGTGCAGCTGAAGCCCATCGAATGCTTGTGGAAGTTTATGATGACAATGCTCTAACTGACAAATCATGTAGAGAAAGGTTTCGACGTTTTAAGAATGGCGATTTCAGTGTCAAAGACAAGCCTCGCTCAGGACAACGTCAAAAATTCGAAAACAAGGAATTGGAGGCTTTACTCGACCAAGATCCGAGTCAAACGCAACAGTATGTCACGTCCTGGGTGTTTCCATCCAAGACGGCAAGTTAAACTCATTCCCCTGTTTATCAATCAAGGAAGGAAGGGGTAGGATTGAGGATTTCAAAAATAGTTAGAAAAGGTGAAACCAGTGAAGAGATTTGAAATCTGGAAAGATCACATGTTCATTCTTGAACTAATTATTATATACATTGAAATTTCTCTCGGGGTGAGGCCCACTTGAAGTAACTTAAAATCACAATAAAATAAGAGAATATTTTGAATTCTATGTAGTTTAAGCATATACTCTGGTACTCCAGTGTTCCTGAACTCTAACGTCAGTTATTCTGAGTGTTTCCTCTAATTCACGCTGTTAAAACAAACAAATTCGAATTTTATAAACGTGTGACAAGAGAAAAATGTGTTCTTGAGAGGGGGAAATCAAAATTTACTGAAAATTCGAATGGAAAAGAAAACTGATGTGGTAACAATCAGTAAACAAAAATAGAATTGAAGTAACAGGAGGGTTTGAGGGTAGCTAGCCTCTGAATATCACTGTTGAGTGGTCTCAGAGGGACAAACAATTGACTCCTATTGAGGAAGATCAATTGTTTGTGATAGGACCGTATATGGATCCCGAAATTTGGGCTATACTTACGTTGATTTCAGTTGATCAGTTTAGTTTCCAAGGGTTTGCCCAGCGTCGGCAAACTCGGATGATGTTTGATGATGCTTATGCTTCTGAGCGTATGGATATTAGTTGGTTTTGACTCCAATGTCAAAATCTTGAAGATCGGCCGGAGGTTGGCTCAGCGGCGGCAATCCCGGATGATGTTTTGAGGGTGCTTACGCTTCTGAGCGTATGGATATTAGTTGATTTTGACTCCAATGTCAGGATCTTGAAGATGGGCCAAAGGTTGGCTCAGCGTCGGCAATCCCAGATGATATTTCCTCGAGCTATTGAGCTTTGTTTGGAGGTAAGCTGTTAGAGCTTGTTGGCTATTGAGCCGAGAAGTGTGTCTGGATCTGGCTGTGCACCCGCTTTCAAAGGGTTGTCCAGCCAATCAGAATCCGATTTTTATTTTTCTGATAGAAGGGGCTGTTTTCCTTTCTTCTATCGCTTAGGTGTCGATCGTGAATCTTCACGATTGGCGATCGATCGATTCCCCTTCTGTTTCAATTTTAATTCATTGGTCACGGACCTAAGTTCGGGGGTGATGCATGGATCGATAATTAGTCCCATTGGTGTGCCCTTGAGGTGGAAGGGGCTGCTACCCTTGCATACCTAGATTTCTTTATAGGGGGGCAAGGACTTGGTCGAATGATCGATCGTGGGTTGATGTATGGTCGTGGGAGGCTTGGTGTAGTCCTTCCGTGGGGGGTAAGTTCCGTTGATCGAAGGATTTCCCGATCGATGGCTGTTATCACCGTTTCCTCTTCACATATCCATTCTTCCTATTTCGGTAAAGTAATATACAAATTTTCTGCTTCATCTTCCTAGTTCATTCCTTATTTGAAATTGTGTGTTAACAACTGAATTCGTTGTTTGTTGAGTATAATTTTATGAAAAGGGAATTATTTGATTGTTTCTGATTGCATGGTTTGTTCAAATTGATCTGTTGTGACTCGATTATTTCCTTTTGTTTAGGTTTTCTTTGTTTTGTTCAATAATTGTTTGTTTATTAATTGTTCAATGAATTGTAAATATTATTTGTTGTTTCATCATCATAATTTGTTATTGTCCCTACTCAATTTATTCACTAGATTATTTATAAAGGAATAAAATTTATGTATAGATAGATTCATGAAGAGTGGCGCAAAAGTCTGGAAACACCCCCACAACTTTTGAACAGGGCATGATAATTGGATCAAATTTCTTTTGAATTGGGAGAGGGGTCAAGGGCTATCTCAACGGGGGACTTTGAGTTCCCCAGCCCTGTAGGGGACGATGAGAGGGGGAGGGGGGCCAGAATCTCGGATGAGACGGAAGGGCTTGTGATACGTCATGCGATAGGGTTTTCCAATCCAAATCCAGCGGTTTTTCGTTCCTTGGAATCAGGATCATTTCCCGCTGAGTTATCGTAATTTTAATACTCTGATGTGGCGAAGTCTGGAGACACCCCCATAACTTTTGAACGGGGCATGATAATTGGGTCAAATTTTTCTCGAATCGGAGGTTATTTCTATCCCAATCTTGGAATTACCCAAAATCAACGGCGTGGACGTGTCGGAGATCTGATCCCTTGTGTGTGTGTGTATGCGTGAAAGTGTGTGGTTGTGTGTGCGTGCATGTGGGGTGGTTGTGTGTGGGCGTCGGTGTGTGTGAGTATGGGTGTTTGTGTGTGGGTCGCACGGGCCTATACGACCGAATCACTCACCCACCCTCACACACACACAATCCCACACACAACCACACAAACCGACACCCACCTGCACCCACACTCACCTCCTCACACACACACACAAGGAATCAGGTTCCCGCCCCGTCCACGCCGTTGATTATGGGTAATGCGAAGATTGGGATAAGAAAACCTCCGATTAAAAAACAATTGAGCGGCCGGATCTAACAACCAGCCGCGCGTTCGGAAAGACGTGAAAGTATTGTCCAAGCAGTGACGTCACACACCAAAATTAAAAATTGGAATTTCGAAAAACAAGAAATACCAGGTGATAGGTCTTGAAAAATCAACCCAAGTCTCTGTTTGTGATTTTTTTCTGTAATCAGTAGTTCCTTCGTAAAAAAATGAAAACTGAAAATATTTGCGGTCTGAAAATGGATGTTTTTCAACATCAAACTCGCTGTGACTTTCCCATTTTCCAACGTATCAAGATGAATTTGATCAATTTTCATTCGTGAGACCTTCCCGAAGACGATGATGTTGAAAAAACTCGCAAAAAATCATTGAAAATCATCAATTTTTCGATCCAAAGTGATTCTTCGGTCCAATGATCTTTTTCAAGCTTCGTATTAAAAAGTGATGAATAAAGTTTAAGCGAGGAAAAACTTCCAACGACAAAGTTGTTCGTTAGTGCATCAACCAACTTTGTGGGAAATTTCAGATCGATTAAGCTATTAGTTTGAAAGATACAGCGATTCATTCATCAGCGCGTAACCTATATTCTTTATGATTCCTAAATAGTTGCAGGTTAACCGTAAGAGACTGTATGAAACACGAGTCCACTCGATTCCTCAATACAGGTTTATGTTTTTTGTGTCGAATAATTCGAATATCAAGCTATTTTTACATGATGGATTCTTTATTATACACAAATAAACCAGTTGTTCAAAACAATGTTATGAACGAAAGCTTGATATTTGAGACAAATTGTGTGAACAAACAAGTTTCTTCTTCTTTTCGTTGAGGAATAGATTATGTATGAACTATGTTTCCAATACTACGATTATTTATTTATATCATCAATTATAATTATATCCAAAAGATGGAATTTTTTTTTGATAATGAATTGTATCGGTGTCTCAATATTTCAATTTCCTGATGAAGGAACATTGACGGGAATTCTTTTCCCCCCGACGATTTTGAAGTTTTCATTAACATCATTCAACGCAGTAAACAATTCAGAGCTGTATATTCGCCAGTTGATTCCAGAATTTGTGGAACAACTCTTTTTGTTGCGAGATTTCAATTTGTTCACAACGGTTCCTATTGCAGTACGATTTGACGTTTTCAAACTCTTCTGCAACGACTGTCTTGTTGAAACGAGATACATATTCATTCCCCTAAGATTACAAACAGATTTTTATTGTAAGAATTCCCAGGAAAAGAACATCAATGTTTTGAATACATAATTTTCGGATGACAATTATTTGAATATAGTGACATTTCACTGATTCAAATTCAGGGAATATTTTTATCTAATTAGCCAACATTGCAGCTTACACTCATTCGTAAATAAAAGAAAGCCGTGCGTGTACATTTTGTATGGTTCATTCGTTGTTGTATTGTTTTTCGGCTTCTTTTTGTTTACAGATGAGTGTAAGTTGTGACGTTGACTGATTATGCTGAAATATCCTCTGAATTTGATTCAGTGAAATTTCGCTATATTGAAATAATTATTATCTGGAAATTATCTACTCGTTTAACAGCGTACATAAATATCCTCTCGTCTTCATTCCTGGAGGATGTCCGTTGCGGAAAGTTCAATCAATGCAAGAAAACGAACTAGAAATAAGAGTAATTGGAAACAAAATGAGAAAAAAACAGCAAGAAACCAGGTAAGTTATATGAATGTAGAAACAAGATTTCTCAGATGATTGATGGTGTCAAAACATTGATATTCTTTTCCTGGAAATTCTTGCAATGAAAATCCGTTTTTAATCTTAGGGCAATGAGTATGTATCCCGTTCCAACAAGACTGTCGTGGCAAAAGAGTTTGAAAACGTTCAATCTTGCTGCAGGAAGGAATGTTACAAAAAAATTGAAATCTCGCAGCAAAAAGAGTTGTTTCATGTCTTCTGGAAATCAACTGGCGAATATACCGCTCAAAATTGTTTATTGCGTGAAATGATGTTGATGAAAACTCCAAATTCATCGGAAGGAAGAATGAATAAAATTACTTCGTGGGAATATTTTTGTCATCATCAAACAACCCATCTATCAGTGTGTCGGAGCTTTTTATGTTCTCTGCTGAAAATTGATGAATCCAGACTCGCTATAATCCAGAATAAAATGAGAAAATAACGAGTCTCTAGAAGATAACCGAGGTAAAGAAAGCAAGGAGAGTTCGATTCGATTGACTCCTGATGTGAAAAAATTGATTCTAGAACATTGCTCGTCTATACCTCATTCGGAGTCCCATTATAAGCGTGAAGATTCCTTATTGCAGTATTTTGATAATCCTGATTCAACGTTAACTAAATTGTACAGTTTGTTTCTCGAGTATTATACCAGTAAAGCGGGCGATTCGAATGTTCCCTTAAGCGAGTCAACTTGTATCAAATATTTTAATCATAATTTGAATTTCACGTTTTCAAAGCCACGTACTGACGTTTGTAACTTCTGTTTCGAATATAAAAATGATGCAAATGATGGAGATTCAATGGAACACAAAAAACTTGCAGACCAACACAAATTGTTAAAAAAATCTATGCTCGCTGAAAATCAGGTTTTATGTTTGGAATTTGATTTTGGCCAGAATTTGCCTCTCCCAAAAATTCCGGTCTCAGATCAATTCTATCGACGACTCATATGGTTGCACGTTTTCAATGTTAATACTTTCGGAGATCAAAAAAATAGATATATGTATTTTTTTATCGAAGGCAAATACAAAAAAGGAGCAAATACGGTGTGCAATCTCCTCTATGATACAATTTGTCACGAATTGGAAATCTCTTACTACGATAAAATTTATCTATTTCCGGATGGTTGTGGAGGGCAAAATAGAAATTATTCGGTCATGCATTTTTTGTCTTCGTTGTCTGAAAAATTACAGATTGAGATCCAACATTTATTTCCTGTACGTGGACATTCTTATTGTTCATGTGACCGCAATTTTGGGATGTATGGACAAAGAGAGAAAAAACAGAAACCATAGAAACCGATGAAGAATACTATGACATAATTCAAAATGCGAGAAAACCACCATTCAGAATAATAAAAGATTCTGCGTGTACGGTTAAAAATTTTGAAACTTTATTAGATGGAATTGAAAAACCGACAGATTTGCACATCAGAGATGCGGTAAAAATGGTATATTTTCCAAATAAACAAATTGAGTTGTTTTATGATTATAGTGAAAAACCGAGAAGTCACGCTGTGGAATCAAATATTGTTTTTGATGATTTGTTGAATACACCATTAGCTGATTCGGTCGGAATAAGTCAACAAAAATTGAATGATGTCCGAGCGTTAATGAAGTATTTGAGTATGAGTGGGCAAGAATTTTTGATTGGTTTATTCAACAAATCGTCGATAGAAGCTATAAGCAAAACCAGTAAAACCCAAAAATCAGAAACAGATGGTTCGAAAAAGCAACGAAGAAAATGAGAATTCTAATTTTCTTTTAATCATTTCATTCATTGTTTTCATTTTTAATGCTCTTTTTGTGTTCTAAATTATTCTTTCATTCGAAAGCTATATAAGATCCCATATTTTATCCATTAAAAAGTTTATGAATTACCTTGAAATAAAATGGTTGAAAAAATTTCAATACCTGATATTCATTGAATCCTGGAAATGAGTATATGACTTTTTCAAAAGTGTTCACCGTTATTCATTGATGGGACATGTTATCCCCAGTGATACATTGGAAGAATAAGAAATAAATCTTGTATGGATGATGTTTTACTCAATGTTCCTTTATCAGGAAATTGGAGTATTGAGACACCGATACAATTCATTATCAAAAAAAAATTCCATCTTTTGGATATAATTATAATTCATGATATAAATAAATGATCGTAGTATTCGGAACATAGTTCATACATAATTTATTCCTCAAAGAAGAGAAGAAGAAACTTGTTTGTTTACACAATTTGTCTCAAATATCAAGCTTTCGTTCATAACATTGTTTTGAACAACTGGTTTATTTGTTTATAATAAAGAATCCATTATGTAAAAATAGCTTGATATTCGAATTATTCGACACAAAAAACATAAACCTGTATTGAGGAATCGAGTGGACTCGTGTTTCATACAGTATCTTACGGTTAACCTGCAACTATTTAGGAATCATAAAGAATATAGGTTACGCGCTGATGAATAAATGGCTGTATCTTTCGAACTAATAGCTTAATCAATCTGAAATTTTCCACAAAGTTGGTTGATGCACTAACGAACAACTTTGTCGCTGGAAGTTTTCCCTCGCTTGGACTTTATTCATCACTTTTTGATACGAAGCTTGAAAAAGATCATTGGACCGAAAAATCAATTTGGATTGAAAAATTGATGATTTTCAATGATTTTTTGCGAGTTTTTTCAACATCATCGTCTTCGGGAAGGTCTCACGAATAAAAATTGATCAAATTCATCTTGATACGTTGGAAAATGGGAAAGTTACAGCGAGTTTGATGTTGAAAAACATCCATTTTCAGACCGCAAATATTTTCAGTTTTCATTTTTTTACGAAGGAACTACTGATTACAGAAAAAAATCACAAACGGAGACTTGGGTTGATTTTTCAAGACCTATCACCTGGTATTTTTTGTTTTTCGGAATTCCAATTTTTAATTTTGGTGTGTGACGTCACTGCTTGGACAATACTTTCACGTCTTTTCGAGTGCGCGGCTGGTTGTTAGATCCGGCCGTTTAATTGGTTCTTAATCGGAGGTTTTCTTATCCCAATCCTTGCATTACCCAGAACCAACGGCGTGGACGGGGCGGGACCCTGATTCCTTGTGTGTGTGTGTGAGGAGGTGAGTGTGGGTGCAGGTGGGTGTCGGTGTGTGTGGTTGTGTGTGGGATTGTGTGTGTGTGAGGGTGGGTGAGTGGTTCGGTCGCAGGGCCTGTGCGACCCACACACAAACACCCATACTCACACACACCGACGCCCACACACAACCACCCCACATGCACGCAAACACAACCACACACTTTCACGCATACACACACACAAGGGATCAGATCTCCGACACGTCCACGCCGTTGATTTTGGGTAATGCCAAGATTGGGATGAAGATAACCTCCGATTCGAAAAAAATTCGACCCAATTATCATGCCCCGTTCAAAAGTTATGGGGGTGTTCCCAGACTCCGCCACATCAGAGTATTAAAATTACGATAACTCAGCGAAAAATGAACCGATTCCAAGAAACGAAAAACCGCTGGATTTGGATTGGAAAACCCTATCGGATGACGTATCACAGGCCCTTCCGTCTCATCCGAGATTCTAGCCCCCCTTCCCCTCTCATCGTCCCCTACAGGGCTGGGGAACTCAAAGTCCCCCGTTGAGATAGCCCTTGACCTCTTTCCCAATTCAAAAAAAATTTGATTCAATTATCCTGCCCCGTTCAAGAGTTATGGGGGTGTTTCCAGACTTTTGCGCCACCCTGTATATATATTTCCATATGTATATATGTACAAAAATACGTATATTTTTGAAGGGAAGGAAAAGTGAATATAAGCATGCATATATTCACTTGATGCATACATTCACTTGACGCATTCTTTACGCATACGTGTAGGGGTTCGCGTTTCGACGTTTCATAACATGGCGTGACGCTTGGTCGGCCGTTGCCGTGTCATCGTGTGCCAGGCTCCTTTATATGGAGTTTGGCAAACGGTAAAGAGAAAAAGGTTTGGGTAGGTCAAAATTCGCGCACTTAACTGATGGGAAAAATTCACGTGTAGTTATGTATATTACATGTATACGAAAATATACGGGGTATATTACCAGTACATGGCACAAATATCTCAGTAATATCTCCAGAATATTCTGGAGATATTGTGATATTGTCAGAATATTCTGGAGATATTACTGAGACATTTGTGCTATATGGGAAGCTTGCAGAATCATTAGGAGGTACGCAACAAGCAGTTTCCGTACGATTACAATCCATGGGCATGATTCAAAAGCAAAGCAATTGGGTGCCTTATGACTTGAAGCCTACACGGGAAAAAGAAAACAGCAATGGTTATTGTGAATCGCAGTAATTCATTGAAAAATAATGAAAAATCAAATTCACGCCGCTCATCACTGCCTCTCCCAGTAACCGTTAATGTCCAAGCAGCATTGACGAATTCAACTGCCGTATACATCACTGTGATCGCGCCAACCTCTATCATCCAAGCGTGTTTTCATTTGTTTTTCAACTGATTGCTGTTATGGACAGTAACCAGTGCTGTTTTCTTCTTTCCGTGTAGAGACACTGAACGGCGGTTTTCACTTGCGAGCAGCTGATTCAAGGACAACGAAGGAAGGGGTTATTACATCGGGTTGTGGGAGGAGATGAGGAATGGATATTCTACGATAACCCCAAGGAGAGGAAATACTATCCTATGCCCGGTCAATCGTTGCCATCGACTTCAACATCAACACCAAAGAGGAATATTCATGGTTCAAAGATCGGGCTGTGTATCTGGTGGGACCAAAAGGGTGTTATATACTATGAGTTGCTAAAACCTGGTGATTTTATTACGGGTGATCGGTATAGCCTACAATTGATTCGTTTGAGTCGTGCGTTACGAGAAAAACGTCCGGAATACAAAGAAAGACATGACAGAGTTATTCTTTCACACGATAACGCTCGGCCTCATGTCGCAAGAGTAGTGGAAAATTATCCAGAAACGTCGAAGTGGGATATTCTACTACACCCGCCGTACTCGCCGGACATTGCTCCTCCTGATTACTGGTTATTCTGGCAGATGCAGCACGATTTGGCAGGCCACCGGTTCACTTCGTTCGAAGAAATCGAAAATTGGCTCCTAACTTGGATCGCCTCGAAAGACGAGACGTTTTTCCGTAACGGGATTCGAAAATTACCCGGAAGATGGGAAAAATTGATAGCCAGCAATGGACAATACTTTGATTAATTTGATAATTCATGTTCTTCTGAAATGAACGCATCTTTAACTGTGAAAAAAAGGACCGAATTAATTTGTACTCCCAATCATATTGTTTTCATCATGTTGAGAGTATTTTCTAACTCAGCACCACTCGTAGCTAATATAGCTATGTCATCCGCAAATCTCAACATGCTTACATTTTCACCTTGAATCTGTAATTTCAATTGCACTCGCTCCTTTACTTCGTTCATCGCTTCTCCTATATACAAATTGAAAATCAATTGCGATAGTGAGCATCCTTGTCTCACCCCTCTTTTAATTTGTGCTTCTCCTTTTTGACCCTCTATTTCGATTATTGCGGTTTGATTCTTATATAATTCATATATTATTCTCCTATCCTTGAAATTATTTCTTACCCTTTTCAAAATCGTGAACAACTTCTCCCAATCAACATTATCGAATGCTCTTTGTATATCTACAAAACCTATGTACACCAGCTTTTTTAACCCTAGACTTTTCTCTATCACTGTTCTGAGTGCTGATATTGCTTCCCGCGTGCCCTATTTCTCCTAAAACCGAACTGATCTTCCGCTAATCTACTCTCTATTTTATTTTCTATTCTCCTGTATATAATTTCTGTCAGTATTTCCGAGGCATGTGAAGTTACACTATTCGTTCTGTAGTTCTCGCATTTCTCTGCTCCTTGTTTCTCTGGAATGACGACAATCTTATTCTCCTGGAAATCTTTCGGTACTTCTCCTCTTCCGTACATATCTCTGACCAATTCAAACAGTGCGTCACGAGTTCTCTGACTGGAGGCTTTGATAAGGTTCGCACTTATGCCATCTATTCCTGGCGCTTCATCATTCTTCAATTCTTCTAGAGCCCTGTCGAATTCTGATCTCAAAATTGAATCTCCCAATTCTTCTTCGTCGTCATCTTCCTCCCCCTCTGAAAATTGTATATTATCGCTTCCTCCATACAGATGTTCTGAATGATTAATCCACACTGAGAGCAAAAATTTCCGGGAAGAATGAAATATTTAGTTGAATAGTCGCCATGAAATACTTGATTGATTTGAATAAACTTCCATTGACTCGATTAAATATTCATTCAATCAAACAAATATTCAATATTCTATGATATATTTCATTAATTGAAACAGTTATTCGATTGAGTCAATGAAAGTTTATTCAAATCAATTAAGTATTTCATGACGACTATTCAACTAAATGTTCTATTGTTCCCGGAAATTTTTTCTCTCAGTGCATTGTAGTATTTTTTCCTCCGTTTTCATCAATTGTCTCCATGGAGGATTTGCAATCTCACTGCTTCTAGATTTCATTTGTCCAAAAAATCTCTTAACAATCCTATATGCCTCATCTATTCCCCCTCAATGTAATCTAACTCCTATATCCTGACATTTTTCCTTCAACCATTGTTCTTTTGCTTGATTCTCTTATCATTTTATTCCTTGGTGCCTTGTAAGTCTGCTGGTCTTGTTCGCTACTCTTTTTCTTGTATTTCCTCCTTTCATTAATCAAATCGAGAATTTCTTCCGTTATCCATGGTTTTTTAGGTTCTACTTCATCGTTCTTCCAAATTTCATCTGCACATTGTTGTATGTTGTCCTTCATATTTGTCCATCTACTCTCTATTTCCAAGTCTTTCTCTTGTAGATCCTCCAATTTTCCGTCCAATATCACTTTGAATGCCTCCTGTGTTTGTTCTTGTTTGAGGTTCTTCAAATTCCATCTTTTCTGCATTTTCCTTTTCTTCTTCAGAGCTTTGAACTTCAGAGAACGTTTTATTAGCAACATGATGTGTTCACTCTCTATATCCGCGCCTGGATAAGTTTCACAGCTTTTCACTCAGTTTCTAAATCTCTTTTCCACTAATATGTAATCTATTTGGTATCTTGCTGTATCTCTTGGCATTTTCCAAGTATAGATTCTTCTTGAATGATTTTTGAATGATGTGTTGGTGATAACCAGTTTATGGCTTTCACGGAATTCGATTAAACGTTGTCCTCTTTCATTCCTTTTTCCTAACGCAAAATCTCCTATCATGTTGCCCTCTTTCCCTTGCCCTACTACCATATCCCAGTCGCCTATGATCATCAAATTTTCTTCTCCCTTTACATATTCTATCGCTTCTTCTATTTAATCGTACGTTTTTTTCAATATCTTCCTCTGAGTACGCAGATGTGGGCATGTATACATGAACTATAACAGTGTCTACCGGTTTCATTCTAACTCTGACCATCATTGAGCGTTCGATATGTTGCAAATAATTTTCTATCCTATCCCCTACCCTTTTATGCATTTCAGTTCCCACACCTGCTTGACCATTCTTTGATCCTGTATGGATGATTCTATAATCCCCACTCCAGAAATCCCCTTCTTGCGGCCATCTCATTTCCTAATCTCAAATTTTATAGTTTTCCTGTTTGTCTAAGTGATCTAACATTCCACGCTCTGACTCGAAGAATGTTCCCTTTCTTCCCTTTCTTCTGTGGTCTTCTATCTTGTTTGATGAAGCTCTCTCAGGCAGCCTCCACCCGGAGATCCGAACGGAAGGCTATTTTACCTACGGAATATTTTACTCGAGAGAATGCCATCATGTTGTTGTTGTCGTCGCTTTTTTTCAATGAAATAAAATTTCAAAACTCTAGGTCTGGGAAAAGATTTCATTCCCTCAGGAATATTGGTTGGAATATCACATTAGTTACCTTCTATAAATTCGGCCCTCTACATTTTTATATGGAATATTATGTTCAATAAATCACTGTATCGTAACGTATGTCATGTCAAGTTTTTCCTCTTAATTGTTGAAGAACAAAATTTTCTGGTTTGTCAACGTCGATGCTAGGAACATTCAGGTATATTGACGTTCAATGAACATCCCGAACTATTTCCATATATTCTTCCTCTCTTGAAGAGTGACAACCACTCTTGGAACAGATGTTATTTTATTTCTATATACTTGTTGGTGAGAATCAACTACCTCATGCTCCTCAAAATAAATCGTGTAATCCACATCAATCAAGTAACATGGAGAAGTTTACATAAGAATACTCTACTTTGAAGCATGGTTCTATCGTGCACAGCTTTCTCTTACATATAATTGAAAATAGTTGATACTATCAAAAAGTTCCACCACGTCACAGTCCTATACAGCACCGGATGTCCCAGTAATATTGTCAGAATATTACATTTGGGATGTGTATATTCTGAGAAACATCTCAAAAAGATTGTCAGAATATCTGCAGAATGTCTCATGTCATCATCTTTGTAACATTCTGGAGATATTCCTAAATATTGCTGTGATCATTTCAGCAATATATTCTGTACGGAAGAAATGTAACAATCGCGTATATCAAAAAGCTTACGAAATATTACTCCGGGTTGAAAGGATTTCTTCAAAGTTCACTTCTACGAATGTTGAATGAGCTTGGCCAGGAGCACTTTGAGTGGAAGAAAACCTGCTTCGAAGTCGATGATTAGAAACTCCCCCCAGTGGGGATTGAACCCGGGTTCTGTGAGTGGGAGTCAAGGCTTCTATCACATCAGCGAAACTTCGTGATGACGACACCACTCTCAAAGTGCCATCCATTGTCATCATTGTGATGGGAGTTTGAAGAATTCGTTTCCATGAAATATAGACCAATCGATTCAGAATATTCTGTCAGAAAAAATGAGTAGGTCATGGAAGAGAGGTTTTTTTCGACTTCCACTTTGAAATTTTACAAAGTGCTGAATAAGGTCGATGGGAAAACTTCGGAAATTTGTTGCCGTGGGATATAGACTAATCGATTCAGAATCTTATGCAATGAAGAAGGAATAGCACTTGAGAAGGACATTTTTTGAAAAGTGCACCTCCAAAATTTACCAAGTGCTGGAACAAATTGATAAAAAAATTCCAGCAATTTGTCTCGTTAGGATATAGACGAATCGATTCAGAATCTTCTGAAACGAAAAGTGAAATAGGTCGTAGGGGAGGCGTTTTTTTCAATCTTGAATTGTGAATTCAACAAGTCCTGGGTCAGGTGTATGAAAATTCATTTGGCTTCATAAAATAATGCTACTGTCATATTCTCAGAATATTTCATTTGCGATGAATTTAGCGTATCCCCATCGTAGATTTCCAGAACCTCACAAATTTTTATATGTGCAATGTCCCAATTGGGAGATTCTCAGAACATTTCAAACGACATATCCTGAACAGCAACAGAATTTCAAAGTATATACGAAATGAAAACGTTCGTAGAATGTACGAATGAGATACGAAGAACATATAATGAATGTTCATAGAATATTTGAATGGGACTGTTTCAAATATACTCAGAACGTACATAGTACATTCGAAATGTACGATAATCATTCAATTGACGTTCAATTAACGTACCGTCGTATATTCGATTACTTACGTTCGATGAATATGCATAGCACCTATGAAATGGTCTCATTCGAATGTGCATAGAACATATTTCGAATATTCGAAGAACGTTCTGGCATATTCTGGTGCTGCTTGGGATTGTATCTGCGATATTCATAGGATCTTGTATGAATATTCCACACAGAACGTTTTGAGCGAGACATTGTGATATTCTAGAAATATTACTGAGACTTTCGGTGCTGTGTGGGTTGTTTCTATAATCTCACAAAATGAGTGAGATGAATGATATAGACGTACGTCCATTTCATATAATAATCGACTTCTAATCCAAACATACTTTCATGCAGTTTTGCGACGAATGGTGAATTCTAAATTCAGTATATGCACATCTGTTTATTTATGACATGATTATTGAGCATACATGTATACAACAAATTTTACAGTATCAGAATGGCTGATACGATTCATAAACCATTTGATTGGGAAAGATATTTTATCGAACAATATCCAAGTAACTACGGAATATGATAAATTATCATGATTCAATTGAACGTCTTTATAAATTCGATTAAAATAATAAGAGGAAGTGAATAATAAATTCCGTTTCAAGTTTTCAACCAAGAATATGATTCTCTTCCTGAAATATCCACAGAATAAGTGTTATTCGAGATTTCAATATTGCAGATTTAACTCTCTCATATTGTCAAGTTTTCTTCATGACATACAATTGCTTTAAAATGTTGAACAAGGTGAAATCTGAAGAGTAACACGTAAGGAATATATCAATCTCACCTTGACCTCTTAGACCATGTGTTTCCGCGTGGACTACAGAAGGTAGGACTTCTTGATTGCAACTGTTATTTCAAAGAATCGTGAAATCCTCGACAGTCACTTTCTCTTGATCCCTTAGGTTCACTAATAAGGTAATACACAAATAGAGAAGAACCCACTACTTGTACATAATACGTGAGTGCGTCTTGTTTTTATACGAATAATCGCGATGTAACTGAATGAGCTCTACAACACACACGCTACTTCATATGGCAATGGTAACAAGTTCCCCTACCTCATACACTATTTTATCAAATGCTCGATGAGTACCATATAGCTGGTGTGGCATCCAAGAAAAGATCATTGTGTTCCACAGCGATTCTGTGCTACCATATATCGCATGCACTGAACAACTTTTGTGATTCGTTCGAGCTATAATGAGAAAAATAATTTGAATCACATAAAAAAAGGTCACAAAATGTCAAGCGTCATTTTTGTTCCAACTTTAAGACGGTGTGAATCTCGCAATTTTGAGAGACACATATATTCTTATATTGGCTCAATTACGCTTCGAGACTTTACATACATATTGCTATTCAATCTACGTCAGTACGATTGTACCTTGAGTTGACCCTTATTTTGGCGATTTTCGAATTTCTCCGATTCCACTTCGTACAACAGTTCCAATGTCCGTTCAAGAGGAGTTTATAAAAGCTCATTTTGATTGAATTGAGTCGACAAGTGCCGCCTAGTGCTCAAAATTTTGAAAATTTTGTGCATCCTTCAGAATTTCTCACCATAACTCAAAAATGGTGGATCTCAATCAAATTTTTCATGCATAGAAAAAAAGCATTTCTCTGACATTAAACATTGTTAATATCGAAAATATCGGAATGAATATACCTTCAATGGGAATTGATATTTTTTTGGTACGAACAAATGTATTTATTCCTTGAAAAAAAAGAAAAATCTACAAATTTTTGTGAATGAACAAAATATTCCTAAGTAGCACCAGAATATACTATGGACGTTCTTCGAATATTCGGAATATGTTCTATGCACATTCCAATAAGACCGTTTCATAGGTGCTATGCATATTCATCGAACGTATGTAATCGAATATACGACGGTACGTCAATCGAGCGTCGATTGAATGAATATCGTACATTTCGAATGTACTATGTACGTTCTAAGGATATTTAAAACAGTCTCATTCGAATATTCTATGAACGTTCATTATATGTTCTCTGTATCTCATTCGTACAATCTATGAACGTTTCTATTTGGTATATACTTCTGTTGCTGCTTGGGTTCATCACGTTTGAAGAGATATTCATTTCAACTTATTCAAATAACAATGTCTGAGATTCGAAGAAATACTTTCCTTCGGGTAAGTCAATTGAAAAAGCTCGACATCTCCTAGAATCCTCAGCCAGTAGGTCTTCCATTACAACACACGATTGGATATAGGGTGTATCGGAAAGAATTTTGTTTTGAAAATTTGGAATTTCAAGTTGATAAAATGTGCCCACAGCCACACATCCACCAGAAAACGCCTGAGTGAAATTCACAAACTTTTAGGTCCCCCGCACGAATCCTGAAGGTTTGAATTTTCTCGGAAAGAATTTGCTTCGTTTGTGATTTTTTTCGAACACAAAAATCATATGAATTGAGCGGCTGGATCGTAAAACTCGCCGAGCGCTCGAACACGTTTCGGCATCTGATCCAGGAGCCCAATAAAACGAGGAAAAAAAAATTCTTCAGAATAGAAAATAAAAAATATAGCCTGTGAGAACTCATCGGAATACACATTTTTCTAATGGAAAATTTTTTTCCATCACCCACTAGTTTCCGAGATGAAAATTAAAAAGTGAAAATTTCCATTTCTTCAAAATCAATAGAATTCAAATTATATTTTCCGATTACTCAGCAAGAAGTCATTGGAATGGGTTGAAATTTGGTATATAGTCGCAGTAATGATGACCGAATACAATTGGTGAGTTGAAATTTTCCAAAGATTTCATCATCTAATGCATATTCAATAATAAACAAATGTTGTTAAGAACATGCCCTTGCGAGTTTCCATGGAAAAAAGTGTCATTTCAGATCATTTTTTGAAATTTTCAGATCATTCAAGTGAAAATTGTGGAAGATATTCAACAATGTTTACGATGCCGCGAAACACCTATGAACCATCGCGCATATATCATCGTGTTTTGTGGTTGAATAGCATTGCCGTAACGGTAAAAGAGACGTGTCGTTGTAAACAAAGTTCAATATTTCCCTTATTTTTCACTCGAATCATCTGAAAATTTCAGGAAAACTTCTTCGAATATTGAAGAACAACTTTGTCGCTTTGAGTTTTTCCAAATCCAAAATTTCCTCGACACTTTTGCCCGTGGAAACTGGCAAGCGCGTGTTCTCAACAGCATATATTTGTTATTGAATATACTATGGATGATGAAATCTTTTGACAATTTCAACTGACTAGTTGTCTTCGGGGATCATTACTGAAGCCATATGCCAAATTTCAACCCATTCCAATGACTTACCGTCGAGTAATCGCCAAACATAAATTGAATTCTATTGATTTTGAAGAAACAAAAGTTTTCAGATTTTAATTTCCATCTCGGAAACTAGTGATGACAGAAAGAAATTTTCCGCAAGAAAGATGTGTATTGCGATGAGTTCTCATAGGCTATATTTTTTATTTCTTATTCTGAGGAATTTTTTTTTTCTTGATCTATTGGGCACCTGGATCAGATGCTGAGACGTGTTCGAGCGCTCTAACCAATTTTCCAAGTAAAAGTGGATGAAAGATGAATATCCTCATGCAACATTCAGGTCCTCGATATTCGATCTAAGTTTTATGATATATTTTGGATGGGATGCAAACATACAAAACACTATTTGTACGCAAATCAACTCTTTGATCCATCCCATCGGTTCTTTTTGCAATTCTACTGTACTTGCAATTCAACTTTTTGATAGGTCCGCTTTCGAAAATTCAGTATTTTGTACAATCAAACCTCATCCTGTGTGTATGTCAAAGATTCGAATTGTAAATGTTCCGAAACCTCAGTTGAGAAGAATAGCAACGTACAACCTCTTTATTCAACCAAGGTTTCGAAACATTTATAATTCGAATCTTTGACATACACCCCTCATCCTGTTTTTTCAACATGAATGAAATTCTCTCAAATTCCAAGAAATCCTGCAGATCTTTTTTCATCCAAGTTGTATTCGGTCAATGTTTCACCAGGAAGAGTGATGATTCTATAACTCAGAATTTTTTTTTGTGACAAACAAAGAACTGACTCACTTGTCGCTCAATACTTTGCTGCTTACCTGAAAAATATCGTAGTTTAGGCATTACGCCACCAAGGTATAACCCTTCAAGTACACATAGGTGCGAATTCGCATCACCCATTTTCATACTTTCCGTTTTTCGTTGGCAATTCATTCTATTCTTGCGTTTTTTTACTAATCAAATGAGATATTTGTGAATTTTCTTCCATACCACGTTAATTCGCACAGTTTTCCCTTTGAATTGAAAGAAAGAAGGTCAAATTGGTCGAATAAAGACCGAGTTATTATTCGGTGAAGTTTTGTAATGCGAGTTTGCACCTGGGTGTACTCCGAAGGTGTGGAAGGATGTGTGTACTTGAAGGGATGATGATGTTTTGATAAAAAGTTTTGGATATAGAATAATTACTTCTTTGAAAAAAATAGAGTGAATGATGGATGAAGCCTGAATGAAACAAAATCTACAAAATGTCTTGAAAATTGAAAAAAATTTGATTTTTGCTGAACAAAATCATGAAACTTGCATTGAATATGAAAAACCTAAATTTTGCATGAGGATATCTATTTTTCATTTACTTGTGTTCAGTACTTTGTTGGATACATATTTCAATTTGAAAAATCAATTCATATTATTTTTTGCGTTCACAAAAAAATTGTAAAAAGCATCAACTTTTTTGAAGAAAATTTGAAATTTTAGGCTTCGTACAAGAGACCTCACAGTTTTTCCAATCCACTCAGGTTTTTCTATGGATGTATGGTCTTAAAGATCACTTTTTATCGACCTGAGATTTCGAATTTCCAAAAGCAATCGTTTTGGATACACCTTTACAAATATTTCGAGTTGAAAACATCTCTCCCAAAATCATCTCACTTTCAGACATCTTTTAGATATCTCTTGAACGAGATACATCTGAAAGATACCTGAGAGTTTCCTAAAAGATAGTTTTAAGATGATTTTTGAAGACATTTTTTCGACGTCTTTTTTTTTCATTAGGACCCTATTCAATACCTTAATAAAAATGTGACACCATGTTTTTTGCTATAAAATTTGGTATCCGTCCAATTCAAGTGGAGAATCAATCGGATTTTGGTATTTCACCATGAATACACGGTGTATTTGTGAATTGTTTACATCAATTTCCCTCATGAATCACAACTACTAAATTCACACCAATTCCACGCTGTCATGATATCAAGTGCTTATTATTTGACGTAAACTCAGACAGTGGCGTAACTACCTGTGTTCCACGTGTTCCACGGAACACGGGCCCCCAAGCCAGGGGGCCCCCAAGGATTGGGGTGGGAAAAAAAATCTCAACAGAGAGAAATGAGCCGTAAATGACACATCTGCAATCTCTTCGTCATTACACGCTCTTTGTTCATTTAGTGATATCCGCTATCTCTTGGGTGTAATTCAAACTTCGTGGAAATAGTTTTGTGTGATACGATTGGTTGATCGTTACAGAGATTTTTGGCAAAGAGAATCAGATAGAGTGGAGGCGTCCATAACCCGAACAGCACCTTGGATTTCAAATACATATCGGACACATATCAATATTGCATTGACATTTTAATGGATTTTATTTCAGGTTTGATGTATTTCACATGTACATGGAGGAAATGAATTGAGAAATGATCACCCAAAGTTGAGGAAAACAGGGACATACTGGCATTTCGGCGAGGTTCAAAATCCAGTCCACTTCGTTTCACTCGACTGCAGATGAAAATTCATTAACCTGTTTCTCTACAATACTCAACTTATAAAGATGATAAGAATCTTTGAATGAATTTTCATCTGCAGTCGAGTGAACGAAGTCGACTGGATTTCAAACCTAGCCGAAATGCCATTATGTCCCCGTTTTCCTCAACTTTGGGTAATCATTCGTCAAAACATTTTCTCTGTGTAAATCCCGCAATGGTTTTCGAATACATAACCTGGAAGATGTATCTGACATATGCAATGTTATATGTC
Source organism: Gonatopus flavifemur (assembly GCA_018340375.1). NCBI lineage: Eukaryota > Metazoa > Arthropoda > Insecta > Hymenoptera > Dryinidae > Gonatopus > Gonatopus flavifemur. The sequence continues at coordinate 7,295,983 of JAFFJZ010000014.1, forward strand.
GTTGATTCTCGATCATTTACGTAGCAGATACATGTGGAATATCATGGCGTCATTCTTATGAATTATAATATAATTTATGGCATAGTTTTCTTTGATATTAATTGAATATAACTGCGGTCATTTGTGCTCTTGCGATTATGTAGTGAATTCAATTTTTCGTGTCGTGTTTCAGCGCCTCCTCGCACCTCAATCGCTAACTATTTTGAAGGAATACATATGACGAATAAGAGTAGTTTACGACTGAGACTACAGATGACCTACGTAGCCGAATACGCAGCGCTTCCGCTCGATCTGATCCCCTTTGATTTTTAGGGAATTCGATCTAGAGAATATCAAACTTTTTTTGTTGTTTCCCTCATAACATCTGAATTTCATTATTTCATGTGAGTTGTGCTTGACAAGGGTAGCTTCAATTGTTTTGAAGTAAAACCTACACTAGCTTGCAGATGTCAGGGTCGAGATTTCAACGTCGCATTTATCCGTCAGGCGCAGTAGAACGTAAAAAAGCGGCAGAAGTTGAGGAACAGAAGAAGAAGTTACCTAAAATTAATACTTTTTTCACGGTTATAAATAGTCAAGTTGCGGGAGATAAGAGTGAACGTGAGATATTGACACATAAGTTTTTCCATTCTGTAGTTGAAACTATGGTTTGATTTCGTATTTGCTGTTTGCCGTATTCGGTGTAAAATTCGTTTCTTTTTTTCTAATAAATCAACTGCTGAACGTTGAAAGTGTGAATTCTGAAGGAAAACTCGTTCCTATCAGGAATGATCATGTTTCTATTTCCGAAATAGTTGATGGTGAGAATAGTACAACAATTATTGAGAATGAAGTTCCGTCCGAAAAATCAGATGAGTCGGAAGATCCACAAACACTTTTCCTTGATGATCCCGAACCCAACTCAAGAATTATCAGTTTCCAAAATCCAAATGCTGTAGACAACTTTCCCGATGCTAAACCACTTATGGAAAATGACAAGGGTTACTATGGGAATCTCCAATTAACGACAGCAGGAAAACGTTTCCTGGTTGAAGTTAATCCAAACCAACCTAACGGTCCATTTCCACAGGACAGCAACGGTCGGAGTTTTTCAAATTTCCATTACAAAAAAACACTCAAATCTGGTCTCGTAACAGAGCGTTCTTGGTTATGTTATTCGACCATTTTGAATCAATGCTATTGCTTGCCTTGTTGGCTTTTCTCTGAATCAAAAGACTTGTTAGCAACTGGCTTCAAAGTGAAAATTGGGAGAGGTCATGGTAATTTTCAATATGTAAATTGAAGATAGAAAATTATTTTTCATTCATATTGAGTTATTAAATGGTGAAAAATGGATGGTATATGATTAATCAGAATTTTTTTATTGCGAATGATCACATGGAAAATCGAAAAGGAAAGAAGTGAAATCATCAATCATATGAGAATTATTTTCAATTGTGATTAGTGATTCATTCTTCCTTAATGACTCGTTTGATGAGTATCCTACACGGAGGAGAAAGATGTGCTGAAAAGTACCAGACTTTATAGCGTTAGTCTTGTCCAGATCAAATTATTCACGGGGAAATATCTACAAAGCGATTATACTTCTTTAAAAAAGTCCAAGCGAGTATGGTACTCTTAGAGGTATTTTCATATAATCAATTTGATTCAAGAAAGACTGATGCTCGAACACTGTAAGGTTGGTACTTGTTCGCGCGTGTGAGGAAATTTGTAAATTCGATCCCGTGCATCCGTATAGATTTGGAATCGTAGCAGAAGAGAGTCGAACGATATTCGACTACAATCGAGCTCTGCCGTGATCATTCGGGAACGTGCGAAGACCTCGCTCTTCTTCGTGAGTTGGCCGAAGATTAAGCGGGCGTCTAGCGTGGACTAAGATAGACACGCGCCAAGTGCGAAAGTGATACGTTATCACGGAGAGTTTTCGTGTTCACCTGTATGTGATACACTCGCATCGATACAGTGTACGAGTTTCAAGCGAGCATCTGTCTGTGCTCTACGGTCGCCTGTAAATCGCATTTGTATGTGCGTTTCTTCATTAATTATCGTCACGAGTTGAATAGCGCGTGTTTGAGTCACCTGTATGTGAACTTTCATCGTATCAAAGCACGTGTTCAAGTCACCTGTATGTGAACTTCCATTGTATCAAACGGAACCGTTCAAATCATTGTAACGTTCAAAGACCAGATCATATTGAGATGAACATTGTGATCACGGTCGTTTCAAATACAACTTTCGCATTCAAACTGAACAGTTTCCGTGTGGTTCCGCAGTTATTTCAACCCTGGTCCAAACGAAATCCATCGGTTGCACCTTCGGCACCGGCAAATTCAGAGTGGAACTGTTCTCACTAACAGGTAATGGTCCTTTGAGCCGGATTAGGTTTGAAATAACTGCGGAACCACACGGAAACTGTTTAGTTTGAATGCGAAAGTTGTATTCAAAACGACCGTGATCACGATGTTCGAGCCGGATGGCTCGAAGGTGACGGTGAATTTTAAGACAATTCGACAAAAACTAGACTACCAGTGCATAAACGATCGTATATGCGGGTTTACGCGTGTAAAGTGTCTGTGGTCCGTTGGGAAGTGCTGTAGAAAAAAAGTGCATTCATTTGCTCAAGGACTTGTTACCAAGCATAACATCCCGGAAGATTCTCGGTGAAAATTTGAATTGTGTCACCTTCGCATTGGCGGTTGGAAGGTGAATCTGTTCCTCTCCAGTTCGTATACGAAATCTGTATACACGAGCAACGAATTCGTATTCATTTGACGAACGTGGTAGTCTTGGTACCGGTCGTTACGCCACACACATACATCGATACTACAGCCGGCATGTACATGATAGCGACTCTTCTCCTCTTGCGCTCATCGCGACAGGCATCTTTGACAACGGTGGACTTGGTATCTTCTCCTCTGCCGCTCTCCGTTAGCTCCTCTCCTCGACGTCGATCGACGAATGCGTGAAAGCGAGAACCACTACCCATGTTTCGTAGAGGTTGTGAGTACTGGACAATTCGTGTATACGAAAGATTTTCTTTCGAGAATTTGTTGCCGTTTTCTATAACTCATAATTCGACGTCATTTGCGTGGAACGCGGATTGGTTCAATTGAGGTTTAGATGTTAAAATCAAAGAGGAGCATTCATTGACAATTCATGTTTATCGCGAAAAAAGTAGAATCTAACTATTGAAAGTCGTCTGTGACGAATCGGTTAGTGTATGTGAAAGTTTTGAAAACGAAACATTTCACCGTATTGTTCGATCGCTTAGGAGATTACTGACGTTCCGTCGAAGTTATTTGATTTGAATTACACAACGAATGTCTTGCATGTCATCAAGTTATATTGTTCAGTTGTAAGGTTGTCTTGCACCGAAAATAATAATTATTTTCAAGTTTATCGACACCCACGCCAGTCGTCGCGGTGTATGCGACGCACGTTGACAATTCACAGTAAGTCAGTGCGCTTAGATGAACTGTCAATCATCGTAGTAAGGTATTCCTTTGTTCCATGCGTGCACGTTTGGAATCACGCATCGTAGAGTTATGGATACTCTATTAGGAGAACAGGAGATGATCCACGAGTATATCGTGCGTACCGTGGATAATGTGAAGGAATTAGAAGAGGCGAATTTAACTGAAGCAGTTATCGCGAATAGGAGAAGGACCTTAGAGGATTACTGGGAGCGTGTGCAAAGGACACACCAAAAGATTATTGAACTCGCGACTGAAAAACAGCAAGAAGCGTTAGATTATTTTGTACATCCGGAGATTCTAACTTACAAGGATAGCTACCTAGATGCATCTGATTTTCTCGCGTCCTTGTCTCATGGAGAACACGAAACTCTAGCGGATAGGGATCATAGCCACGAGAGTCAAAATGTAAGTTCGATTGCAAGAATGACGGTGCGCTTGCCCAAGATTAGTCTACCGACGTTCAACGGAGACTATGTGAATTGAGCATGTTTTCGTGACATGTATGTGTCGTAATTCATAGTAATGACTCGTTACGCGAAATTGAAAAGTTCCACTATCTGAAAACGAGTCTCACCGGAGAAACCGCGCTAATTATCAAGTCGATGCAACCGACTGCAGCTAATTACGATCGAGCCTGGGGTCGCGTGAAAGACCGCTATGATAACCCGCGACTTATTACGACGGCTGTTATACGTCGACTCTTAACGTTAGAACGAGCTAGAAAAGACGATGTCAGAGAATTAAAGAAATTACGCGATGGAATCAACGAAAATCTCGACGCTCTTGCGAGTCATGGTTTCTCACTCGCAGAGTTGGGCAAGTTTCTTGTTGTGATGTTGAGCATGAAGCTGGATTCAGAAACTCTCAAAGATTGGGATTTGTTCTTGGGAAATGAGCGTGAATCACCTACGTATGAAAAATTCGATGAGTTTCTGGTGGGTCGAATCACTGGCTTAGAATCGTTCGCATCTGCAAGAGCACAATCCAAACCGCTTAGTAGGGAGAATAGCCGGCCGCACTCTAAGCCGACGATCGGACGAGCTTATGTTACTACCGCGTCCGGATGTTCTTTATGTAAGTCGAATCATGCGTTAGAACGTTGTAACGCGTTTCTTGAGAAAACTTCAGCAGCTCGGCGTGATTTTGCTCGAGAGAAGAAATTATGCTTCAACTGCCTTAAAGGTGGACATTTTCCGCGGAGATGTGATGTACGTGAAGTGTGTTCGAATTGTCATCAGAAGCATCATGAATTGCTGCACGTGGCTTTTAACAATCCGGTCAGCAAGGAAGGATCACGCGCTTCGACTTCCGGGGTTTTCAGCGCGCCAGGTGCCCCGACTGTACGAGAGTCGGCGGCTACGGGTAGTGTACACTATGCTGGCGACCTTGGTGCAGCACCAAAGGCCATACTCTTGGCAACGGCATCGGTCAAAGTATCAGGACCGAACGGACATGGCATGATAGTCCGCGCTCTCGTCGATGCGTGTTCGCAATCGACTTTTGTATCTGAAGCCGTTGCCCAAAGTCTGTGCCTACCTCGGTTTAAGGGGTAATATCACCTTGTAACCAGACAAACTGAGCTTCATTTCAAAGGCCTACTGTGGAGTCAAAAAAATTTTTTTTGATATGCGGTTTCGTCCTAATGAAAGTACTAGTCTTCAGATATGAGAAACATATTTTATTTGATTTTTTGAATAAAAAATAGAGGCTTGAAGGAGACTGAAAAAAAGCCATTTCTTTTCATACACCTGCTCGGCCGTACCGCTACAGGTCACAGTTTTTGATCTAGAACAAAAAACCAAAGATTTTCTCAAAATATATGGTGGAATCTATGGAACATCGTAGGATTTTTTCGAAAAATGAATTTTAAAAAAATGGCATCGTTTTGAAGTTGAAGAACCTGTTTTCTCTGAAAAAATCGATCGAAAACCGGCTATAAAATCGGTTTAACACCAAATATTGAAAAAATCCTACGACGTTGTATGGATAATCATGTTTCTAAGATATAGTGAAAATTTCAGAGCAATCGGTTGAAAATTGGCAGAGTTATCGGTACGGCCAACTCCAGAGATATGGTTTTGAGATAAACGCGTTCAAAGTTTCAAGTAGTATGTTACTTTTGACCTTTGTAACGTATTTTGTTCAAACAAATGCTCTTTCAGTCCCTACATAAGATCAGTAGAGACGTCCATCACTCAAAATTGAAGGTTTGGAAGTAGAAGTTATCGGTAAATTCCATACAAACGAAATTTCAAAACTCTCACTGAAAAACCCCAGCGCTCTCTAACTATCGCTTATTTCGCTCCTCGACTATGCGCAAAAAATCGTTATTTTTATAAACCTCAAATATTTTCTCCCCTATAATCGACATTTCCTATCATTCTTAGATAGTTTAGGAAGTGTTTGAGCCAATACAAAAAAAGTGAAGAAAAAAAGTCAGAAGGTGATATTACCCCTTAACACCAACATCACCTTCGCAGGCATTGACAATCTCCGATCCAATAGGATTGAGTTTCGAACGACTATGTATGTCGGCGCAAGGATCGGCAATGGACCGAATGTGTCGGTTGGCGCATTCATCGTGAATAACGTGAGTAGTTATACCCCGCCTCAAATTATTCAAGATGAATTTTTGAAATTTTTTTAAAGTGAGTTCGTGGCCGATCCGACGCCTCCCGGCTGTGAGCCGATTCATGTGTTGTTAGGGGCCGATGTATACGCGTCAGTCCTACTGGAGGGTGTTCGGCGGGATACAAATACTAGGCTCATCGCTCAAAACAGCGTGTTGGGATGGATGCTTCTTGGGTCCACCGTTGCTGATCATGAGGTTGATTCCGGGCCATCGTTGTCGGTGCATCATACCATGCCCATGGAAGATTTGAAGGAATTCATTAAGAGATTCTGGGAAATCGAGGAGCTCCCTTCAAAACCGTTGCTAACGGCCGAAGAAGAACGTTGTGAGGAGTTCTTTCAGGCTTCGTATTCACACTGTTCTGACGGCAGGTTCCAGGTTCGGTTGCCTTCCAAAAGTCCGCTGCCCATTCCCATAGGAGAAACGTCGGCTATTGCGGTGTTCATATTCCGCAGGTTGGAGCAGCGATTACAGTTGGATCCTGAACTGAAGTCGGCGTACCATGCTTTCATGCAGCAATATCTGGATTTAGGGCACATGGCACTCGCCGACGATGAGGTGGCGCCAGGATTGCAGCGGGTGATTCTGCCGCACCATCCTGTGATTCGATTGCACAGTAGTACGACGAAGCTCCGAGTGGTTCTCAACGCCACATGTGAGTCCAGCAATAGGACGTCGTTGAACGATCATTTGTCTACTGGGCCTAGGTTACAGGCTGACATTATTCATGTCCTCAATTTGTGGCGCCGAGATCAGTTTGTTTTGGTGGCCAACATCGAGAAGATGTATCGGCAGGTCCGAGTCAACGCTGCGGATGCAGAGTATCAGTGTGTCCTGTGGCGTTTTTCCGCCGAAGAGCCGGTACGTGTGTACAAATTGCTGACCGTGACGTATGGCACTTCATGTGCTCCTTATCTAGCATTGCGTGTCATAAAGCAGGCAGCCACACAGGACCAGGCTCGATTTCCTCTCGGAGCAGAAATATTGGGAAAAAGGACGTACGTGGATGATGTCCTTTTTGGCGCGGATTACGTTGAAGAGGCGTTTCAGCGGCGAGAAGGAGTCCGATCATGTTGGCAGATTCTGGGTTCCATTTGCGAAAATGGCTGGCGAATTCCTCGCGTTTACTTGCAGGGATCCCAGAGAACGATCGCGAGAAGTTGAGCGCCGTTGTGTTGCAGGAAGAAGAGCAGGCTAAGGTGTTGGGTTTGGTCTGGGACCCCCAGTCCGATTCCTCAATGAGTCGCGTGGCTGAGGCACCTCGGATTGAGTTCACTGAACGGGCGATGTTGTCCGTGATCGCGCGGCATTTTGATCCTTTGGGATGATATTCGCCTGTCATTATTCGGGCCAAATTAATTGTCCAAGATTTGTGGTTGGCTCAGGTAGGCTGTGACGACAAGATTCCTGAACCTATGCGGATTCTATGGAGCCAGCATTGTCAAGAGTTGCCTGGCCTCGATGAAATTCGAATTCCCAGGTGGTTGGGAGAGTCAGGCGGCGTTGAGCGTGTTGAAGTGCATGGGTTCGCTGACTCTTCGTCGGGTGCATACGTCACTCGCGTGTACGTAGTCATAGTGAATAGGTATGGAAGGTCTAGGAGTTCATCGGCATTGGCGAAATCCGAAGTGGCGCCAGTTAGAACCATAAGCATTCCAAGGTTGGAGCTCTGCGCTGCCGTTCTTTTGGTTAGGTGTATTGGAACAGTGATTCCTAGTTCAGGTGAAAGGCGAATTTCGACCTCCTGTTGGAGTGATTCTGCGGTGGTGCTGAACTGGCTAAATAAGCATGCGTCAACGTGGGAGGTTTTCGTGGCCGATAGGGTGGCAGAAATCCAATCCGCGCTCCCTGACGCCGAATGGGGTCATGTAGTCAGTGCCGAAAATCCGGCCGACTGGGCCACCCGAGGGTTATCTCCAGTTGAATTGCGCGATCATGACCTTTGGTGGTCCGGTCCACCATGGATACTGGAGCCGTCAGACAGCCGGCCAAATCGGGAAATTGAATTCTCGTGTGCCGCTAATTTGGAAGCGAAGAGTTCCGATGTTGTGACGGCCGGCACTTGTGAGGATGACGAATGGGAAGTGATGGATAGAGTTGGCCGATGGTCCAGGTTGATTCGTGTGGTAGCGTATTGTCTGCGCATGGTGCCTAGAGTGCGGCGGCCGTCTCAGCCGCTTCATAGTCAGATCTCTGAGGCCGAGTTCCAGAAGGCCGAAGCAGTTTTAATTAAGGCCGTTCAGCGACGGTTATTCCCCGACGGAGTTGAGTTGATGGTACGCGGTGGAGAAGTAAGAAAAAACAGTCGGATTCGTCGTCCTGCTCCCTTCGTCGATGGTAATGGGTTACTCCGGATCGGAGGTCGGTTGCAGAACGCCACACTCCCTCATGGCGGGCGGCATCCGGTGATTTTAGCTGATCATCCGGTGACGCGGGAGACTGTGAACCATGTGCATGGGATCACGCTTCATGGGGGAGCTTATCTCATGTTGAGTACAATCCGGCAGCAGTATGGGATGCTTGGGGCTCGGAATTTGGTCCGATCGGTTGTACGAACTTGCGTGGTATGTGCGCGAACTCGTTCCAAGCTGGGTGTTCGGATGATGGAATCGTTGTCTGGGCCACGAGTAACTCCATCGAAGCGCTTTGCGCATACTGGCGTCGATTATGGTGCGCGCCACTAAAGGGCTAGGGCATGCTGCCCACAAAGCTTATGTCGCACTGTTCGTGTGTTTTTCTACCTGTGCCATTCACCTCGAACTGCTTAGTGATCATTCTGCCGCTACGTTCCTAGCGGAATCACAAAGATTCGTTTCGCGCCGGGGATTTCCGAGCGCTATGTATAGTGACGATGGAACCACCTTTGTTGGCGCGAATCGTGATTTGCGGGAGACGATCGAAAATAGCCTGAAGGATCCAGATATGCTCTCATTCTCGGCATCACGTGGTATTTGCTGGCACTTCTCTCCACCGCATGCGCCTCACTTCGAAGGGCTGTGGGAAGCCGGGGTGAAATGCGTCAAGCATCATTTGCGCCGCGTCATCGGTGAAGCAACTCTCACCTTTGAAGCGCTGTATACTCTATCAGTTAGTATCGAAGCATGCCTTAATTCCAGGCCGATGGTGCCACTCCACGACGATGCCACGAGTTTGGCGGTATTAACACCCGGGCACTTTCTGGTAGGGGAGCCGTTAAATGCCATTCCGGAAGCTTCGATTCTCGATCTGAAGGAGAACAGGTTGAGTCGTTGGCAGTTGGTGCAGCAGAAGGTGCAGCGATTTTGGCTAATTTGGTCCCAGGACTATCTCCACACGTTGCAGCGAAGGTCAAAGTGGGCCGATAGCACTCCTAATTTGCAGGAACACGATATTGTCCTCATTAAGACGCCGAACGCTCCTCCCTGTCAATGGTCGTTGGGTCGCGTGATCGGTTGTAATCCGGGGGCAGATGGCCGCGTACGGGTGGTGAAGTTGAAGACAAGCACTGCTACGTGTACTCGTCCCATCACCGAGTTATGCCTGTTACTCATTCGTTCCAATGCTGATCCTTAATTTGGCTGAAAGCCATAAAATATTGTTAAGTCGCGGTCACGGCGGGTGGTGTAACCTGAAGGCCGTGAGCTCACTTGTAAAGATTTAGCATAAGATAGTTTTGAGCGAAGTCGGAAATTGTCATTCCTGTTGCTCAAGCGCGGAACTGATTATATAGTTCCCTGAACGAGGTGAGCGGGATGTTCGCGCAGGTGAGAAAATTTGTCAATTCGATCTTGTGCATCTATATAGATTTGAAATCGTAGCAGAAGAGAGTCGAACGATATTCGACTACAATCGAGCTCTGCCGTGATCATTCGGGCACGTGTGGAGACCTCGCTCTTCTTCGTGAGTTGGCCGAAGTTTAAGCGGGCGTCTAGCGTGGACTAAGATAGACACGCGCCAAGTGCGAAACTGATACGTTATCACGGAGAGTTTTCGTGTTCACCTGTATGTGATACACTCGCATCGATACGGTGTACGAGTTTCAAGCGAGCGTCTGTCTGTGCTCTACGGTCACCTGTAAATCGCATTTGTATGTGCGTTCCTTTATTGATTATCGTCACGAGTTAAATAGCGCGTGTTTAAGTCCGCTGTATGTGAACTTTCATTGTATCAAAAGCGCGTGTTCAAGTCACCTGTATGTGAACTTTCATTGTATCAAAGCGCGTGTTTAAGTCACTTGTATGTGAACTTCCATTGTATCAAACGAAACCGTTCAAATCATTGTAACGTCCAAAGACCAGCTTATATTGGGATGAACATTGTGATCACGGTCGTTTTAAATACAACTTTCGCATTCAAACTGAACAGTTTCCGTGTGGTTCCGCAGTTATTTCAAACCTAGTCCAAACGAAATCCATCGGTTGCACCTTCGGCACCGGCAAAGTCAGAGTGGAACTGTTCTCACTAACAGTACTTCTGAGCGAATCGTTTCCTCCGTGTATTTTGAAGATAATGAATACATGATTCCGTATAACAAAATAATTTTTGTTCATTATTGTACTCATATTGTACTCAATAAGATATGAGCGAGTTGAAAAAGACTTAATCATCCATCAACTGATCTGTATCTTCATTGAATGAGTACCTTCTCCAGTATTACAAAAATAACCTCAAAATCCACATTTGGGTAACTCGGGAACTTACAGTATCATGATTGTTATGATGTCTTGTAATGATTTGGTACATTTTGTACGTAATATCAACATCACTTACAAAAACTAGCACAATTGTGACCTCACCCGTGATATTTTGAATGGAAAATTTGAATCGTGTTAGTTTTCGTAGAATGCGTCGAAATATAAGAAATTTTTGCCGTCTCCATTAGTTGTAATACAATACCATTGTAAAATTTATACATGATAATGCATGAAACCAAAGTGTGGAAGCATTGTGCCAATGTTTTAGCACCTGGTGAAGAAAGCAGAAATAATGAACATGTATATCAATGTTTTATTCAATCCTTTGAATTCATATTCATTTTTTAGCATAATTGGATGAAACGTAAGTAACATGTGCATGTGTATTGTCCCCATTCTCATAGATTGAAAATTCATGATGAGGAGTAAGAACAGCTAAGAGATTGACCACGAATGATGATATGAAAAACAAGACGTATCATATCATTTTACCATATCGTAACTTGTGGTATGCCTTCCGAATTCTCTTCTTTAAGTATGATATGGCAGATTGTTATTTTTATAATACTGTTGACTCACATAATTGATGAGCAAAACGTGACATACTGATTGAATCCATCAATGAGTTTTTTGATACAAATCTAAATACACATTGTGCTAATAGTAAAATCATTACCGTCCCCAACGCGTGGGAGTGTGTGAGATATGATCGTTCTCTGATGAAAAAAAAAATTGTTGTTGCATATATGGCAATGTACTTACTTTTCAGATGGAAATTCTATTCGGAAAATATAGTTTTTGACTTACAACATGTAGGGAGTGCGGTTGTTAAGGAGGATATTCTTATGCTTTTGTTGTGGTTTTCATAACTTATTTTTTTACTTTGTTTCATCGAGAAATATTCACTGCAACCAAAGATATTGCTGTACAATTGTTTTTGAGGGTAGTTTCCACCATATGAATGGTTTCTCCTGCAGAATGACAGAGCAGGTGTATCATTTTCCAGCTTGAGTCATGGGGATGTGAAGATTAGCTTATTCCATGATCGAGGGTCATCTTTATTGTTTCTATAGGATATAGGGGTGGTTTATCCCTGGAATGGAAGATGATGCAAAAACACCAGACAATGTGAACTTTCCCTATCATCCTCTATCAGAAAAATATGTTTCAAAATTTTAATAACTACTTTCTGAATTTTCATATGAGCAATGAACTTGGGAAATATAGTTTGAACCCTATGCATTTCAAGGGTTGCAGCCCTTAGGGATGAAACCTACACAATTGCGTTGCTTTCCTAGTACAGAATTTTTTCCATTCTGTTTCATCGAGGAACATTGATTACAACCAAAGATATTGCGGTGGAACTGTTTTGGAGGGTGTGTTTTGTGGGTGGTTCTCATCCTCTGCATAGTTTCTTTTGCAGAATGACCAAATCCGTGTTTCATTTCCCGGGATGAGTTCTGGAACATGTGAAGATCAGCTCATTCTGTGATCGAGGGTTTTCTCCACTGTTATGATGGAATTTAGGGGTGGTTTACCCCTGGAATCACAAGTTATGCAAAAACACCAACATATATCACATTTGATTCGACATGCTCTACCAGAAAAACATTCTCTAATATTCTTATGACCATTTTCTGAATTTTTGGATGGAAAATACGCTTGAAAAATACAGCTTTGAGCCTATAAATTTCAAGGGTAGCAACCCCCATAAACGGAACCTATGCGATTTTGTTGCTTTTTCAGTAAAAAGGTGTTTCCATTTTGTTTCATTGAACAATACGCATTACAACTCAAGATATTGCTGATGAACTGTTTTTGAGGGTGATTTTTGAGGGTCGTTTTCACTCCCTGAATCCATTTATCAGCCGATACAAAAAAATACGTATCGCTTATTTCTCGATGAACTACAACATATCCAAATTGTAGCAAAATCGGAGGCGGACGGTTGGGGATGTTCCCTTGTACACGGGAAAAATAAACTGTTGATAGTACCGGAATTCGCGTAGCTGTCACCGGACTCGTCGATGACTATATGGACAGCAAGGCAGTCAGGTCATATTTACAGAATAATTGTGGTAAATAATTCACCATCCATCACTGTATATTTGAGGGAACTCAACGCATGTATTAACCGTCTTGGGTGATCACGTTTACAAGAAAATGTTGTATTATCAACCCAATTTTCATAATCCTGATCACAAGGTACTGCAGTCGTAGTGACAATTCATTCCAATGGATTTCACAATATGACAAAATCGAGGGTAGATGTGGGAATGGATGGCAATTCTGTTCGTGAGCCGATCGACAACGTCTTCATCACTTTTCGAGGTGATTTAATGCCCAGGAGAGTTGCTTCCCCCAAATTTGCGATCTTTGATGTGGAACCACATGTTCCTAGAGTAAAAATCTGCTCCAATCTTCCTGGCTTTGGTCACACTAAGAGTACGTGCAAGCTTGAAGGCAGATGTATGAATTGCAGTGGATATTTACTTATCAATCCATCGTCCGAAGAGGGCGAACCCCCGATTCTGGTCAAATGCACCAATAAGACTAAGTGTATCAACTGTAAAGAGGAAGGGCACGTTCCAATCTTTCCTAAATGTGAAGCTTTTAAGGAGAATATTGATCTTATGAGGTGTAGCCAGCTATGGAATGTTTCCCCATATGAAGCACGCAACGGATTAAGAAAACGACCTGACCCATATGATATGAATATAAGATACGACCAAAGTTTTCCAAAGACTATAGTTTCTAATGAAAGTATTTCTTACACTGTTTCTCCGGGTCAAAATTTGGTTATCCAACCGCGATTCAACAGTTCGTTCCAGAAACCTCAAGTTCTTGATAATTTAAGACCTATTAAACGTTTAAGATCTTTGGCGAACGAGAGGTCACCAAGTTCTTTTAGTATCGATAGATCGACATCAAATATATCTACACTCAGTCAAGCTGCTTCAAATAATCTGCTGCAAATTGTTAGTGATCAAAGTGATGGTTTAGTGCGAAAAGCTAACAAAATATGCCATGACAATATAATTAAGAAGTTGGTTGACCTGGTGAATAAAGAAATGAATACTTCTTTGATTCTGAGTAATGAGGAGAGTGGTGCTCTATATGCCAAGATTATGGAAAACGTTATAAGCTTGGCTGCTTTTCGATAGTTCATGTAGTTGATTGATGAGTCTACGTGTTTCTAAGTGTTTTTATTATGTCTTACAAAGTAAATGTAATGGTCTGGAATGCCAGATCTTTAAAAAACGAAGCTGATATTTTAAAAAACTACATTCATCAATACGACATTGTTGCAATAACAGAGGCTTGGTTGGGTGTTAACGGACCAAGACACATACATGGTTTCAAAGTCTGCTTCAAGAGGAGAGTTTCCAATTCAACGGAAGATATCGGTGGCACAAAAGGAGGAGATCTGGTGGTGTACATTCGTAATCACCTGTCCGCCGTAGTGGACATTACCTTTAATATACCAAATATTCCTATCAATTTTGAATATTTGAAATTTAATATTAATAATGTAATTCCTTCTGTTACCTTTCTTTTGGTTTATAGATCTCCAACTCATGGTTCTAATGATCATAACGAGTGGAGGAGCATTTTCGATTCCCTTGATTGGAGTACAAATTGTATTATGATGGGTGACTTGGATGCCCATCATATCTTGTGGAACTGTCATAAAACGGATAATTGTGGTGAACATCTTATGGAGGCTATCATTGATAGCAACTTAAAGGTTGGTAATGATGATACCTTGACCCATGTAGACAAGTATAACTGTAAGTTTTCAAATTTGGTCTTGAGTATTACTAATAGTATTACTCCTGATCTGATTAGTTACTATGTTCATGGTTACCCCATGGGCTCGGATCATTTTCCCTTATGTTTGGAGTGTAAATTATCTAGCTCTAATTTCACTTACAGTCATGGTAATCACAAACGACTTCACAATTATAACACTGATTGGAAGTCAGTTCTTTACAATTATTACAGTAATGTTGATTGTTTGTCAAGTGAAGGGTTAAACTTTAATAATGTCTTTCATGAGTATGAATTATTTATTAGTTCGATAAGAAAAACTCTTTTAGATGGGGATCCCAAACTTAAACACAGACTTAGTTTGAACTTCAAACATAAATCTGATAAAAGAAAAATTGCAGCCCCTTGCCGGGATTCTGATTGTGATAATATGAAAACTCATATAATAACTCAATTATTTGAGGCCTATGATAATTCCGCAAATAAAACCATGGGCGAGTGGAGAAGACTAAAGCAAGAGCTAAAAGATTCTATAAGGACGAGAGAGTTAAGTGCTTTGGCAAATTTTGTGAATCGTTGAATAGATTCAGCAATCCGCCTATTATCTATAATAAAATCAAGCGTTTTAGAAATTGTATTAATAGCTGCAATATGCCTGATAAGTTTGATCATCTTGACTTGTCTTATTATAGAAACCTGGAAGATGGGATCATTGCAAATTTAGCAGGAGATGTGGAAGATAATGAGCACCTACTTGTTTTAAATTGTGTTAATTCAGATTCACTTCATAATGCCTCTTTTCACAAGGAGGAACTGATGGATGCTCTTAGGAGCTTGAAGAAAAAGAACTGCGGCTGGCAGTGATATGATTGACAATACGGTTTTTTTGAGCCTTCCCAAAGTTGACTTAGATGTTCTCCTTGGCATTTTCAACGAGTTCTTCTTATCAGGTTGTATTCCTGTAGAATGGAAAACTTATATTTCCTTTTTTACTGACAAACCGGGTCATAGGGGTATCAGACCCATAGCTATCTCGTCCGCGATAGGTAAGGTATTTAAGAAAATTGTTATTAAAAGGTTGATCTTTCGGTTGGAGGGAAATAGATAGCCTAGCCATTTTGAGATCCTATACTGATATGGGAATGTTTCAGCGTAGAAACTGTTTAGTTTTGTTTATCGATATCAAATCGGCTGTTGACAATGTCATATCTTCGAAGCTTATAAACTTTCTTATCAGAAAGGGTTATCCTTCTAATATTTCCAGTTATCTACATCTCTGGTTGACTGATAGAAAGTGTATTGTTAAACAGAGGGATGGCTCTGAAACTGTCCATTTCCTGAATAAGGCTGTCCTGCAAGGTGGGGTGTTGAGTCCCACCTTGTTTAATTTATACATAAGTCAAATTTGCTCAGACTTTGGAAGTAGCGTAACTTTGTTGCAATTTGCGGATGATACTACAATACACCGAAAGACCGGGTCTATCGATATTTAGGAAGAATTGATCAATGTTTAGGAAAATGACTGTCAATTTAGGGAAAAACTGGATCGCTGAAAAATATTCGTAGTGAGTCTACCAAAAATTCGTAGTCAAAATATTACGAGTTGATAGTTCCATTGATATTTTCCACAGTGAAACTATCAATTGTTGATACATCGACTACGAATTTTTGATAGACTTACTACGGATATTCTTCAGCGATCCTCGTTTTCCCTCAATCGACAGTCATTTTTCTGAATATAAATAGACCCGGTCTTTCCGTGTAGTGATTAAGGGAGAGTGTAGCTTAAGGGAAAAGAAGATTATTTTGATAAAAGTTTTTCACAAAATTTACTCCGAATTGATCTTGGCAATCTGGGTTTGGAACTAGCCATGGAGAAGACTGTTCATATGAATTTTCATAAGGAAGTCAGTGGACGTAATTGTTTGGGATGTGGAGATATGATTTCCTTGCGTGTTAAGGATTTTGTTGCATCTCCCAATCGAAAATTTCTGAGAGTAATATTTGATTGCCACCTTGATTTTCCTACTCATATAACGTCTCTGCAAAATAAATGCTCGTCTTCATTGAATTGCATCAAGATGTTGTGTAATACGTGGTGGAGAGGTGACCTGATAGTTCTCCTCGATTTTTATAAAAGCTACACTCGCAGTATCATGGATTATCTGTATATGGGCTGTTTTGTATCGCAAGCGCATTTTCTTCCTCGCAATTCTCTGGATCGCAAAAACTTCAAAACAGAGCATTGAGAATTGCATTCGGCTATAGAAATTCGACTCCTCCATGCGTGATGCACGCTGAAACAAATATTCTTGAAGTCTGTTTTAGATTAAAGCTTTTTGGTACTAAACATATTCTGAAGTGTGCTAGTGTTATGAATCATCCTGTTTCTGAAGTAATCCATGAGTATAAGAGGATCTATGAGAGATTTAACTTTAGGACCCCTAATTGTAGGCATTCATATCTCTCACATTCATATATAAGCAATAATAATAATATTCAGATTATACTTAGGAGTGATACTCAAACTAGTCTCATGATACATCATTTTGATAATTTCTGTGATTCGAATATTGGTATAGAGTCAGGTTTTAATATCTTTAATAAGTATGACTCTTCTTCGTTCATTGAAAAATACACCAAAGATAACAGGATTGATAGAGAAATCTCAGCTATATATACGGATGGTTCGTTAATCA
Organism: Gonatopus flavifemur; assembly: GCA_018340375.1. Taxonomy (NCBI): domain Eukaryota; kingdom Metazoa; phylum Arthropoda; class Insecta; order Hymenoptera; family Dryinidae; genus Gonatopus; species Gonatopus flavifemur. Next base: position 7,313,234 of record JAFFJZ010000014.1, read on the forward strand.
AGAATAATATTTCGACTGGAGCGGCTGTGATAGCTAACGGATGGTTCGTTAATTGAGAATAATATTTCGACTGGAGCGGCTGTGATAGCTAACGATTTGAAGATAGCTAAATCTATTCACCCTTATTGTAGTATTCATTCTGCGGAAAATTCTGCCCTATCAGTTGCAATTCATGTTTGTTTAGAAAGGGATGATTACAGGGAGTTTCTTATTTTCTCCGATTCGAGATCATCATCAGCAGCTTAGGAGATGGGTTTTTTTATCAAAAGGCCAACCTCTTGAATGTTTTAGTTAAAAAGAAACTCATTCAGTTAAATAACATAATCGAACGAAATGGTGGTTCGTTGGCTCTAGTTTGGATTCCTTCTCATATCGGGATAGAGGGAGATAAAGAGGTGGATTTGTGGGCTAAAGAAGCTAATAAGATGAACTTTGACCCCACTGTTAGAATTCCCTATTCTGATCTAGTAAAAAACAAAATCAAAGTCATCAAGTGTGAACAATCCTTAGCTCTCAGAAATGGGTTTCACTTTGACAAAGGAAATTACTTTTCCAAATATTTTCATAAAGAGAATAGTAAAATCTGGTTCAGGGAACTTAAAAGACCTAGACAGTTTGTTGTAATGTTCAATCGCGTTAAGGCCAACCATTTCGATCTGAGAGAGTCCTCAGCTAGGAAAGGATATATTGATAATTCTAACTGTGATTGTAACATGGACATAGATGAATCCTTAAATCATGTACTTTTTGATTGTAAGGTTTATGAGAATCAAAGAAGTTTGTTATTGACTAATTTGTTAAGGATTGGACATTCTCCTCCGTTTTGTGTGGAAAGCTTGTTACGTCAAATGGACTTGAAAGTATTAGACATTTTATTTGATTTCTTCATTCAATGTGAATTCAAATTTGAATTTTTTTTTTCTGTTTTCCTTTTTTGTAATTAGCTATGTATTAATGTTTATGGGATACATTCTGTGATTTTGATATGTATGTTCACTCAGTGGTACTGGACTGTTTCTAATATCCTTCATATTTGAATGTGAATAGTTCTTTTTGTATTTGCCGCCTTTGGCGGCCGTTTTGTACTGCGTTAACTATATGATGTAATAGCTTACCTAACCTTGGTGCCTTACTCTGGTGAAAATAAAGCGTGCATTTGGAGCGTCGCATAGGAGTGTTATTACCGTCACATGAGAGTGTATTAAGAGTCAATTGGTGCAGTTGAGCGTGGATCGAGCGTGAAGAAAAGCGTCCATGCACGCTGTACTCACGCTTATATTGAAGTAAGCGTGCATTAAACGTATATTGGCCAGAATCACGTTATTGGTACGCTGTTTGAACTTTATGTGCACGCCGTTTTTTCGCCAGGGTAGCCGTATTGGCCAAACTATTATTGGTAAACAATATTTAGGCTGCAAGTTTATATCTTAGCAATTCCACTGCCTGTATTTGTTACGGTTCATGTATTGCAAATTTCTGCAATAAATTCAATCACTACTACTAACACCTTGCCAACGTAGCTATTCCGCACTCTGGAATTCATAGCTTATTTGATAAAGACATTTGCTAGTAAACAGTTCCACCAGTCCCCTGGCGGTTGTACCATGAAAGTTGACCCGCTACATTTAGCTACACATTCTTCATACTTTTACATATCGGAATCATCGCGCTGAAAAATTGTCAAAATTCATTCCCGTGAAGTCTAAGTGATAAAATTGAACGTGCTCAAAGAAGTGTCTTCAATAAACATAACACAAAGACATAATCCTACTTTGGGAATTTGTTTTTGTTTTGTATCTAATGAAACATGGAATTCTTCATAACAGTGATGAATTAATGTGATTTTTGTGATAAAATTATATTTTGGTTTGAATTCATTATTTCGTGCTTTCCACTGGAAAATTATTTACATTATGTTATGTAGGAGAAGTGAACTAGAAAATATCACAAGTTATGAATGTATCATCAAGATTCTTCGAGTGTCCCTGTTTTTCATCAAAATCAAATCCCAAAGGAGACTTCTGTAAAATCATGTTTATGGTATGTAAAAGTCACATAGATCTATTTAATTTAGATTAATCAAAGAAAAGAGCAGTTACAGTTTTTTTCAATGCTTCAAAGTGAAGTTCGTGTATCATTGGCATTCATTATCATTTTGCTCACTTATATATGTGAGCTTCTGATTGAGTTACCCCAGTAAACACTGTGGTCAGGTTCTTTGAAGGGCCAACATTGGCAGTGCCGGTGAAATGCTGGCATTGATGGATATGTATTGGGCCTTCACGGTATGTGCAATGACATTCGATACATTGTCCTCCATCGAAGGGCCAATAATGGCATCACGTTCATTTCTGATGCCAAGAAATTACGGCAGAATCGTAATGACCCGATATGTTGCCAATGATGGCTCCCCGTATTATCGTACTGCCATCTGTTGCGATTCTTATGAACTTTGTTGTTGTCGGTTTTATAACAGATAATCAAATCCATCCCATTAAATTAATATTTTATGAGAACTCTTCATCCATTCGAGAATGACATTCTATATTTTAAATTGAAAATAAAATCATATCTAATATCGTGTATCGAGTGAATCATGCAGGTGTTATTTTATTGGAATATATTGTGAGGTGATGTGAATAAACAAAGGGATTATATTACGTGATTCACTATTCAATAACAACACATGAGAACATTTCATCAAACTTTGAGTAGTATAGACGTCTTTACCCGACAAAAAATTTGTTCGCGATGAAGATATTCTTTCCAACATTTGATTCAATGTCAAAGTACACTGAAAAAAAGTTTTTTTTATACCCGGAATACTGAATATTTTTTAGTCGAGTTTTCTTGTACGGAGTAAAAGTCAGGTTAAATATTTCAGATTCAGGAAAACTGGTATTTTAAATCTGAGAATACCAAGTTTTTTGACAGGACCAAAACTAAATTCTATGTTACCATAGCAACCGTGACGGTGGCGCCACCATTTCGTCATTTCCCTCCAATCTCTTAGAGTATATACACCGAGAGAAAAAGCATGCTTTAGAAGCATGACACACTCCAATGCTTCTAACGCATTTGTTACAACGTACTTTGAATGCTCGGGACTCATGCAGTTAACGCACGAGACCGTGCTTTTTGGGGATGTGTCACATGCTTTCTAAGCATGGGGACCGAGCGTTGGAAGCACGTTATGACAAATGCATTAGGAACTTTAGTGCGTCATACTTCTGCAGTATGCTTTTTCTCTCGGTGTATATATGGAGTGCTGATCCAGCCCGTTCGCCTGATGCCAAGATGTTTCGGATATTTTCTCGATTGCGCAGGTGCGAAGTTTCCGATCTTCTACGAAATCTTTCGATACCTACCGAAGTATGAATATATCCATATATATATATATATACCACCGAAGGTACCCGAAAGACTACGAGATTGGCCGATGAAGAACACACATGCGCAATTGCAACTTTGAACTGGAACATCTTGGGTTCAACGAAACTATAGGAAACGGGCTGGATTAGCACTCCATATATATATACTCTATAAGTCCTACTATAAGTCTCTCTACTATAAGTCCAATCTACAGTGTACGCGTGTTTTTTGTTTACCTCGTGTCTGAGTCTACTTCTAAGGTCTACTTACCTCAATATTAATTTATGTAAATTAAATAATTTATAAATCAAAGTATTAATCATTATTATTACTACCCCTTACTCCATTACTTACATGGATTCTTGGGTACAATAGAAGTTGTCAGAGTGGAATTTATCATCTCTCCAACAAATCTTTGAAGGTAATTATTTTCTAGATATTGTTCAATTAATCATTCAATTGATTATTGATTGTATAGTTATAATGATTATTTAATTTTTTTACACTGGGAAAAATTTCCTATCATAAATTACTAGACTCGCTGGTATGTCGAGGATATACTTGCATTTTGAGGTTATGTACCAAACATTCTTTTCAAAAGTACCATACTTTCTATTATAAAATGTTATTATCTTACCATTAAGTCACAGCAAATCTGTTACTTTTGTAGAGAATGTTTGCTACATAACCTCACAATGCAAGTATATCCGCAATATACCAGCGAGTCTAGTAATTTGTAATAGAAAATTTTTCTCCGTGTACAATAGCGAATCCATGATTTTATTTATAACTATCATAATTATAAATATTAAAGTTATTATTTTTCATACTTATTGTGTATCGTTTAACCTCTTTTTCTCATTTTCAATAATATTATAATTCTGTGTGAAATTAGGCGGTTGATAAAAAATTTATAATCATTGGCATTTAGGTGAAAGAATAAGGATAATTTTTCTCTATTGTAGATGAAGAGGTGGATAAAGTTGCATTCAAAAATCTCAACGAAGAAATAATTCGAAAACTGATTAAAAAAACAGGTCCTCAGATTAAATTTATAACTAGATGGAAGAGAGAATTTGGAGTAATAATAGAACCTGTAGGATTATTTATTAATTTTTTTTATAAGAATTATTTGCGTGTTTCAAACGGAATCACAAATTCTCTTCCTTTTTATTTATCCTGTAGGTTGTAGTTGAGAATGTTGATAGACGTCAAAGCACTTCCGAAGTGAACATCGCTAATTTTGATTTGACAGGTACTTACTCGTTTTATCGACCTTTCATAATTTAGTTAATTATAAAAAGCTACTTGTTTCATTACTTTTTAATTATGCATTATTCTCTCATTCTCGTATATTTTTCTTTCCTTTTTTTTTGACTATTCTAGTTGACGATGACTCAAGCTTTCCATTATCTCTTGAAATTGAGAAATCTTTCGCTATCGAATCTCAAAATTTCGATTTTAGTAAAATCGACAATGCAGATCTGAGTGTTGATCTTAGGAATCCCATCACAGATCTTGTTTCCGTGTTGAGAACTTCGGCGACTGGATTATCAATTCTAAGTCATTATAAATCGCATAGAAATTTACCGGAAGATTTTAGAAACGACTTGGTAGATTTTATAATTAGCATTGAAATATGTACATCTCCTGAATGAGTGTAAGATTTATTGTTTTTCAGCAATTTTAATCTAATTTCTTCTTTGTTTAGAAATCCCTCTTTATTCTATTGCAAATTTCATTTTTTTTACAAACTTGAGTCGTTAATTTGATCTTTTATTGAATATTTGTTTCAATAACACATTCAATTATTTACAGGATATCTCCAGCTCGTTCTGTGGAACTAAGCCAATTGATCGTTGATCTTTTCCCTACGGAAGTTGAGGAAACTTATTTCATTCCCTATAGTTACGGTAAAGCTACTAAATCAAAAATATTGCCAAAGGGAAAGTTTCACTCTAAATACAATAATGGGTATCGCGCTGATTTGTTGGCTAGTGGAGCTCTTGTGAGAAAAACTGCTACGAAACGAAAACGGAATGAAATTTCTGGGTCTGTGCATTCAGGTTCCACAAGTGACTCAAAGTCAGAGTTAACAGATGAAGAGTATGCAGAGAAAGTGGAGTGGCTGAAGGAAAACATAGACTTTTGGGCTGAAGTGAAAAAGTTATGGGCTGATACATCTAAGGAAAGGATTTCACACTTACTCGCTGATACCTCTATGAATAATTACGTTGAGTCCTTTACAGTCCTCAAACACGTGACCAATGGTCCCCAATTGGTAAGATTTATACAATTGTATTTATTACTGTTTTTTATATATTTTTCGTTTATTAATTTTATTACTAGATCCATATTGATGTCTTGACCATCCACCCGAGGAGAACCTCGAATTTATCTCTAAACTTCGATTTATTTGCAAAACAACTAGTTTCTTATTCAAGTAATAAAAAGAGAAAATCGGAAGTAATACAGCTCCTCTTAAAAAAAAATTTCTTCATTAAGCCAGAGTGAGGATTCAAATTCTGCAGGTAAAAATCTAATAAACTCATATTTTATTGTTGATAATAATAATTAATTTTTTGTGTATTATTTATTTAGAGCTTAAAAAAGTTTCTATTCTGAAACTCTTGCCACTTTTACTTCCTGCACCTGGACCTTCTCAAAGTGCAACTGGTACTTCGTCACCATGGCGACCGAGTAAAGACGAAGTTCAAAAAGGATTTATACTGCACGTTGGAGATGAATTAAATTGAAGAGCTGAATTAAAAAATCGTAGAGATAATTTTAAAAACTATGGTTTCACGGAACAACCGATTGTTCCAGTTGTTTGTATGAGTAAAATAGAATCATATAACATCCACGTTCACAACATTACTTATCAACTTGCGTCAGTTCTTGAAGCTGTAGACATTGCTTCCAAAAGTTTTTACGCTTTTCAATTATCATACCCAAAAGAATCTGAATATTCTTGGATGGTTCTTCAACAAAAAATTTATGGCATCAAAAGAGAGAAAGACGGACCAGTATTGCTGTGTATCCGTACTTTTATAACAGATTTGAATAACTGTCAAGTTTAGTCTTATTCATTATTGATTTAAATTATTTTTAATTGTCCTTATCTTCTCATTTGTTTTCAAGTTTTTCTAATAAAAATGCCTGTTTGTTTTTTGTGTTGGCAAAATTTTGCGATAAATATTTTAAAGCATCATTTTGATTCTGTTCATTATATTGATAATGAAGATAAAAAATATACTTGTGATGAAAGTTCTTGCAATAGATCGTACAACAACTACTGTTCATCCCAACGGCACTGGACTCAGGAGCACAATCAAATTTTGGAACTCAAAAAATTTGAAACTAGAGCTCCTTCAATTCCTGGTAATAAGTCAAAAGTGTGCCTTTCTGGATCAGCTAGTGAACGAGAAAAATTAATTAAAAGTCCAACACCAAGTCTGTCGTTGAATAAAAATCAAAACATAAATACAAAACTACAAGTTTTTAAAAGTTTGCAAGAAGATATCTTAAATACTAGCCTTAAAATGTACAAAACTCCTGCAGTGTCACGCAAACAAGTTCAGCAGTTTGTCACGTCATCGAAATCATTAGTTACCACTGATCTAAACACAATCAAAGAGCAATTGATTAATATAAATTCAGAATCTTCAGGGATGGTGAATTTAAAATCTGTCACGGATCTTTTTGATTCATTTACTAATGCTTTTGATGACCTCGATACAGAACATGAACGGATAAAAATATTGAAACAAAAAAATTTGTACTTTGAGGCAGAAAAATTTTTAATCGGTCAAAAGTCTCAAGGTTGTAAACGTAATTTAGATGGTACTATAAAAAAGTCTTCTTTGGAGGCATATGGTTATCAATTTCCGCTCAAAACCATGCTTAAAAAATTTTTTGAACTGCCTGAGGTATATGATACAGTTCTAACGTATGTACAGCATCTGGAAGAAGAAACATCGGTAATATCAAACTTTATGCAATCTAAACTATAAAAACGGAAGATACAGAATTTTGAATCAAAAAAAGTTTTTCCTATTATGTTATTTTGCGATGACTACGAAAGTGGTAATGCACTTGATAGCCAGTCAGGATGCAAAAAGTTGTGTGGATGTTACATAACATTGCCTTGTTTTCCACCACATTATCAGTCTTCATTAGAAACGATCTTCCACGCGCTTCTTTTTTACTCCAAAGACAGAGAGAAGTTTGGAAATGCTGCTGTTTTTAGACTTCTTATCGATGAATTGAATGACTTGGAAATAAATGGATTTGAGCTTGATTTACCACACGGAAAAACCCAAATTTATTCCAAATTGGGCTTAATTGTGGGTGACAATTTGGGCCTTCACTCAATACTCGGTTTCGTAGAAAGCTTCAATGCTCATTATGCGTTTAGATTTTGTACAATGAACAAGGACCAACGATCAATGGCTTCTCTTGAAAACCCTATCTACATGAGAACTAAAATTCCATACGCTAAAGATATACTTCTTGTGAAGTTTCCGCAAGTGGTACCAAAGAAGAAAGTGCTTTTCACCGCTTGAACGATTTTCATGCCACTGAAAACTATTCAACTGACATAATGCACGATGTCTTTGAAGGCATTTGTGTGTTTGATATGGCAGCTATGATGGAATATTATATATCAGAAAACATATTCTACATTGCAGCAATTAAATCAGTTGATGAATATTCATAGTTGGGGCGAAACTGAATCAAGTATACCTTTGCCAATAAATGAAATTGACTACAAAAATGAGCATCTACGAATGTCAGCTGCTGAAATGCTTACATTTGTTCGACATTTCGGTCTATGAGTAGGAGATTTGGTGCCTGAGGATGATCCAGTTTGGAAGATTTACTCTCTCCTTCGACAAATCATTGATATAATTGCTTCTCCATCAATACAGGTTGAATGTCACTTGATGTTACGAGTTCTATTGAAAGAACATTCTTCCTTAGTTCGTCATGTACTCGAAAGGTCACTCAAACCGAAAGACCATATCTCTACTCATTTGCCAACACTTTTGAGAGAATGTGGACCTCTAATTAATTTTTGGTGCATGCGGTTTGAAAGAAAACATAGAGAATCGACAGTGCCAGCTTCTGTGAGTAACTGCAAGAAAAATGTTGCTCAAACAATTGTTACTAAACATCAATTGAAATTTGCCAGCCAACTTTATGCAATGAATATTGCTCCTGTTTTTGAAGAAGGGCCTTCGTCATCTTGTAAATTGAGTGATTTGCCAATAATATTCAACGGAAGCTTGAATCAGCAACCGAATTTTATAAATACTACCATACACAAGGTTAATTGGGTAACTAAAAATGGTAGTACGTATAAGCCGAATATGGTGCTATGTACGAATGAAAATAATAATGAACCAGTTTTTGGAATTATTGAATTCATTTTTACTCGAAATGATACGCCATTTTTTATTTATCAAAGACTTAGAACGATATTCCGAGAACATGAAGTTGTTTATGAAGTTACAGCTATGATGCCAGTTTGGTCTATTATGAGCTATGATAATTTATTGAATTTTAAACCACTAAGTTTTACATCAAAAGCTGATAAAAATTATTTAATATTGCGTCATTGTTTTCAGAAGTAACCACCGCATTTTATCGAAAGTTTTTTATTTTTAGTATTCATAATATGAATAACAAATAAAACTAATGAAGAAATAAAAAATTGGATTAAATAGAAAATATATTATATTACTTGTTATTATTCCAAATTTATAACTCATTTTAGTAATACATTCTTCCCTCATAATCAATTTTCCTAATAGTAATGTTATTATCAATAACTTATTAATAGAATAATGCTATTAGCAAGAAATTGCAATTTTTTGACAACAATGAGAATTGAAAATAAGGAAAGAAAGGCTTGATATACTATTTTCCATTTTCATTAATTTGAGTGTGATAGATTATTTATAAATGAAGAATTATATAAGTATGTTATTTCATAATTATCTATCGTGAAGATTTGTGTCGACCAAGCGAGGTTAAGTCGGCCATATTGATTTTAGTATTTTAATAATAAGAATACCAAGTTTTTTTATATCCAGTAAACTTATCCCTATGGATAGTAAACTTTGGTATTCTTATTTTAAGAATACTTTTTTTTTAACCACAGGGAAAAGTTTTCTAGGAGGAAAAAAACTTGTTTTTCAGTGTAGGAATGAATCAGTGTGTGGTTTCAAGTGACGTATATTTATGATCAGGATATATTCTCAATAATTTTTCATTCACTACAACGCCAATTAGTGCTCCAACGAGAGCGAAGTACTGGCAGCAGCGCATCAATGACTTCTGAACGTGATTATGAATGTGCAGCATTCCCAGGAGCGGTAGAAGTTTGGATGGGTGACCGTGGACACAAAGAATTCCTCAGCATTCTTTTACGTTGGATCACAACGACATGTCTGAGGATGAGAAAATCATTGCGGGTGAATACCATTCATCCAATCAATTTTTTTTTTCTTTTATAGTCTTCAATAAATTCATCGTTTTTTATTCTTGTTCAAAATAATATTGAATTCACAATAATTTCGTGTCTTCACATTCATATTCAATCAGTGGATGAAGTTTGGTGATTCAATGAAGGCATACGGTGTTGGTTAAATGTTATGTGGCCGAATGCTGGCTGGTGGGACATATACGCACTGGGCCATTCAAGGCTGCCAATGGAGGACCATCAAAGCTATTGCTGGAATTTATTGGAGACCCAGCACAGGGCCATCAGTGCAGTGTTTGCTGGGAACCTAATCACTTAAAGCGAAGTGTGTTTTTGGATAAGTGACGTGAAATGGCTTCCTCACTCAAACAATGTGCATAATATAAAATGAACTGTAAGTTTGTTGGAATAAATTGTCTACGAATTAGTATGACTTGAATCGTCAAAGATATCTTATACATATATTCCCAAGTAACACCAATGTGCGTAGAACATTCTCCGAACGTTCCTAGAATATTTAAACGTCCTGCAAACATTCTCAGAACGTTTGACGAAGATTGTGTGGTACTAGGGTTGGAAGTGCAGTGAGTTTTCTTCCTCTGATCAGAATGAACTACTGGCACAATGGATACTTAACTGTGATTTGCTTCCAAAGAGTATTTCTACATCACTTTATTGAGCAATACATACATGTGGTTATAAATGGAGCCTAAACCCAAGTAGCATCCGAACGTTGTATATGTACTATGAACGTTCGTAGTACATTTAGATATACTATGAACGTGCATAGTATGTATACAACATTCTGATGCTACTCGGGAAGGTTTTAGCAATAAAAAATCATGTGCCAAATTACAAGCACAGGGAATCCCCTTCATGACCATAAATTACATGCGACATGAGAAATATTCAATTGATTTTCATTCACACAAATTTACTGAATAATTTGTTCATATCTAATTATTTATGAATGCATGTATAGTTCAATGAAGTTATTTTCAAGTAACTTTTGACAATCAATATCTCTTATGAGTATCTATCGTGCCAATGGTTCATGGTAGTCAGAGTAAACAAAACTCACTGCACTCCCAATATATAAGTCAATTTCTTTATCGACTCAAGTTTTGTGGATACCTACTTCTTATTCGTAAAGAATTTATTTCAACCAAGTGGCTGGTCATTTCACTTCATACAGATTGTGGATTGAAGGAATGACATCACTTCATTCCACGTGATCACCTGAAAAATCATCAGAGGTTTACAAAAGTGGTAGTGACAGTACATTCTTTCAGACAATTGGCATGATGGATACTTGACTGTGATTTGATTCCAAAAAATATTTGTACATAACTTCATTGAATGATACATTTAGTTATAAATGGAAGATCCTTATCGTTAGAAAAATCATTTCTCAAATTACAAGCACAGGAAATTTCGTTCACTACCATATATCACATGCAACAATATGAATATTCAATTGATTCTGATTCTTGCAAATGGACCTAATAACTTGTCCATATATAATTATTTATAACTACATGCATAGTTCAATGAAGTTATTTCTAAGTGATTTTTGACACCGTCCCTCATAAGTATCTATCGTGCCAATAGTTCATAGTACCCTAGTAACACACAATCTTCGTCAAACGTCCTGAGAATGTTTGCAGGACGTTTAAATATTTTGGGAACGTTCGGAGAATATTTTACGCACATTGGTGTTACTCGGGGTAATATCAGAGCGCAGAAAACTTACTGCGCTCCCAATATATAAGTCAATTCCTCTATCATCCGAAGTTTTTTGCATACCTACTTTTCATTCGCAAAGCATTTATTTCAACAAAGTTGCTGGTTATTCCACTTTATACAGATTGTTGATTGGGAAAATACTATCATTCCATGTGACTTGATGACCGTTCGGAAAATCATCAGAGGTGTACAGAAGTGGGGCTGATAATATATTCTTTCATAGAATCCAATAACTTTGTACCTTTGTCATGCTGTGAAAAAACAATAGAGCTGTTGAACATTGTTTTATTCATGTACTTTCTAAATCTCTAAGAGTGAAATTCCCACTCCCAATTTGGGGTGGATTGTGATAAAATCACTATAATAGAGTGAATCTCTTCACTTTTTCAACTAGAGTGAAAAGTGTCACTCGTAATTAAAGAGTGATTTACGATGAAGATTTTATTATACAACTTTTTGATCACATACTGTCAACAGAATTGTTTGAATATACTTGAGGCTCAAAACTCACGTAATCAGTCACGCCAAGTGTTCCGCATTGACGTGGATTTCAAAATCTATTTGAGACGACTAACACGTTTGGTATGGAATGACTCAGCGCTGTTTTTAGTGTGTGAAAGATCTCAAAACATATTAGAAACGATCAACACGTTGAGTTTCAAATAGGTCACAATTGTTTCTAGTATGTTAACTGCTTGACCCTAATTTTTGTTTCACTCCACTATATATTTTCAATTCAATACAATAATAAATCACTTTGAATACAATTTAGCGAACTGAAGTTACAATATACAAGAAATCGTTGACATACCATTTGAAGAACCGAATGTACTTGGCAGCTCATACTGATTTCACACACGGAGAAAACTGGAATAGTGACGTTCACCATTATCGTTTAGTAAAACCTTGTTTCGCTGAAAGCACTAAGCAATCACTTTATTCTACTAAATATAATTCAGTAAAGATTCGTGATTTCAACAAAATGGTAGAGTAGTCCATGTATGATCAATATTACGGATGGTATAGTTAGTTTGACTGACTCAATTGCCTTTACTACGCTGTTGAGTAATAATGACTATTTCATCCGCGCTCGAGCGGAGTGAACCGAAACGAGTCGAACATAACCGAATATACGAACTCTCCTCGTTTACCGACACTGTTTTGTTTATAAACGATTTTTTTTTCTCATGAACCCTGGTAGGAATTGTCTCAAGTGAAATTCGAGGCACTCGCAAGTTCAACTCTTGTCATAGTAAGGGCCTTGCAAGTGAAACTCACAAGGGCCTTGTAAGTTATGTAACGCTCGACATGATGAGGCACTCACTAGCCATACTCACTAGTTACTCATCAAAAAATAGTGAAAAACTTGAAAAAAACTATACATGGAAAGGTTACACGAAGAAAAATGCCAGTTAAAGATGTAGTAATCCCAGATAGCACAAGAGTTCTAAAAGAGTTCATAATGAATACAATGTATTCATATAGACATCTTTTTAAACTATTATGCTATCCGGGAATTTTATATAAATACCAACTTTAACTTATCATCTTTAACTTATCATATCTTTTCGTGGAATTTCACTGAATTTACTTTTATTGATTTATTCAAAGATGATAAAAAAAAATAACATCAAACTTCGCTTTCACTATGTGTTGGTAGAAAGGCAATATGACACACATTAATCATTATTGTCTGGAATAACTTTGTTGGCGATGGTGAAAAGTTCTTAACCTAACGGAGAACCAAACCTGCTGTACCTGCCTACCTACCTAATCTACCGAAACCTAACACCTTGCCAACATAGCTATTCCGCACTTTGAAATTCAGAGCTTATTTGATAAAGACATTTGCTAGTAAACAGTTCCACCAGTCCCCTGGCGGTGGTACCACGAAAGTTGACCCGCTACATTTCAACTACACATTCTTCGTACTTTTACATATCAGAATCATCGCGCTGAAAAATTGTCAAAATTCATTCCCGTAAAATATAAGTGATAAAATCGACAGTGCTTAGAAAAGTGATTCCAATAAACATAACATAGAGACATAACCCTACTTTTGGAACTTGTTTTTGTTTTGTATCTAATAAAACATAAAATTCTTTATAACGGTGATAAATCAATGTGATTTTTGTGATAAGATTATATTTTGGTTTGAATTCATTATTTTGTGCTTTCCATTGGAAGATTATTCACATTATGTTGTGTGTAAGAAGTGAACTAGAAAATATTACAAGTTATGAATGTATCGTCTTGATTCTTCAAGTGTCCCTGTTTCTCATCAAAATCAAGTCCCAAAGGAGACTTTTGTGGAATCATATTTATGGTATGTAAAAGTCACATAGATCTCTTTCATTTAGATTATTCAAAGAAAAGAGCGGTCACGGTTTTTTTTAATGCTTCAAAGTGAAGTTTGTGTATCATTGGCATTCATTATCATTTTGCTCACTTATATATGTGAGCTTCTCATTGAGTTACCTCAATCATTTAAAGTGAAGTGGAGTGTTTTTTGATAAGTGACCTGAAATGACTTCCTCACTCAAACAATGTGCATAATATAAAATGAACTGTAAGTTTGTTGGAATGAATTGTCTACGAATAAGTATGACTTGAATCGTTGAAGATATTATCTTACACTTATATTGGAAGCGCAGTGAATTTCCTTTCTCTGATCAAAATGAACTACTGGCACGATGGATACTTAACTGTGATTTGCTTCCAAAGAGTATTTCTACATCACTTTATTGAACAATACATATATGTGGTTATAAATGGAGCCTAAGGGTTTTAGCAATAAAAAATCATGTGCCAAATTACAAGCACAGGGAATTCCCTTCATTACCATAAATTACATGGGACATGAGAAATATTCAATTGATTTTCATTCTTAAAAATTGACTGAATAATTTGTTCATATCTAATTATTTATAAAAACATGTATAATTCAATGAAGTTATTTCAAGTAATTTTTGACAATCAATATCTCTTATAAGTATCTATCGTGCCAATGGTTCATGGTAGTCAGAGTAAAGAAAACTCACTGCGCTCCCAATATGTAAGTCAATTTCTTTATCGATTCAAGTTGTGTGAATTCCTACTTCTTATTCGCGAAGAATTTATTTCAACCAAGTGGCTGGTCATTTCACTTCATACAGATTGTGGATTGGAGGAATGACATCACTTCATTCCACGTGATCACCTGAAAAATCATCAGAGGTTTACAAAAGTGGTAGTGATAGTACATTCGTTCAGACAATTGGTATGATGGATACTTGACTGTGATTTGATTCCAAAAAATATTTGTCCATAACTTCATTGAATGATACATGTATTATAAATGGAGTTTAAGATTCTTACCGTTAGAAAGATCATCTCTCAAATTACAAGCATAGGGAATTTCGTTCACTACCATACCTCACGTGCAACAATATAAATATTCAATTGATCCTGATTCCTGCAAATGGACCTAATAATTTGTTCATATATAATTATTTATAACTGCATGCATAGTTCAATGAAGTTATTTTGAGGCAATTTTTGACAATCTGTCCTATATAAGTATCTATCGTGCCAATAGTTCATAGTAATTCACATGATTTGTGATAGAAAACAGGTATGTGAAATATCACATAAACTAAGATGAACTATCTATCGTTCATTCCCCATGCATCACGATTGCATAAGTTTGTGATTGGCAACGATTGAATGCCTATCGCAAGTTTCACATTACTTGTGATAGAAGACAGGTATGTGAGATATCACATAAACTACGATAGACTATCTATCATTCATTCCACATGCACCACGACTGCTCAAGTTTGTGATTGACAACGATTATGTAAACATAACCTCAATACAATCACTCCAGTTATTCTCTAGATTGTTACAAGGCCTTGCAAGTCCCTCACAAGGGACTAGTAAGGCCTTTGTGAGGCTTAGAGAATGACCAGAATCCCTAGCAGAAATTATTCTAGGCATTCTCTAGTTATCTCGAGACCCTCGCAAGTTTTTCTTAAGGGAAAACTAGTCTAGTTGAACTTGCAAGTTAACAGTGAGCTCCTCACAAGTTTGACTGGTAGATACTTCAGCAAAAATCATTCTGGTCATTCTCTAAGCCTCACAAAGGCCTTACTAGTCCCTTGTGAGGGACTTGCAAGGCCTTGTAACAATCTAGAGAATAACTGGAGTGATTGTATTGAGGTTATGTTTACATAATCGTTGTCAATCACAAACTTGAGCAGTCGTGGTGCATGTGGGATGAACGATAGACAGTTCATCTTAGTTTATGTGATATTTCACATACCTGTTTTCTATCACAAATCATGTGAATTACTATGAACTATTGGCACGATAGATACTTATAAGGGACAGATTGTCAAAAATTACTTAAAAATAACTTCATTGAACTATGCATGCAGTTATAAATAATTATATATGAACAAATTATTAGGTCCATTTGCAAGAATCAGAATCAATTGAATATTTATATTGTTGCATGTGAGGTATGGTAGTGAACGAAATTCCCTATGCTTGTAATTTGAGAGATGATCTTTCTAACGGTAAGAATCTTAAACTCCATTTATAACTACATGTACGAGGGTGGATTGATAAGTTTCCGGCCTGACAAAGAAAATCAACGTTTTTAAGAATTTTTTTTTTTTTATTTCTCAACATAATCTCCTCCAAGGCTGATACATTTCTCATAGCGGTGTTCTAGTCTAGTCATGCCATCTCTATAGACTGATTCGTCAAGCTCCTCAAAATACCCATTTACAGCTTCGATTACTTCTTCATTGTCCGCAAATCTCTTACCGCCAAGCCATTTTTTGAGGTTAGGAAACAGATAATAGTCACTCGGGGCTAGGTCTGGAGAGTAGGGAGGGTGCGGCATCATTTCAAACTTCAGATCGTTGATTTTAGCCATCGCAACGATTGACGTGTGCGCTGGTGCGTTATCGTGATGAAACAAGATTTTTTTCTTCGCCAGATGAGGTCGTTTAATTTTCACTTCGTGGCTCAAACGTTGCAATAAGTCTGCGTAGTATTGACCAGTGATAGTTTTACCCTTTTCAAGGTAATCAATGTATATAATACCTCTTGCATCCCAAAAAACAGTAGCCATAACCTTGTTCACCGAAAAAATTGTTTTTGCCTTCTTTGGAGTTGGTTCCCCTGGGACAATCCACTGTTTAGACTGTTCTTTGGTTTCAGGAGTGTAGTGGTGGACCCAAGTTTCGTCAACGGTTACGAATCGACGCAAAAATTCGCTTGGATTACGCTTATACAACGCCAAATTGGCGGTAGAAATGTTCTTTCGAATCAATTTTTGGTCGACTGTTAGCAAACGCGGCACCCATCTTGCACAGAGCTTTTCCATATACAAATGTTGGTGCAAAATATTTTGTACACGTTCATATGACATCTTACAGGTCTCAGCTATCTCACGAACTTTTAATCTGCGATCTTTCAGCACTATTTGATGGATTTTTTCGATCATATCTGGAGTTGTGACCTCAATGGGGCGTCCTGAGCGAGGCTCATCAGAGGTGCTCACACGACCCTTTCTAAACTCGGAAACCCACTGCTTAACGGTTGAATATGATGGGGAGGATGTCCCCAGTGTTGAGTCCATCTCTTCTTTAATTTCCTTCGGCGTTAACCCCTTCAAATAAAAGTATTTGATGACAGCACGATTTTCCAGCTTTTCCATTTTTACGAAAAACACAGAGGCGTCTTGGTCAGCGTGCTCTCAAAACTAAACTAACATGGCGATCGGACTGAAACTATAGCTACAAGCTATCTAAGGATGGTACTATAGAACGCCACCCCAAGGTAGGCCTAGTGGCGCCATCTCTTGGTCAGGCCGGAAACTTATCAATCCACCCTCGTATTATTCAATGTAGTTATGTACAAATATTTTTTGGAATCAAATCACAGTCAAGTATCCATCATAGCAATTGTCAGGGGAATGTACTTCCGCTACCACTTTTGTAAACCTCTGATGATTTTTCAGGTGATCAAGTGGAATGAAGTGATGTCATTCCTTCGATCCACAATCTGTATGAAGTGAAATGACCAGCCACTTGGTTGACATAAATTCTTTGCGAATAAGAAGTAGGTATCCACAACACTTGAGTCGATAAAAAAATTGACTTACATATTGGGAGCGCAGTGAGTTTTCTTTACTCTGACTCCCATGAACCATTGGCACGATAGATACTTATAAGAGATATTGATTGTCAAAAATTACTTGAAATAACTTCATTGAACTATACATGTATTTATAAATAATTAGATATGAACAAATTATTCAGTCAATTTGTAAGAATGAAAATCAATTGAATATTTCTCATGTCCCATGTGATGTATGGTAATGAAGGGAATTCCCTGTGCTTGTAATTTGACAGATGATTTTTTATTGCTAAAACCCCATATATGTATTGTTCAATAAAGTGATGTAGAAATACTCTTTGGAAGCAAATCACAGTTAAGTATCCATCGTGCCAGTAGTTCATTTTGATCAGAGAAAGGAAATTCACTGCGCTTCCAATATAAGTGTAAGATAATATCTTTAATGATTCAAGTCATACTTATTCGTAGACAATTCATTCCAACAAACTTACAGTTCATTTTATATTATGCACATTGTTTGAGTGATGAAGTCATTTCACGTCACTTATCAAAAAACACTCCACTTCACTTTAAGTGATTAAGGTGACTCAATCAGAAGCTCACATATATAAGTGAGCAAAATGATGATGAATGCCAATGATACACGAACTTCCCCTGGTAAAAATCGAACGTGCTTGAAACACCGTCAAAGCGTGCAATAAAGTGACAGAAGCGTTTGTGAAAAGTTTCGACCGCCAAATGACTCTAAGGCAAATTTGGTTGAGCGCGCTATCACATTTCATTGAACGTCCAACGCACCCTTCTTACTGAACACTCTTCTCCAACTCTTCAATAACTCTTTCCTGATGTTTACGATGTTTCGGTAGTGAAGGTTTTCAACACGCTTATAGGACTTCCCTTGTGTATATGTTTTGATTGATTGAGAATTATATGATTTTGAGGTTAGAATGTTTAGAGGGCATTTTTCACCTTTTATACCAGTTGTTAAGCTAAAAAATTTCATTCGTATTCAAGATACATATACCAATATAATTACTGAACCACAATTGTTTTGAATTATCGAACTGTAATTTGATGATGTTTGATATGTGCAAGTTAATTAAATTCTTTTGCACATTTAATGATTACACATGGGATATTGAAATTGATTTGTAAACTTCCAGGATGAAAAATCATTCTAATTCAATGAGAAAGATTGAATTTAGAGCACATTCCTTTATGACACAGTTCATGAGGGAAATAAAGTTCTAATTTTCAAATCACCGATGTTAGCCTGGCGGTGAAGGACTTTCTCCCGAGTTCAGAAGTTCTTGGTTCGATTCCCTTTGGCAAATTCTTTTTTGTTTACTTTCTTTTTTTCACCATCATGCACGCTTTACATCCGCCAAATGACTCCTGCGAAACTCTTCTGATACTTTGAATTGACCCTTTGATTACTCTTATAACGTCTCTACGTTGAGGACTCTCTAATAACGTCTTCGTCACTCTTCCCAGAACGCTCCATTTTCGCCAGGGTCACTTTGAAGCATTAAAAAAACCGTGACCGCTCTTTTCTTTGCATAATCTAAATGAAAGAGATCTATGTGACTTTTACATACCATAAATATGATTCCACAAAAGTCTCCTTTGGGATTTGATTTTGATGAAAAACAGGGACACTTGAAGAATCATGACGATACATTCATAACTTGTAATATTTTCTAGTTCACTTCTTACACATAACATAATGTGATTAATTTTCCAATGGAAAGCACAAAATAATGAATCCAAACCAAAATATAATCTTATCACAAAAATCACATTGATTTATCACTGTTATGAAGAATTTTATGTTTTATCAGATACAAAACAAGAACAAATTCCAAAAGTGGGGTTATGTCTTCATGTTATGTTTATTGAAATCACTTTTCTAAGCACTGTCAATTTTATCACTTATATTTCACGGGAATGAATTTTGACAATTTTTCAGCGCGATGATTCCGATATGTAAAAGTACGAAGAATGTGTAGTTGAAATGTAGCGGGTCATTTTTCGTGGTACAACCGCCAGGGGACTGCTGGAACTGTTCACTAGCAAATGTCTTTATCAAATAAGCTGTGAATTTCAAAGTGCGGAATAGCTACGTTGGCTAGGTGTTAGGTTTTGGTAGGTTAGGTAGGTAGGTAGAGCAGGTTCGGTTCCCCGTTAGGTTAAAAACTTTTCACTATCGCCAAAAAAGTTATTTCAGACATTAATGCTTAATGTGTGTCATATTGCCTTCCTACCAACACATAGTGAAAGCGAAGTTTGATTTTATTTTTTTTTATCATCTTTGAATAAATCAATGAAAGTAAATTTAGTGAAATTCCACGAAAAGATATGATAAGTTAAAGATGATAAGTTAAAGTTGGTATTTATATAAAATTCCCAGATAGCACAATAGTTTAAAAAGAGGTCTATATGAATACATTGTATTCATTATGAACTCTTTTGGAACTCTTGTGCTATCTGGGATTACTACATCTTTGACTGGCATTTTTCTCCGTGTAACCTTTTTATGTATAGTTTTTTTCAAGTTTTTCACTATTTTTTGATGAGTAACTAGTGAGTATGGCTAGTGAGTGCCTCATCATGTTGAGCGTTACATAACTTACAAGGCCCTTGTGAGTTTCACTTGCAAGGCCCTTACTATGACAAGAGTTGAACTTGCGAGTGCCTCGAATTTTACTTGAGACAATTTCTACCAGGGATGATTTTTGCTGAAATATCTACCAGTCAAACTTGTGAGGAGCTCACTGTTAACTTGCAAGTTCAACTAGACTAGTTTTGCCTTGAGAAAAACTTGCGAGGGCCTCGAGATAACAAGAGAATGCCTAGAATAATTTCTGCTAGGGTAATGTGTTAATGGCAGGAAAGGAGTTGATGATAACTCGTATATGGAATATGCCTATCATGATTCTCGTCTTAATAATCAACACTTCACAAAATCAATTTATTTAGAAAATCCAAAATTGTTTCAACAGTATCCTCTAATCATAAGTTCTCCAAACACTTATAAGAGATACGCAAAGCTAGGAAAATTATATATTCAGTTTAGCTCAAGTGGTATACGCGTTAGGTGTAGGTAGGTAGGTAGGTAGGTAGGATGTTGAGGTTCGATTCCCGCTTTCAGCACCCTGAATGTCATGTGCAATCGATGTTCGATGCTACAACTTCACGCTCAACTGAACTGTAATGAATGTCAAGCAGTCAAAATTTTCGCTGCTTTGGGAAATTATTCCTAAAGACAACATTAACAACCTCCATAATATAACAAAAACTTTTTCATTGTTGAATCGAATTCATATTGTTGTTTAGTGAAAATTATCATGCCCATTCCGCGGAATAGATGATTTGTGTGGTGGAATCAATTATGCGACCATTCACTGTTTGGTACGAATAACAATGCTTGGGTAATCAAATGAAATACAAGTTTAGTAAAATTAATTTGACTTGTTATGGTGACATGGACTGCATGTGCATTCGGTTTCTAATACTAAACATTTGGTCTGTCCATATTTCACTAAATCGTTAGGTACGAGATACCATTGGTTTGATTGATATCACTATTCAGTTTTCTCCGTGCATCTTTTTCTTCCAAGTGAAGCATATCCAGTTGTATCTCATCGAAATTCTTAGTGTAGGAGAATTTTCGTTTGCATGTTCTTTAGATTTTTTTTTAAGGATTAACCGCATCTTCATGTACTTGGCGTTATTTTTTTACTTTGTTGAAGTTTTTTTATTGGAATTTCACTTCTTTTTCTAGATGTGTCCTTTACTAAACATAAATAAAATTCGAATGTTCATGTCTAATTCAATAGCGATCGTAGCAATGAAGAGAATGTCCTCAGATCATTTGTGATATGAAAAGCCCACTTGGGTTTCCATCAGTCATCTCATCATTGGACAGCAATAGATAATCGACATAAAGAATGCAGAACAGAAGGAAAGAAAAGTGAATTCCCATGAATCAATACATATGTGCAGGATTCCGAGAAGTAAATATTAGTTAAACGGTAAGTTGGCGCTCAAAGCAGCTCACAGCGCTCAAAGCAGCCCACGATTTTGTTTCAAACATGTATTGTACAAAAATTCCCGTTGTTTTTTAAATATCATTGTTAGGAAATCGAAACAAAACAGATCTCACAGACAGGGAAAACTTGCACACAAGATGTTCAAGGTATCCAATAGAAATTTCCCTGATAAAACGAGAATTCGTACCATTTGGTATGGAGTTGAAAATAGTTTCCCAGCAAAAATGTTTCAATCATCTGATAACAATCCTGTTTGGAAAATCCCATAAATTCTCATACACAAATCTCATCAATTGATATGAATCTTAAGAAGTTTTCATCAGCTCACATGAGGTTCCTATGCTCAAACTTACAGGTCTTGATTCCATGTTACTATTTGAAGCTTTTATGGGATTTAGTCAGAGGGATTTTACAAAATCTAATGATAGCGTATCAAATAAAGTGTGTGCACTGAATTTCATGCAGTTTTTGTCCTAGAAATAACTAAAATCATATCGAATTCATGAGCCATTCCAAAAGAAAAGCGATTATTCATTCACTGATTGATTCATTACAATTTGAATGAAATTAATTTGTTTTAACCAGGATTGTCCTCGATTAGATGACACCACATAGCTGAATTTGTTTTGTTTCTCGTAATTCAGAACTAGGAATACAGACCTGCAGAAGTGAAAATATGTGGACATGAAAATATTCAATGTTGATGATATCAAAGAATAGAATTATTTGAAAACAAACGTAATCAAAACTAAAGATAAGAGTTCGTAAGAATGGAAATACAATTCAGCTTCAATGGAACAACTGGAGCTTCAAACTTTTAGGAAAAATATTTTAGAATCAATTCCATCTCCAGCTACATCAATCAGGTTGATCTTCAGGCATTCAAAAATAATATCTGTGATTATAATATCATTTATAACATATATAATACTCCGAAATATTCTTTCTCTCAAATACTCTATTTTCAATTAAACATTTTCCATCAGAGATCATCCTCAATCTTCTTAATTTTCAGATAATTCTTTCCCACATATCACTGTTGATGAATATCTATTCTCACATATTTCCACCCTCACAAATCCTCATCATTGAATATATGTTGAAATGGGGAGAAGAATGGGCGGTTGAATGAGATTAGTTTCATTTGTGACACATATCTAAGAATGATGATCTGTGAATATCAAAATATATGAAAATGAAGATATTTAATATTCATGATATTCGAGAATTGAGTCATTTGGAAACAAAGGGAATGGAAGATGAAAATGAAAGTTTGTGAGAATAGAAATGTAATCCAGCTTTAATGGAACATCTGGAGAGATAGAACTTTGGAAGAAAATATTGAGAATGAATTGTATCTCCAGTCATATCAGTCAGGTTGACCTGTAGTTATTTTGCAACAATTTCTATAATCAGAATACTCTCGTATCTCCTCAATTTTCGTCGAGTTGATCCTAAACAGTCTGTGTAATCATTCGTCAATTGGTCAGTCAAGTGCATCCGATGCAAGAATTTGTGTTATACCCACAGCGCTCCTTTCTTTTATCCTTCATTTTCTTTCAACGCTACCTAATGACCATGATGGTAAGTGACATACAGTCCTCGTGGAAATCCCGATTTTGAGAGTTTTTCAGAAATGCTCAGAATATTTTCAGAGATTCACAGAATTATTCTGAGTTTTGTAGAGACTTGCACAGATTTGTAGGGAATGTCCGAACTTTGAGAGTTTTTCAGAGATTCTCAGGAATTTTCAGAGGAATATTTCCACCAGGGGGGTGTGTAGTAACATCTGCGTCCTTCTTGCTTTTTCTCCATCTACCAGTGATTTTATTAAAAGAATCTGATCAAGAGACGCGGTAGCGTCTCGACGCCAATTACAGGAAAACCGTGAAAGAAAAAAAAAACCCTGAATGAAAAAAAAATGAAAAAGCAAAAGTCGTGCGCTACCGTGTATCTTTACTCGAAAACCAAGATTTTCTATGATCAAAAAATCTTTAACCCACAATAACTCATCACACATTGAATTTCACGAAAAAATAATTACACTCCTATTATATAATTCGAATACACACTTTTGATTGAGCACACTACGAAGTTGATCCGTTCACGCGATCCCGAGATACAAACGTTTCAAATTTTCATGCGATCAAAACATCAAGATTTCTCTATCATCATCATCAGAATCGGTTTCTTCAATCACGGAGATTTGTTAATCCTTACGGCAGTTCTTCCAATGCTAGAGACATTATAATACAAACATCCGATAGCGTGCATTTCAGTGTAGTGTGGTCCATACATTGTCAAAACATGAACAACTAACCTGTCAATGAGGCGATGTGTTGATAGGTTATTATAATATTAAAAGAATAATTGAAAAATGGATGAATTGTGAATTGCAGGTTCATACTACATTACAGGTCATTATAACAACAATCGAACGCACACAAAGAACCTGGAATTATATATACTTTTATATATGACTTGAAAAAATTCATGAATGGATTAATGAATAAATGATGAAGAGGTTATTTGTAAAAAAAAACACAAAAAGTTTGAGAAAGGTATAAATAAATCTATTTGCTACATTCAGGAAATTGCTATATACACAGGTAAGCTCTGTATGATGTATTATTCATAAAATACAATATTCCTCCACAGACAACAGCTCAGCAGAAATACCGTAATGAACAGTCTGCTACTGTTGGTTCTTACCACCAGAACCACAGGCTGATGATCAAATAAATCATAAAAAGTCTAGTCGGAAATAATGATTCAAATTTATGCATTACTTTTTAGGTGAAATCTTATCGGATATACCATAACCCCCTTACAAACAATCTATTATCAGGTTCTCCCGCTAGAGTCGTTGGAAAATGATCAAATGGATCATATCGAGCATGCTCAAGGGAAGAGATTCAAGTTTATTTGCAATTCCTCCGCATACCAGGGAGTCAGAGATATATCATAAGTTCTGACGGACAGTCAACTACTGGAGCCTTCCAAAGTAGCTGATCAAAACCAGATGACCAGCTACTTTGGGAGGCTCCACTGTCGATTTCTCTAATTAGGATCATAGGCAATCGATGAAACAGATCATACCGAGCGTGCTCAAGGGTGATTGTTGAAGTTTATTTGCTACTTTTTTACAGGCAAAAGTATAATGGATATACCATAATCTCTAATGGAATTCACTATTCTGCAATCAGAATCGTGAACAAATAATGAAACAGAATAGTGAATAGATAATGAATGTAAATTCAATTATAGCAAGTCTGAAAAACATTCGAAAATAAGGTTAGTCACCGAGCACTTCAGGTATACTAAAATATGACATCCTGAATCAAAATTATGAACTATGCACAAAATGGTTTCCCTAGATTCTTTGAGTAAAATTACAGGTGGATCAAGAAAAAGTAGAAAGGATGCAGGTATACTATACATCTGTATGTTACTCACCACCACGATCACTATCATCAGGTAGCGTAGAAGGAAAATGAAGAGAAGGCAAAAGTGCAGTGGATATACAAGTCCTTGCGTTGAATAATACCACTATCAGATTCTTCCAACAGAATCATAGGTGGATGAAGAAAAAGCAAAAAGGATGTAAATGTATCATACATCTTTATGTTATGTACCACAATAATCAATGTCATCGGATAGCGTCATAGGAAAATGGAGAGAAGGCAGAAGTGCAGTGGATATACAAGTCCTTGCATTGGATAATACCACTATCAGATTCTTCCAACAGAATCACAGGTGGATGAAGAAAAAGCAAGAAGGATGTAGATGTACCATACATCTGTACGTTAAATCCTACCATGATCATTAGGTAGCGTTGAAGGAAAATACAGAAAAGATAGGAGCGCGGTGGATATATCACAAATCTTTGCATCGGGTGCATTCCGCTGACCAACTGACGAATGATTAGAGAGACTGTTTAGGATCAACTCAACGAAAATTGAGCAGATACAATATTCTGATTAACGAAATTGTTGCAGAACAACTACAGGTCAACTTGACTGATGTGACTGGATGTGACAATTCATTCTGAATGTTTTCTTCCAAAGTTCCATCTTTTCAGTTGTTCCATTCAAGCTGGATTATATTTGTGTTCTTACAAACCATCATTTTCATCTTCACTTATCTTGATTTTGGAATGATTCAATTCTCAAATATCATGAATATGAAATGGTTTGGATATTCGATACAATATTGCTTTTTAATGATCATGAATCACTTTGAATACATTTTGAACATTTCATGGATCCTAGAGTCACTAAATCTCCCAACCCAAAATACTCTATGACAATTTAATAAAATTCATGATATTTGAGGATTGAATCATTCCAAAACTAAGATAAGTAGAGATAAAAATAATGGTTTGTAAGAACACAAATATAATCCAGCTTGAATGGAACAACTGAAAAGATGGAACTTTGGAAGAAAACATTCAGAATGAATTGTCACATCCAGTCACATCAGTCAAGTTGACCTGTAGTTGTTCTGCAACAATTTCTATAATCAGAATATTGTATCTGCTCAATTTTCGTCGAGTTGATCCTAAACAGTCTCTCTAATCATTCGTCAATTGGTCAGTGGAATGCACCCGATGCAAAGATTTGTGACATATCCACTGCGCTCCTATCTTTTCTACATTTTCCTTCAACGCTACCTAATGATCATGGTAGGACTTAACGTACAAATGTATGGTACATCTACATCCTTTTTGCTCTTCCTTCATCCACCTATGATTCTGTTGGAAGAATCTGATAGCGGTATTATTCAATGCAAGAACTTGTATATCCACTGCGCTCCTATCTTTTCTGCATTTTCCTTCAACGCTACCTAATGATCATGGTAGGACTTAACGTACAGATGTATGGTACATCTACATCCTTTTTGCTTTTTCTTCATCCAACTATGATTCTGTTGGAAGAATCTGATAGCGGTATTATTCAATGCAAGAACTTGTATATCCACTGCACTTCTTCCTTTTCTTCATTTTCTTATGACGCTGCCTAATGACATTGATCATTGTGGTACGTAACATTAAGATGTATGATGACATGCATCCTTCTTGCTTTTTCTTCATCTACCGGTGATTCTATTGGAAGAATCTGATAATAGTGTACCTAACGCAAGGACCTGTGGTATATCCACTGCACTCTTGCCTTTTCTTCATTTTCCTTCTACGCTACCTGATGATATTGATCGTGGTGGTAAGTAACATACAGATGTATAGTATACCTGCATCCTTTCTACTTTTTCTTGATCCACCTGTGATTTTACTCAAAGAATTTACTCATTGAAAAAACTTTTTCACCTGGGTACTCAGGAATAAGGATATTGGATAATATATAATCCAGGGGCCAAAAAATTGATGAAAAATCAACAGAAATTCACGCGTTAAACGTAATGGGTCTCCCTATTGTTGACGGTGTTCCTTCTTATTTGAATGCAGTAATGCAGTGTATATTGTACTGTGCTTATAAGACAAAACAATTACTTTTATCTGACCCCAATGACATCATGAATATTTCAATTCAGAACTACAATTCGCGGAAAAACCCTGATATCATAGCTTTGAAACAGCTTGCAGGTCCACAATACTTGCATAATCACTCACAAGATGCAGGAGAATTCATCGCTTCTATTTGCGAGAATTCAATGGCTATTAAAAATTTGATGGAGCACCAAATCACTACCTTAACGGAATGTACGAAATGTGAATATACCGGAAATATTGTTGGTACAAATTGTGTTCCACGTCTTGGGCTACCTCCAATTTCACAGAAATCATTTGAGTTTCAAGACATATTCAAGTTCAATTTTTCAACGTCGAAAATGTTCGAAGATTCTTGTGACAATTGTAATAACTTGCATAAAACTAAAAAATCATTCATAACAGCGTCAGAACAATATGTAATTGTGCAATTGATGATGTTTAATCACAATAATGTTGAAGCAACAAAGGTAGAAAATATAAACATTGAAGCAGTACCAACTTCAAAAATTATAATTGCACAACACTTTTATAAAGTTATAGCTGTTGTTTTTCATCAGGGTAAAAATATTCCTCAAGATAATTTCACATGCATGTTACGAAGTAAAGGTACAAAGTGGATATTTATTCATGATCTGCAAGTTGAAGAGCGACATTGGCCACGCAATGCTAAAGACTCGTATATATATTTCTTTGAAAAGCAATAATTTCGCTTCATCATGGAATTAGAATTCAATTACTGTGATATTGTACAGTTTTGAAGAATATAGAATACCTTTATAATACCATAACGAACCAAATATTCTTGAAAAATTTTTTCGAATGATTTCGATGGATATTCCACAAAATTCTGAAAAATGTCTGGTACAGTACTAGAAAGTATCTTCAATCTGATATCTTGAAGGTATATTCTTTTGTTGCATGATAAATATTTGACATCTCTTCACCCAGATAGCAAAAGTTCCAAAAACTAGATCCCATTGGATCCTTCTGGAACCACAAAATCAATCACTAAAATGTCAGTAGGATGGAGTTCTTGGAGAATTCAAATCGCCTTTTGTCATACTATATACAGTACAATATACAGTATGACAAAAGACGATTTGAATTCTCCAAGGAATCTATTTAGCTGACATTTCAGTAGTTCGTTTTGTGGTCACGAAAGAATTCAATGAGATCTAATTTTTGGAACTTTTGCTATCTGCTACTTTTCACAATGATTCAAAAGAGTGACCGAAAAATGTCTGCTGGAAAGCTATTTTTAGCTTCATGCTAAACAGTACAAATTCTATCTTGCAAAAAAAATTTCTGTTGGATACCACGAATATATTGTACGCTTCCTGTAAGTTTCCTCTGTCTGTGAGATCTACACTGTAAAAAATTTTATTGGAAAATTCCTATATATTTATGTGGAGTAATTAACACGTACATGCGTTAGGAATTTTCCTAACTTGTCCAGAAATTTACTGTGGAATGTTGGAAAAAATCCCGTGAAGTTTGGAATTTTCAGATAAATGTACGGGAAATTTCATGTAAATGTACCGGAAATTGATTTCCTAATCAGTGATCGGAATTTTCCGGTTGATGTACCCAGGAAAATTCCGATTATTTTTCACAGTGTATGTTGTTTCGATTTTCTTACAATGATTTCTTGAAAACACTGGAAATTTCTGCACAAAACATGTACAGCACAATATCGTGGGCTGTTTTGAGCGTCGTGAGCTCCTTTGAGCGCGGTGAGTTGCTTCGAACGCTTTGAGCTGCTTTGAGCGCCAACGTATCAGTCAAGGAAAATTTATTTTCGGAATTCTTCACACGTACATTTGTTCATGGGAATCCGCTTTTCTTCCCTCCTTTCCTCCATTCTTTATTTCGATAATCTATTGCCGTTCAATGATGAGATGACTGATGGAAATCCAAGTGGCTTTTTATATCACATAAGTTATCTGAGGACATTTCCTTCATTCCTACGATTGCCATAAACTCGACAGGAGTATTTCATGTTTATTCGGATTCAGTTGGAAGCATATTCAGAAAAAGAAGTGAAATCCCCAAAGAAAACTCCCAAAAAGTAAAAAAATAACGCCAAGTACATGGAAATCCCAAAAACAAAGAATAAAAAAATCAAAAAACACATTCCAAAGGAAAATTTCACTAAATTCAGAATTTCGAGGGAATATAAAAGGATATGCTCCATTTGAAAAAAAAAAAATATGAAATCAATATAAGCGACCAAGTACATTGGTTATCCAAAGGATATGTGAAAGATTTTTGGTATATTGTAACTTCAGTTTGTTTAAACTGTATTGAAGGTAATTAATTTATGATTTCCAAAAGAGCATTATTGTATTAAAAAAATAAATAGAACAAGCGTATCGTTCTGCTCGTATATATAGATCCCAAAAAGTGAAAAAAAAGTAGAATTCCACAAAACATACAAATGTCTCACAAAAACCCCTAAAAACTCCAACACAGTAAATAATAACGTCAAATCCCGAAAACCATACAAACGTTTCACCATAACGCTTGAAAAAAAATCCTTGAGAAAAATACTTCACTCTTTCCGGAAGATTACTTGATATAACAAATATGCCATTAAAAAAAAAGATGTGAAAGGCAACCCTGTTCCGGAATTCGCATCAACCAGTAACACTTGGCGTGGCCGAAGAAGATTTTATGAAATTACATAATTTAAATTTCTTGTCTAATGTTCTACAGCAATTCATTCGTATATAATAAAGGCTAAAAACTTCTACCATCGGCCATGCCAAGTGTTGCTGGTTGATGCGAATTCCGAAACAGGGTTGCCTTTCACATCTTTTTTTTTAATGGTATATTTGTTATATCAAGTAATCTTCCGGGAAGAGTGAAGTATTTTTTTCAAGGATTTTTTTTCAAGCGTTATTGTAAAACGTTTGTATGGTTTTCGGGATTTGACGTTATTTTTTACTGTGTTGGAGTTTTTAGGGGTTTTTGTGAGACATTTGTATGTTTTGTGGAATTCTACTTTTTTTCACTTTTTGGTATCTATATACAGGGTGGGGCATTTAAAGTGTCGCGGGCGTTTTTTCCAAAAATAAAATGAGATACGAGAAAATTTTTCGGACAAAAATTGTAGGGTATCGAGGGGGACATCCGATGGTGGCCTTGGCTTTGACCTCAAATCTCATCTTCAAGGGCATTCTGAGGTCAACTCTTGTTTTTTAAATAGCATCTCATATTTTTTACTGCAGATTTGGATTCTAGGTCAAAAACCAAGGAACTTTTGTCTGAACCATTTTCCTGAAATCCGCAAAGATGGCGCTCTAATCGATATTGTTTCATACTGAATCTGACATTAGAATAACTCGAAAACGAAGGGTCTTGGAGGAGAATGTTTCGGACAAAAGTTGTCTGATTCCAAGGGGGACCCCTTGAACTGAAACGGAGGTGATGGGGTATAACAGACAAAACACAACACATTTCAATCGTCTACATCACTTGAATAATTTTAATGCAGTAGATGCTCAAAATGATGGCCTTTGACTTCAATACACATTTCAAAACGTTTTACAAAAGATTGCTGAACTCGTGCTAAAATATCTGCATTGATGCTCGCGCATGCATTGATGATTCGTTGACGCATATTCTCAGGTGTAGTCAGTGCGTGTTGATAAACTGTATCTTTTTTGTATCCTCATAAAAAAAATCTGGAGAAGTAAGATCCGGAGAACGGGCAGGCCAATGAACTGGTCCACGACGTCCTATCCATCGTCCAGGATAATCTCTGTCCAATATTTCTCGAGCTGTGACTGCATAATGGGATGGACAACCATCGTGTTGATACCACATATTCAATCGTTCCTGAAAAGGTATGTCCTCAAGTAATGTTGGAAGTACTTGATCTGAGAAATGTCTGTACTGCTCTCCAATTACTCGAGATCGAAAAATACCACACCAAACATTCACAGCCCATTGTCTCTGATGCTCTACTTGACGTAACCATCTTGGATTTTCTGTCGCCCAGTAATGCATATTATGTCGATTTACTTGACCATGATTGGTGAACGTCGACTCGTCAGAAAATAATATGTTGATGAAGTTGTTATTGTGCGTTTGCGCTAGACCCCATCGACAAAACTGTACACGATTTTCGAAATCATCACCGTGAAGGTCTTGATGCAAACAAATGTGATACGGATGGAATTTGTGACGTTTCAGTATTCGAAGAACACTTCTTCGAGAAATTCCCGAATGGAGTTCAATTTCACGAGAGCTCACGTGTGGATTATTGGCTACTGCAGCTAGTACATTAACTTCCGCATTTCCTCCGCTAACAGTTCTCATTCGATGTCGTTTTTCCCTTGTAACACTTCCCGTTTCTGAGAATAATTTTGTAATGCGTTGAAAATACCTAATGGATGGCGTTGTTCTTTCAGGAAATCGTTCTGCATACAAGTCATATGCTTGTCTGGGGTTCTTATGCACTTCACCGTAAATGTAGATCATATCGATCTTTTCAGAAACCGTGTATCGGATATCCATGATTTTCAATTTGTCATAAACCAAGTAATAATCAAATGTAACTGACAAACTGACTTTCAAAATCGTGAATTTTCACTGAACCCCGTCGTTTGTTTACATCGCGTGAGCTCTGAATGGTGGTAATGTAGACGATTGAAATGTGTTGTGTATTGACAACTTTTGTACGAAACATTCTTTTGCAAGACCCTCCGTTTTCGAGTTATTCGAATGTCAGATTCAAAATGGAACAATATCGATTAAAGCACCATTTTTGCGAATTTCAGGAAAATGGTTCAGACAAAAGTTTCTTGGTTTTTGACCTAGAATCCAAATCTACAGTAAAAAATATGAGATGCCATTTAAAAAACAAGAGTTGATCTCAGAATGCCCTTGAAGATGAGATTTGAGGTCAAAGCCAAGGCCACCATCGGATGTCCCCCTCGGTACCCTACAACTTTTGTCCGAAAAATTTTCTCGTATCTCACTTTATTTTCGGAAAAAACGCCCGCGACACTTTAAATGCCCCACCCTGTATACGAGCAGAACGATACGCTTGTTCTATTTATTTTTTTAATACAATAATGCTTTTTTGAAAATCCTAAATTACCTTCAATACAGTTTAAACAAACTGAAGTTACAATATGCCAAAAATCTTTCACATATCCTTTGGATAACCAATGTACTTGGTCGCTCATATTGATTTCATATCTTTTTTTTTCAAATGGACCATATTCTTTTATATCCCCTCGAAATTCTGAATGCAGTGAAATTTTCCTTTGGAATGTGTTTTTAGATTTTTTTCTTCTTTGTTTTTGGGATTTTCATGTACTTGGCGTTATTTCTTCACTTTTTTGGAGTTAATAGTATACTCGACGCAAGGAACTGTTGTATATCCTCTGCGCTCCTGCTTTTCCTTCATTTTCGTTCTGCGCTACCTGATGATATTGATCCTGCTGGTACATGATATACAGATGGATGATGTATTTGCATCTTGCCTGTTGTTCCTGCATCCACCTGTGATTCTGCTCGAAGAATTCAGGGTTTCATTATCAATTGAATCCACTTTGTAATCTGTAATGCAAATTGATAGTGATGATAGCAAACTCACAGACCTATGGTACATTTGCTTCATCTTTTTCCTTTCTTATCCCCCTGAAACACTACGCAAAGAATCTGATACCAGCATCGGATAGATCTGTGATATATCCACTGCACTCTTGCCCTCCATTCGTTCGACTATGAGGCCACCGAACATGATTGATAGTGACGATAGCTAGCACACAAATTTGTGATACGTCTGCTTCATTTCGGCTTCGTCTCCAGCCACCTATGATTCTACTGCAAAGAACTAATGAGCCCAGCATGTTGTAAGAATCTGTGACATATCTACTGTGTTTTCGCCTTTGAAAGAATCGTTTTGAAATACTTCAATGTGACTAAAGTAACTGGAGACCGACTTCGATTTCTACCATCAGTCAAACTATTCACATCCCTTTGAGGTTTTGTTATGAACTTCACTTTCTAAAAACTTTTTATATTGCATTGGAGTTTGTTGATGAACTTCCCTTTCTGATTATGAGTGATGATCCAGTTATTGATTCATGACATCATCTTTGATCATCCATTTCATGCCATTCATTATCAATAGAACCCACTTTGTAATCTGTAATTCATCCATTCAATACAAAATTTCCACAAGACCGACGAAATGAAATTGATAGTGGTGGTGGACGACGTACAGGTCTATGGTATATTCGCTTCTTTTCCGTGTTTTCTTATACACCTGTGATACTATTCAAGCAATCCGATAACAACTCTTGGTCAAGGGAGTATCAGGCCAATGAGGGAAGACAAAAACGAAGCAAATATACCATGCGATCTGTACGTCGTCCACCACCACTATCCATTCCATTTAGGTAATTCCATAGGCAATTTTGTATTGAATGGATGAACTACAGATTATGAAGTGGATTCAATTGATAATGAATGGCATCAAATGGATGATCAAAGATTATGTAATGAATCAACA
Organism: Gonatopus flavifemur; assembly: GCA_018340375.1. Classification (NCBI taxonomy): domain Eukaryota; kingdom Metazoa; phylum Arthropoda; class Insecta; order Hymenoptera; family Dryinidae; genus Gonatopus; species Gonatopus flavifemur. The sequence goes on from JAFFJZ010000014.1 coordinate 7,347,058, forward strand.
ACTGAATTATCGCTTGTAATCAGAAAGTGGAGTCCATCGAATATCAAATATAATCATCTGTCACATCAGTCAAGTTGACCTGTAGTTGTTCTTAAACAATTTTCATAATGAGAATACTGTATCTGCTCAATTTTCGTTGAGTTGATCCTAAACAGTCTCTCTAATCATCCGTCAATTGGTCAGTGGAGTGCACCCGATACGAAGATTTGTGGTATATCTATTGTGCTCCTATTTTTTCTGCGTTTTCCCTCAACGCTACCTAATGATCATGGTAGGATTTAACGTACAAATGTATGGTACATCTACATCCTTCTTGCTTTTTCTTCATCCACCCATGATTCTGTTGGAAGAATCTGCTAGTGGTACACGGAGAAAAAAGATTTCGTTATTTCAACGAATCCATCTTCGCTGAACGGATTGAATAACCTAACGATGACATTTCACTTTGGTAATGAGCTAATCCGCTGTATTTACTAATAACTGATTCGTTATAATTATCAGTCCTTCGCTAATTTTACGAAGCTTGATTCGCTGAAACAACGAGTCGCCGTTCACTTCAACGGACTTGCTTGCTGTCCATATAATAACAAGCGAGTTTCGTTAAGGCAGCGAAATTCTTGCTGTTCCAACGAATTTTTTTTCTCCGTGTATTATTAACGCAAGGACTTGTATATCCACTGCACTTCTGCTTTTTCTTCATTTTCCTATGACGCTACGTAATGGAATTCATCATGGTGGTACATAACATAAAGATGTATGGTACATATGCATCCTTCTTGCTTTTTCTTCATCTGCCTGTGATTATATTGGAAGAACCTGATAGCAGTGTCCCTAACGCAAGGACCTGCGGTATATCCACTGCACTCCTGCCTTCTCTTCATTTTCTTTCTACGCTACCTGATAATATTGATTGTAGTGGTACGTAACATACAGATGTATAGTATACCAGCATCCTTTCTACTTTTCTTGATTCACCTGTAATTTCACTCAAAGAATCCAGGGAAATCATTTTTCCTAACAGCGTGTGCAAAATTCAGTTTTCCAAGCTTGTGTTGCGTGCGCAAAGTGAGTGATTCCCACACGGCACTCAGACCAGTCCGGGAAAGCAATAAGCGTGGGGCAAAGTTACTTTACCACACTCTTATCACTCTCCCGCACTGGTCCGACTGCCGTGTAGGAATCACTCACTCTGTGCACGCCACACAGGCTTGGAAAACCGAAGTTCGCGCACCTTGTTAGGAAAAATAGTATGAGCAACTCGTGCGCATTGGTGATCCCCCCACTTGCGTGATTTGTCGCCCTCGCTACGCTCATGCGGGAATCACCAACTTTGTGCCTTTGTTACACAATGTACTATTGTATCATTTTGTACATATTCCTAATTTTGATTCAAGTCGTCATATTTCTCTAGTATACATGAAGTGCTCGGTGACTAACCTTATTTTCGAATGTTTTTCACACTTGCTATAATTCATCATTTTCTATGTTTTTTCATGGACTTCAATTTTCAATTACAAGCCATTATTCAATGATCGAATTTACAATCATCTTATCATAACCTTTAATAACTCATAATTCATCCATCTCGTATTGTCATAAATACCCTGTAATTCATCCATCTCGTATTGTCATAAATACCCTGTAATTCATCCATCTCGTATTGTCATAAATACCCTGTAATTCATCCATCTCGTATTGTCATATCATTTCTTTATGTATTGTGATTCTATTGTAACTGTCACCGCTATACATGATAACATTGAACATTATCTATATTTTTTACTAAAATGAACGTTAACACTATCAGATGTTTAGAAGATACTGAAATGAATGCTATTGGTTGTTGGAAGAAAAAGAACGAGATAGAGATATTGGCAGAAAAAAAATTCATCTACCAATCATTGCACACTGTGCAATGCACAGGTTATCAAAGACTGACAACTCATTCGGATAAATACATACTAATGAACAAATGATCCACTATTGGACATTCGAGGAAAGAAAGACAGGATAAATGATCTACTATCAGGCGTTCGAAGAAAGAAGAAGACAGACAGAATAAATCTTTGTAGCATTGGAAATCGATTCAAGGATGACAGATCTTCGTGTTAAGAAGGAACCGATGAATCAGAAATTCCGGGAAAATATTTTGATCGGATGAAAAATTTAATCGTTTATATTTTGGTATCGGATGAACTGATCAAGTTCGTAGTGTGCTTAATCAAAAGTGTATCATCGTATTATATACTGAAAGTGTAGTTCTTTTTCCGTGACATACAATATGTGTCGAGTTATTGTGCATTGAAAATTTTTTCAGGAGGTTAGATCTCGGTTGAGGCGTATAGATACACGCAGTAGCGTGGTAAGAACATTTCTATCATCTCTCAATTCGCGTGAAAACAAGGATAAGAGACGGGATTTTCCCGCCTCTTATCCTTTGTTTCGTGTCAGTTGAAGAAAGACAGACAAGCTCTCACCCCGCCACTGGATACACGGTAGCGTACGATTTCTGTTTTTCTTCACTTATATAAAAAATCCTTATACATTATTAATAACATCTTTTTTCAGGGTTTTTTCATATACTTGGCGTCGAGACGCTACCGCGTCTCTTGATAATTCAAATGAAATAATTCCTTCTGTCCACACTGTGGGATGAATTTTTTACCGGAGGTAAGTACAACAATATTATTATAAAATTTTCCAAGCTCTTACAATACATCTCGTATACACATAATCCAACAGTATTGAGGTTAGAAAATTACATAGGTTGAAAATTTTTCAAAGTCAAACTTGAATTCTACTCACTGGCATATTATTGATAAGATATTCAATATTTTACACATTCATTACTGATGTTAGATTGATTCAAACATTCACTTGGTCTCATTTGGTCATTATTCTCACATACAGGCCCATAAGAAATCGAACGATGTACCCCACATACACACTTGTTACAACTTTGTCGTTCGTCCAAACAAGTGTCGCTTTAGCGCAGGTCGGTTAGGCATGGGTTATGTGGGTCAGAATATAGGTATGTTCTCTAGCGGTTTAATTCCCTCAAAGGGCGTGCATAATTTCTCTCACTGCAATAAGTCATTCAGGAACATGCGAAGTTAAGAATATAGTGAGATGCACACAAATTCTTTTTTCTATCCTCTCCACAAAAGTAATAAAAATTCGTAACAAATTTCACCTGAAAGACATATTACAAAATCACTCGCATTTGGAGTGAGACTTTTCACTCTTAGATATACGGTGAATATTGTCAGTCTGATTCAGAGTTGATGAAATCCAGAGTCTTTGCAGAGTGAGAAATAACTATTAAATGATTTTCCACGAGGAATTGAATTACTGTCCGTGTTGAATAATTATCTGATCTATTGCATTAATCAAGTACTTGTTGGAGAAGTATTTCAGAATACAGTACTTTAGTTCAATAACAATATTGTTTCATATTGAATACCTTTGACATCTGCAGAAAGAACTGTAAAAGATTTCTTACGTACGACTTCTGAAGTATTTCTTGAATACTGATTCTCAAAGCTATAGATTCAGACATCTTTGAGAAGTGGAATAATATTGCATAAGACTTCTGAAGAATGCCTTGCAGATAACTTTTAGACAAGTTATTCTATAACAAAGTTTTTCCTGTTCTTACAAAATCTCCTCGGATTATTTCTCATTCTTTCCTCGAAACACGGGAAAATATATGGAAATTTCACAAATTTGGGGGAATTGACAGGGCAAGCTTCTCTAAGAGTATTTTTCTTCTATCTAGGTAAATACCATCATTTCATTTCACTTCATCGTTTCATTTCATTTCATTGCTGGGTCAGGACGATGAAAAGTTTCAATGCTACGTATTATATTGCTATTAAAATCTCCTCATCATATTTCGTTTGCGACAAACTCCGCATACTTTCATCATAGATTTTCAGAACATCGCAGAATATCGTATGTGCAATATTTCAATTGGAAGATTCTCATAATATTTGTAATGGAATATTATATCCACAGAATACATGGAATTTCGTCAAAATATTGTACTGAGAATGTTCCTAGTGAAACATTGTGATATTCTGGAAATATTATTGAGATGTTATGTGCTGTGTGGGTACAGTTACCACAGATTTTGTTAATAATTACCGTATAAAGTCAGTTTATTGTGAGAATTGAGAATACCGCCAATTATTGTACAAACTACTTCAGCCACTTGTTGTTTGAACAGTGTATATATACTATAATTGATCAGTTATGATAACTATGTGACTGGTATCCTTTACAGAACACGACAGTTGTGAGTACTTGATTTCTTGTTTTGGTAACCGAATTTTTCTTACAGGAGTAGTTTTGTAAAACTGACTGGAATATTTTTTTCCGTGTAAGTATAAAGTCAATCCGAGTTCAGAGGAACATTATGAGAACTCTAGTTTGAGATACCTTTGAATTCTGATTCACCTATCTTTCAATCCAAAAGGGTATTATGCAAGATTTTCCTTGGATTAAGGACTCAAGTATTGGATATTCCATCCACAGTACTCTATGGAATATATCACCAACCCTTCGTACTCCAAAACAATGTGATGAGTGGTACGTTCACCGGTGCATCGATGGTAGCCTGAACGTCACGCCGGGCAATAAAAATGACTCAGGGTAAACCCTGAAATACAATAGGTATTCCGTTTTACCTCTCCAAATCATTCGCATTTCTGTGGTGTACTCTGCAGCCGAAATGTAATAATTTCCTGTTTAAAAAAATATTTTGGAGGCTTAGTTTTTGAGCTATGAACATTTTCAGATTGCTTTTCGAAGTCAAATAACTTGAGAGCATTGTATTCTACATCGTTTAGCCCAACACTATTCTCTTAGTTGGAAAACGCCGGATCTCTGGGGAAAAATTGAACTATCCTATCATTATTTGTTTTGGACCTATGATGATTTGAAGTTGCTAAATTCTGATTGGCTAGAAGAAATGATTAGCCCAAAAATTTCTAATCGCTGTAGCTCCGAAACAAAGAATGATGGGATGGTTGAATTTTTCCCAGGCATCCGGCGTTCTCCAACTTAGAGAATAGTGTTAGGCTCAAGGATGTGAGACACAATGCTTTTGAGTTATTCGGATTTGAAGGAAAATTCTAAAAATGCTCATAGCTCAAAAACTCATCCTCCAAAAAATTTCTTTCAAACAGGAAATTATTGCATTTTGGCTGCAGCATACACCACAGAAATCCGTATGATGAATTCTGAAACATCCTGTATATATATGGGGCATTATTTGTGTAATCAACCACTCCCCTGCACATTTTTTTCTGCAGATTAAAATCTCAAAAAACATTAGAAATTTTCGTTGAAGTATTTTTCCATGCCGTTTGGTGTTTTTTGTTTGGAGCCTCAAGTTCACCAATATGGCGGCTCAACTGCGGAAGAGTCGGGGAACCATTAAAATCTGATATTGGAGCACAAGTAGTTCTACAGATCGTCATTATAATCGTTCACCATAGTCGCGTGCCTCTGAAATACGTTTACGAAATGAAATTCCCGAAATTGCAAATGACAGATCCGATGTGGCAGTCGAAACATTGAACTCTTCCGATTGCACTAGGATTGAGTATTTGGGGGTTTCGGGGGTTGCTGAACACGGATCCAGGGTTAGTTCCCCGAAATTCAATTTGGCAGACTTGAAAATTGAAATAAATATCACATATTTGCTTCCAGATGTGGAGTATTATGGATGAGTTATTGGTAGCATTCTCACGTTTTTTCTCATTCCAACTTTTCTATGGGAATTCTATGGGGGATTTCCTTACTGTCAGAGGTATCTGGGATATGTTAGATCATGTAAATGGTATAAAATTCTTCAAAAGTGACTCCAACATTTACACTTTGTCTCACGGAAATTTCCATTCTTGACCTCGAAATTTCAGCAGTACGGAATCAGACTCAGATCTGCAATTTTCACCGTAAATAGATATCTTGTAGAACAGATCTGAGTCTTATTCCGTTCCACTGAAATTTTGAGGTCAAGAATTGAAATTTTCTTGAGATAAAGTGTAGTTTTTGGAGTCAATTTTGATCAAGTTTTCACTAATGAGGGAAAAATTATTCCTACCAGGATTCCACTTCGTTTCTTCCCGAATAAAATAGATTTGGGATCATTTTGATATCTTCAAAACTTAGAAAATGATGAGGTTTTTCGTGAAGCACTATTTTGATTAAAACATGCTCGCAAGGGCTTCAAAAAATGCGCGTAAACAGAAATTCCAGAAGTTTAAAAATTTTGTAACCATTCATCTTGACTCTCGATATGCTGGCAAGTCAACTCAAAATTTATGGAAAATTTCAAGAATATTGAGCGACTATTTTTTCGTTTTCTGGACGATTCCACGGGAATTGTCAAGACAATTTAAATGGTTAAAGTAGTGGGGAAGTAGTGAAAAAGGAGCGGATGATTTGTTGGTGGCATTCTAACGTTTCTTCTCTCATTCCCACTGTTCTATGGGTGATCTATGGGGTATTTCTATAATGTAAGAGCCACCTGGGATATGTTGGATCATGTGAAAATAATTATACATGGATTTTGGATGAATCAGAACGATTTAAATCGGAAAAGTAGTGGAAAAGTGGTGGAAAAGTAGCGGATGAGTTGTTGGGGGCATTCTATCGTTTTTTTCACATTCTCACTGTTCTATGGGTGATTTTGGGGGAATTTCTACACTCAGAGAGCTATCTGAGATATGTTCGATCATGTGAAAATGATTATACAAATCCGAAATACTTGTATGAATATTGTCTCATGATCCTATATATCTCAGATCCCTCCCACAGGGAACACATACCCCATAGAATACGCATAGAAGAGTTGGAATGAGGAAAAAACGTGAGTATTGCACCAACAACTTATCCGCTACTTTTCCACTACTTTTCATCAATCATTGTGACATGATCTCACCTATCCCAGATAGCTCTCACAGTATAGAAATACCCCATAGATCACCCATAGAAGAGTTAGGATGTGAAGAAAACCTTAGAATCCCACCAACAACTCATCCACTACTTTGCCATTCTTTCCCATTTGAATCATTCCGATTCATCCGGAATCTTTGTATGAATATTGTCGTATGATGTTATGTATCTCAGATCCCTCCCACAGTGAACACATATCCCATAGAATACGCATAGAAGAGTTGGAATGAGGAAAAAACGTGAGTATGGCACCAACAACTCATCCGCTACTTTTCCACTAGTTTTTCCATTTGAATCGTTCTGATCGTTCCGAAATCCTCGTATCATTATTTCCGCGTGATCAAACATATCCCAGATAGCTCTCACAGTATAGACATATCCCATCGGATTCCCATAGAAAAATTGGAATGAGAACACAACGTGAGAATGCCAGCAACAAGTCATCCGCTACTTTTCCACTGCTTTTCTACTATTTTGCCCATCAGAATCGTTCTGATGGATCCGAATCCCTTGTATAATAATTGTGACATGATCTAAAATGTCCCAGATACCTCTCACAGTATACACATCCCCCATAGAATTGCCATAGAAAAGTTGAAATGAGAGAAAAACGTGAGAATACCAGCAACAACTCGTCCCATACTTTTCCACTACTTTTCTCATTTGAATCGTTCCGGTCGATCCGAAATCCTTGCATAATTATTGTGACATGATCTAACATATCCCACATACCTCTCACAGCATAGACATATTCCATAGAATTCCTATAGAAAAGTTGGAATGAGAAAGGAACGTGAGAATGCCAGCAAGAACTCGTCCCATACTTTTCCACTACTTCTCTCATTTCAATCGTTCCGATCGATCCGAAATCCTTGTATAATTATTGTGACATGATCTCACATACCCCATATACCTCTCACAGTATAGACATATCCCACAGAATTCTCATAGAACAGTGGAAATGAGAAAAAACGTCAGAACGCCACCAACAACTCATCCTATACTTTTCCACTACTTCTCTCATTTCAATCGTTCCGATCGATCCGAAATCCTTGTATAATTATTGTGACATGATCTCACATACCCCATATACCTCTCACAGTATAGACATATCCCACAGAATTCTCATAGAACAGTGGAAATGAGAAAAAACGTCAGAACGCCACCAACAACTCATCCTATACTTTTCCACGACTTTTCCACTACTTCTTTTACCTTCTGTGTCAAGATGATGAAGGCGTGGCCAACATCCCTTCCAGTTCCCTCTCTCCTTTCTCCGTACATATGACCACGCCGCTCCACTTGACGCCGATACGCGTGCAGCATTAATTTTTGACAAAAATTTCCAAATCGCTCAATTACATCTCAATCACTGAATATCATTCTTATTATTATATGTTAAATGTATAGATTAGAGTCTGTAGTTCCTGTTTTCCTTTTTATGTCACCTCCTACGTACATTTTCCCTCATGAAAATCGCATTTTCCTTCACTACTTTTCCACTACTTCTTTTTGCACAATCAGAACTACTTTTCGTTCCACCAGGGTTTCCCTCATAAAAAACATTTATTGAAATCAATCAAGAGCACTCAAGCATCAGCCCTATCCCAAATGTCCGACAGATAATTTTCTGTCAGGATTTGGTCGGTTTTTGTCCCGACATGCTGATTTCCGACAGAACCAAACAGAAATTTGACCAGAATCCGTGAGGTTTTGTTTGACTTTGTCTGGCATTTCAGTCTGTGCTGGATTTGTTCGGTTCTTGTTGCAGGCATGATGATTTCCAGCGGGTCCAGACTGAATTTTCACCGGAATCTGTCAGGATCTGTCGGACATTTTTAATAGGGAGGAGAAGCGGACGAAAGTTTCCGTCAACTTTTTTCATAAATTAGTTGATGAATTGAAATTCAAAATAGATAATAATCAAGTGCATACCTGATGTTGCACCCTCAATATACATTTGGGGTTCCTCGTGGTTTGTAGACGTTGAGAAACGAAATTAAGAAGCACTACTCATATTTAACGGTCATAGAGCATAAAAAACCGGATGAAACTTTGCTATGTACTTTCTTAACAATTGAATAATGAATGAATGTTCACGCGTTGGCCCTTTCGAGCAATGAGAATTATGAAAAAGGTATACTTTTAGATTTGTCGAAAGATTGTCCTTTGTCGAGCGAGATCGAGCAAAGGTACCGGCGTGGTTCAAAATCGATGCATCCTTCCGCGAACGAGTGCACGAACTGGTAAGGAATTGCAGTGGACCGTATTAGGAAATGATAGGAAGGTGTGAGGTAGTGGTTCAGGGTTTTATAAAGGAATACTGTGGAGACTAGGATTTGAGATTGTAATACAGTTCCTCTGTATTTCAGATTATAAGTAGGCGGCTGTACGTCGGAATGGTACAGTTTCGATTTTGTTACTAACTGTCATTGTCGTCAAGCAGTCTCGTCGATCACACGTACACGCACACTAATGCACACAGTACCGATTTCACATGCTCTTAGTACAGAAGTACTGCGAGGGAAATTTCGAACAGAGATAATCGTTACGAGTAAGTCACTCCATAACAATGAAAATTTGGAATATGCAGCGTTCAAGTACACAGCTAGCATTCCACTCCGAATATAAACTGAAAGGTCAAAGTAATATCTAAATATGAAAGAATCAAGTAATGAAAATTATTGACATTGGCAGGTTATTATTATAGCGTGAAACGTGTGGCAGGAAAATCAGCGAGATAATAATTAACAAAGCTATCTGACTCCCCTGCTCAGCGTCTCCACTATGAATTTAATTTTCCACCTGGGATTCTTAATTAAAAGAATAAGTAAATTGGATCGATCTTACCGATAGCCGGAGCGTGAGGAGAGGGTAGTCGGAGTTCTCAAATTGACCAGTCCAATTCAGTGTATATCGTGGACATATAATTTCGATGCACAAATTCACTTTGAAACATTTGTACAAACAGGTCCATTTAGAAAAGAAAACAAAAGATAGGGGCACCATCCACTCCCCGGATACACTAACTCATATAAAAAACCTTTAGCTCACCGCTATTACAGATAATTCACTGCCGTGCACGTGGCGGAATCACGTTAATTAATCGGATTCCTTAGCGTCGTCGCTTCGATACGCCGGCCAGAATACGAGTAAGGAGACAGCGTGGCGCCGTCACCTTCGTCCCTGTTCCCGTGACGTCATAAGTCGCGTTGCGCTATTGACCTAATTGTCGATCCACTGATCGATGCTACCCTCGAGCGCTGGGAAAGAAATTGAACAAGGCGTCGGCGGGCCCGTTGAATTCGTCACTCTCGCACGCATCCATCCATTCGGGGCAACTTATATCTAATTATATCCTATACGCTCTGAACAACAATTATATCGTAAGTAGAAAATTATTTAGCGAGAAAGAAAAACAAATGACATCCGCTAATATTCGAGAACACAATCTCAAGGATTTGTCTATCTGTAATTAGTGCACTTCAGTTCTCTTCTTACTTGAATTCGAAACAATTCTTCAAACACCGAAATGAACTGGACAACATTCAAATAACTTTCAATGGGTATCTAAACCCTGTTCAGTATAACCTATGTCATATATATATACATATATATATCCATACATATACATACACACACATAATATATGTGTATATATTCTTTACAACATGATTTGATTCAAAAAATGCATACAGAATCAATGCAAACAGTTATTCAAATGAACGCTTTCCCGTATCGGAAAAGTATTGTTTGGTTTATAAATATGCGTGTGAAATGTGTGAATTCCCCATTATCCCGTTAGATAGTACGTTTCGATTGTTCTGGATCAAAGACTTGAATTCTTTCTTTTTCCGCGATAATTCATAAATACCGATCTCAGGGCCTTAATCATCGTAATTTCATAAAAACGAAACAACCCATTGACGTTTGATCTAAACCATATATAAACTACAAATATAGTTCGTGTGTTTGGTTTAGCTGTTGTTCTTGTCGTTTTCAGCGGATGACAAGTTACTTTTCCTTCGGTATTCACTCGAGTATTGCAGGAAAGTCCGTCCTGGTGGCCCGTGGACGAACTGTCGTAACCCACGTTGATCTCGCCGTTGATTATGAGAGTTGTAGAATCGGCGCCGAATTTTTCCGTTCTCGGAACCATCCCGTGGACCGGTCCGAAAGCTCCTTGCCTTCCGCGAGGATGTCCTTCACCAGGAGACCCATCGTTGGGGGAAGAATCCGGGGTGATGCTTTCCGTGCTCTCGATTACCTCAGAAATAATCCGCTATTAGTGTCTTACATTCTCATTCTAGGGTGTGTCAGGGGCCTCGCAAGGGCTCGTTTCCTGGCCGGTAGGCTCCCGTTCGGAGCTTCAAACAATGAACTTTGGAACGTGTTTCCACCACGTTACATTATGTTCATAATGTTTGGATGATTTTCTGGAATCTTTTCAAGATTCAGTCTAATATTCAAAATCTAATCTTTGCAATGTGCGCCATTACTGCATATCGGAAATTTTTATTTATTGATTAGTTGTTGGGAAAGTACGGAGCAAAGTTTTGCCCGTTCTTTCAGAGCTGCATGGGCCTCAGAGGTTATTTCCCTCAAAATCCTGTTATACTCATCAAGAATCAGTAGTTTCGTCCGTTCTACGTGCCTCGAGTTGCTCCAATTTGTACCACCACAGTGGTTCCCATCTGAGAACTCGAGAAAATGATAGCATTCAGAAATCAATATAATAACATCGACAAAGGTCTTTTAAAACATCTCTTAAAGAGTTCTTCCTCTCCTAAGTGTTCGCCGGGACATCAATCAGTTCGTTCTTATAGCTAGAAATAGCGAATCCGGAGTACTTGTAACAAGTTGGGATAACTTTGGGCACACTCAACGAACTTAGCTAGTGAAAGACAGAGGATCCCTCTGATATAGAGGACCGAGTTAACCCGAGCATGGAATAATTAATTCCTATTGACTGAAACTGAGTCCGGAGTGTCTGTATCGGAAGGCTCCTAAAACTCACATTTAGAGTCTCATCCTGATTGTGGATTTCATTATTATGCATGTACCCTAACAGCACAATGTGTCTCTGGGACGTTTTCTAAACGTTTAGAAAACCTCTCCTACGTTCTATAAACCTTATATACACGTTCAAGTGGCACGTTGTACTGTCTGGGTACGCTTGATAATTATGCATAATTCATGAAATAAAGTTGACGCAATATTTGTCTTGCTTTTTTTCATGCTTCAATACCCTCAATTCACGAAATTCAATACAAACTTATCAACGATGAATAACCATCCAAACCTATCGCATTCCCATTGAATCCCGATAATTTAACCAATTGAGGAGTTTCGACGGTATCAAACAATGATTAACAACCGTTCCAAAGTTCGTATGGAATCTCATTGGTCAATGGAATTCAGTAGATTGTTCCAACTAGAACAGTTCAATTCAGAGATATTTCTTCTTCAAATGTAATTGGATGGTCCTCTTGATACAAATCAACTCACCATCATTTTCATTGGCCGATTCTTCTGATTCTGTTGAACCATAATCTTCAAAATCACGTTCAATGTTTGACGTGTAATTTTGTAGATCATTGCTCAATTTTTCTAAAAAGTTTTCTATTGATATTCCTCCTGTGCTCATTTGATTTCGAATACATTGGATTTTTGATACCAATAATGTCTGTTTTTTCGAGGGATGACAATAGTAGTTTTATGCGTAAGATATTTTTGATGTGCATATTGTATTTGCAGAGAGTATCTGAAAAAAATAATGCACATTTCAATAATACTAAACATACCCACAGAACCTAATATCTTGGTGTTTGCTTGAGGACCCTTTAGCAGTGGAAGGAAGATTTTGAATCCTGTTAACTCTCTCCAATAATTACTCAATCAATACAAATTTTGAGTGGGTAATATATGACATACGTGGAATCGCACTCTCAATCAGTGATCCCAGAATGCGGAAGCTGGCGGTCTGCATTACAGATTTTCTCTGTTCACACGGGTGCGCAGAGATGCAGTTTTAGTGTCCTGACGGCCGGATGGTGGGGGCTGCCAGCTCCTGCATTCTGGGATTACTGCTCTGAATTAAAGTTTTTCCATGATTCCTGATTATGAGGGAACAAAATTATGAAAATTCCTCAGATTGACTGACCATTAGTCCCTGTATAAGGTCTCGGACAGAAGCAAACAAGAATGACAAGAACACATCCGAAACGGATAACAATGGGCATATATATTAGGTTGGTAAGAAAGTCTTGCAACATACAAAAAAAAGAAAAAAAAGTTTTTATTATTTTCATAATATAATATTATTTAGTGATGTACGCTCCCTCTGCATCTACGACTCGTGCCCAACGCTCTGGTAAACTTTGCACGCCCTCCGTCCAAAATTGTTTTGATCGTGAGTTGAAAAAGTTGTTCAACCTATTTTGGAGATCGGCGAGGTCATCAAATTCCTTATCCTGTAAATAATTTTTCAAAGGCCGAAGAAGATCAGTAGGAGCCAAGTCTGGCGAATACGGTGGATGTGGTGAAACTTCCCAACCCAGCTGCGAAATACAGTCTTGTGTCATCTTAGCTACGCGGGGTCGAGCATTGTCATGGAGAAATCGAACTTGGACATGTCTACGCCTTCTTAGTTTGATAATTTCAGCCAGTTTCTGCAGTTCTCCAGTGTAAGTCTCCACCGATATCCTGGTTTCAGCTGGTAGCAATTCGTAATAGAGCAAGCCCCCAGAGTTCCCCCAACAACAGAGTAATACTCTTTGTACTCCGCGAGGCAGTTTAGGGGTTGACTCTGGTTTTTCTCCTTTCGGTGGCCACTGTCGCTTGCGTGTGTGGTTAACATAGAACACTCAACTTTCATCTCCAGGGACGATTTCTCGAAGAAAATCCTTTCTGTTCGGACCATGCAGGAGTGAAAGACATATAGACATCCGTGACGCTTTGTTTGATTCGCTGAGATCGTGTGGTATCCAAGACGACACAACTTTTCTATATCTCATCTCTTGAAAATGTTGGAGAATCGTAGGGTGAGATACAACCGAGTTTGTTGGCTAATTCTCGTGATGAAGTGTTAGGCTTTGCCTTTACAAGTGCACGCAGTTTTTCATCGCTGACAGCTGAATTTGGGAAAGGGAAATTAACGTTCTTCGTGACAGAGTTTTGACTTTGAATTCATCTTGACAAATGATTCAAATTTCAGCAACATTTGTTATGTGGGGGATGAATGAACAGATTCATCGAATTAGAAAGATGATGTGTTAATTTGAAAAATATACTGATAGAGTGAAGGAAGGGGCAAATGTCGTATTGATGATCTGGTGATCAATTGCAAGGTGAGTAACTACTGGAAATATAAACAATCCACTTCGTCACTTACAATATAGTTTGGCCATCATCATTGCATCGTTTGCGATTAAATTTGTACTCGCAGCCATCTCTATCTACATGTTCTCCATTCAATTGACGTTTTTCATATTTTCTTCTGCCTTCACACATTCCCATATTGATGGTGATGAATTTCAGAAAACATCTGTGGACACAATTCAAAGAGCTTTTTCAAATAAATCGCCTTCGATATGTTTGAATTATTGAAACAAATTGAGAAGTTTATGGAACAGAATTTTATAATTTGGAAATATGGATGATTTCAATGTTTTACGATTGAACTGACAGTTTACAGGAATAAGTTGAACGAAAAAAACAAAAACGAAATAACAGGCCTTGGAAACTCTATTATAAAGACCTTCAGATTATACATTCAAATATGATTCGAACATCTACTTCCAGTACAACACAATGCAAATTTTTTATCCTAAAGGAAGTTTGAATCTTTCGTCAAGACGTGAAGGTGTGATTCCATGCGAGCGAATAGTGGTTGGCGACGAGCGATTCCCCACTCTTGATGAGTTTTATGAACGTAAGAGCGACGAGCGAAAAAGCTAAAATAATTTCAGTTCTGTCGCTCGTTGAAACCAGCGATTTGGAGTATTTGGAGAGAGATCGCAGGCGCAGAGCAACACCGGCAACAAATTAGGTTATGTATAATCAATTTTAATAATTTCACTCCAATAATAACTTCTTCTCGAATGTATGTTTTCGAATCATTTCAAATTGAAAATGAACAATAATGTTCCTCATTGCATCTCATAGATTCATTTAGGAGTGGTGTTGAAAAGCGTGTTGAAACCGTATCGTTGCAAAATGGCTTCATCTGAGGTTAGTAACGAGTGAAATCATATTCAATCATATTTCTCCACGTTTTGTGTAGGGCATGATGAAAACATTGTCATACTTTTTCAAATCCTTCTATAATTTATTTATCTTCTCAGATACCTCTATATTTCTCATATCGCTCAACGACATTGAGAAAATTTGAATAAAAGTGTTGAAAAGCAAAAAAAAATGAAAAACATGTGTTTCCAATCATTACAGAATAGGAAGGATTGGCGTTCGTCTGAACAAAATGTTGAGATACGCAAACGCTAGGCAATGTTCATCTTGAAGACGGAACTCCGTCAGAGTGTTTGATCTAGATGAAACATTCCAATTTCCTCATTCTTACTTGCGTTGTCTCTTTGTATTGAGCACTTTTTTTATAAACATTCTCAGGAATTCTGCAGCTAAGCCTTGGTGGAAATGACAGTTTGTAGGAAGCGTCATCTGGAACCATTCTATGCTTGAAATGTTTCAGTTAACGCTAAGTACACGTTCCCTCAACTTTATGTACACTCTTATTCCACGATTAACACATTTTTGTTTCGCCAGGGCAGACTACTTATTATATCTAGATTTCAAATGAAGTTTACTACATACGAGCCAACTTCGTAAGTATAGGACGGGAAATAAAAACAACTACCGTTGACAATACTTGGAGGTTTTTAAAATGTTATATGAATGTTCGAACGTATTTGACACATCCTCAGAACGTTCTACAAATGTCCAAAAAATGTTGTGCTGTGAGAGGCATATCATACAATAATATCACAGGATTAATGCTTTTTCAAGAGGAATATACACGTGTACACTCCACGTTTATCCAAAAATATGATTAGAAGAATGTCAATCTTTGATATATCTTCAACTGAATTATTCCAGGCACGTTTCACGTGTTCTTCAACAAACAGCTTGTTGCCTCCTCATTATATGAAAATAACCAAATAATAAAATAATCAACAGATTGTGTTTCTGCTTTTTATGCAGAATATGAATTTTGTATACACATGCGGACAATGTGAAGAGATATGCGACACGATGAAATTTTACGTGGATAAAAATCATTACTCCCACCCCATGTCAAGTGAGAGATGCATCAGTATTACAATTTGAGTTTTGAACAATATTGATAATTCATTTTGCAGATAATGGACAAATCATCCGAAAAAGCGTAATGTCCAATGGCTTGGAACAAAGGATTACAGAGCACATCACAGAAGAACAAGAAAATTCAAATCCAAATATACATAAGACAAATAAACTATTGATGAATAATGACTGAGATGAGTTGGGAGGTATTGCCAACGCTGTATCAAAAATGTGGTCTGAATCCCGATTGCTGAATTCGACCTTTTTCTTTTCAACCACTGTTTCTGATTGCCCTGTCCATATCAAACGTAATAATTGAACCTCCCAGAATGAACTTCTAAGAGGAAACGAATTTTGAAGTCTTCAGTACTCTACAATGACATGAGCAATCTCTTTCAGCTCACCTCTGAAGATGTTTCAATATTGTGAGGATAACATTCCGTGTCTTTTCAGAAAGTTCGAACAGCCTCCCCTGACGAAATTTTTTGTCATAATTCTTCATGATTTCTCATAGTCCCAATTCATGAAGAGAATATGAGAAATTCTATAGTCTTCCTCATATCCTCCTCATGAATCTGGACTATGAAGGATTATAAGAAATTATGATGGAAATTTTCTTTAATAGAGTCCAATGAGTTTTGAAACTGATCATCAACCTCTGGAAAATCATTGACTGTTTTGAAATAATATTAAAACGAGCCGGAATCAAGATTCTGTTCGGATATCTTTTCACAGGGAAATAGAGAAATTTATCTAGTTTCATGTCACCAAGGAGGCTTCCGAAGTAGTTGATCCTGATCCTTGGATCACTTTTCCAGCTTTTGATTGGTTGAAAAGTGATCGGATCAAGATCAAAGTATCAGGATCAACTACTTCAGGAGGCTCCCAAATAAAAAAAAACCTGAAAAACCAAGACAAGTCGGGGATTCTTTTCCCAAAGAAATAATCACTATCGTATGCATTACAGTCATATATAGTCGATTGACACCCCATAAAAATTGTAAATGTTATTCATTCCATAGCTCAACCAATTCCAAATCAGAAGGGAGGTTTTCGGGGAAAACAGTAAAAAATACCAGGCGTGAAGAACTAACTGATGATGAGACGGAGCTTCTAATTTTAGCGGTTGAGAAGCAAAGTCCTTTGTGGAATCCTACGATTCCAATAGAACAAAGGAGCCGGGAGCGAGTCGAGCGGTTGTGGAACGCAGTTCCTAGCGAATTAAACGGCAAGCAATAACTTTTCTGAAAACTGCCTGTTTTCTGATTATGGACCTACTTATATTCTCCCATCTATAGGTAAGCTGAGTGCAACTGAAGCTCGAAAGAATTCAAAAATTTCAAGAGATACGTACAGGAGGATGGTTCAAAGGGAACAATATAGCAGTGAAGCTTCGAGATTGTACGGAAAAGAGGGGGGAATCTCCCCATGTTTCTGGACATCTTTCTGAGAAATCAAGTTGAAAGTGATTCAGAGAAAGGTAGCGATGCATTCTAGATATTCTTCGATGTAACAAAATTTTCCTGATTGCAATTCCCTGTGACAAGAATCCAACGGGGATTCCACGTAGAATCTCAGCTCTGGGATTTATCTGCGTTCCCAGCTAGGTTTCCACCTTGAATCAGGAATCCCAAGTGGATTCCATGTGGGATTTTCAATTCCAACTGGGATTCCACCTGGGATCAGAAATTCCAGATGAAGTCTCATGTGAGAGTTTAAACTCCATCTAAGATTCCACTTGGAAATTGAGAACTCCAGCTGGAAACGCAGGTGAATTTCGGATCTGGGGTTCCAGATGGAATTCCAGCCAGATTTTCGTGACAGAGTGGGAAATTTGTGAGGACTCTTCGGAATCTTCTTGAATTTCTCTGGATCCCTCTGAATTTGATTCATTTACATTCCGAAGTTCTTTTTTAATTCTTCTGACTTCCTCTGAATCTCTGTGAATTTATCTGGATCCTTCAGAATTCAATTTATCCAGATTCCAGAGCTCTTCTGAATTCTAAATTTTTCTGGATTCCCATAAATTTCTCTGAATCATTTAGACTGAGTTTTAGAAATTCTGTTGAAATCGCTGAGTTTCTCATAGAATTTGTTTTAATTTTCAATAACCTCAGAATTGAGAATGGGAATTCGAATCTATCTGAATAACCCTGTTCGAAAACTAAGACCGAAAGTTTTTCGAAATCCGCTCCTCTAGATTCTTCTGCAAGTCTTCGGATTTCTTTGGAAAGTGTAATCGACGATTCTTCAGAATTTAATCTTCTCTATACTTTCTTGAATCTCATATACTGTTGATGTAGTTCAGCGTGTGTTGCCATCTATCGTTGAAGAGCAGAGTGAATGTTAGAAGGAGAGGCGCTTTGTATGAGTCATGTGACTTTTTCTATCACTACCGTTTTGACCATTGTACGCGTTGCTCGTATTGTACATTCAACAGCATCATTTTAGTCTGTTTAATAAAGTACGAAATAACTTTCAACACATATTCAATTTATATTTTATTTATATTCATCCTTAACAGGTTATGGGCCCAGTTACCCTGCCTGTGCTGTAATGATAACAAGGGTAAAAGTATATGTATTGAGTAGAAGTGCGCGAGAAAGTTTTTCGGCCATCTTTGGCAGCATCGTTTGTGATACGATTGTGTTCGTGTCTGAAGAATAAAAAAAAAACTGAAAAAATGTCTGACGAGATTTCGACGCGAAATATTACCAAGTTTAACGGTTCGAACTTTCAGGGATGGAAGTTTCAAGTCAATGCACTTCTTCTCGCGCATGGAATACGTGATGTTGTGAGTGGTGAGCGATTGATGCCGAACGGTGCGGATCAAGAGTAAGCAAAGAAAGCCTGGATAAAAGACAACGCGCGCGCGATGTTTCTAATATCATCGTCGATAGAATATGAGCATATGGGAGCGTTATTGGTGTGTAAAATCGCAGAAGATATGTGGGACAAATCGTCACGTATACACGAACAAAAGTCTTCATCAAACAAATTGGTCATGATGCAAAAATTTCATGATTATCGAATGTCTCCGGGAGACTCAATTGTACAACACATCGCAAAGGTGCAGAACATAGCCGCACAATTGCAGGATGTGGGTGAAGCGGTGTCGGATGTGACTATGATGGCGAAGGTGCTAGCAAGTTTGTCATCGAAGTACGCAATGCTCCAAACAGCTTGGGATAGCGTGGACCCGGAAAAACAAACTTCCGAGAACCTACAAGAAAGACTCATTCGTGAAGAAGTTCGATTAAACTCGGAGTGTGAAACCGCGAGTGCTTTTTCAGCGTATAAAAAAAATAGTGTTGTTAAAAGTGGAGAATCGAGTGGCATTGCGAATAAAACAAAAATGCGAAAATCTAAAGATCGTCGAAATGTAATTTGTTTCAAGTGCAAACAAAAGGGTCACTTTGCTCGTGAGTGTAGAAATAAAAGATGTGACCAAAGTGAGAAAGGAGACAGAGAATATGGAGACACGCGTGATTGTGCCTTCATAGCACAGAAAGGGAAACAAATATTCAACGTAAGTGACGATTGACAAAATCTTTAATTTTCGATCGATATAGTAAGTGAGCTGCGAACTGCAGATCAACAAGAGATCTGGATTGCCGACAGCGGAGCGTCCAGACACGTCACACATAGACGCGAATGGTTTACTGAAATTAGAAAGTTGAACGACGGCAGCACCATATCGTTAGGTGATGACAAGGAATGCAACATTATCGGCGAAGGCACCATTCAAATTGAAAGGTTTACACCAGGTGTGTGGCGGAAGGCACGGTTAGAAAATGTTCTTTATGTGCCGCAAATGAAGCAAAATTTGTTTTCGATCGGAACGTGTACTACAAAAGGTTTAAAAGTAGTATTCAAAGGAAGTCTTGTGCAAATTATGGACGGTGATGAAGTTCTAGCGTCGGGTTTAAACCAAGATAACGAAATTTATCGCATGATGTTTGGAACAAGTGTACCACGATGTGTCAACGTAGCAAATGTGTCAACAAGTAACTTGCGATTATGGCATGAACGACTTGGCCATATAAACAATCGTGCAGTGCATTCATTGTTCAAAAAAAGTGTTATCGAAGGAGTTGAATTAAAAAACGAAAGTGACTTTTTTTTCGAAGCGTGTCAATTCGGAAAGTTACATCGAAAACCACTTCGT
The DNA here is from genome assembly GCA_018340375.1 of Gonatopus flavifemur. NCBI lineage: Eukaryota > Metazoa > Arthropoda > Insecta > Hymenoptera > Dryinidae > Gonatopus > Gonatopus flavifemur. The sequence continues at coordinate 7,367,507 of JAFFJZ010000014.1, forward strand.
AAAGATCTTTGTCGCGAAAACACTGAACCAGGTGAAGTGATACATACGGATGTATGTGGTCCAATGTCTGTGGACAGTCTTGGTGGTTCAAGATATGCGCTGTTATTCAAGAATGATGCAACGAGTTTTCGTTTTGTTTATTTTTCGCGTCACAAAAGTGATGTGTATGACCAGTTTGAAGTGTTTGACAAATTGATCGAAAATAAATTTGGAAGACCAATGCGAGTGCTGCGTTCCGATAGTGGGTCGGAATTTTGCAATGAAAATATGAATGGTTATTTAGAATCACGGGGGATCCAGGAAGAAAATACGGCACCATACACGCCAGAACAGAATGGAAGAGTAGAACGTGATAATAGAACGATCATCGAAAGTGCAAGATCAATGATTTATGCTAAGGATCTTCCATTAAATCTGTGGGCAGAGGCAGTCAATACTGCGGTGTATTTGATCAATCGGGCAGGTTCATCAAACACAGAAGAAAATGAATCACTATACGAACTGTGGACTGGCAGAAAACCAAATATTGAACATTTGCGTATTTTTGGATCAGAAGGTTATGTACATGTGCCAAAACAACTAACGACGAAACTTGATGTACGAGCGAGGAAGAAAATTATGGTCGGATATGAAGCACAGTCATCAAATTATCGTATGTATGATCCAACAACGAAGAAAGTTACGGTTTCTCGTGACGTGGTATTTAGAGAAATAGTTGGAAAAGCAGCAATATCCGAAATTACCGAGCAAGATGAAGGATTGATTCTGCCATCGACAAATGAACCTGATGTGATAGATGAAAGGGTGGAAGTCGAAGATGTATGTGCATCTATAGAAGAAGTTACAGATGTATCATCAGTTGAACCGAGTGATGAACCAAGAAAATTGCGAGATCGTAGTCAAATAAATCGTCCGGCTCGTTATTCTGACGACGTTAAACTTCAATCGAATGTAGCTGAATTGGAAATACCTTTTTCATACAAAGAAGCAATCACTGGTTCTGAAGCAGCACAATGGATCGAGGCCATCAACGACGAACTGAAAGCACATCGAGACAACGAGACTTGGTCATTAGTTGAACGAAAACCTAACCTAAAAACCATGGATTCAAAATGGGTCTTTGAATGTATGAAAGACACTGAAGGAGAAGTTCATAGATACAAGGCACGGCTATGTGCTCGTGGATCTCTGCAGCAACCGGGTGTAGATTTTGGAGAAACTTTCGCTCCAGTAGTGAGATATGATTCTCTGAGAGTGTTGTTGGCTGTGATTGCGGCAAAGGACCTGGAATTGGCACAGTTTGATGTGCAGACGGCGTTTTTACACGGTGAACTCGAAGAGGAGATATATATGGAGCCGCCTGAGGGTCTTATTATCGAAAAATCAAGTGATGGTGTCCAGAAGAATATCGTTGGTCGTTTGAATAAATCTTTGTACGGATTGAAACAGGCACCAAGGTGCTGGAACAGCAAATTTTGTAATTCTCTCAGAGAGTTCAATTTTAAAGAAACAGAGGCAGATAAGTGTATTTTCATTGGAAACGTTGAGAATTCTGTAGTTTATTTAGCGTTGTTTGTAGATGATGGGCTTATTGTAGCAGAATCTCAGGAATTACTCGAAATTGTACCTAGGCATCTTAACAAAGCTTTTAGAATCACCATAGGGGATGCAAGTATATTTATTGGGATGCAGATTGGAAGAGACCGATCACAGAAGTCTGTGTTTATACACCAAAATGCATATATTACACGTATAATACATAGATTCAATATGAATAATAATAAACCAATTAGTACGCCGTCTGATCCAAATATCGTACTTAATCCTGTAAGTGATGAAGAAATTAAGCGTGAAAAAGTGCCTTATCGTGAGGCAGTTGGCTCTCTGATGTTTTTGGCTGTAGTATCACGTCCAGATATAGCTTACTCGGTGAATTCTGTTGCCAAATTTATGAACAATCATAATGACGAACATTGGCGTGCTGTAAAACGAATATTTTCGTATCTTTTGAAAACAATTAATTTTGGAATTGAATATTGTAGTGGTAGAAATGCACTAAATTTAATTAGATACTCAGATGCCGATTATGCCAGTGACATACAGGTTGGTTGAAAAGTTCCTGAACTCACCAAGAGATAGCACTGCTAGCTCAAAACTTTTTTTTTCTCAAGTTGGTATATCTGTCCTGAGAACACATGCAAAGTTACAAGTCATTCTGTCAATTCATTCTTTGTTTACAAGCCATTTGAAGTTGACGTGTCATTCATTTTTCTTAATATGGAAAAAATTGAATATCGTGCAGTCATTAAATTCTTTGTTTTGAAGGGTGTAAAAGCAAAGGAAATTTATGAACAATTGTTAGAAGTGTATAAGGAGTCCTCACCTTCAAAACGCACCGTTGAATTTTGGGCTGGTGAATTTACACGTGGCCGTACTAGCCTTGAAGACGATCCACGCGAAGGACGACCAAAAACTGCAACCACAGCAGAAATCATTGAGCATGTACATAATATGGTTAGTGAAGATCCAAGTTTGACTAAGCGTGAAATTGCTAATGCCATAGGCATCTCAGACGAACGAGTACTCCATATTTTACATGAAGTAAGTTAGTGCCGCACACGTTAACAATTCAACAAAAACTGGATCGAAAACAAATTTCTCAGCGTAATTGGGAGCGTTTTAAGCAGAATAAAACCGACTTCTTGCGTCGTTTTATAACTATGGATGAGACTTGGATCTACCACCATGATCCTAAATTGAAACAAGAACGTTTACAGTGGACTGAAGCTGGTTGTTCAGCTCCAAAGCAGGTGAAGTCACAACGATCAGCAAAGAAGGTTATGGCATCAGTTTTTTGGGATGCGAAAGGAATTTTGTTCATTGATTATCTTCAGAAAGGTGAAACAATCAACTCCGAATAATACTGCAGCCTTTTGGATCAGCTGGATGAGAAAATTCGTGAGAAAAGACCTGGTTTAAAGAAGAAAAAAATCATTTTTCATCAAGATAATGCACCTGCTCACAAAAGTGTTTTGACGATGGCTAAATTCAAAGAACTCAAGTACGAATTGCTTGAACATCCACCGTATTCGCCAGATTTGGCTCCCAGCGACTACTATCTCTTCAGAAATCTGAAACAATTCCTTCGTGGAAAGCATTTTTCGTCGAATGAAGAGGCCATTGCAGCCGTAGACGGTTATTTTGCAGAGCTTCCGGAAAACCATTATAAGGATGGGATAAAATTATTGGAAGATCATTGGAACAAGTGTATTGAGCTTCTAGGAGATTATATTGAATGAAAAAATATATTTCGTAACAAAAACAGTATTCTTTCATTTCGAGCGCAGAAACTTTTCAACCAACCTGTAGAGACTAGGAGATCGACAACTGGATATATCTTTGAATTAGCGAATGATCCAATTACCTGGTCTTCTCGAAGGCAAAAACTTGTAACATTGAGTACGACAGAATCAGAATATGTCGCAGCATCTGCTGCAGCAAAAGAAGCCATTTGGCTACGAAAATTATTGAAAGTTATCGAATGTCCATGTGCATGTGCTACTGTGATCTTTATAGACAACCAAAGTACGATGAACTTAGTGAAGAATCCTGAGTTTCACAAACGCACGGAACACATTGACATACGATATCATTACATTCGTGAACAAGTTAATGCTGGAAAAATAACAGTAGAATATGTTCCTTCAGAACAACAAAAGGCCGATATATTTACAAAGGCATTACCCAAAGAACGTTTCGAAAATATGTGTGAAATTATTAATGTTGTTGAGAAGAAGAACACAACACACTCAAACGGTGGAAGTGTTGATGTAGTTCAGCGTGTGTTGCCATCTATCGTTGAAAAGCAAAGTGAATGTTAGAAGGAGAGGCGCTTTGTATGAGTCATGTGACTTTTTCTATCACTACCGTTTCGACCATTGTTCGCGTTGCTCGTATTGTACATTCAACAGCATCATTTTAGTCTGTTTAATAAAGTACGAAATAACTTTCAACACATATTCAATTTATATTTTATTTATATTCATCCTTAACATATACTTTCCCTGAATCTTCCTGAAACCTTCTCCACAGATGAACTCATTGCCTGTGAATCACGCCGAATCTCCCCAAATCAGTCTGGAATTGTGGACCAAAATTTTTCCTCAATTCACTTTCCTTTTGATTTTCCTGAATCCCTCTGAACCTGCATACAGAGTTTATTCAAATTCGTCCAAATATCTCTAAAACGATCTGAATTGCTTCGGAATTTTGGACCAGACATTTTTCCCAGTTTACTTCTATTCAAAATTCCCTGAATTCTCTCTGAATTCGTCTGAACCCTTCTCCAAAGTTCAATTTATAGTTTTTTTCACTCCACCTGTCTGTAACATCCTCGTTTTTTTCGCACTTTTTTGTCTCTATTTTATCAGAATATATATATATATATATATTTATACTTTCCATTCATATAACATTGTTATATTAATGTTATATGAAAATTACCTAACACGAAATAACAATCTTATAATTAGGAAATTACAGTTGAATCATGATTTCAATTGATTCTAATAAATCTATGTGACAATTCAATTACATGCAAGTAACAATCTTTCATGTAAAGGTCTTCTATTAATTCATGAAACAATATATCAATAAAATTTTCGCGTTATGTAATTTTCATTCATTCATGATATATTTTCGTTTTTCTCTCATAATTCATACCCGAGTCGAAATATTGCCGCTACTTCGCTGCTAATGATCCTCTTTTCAGTAGGAGCATCAGATAGGAAAGTAGGAGCTGTTTCAATGAGATATTATCTCCTATTTTGCCCCTGAAAGTGGTAGAAATTTCTCATCTTACCACTTGTAGGAGCAAAGCAGATGCAAGGTTTACCTCCTGCTTTGACCCCACCGCCTCTACACGGAGAATAATGCAGCTCGAAAATATGACTTTTTTTTCATCCTCTCAGTAAACTAGGAATAGAAAGATTTATAGAATGAATTTTTATATGGGAACACGAAAGATTACGAGTGCTGTAGAAACTGTGATGGATAGGATTGAAATTTCATACTTACAGTTTGTTTGAAGTAATCGTAAGCTTCCGTATTTTCATGTACAAATTCATTTGATAAATCATCCTATTCCTGGTTCACAAAAAAATGTTTAGAAAGTCCTATTTTGATAATCAAGCTCAGTGTCAGTGCCAGTCAATAAAAAAGAACTTGAGTAATTTGATAATTTTGTTGTGAATTTCCTTTTATAATCTCAGTTGGGTACCCTTTTTTTTATACACTCAGATAAACCATTCATTCAAAAAAGAAACCTGATAGATATCCGCTCGGGTAAAAGAATTTCATTTGATTCCAAAAATATTTCATTCCATGAAATGAATGAGTGTTTATTTGAATGAAATGCATATTTCATTTCAATCAAGTGAAATTATTAGATTCGTATTCGGGAGGAAAAATTATTGGTTTGACCGACATAATTTGAATTAAATTGAAATTTGTTTTCCAATTCCATTTTCAAATTGATAGAAAATGCGCTCTATGTAATATTATTATTCAAAAAATCCAACACATACGCTGAGAGAAAAAATTTTGGGGAACAATCAAATATTTAATAGAATAGTCGCAACAAAATATTAATTTGAATGAAGTTTTATGGAATCAACAATATTCATTCGATCAAACAAATATTTAATATTGTACTAAACATTTCGTCAATGAAAATGGATACATGATCGATTCAACGAAATTCCATTCAAATTAACTAATTATTTCATCACGAGTATTCAAGTGAAGATTTTAATGTTTCCAAGAATTTTTTTTCCCGGTGTAGAAAAATCAGGTTCTATGCGCGAGCAGTACATTGTGGGGTAGGAAAATAGAATCAAAAAATATTTGGAGCGAGAAAGTAGGACCAAGTAGTTTCTGTAGCGTGGAAGGAGGAGCAATTTCAGTGACTGGATCCACAAAGCAGGGACAAAATTTCGACCCGGGTATTTTCTTTATATATGCATATATACATATAGATATATCTGTGTCAATTGATTAGTTTGAGGACATTTTGTTTTTCCAATCGATCAGTTCGGAGACATTTCATCACTTTGGGGACGGTCTCCAAACTTCTTCAATACAAATCGATTACTTCGGGGACGGTCCTCGAAATATGACAATCTGGAGAATCGATGATTTCAAGGACTAGATATTTTTACATTCCCCAACCTCTCTTCGCAGCGTGTACAATCTCTTTGGAGCAAGTCACTGAACATTTCAACACAACCAGTATGCGTTTTTGAGCATCTTCCCCGATAATTTCCCATTGAGAAATATTTATCGTCTACTCAATGTCTAGGAACAACGATTTTAAGAATTTTGTGTAAATATAGTTTCGTAAATCGAACATTTCAGGGACTTTGATACAATTCCGTTAACGTGTGAGCTACCTCTTCAAGTTACATATTTAGTCAATCCACGAGACATCTCCTAGCTTTCCTGGGAGAGTGATTAGAAATTGTGATTTGAGCCTTCTCACAAGCTCCGTCGTTCCGTTCGAATATTAGAATTCAATTGACTCAACATACATAATGGATTCAACACGAACAAACTGATCTGAGGACATATACATGAGTAACTGATTGCTTTGGGGACATCATCAAAACATATATCATCGTTTATATGGAACAATCGATTTGTTCAGAAGCACGTTGTGGATTCTTTTCAAGTATGACGATTTCAGGAGAGTTTATAATGCATTGGGAGGATTTGGTTAAGAAATATTTCAGAATACCAGAAACTTATATAATACAGCTGAAGAGTCAGGATAACAGTTCAGAGGAATCTAAAATATTTTGAATATACCTTTTGATGTATAATCTATGAACAAATAGGATAACTTGAAGCATTTCTCGTGAGAGTAATTAGAATTTTGATGTTGAGCTCTTCTGAAGTATCATCAATTCCTTTGGAATTTACAATGGATTCCTTGTAAACAATGGATCCAGTACGGATAGACTGATATGGAGACATATTCATGAGGGAATGATTCCTTTGGGGACATCAATAAAGGTGCATCATTGATTGTTCGGGACAACGGATTCGTTCAAAAGCTCGTTCTGCATTCATTTCAATTATGACTATATCCAGAAGTTTTTGATGAATTCGTCGAATTGATTGAGAATTATTTTAGAATACCAGAAGCTTATATAGAAAAGTTGAAGAGTTAGAATAGCAGTTCTTTCAAAACTAAGATATTTTGGGGACAGCACGGTCTTTTGGCAAAAAAGGGTCCGGGGCTGAATTTTACCGGTGGCCCCTTTGGAGAATTCAAAAATTCAAATTATCTGAAAACTTTCTTTTATGCGCCCCTATGTTTTAGGATCAGAATTTAGAAGTGAATCAACATTTTCCTAACCAATGTTATCAATTATACATAAGAATATTGCAAAAATTATGCATACCATCACACATTTTTTTGACAAAAAATTACATTCTTCCACTAATTTTACTCAAACAATCTTCTTTCACATTTCGTAGCTGCAAAATCATTGATGGAGTAACTGAACATGAAGAATGTAGCATCCGATGTCCTTCAGAAATCTAAACAAAATCTTTTCGATGTATGGGAAATTTGGCTTCCTAGGTGATCAGTGATAACTTTAGAGTGTAAGAATAGAGTTTTTCTCATTCGCAAGAAACACTTTCACGCATTCACGAGCTATGAACGCTGAAATTATGTGAAGGATTATAACTAAATGGAGCCATCCCAGAAGCTAATAATAATATCGGAGATGAAATAATCAACGATGTTTGGCACGGGATTTTCGTGAGGGATTCCTAGTAGGTAAATTCAGGCCTTATAAAATCACAGACAGCATCGTAAGCTCTCGAAATCTCTCGAACATGTGTCCGTTGTTTCGTGACCTTTCATTGCAACAACTACGTTTTCGAAACATTCCTGAAACGTGCATTGCCAGAACATACTTATGATGCATGAAGACCCGCCGTTTCGTTGCTGACCTACGCGAACCTACAAATTACCATATTGCTTCCCAAAGTTTGATACGTGGTGGTTTATTCAAACGATAGTGGAACCACATTGTTTTTCAAAAACGTTGGATAATCCTCATCGGGCAACATGAATAACAATGAAAATACATGTATTGTGAAGAGTGAAGCGAAGGCAGAGTGTACCTTGGAGTCGAACTATTTTCCACTGAAATGAGCTTATACATGTAATTTTTATCACAAAATATTATTTTCTTCAATATCCGCATGGGAAATGCGACTTCGGTAGGGTTACCATATGTGTCCGGGGAAAACCCCGGACATGTACTCTTTTCAAGAATGCGGGAACATCCGCCAGGGTTTTTCGACTTGTAATCTCAGTACTCTTTTTGTTCTCTTTTTAGAGAAGGAATTGGATCTACATTCTAATATCGGGAAAACCGTATCATAAAGAGTACATGTCCGTGTTTTTTCAGACGTATGGTAACCCTAGACTTCGGGCACTTGTTAGGAGAGGCCTGAAATAATCGATTCCATGACCGATGACGTTGGCGTGAGAGAAGTAACAATTCCTCTCACGCTCACGCCATCGGCCGTGGAAACGATTATCTCAGACCTCTCCTAACAAGTCCCCAAAATCGCATCTCCCTTTGCGGTATTCGAAGAAAATAGTATGTGCGACTCGTGGGAGACGAAAAGTCCCGAACCGTGTGGTTACCGCGCTCGCTATGCTCGCGCAGTAAGGTTCGCACTCGTCGAAAATTTCCACTTTCTCCCACTTGATGCACAATGTACTATTACTTCAATGTAATTCATCTTTCATGTATTTCAAATAAAGAAATTCACAAAATATAATCAATTCCATGATTTAGATGAATTATTGAACATCCCAGAAAAAAATTCCCGGGCGGGTGGAATTCCCAAATTCGCATGTGGACTCAGGTTGCTGGCCGGGACCCGCCAGGTCGTCCCTGGAACCGCTCTGGTTCTCACTCGGGACCGGTCAGATTCCCGCCCAAGACGCAGTAGCCGGGTCAGGTTCCGGCTCGGGTCCGAACCTGGCTGGTCCCGGGCGGGAATCAGAGCGGTCCAGGCAGGACCTGGCGGGACCCAGCCAGGAACCTGAGTCCACATGCGGATATGGGAATCCCGCTTGCCCGGGAATTTTTTCTGCAGTGACTCAACTAAGGACGATGTTAAGGGTCCCCAAATAGATCAATTCCTCTTATGATTATACGCGGGTCCTCGAACTAATCAATTCGTCGCGTAGAAGGTCTCCAGAATGATGGTTTCGTCGTATTTGTGCATTGTTACCAGGTCCTCATAGTGATCAATCCCCTTCGAGGAATGCTCTGAAGACTTATCATTCACAACAAGCACTTTCACGCATTCACGAGCCAGATATGCGAAAATTATGTGATTGATCGTAATTGAATGTAGCCATCGCAGAACCTAATAATAATACAGGGGATGCAATAACCAACGATGTTTGGCACAGGAGTTGCGTGAGACATTCCTAGTAGATAAATTCAAGAATTGTAAAGTGAAGGTAGTATGCAAGAAGTCCGACCGGTAATAAGCCCGGCTCCACTAATATTGATTGATCATTTTTAGTGAATTCACTAGAAATCACCAGTTTTCAATCAATGACAAGCAGTCGGGCTTATGAACGGTCAGGCTCCTTGCATACTACTGTTATGAAACACCAGGTAGCACAAGAGCTCTGGGAGTGTTCTTCGACAATACATCGTTCTTCTTATGAACTCTGGTGCCATCCGGGATGTGGGGACATCATTTGAAATCAGGTTTATGAAAGTGCATCGATATCCGGAATCGTATGAGGACTCTTGATATCCTCAGGTGTAGCAATCCTCGGACATAATTCTAGATACATTATCTTAGAGAGCCTCCAGGAAGAGAGTCATCAACTTGCTGTGCTCTGATTGGCGTAATCACGAAGAGCTTCGTAGAGAGTTGCCATATTGAAAATTTGACGTCACCGCAGTGCTGTAGTTGATAATTTGTTTCAGATTGTCAGAACAAAAACATCAGTAATCAGTCATACTAATGTTATTCGACCCTAAATATTGAAGAAGATGAATTTGTAGTTCACGAACCGAAATGAAGAAGCTTATAATCGTCTCGCTGATGTTATTTTCATGACACCCTGGAACAAATCGTACACTACAATACTGCGATGACGTCAAATTTTCAATATCGAGGCTACTAACGGAGCTCTTCGCGATTACGCCAATCAGAGAGCAGCAAGTTGGCGACTCTTTTCCTTGAGGCTCTCTACATTATCTATTCGAGTGTTTGATGAACTTCTACGTTTTCTGACTCCCACTTGAAAATTCAACTCGCACAGTGACTAGAACTTGAGACAGTGTTCAAGGTCTCCAAACAGATCAATTCCTCTCATGATTATACACGGGTCCTCGAACTGATCAATTCGTTGCCTAGAAGGTCTCCAAAATGATCGTTTCGTCATGTTCGTGCGTCCATACCAGGTCCTAATATTGATCAACCTCCTTCGAGGAATGCTCAGGAGACTCATCTATGTGTAAGAGCGCTGTGATAAATTCGTAAGCCAGATACGCTGAAATTATGTGATCGAACATAATTGAAAGTAACCATCGCAAAACTCAATGATAATCACGAAAATGCAATAATCAAGAATGTTTGCCACAGGAGTTTCGTCAGGGATTCCTAGTAGGTAAATTCAGGAGGAATAGGATCCCAGGTCGCACGAGAGTTCTTGAAGAATATATGGTATTTCTCATGAACTCTTTTAGAACTCTTGTGCCATCCGGGACCTGGGCACATCATTCTGCATCGGTTTTATGAAAGGACATCGTTATCCAGATTCGTATGAAGCCTCTTGATATCCTCAGGGGTTACAGACCTTAGACATAATTCTTGATGAGTCATCTATTTGTGTGTTCAAAGAACATCTACGTATCCTAATTTCCACGTGAAAATCCCACTCACACAGTGACTAAGAATCAAGATGATGTTCAAGGTCCCTAAACAGATCAATCCTTTCTGTGATTATACACGGGTCTTCGAACTGATCAATTCGTCGCCTAGAAGGTCCCCAAAATGATCGTTTCGTCATGTTCGTGCGTCCATACCAGGTCCTAATATTGATCAACCTCCTTCGAGGAATGCTCAGGAGACTCATCTATGTGTAAGAGCGCTGTGATAAATTCGTAAGCCAGATACGCTGAAATTATGTGATCGAACATAATTGAAAGTAACCATCGCAAAACTCAATGATAATCACGAAAATGCAATAATCAAGAATGTTTGCCACAGGAGTTTCGTCAGGGATTCCTAGTAGGTAAATTCAGGAGGGATAGGATCCCAGGTCGCACAAGAGCTCTGGCAGAGTTCTTGAAGAATATATGGTATTTCTCATGAACTCTTTCAGAACTTTTGTGCCATCCGGGATGTGGGGACATCATTTGGCATCGGTTTTATGAAAGCACATCGTTATCCGAATTCGTATGAAGCCATTGGGCTCTATACAAACTGGAGAGCGCCCTGAGCCAATAAAAGCGAGACCTACAAAGACACCGCAGGGGGACCCGATCTCTTTTTCTGTCACTGTTACTATCTGAGTTCATAACATTGGGCATGTGCACAAAATGACGCAATACAGAAAATGTGATTCATTTTTCAAATAAGGACGTGATTTGTCAAGATTCAGTTCTATGTGTGGATAAATTGAAATGGGAAGGAAGGAATTGTAATAAAACATCAAAAGGTTCAATCTTGTGACAAAGATAGTAGCGAGATCTATAGTTTTGACGCTAATGAGCGAGACAAGGAAATCGTGTCTCCCCAGCTTTCTCTCTTTCTAGCTGGCTGGTCTGGGCAGATACTATAGAAAAATACGGCTAGTGCGCACACCAGTATGTATAGAGCTCAATGTATAAACCCTCCTAATATCCTCAGGGGTTACAGACCTTAGACATAATTTTTGATAAGTCATTTATTTGTGTGTTTGAAGAACTTCTATGTTTCCTACTTCCCACGTGAAAATCCCACTCACAGAGTGACTGAAAATCGAGATGATGTTCAAGGTCCCCGAACAGATCAATTCCTTCTGTGATTATACACGGGTCCTCGAACTGATCAGTTCGTTGCCTAGAAGGTCTCCAAAATGATCGTTTCGTCGTGCTTGGGCGTTTATACCGAGTCCTCGTATTGATCAATCCCCTTCGAGGAATGCTCTGAAGACTTATCTATTCGCAAGAGCACACTCACGCATTTGCGAGGCCAGATACGCTGGAATTGTGTGATTGATCATAATTGAGTGTAGCCGTCGAGAAATCTAATAATAATACCGGAAATGCAATAATCAACTATGTTGAAAGAGTTCTGCAAGAATATAACGTATTCCTTATGAACTCTTCCAGAACTCTTGTGCCATCCGAGATGTGAGGACATCATTTGGAATCGGTTTTATGAGAGGGCATCGATATTCGGATTTGTGTGGAACCCACAAAGGGAGATAAAAGGAGACCAAGCTCTCAAGGGATTCTATCAGAAAATTGGCACATTTTCTGTGCCTATTCCATTCCACGAGGTGAGTCTCCTTTTATCTCACTTCCTGATGAGGGTCGGTGCCGAATCAACGAAAAACCAAATCAACCAAAAAAAATTTACTAGCAGTATGAAGTTATCATTTTGTTGCAGTATGAAATGAAATTAGTCATAGATCATTGAGTAAATTAAACAAAAATTCTTTATGTTAACCTATTCACTGCACCCGTTTATTACAGTGGACACGTAATTCATCATTCTAATAAAATTATTAATGATTATCCTAATCGATCGGTACAATCAAACTGTTTCAAACGTCTGTAGAGAACGGAAATCGGTTTGTTGTTACCATAAACATAACCATACCATAATCATAAACATAACAAAGGGAGATTAAGTTTACCGTGGGGTTGTGTTAGCAAATCAATGTTTTTTACTTTTCGCTTAATTTAATCAATGATCTATGACTAATTTCATTCCATACTGCAACAAATTGACAACTTCATACTGCTAGTAAGTTTTTTTTCGTTGATTCGGCACCGACCCCCTGATGAAGCCTCTTGATATCCTCAGGAGTTGCAAACTTCAGACACAATTTTTGATACGTTATCTATCCAAGTTTTCGATGAACTCCGACGTTTATTCACCTCCACATAAAAATTCAACCCCCACAGCAGGGATGCCAGACAAGACGGTGTAGACCGGAACATCAGCCTCTCTACTGTCCACACGATGTAACTTCCGCAGGAAGCTTTGAGTCGATTTGAAATTTTTCAGGAGGATTTGTTCGATTATTGAGAATCGTTTTGCGGATTTTGGTGAGTTTTTTTTCCATTATTTTAAGAAAAGGTGTGATACATCTTTTGGAAGTGCTGGAGAACGATCAAATCCCTGTTTCACGCAGTTTCCTTAGGTTAGATATTTACCCCGGTTGATAGTTCGGGGGTTGAAGAATATCCATTGCACCGTGTATCTCTGAACTCGATTTCGAACAATGTATGAATACTTGACAATCTCTCAATTAGGCCGTCAGTGTTTCCTCACAGGAATAACGTGGAACATACTGAATCGCTTATGGACCCAGATAGCATGGAATATTTCGTATATCTATAAAATATGAATGGGTGATTCCATAAGAAATTCACATTAATTTTTTAAATTGCTGTGGCATATTTTTTCATCATTCTACATAGGAAAATATTCGACACGTGTCTCCCCATTTTTTTTATGGAGCCTACATTCCCGAGTTACGAATCTTTGAATTGTTTAAATTTGAGGATTCCACTGATTTCGCAATGCAAATATCTCGAACAGTGCTGATCGCAGGAAATATCTTCCGAGAGATAAAATGTAGCATTCTGTCCAAATTGTCCGAAAAATGGCATAAAATTATCGGATTCATAACCCTGAATCCTGGATGATTGCATTGCCGGTGTTAGATTCTGGGATGACTGCATTACATTATGATCTATCACGTAATCAGTGCCGGATTCACCAGAAGTGGGGTCCTAGGCAAACTCTGGTGGGGGCCTATGTAAGGGCAGCTTTTTTTTAGGGGAATTTAGTTTTTGGGGAATTTTTTCAGAGCGCAATTCCGTCCTCACTCTCTGAAAACCTCTGGAAAAACTTCGATAAAGTCTGAAATAAGTCTTTACAGGATGTTCAAAAAATATTAGAGTTCTCCAGAGTTTTTTTTCAGAGATTCGTCATTGTTATTTCTGTGAAATATTTCCATACGAGCCGGCTCAAATTCTGGTCACTATGGTAGTTGAATTTTCACGTGGAAGTGAGAAAACGTAGAAGTTCATCAAACACTTGAATAGATAACGTATCAAGAATCATGTCCGAGGTTTGCAACTCCTGAGGATATCAAGAGTCTTCATACGAATCCGGATATCGATGCACTCTCATGTAACCGATTCCACATGATGTCTCCACATCCCGGATGGCACAAGAATTCTAAAAGAGTTCATAAGGAGTACGATATATTCTTGAAGAACTATTTCAGAGCTTTTGTGCTACCTGGGATTTTATAACTCCTGAATTCACCTACTAGACATCCCTTACGAAAATCCCGTGCCCAACATCCTTGATTATTGCATTGTCGGTATTATTATCAGGTTCTGCGATGGCTACTTCCAATAAGTATAATCAATCATATAATTTCAGCTTATCTGGTTCGCGAATACATGGAAGTCCTCGTTACGAATAGGTAAGTCCCCAGAGCATTCCTTGAAGGGGATTGATCAATACGAAGACTTGGTATGAACTCACAAATACGACGAAACGATCATTTCGAAGACCCTCTAAGCAACGAATTGATCAGTTCGAGGACCTGTGCATAATCATAACAGTAATTGATGTGTTTGGAGACCTTGAACAATGTCTTAGGTTTCAGTCATTGTACAAATTCAATTTTTACGTAGAAGTTAGAAACGTGGGAGTGTATCACCACACCAATAAATGACGGATTAGGAATTCAGTCTAAGGTTTGCAACTCCTGAGGATATCCAGAGTCTTCATGTGACAGGTTCGCATCTTCATTAGGAATAGCATATTAAAACACGATTCTCAGTTCGATAGAAAATGTTTCTAGTTAGAGGGCGCAATGATCGTACCGACTCGGCAATAAAAATGATCATTGACAATGATGGATTTTTATTGGGTGGTTAATAGATTGCGTCACGAAAAAATGTTTCTTTTTTTCTCGAGTGAATGCATCTTAGAAGTTTGATGGGCAAAAAAGAATCTCCCAATATATACTCTGTCTATATGCTGAACAATCATTTTCTGATGCTGCAAAGTAAAATATACACATGTTCGAGGAGATATATGTTATTCATCGAAAAGTGTCAAAGTTGAGGAATTTCAAAGTGGATGCGCCAAGGCACATCTTGACCGATCTGAATTTTCCTTCTTGGGTTCGATTTGTATTGCTCCAAGGCAACTTTTCCGCGCCATCAGATTCCGGAATTCGAAAATTCGGGTTTTTCGGTCCACCCTAGTTACCAAGAGTCCTTATAAGAATCCGGATATCAATCCACTTCCATAGAACCGATTTCAAATAATGTCCCCACATCCCGGATAGCAGAAGAGTTCAAAAGAAATACAATATGTTCTTGAAGAACTCTTCCAGAGCTTTTGTGCTATCTGGGATATTATAACTCCTAAGCTTACCTACTAGGAATGCCTCACGAGAATCCCGTGCCGAACATCGTCAATTGAGCGGCCGGATCTAACCACCAGCCGCGCGCTCGAAAAGGCGTAGAAGTATGGTCCAAGCCGTGACGTCACACACCAAAATTGAAAATTAGAATTCCGAAAAACAAAAAATACCAGGTGATAGGTCTTGAAAAATCGATCCGACTCTCCGTTTGTGATTTTTTTCTGTAATCAGTAGTTTCTTCGTGAAAAAATAAAAACTGAGAATATTTGCGGTCTGGAAATCAATGTTTTTCAACATTAAACTCGCTGTAACTCTTTTATTTTCCAACGTATCGAGATGGATTTTATCAATTTCTATTCGTGAGACCTTCCTGAAGACGATGATGTTGAGGAAACTTGCAAAAAATCATTGAAAATTATCAATTCTTGAATCCAAAGTGATTTTTTAATCCAATGATCTTTTTCAAGCTTCGTATTAAAAGAGTGATGAATAAAGTTCAAGCAGGAGAAAACTTCCAGCAACAAAGTTGTTCGTTAGTGCATCAACCAACTTTGCGGGAAATTTCAGATCGATTAAGCTATTAGTTTGAAAGATACAGCGATTTATTCATCAGCGCGTAACCTATATTCTTTATGATTCCTAAATAGTTGCAGGTTAACCGTAAGAGACTGTATGAAACACGAGTCCACTCGATTCCTCAATACAGGTTTATGTTTTTTGTGTCGAACAATTCGAATATCAAGCTATTCTCACATGATGGATTCTTTATTATAAACAGATAAACCAGTTGTTCAAAACAATGTTATGAACGAAAGCTTGATATTTGAGACAAATTGTGTGAACAAACAAGTTTCTTCTTCTTTTCGTTGAGGAATGAATTATGTATGAACTATGTTTCCAATACTTTGATTATTTATTTATATCATCAATTATAATTATATCCAAAAGATGGAATTTTTTCTTGATAATGAATTGTATCGGTGTCTCAATACTCCAATTTCCTGATAAAGGAACATTGAGTAGAACATCACCCGTAAAAGATTTATTCTTTATTCTTCTAATGTATCACTGAGGATAACATGTCCCATCAATGAATAACGGTGAACATTTGCGAAAAAGTCATATACTCATTTCCAGGATTCAATGAATATCAGGTATTGAAATTTGTGCAACCATGTTATTTCGAGTTAATTCATAAACTTTCTAATGAATAAAATATGAAATTTTATATCGCTCCTAAATGAAACAATAATATAGAACACAAAAAGAGAATTAGAAATGAAAACAATGAATGAAATGATTGAAAGAAAATTACAATTCTCATTTTCTTCGTTGCTTTTTCGAACCATCTGTTTCTGATTTTTGGGTTTTACTAGTTTTGCTTATAGCTTCTATCGACGATTCGTTGAATGAACCATTGAAAAACTCTTGCCCACTCATACTCAAATACTTCATTAACGCTTGGACATCGTTCAATTTTTTTTGACTTATTCCGACCGAATCAGCTAATGGTGTATTCAACAAATCATCAAAAACAATATTTGATTCCACAGTGTGACTTCTCGGTTTTTCACTATAATCATAAAACAACTCAATTCGTTTATTTGGAAAATGTACCATTTTTACCGCATCTCTAATGTGCAAATCTGTCGGTTTTTTAATCCCATCTAATAAAGTTTCAAAATTTTTAACCGTACACGCAGAATCTTTTATTATTCTGAATGCTGATTTTCTCGCATTTCGAACTATGTCATATATTCTTCATCGGTTTCTATGGTCTCTGTTTTTTTCTTTTTTTGTCTATACATCCCAAAATTGCGGTCACATGAACAATAAGAATGTCCACGTACAGGAAATGAATGTTGGATCTCAATCTGTAATTTTTCAGACAACAAAGACAAAAAATGCATGACCAAATAATTTTCATTTTGCCCTGCACAACCATCCAAAATAGATCAATTTTATCGTAGTAAGGGATTTTCAATTCGCGAAAAATTGTATCATAGAGGAGATTGCACACCGTATTCGCTCCTTTTTTGTATTTGCCTTCGATAAAAGAATACATATAACTATTTTTTTGATCTCCGAAAGTATTAACGTTGAAAACCTGCAACCATATGCGTCGTCGATAAAATTGATCTGAGACCGGAATTTTTGGAAGAGGCAAATTCTGGCCAAAATCAAATTCCAAACATAAAACCTGATTTTCAGCGAGCATAGATTTTTTTAACAATTTGTGTTGGTCTACAAGTTCTTTGTGTTCCATTGAATCTTCATCATTCGCATCATTTTTATATTCGAAACAGAAGTTACAAACGTCAGTACGTGGCTTTGAAAACGTGAAATTCAAATTATGATAAGAATATTTGATACAAGTTGACTCGCTTAAGGGAGCATTCGAATCGCCCGCTTTACTGGTATAATACTCGAGAAACAAACTGTACAATTTAGTTAACGTTGAATCAGGATTATCAAAATACTGCAATGAGGAATCTTCACGCTTATAATGGTACTCCGAATGAGGTACACTACCGGTCAAAAGTATCCGAGCACCTCTCAAGAAAACACAAAATTTGCAAAGTTTCATATCTCAGCCAGAAATGATCGTACATTCAAAAATAAAAAACCGTTTTGAAGGGTGAAGTGTGCTCTTTCAAGAAATCTCAGTCTCACTCACCTGACTGAAGTTCGTTATTAACCGCGTCCGGTTGAACTTACAACTTTTTTCGATTTTTTTTCCGACTTTTCAAACCTTTGCATGTTTTTGGGTGATTCTTTCCTGGGGAAATGAGATCATACATCCAATAGAGCATGGATTCAGCTTCAGAATGATCTCTTATTTTTCTCCCTTGGATCATTCCTTCCAGAGTTATGTCCTTTTTTGTGAAAAAAGTGGATTTGCAGACACAAGGCTGTAACTCTGAAAGTATCGTTCCACTCAAAAACTGTTAAGGGGACAAAAGTTTCGTTCCATCGTTCTCTACATGCATAACAATTTTGGGAATTATTGAGGCATATTTGATTTTCGCCACTTTTCTCATCCTTGGTGGAATATCTCGCAGTCTCGAGATCATCAATCAATTCAAATATTCAACCAAGAATAATCGTTAGATGAGTCGACAGTGGTGAACATTTTTTTTTTCTTGTTGTACATCCATGTTATAATTATGTTTTGTTGGGAACTCCATAGTGACGTGAATTTTGTGGTCAGAATGCCAGTGATTGTGGATATGGAATCCCGGAAATTTCAAAATAAATCGTGTAGGATGAAAAAAAAAACAGTCGAGCATGCTTATCATAAAATTGGAAAATCAAATTGTTCTTATTCAAATTATATTTCTGTATCAAAATATGTACATATGTATACAATCAACATTAAAATTCAAAATCAATCCAAATCAATTCAAATTCTGATTTCAAATTGCAGATTCTTCGGAATAGCCATCTCTTGCTTTTACCACCGCCTTGCAGACTCTCGACATCCTCAATAATAATTTCTCCAATGTCATAGGAGATATCTGACTCCAACATGTTTGCAAATATTGCCATAGTTCCTGGTTGTTCGTTGGTCTCATTTTCCTCACATCTCTATCGAGTTGATCCCACAACAGTTCTATGGGATTGAGGTCTGGGGATTGAGCAGGCCAGTCCATAATCTGCAACTGATGCGCGTCTCCCTCCTTCCGTATGTATCCCGTGCACAATTTGGAAGTATGCTTGGGATCGTTATCCTGTTGCAGGATGAACCCGTTTCCAATTAACCTCTTTCCAGAAGGTATTAGGTGGTTTTTGAGAATACTATGATATCCCTCTTTCTTCAAAATACCTTCAATTTCGAATAAATCACCTACTTTTAGTCCTCCAAAACACCCCCATATCATGATTGATCCTCCACCGTGTTTCACTGTGGGTGTGACACATTGATTGAGCATTCGTTCACCTTCCATTCGACGGACGTAAACTCGACGTTCCGTTCCAAATAATTCAAATTTTGATTCATCCGTAAATAGTACTCTCGACCACTCTTCTATGCCCCAACTTAAATGTGCGCGAGCCCAATTCAAACGTTCAATTTTGTTTTGCTTACGTAATAAAGGTTTTCGCGCAGCAATACGTCCTATGAGGCCAGAATCTCGCAGACGACGTTGAACGGTTGAGACAGACAAGGTGGAATCACGAGTTGCATTCAGTTCTTGTTGTAAGTCAGGTGCTGTTCTCATCCTTAGTCGTTCACTTTGAATACGCAAAAACTTATCTTCTTCTTTCGAAGTAACTCGCGACCTGCCAGATCGAGCCCGATTGGAATTCGATTTTGTACTTTGGTATCGCTCCAGGGTATACAATACGGTCGAATTAGTTACACCGACTCTCTTCGAAATTTCTCTTGAAGAATATCCCTCTTCACGTAATGCCACTATCACAGCACGTGTTTCTTGACTTGTTACGCGGGTTTTAGGCATAACTGATGACCCGTAGAATTATAATTGAATAAAACAGTCGCGTTATAGGAGGCTAGCCTGTATTTATCACGATTAACGCATTGTTTTGCATGAAGCAGTTGCATATGAAATTTATCATTTGTTTGTTTCGATAAATGAATATCGATAGTTTTTCACGATGAATGCATCGTTTTGCATGGACAAAAAAATTTCACCACTGTAGACTGATCTGAGGATTATTCTTTGTTGAATATTTGAATTGATTGATGATCTCGAGACTGCAAGGTGTTCCACCAAAGATGAGAAAAGTGGCGGAAATTAAATGTGCCTCAATAATTCCCAAAATTTTGGTGGTGATACCAACAAAACAATCAAGTATATAAATGGATTGCCAACGATTGTTGACACGCGTACTGTGCCCCAGGAAGAGAACCTATAACTCACCCTTTGATATACCATCAGAATGTTCGTGGTCTTCGTACTAAACTTCAAGATTTGCAAATTTCACTTTCATCTCTTACTTCTACGTATGATGTAATTATCTTCTCTGAAACCTGGTTAACGGATAACATATCTGATGAAGAATTGTCCTTTATTGATTATGTCTTGTATCGGTTGGACAGGAGCAGGCGCACCAGTGTTTTTTCTCGAGGAGGTGGTGTGCTGATTGCGGTCAAAAAGTATTTGAATAGTGCATTGGGCATTTGGCGCCTCCTAGCGTGGAACATATTCTTGTCAAGTTGCAGTTTAATTCGAAGTCTGTTTTTATTGGAGCAAGTTACTTCCCCCCTGCCTCATCATCATCTCTTTACCTTGAACATTGTGTTTCTCTGGCCGAGGTACTGTGTCAGGATTATGATTCTTCAATTTTCCTCTTCGGTGACTACAATCTTCCGCATGTGGTTTGGCGCAATGACGACTCTTCTCTAACAGCATCGTTTCGTCCTGGTGTGACACTGAATGAAAGGTCTGCGGTTGAGATTTTGATTCAATATTTCAGCTACTTTGGTTTATATCAAGAAAACAATATTTACAATGATTTCAATGGTATGCTGGACTTGATTTTTACCACCGATGAGTATATGTTGAAACTATTAGTCCGGTTGATTACCTCCTACATTGTGATGCTTATCATCCCCCTATTGAAATTAGATTGTATTCTCTTTCATTGAGATCTTTGTCTTGTACCGACACGTGCCGGTACAATTATAAATTGGCTGATTTTTCTTCTATACGGCAGCATTTCAATCAAATTGATTGGGATTTGGAGTTAAAATGCATGGATGTGAATACTGCTATTAGTTTTTCGTATGATCAACTTCCTGTGGCTATTGAGTTGTACGTTCCGGAAACATTGATCAAAAGATCTATTCATCCTCTTTGGTTTACTCCTGAGCTCAAAAAATTAATTAGAAGAAAGAAAGTTGCCCATATGATTTACAAATCGTCTTATAGTCGCGGCGATTATTCAGCGTTCTCTTTTTTGCGTGCTCAATGTCAATCACGAGCTCGGGCTTGTTATTCGAATTACATTCGCCAAGTTGAGACTAATATTCAAAAGGATGTTAAATCTTTTTGGAATTTTGTTAACAGTAAGCGTTTATTCAATGACTTACCTAGTACTATCATGTTAAATAATGTAGTTGCTGACTCTGCAGCTGGAATGGCTAACCTCTTTGCTGATCACTTCTCATCGGCTTTTGCTCCGCATAACTCTGTTAATGTTAACCATTCTAGCCATGATATGTCATTCAACATGCTTTCTGATTCAGCTATTACCATAGGAGAGATCTACTCTGTTCTTGATTCGTTAAATACGAGCAAGGGCTCAGGATTTGATGGCCTTCCGTCGTTGCTGTTCAAGTCTTGCGAATTCATTCTTTCCCGGCCGCTTTGGATTATCTTGATTAAATCTCTCCCTTCCGGATGTTTCCCTGCTGAATTGAAGACGAGCCTGATCTCTCCTATTTTCAAGCATGGTAATGAACTAGATGCTAAGAATTATAGGCCTATTAGTATTTCAAATGTTATGTATAAGATTTTTGAGCGCGTGATTGTTGACAAGATTACTCCTTTGTTGTCTCCTCTTATTATCCCGGAACAACATGGTTTCATGTCAATGAGGTCTACTACTACGAATTTGGCTGCTTTCTGTAATTACACCGCCATTGCGCTGGAGAATAACTCACAAGTCGATGTTATTCACACTGATTTCAGTAAAGCGTTTGATACTGTATCTCACAGCGTTCTTCTATCTAAGCTGAGTAGCTTTGGAATATCTGGTAATCTGAGACTTTGGTTCCAGAGTTACTTAACTGATCGGGTGCAGATGGTAAAAGTTCGGAACTGTTTCTCTGAACCGATTATACCTTCTTCGGGAGTGCCCCGGGGATCCCACCTTGGTCCACTCTTATTTTTGCTATTCATAAATGACATTGGGCAGGTTCTCAATGATTGTGATTTCCTGTTATTTGCTGATGATCTAAAAAACTTCAAGAACATAAAATGTCTTGCGGATGTTCATCACTTACAGTCAGTATTATCGAGATGAGATTCTTGATGCACCCGTAATTCTCTGCATCTGGACTTAGAGAAATGCTGTGTAATGGGAATCTCGCGGTCAAGGGATCCTCTCATATTCTCCTACAAGATTGCAAATGTTACATTGAATACTGTGAAATCTTATGTTGATCTTGGTATAACTATACATGATGAATTGGATTTTTCTGAGCATTCTGTGAAAGCTTGTGGTACTGCGATGAGGAATCTCGGCTTCGTCAAAAGATTTTCTAGTGATTTCAAAGATGTTAGGTCATTGAAGTACTATATCCCTCTTTAATCAGACCCCATCTTGAATATGCGTCCCCTATCCGATCTCCGTACTTGAAGAAGGATATTAGAATGATTGAGAGTGTGCAACACAAGTTTTTACGCTTTGCCGCTTTTAGAATAGGCTGCCCTATGAGATATTTCGACCATGCCTACTCCAGAATTCTTCACAGAATGAATTTAACTACCCTTGAAGAGCGGAGACAAATGAATGATCTCCTATTTCTTTGTAAATTGATTAATGGTTTCCTTGATTGCGAGTCATTGCTGAGTAAAGTTAATTTCAACATCCCCGGTAGACCAGTTGGGAGAGCGCTTTCATTTAGACCTGTACAATTTAAATCTAGATTTGGAAATTATGATCCGATTTCTCGCATTTGTGAATTAGCAAATAATTTCGATCGGTCGATGGAATCGTTTGGTGTTCCCTTGAAGCGGTTTAAACTGTCGGTTGATGCATGACCATATTGGAATTGTATTTCATGCGTCTCCGGACGCTGTCTTGTATTGACTCTGTTTTTACTTCTCATATCAAAGGGTGCTCAAACCCGTGTATTGCAATGAAAAAGAAAAAAAAAAAAATTTTATGCATGTGGAGAACGTTGGAACGAAACTTTTCTTCCGTTAACAGTTTTTGACCGGAACGATACTTTCAGAGTTACAGCACTTTGTCTGAAAATCCACTTTTTTCAATAAAAGGACGATACTCTGAAAGGAATGATCCGAGGGAAAAAAATGAGAGATCGTTTTGAAGCTGAATCCATGCTCCATCGAATGTATGATCTCATTTTCCTAGGAAGAGATCACTCAAAAACATGCAAGAGTTTGAAAAGTCGAAAAAAAAATCGAAAAAAGTTGTAAGTTCAACCGAACGCGGTTAATAACGAACTCCAGTCAGGTGAGTGAGACTAAGATTCCTTGAAAGAGCACACTCCACCCTCCAAAACGGTTTTTTATTTTTGAATGTACGATGATTTCCTGCTGAGATATGAAACTTTGAAAATTTCGCGGTTTCTCGAGACGTGCTCGAATACTTTTGACCGGTAGTGTACCTCCGTGAGCCTCTCTCAGCTCTCTGACTACACCCTGTTCTCTGAAAATCGCCCCTAAAAATCTACTCATCATAGTGGTGCCCAACACAAAAACCAACATACATCACATACAAGCACACATACACACTCAAACGAACAAAGAAACATTATTGAACATGCATATACAGCAAACATACTTGTGGATATAACACATCAACACACTTGAATACACATATACAGGGTGATCCAGAATTCCCGCACTCTTTTTTGGGAGTAGATTCCTGATGGAATTCTAAAACGATTCGTCCTTTGGCACAATGCTCTCCGACGCATAATTTCCGAGATATAATTAATTGGAGTTGACTAATTATGAGGTGGATCCATCGGTCATTCAGGAGCGTCATAACAGAACGAGGGAGGAAGGTGCTTGCAGAGAGCGCTCATACGATCAGCTGATCGGTATAATCGATACGATTTACCAACATACAAATTGGTGAATTTTCTGTGTAGAACGATTGAATTCGTCGACACTGTGGAAAAATTGATTATTGTCATGAATTCTTATCACGATATGCTGTAGGTGAAAGTTGTAATTTCAGTAATGATTTTGATTACGCAGACAAATGTAAAATAGTGTTATTCCGTAGGGATAGGGATTCAAGTGGGAGAAAAGAGTGTAACTACTCGTATTCAATCAGAATTTTCATGTAAAAAAGAAGACATGAGAATTTTCATTAATCCGAAACCCAATTTGGACGGTTCGATTAGTAAGTTTAACACAAGAGATTGGATTCCGAATCCTGTATTCTGATTGGTCGAGAATCAATGTATGTTAGATCAACCCTCGGCCGTTCCAAATGATTCTCCTGAAGAATGTGTTTTCGACTTATTCCAACCACAACATTGAACAATGATGAATTTATTCGAATTCACCCTTTCTACATCATTCGATCATTATAAAGGGTTCATCGAACGTTAATAACTTACTTCAGATCACTCAAGATCATTCATGTTTAAATCAAAATCTAATCCAAATTGTGTGCAAGTTCGAGCGCGTTGCTACGTTCAGGAAATGTGTTCGTCCTAAAAAGGACGGGTTGGTTAATCTTCAAAGACAATTCTTCTTCCATTTGAAATAACAATATGCCCTTCGAAGTCATATGTGCTTTGAATGAAACTGTTTCGAGCTGTCACCTGATTGGTTGATTCGTACCACAAATGGTTGATTTGAGCTAAACAAACCGTATGTGATCACAATGTTAATCAAGTGCAATGATTGGGTCGTTTACGATGTCACGCCTTGTATTTTCGTGAACATTGATGGATTCTGCAAGTTGACGAAGAAATCCACCCTTTACAAAGCAAGAAAATAGTTATATCGATCACGGACCACGTTTCGTTTCCATAGTATTCAACATTGACTCAGAGTCGTAATCTGATTGGTCGAAACGTTTTCGAGCAATGCATGCCAGTATCAGACCACTTGGAATGTCGATGCCGATCAATTGCATCGGTCTCACATTACAAAAAATCCGCTCTTTTCAGAGCGATAAAATGAATCTCCACCGGGAATAACTTCTCAATCAATCTACATCCAATCAAATGTATAAAATTACACTGTCTCAGTGAGTCGTCAATGTGAGTATTTCGTTCATTCGTTCCTCTTGTTGCTTCGTCGACTTTTCGACTGTCTCGCTGTTTCGATCGGATCGACTCGCATTCCTGTAAAAATTCATAAATTCTCCACGCTGAAAAGGAAATTTGCTCTTTTCAGAGCGATAGAATAGTTCCTCACTGAAGGACATGTTTCAAATCCAATTCATTTTCTAAATATTCAACGTTGACCAAGATTTGTTACCTGATTGGTCGAAACGTATACCAGACATTCATACGAGCTGCAAACCGCTTGAGATATTCATGTTAATCAACTGCACTCATTCTACGTTACTGAAAATCCGGCCTTCGCAGAGCGATAAAATGAATTTTCATTTGGGACGATGTCTCATTGAATTCATTATCTGAATGATGTTGAATGAAATCTGTAAAATTGTCCGTTCTCAACGTGAATACTTATGTTCATCCGGTGATCTTGTTATTTGAATTAGAGTATGTCGTTCTGCCCGTGAGAACTATAATAACAGGGAATCATCCCGCGATGGCAGAAGGTTAACCTGGAATATTAATAAAAAGAAATTCTCTTCAGGAAAATGGGGTTGTTCACACATATTGAAATATTTTGGCATTTTTAAAAGAACGGATTCATTTTTTTTTATATCACCTGAAATATCAAGAAGAAAGATAAAGTTTGTTTGGGTGAATGAGCTTGTTCACGCGTATTGATATATTTGGTCGTTCTTAAAAGAACGGATTCATGTCTCAGTGAATATGAACAGAGCGAAATGTTTAGTGGCGTTGGCCTGTGAATATTTCCAGTTGGGAACACGTTCAATTTTTAACTGCTGCTGCTGTTCGTTTGAATGCGATTTCTTTCCCACGTTGACATTTCCAGATGATTTGCATGTTGGAAATGTATTGAAACTGGATCGGTGTCCATATCTTTCCCCGTTCCAACGGTGAATGTCTTCGCTGTCAACTTCGTACGGCAGCATCATGTATCCAGTCACGGGAGTATCTTTGGCGACGGCAATGTCTGGACAGCGCGTGCGTCGCGTGTTGATTCTTCGTCAGCTCGATGCTCAATAGGGGGCGCTTCTCCACTCTTATTCATGCATTTTTTCGATGAAATTGATTGGCCAATCAGCACATAGCTGGATTCCGAGAATCGTAGATGAACAGAATTTTACATTTCTCACGGTCAAATCTTGATGCGACGATTCCTTGTTACAGGTTGGTGTTTACTAAATATCGATAGGACAAAACATCGGACTTCGTTGTCTATGAACTCTGAAAATTTGCACAACATTCAGAAAGTTCAGTATTTTTTTTACCTGCATAAATGAGTTCGGTGTTTCGTACTATCGATGTCCAATGAACGCTAGTACAGGTCCATAACATTTCTCCTGGAAGATATTGAACATAACCATTTGAGATGTTGATGTCAATTCATTGCATCAGTCTTGTTTATCATAAAAAATCAACTTTCTTTGAATGAAGTTGTCCACACGTATTGAATGAATTGGTCGTTCTCAAAAGAACGGTTGGCTTTTCACAAAAGGGGGAAAAATTGTTGTCAGCGGAATCGAACTTAGGTCTCCAAATGTATGGGTTGACGCCGCTACCGCTGAGCCATACACCTGTACGAATGTAGCTGCTCTTTCACATTCATATGAATTTCATTTGATTGAAAATCAGACACGGATAGAATAATCGATTCAATATACTTACTTCTGATCGATCAATAAATTTCGTGTATGAAGATAAAATCTTTATCATAGAGAAATGATACAAAATTCCTTTCATGCATCTGGAATTGAATGATTGTTTCGATTACAGGGCTGAAAAAAGGTCATGATGATATGAATTGTAATCATAGAAGTAAGATCGTCCAAATTTGATGGGAGGATTTTTTTTTCAAATTCATAATTCAACATGCTTAGAGCTCATACGAACAAATTAGGTTGGACCTTCGTAGTGAGATTTTTGGTCGTCCTGAAAAGGACGGATTGTTTCTTTTCGGTGGTAGATCCTTTTACAGCAGGTGTTCGGAATGTCTACCTTCCATCTCGATACAGGCCTCGATTCTCCACCGGAAGTTTCTTTGCGTGTCCCCTAACATTTCTTCCGTCACTGTTGCAACCGCAACATGAAGCTGTAAGTTCAAATCTTCCATATCTTGAGGGACTTTTTTATATACGATCTCCTTCAAGTGTCCCCACAAGAAAAAATCCAATGGATTGAGATCCGGAGATCTCGCTGGCCACCGGATTGGACCGAAGCATCCCGTCCATCGGTCGGGAAAATTCCGATTTGAATAATTTGTGACGGCTCTATTGTTGTGTGGTCCCGCACCATCTTGCTGGAATATCAGTCTCTCTCGGGTTTCGATGGGAATATCTTCCAAAAATTCCGGTAGATTCCCACGGAGGAATCGCACGTATGCATTTCCAGTCAGAATCTCTGGAAGAATGTGAGGACCGAGAAGTTCTTCTCCTAAAATGCCGGCCCAGAGGTTCATCTCCCATCTGACTTGATTATTCCTTGTTCTTGTCACATGCGGATTATCGTGACTCCAGACAAGCATATTTCTGGAATCAAGAATTCCTTCCCTTGTGAACAAGGATTCGTCCGTGAAGATGATGGATGAGGAGAAATCTTCTTGTCGTCTCATTTCTCCTAAGATCCGTTCGCAGAATTCGACTCTACGAGGATAATCGGTTTCGCGTAAATGTTGCACCCTTGTATAATGGAAATCGTGCATCTCTTCTTCCTTCAAGGTCCGCTGCACCGTCGAATATGAAAGATCGAATCGGCGCGTGACTCCTCTGAAGCTGATTTCAGGTTCTCTCCCAACAGCACGTAGAATCTGTTCTTCGTTGCGAATATTTCTGGCTCCGCGGGCTCTACCCGCATCCGGTCGAACGACATGAACACTTCCGATATCCCTTAATCGTTGTGCCGTTCGGAGAATGACATTCTTGTCAGGATGCCGTCGATTAGGGAATTTTTCGTGATACCACCGTTCTGCAGCTGACACGAAATCACCGCATTCACCGTGGGTGATTAACATATCGTAATACTCCGCAAACGTATATTCACCCATAATCGCAGGTGATTTCGAAAAACTCGAGATGCGAATGAAGTAGAATAAAAAAAAAAGCGTCAATATTTATATATTTTGAGTGCTCAAGATCACGACCAATCACCGCGTATACCGACGTTTTTTGAAAAATGGCGATCGGCAAAACAGGGTCATTCAAGGCGTGACATCGTAAACGATCCAATCATTGCACTTGATTAACATTGTGATCACATACGGTTTGTTTAGCTCAAATCAACCATTTGTGGTACGAATCAACCAATCAGGTGACAGCTCGAAACAGTTTCATTCAAAGCACATATGACTTCAAAGGGCATATTGTTATTTCAAATGGAAAAAGAATTGTCTCTGAAGATTAACCAAATCCGTCCTTTTTAGGACGAATACATTTTCTAAACGTAGCAACGCGCTCGAACTTGCACACAATTTAAATAAGATTTTGATTAAAACATGAATGATCTTGAGTGATCTAAAGTAAGTTATTAACGTTCGATAAACCCTTTATAATCATCGAATGATGTGAAAAGGGTGAATTCGAATGAATTCATCATTGTTCAATGTTGTGGTGGGGATAAGTCGAAAACACATTGTCCAGAAGAATCATTTGGAACGGCCGAGGATTGACCCAACATACATTGATTCTCGACCAATCAGAACACAGGATTCGGAATCCAATCTCTTGTGTTCAACTTACTAATCAAACCGTTCAAATTGAGTATTGGATGGATGAGAATTCTCCTGTTTTCTTTTTTACATGGAAATTCTGATTGGATACGAGTAGTTATACTTTTTTCTCCCACTTGAATCCCTATCCCTACGAAATAAGACTATCTTACATTTGTCTGCGTAATCGAAATCATTACTGAAATTACAACTCCCACCTACAGCATATCGTGATAAGAATTCATGACAATAATCAATTTTCCCACAGTTCCGACGAATTCGATCGTTCTACACAGGAAATTTACCAATTTGTATGTTGGTAAATCGATTATACCGATCAGCTGATCGTATGAGCGCCCCCTGCATCCACCTCCCTCTCTTGTTCTGTTATGACGCTCCTGAATGACCGATGGATCCACCTCATAATTGGTCAACTTTAATTAATTATATCCCGGAAATTATGCGTCGGAGAGCATTGTGCAGAAGGACAAATCGTTTTAGAATTCCATCAGGAATTCCAAGGAAGACACATACACACGAGAACTGAAAATTCAAACGAACGAAATTACACGACGAAATATCAAGTTCGAATTAAATTAAAATCAAAACACAAAGAGAATAGACGAAACAGACACAACGAAACATGCATGCCAAGAGATTATAGACATACACGCAATGAAAACCAACACGAACAAAGAACAAGAAGAAGTTTGAATGACGAGACACAAGGAAGACGAAGACAAACCATACAAACATAATACAATCAAACCTTTACACAAGACAGTTGTCTAAGGAATAATCAAGAATTCATTGACGAGACGAACCATTCATTAGAATATTTCAACCACCCGAACGTACAACAAAGACGAAGACAAAGACAAAATAGACAACGAGAACGACCAGAAAGAGACAGAAACAGCACGATGTTGAGGCTCTCTTCACATAGACACTCTGATTAAAATAAAGAACTGAGTAGAGCAGAATCGAACCACACACATAGAGCACATAGACAGGAACATGTAGAACCAGAAATCACACATTAGACGAAATAGATAGTTATGAAACAGATATAGAAACCGAACCAGAAAGGGGTAGGAATTACACACGAAACAATAGACACACAACTAGACAAAGACAGAACTACACAGACACAAGCGAAGAGGGAATTATACGGGACGACACATATAGGATACAAACATATAACACAGGGAACAAAAAAATCCTACGAAAACCACGACTACCGGTGACAAATTTGAAAATAAAATTCAACGGGAACGAAACAGAAGACCCCGAACAATTTTTACTGAAACTAGCACAATACCAAAACACATACACATTCACAGACAGGGGAATACTATTACTACTACCACAAATATTGCACAACATAGCATACGAGTGGCATACACTGAATCATAGGGAATGGGAAAACTTACAAGAATTTGAGAAAGATTCCAGGGAAACATCCTCTCCACATCATCACACAGAAAAATCCAAGGAAAAATTGAAGAGGTGTACACAACAAAAAGATGAAAATATTACAAAATACCTAATAAGATTCAGAACAGTAGTGAACAAAATTTGGCCACCATATCCCCTAAATACACAATTACACAGAGCATACAAAGACGCACAATTCGAATACAACTTATTTATGAGAAGAGAAGAATTTGACACATTTGTACAATTAGAAAGAAAGGGAAAAACACTGGAAGCAATAAAACAAGGGAATCAGGAATGGGCAACACACACAAATGACTCAGGGAAACAAAACACCAACACAAACACGGGAACAATCCCAAAAGGATGTTTAAATTGCGGCCAACAAGAACATTGGAGGATAAACTGCCCGAATAATCGAAAAAACTAAGTAGGGGGCAAAAACGGGTGGAAGAAACCCCCTTAAAGAACACAACACGAACACCCCAACATATAATTACGATAGACAAGGAAGAACATGACCCAAGACCCCACATAGGAGTACAGATAGGAAATAGAATAACAAGCGCACTAATAGACACAGGATCTACACATACATACGCGAACATAGAAATCATGGGAACACTCGAAAAACAACGAATGAAAATACACAAACCGGAAGAAGCAACAGTAATTGCAGCAGACAGATCGGAGGCGGAAATAATAGGAACAATGAAACCAACAGTATTAGTACACGGAAAACCATACGAACTGACAATACGAATAGCGCCAACCTTACAATACATACTTATATTAGGAATAGATAGTTTAAAAAAAATGAAAACAACAATTACATTCAACGAGAACAAACTAGAGAAACACTTAAAACAGGAAGAAACAAAGGAGAACGAAACACAAAACACTAAAACGAGGAATAAAAAAACGGACAACACACAACAACACAGCACACGTAAAAGAAAAGTACTATTACCAACACCCGAAATTGAAGCAAACACAAAACTATACCCAAACGCACCAATACTAGATAAAAAGGGAGTAGGGGGAATGCTACACGGAACGAATACCCAGAAACAAAAAATTGAATTCCTTAGTAGCATAAAAGAATCGAAAGAATACGAAAGGAAGCAAATCGATAGAATAGTACAAGAATTTACACAAAAAAACACAGACGACACATAACAACACACAGAACTAGTCAAGCACAAAATAGAACTGAAAAAAAACGCGCCGAAGGAACAAAAACCTTACACCACATCACCCAAAATACTACAACACATGCACGAAGAAGGGAATAAAAAGTTAACCGAAGATATAATAGAACCCTCAAACAGTAACTGTTCCGGTCCAGTTATAATGGTGAGAAAACCGAACAACAAATACCGATTCTGCATAGATTTCAGGGATTTCAATAACAAGACAAAAAAAGACGCATACCCCATACCCAACATGACAAACATACTAGACAAACTACACACGGCAAACTACATTTCAAAAATAGACCTGAGCCGAGCATATTCCCAAATACCCCTAGACGAGGACAGCAGACACATCACGGCTTTCACAGTCCCAGGAAAAGGACTATTTTAATTCAAAACAATGCCATACGGACTGACAAACGCACCAGCGACGTTTCGAAGACTCATGGACAGACTTATAGGCCCAGCCTCAGAACCATATGCTTTTTCATACTTGGACGACATAATCATAGTAACAAAAACACTCGATGAACACCCACACTGGCTAAAGACGATACTGGAAAAAATTAGAGATGCTAAACTGACAATAAATAGGGAAAAATGCGAATTCGGATGCACGCAAGTAAAATACTTGGGATACATAGTAGACAGAGACGAACTACACATAGATACAGACAAAATACAACCAATACTCAACTACACACCACCTAAGACACTCAGACAAATACGCAGACTCATAGGAATGACATCCTGGTACAGGCGCTTCATTCCAAACTTCGCACAGAAAACAGAACCAATTAGCAGATTACTCAAAGGGAACTGCGAGAGAAAATGGGGAGAAACACAAAACAGAGCACTAGATGAGATCAAACACGTACTAACGACCCCACCTGTACTCAAACAACCAGACTTCACAAAACCATTCTTCATACACACGGATGCAAGTAACACAGGACTAAGAGCAATGATAACACAAAAACACGAGGACGAAGAACACGTAATAGCATATGCCAGCAGAACATTAAACGACGCGGGAAAAAATTACTACGGAACAGAAAAAGAATGCCCAGCGGTAAAGTGGGCCATAGAGAAATTCAGACCGTACATCGACGGAGAAAAATTCACAGTAGTGACGGACCACTAGTCATTAAAATGGCTACATAACTTAAAAAACCCCACGGGCAGACTAGGAAGATGGGCCTTAGAATTACAACACCATAACTACGACATAATTCACAGGAAAGGGAAAGAACATTACGTACCAGACGCAACATCACGATTACACAAGGACACAGAAGAAGTAGCACACATAACAGAACAAACGGACACATGGTACGAATATAAGAAAAAACAAACACAAAAGCACCCAAACGAAAATAGAAATTGGACGATAATAAATGACAACCTATGGGGTAAAATTCGCCAAGTGTTCCCACCTGAAAATTTCGATCTCATCAATGTTGATGAAATTCCATGAATTTGTTGTACCAGTGACCCTCTTCAAATTGTGTTAACACCAAGTTTCTAGGAAGTCAGGTTTTCGTGGTATAGGGATTTAAATTTTCAAGATTTTTTTGATCTGCGTTTTTTCGAAAAATCATCATCCTCATTGATTCCATTTAATGGAAATATGTCATTATTGATATTGTTAGGATTTTTTCTGAATTCTACGATAAAAATACTTTCATTCATGCAGAAGGAATATTTCACATAGAAATTCGATTTTTAGAAGTATTTTTGCATTTCTCGGTCACTGCGCCCCTTTTGATACTGATGGAACCTTGATAAATCGGGAGCTTGATTCTTTAGCTCCAAAATCATACAGATTAAGAGTTGAGATAAGAAGATTCCTCGGAATTACAGAGGGGTTTAAGTGCTCAGACCTCCCACGTCCACCCGTTAGCATCGTGTATAAATACAACACTACGCCAACATTGTGTAATAATATTTTATGCTGATGAATAATTCATTCTGCCGTGATTCTCTGTATCATTATCAGTGAAAATGACTTCCAGAAATCGAATATCCTCTGATTCTTGATGTTATTCTCTGATTTTAATTCACTGAGGATTTGAATTCATCCTTATCAATCATATAAACCCCTGCCCTGAAGCTTCAATTGAATAGTGACTGTGGATGTTTCCAAGGCAACCCGATTCTTTTTTATTTGTAACCTAACCAACCTCATTCTCTCCAATCTAAACTCATCAACGGTTCTGTGTCGTTTTGAATGTACCAAGATGAATATAAAATCAGTGGAACTTCCTTGTTTATGAAGTTTTTGTGATTGATTTCCTGCTGAATTATTCTATTGAGGAAGGACTTTCCCCCGCATTCAATAACACAATGAAACGGAAGAGTTCAGGTGATCGTTGTTTCAATCCCTTTCAATATCCCTGTCACAAAAAATCTTCGAATCTGCGGACCTTATCTTCAAATCGGAGTGAAAAATATCATCATCTACCCTCTGATACCCGAATATGTAGTAGATGCAGGGGAGACATGACTGTACTATCTTCAATGTCACCTTTGTACGATGTCCAATCTGTTCAGATGGATACATGCGACAATAATTCACTTGAGGTTGTTCCGCTTTATTATTCGATTCATCAAGAAAGCACACAGTATAATTGAGAAAAAAGATGATGGAGGCAACTACGCACGACAGTTGGATACGTTCAAATACAATCCTTCGTCAATTCAAGTTGAACTCAAGGTTCATTCAAGTATTCGTAGTTCAGTCAACTACAAATCTAATTGAATCAAAGAAGTATTGCATTTGAACGTATCCAACTGTCGTGCGTAGTTGAGTCCACTATTTATCCTCCTCAGTGCAGCTCCAAAATGTTCTCATGAGGAGAAAACTGGGATAATTGAGAAATTTCTATTATCTCTTAGGATCAAACATCATTCGAAGAAGAGGATGATGTCCCACACTTTGAAATTAACGAGGAGGAAACTTTTGATATAAATAAAGAAGACTTTTCCGTTCCATCAACAAAAATTTCCGAGAATTTAAATCGAGAGTGTCAAATAAAACATCATGAATCAGGTATTGAAGTTCTCAATCAAATCAAAGAAAAATTCAAACAGGCTTCCAGTTACTCAGAAACGATTTTGCTTCTAACCCTCGCTCCGAAATCATGGGGATGGAGGACATTGGCTACTGAATTCGACGCTTCGGAACGTCAAGCTAAGGAAGCCATACAGTTGGTAGCTGAAAACGGGATTCTAACATCACCAAATCCAAAGAGAGGACGAAGGTTATCTTGCGAGATTGAAAATTCCATCATAGCATTCTACTTGGATGATGAAAATAACCGGATATTGCCAGGCATGAAGGATTATGTTCCGATCAAAACTAATGATGAAACGCGTGAACATGTTCAAAAAAGATTGATTTTATGCAATCTTGCCGAATTATATTCTTCATTCAAATTGAAGAATCCTACAGTTGATGTGAGCTTATCGAAATCTTCACAGCTGAGACCTCGCAATTGTGTACTCGCTGGAGCTTCTGGAACTCATACCGTATGCGTGTGTGTTTATCATAAAAATGTGAATTTAATGCTAGATGCCATAAGTTCACAAAAACTAACGTCTGCGACAGATTTCCCCATGACTTCTCACCATGATGATATTAAAATGCTTGTATGTGATAATCCTACTCCTGAATGCTATCTGGACAAGTGTTTAGCGTGTCCTGGAATAGACAATTTCAAGGATTTTCTTCAATCGAATCTTACAAACCAGTTCATTGAGAGAGCAGAATATCAAATTTGGCAACAAACTGATCGCAGCACTTTGGAAACTGAAATAGCAGACGCAGGAGATTTCGTGGAGGATCTCTGTGAACGGTTACATTCACGCTTTTATAGCAAAGAAGCCATCGTCCTTCCTAAGGATCTCAAGGATGATTTGAAGGCCGGAGAATCCATAGTTACATGTAATTTTGCTGAAAACTATGCATTTATTGCTCAGAATGCTATTCAATCGTTTCATTGGAATAACAACCCAGTTACCATTTTCACAACAGTAATTTATTACAGAACAGATGAGTTGAGACATCGCAGTATAGCGATTTTGTCTGATAATCTGACTCATGATACGGTAGTTGTTTATGAATTTCAAAAAATTATTACAAAGTATTGGCAAGCTAATTTTGAATGTGAAGAAATCTTCTACTTCACTGATGGAGCATCGCAACATTTTAAAAATAAATATAATTTTGCAAATCTTCTACATCATGAGCATGATTTTGGAATTGCGGCTGAGTGGCATTTTCATGCAAGTGCACGTGGCAAAGGACCTTGCGACGGTATTGGTGGAAATTTGAAGAGACTTGCAGCACGTGCAAGTCTGCAAGCATCATCGAATGAAGATCAAATTTTGACTGCGGATGCTCTTCATCAGTGGGCTAAAGAACATTTGAAAGGAACTGTAATTTTTTTCAGTCCAAAGAGTACTCATATAGAGGCTACGAAAGCAATTGGAAAACGATTTGCATCTGCAAAAACGATAGCAGGAACTCTCAAATACTATTGTAACATTCATCGTTTATTCTTAAAACTCACTCTTCGGCAGTGCAATATGATATATTCCCAGAGACCCGAAGAAGGCATGAAAATTAGAGTATAGGAACAACCTTTCAGAAGGATCAGAAGATTGATACTTATAAATACTGCAAATTGTTTTATATCATTCTGTACATTTATGGGGCGATAATTCAATTCTGTGAATAATCAGAGTACTATAACTTGTACAAAGAAAGTCACTACTTACAGTTACTTTCACTAGTTACAGTAGCCGCGTTTCCATAAAAATTGATTATCAACAAAGAGAAATCTAATGGGTCCAAGATGACAAATTGGTATGATTAATTATTACAATAATGTTCTAATAAAGTATGACGTGTTTTTCCCAACCGTGTGTTGTGAATCAATTATTCATTTGGGAGGGGTAATCTAGATGGTTGTATTGAGCAATGTGGTAGGCGAAATTGGGAAAATAGATTTGATAATTATTTTTTTCATAAAACAATACACTGGAAATCCATGGTGTGATCGTCACGTACTCAAGGTACAATACGTACACACTTGAAACTCTGTACCTTGGGGAAATTCCTTCGTCCCATTCTTTAACCTATATGATTTTGAAGCTAAGGAATGAAGCTTTCGATTTATCAAGGTTCCATCAATATCTAAAGGGGCGCATTGACCGAAAAATGCAAAAATACTTTCGAAAATCGAATTTCTATGTGAAATATTCCTTCTGCACGGATGAGAGTATTTTTATCGTAAAATTCAGAAAAAATCCTAACAATATCAATGATAACATATTCTCATTAGATCGAATTGATGAGGGTGATGATTTTCCGAGAAAACGCAGATCAAAAAAATCTTGAAATTTCAAACCCTGAAAACCACGAAAACCTGACTTTCTAGAAACCTGGCGTTAACACAATTTGAAGAGGGTCACTAGTACAACGAATTCATGGAATTTCATCAACATTGATGAGATCAAAATGTTCAGGTGGGAACACTTGGCGAATTTTACCCCCTATACTCCTACAGACCAGACCCCCTACACACAGAACTACTGCCGGTGACAACCCATGGAAACTTGTGATACGAAAAAAACTACAAAACAGAATACTGACAGAGAATCACGACACACCACAATCAGCTCACCTGGGAATAGAGAAAACATACATGAGGATAGCGAAATACTACTCCCGGCCAGGGATATATAGGGACACCGTAAATTACGTGAAGAAATGTGATAAATGCCAAATGTCGGAGATAGAACAACAAAAACCCATGGGATACATGGGACACAGAATAATTGTAGAACTTCGGACAGTCGTGGCAATGGACATCATGGGTCCAAAACCGATGACAAAGAACAAATACCAATACATCCTAGTAATAACAGACTTATACACCAAATGGACAGAAATAGCCCCAATGAAGAAAGCAAACGCAGAAACAGTACAGAAAATAGTGGAATCACAACCAATTTAAAAATGGGGGACACCAAGAATAATAATAACAGATAACAGACAACCATTTGTAAACAAACTCATCGGAAAACTAACAGAAACACTAGGTATCAGACACACGACAACCCCACCATGACACCCTCAAGCAAACCCAGTAGAACGAACTAACAGAACAATCGACGCAATAATAAGAACGTTGGTAGACGAAAACCATGAAGATTGGGACGAACACATAGAGGACATACAATTCACGATAAACACAAGTAAACACAGCTCCACAAAATACACACCAGCATTCTTGAACCTAGGCAGGGAACTTACACCCCTACAATCATTCAAACACGACGTAGAAAACACACAAGAAATAGAAAACACAGACATAAATCACTGGACAGACAGGCTGGAGAAACTGAAAATAATTGAAGAAGAAGTTCAAAAACACTTGTTAGAAGCAAACGAAAAACAAACACATCACTATAATTCACGCAGAAGAAACACAGAATTCAAGATAGGGGATAGAGTATTAGAGTTGAACCACACACTATCCTCGAAACAGAAAGGAACAAGTAGATGGGATGAAAAATACACAGACCCATACACAATCATGAAAAAATACTCGCCACGAGTATATGAATTGATAAATAGACAGGGCAACTCTATCGGAAGAATACACATTAGAGATCTAAAAAGATTCTACGAATCACTGGACCAAAACCACCGAACATAAACCGGAATAAATAACCCCAAACCCTTTACGTTAAAGACAGAAGAAAGAACTACAGAATAAAACCAGATAAATTAAGTGGACAGTAGAAAAGAAACACAAAATACATGGATGCATACGCGGGTACACACACTTAGATATATATATTTTTTTTAAATTTTTTTCTCATCATCATCATCAACATTTGTTAGTAAGGATAGACTAAGATCAACAAATGTAGAACAAGCGAACACGAAAACACCCACACAAAAATGTGAACACGGGAAAAAGACAAGGAATAAATGGAGAAGAAGAACATGCACACCCACACAAACAATTGTAAAGTAAAGACACTCACACAGAAACAAATGTGGAAAAAGGAGTGAACACGCACACACACACACTACACAACTAGCAAACAGAACAGGAACAAACAAAAACAATGAAATGGGAAATAAGAATAGAATAGATAAAACCAAAGAAAAAAAAAAATATATTTTCGTAAAATACACCATATAGAGAGTACATTAGGAATAATGAACGAAACCAAATAGAAAACAAGAATATGTAGAAATAGGTTAAGTAAACACTGTAAAGAGAACGTAGAAATAAGAAACAGACACAGGGGGACAGGGAAACACAATACCCAAGACATAGACAGATCAAACAAACAAGGGGCCTACAACTGGTGGAGGAACACTTCGCTCACGCTTCGTCCCCCTGTGGAGGGGGAAGTGTAACGTAAGCGTCACGAAGAGAGTAGAAGGGGGCACCGACAAGGAAGTAGAGGGGCAGCAGCGGCGAGACTAGTGATGAGTCCAGGCGGGGAAGCACAGTTCGTTACCGGTACTCGACAACGTAGCTATTGAATAGCTCCATTATACATACGCCCTACGAGGCCATCCAAACTGGAAAAGTGAAGTTTACTCCCCAGCCAAACATCACGAGGTATCCAAAATACTCCCAGCGAATTCCTCGACTGAGGACCGACTCGCAGCCACTCGTACCTCCACGGCGACCCCGCAGA
This sequence comes from Gonatopus flavifemur, assembly GCA_018340375.1. Lineage (NCBI taxonomy): Eukaryota > Metazoa > Arthropoda > Insecta > Hymenoptera > Dryinidae > Gonatopus > Gonatopus flavifemur. Next base: position 7,407,277 of record JAFFJZ010000014.1, read on the forward strand.
ACAGCCATCAGGCCCGGCCAGCCGGAAGACGAGACGACACACCCACACTCACGACACTCCTACACACTACATACACACAAACCACCAGCGGTAAGAAACCATTCTTATATTATATTGTAACATCTTTTTGTATCATTTTGTCTGCGACCGAAAATCGAAAAATATATCTATCGATATCATTACGTACCTCCATGAGTCTCTCTCAGCTCTCTGACTACACCCCGTCCTCTGAAAATCGCCCCTAAAAATCTACTCATCATAAACGGAATATATTTTTTCTTTGTTGATTTACATATATATAAATGAAAATTATGGTCAAAATGATGACATGCCTTTGGAACAAAATGTGACCAAGTAAAACAAAAGCTATTGATTTATTTCAATATGAAAAGAAAAGGAGAATATTATATCGACGTTGGATATCGTGTGAATTTCATGAAGAGTTCCATTAAGGCCCCTTGAACGTCAGAGAGTGACAGAGCAATGCTTGGAATTTTGATATGTGCACTGATGAATTACGCTCCCACTTCGACTAGATAGATATCAATTAAAATGTCATAGTGATTTCTGAATATTGGGAAACATGAAACGTTATTCTCCCGGCAGGTTGTGATTTTTATGCGGACGATTCTCAATCGATTCTCTGCCTAAATTCCATATCCAGGCGATGTAGTTATTCCGTGTGGACATGGATATGATCTGAAAATTTGAGAAATCGTTATAGTTTGTTTCAATGTACTCGAACCAAAAAAAAACAATTCCTCATATTTGAATTATCATTAAAAATTGTACAGGACTTTTGTAAATTCTCTCTCTCTCTCTCTCTCTTTGTGAGTATAGCGTGACGTGTGTAGTTTGGTCTCTTACTTCGTGAGCTTTTTACTGCTGCTTTTTGACTCCTCGGGGTCGTCACACTGTTTCAGGTCATCCCTTATCGGCTCTCGCACATTCTGAGCATAACCGATTGGGTTCTCTTCTCTTGCCGTTTGTGGATGACATGATTCATTTATCTTCTCTGTATCCTTGCTTGCTGGAGCCATGTTTGCGCGGGAACTTTGTTGTTGATAGCGTTGCGTGAATTATCAAACGACTACCTCCTCTCTGCGCACTGGCTGTGTCCGAATGCTTCACACCTCTTGGCCATCATTTCACGCATCTACTTACGAACGCAGCTCATCACCAGCAATACTACCTTGTATTATAATACCTCGCTCACCTCCACCAACGTACCACTATATCGTCTCTGCTCTCTGTCGTCTGCTATGCGGGTACATTGAATCGTCGAATCATCAACAGATTTTGACAGGCGAGGTTGTGAACACTTGCTGTATATACAGCTCCATATCAATATCGTCTCTTACTTGTTTATTCTCTTGCGTTCGATTTTATTCCATTTTATTTAATCTTTCTATTCGAATTGTATCAATTGAATCATGGATACGGATTGGGTTTGTCGCTCATGTCGTAAAGATATTAAAACAGAGGCGGTGAAGTGTACTCTTTGTATCAAAATTTTTCATCCGGGTTGTGCAAGATTACACGAAGTTTTTAATAAGAATAATGAGCTGGTTCCATGCACTGCAGAGTTAATTTCTACGCGTAGGAAACCTGAAGAAATAGAAACTGACTCAGTCTCATCCCATACGCAAAATGAGGCTAGTGCTGCGACTTTGCGGGAACTTGTAGCAGCCGTACATAATCTCTCCTCAAAAATAGATAATTTATCCAAAGAATCTTCATCTCTTGCGACAAGGCTTGTTTCTATTGAAACTTCTATCACATCTCTCGAAACTCATGTACATACTCTCTCGCTTAACATGGATAGTGTAGTAAACAAAGTTGCACAACATGACCAACTCTTTACATCCATGAATATGAAGTTGGATCAGCTTGAGAATATTACTACTAATCTAACTACTTGTATTCCCTCCAAAACTGAAGAGATTAAAGCTATGACAACCAGAATATTCAATCTTGAGACTCGCTGTGGAAGATTGAATACGGAGTTGAATTACTGTAAACAGCGTTGTTATAACTCTATTCTGACTGTCTCAGGATTACCTGAATCTCTACACGAGAACCTCGCTGTTTTGCTTAGACAAAAATTCGCGAAAATTGATGTGAATATTGAGAGTCACGAGATTTTGAGAGTATTCCGACTGAAAAGTACTAGGGGTACGACGAGACCTTGTACTGTTTTTGTTGAACTGTCCACTCCTCAATTAAGAACTAAGGTCATTGAAGCAAAAAAATCTAAAGGCACCCTTTTGGCTTCTGGACTGAATTCTGATTTTTCGAATATCAGAATTTCTATTAATGAATTTTTTAGCTCTGAGACAGCTTCTCTGTTGTCGAAAACTCGTGAATATGCTACATCTGAAGGTTATAAATACACCTGGTGCAAAAATGGGCGCATACTGGTCAAAAGAGATAATAAATCTTCTACTATTTTGATAAGCTGTGAAGTTGATATAGTAAATAAGCTGATCTGAGGGTATGGACCTCCACCTGCTCTCCCCTCGAATGTTTATACGAATTGCAATTTACTTTTGCTGTGTCATGTAAATGCACAATCTATCATAGCTCACTTCTCTGAATTTCCCGATTTCGTCCTTCAAAACGATTATGATGTGATTGCGGTTCCTGTGATGGCTCAAGCCTGATATTGATGACCCCTCCTGCTCAATCGAAGGGTATAATATCACTCGATGTGATAGAGTTGGACGTGGAGGAGGTGGTTTCTGCTTCTATACTAAATCTCACTTGAATAAAAACCTTCTACTTTCTTCTTATACTGGTAAATATATTTCTCAACCTGAGTATTTATCCATTCGACTTACTGGTCTATCTATGCGTAAACGTCTTCTTGGAGTTATCTACCGCCCCCCAAGATAGGTTTCTCTAATCTTGATCCAATTCTCACAGACATCACTCCTGACCATCATCATGAAGTCATATTCGGAGATATGAACGCTGATCTGAACTCACAGTCCTTTGATGCTTCATATCTTCGAGGACTGACACATAGCATTAATATGTGCATCGTTCCGTATGGGACGACGCATCATACTAGAACCACATCTACGTGGTTGGACGTGTGCTTAGTTGATGATTTATCTGATGTTGTGAGGAGGGGACAGGTTGAGGTTCCGTTTTTGTCGAGTCATGATTTGATATATGTTCAATATTCATTTAAGTCTCTCAATGCTAATGTACCACAAACAAAAAGTAGAGAATACACTCGATTGAACTGTCAGATGCTGCAGTCGCAATTACAATTAGTCTCCGTGGATCAAAATAGTGTGCAATGTTTGAATGATCTTATTGAAAATTTTAATTCCTCGCTCCATGAATTACTTAATCTGCATGCTCCTGTTGTTTCAAATCGATCGAATAATATGAAATATGTTCCTTGGATTAATGAAGAAATCAAAGAATTTATCAAATTGCGGAACCAGGCGCGACGACATTATCAACGATGTTCTTATCCAGAATTCGACAATCATTATCGGTTAGAATACAGCAGACTGAGAAATCTAGTCATCTTCCTGATGAGGAAATCTAAAAAGGAATTTCTTGAGAAGCGACTTTCCCAAACTGAGGGATCGAGGCAGTTGTGGAGAGAACTCAGAAGCTTGAAAATAATCGAAGATGGGAAATCTCACACTAGCACAGTTAACAAGTTCTCACTAGAAGACATCCAGCAGTATTTTTCTTCGGTTTATAATAGTGCCCCATCGGATAGACCTAGTCTGCTTGATGGTTTTCATACATTTGATGATTCACTATTTTATTTCCCGTACGCCACACATGCTGATTTGCGACCTTACTTACGTTTCTCACAATCTTCCATTTTTGGCCCTGATGAACTACCTAGTAGATTTCTCCCCTATTGTGTTTCCTCCATCTCGACTGCACTTCTCGATATCATAAATTACTCATTCACTAATTGTGAATTCCCTCAAGTTTGGGAATACTCATATATTACTCCTGTACCGAAAACGAAAAATCCAGCGGATGTCACTGAATTTCGTCCAATTTCTATACTATGCGAGTGCAGTGAAATCTTAGAAAAACTTGTACACCATTATCTTCTTACTTACTTGAATAAGAATGAGTTGCTAGACTCTTATCAATTTGGTTTCGCTAAGCATAATTCTACACAAACAGCACTCATCAATATTATTGATGATATTCGTAAGGGAGTTGATCAGCGTATGGTAACGATACTTGTGTGTTTTGACTTCTCTCAAGCATTTGACACTGTTGATCATGCGTTGCTGATTAAAAAACTTGCAAAATTTAAGATATCTAGATCTGTATTGTGCTGGTTCTGGAGTTATCTAGCTGGAAGGTATCAAGCGGTCAAAACTCCGGCAGGGATTACTAGCTGGATCCCAGTAAACCCAGGTGTGCCCCAAGGTTCAGTGTTGGGACCGCTGTTATTCGCTCTTCATCTGAAAGATATCAATGAGTCCATACAGTTTTGTAAAATATGTAAATATGCAGATGATTCACAAATATATTTCCATTGTCTTCCTCATTTATTGAGTGATACTATTGTGTTGATTTATCTTGAAATAAAACGCATTGTTGAGTGGTGCAATAATAATTCTTTGAAATTAAATCTCAACAAAACACAATGCATGATCCTTGGATCTTCTACGTACATCAATTCGCTCGAAATTGACAACCTACCTAAAATCTATGTCGGGGATGTGTCGATTCCCTATGTCAATCGAATCAAAACGTTGGGTGTCACTCTTTCTTCAGCGTTGAATTGGAGTGAACATGTGTTAGATCTACGGAGAAGAGTTCATCGTGCCCTATATCAGTTAAGACTGAATGGCCACCTTCTCTCAATCAACATGAAAGCTGAATTGGTATCTAGTCTAATTATCCCTTATTTCGACTATTGCCGTCTTGTTTCCACGGATATAACGGAGACAGAGAATCTGAAACTACAACGCTCCTTCAATGCTTGCCTCCGTTTCATTTTCAATGTTAAGCGAGATGAACACATAACTCCCTATTTTCTGAGGTTACGTTGGTTGAAGTCGAAGGAACGACGTGAATACTTTCTTGGTTCATCTGTATATCAGATGTTGAGAACACGATTACCGTCATCTCTCTATAATCGTTTCGAATTCACCTATCAACACTCAACCTCCGATACTAGATCTGATCGTAACGCTCTAGTTATCCCCCTCCATCGTACCTCAACGTATGGAAAATCATTCACGATTTCGGCTGCAAGACTTTGGAACTCACTCCCAACCCACATTCGGAATCAGTCAACTCTTGCTTCCTCCAAAAGAGATCTACATCACCTTCTCATTAGTAGATACTCATGATTGGTCAATGACTCGAATGATGATTTTATGTTTGAATTATGAATGGTAGTATAAAATGGAATGAATTATTTAGATCTAGAGAGCATGTAAAGTAAATTTATTAGCTTTTAATTAGTTTTATAAGTTTTTTTTTCACTGTCACTAGTTATTTAGAACCGCTGTAAAATACTATACTGTATTTGCCCCATAGGTTTTCCTAGGGCATAATAATGAACTTATCTATCTATCTATCTATCTAAATTCTTGCATTGTTTGCAGATACCAAAATTGAGTGTAGAAAAAACAATCAAATAAATATTCAGATGCACCAAAACACATGAACATACATATTGAAAATAAAAAATGATCAGAGATCATTTGACCATTCTTTTTATATCAGAGATATATCAGGCAGTCTTTTCAACATGCAAGAATAATGTAGGTTTCGATGATCCAGAAGAGCAATCACTTGAAGCATCAGCTGTCCGAAGTAAAACTTCCTGAATGCTATACAACCTTAATGTAAACATCCGAACTGATGGAATGTAAATATTCGTATTCGGGTTGAATAATGATCAAGTCATTCGACTTTGGATCACGTATTTCGGGTCATTGCCTTCTGGGTCCACCAAAAGTAACATTTGAAAATATAATATTAGCTCATTTTTCATGTCACGTTACTCGGAAATGAAGAAATTACTCGGAAATGAAGAAATAAAATGCAAATGTATCGATTCACGTACATGCTCTGAGTTGTTGGAGTTACAAATATCTCATGAAATCCATTTTTTTTCTAGCGAAGTAAGAATTTGTTTATAATAAATTCGCTGCTTCTGTGATAAAATTCCAAATACGTTTTCAAAGATCTTTTCTGTGCACGGCAACCGATGATTGAATACTTGTTTGTAATATCATTCGAATATATATACATCTGAATAATATATATTGATATCATATTGAATTTTCAAGGGGGTTGCTTGGTGTAGAACAAGAAAAAACAGACATCTTTTTCTGGATTTGTTTCCAGAGAAAACTATTCAATATATATTTTTCCAATTCTCAGCGTTCATTGTATACATATTAAAGGATTCAAATTAATTTTCCAGTGCAATTATATGAGAGTTTACGCGAGGTAATGCAATGAATATGAAAGTGTTTCTGAGAATTGCAGCGTGCAGTATAACTCAAAAGTTCCTGACCGATCATAATGATCTTCGTTCCAAATTGAAGGTAATCAAATTTCCTCAAATGTGTACCTGAATTTATTCTCAAGAGTTTCATTCGGAACAAGCTTTTATAAGAAAGAAAAAGGTGATAAAAAACCTCTGAAGAACACAATTTTTTTTTCAAATAGTGATTTTTAAAACTTTTTCTGACAGAACAAGTGATTCTCGAGGTATATCTACAAACTGCATTCATAAACTTAGAGAGAAAATTTTTTTTCCTTTTTCTCAAACGATTCCACGAGATACTGGGTGCACGCCGTGTAGGAACAATCTTCGGCAACACTCTTATATGTTCGTTGATGTACCTGGCCCAAAATCTCGTACAATGGTATCAAACAATTATCTGAACTCTACAATATATGAACAATAAATGCTGAAAATTGCAGAACTATACACTGAACAGTTTGCTCGAAAAAAATCCACAAAAAATGCTTGTTTTTGATGTTCTATACCAGGATACCCCCTTAAGTAACTAATGCGAATTTGGGAAGTTATTATTTTCATCCTCATATATAAACATTTATATTATAATAATAATGAATATTGATATAGAAATATCAATACGAAACATATCACTTCCATGGGAAAATCTTGTTCATGACTATATGTCATGACTATATGTCTATTCCAACCTTGAACATATGGTATCTATCACATACATACTGATTGCATTCACGAATAATGTACGCTATGTGCAAGGCTTGTTAAGCATTCGAATCTCAAGAATCAATTGAATCATCCTCAAAGACATACAGAATCATTTGGAATTATTGCATCTTTTATCGACATCAAAATTAACTGTAGAAAGAACAATCAAACAGGAACATACAACGAACATTTGGTATAAGGCTACGAATTTTTTGTATTACATCACGCAAAAATAATGAAATAAATGTATCAATGCACGTACATGGTTGAATTTTTAAAATAATGGAGATACATGAAGAATTATCAATTTTGAGGCTCACCCCTTTTAACACAATCATGCTCCCATTTTACTTCACTTTGTGGGCTGATAAAGTATATTATATTCAGCAAGAACATTTTCTTGCCATTCATCGTATTGAATTTAATCATTCTAAGGCCGGGAACTCATGCTAGCGACTGTCGCGCGTGACATCATTAGAAGGGAGAAGAGATCCGAGTTGGAAGCATCTTCCCTCTGCTCCCTTCTAATGGTGTCGCGCCCAACAGTCGCTAGCATGAGTCTCCGTCCTGAGAACTCAATAATTGCTGTACACTTATTCCATTTGCAAATTCTTCTGTTTGGTTCAATAGGAAATCAGGCAGAGCTATGATCGCCGTAATAAATCTTCCCATATTAGGAAAAACCAATTCATCTTCTCATGAATTCACCACTTTTGTGATGGAATTCCAAATATGTTTTTAGAGACCCTTCTTGCGCGTGACGGTGGGGTCCAGCAATATCGAAAACTTATAATCCCGAATATAAATAACCCAGAATAAATACTATAACTCACTGGTCAAGCACCTTACTCTTCGAGAGTTCCTGAAATTTATTCTGGCTCATTTCTATGCGGGATTATTCCATTTGGGATTATAAGTATTCGGTATTGCTGGACCCTAACATACATGACAACCGACAATTGAATATCTGTTTGGTTTTGTCCGAACATTTGCCACCATAGGGTGACAGCATGTTATTTTCCAGTCCAAAAATTCCATCACCAATGGAAGCAAGATGTGTTTCTCTATCAGAATTCAAGACATTCCGTTTATTCATGGGACTTACGAGCTCTCCACTGCCGAGTGCTTCTTTGAGATCCCTTTTATCAAAGATCTGGGAGTCGGAATTACTCCCAAATGACCCGAGGTCATACAAAATAATTTTATACTTGTAATCTCAAATTGCTGATAACACAATGCTAAAGAATTTCTTATGATTGAAATATAAAGACCCGATTTTTGGTGGTGCCCTGATTTCTACATGTTTTTTATCTACCCAGTCCGAAAATCTCATCACCAATGAAAGCAGGGTATTTGTTTACTCATAGGGATTTCGAATATTCTTTATGTTTTTACATTAACATGTTCATTATTTGTTTCCCAATGTTAAGCAATCACTAAGGGATTTCAATTCATAATCTCCGGGCAATTCTAGGAGGAACCTTCATTGATATATATTTCAAATTTTAGTTATTACTCAGTTGCTTGGGAAGTATGTCACGAAGTTTTACCCATATTTTCTGGCACGTTGGGCAACTATTAATTATTGAGACTAAATGGACAATATGAATTATTCAGGGAAGAAACTGAAAGGAAATATGAAAAATCAATATATTCAAATCATTAGAACAAACACAAACATATGATGGCTGTTCGTTGATTTATATGTGCAAGGATTGAAATCCGTTACGATCCAATGAATAAATAATGAAGTATCAAAATATGACGTAGAAATCCATCATGGATCAGTCCCCCTGGTCAATGAAACTCATTGGTTCTTGCCGAATCTGATGGAAAGTGTACAAAGATCTGATTGATCAATCAGACCTTTGCAGACTTTCCATCAGATTTGGCGAGAATCAGTAGGTTTCATTAACCAGGGCCGCCAATGCATGATGTTCAGAATCTTTCAGTTTCTTCATGCTGTTTTCAAACATAGAAGGATATGAAGTGATAGGAAAAAGATTGTTTTTTGTTTCAATGTTCGAAATGAATAAGTGAAGGAATATATGCTATTGAACGAATGGAAGATTTCATCGTTGTTTATGTTACAATAATTTCTAAGACAGCTTTTTCAATATCAAGATTGATACATTCAGGATTACTTATTTTTTATTGTATAACAATTTGTAGAAACATTGAATGAAAACAAATTGTGATTCTAGTTTGATTATGATTTTCATCAGGAATATTTTCGCTGATATGTATTAGATGTGAAATTTTTGGTTGTATGTCCAACCATTTATTTCTTCCAAAATTGTACACAATACAGTTCATTAACTGTCATAAATCTCCATGTAAATGCCTTTGAATGGCTGTCCTTCCATCAAATACTTCTTTGCGAAATCATTAATATCATACTTACTAGTCAGTACTGTGTTTGAGGATCTTGAGGTATCAATTGAATGGATACTGTTCTGAATCAGAAGTAATATTTGATGTTTGTGACTCGTCTATAATCACTGTATGTAGCGCATGCAATTCTGCAGGAGACAAATTGACTCAGATTTAGATTTTTGTGAACATTGATATATATGACAATGAACATAAATATGCATTATGGCCTCTTTCCTTTGTGTGATATACTTAAATTTTATTCGAATATATTCTAATATATGCAAATAATATATATTAATATATTAAATTTTTAAGTAACCGCTACAAATATAGAAACTTATCATTTTTCTTTTTATATATTAAACATCTTGTAACGGTATAAAACACCGTTGCAACAGAAACATAGAGAATAGGATTGTAAAGGGATAGAAGAATAGAAATACGAAGATGTATAAGCATAAAAAGAAAAAAATCGAAATTGAAAATTTAGAGAAGAATTATAAAATAGAAAGGAAAAGAAGAAAAAAACAGAAATGAAGGAGAGGAACAATTGGGGATTAAAATTGGGAAGATGGGTGAAGAATCAAAGAACAAAGGAATTAGAAATATGACTGGAATAAGAGATATTACATGAAACGGTATGAAAGAGATTATTATAGGTGTATACAGGGTGGGGCATTTAAAGTGTCGCGGGCGTTTTTTCCAAAAATAAAATGAGATACGAGAAAATTTTCCGGACAAAAATTGTAGGGTATCGAGGGGGACATCCGATGGTGGCCTTGGCTTTGACCTCAAACCCATCTTCAAGGGCATTCTGAGGTCAACTCTTGTTTTTTAAATAGCATTCCATATTTTTTACTGCAGATTTGGATTCTAGGTCAAAAACCAAGAAACTTTTGTCTGAACCATTTTCCTGAAATCCGCAAAGATGGCGCTCTAATCGATATTGTTCCATACTGAATCTGACATTAGAATAACTCGAAAACGAAGGGTCTTGGAGGAGAATGTTTCGGACAAAAGTTGTCTGATTCCAAGGGGGACCCCTTGAACTGAAACGGAGGTGATGGGGTATAACAGACAAAACACAACACATTTCAATCGTCTACATCACTTGGATAATTTCAATGCAGTAGATGCTCAAAATGATGGCCTTCGACTTCAATACACATTTCAAAACGTTTTACAAAAGATTGCTGAACTCGTGCTAAAATATCTTCATTGATGCTCGCGCATGCATTGATGATTCGTTGACGCATATTCTCAGGTGTAGTCGGTGCTTGTTGATAAACTGTATCTTTTATGTATCCCCATAAAAAAAAATCTGGAGAAGTAAGATCCGGAGAACGGGCAGGCCAATGAACTGGTCCACGACGTCCTATCCATCGTCCAGGATAATCTCTGTCCAATATTTCTCGAGCTGTGACTGCATAATGGGATGGACAACCATCGTGTTGATACCACATATTCAATCGTTCCTGAATAGGTATGTCTTCAAGTAATGTTGGAAGTACTTGATCTAAGAAATGTCTGTACTTCTCTCCATTTAGCGTATCTGCAATGAAGTACGGTCCAATTACTCGAGATCGAAAAATACCACACCAAACATTCACAGCCCATTGTCTTTGATGCTCTACTTGACGTAACCATCTTGGATTTTCGGTCGCCCAGTAATGCATATTATGTCGATTTACTTGACCATGATTGGTGAACGTCGACTCGTCAGAAAATAATATGTTGATGAAGTTGTTATTGTGCATTTGCGCTAGACCCCATCGACAAAACTGTACACGATTTTCGAAATCATCACCGTGAAGGTCTTGATGCAAACAAATGTGATACGGATGGAATTTGTGACGTTTCAGTATTCGAAGAACACTTCTTCGAGAAATTCCCGAATGGAGTTCAATTTCACGAGAGCTCACGTGTGGATTATTGGCTACTGCAGCTAGTACATTAACTTCCGCATTTTCTCCGCTAACAGTTCTCATTCGATCTCGTTTTTCCCTTGTAACACTTCACGTTTCTGAGAATAATTTTGTAATGCGTTGAAAATACCTAATGGATGGCGTTGTTCTTTCAGGAAATCGTTCTGCATACAAGTCATATGCTTGTCTGGGGTTCTTATGCACTCCACCGTAAATGTAGATCATATCGATCTTGTCAGAAACCGTGTATCGGATATCCATGATTTCCAATTTGTCATAAACCAAATAATAATCAAATGTAACTGACAAACTGACTTTCAAAATCGTGAATTTTCACTGAACCCCGTCGTTTGTTTACATCGCGTGAGCTCTGAATGGTGGTTATGTGGACGATTGAAATGTGTTGTGTATTGACAACTTTTGTACGAAACATTCTCTTGCAAGACCCTTCGTTTTCGAGTTATTCGAATGTCAGATTCAAAATGGAACAATATCGATTAGAGCGCCTTTTTTGCGGATTTCAAGAAAATGGTTCAGACAAAAGTTTCTTGGTTTTTGACCTAGAATCCAAATCTGCAGTAAAAAATATGAGATGCTATTTAAAAAACAAGAGTTGATCTCAGAATGCCCTTGAAGATGAGATTTGAGGTCAAAGCCAAGGCCACCACCGAATGTCCCCCTCGGTACCCTACAACTTTTGTCCGAAAAATTTTCTCGTATCTCACTTCATTTTTGGAAAAAACGCCCGCGACACTTTAAATGCCCCACCCTGTATACGGGTCAAAACTGAAGGAAAGGGACACTTGTGTCAAATCTATGCGAAAGCGTTGCCCGACACCAGAGTGATCTTATACGTAACAGGTTATCTAGGATTTCATTAGGAAATTCTAGTTCCGATTATTCAGGAATTTGTTGTGAGTGGATTTCTTCTACCTAACAATTGCGTGGGGTGTTCGAGATTTTTCGCAGCAAATTTTCGTGCCGATATATTCCTCGATGATGTAAAAGGGTTCTGAGATATAATTGCGTATCTTGTTTCACTTTTCTTTGTCAGAGGAATATAGCGTCGATGTTTAGGGGATAAATTAGATTCAGAGTAGGCCGCTTTAAGAAGATATATGAGCTTCTCGTGAAGACTAGTGATCAACCCACTATCTATATAGATATATTTTTTTTCTTCGATAGGGAATCCGCGAGTCTAGGGAGTCGTGCGCCGATAGGAGCGAGGATACCCGGCAAGAGAAATAGAGGAGTCTGAGGATCAAATCCTAGCATATTGGACTATTGTTCAAATTATGTAGAAAGAAAAGAAAATAAATCAAATCATCGTAATCAGCGGATCAGAATTGCCTCTTCTTAGTACATGCGTAGCGGTGTGTCTGCGTGTGTGTGTGTCTCGTTCGAGGTGGTGGGTTTGAACAACACTAAGACATATACGAATTTAAATTTCATAATTCGTATTAACGTACACGGCCAGATTACAGACACGAGACTAATAGCATGCATTATACTGACTCTCACTTTTCCGATTCACGTGATTATATACAAGGTCGACGAAGATAGGGATCCTTTAATGAGGGATCGGACAATCAACTGCTGATTACGGATTGGTCGGCCACCATTAGTGAGATAGGTACTGATATTCATGAAAATATTCGAGAAACATATTTGAAGTCAGCTTATTCATGTATAATACTCACTATTAAGTGAATCTAAAACATTCTTCGAACAAAGCATGTAAATACATTTGAGAAAAATGATTTTAATAAGATAACATACACTATGCATGCTTAACTAAACTATAGCAAAAACCGGAAGTATTCCACTAATGGCGACTGATTGTCCGATCCCTCATTAAAGGATCCCTAGACAAAGATGGGTATATGAGAATACACTTCTTAACTTCGAAAGTCACCTACCGTATGAGGGATCGATAAGAGATAAATAGATGTCGGATGAATAGAGACATATGCATGCAGTTCAGATGAATACAACTGTTCTCTGTGATTAATGAAGTCTACATAATTATCAAAGAGATCAACTCGGTTTGAATTCAGTTCTCCGCACAAAAGTCATCATATGAGTATATCCATAGATGAATGCATGTTTCCTCTCTCTCTCTCTCTCTCTCTCCCCCATCGAGACTGTGGAGAAGAAGTGAGATTTTTGTAGGAAAAGGAACAGAACGTTCCAATCTCTATTATAATAATGAAAAATATTGATATAAGAATATCAATACGAAACATATCACTTTCGTGGGAGAATACTGTTCATTACTCTATGTCTATTTTAACAACTGAACACATGGTATCTATCACATACACACTGATTGGTTCCACGAATATGATATGCACTGTGTACAGAGCTTATCAACTATTTGAATCTCAAAAAGCAATTGAATTGTCATTGAAAATATACAGAATTATTTTGCATCTCTTATCAATATCAAAATTAACTATGAGAAGATCGAACACTGACATGGACAAAACTGAATGAGTTTATATCTGAAGTGTCATAAATGGAAAAGAATGGACCATTCTTATATCAAAGATGTGTAAAGCGGTATTTTTACAACACAAAAGTGAAATGTAAAAAAATTAATGAACATGAGATAAGCTCACTTTTTTGTTGATCCTCCAATATACGGAATGTTGGATGTACCGAATGTAGCCGATGTACCAAACAATTTCGGCTGAGCATCGACAAGTCAGACACTTCTGATTTGTCCTTGTAAAATGTACGAGTAAACAGAACTGCTTTCATTTGCCTTCGGAAATTCAGTGCAATAGTCATTTAGCTTATTTATTGATGTCCGGTTAAAAAGGTTTTGACACAAGCCCTGCTCAAAATGTCATATAGAATCATATACGATATTATAGATTATATGCGATTCTATATGACATTTTAAGCGGGGAAGAACATTTTGTATGTTGAGGGGCTTCGCATTTTTCATGTTACATTAGGGGACTGGAGCATGAGGGAGTAGGGGAGGCGAAAAGTCAAATTTTGCGCCAACTTTCCTCAGAAGATACGTAATTTATAGAAATTCATAGTGAATAATGATAAGTTACATACCGGGGATTGTACATCGCCGCAAACTTTGGATGTCCCAATGATTTCTGAAGGCTAAAAAATAAAATTGTAAAATTTGTTGACGTTTGGAGGTTAAAATTTTACAATTCTATTTTGTAGCTTTCAGAAATCATTGGGACTTCCAAAGTTTGCGGCGATGTGCAATCCCTGGTATGTAACTTATTATATGTAAGTTATTATTCACTGTGAATTTCGATAAATTACGTAACTTTTGAGAGAATTTGGCGCAAAATTCGACTTTTCCCTTCCCTGACTTCCTCATGCTCCAGTCCCCTTAATCGAAAGTGATGAGATAAATGTGTCGATTCACATGCATAGTCCAATTCGTGAGGAATTGAGGTACATCAAGAACTTTCAATTTTTATGTTCACCTCTTTTAAAATAATCATACTGCCATTTTACTTCTCCTTGTGAGCTAATAAAGTATTCAGCAAGAACATCTCTTTGCCATTTAGCGTATTCAATTCCATCATCCTGAAATCCCGATAATTCCTGTATATTTATTTCATTTGCAAATTCTTCTGTTTGGGTCAACATGAAGTTATGCAGAGCTATTGTCACAGTGATAAATTTTTCCACGTCATAAGGTAGAGCGGAAATTGGCTTGTTATGAATTCGCCACTTTTGTAATGAAATTCCAAATGTGTTTTCAAAAACCCTTATCGCGCGCGACAACCGATAATTGAATATCTGTTTAGTTTCGTCCAATTATTTGCCACCATAGGGTGTCAGCATGTTTTTTTCGAGTCCAGAAATCCCCTCACCAATGGAAGCAGGATATGTTTGTATATCTGAATTCAACAAATTCCGTTTATTCATAGGAATTCCGAGCTCTCCACTTCTGAGTGCTTTTCCAAGATCACTATTATCAAAGATCTGAGAGTCGGAATCACTCCCAAATGATCCGACATCATACAAAATAATTTCATACTTGTAATCACAAATTGCCAACAACACAATGCTAAAAAATTCTTTATAATTGAAATATAAAGATCCGGTTTTTGGTGGTGCCCTAATTTCTATATTTTTCCCATCTATTGCGCCCAAACAATTCGGGAAATTCCATTGTTCTTCGAATCCGTTGATAATGCTTTCCCATTCGCGTGAGGTTGGAGGTTGAAGGTACATTTCGCCTAGTAATTGTCCAATTTTCATACTAACTTCCTTGATGATTGCGTGAGCAGTAGATACACCAACTCTGTAGGATAAGGCTATTGAGGACACTTCATTTCCCGGACTTAAAAATCTGTAAAACAATCATTATTGATCCTGTATTACACGAGTGTACAACAAAATTGTATGAATTGTATGTGTTATATGGGGATTATTAGCGCCATGATGAGTCACATTGTTCATTGCAAACTGTTCGATAATGTTTCAATAGAATGAAAATATCGCTGTGTACAGCAATTTTTCCTTCCCAGTGAACATTTTTCCCCTCAACATTTGGAACATTCATTATGTTCTCTAAATGCTAGCAGAAAGTTCTCTAATGCGTCGATTTCGGAAATTTTTTTGATGCCTTCCTTATGAGGTCTGGAAGTTATCAGAAAGTTGACTTGGATCACATTCTGATAACTTCCAAGCCTCATGAGAAAGGCATCAAAAAGATTTCCGAAATCGACGCATTAGAGAATTTTCTGTTAACATTTAGAGAACATAATGAATGTTTCAAATGTTGAGGGGGAAAATGTTTAGTGGGTTGCTTTAGAGAATTGCTGTACAGTGGTCATAGATCCGAAACGCCGAGTTCACACACACGAACGCAAAAGTACATACATGTGAAAACACGTACATATAACACGTGTTCACATTCTTGTACCGTTTTGTCTGTATGAGTAAAGTTGGCGTATCGTATCTGTGACTACCCTGGTTGAAGTTATTCATAGAAAACCATTGAAAAAAGCAATAGTTTTCAATTGGCATTCTGAATCGGTAATTCACTATTTATCTATACACTGAGAAAGCAGATACCCTGAAAAATACTATACCGTATGAAGTTTTGGCGCTGGTCTGACCTGAGTTGAAATGATTACGCGAATGAACATGTAAAAGTCCCATGATTTCTTGCACTTTTATGAAGAAGTCTGGTACCTTCATGGAAGTTTTAGAGGTACTTTTAGAGGGTTCTCCACGTAAATATTTTGACTCGGGTCAAACCAGCGCTACAACTCCCTAAATTATGGTATTTTTGAAGATATCTTTACATCCGTGTAGTTTTGAATCATTCTTCCCTATTCTCCAGTGGAATTCCATTCTGAAGCTGTGATTCCAGTATAATTTCTCTAATGTGAAAATCAGAATACACCTTTTTTATTGTGAATGAATATCATTAACAGTATTGATTCAACAATATGTTCAATTCCACTACAAGAATATCAATTACATTGTATACACAGGATAAAAATCCAAATATCTATTCCCTCTTTTGTTCTTTCAGTAAAAAGTTCGGATTGGGAAAAATTGAAGAGAATTGAAAACCGGGTGAATGGAGAACCATACATGAGGTGATACTAGCGCCGGCACTGTAGCCGATTTTTATATTACAGATTACTTGTAAATGCTTGAATAAAATTGGAATATCTCTCTGTACGAAATTTATAGGCATGTTATAGAAATGCTGTACAGAGAGATATTTCAATTTTATTCAAGCATTTTCGAGTAATCTGTGATATAAAAATTGTCTCAAGTGCCGGCGCTAGTATTACCATAACTTCCATTGTTTGAGGCTTCGAAAAAATAGGAAGTCAACAAAATCCTTTTTTTCTTGTTCAGGTTAATCATAGCGGGAATTGTGTAGAAAAATCACAACTTCCGATCACAGTTTTCGCTGATTCCGGCTCTTCGAATGAATCAAGACCAAATTGATATTACACCGTTATGAACCCCACATATAAACATGGTAGAAATTTCATAAATATCGCATAATAAGAACGGATGATATTCGCGTAATAGCGATTCCTATGGAATCGGCAATTTTGTTCCGAAGCTTGGTCTTTATCCCCTCCTTCCCTCGAATCCGATTCGCTTGAAATTTATATCGTACAACTAACACCTCGTAAATCAAATATGTGCAAAGTTCCATGGCATTCAGATGATACGAACATAGGAGAGGCGTGTTTCCAAAATATTGTCAAATAATGCGGATTAGGAAAAAAAATTTCCCACAGTTCCCAACCAATTCAAATGAAACTCATATGGAATCACTATCAAACCATAACTAGAACCTCATATACTAATAAGTTTCATTGGAATCGGATCATAGGGAGCGGAGATATGCGTGATCGCAAAATCACGTTTTTGTAACATTTTTCCTCGCCCCTCTCGTTCTTCTGTAAGAATCAAGTCCAAACTTCTATGGGACCACTACCAACCTCGCATATAACCGTGATAAAATTTCATAATGATCGGATGAATAGAACCAGAGTCATGAAGGATTATCCACAACGACAAATGGCCAATACATCGTTGATCATTTTCTCCCCTTGCATTCTAAAAATCCCTGATCCAAATCCGACCAGAATAGGAGGGCCTGATCTCCTCATCGAGACAAACGTTTGGCGGAAAAATCATCCAAATCCATGCATTCCGACGGGAGTTATCGTGAACGAAAGAAAGGCGACTGGCAGACAAACAGACACTTTCGGGAATCGCGTTTTTTCGACGTTTTAAAGTCGGAATACCCTCTTCTGCATAATGGATATCCAACCCTATCGCAATACTTCTACTTCCTTTTATATAAGAAACATGGAAGTAAAAATAGTCCAGATAAAAAAAAGTTCCAAGAACTTGATCTCAATGAATTCTGTTGGAACCACCAAATTAATACCTGAATAGATATGAGGTTTGAAATAAATGTAAGTCCTTAGAATTTCCCAAAGATTGTATTCTACGGACATTTCAAATATTCATTTGGTGGTTTCAAAATGATTCAATGAGGTGAAATGGGCCTGTGATCTAATTTATAGAACTCTCGCTATTTGGACAGGATTTCTTATTACCTATTATACATTAAAAGAATCCATGGAAGAATCCATACAGGAATCCAGATGGATTTCCATATTTTCCTGTAGGAAGTTCGGATGGTTTCCTATAAATTTGCTGGGATACCATGGATTGCTGCATGGATTCCTGCCTGGTTTCCCAAATGGGAAATTTCCATTATGGATTCCCATGAGTTCCTGCTGGATTTTCAAGCTTCCTGTGGGAATTCGGGATAGGATTCCCATCTGGATTTTGGCAATAGGGATAAACTGGCGTTTTTTTCATTTGTTGATGTAGTGATATTAATTCAACAATTCACATCCAAGCTCCTCCTTTCATAGATGTTGACGTTGAAATTCACACAGTTTTGAAATCCTGCAGGTTTCAAATATTCACCCGGGTCACGCTAACCCAGTGTGCAGTCTGAGGGTTCAAAGACAGTACATAAGACATGTTAAAATATCCAATGGAAATATTTCAGACAGTGGAAAACTCTCGCTTCTCTGGGGAACGTTTCAAAGAATTCCATAAGATATCTCAAGCGATACTTGAGGGGATATCAATGCCTGGATGTTGGGCTAATTTGTCGTGTGAAATGTTTAAAACATTCGGAAATTTTCAGAATCTCGCTCTACACAGCGTTTCTATAAGCATTCAAGAAATACTATCCAGACGAAATATTCTGAAAATATTGAAGTATTTTGAAGAAATATTCGACGAAACGTTTGGTTAGTAGGCACTAATATTTCCTTGAACATGTCATGTAGATATCTTTCAGACGATTAAACCTTGTCATACATCTAAAAGATGTATTTTGGATATCTTCCAGATCAAAGATAGAGTTTAAACATGTGAAAGTGTTGCATACGACATCTTAAACTTACCCAAAAGATATTGCAAGACACAAAGTGTTTGTTGGAAAACTTTGCAATGGTGAATAACCATTCGTACCTATTGAATTCTCATTGAATCCTATCAATTGAGTCGGTTTCAATGGGTTCCAACAGGATTGAATCAATGTGGATGGTTATTTACCATTGCACTTTTCCTACGCTCTTAGTTGCACACTTCATTTTTACCAATGTGGTTTTTCCTTGAACTTATATTTGATACGAAATTTTATCACCTCAATGTTATGGCAAGTCGTTGTTCCGGATATATTGCTCTATGGCTCCTTTTTCTCAAACTCGTTTCCATGACGTTGAGGAGGTTCGTAAAAGCTGGCAGATCCATTCGAGTATAAGTGTGGAATAGCTTACGATCTTGTTTGAGCTCCTGGAATTCCCGGAGTTGATGGAATTCTCCATGCGTGAGTCAATTTGAATTGATCGGCCTGACCCGAAATTTTCTCGGTCTTCGTTTATGTACACGATGTTTCCTCCGCCGAATCATCAACATTCCCATAAGTAGAGTGATCAATGCACGAGTTTTCAAGCGCATCTTCTGATTCGAAAAATGGGTGAAAATTAAGTTCTAAATATATATATATATATATATATATATATATATCATATATAGAGAGATATCATTAGCTGAGTTCGTCTAACTCGTCCCAAGGTACTCCAAATTGCTCCAAGGATTTACGATTCGCTATTCCCATCAGTTTTGTACTAGTTCAATGCTTGACGACATTACAGCAAGGGTAAATTTCTATCTGGGATGACTCGCAGAACATGAAAGTAAAGTTACCCTGGTGCAAAAGATCTTATAATTTCTCACGATTCCTCATAAAGTCTGAATTCCTGATGAAATTATAAAACATTCTCATAAATTCTCATAAATTTTCCGGGAATTGAAACTTCATGAGAAATTATATCATTTTTGCCAGAGTAGTTTCTTCTAAAGGCTACGTATGTCATAATTTCTGAATTATTTATTCAAGAGGCTTTGTTTAGGGAAATGTCAAATTTATACAGTGTGATGTGACGAATCATCACAAGAAGAGTCGCGGGATGGCACCGCGCACGATCCCTATCGATCGTAATCGTAAACTTTCATAACGAGTTAGTTCACCCGAAAGAACATAGCTGTCGCTTGCTTACACGAGAGACGGGGACACATCTCCTCTCCCTCGCTATTCCTGTCCTCCTCTGATCCCTGCCCTTCTTTTATTTGTTGAGGTTTCCCGTCCCAAGGAGGCAGCGCCACCTATATCACGGATGCCTGCCTCAGCCGTCCCCAAATCGACAACCCCCAGGAGGCTGGAAACCCCTCGTGGGCAACACCATCTCTCTCCAACCCTGGACCACAGAGAGAAAGAGAGAGAGAGAGTGGGATGAGTCGTCTCCGAGGATGCCACCCCGTTCTTAGATCGGCGGAACACCGGCAGAGACCAACCCGACCACGCTGTACCCCTTCTCCCGGCCCCACCAAAGGAGAGGGAAGGACATAAACACTCGCACCCAGAAAAGCTCCACAACGCGCATGCGCACACTCACCTAACGAGTAGCTAGGAGCCACCATCGCCCGAACCCGTGAAACGAGCTCCAACGGAAAGTCGCCGACGGGGTCTGTATATGATTTTGCGAACTCACCCGTCGGGCAAGAAGAAGGAAGTGGCCATCTTGCATGTCACTTCTTATGTAACCGAGCCACGGCAACGTTCTAAGGAAGACTCGCGCTGTCAAATTTTGGATATACGGTGAGTGTGCTGTGTCATCGGGGTCCGACATCCAATTAAAATTCTCTTCTTCGCATCTGTCGAGGAGGTTTACCGGTGTGGAGTGCTTGTGCGGTGTTTCTTTTCCTGGACTTACGTGGTAAAAGATTGTCGTTCACGTGGCCTCCTCCACGTGTCCCTCTTTCTATATTTCCCTTTCACCCTCCGTGTTTCGATATGGAGTCACTCCCTTCGCCCGTGTTTGCCCTCCCCCGGTTAAATTGTATGGTCGCGGTTTCCCTATACTCCCCTGTGTCTTGATTCATGTAAACGGCATAGTCCGTAAGTACACGTTCCCTCGTGGTCGCGCCCTCCACACTAACTTCTCAATCCCTGTGTTCCCCCACAATCAATTTATCGAACGAAGGAGTTGTTTGTATTTTCTTTCCTTTGCGCGACGAAGTCACACACTTGTAAAATTCGAAATTGGTGAAAATATATGTGCTCTGGCACACCATTAACTGTACAGGGTGGGGCATTTAAAGTGTCGCGGGCGTTTTTTCCAAAAATAAAGTGAGATATGAGGAAATTTTTCGGACAAAAGTTGTAGGGTACCAAGGAGGACATCCGATGGTGGCCTTGGCTTTGACCTCAAATCTCATCTTCAAGGGCATTCTGAGATCAACTCTTGTTTTTTAAATAGCATCTCATATTTTTTACTGCAGATTTGGATTCTAGGTCACAAACCAAGAAACTTTTGTCTGAACCATTTTCCTGAAATCCGCAAAAATGGCGCTCTAATCGATATTGTTCCATTTTGAATCTGACACTCGAATAACTTGAAAACGAAGGGTCTTGCAAAAGAATGTTTCGTACAAAAGTTGTCAATACACAACACATTTCAATCGTCTACATTACCACCATTCAGAGCTCACGCGATGTAAACAAACGACGGGGTTCAGTGAAAATTTACGATTTTGAAAGTCAGTTTGTCAGTTACATTTGATTATTACTTGGTTTATGACAAATTGAAAATCATGGATATCCGATACACGGTTTCTGACAAGATCGATATGATCTACATTTACGGTGGAGTGCATGAGAACCCCAGACAAGCATATGACTTGTATGCAGAACGATTTCCTGAAAGAACAACGCCATCCATTAGGTATTTTCAACGCATTACAAAATTATTCTCAGAAACGGGAAGTGTTACAAGGGAAAAACGACATCGAATGAGAACTGTTAGCGGAGAAAATGCGGAAGTTAATGTACTAGCTGCAGTAGCCAATAATCCACACGTGAGCTCTCGTGAAATTGAACTCCATTCGGGAATTTCTCGAAGAAGTGTTCTTCGAATACTGAAACGTCACAAATTCCATCCGTATCACATTTGTTTGCATCAAGACCTTCACGTTGATGATTTCGAAAATCGTGTACAGTTTTGTCGATGGGGTCTAGCGCAAATGCACAATAACAACTTCATCAACATATTATTTTCTGACGAGTCGACGTTCACCAATCATGGTCAAGTAAATCGACATAATATGCATTACTGGGCGACCGAAAATCCAAGATGGTTACGTCAAGTAGAGCATCAAAGACAATGGGCTGTGAATGTTTGGTGTGGTATTTTTCGATCTCGAGTAATTGGACCGTACTTCATTGCAGATACGCTAAATGGAGAGAAGTACAGACATTTCTTAGATCAAGTACTTCCAACATTACTTGAAGACATAACTATTCAGGAACGATTGAATATGTGGTATCAACACGATGGTTGTCCATCCCATTATGCAGTCACAGCTCGAGAAATATTGGACAGAGATTATCCTGGACGATGGATAGGACGTCGTGGACCACTTCATTGGCCTGCCCGTTCTCGGATCTTACTTCTTCAGATTTTCTTTATGGGGATACATAAAAGATACAGTTTATCAACAAGCACCGACTACACCTGAGAATATGCGTCAACGAATCATCAATGCATGCGCGAGCATCAATGAAGATATTTTAGCACGAGTTCAGCAATCTTTTGTAAAACGTTTCGAAATGCGTATTGGAGTCGAAGGCCATCATTTTGAGCATCTACTGCATTCAAATTATCCAAGTGATGTAGACGATTGAAATGTGTTGTGTTCTGTCTGTTATACCCCATCACCTCCGTTTCATTTCAAGGGGTCCCCCTTGGAATCAGACAACTTTTGTCCGAAACATTCTCCTCCAAGACCCTTCGTTTTCGAATTATTCTAATGTCAGATTCAGTATGGAACAATATCGATTAGAGCGCCATGTTTGCGGATTTCGGGAAAATGGTTCAGTCAAAAGTTTCTTGGTTTTTGACCTAGAATCCAAATCTGCAGTAAAAAATATGGAATGCTATTCAAAAAACAAGAGTTGACCTCAGAATGCCCTTGAAGATGAGATTTGAGGTCAAAGCCAAGGCCACCATCGGATGTTCCCCTCGATACCCTACAATTTTTGTCCGAAAAATTTTCTCGTATCTCATTTTATTTTTGGAAAAAACGCCCGCGACACTTTCAATGCCCCACCCTGTATGTAGAGTTTGTTCACTCGGTGTATGAATTGAAATCAACCCACCCCCTCTCCCTGAGCTTTTTCCCTTTTTCCTTTGACCCCTCAAAATTGTCGTGAGCAAGTTACTTGTTTTCTTTCGATATCTTGCAGGTCCCGCCGTTGCGAATAAATATCCACGACAAGAGTCGTGTAGGCGCTCATTGGATCTTGCGCCTTCGTGAGTGGAATTAAAAATTGACCATCACAACAGGTAGTGTATATATATATACCAAGTATATCACGTGACCAAATTTCCTGTATACCATGTGACCATATTAGATATTTGAAAATTAGCAAAAATGATTTGATACATTCCGATACTCATTCGTATCATGGGGATAAATATGAATGAAAAATGTAATTCCTTATTCCCGTAATTCTTCGCCCAACTTCCCATCTCTCTCTGCATCTTACTCCGATCGATAACTTTTGTTTTTTGTTGTTCTGTTACCAAGTTCAAGTCTTCCAGAACAGCAGTTGCCAACCCTGCTGCACATTGAGGTGTAAGCTGAAACCTCCTTGAAACCCTTGCAGTGGCTGACAAAGACAGTCTCATCTGAGAAGACTCAGAGGAAGATGGTAAGTTCGCATCCCAATCTGGATCGGATTTTGCCGTTCCTTTTGGTTTTGAAAGACTCGTGCTAGCACAATTCTCAACATCATCACTGTCAGTCATGCCAAAAGTAGTACGCGTTAGATTGTCTTTATCGGAAAGTGGGGATCTTTCATATTCTTTTCTGGTTGTTCTCTCATTCAGGACTTTGGTGTATTGCTTATCGACAATACCTATTCGCATTTTGCGAGCAGATCTCTGATCCAAGAGGAACAATCGTTCTTTCCCGGGAACTCTACCATCGTGAGGACATTTACAAGAAGTTGAAGGTTTGGGAGAAGGACAAGAGCACGTGAGCTCCAAGTTCACAGAACAAGGGCAAATTATCAAACATTTGCATGTGCAAATATGAAACAAAATTTGGCTCTCTGATTTAAAGTTATTCAGGTTATCAGTATATGAGTTCTTCAAACCTTTATTTCTTTTATAGTTTTTCAAGAAACCCTGATATTTTTTATAGTAGGCAAGTATCCTCTGCTTCACTGTTATCTCATGGCTATGAAAAAGACTAGCCCCCTCCCATATATCACAAACCATGCGAGATACAGAACTTGAAATGGGTATTATGTCGTGATTTGATATACCAGAACTGTGTCTTAAGTAATTAACATGGCGGATGATGTCGCCATAAGTTGGTAAGAAAAAATCATTCATCTGTTCAGGAGTGCCAAATATTGGACACTCTGGAAGAACAGTTTCACTCCTAGTCAGTGGTTTCGAGTTGGCCATTGTAATGAAATCAAAGTTCGGAAGCGAATACAACTCTATAAGGTAATGAAGTCAAGAAGAAACAATCAATGGGAACTAGATGACGTTTCGAATGTTTCGTGAATGCGAATAACATACAAGTAACAGCTCATACAGCGAGTGTCAGAATATTCGATGTTCAGTTTCTGAGATAAAATCGAAGCTGGAATGTGTCACTGAACTTGAAGAGTACGCTCAGTATACACGTGAAGCGGCAGGAAATGGATGGTTGCATGTACAATCATCCCATCCTCACCAATCCACAAGGATACTGTGTGTACTTGTGTGAAAAACTCACCCCCCTCCCCCCACACCCACACTCAATCATTTCTTCCACTGTGTATCGTGTCTATCTACTCACGCAGCGTTCAGGGAACTTTAAGGCCGTTGAGGAGGCTGAAGATGGTATCCCAAAAATGTGGCAAAAATGACAGGAATTACTATAAGGGTCCTCCTCAACTTCCGCACCCCTACGATTCTGATCTCAAAAATTTTCTTTTTCGATCTACCCTAATAGGTCATAATAATTTATTATTTTAAACTCCATAAAAATATATCTATGTAACTTATTAATCAGTCTCGGAGTTACAATCACAGCAACTGAAATTCAAAAAATGACTTGAGCATTTCGTTCAATATATATACATTCTTTGTTTTAAAACACGAAAGAAAACTTTTGACTTCATTTCAATTTCTCCCTTCCCTTTTTGTGCAGATTCAGTGATGTGATATGATTGAAAATCAATGATATCATATTTTTGTGTCTTTAAATTCAAATATTAACTATATACATTTTTTTAGCAGAAAAAGGGAAACATTTTTGTTACTAATACTAACTTTACATGATACTCCAAATTGTACTTCCTTTCTTTTCTTTTGATAGGTACGCACGGTAGAAACACCTTTGTCAAGATCTGCATTGGCAGATAAATCATCGTGTACAAAGTACGCTGGTTTAACGTTTCCAATAGAGACTGTACGAGGAGTCCCGTCAATTTCAATTTCGATAATTTTATCAGATGGTCTGCTAATGACTGTATGTGGTCCCGTATATGGTCGTTCGAGTGATTTCTTTGAATGACCCACACGCAAAAATACATTAGAGCATGAATTAATATCCTTGAATAAAAATGCTTTTCTTCTGTATTTGTGCTCTACTGGAATGGGTTTAATATTTCTCATATGTTCGCGAAATTCTTCTCAGAATATTTGAGGATCAGGTGTATCATTTTCGAATAGAACGAATTCGCCAGGGATCCGAAGAACCGTCTCATAAACAAATTCAGCTGGTGAAGATCCTTTATCCAAAACGTTCGAGCGAAGACCCATGATTACGGTGGACAAAGACCTTGTCCAAGAAGGATTATCATGGCATTCAATAGCAGATTTGAGCGAGCGATGCCATTGTTCAATCATGCCATTAGATGCAGGATGGTGATGAGTTGTACGGATTCGCTTACATCCCGTGAGCTGAAGCAATGCCCTGAGGAGCTGCGATTCAAATTGTGAACCTTGATCCGTAGTCAAGGTTTCTGGAGCACCAAAACGTGAGATCCAATGATCTACGAATACTCGGCAGATTGTAAGTGCTCCGATATTTTTAACCGGAATTGCGTTAGATCAACGAGAGGAACGATCGAACATCGTAACACAGCATCGATAACCTTCTGACTCAGTCAAAGGACCAACTTTGTCCATATGTACATGTTTAAATCTGCTATCCGGAACAGTAAATTGAGATGGCTTAGGATTATTGTATCATGTTATTTTAGACTTTTGGCAATCAATACAATTTTTGCACCATTTCGAGATATTGGAGTGCATGTTAGGCCAGACATAACGGTTTCGAATTATTCGGTCAGTTACTTTGGCACTCGGATGAGCCGGAGCGTGAAATAATTGAAAAACGCGTTGACGAAGCGCTGTGGGAATCAAAGGTCGCAACGATTCTTCTTGAAGATCGCAAACTATAACTGAATGATCTGAACCCCATTGAATTTTTCGCAAATTCGATGAAGTATTCGGATTTTGAAGTAGATCTTTTATCTCTTGGTCGTCTTTTTGTAGCTGAGCAAGTTAAACCAAACTCCACTCAGTTGAAAGGCTCAATACTGATGTACGCGAAAGATAATATGTGACAACATTATCTGGACCAGGCAAATATTGATTTCTGTTGTGAATTCCGATATATATGCCAATTGTCCCAGCCTACGCGGAGGGGTTTCCTCAGAATTTCGACTAAATGCGTATACTGCCGGCTTATGGTTCGTGATTACCTTGAATTTTTTACCTCCAAGGGAATACTTGGAGTGACGAATAGCTTCAAAGATCGCAGTGAGTTCTCTGTCATAAGTGCTACACGCGCGTTAAGTAAGTGTAAAGCGACGTGAGAAAAACGCCAAAGGTTTCCACGTATTCAAAATTTATTGTTCTAAGACTGCTCCCATCCCTGTATTCGACGCGTCGGTAACTAGTCTGGTCTCTGCACTCGAAATAGGATGCGCCAAAAGAGCGGCGTTCTCAAGATCTTCCTTAGCTTTTTCGAAAGCATGTTCAGCTTCGGAAGTCCAATCAATCTCCCGTTGGTCATTGTTCTTGGACCCAGATGAATAATTATCAAGAGGTGCAAGAAGAACGGCGGTTTTCGGCACATTACAGCGATAGAAATTAATCATGCCCAAGAAACGTCTCAGATCTTCGACTGTTTTTGGTTTGGGAAACTCTTCAATGGCGTTAATTTTTTCAGGGGTAGGTTTTAATCCCTCTGAGTACATCTGATAACCCAGAAACTCTGATTCAGACTCTCAAAATTGACATTTACCAATGTTCAAACGTAGGAAAAATTTCTTGAAACGGTCAAAAACGACTCTAAGATGTTCTTCGTGCTCTATATCATTGCTAGATGCGAAAAAAATATCATCGATATAAGCAAATACGAAATCGAGATCTTTTAACGCCTGATGAATATATCGTTCAAATGTTTGGCCTGCATTTAGAAGACCGAACGTCATTCGTTTGAATTCATATAACGCAAATGGCGTTATAACGGCAGTTTTTGGTACCAATTTGGTAAATACCTCTTTTCAAGCTAAATTAGCGGTCAAGTCATGAATATGAGGAACTGGGTATCTATCGGGAATTGTAACGGCGTTCAAATGCCTATAATCACCGCATATCCGCCACTGCCTATCTTTTTTTGAGGTTAGATGAATGAGAGATGCCCGAGGACTATCCGATGGCACACATATCCCATCTTCAACCATTCGCTTGAACTGTTCTCTGGTGGCTACAAGTTTTCCAGGAGACGGACGCCTAGCTTCACAAGATACCGGAGGGCCTGAAGTTACAATGTGATGATGAACCGCGTTATTTCAATTTTGATGAGTTCGTGTTGTTCCTATCATTTCCGGGAACTCTACTAAAGTATGATCAAATTGACCTGATCGATCGATGGTGCTCAGACTAAAAGAGTTCGCTCGGTTGATAACACCATTGGTTTCAATACCCATAATGGAGTCTATTAACTGTGCTTCATGTAGAACCGGAACAAGACAGTAATGAGCCAAAAAGTCCGCTCCAATGATTGGAGACGGGACAGCTGCCTCGAGAAAGCTCCACAACATAGCACGTCTGAAACCAAGGTTTACGGAAATACGTTTTACACCGAATACAGGAACACGAGAATCGTTTGCGGCGTGAAGAAATCTATCATCACATTGATTAAGGTTATTTTTCTGAGCTGGAATAATTGAAACATCCGAACCCGTGTCAATCAGATACATTTTTCCGTTTACGATATCTCTGATGTGGAGACGTTTTGGAATTTCTTGTACCGAACCCAATGTACCCGTGTGAGTTGGTGAAATCAGTTTTCCGAATTATCACGTGGCACCCAAGAACAAGGATTCACGCATTTATACGCCTTTTTACCAAATTTGCGATGAAATTTGCAAAAACCCGTAAGATTGTTTTCCCTCGTTTCATTGGTGCTACGATAATCCGGAGAACGACTTCGAGATCGTTCGCGAGATCGACTGCGACGTAAATCTTCAACGATATTCGTTAATTTATTTATTTGTTCTTGTAAATCATGAATGACATCGTTATTGAAAATGTCGATACTTGATTTGCTGATTTATTCTCGGGAAAATGTTTTTGTTTATTTGACACTGCCGAAAGATCGAAGTTAACAGGTTGGATGTAATCAGCAGCCCTCTATGTCAAAAATGCTAAAGCTTGTGAAGACTCGACCTCTGGGATAGCTACAAAATTCCGAATCTGACTTGGTAGATGTTCGATAAAAATCGAACGGATTACTGCGTCACTACATGTATTTTCATTTAATGCGAGCAAACGACTCAGAGAAGCAGAAAGTTCCCCATCATAATTTACTTCTCCTTCAAGAAGTTCTCCGAGGCGCGCTTCAGGAGAATCAAGAAACCTTGAAATTGAGCGTTCCTTAATTTTTTTAAAGAGATCAGCCGGAGGGTCTTGCGCTGTTATCAGATCTCGAATCGCTATGATCCATTCGCTGTCCAATTCAGCGATAATAAAATCTGCTTCCGTACGATCTTGAGTTATGCCAGCTGTTCTAGAACTGGATTCAACTTGAGAAACCATACTGATGGGTCTTCCCTGAGAAATTTTGGAATTTTTGGAACTCTATATGCCGCAGACATCATAATAGAATTATCCGTACTATTACTTTGGTTCTGCGACATGTTGTTTATTATATTATTACCGAACCAGAGAGCACAAAAAACAGTCAGTAAAACCCAGAATTCACTAAAATACCTGCAACCGATCAAAAGCAAGGTTAACAAAATCATTCACCATATACAAGATCAAACAATAGCTCAACACCAATACAGATTCTGAAACTAGAAATATATTACATCAATGCAATGAAAAATATATTTTGTCATGAAGGAATTGAGAGAGTATGTGTTTTTGAATGTATCAACACAATATAAGGAATGAGTTAATGACACAACCACATATATATATATATATATATATATATACATACAGGGTGTCCCATTTTAATTTTTATATCGCAATAACTCAAAAACAAGGAGTTTTGGAGGAAAATGTTTCCAACAAAAGTTGTGAGATTCCG
Organism: Gonatopus flavifemur; assembly: GCA_018340375.1. NCBI lineage: Eukaryota > Metazoa > Arthropoda > Insecta > Hymenoptera > Dryinidae > Gonatopus > Gonatopus flavifemur. Next base: position 7,437,517 of record JAFFJZ010000014.1, read on the forward strand.
AGCGGGACATCTGATGGTGACCTTGACTTTGGCCTCGGATCTAAACTCCAAGGTCATTCAGAGGTCAACTTTTGTTTCTTGGATGAAATTCCCTATTTTTGACTGCAGATTCAGATTTGAAGTTGAAAAAGAAAAAACTTTTGTCTGAATCACTTTTCCGAATTCCACACGGATAGCGCTCTAATCGATAAAAAATTAGTTTCATGAAACACTCGTATTCCTTTCTGTGTGAAACGGCATTGAACTCTCCGTTGTTTTTTTTCAGCTTCTGAGGATTACCGTCGCCATGAGAGTTACCAAATGTGCACCACGAGGAGGTTGAGCGATCGAATTTCGCACATCTATGTGGCCCTGAAAAGGGCCGATTGTCTGGAATGTAGAGGGGTATAATTTTTCACGACAAACGCTCTGCAATATGTATGAAAATGCACCGTATCAAATGTTCGATATTTGCACCGTTGACCTGTTGGCATAACTCAATTTGTCTCTGAAAATGTGATTCTAACGACAAAAGCACATGACGTGGAATTGTTCGGCAGACAGTTCGTATTCGCCGTTTCATGTCATCTCTGGTCGTTGGTGGTCTGTCATAAACTACATCTTCGATGAAACCCCATAAGTAAAAATCCAAAGGGGTAAGATGCGGAGACCTAGCCGGCCAGGAAATGTATCCACCGCGACCAATCCATCCGTATGGGTAAGATGTGTTTAAGAAATTTCTGACAATTGCAGCGTTATGAGGTGGTACCCCATCATGTTGAAGCCACATCCTGTTTCGTGTGTGGAGATCAACATCTTCCAACATCCTTGGTAATTTGTCGCGAATCAATTGCAGATAATTTTCCTTCCTAACAGTATGTTGGAAGAAATGAGGACCAATGATCTGACCATTCAAAATCCCACATCACACATTCAGAGTCCAGCGATGTCGATTGTCAACTTGTCGATGCCATCTGGGATTTCCAATTCACCAATGATGACAATTATGTCTGTTCATAACACCGTTACTGCGAAATGTTGCCTTATCACTAAACATCACGTAATTGAAAAGACCAGGTGGTTGCTCCGAGGCCCATTGGCCGAATTCAACCCCACGTCTAAGATCATCTTCACTCAATGCTTGCACCAACGTAATGTGGTAAGGATGATATTCACCAGATCTTAGTATGCGGTGTGCTGTCGATCTTGGGATACCTAATTGGTGCTGGATTCCTCTGGTACTAACGTGAGGATTCAGGTGCATCATTCCTGAAACGGCTACTGAGCGTGCATCCTTACGATTTCCATCATAACGCCTTCTGACTCGTGGGATATTCATTCTTCTAACTCGTCTTTCTATCGAGCGTATCACCTGAAGTGAAGGCTGGCGTCTATTTGGATACCTCTGTCCATGAAATCTTGATGCTGCAGCGTAATTACGTCGACATTCTCCTAGTATCAGGAGAATATCAAGTATTCCACCCCAAGGATAATCCATGGTATGAGACCTTCACAACACTGATCAAAGATCTTCTTCAAGTTTGAATCGTATATCGGAAAGAATTTGTGAATGAATGAAGGATATTGAACATTCCGTTTCACTTATGTTTGTAAACAATGCTCTAGTATGAACTTCCTTGTTCATGATAAACACAAGCATTGTTGTGTACTTGTGTTTGGCAACAATCCACAGTAACGGTACTACGAACTGACATAATTGTCAATATTGGTCGATGGAAAATCCCAGCTAGGTCTCCGGATCTTACCACTTCGGAATTTCACGTATGGGATTTCATCAAACTTTCAGGGCCACAAAGATGTGCAAGATCCGATCGTTCAACCTCCTCGTGGTGCACATTGGGTCACTCTAATGGCGGCGGTAATCCTCAGAAGCTGAAAGAAAACACTGGAGAGTTGAATGTCGTTTTACACAGAAAGCAATACGAGTGTTTCATAAAACTCATTCTTCATCGATTAAAGCGCCATCTGTGCGGAATTCGAAAAAATGATTCAGACAAAAGTTTCTTGTTTTTCAACTTCAAATCTGAATCTGCAGTCAAAAATAGGGGATTTTTTTCACGAAACAAAAGTTGACCTCTGAATGACCTCGAAGTTGAGATCCGAGGCCGAAGTCAAGGTCACCATCAGATGTCCCCCTCGGAATCTCACAACTTTTGTTCGAAACATTTCCCTCCAAAACTCCTCGTTTTTGAGTTATTCCGATATAAAAATTAAAATGGGACACCCTGTATGTACAGGGTGGGGCATTTAAAGTGTCGCGGACGTTTTTTCCAAAAAAAAAATGAGATACGAGAAAATTTTTCGGACAAAAATTGTAGGGTATCGAGGGGGACATCCGATGGTGGCCTTGGCTTTGACCTCAAATCTCATCTTCAAGGGCATTCTGAGGTCAACTCTTGTTTTTTAAATAGCATCTCATATTTTTTACTGCAGATTTGGATTCTAGGTCAAAAACCAAGGAACTTTTGTCTGAACCATTTCCCTGAAATCCGCAAAGATGGCGCTCTAATCGATATTGTTCCATACTGAATCTGACATTAGAATAACTCGAAAACGAAGGGTCTTGGAGGAGAATGTTTGGGACAAAAGTTGTCTGATCCCAAGGGGGACCCCTTGAACTGAAACGGAGGTGATGGGGTATAACAGACAAAACACAACACATTTCAATCGTCTACATCACTTGGATAATTTTAATGCAGTAGATGCTCAAAATGATGGCCTTCGACTTCAATACACATTTCAAAACGTTTTACAAAAGATTGCTGAACTCGTGCTAAAATATCTTCATTGATGCTCGCGCATGCATTGATGATTCGTTGACGCATATTCTCAGGTGTAGTCGATGCTTGTTGATAAACTGTATCTTTTATGTATCCCCATAAAAAAAAATCTGGAGAAGTAAGATCCGGAGAACGGGCAGGCCAATGAACTGGTCCACGACGTCCTATCCATCGTCCGGGATAATCTCTGTCCAATATTTCTCGAGCTGTGACTGCATAATGGGATGGACAACCATCGTGTTGATACCACATATTCAATCGTTCCTGAATAGGTATGTCTTCAAGTAATGTTGGAAGTACTTGATCTAAGAAATGTCTGTACTTCTCTCCATTTAGCGTATCTGCAATGAAGTACGGTCCAATTACTCGAGATCGAAAAATACCACACCAAACATTCACAGCCCATTGTCTTTGATGCTCTACTTGACGTAACCATCTTGGATTTTCTGTCGCCCAGTAATGCATATTATGTAGATTTACTTGACCATGATTGGTGAACGTCGACTTATCAGAAAATAATATGTTGATGAAGTTGTTATTGTGCATTTGCGCTAGACCCCATCGACAAAACTGTACACGATTTTCGAAATCATCACCGTGAAGGTCTTGATACAAACAAATGTGATACGGATGGAATTTGTGACGTTTCAGTATTCGAAGAACACTTCTTCGAGAAATTCCCGAATGGAGTTCAATTTCACGAGAGCTCACGTGTGGATTATTGGCTACTGCAGCTAGTACATTAACTTCCGCATTTTCTTCGCTAACAGTTCTCATTCGATGTCGTTTTTTCCTTGTAACACTCCCCGTTTCCGAGAATAATTTTGTAATGCGTTCAAAATACCTAATGGATGGCGTTGTTCTTTCAGGAAATCGTTCTGCATACAAGTCATATGCTTGTCTGGGGTTCTTATGCACTTCACCGTAAATGTAGATCATATCGATCTTTTCAGAAACCGTGCATCGGATATCCATGATTTTCAATTTGTCATAAACCAAGTAATAATCAAATGTAACTGACAAACTGACTTTCAAAATCGTGAATTTCCACTGAACCCCGTCGTTTGTTCACATCGCGTGAGCTCTGAATGGTGGTGATGTAGACGATTGAAATGTGTTGTGTATTGACAACTTTTGTACGAAACATTCTTTTGCAAGACCCTTCGTTTTCGAGTTATTCGGATGTCAGATTCAAAATGGAACAATATCGATTAGAGCGCCATTTTTGCGGATTTCAGGAAAATGGTTCAGACAAAAGTTTCTTGGTTTTTGACCTAGAATCCAAATCTGCAGTAAAAAATATGAGATGCTATTTAAAAAACAAGAGTTGATCTCAGAATGCCCTCGAAGATGAGATTTGAGGTCAAAGCCAAGGCCACCATCGGATGTCCCCCTTGGTACCCTACAACTTTTGTCCGAAAAATTTTCTCGTATCTCACTTCATTTTTGGAAAAAACGCCCGCGACACTTTAAATGTCCCACCCTGTATCATGAACACGTGATCAATAAGTATCTTTTTGAAGAAACTTGCAAACTGAGATATTTTGTTCGAATTTCAATTTTAAAACGAATAATATTCGGTCAAACTCAGATGATGGAAAATGGAATGACATCAATGAACGGTTGCGCAGCGACACATTGATCATCCAATAGAGATGAAGCCGTCGAGTGAAACGAGGATGGCTGTCATCAATGTCGGCACCATGTGGATGGAGAAGAACTCGATACTCTAAAATGGCTGCTTGCGGGAACGTGCGAACGTTTTTCAAAAATGCCGGTTCCGGTTACAGCGACACAATGAATCTCGGCAATTTTCCGAAACTTGGATAATCAGGAAGAATTTCAACGTTTTTTCCTTATATGTTTCTTTGGTGTAGTGAATTTCAAAAACTACAAATTCGTAGAGTTTGGAAAATAATGCTACCTTATGCATCACCTTATCACACACCGTCGAAATCTTCGAATCGTGAACTTGTCGAATAACTGACCAATATATGTATCGTCACATGGAAATAATCAGCGACGCAAGATTTTCCAAACGGTAAAATCACAGATAGCTGGCCAATGTCGAATAACCTCGGTTAACCCATCAAAGCCCATGGCTAAACCAGCATAGATATCGGGAGGTTCAGTATTGGATATAGCACATTGACATAGCAGAAAATTTGAGGTGGAAAAAAAGTTGGAAAAATAATTGTTTATAAAAAAATTGTTTAAACAATTTATTGAAAAATTGATTTTGCACCAAAACTGATACCGCCATTCGATTCTACTGGAGGAATCACTTGAGGATCATATATGACACTTTCTCAAATGTCATGCATTTTATTATAAAAAAATTATAAACAAATTCTCGCAAACTGCATACCTTATGACCCACGCCAACACCGGCGTAGATATCGGAAGGGTCAATATTGGATATAGCACATTGACATAGCAGGAGAGTCTAGGTGGAAAAGGAGTTGAAAAAATAATTGTTTATAAAAAAATTGTCTAAAAAATTGTTGAAACAATTTTTTTATAAACAATTATTTTTCCAACTTTTTTTCCACCTAGACTCTTCTGCTATGTCAATGTGCTATATCCAATATTGACCCTTTCGATATTTACGCTGGTGTTGGCGTGGGTCATAAGGTATGCAGTTTGCGAGAATTTGTTTATAATTTTTTTATAATAAAGTGCATGACATTTGAAAAAGTGTAACATATAATCCTCCAGTGATTTCTTTCGTAGAATCGAATGGCTGCATCAATTTTTGTGCAAAATCAATTTTTCAATAAATTGTCTGAACAATTTTTTTTTCAACTTTTTTTCCACCTAGACTCTTCTGCTATGTCAATGTGCTTTATCCAATATTGACCCTTCCGATATCTACGCTGGTTTAGGAGTGGGTCATAAGGTATGCAGTTTGCGAGAATTTGTTTATAATTTTTTTATAATAAAATGTATGACATTTAAAAAAGTGTCATATATGATCCTTTAGTGGTTTCTCCTGTAGAATTGAATGGTGGCATCAATTTTCGTGCAAAATTAATTTTTCAATAAATTGTTTAAACAATTTTTTTATAAACAATCATTTTTCCAACTTTTTTTCCACCTGAAATTTTCTGCTATGTCAATGTGCTATATCCAATATTGACCCTTCCGATATCTACGCTGGTTTAGGCGTGGGTCATAAGGTATGCAGTTTGCGAGAATTTGTTTATAATTTTTTTTATAATAAGATGCATGACATTTGAAAAAGTGTCATATATGATCTTTCAGTGATTTCTCCCGTAGAATCGAATGGTGGTATCAGTTTTTGTGCAAAATCAATTTTTCAATAAATTGTCTAAACAATTTTTTTATAAAAAAGTATTTTTTCAACTTTTTTCCCACCTTAAATCTCCTGCTATGTCAATGTGCTATATTCAATATTCACCCTTCCGATATCTACGCTGGTTTAGCCATGGGCTCCAATGGGTTAACTAGAACGATCATTAGTGCATCATCATCATTTATGAAGTAATCAGTCTTATGCCTGGTTTGATGGAATCCTCCAACCCTGTCTATTATCCGCTGACCGCTTTACTTCTGCATATCGACGACAACCTTTATCTTGTATAATTCGCTTCATATAACTTAATCTAGGTTCACCTCTCCGAATTTTACCATTCATTTTTCCTTCCAATATTGTTTCCAATAAGCTATCATCCCCTAATGTGTGTCCCATCATATTGCTTCTTCTTTTCACGACCTGTCTCAAGAGACTTCTTTCTTCATTCACCCCCTCAAGCACTTCTTCATCCTTCACTTCCTCTATCCACTTCATTCTAATCATCCTTTTATAACACCACATTTCAAAAACTCCGAGTCTGCGTTGATCTGTTTTTCTGATTGTCCAAGTTTCGCAACCATATAATGCTGTGCTTCAAACGTAACTCTTCGGAAATTTCTTCCTCACTGCTAAGCTAATATTCTTCGAACATAGTAACTGTTTCTTTTGGTGTCAAGCCTGTTTCCCTTGTGCTATTCTCGCACTGATATCTCTTTCTCTTCCACCGTTTTCTGTAATCATGCTTCCCAGATATTTGAATTCTTTGACTTGCTGAATTGTCTCTGCATCTATTTTGATTTTCGTTCTTCTTGATGTTTTCGCTGTTGTACAAATCATGAATTTTGTTTTGTCCTTATTTATGTTCATACAATATTTGTCTTGTAATATTTTTTTCGTACTTTCAGAGTGTTTTCTAACACTACTCATAGCTAATATAGCTATGTCATCCGCAAATCTCAATATGCTTACATTTCCACCTTGAATCTGTAATTTCAATGGCACTTGCTCTCTCACTCCGTTCATCGCTTCTTCTATATACAAATTGAAAATGGATGGGGGCCAAATTAACGAAAAACCAAATCAACGAAAAGTTGGTTGAAAAGAGAGATACGTCACACTCTCTCTTTTCAAACACTGATTTCGTTGATTTGTCTTTTCGTTAATTCGGCCCCCATCCTTGAAAATCAGTGGCGATAGTGAGCATCCTTGTCTCACCCCTCTTCCAATTTGTGCTCCTCCTTTTCGACCTCCTATTTCTATTATTGCGGTTTGATTCTTATATAATTCATATATTATTCTCCTATCCCTGAAATCAATTCCTACCTTCCTCAAAATCGTCAATATCTCCTCCCAATCAACATCATCGAATGCTTTCTGTATATCTACAAAACCTATAAACACAGACTTTTTTAACTCCAGACTTTCCTCTACTACTGTTCTGAGCGCTAATATTGTTCCCCGCGTTCCCCTATTTCTCCTGACACCGAACTGATCTTCTGCTCGTCTACTCTGTATTTTATTCTCTTTTCTCCCGTATATGATTTTTGTCAGTATTTTCGAGGCATGTGAGGTTGAACTAATCGTTCTGTAGTTCTCGTATTTGTCTGCTCCTTGTTTTTTTGAGATGGCGACAATTTTATTCTCCTGGAAATCTTTCGGTACTTCGCCTATTTCGTACATATCTCTGACCAATCCGAACAGTGCGTCACGAGGTCTCTGACTGGAGGCTCTGATAAGGTCCGCACTTATGCCATCTATTCCTGGCGCTTTATTATTTTTCAATCCTTTTGAAGCCCTGTCGAATTCTGATCTCAAAATTGAATCTCTCAACTCTTCTTCATCGATATCTCCCTCCCCCTCTAAAAGTCGTATATGCTCGCTCCTTTTATACAGATTTTCCAGATGATTAATCCATTGTTCTATTCCTTCCTCCGTTCTTATCAATTGTCTCCCTGGAGAGTTTTCAATCTTACTGCTTCTAGATTTCATTTGTCCAGAAAATCCCTCAACCATCCTATATGCTCCATCAATTTTCCCTAATGTAATCTATATCTTGACATTTTCTCTCAAACCATTGTTCTTTTGCTTTCCTTGATTCTCTGATTATTTCATCCCTCAGTGCCTTGTTTGTCTGCTGGTCTGGTTCACCATTCTCATTCTTTCATTTCCTCCTTTCATTAATTAAATCGAGAACTCCTTCTGTTATCCATGGTTTCTTAGGGTCTATCCCATCGTTCTTCAAAATTTCATCTGCACATTGCTCTATGTTCCCTCCCATATTTGTCCATCTACTCTCTACTTCCAAGTCTTTTCCTTGTCGATCCTCCAATTTTTCGTCCAACATCGCTTCGAATGCCTCCTGTGTTTTTCCTCGTTTGAGATTCTTCAAATTCCATCTTCTTCACATTTTCCTTCTCTTTTCCAGAGCTTTGAATTCCAGAGAACATTCCATCAGTAACACTATCTGTATCACTATCTATATCCGCGCCTGGATAAGTTTTACAGTTTTCCACTTGGTTTCTAAATCTTTGATTCACTAATATGTAATCAATTCGATGTCTTGCTGTATCTCCTGGCTTTTTTCAAGTATAGATTCTCCTTGGATGATTTTTGAATAATGTGTTGGTGATGACCATTTTTGTGCGCTCACAGAATTCGATTAAACGTTGTCCTCTTTCATTTCTTTTTCCTAACGCGAAATCTCCTGTTATGTTGCCAAATATCAAGTCTTTCACGAATTCCCTATCGAATATAGATCACTGAGGTTTTTCTCATCGTTTTCTGGAATGGATTCCCCACACTGGATACAATTGATTATTTTTTCCATACATGGAATATCGTTCATATGAATGCATTTTTACCATCAATATCCACATATTTTGAGTTATTAAATGATCTACTTCATTATCCACGAACGATTCATGAATTTCCACACACTTCTCTTCTCTAGAGTTACATCACTAACACGTCGTCCAATGAGTCCCGAGGCTCACAACGGAAACAACATTTTTTTTTCAAAGACTATGTTTATTCATCACATAATCCCCTTCGAGAGTGATACAATCTTCCCAACGCCTTTTCAACATTTCTATACCATGTTTATGGAAATATGTTATTTTCCTTCGTTTCAAAATGGGCTTCAGTTTCGGCAATGACCTCCTCATTGGAGCCAAATTTTTTTTTCTGGAACATTTGTTCGAGATCAGCGAAGAGCAAGTGGTCGCTGGGGGCTGAATCTGGCGAATACGGGGGCTCAAGGAGCGAATCAAAGCCCAACTCGTTGAATTTTGCCATTGTTTTCATGGACTTGTGGCATGGTGCATTGTCTTGATGAAGAAGGATTTTTTTCTTCTTCATGTACGGTCGTTTTGCTGTGATCTCTTCTTCCAAACGTGACAACAAGTCAATATGATGATCACTGTTGATCGGTCCACCTTTTTCCAGGTAGTCAATAAATACCACGCCATGTGTATCCCAAAAAACAGACGCCATGACTTTGCCAGCAGACTGCTGCGTTCTTAGACGCTTCGGGCGGCTTCCGCCAGCCATGCGCCACTCAGATGATTGCCGATTCGACTCCGGAGTGAAATGATGTATCCATGTTCCACCCATGGTCACGTATCGACGCAGGAAATCTTTTTTATCGCGAGTAAATAGCGATAAACAGCTTCCTGAATCGTCGACTCGTTGCTGTTCTTGTTCCACTGAAAGCAATCGCGGCACCTACTTGGAAAAAACCTTTTTCATGCTCAATTTCTCATGAAGGATTGGAAATACGCTCCCAGATGATATCTGTGTCATTTCTGCAATCTCACGGACCTTCACTTTGCGATTTTTCATTACGATTTTCAACACTTCACTCACATTTCCCGGTGAAACGGCTGTCAATCGCCTACCCGAACGTTCCGCACGACCGTTTGTGTCTGTACGACCACGTTTCAACTCAACATACCAACGACAAATCGTTGGTTCGGATGGAGAGGAGTCCGGTTGACGTTTCTCAAGCCATTGCTGGGTTTCTACGGTGTTTTTACCCATTCAAAAACAATGTTTTATCAACACGCGAAATTCGCTTCTTCCATTTTTCAAACGAATTACAAAGTGACTTCACTCTAATTCCAATAACGCTGCTGTTTGTGATCCGATCAACGAGAAATTTTTACACATTTCATGTGAAGGTCCGCACTGTAGGGGAACGTGTCCAGTTTGGTACTACTAGCACCATCTCTGGTTCAGTCTCGGGACTCATTGAACGATAAGTTATGTTGTATACAAAACTGTGACCTTAAAATCATATGATATGTCATTCATGTTCACATATTATATGTTTCTTACACCAAAATGAATTACTAATTGATTATTACATTGCACAATTCACTCCACTTCATTAAGCACTCTCAAAATCTTGTACACGCACCTATTCAATCAATTTTTAAGTGAAAATATACTACAACTTGTATGTTGGACATTACTTTTATTCGCAGACATTTACAAATTCAGGAAGACCCTGATTCCGTTCTTGTTGATCAAAGTTCATAGTATTTGTTATGAATTATTTTGGGCTGAACAGGACTACGTTTTGAACTCCCATGAAGATTCATAGTTAACTGTCATAACGGTCTTTACGAATACTCCTGGATTTTCATTATAATGACATCTTGCGACGGTAGATTCAATGTAAGACTTCCGATTCCCCTTCTCCTTCCTTCATCTATCACTGTCTTCCGGGCATGTCAGTGTTGTGAAATTGTGAATTCCACTATTGTCAATTTTCTAGCATGGTTGTCGAATCGGATCGCTCTGCGAAGGATGGAGAATTGATTTCGAGGGTTTCTCTGACATACTTGATCCCAATATTATATTTTGGAGGATGATATTTGAATGTCTGTCGGACCAGATAGGAGGAAAGAGATATTCATCCGGGGTTCCAAGAATTGACCCCACGGTCAGAGGTGGGACCCTCATCGGGAATCCTAGACGTGTCAAGGTGACCGAAGAAAAACTGACTGCCAGGAAGAATAACTATGCACACTTCCTCGCCGTCGATTGTCACGCCTTGTCAGGCAGCCTCAAAGCCCTTGTTGATTTGGGACTGCTTGATACTTTCGAGCTTGCCCAACGGAAGCCGTCAGTCGACCGAGTACCCGTGTTGAAACATGGCAAATTCCGCGTTCCCACCATGATGTATAAGTCCTGGAGCTACAGCACTCCCGGAACCTCCGACGTGCTGTCAGGTCCAGAGAATCTGGGAGAATCCACGGAATTCACGGAGGTGACGTCCCTGAGACCACCAGTAGAACGGCTTCCGCCGAAAAGAACATGGAGAAGTTAAGACAACGGAAATCTGAGGATATTGAAAACGATGGGAAGTAATGGAATACAATGGACTGTATGAAATGACGGGAAACCCAAAGTAAACTCAAAGTCTGAAACTATATTTCTATTCACATATCAAATATAAATTCAATCAATATTTGGCTTCTTAGGATTCACTGTGAATCTAATGAAACCAATTCAAGATAGTAGTGTGAATGGTCAGAACAATACTCACATAGATTCAGTGATTATATCCCGATTATACGAGAATCAAAAACAAAGAGAGAATCTTATAAGATACCTTTGGCTAAAGAGTTCTCACACATCCACTCTCTCACTCACGCACGTGTCCAAACTTCCCCGCAGGGAATGAATATTATTCCAATCGGTAGGGGAGCTCGGGGGGTTGTGAGACGGGTTTTGTTTTTGTGATAAGAATAGTATAAAAATGGCGTTTGTCAACATTTGAACGGCTGAAATCTCTAGTACACTCCTCAATACAACTTTTGGTCCAAGGAGTTTGAATGATTCAAAACGGTTGAAAAGTTATCACCATTTTCCGGAATGAAGTGATTTCAGCATTTCCAAAAACATCGGGGGGGTTGTGAGACACGTCTTTAAATGAAAGAAAATGACGCATTTCCATGATAATTCTTCGTTTCAATTGAAAAAAATGAAAATAAACTTATTCCCGTGAAAAAAGGCGATAAATTTGGAAAAAATGTGAAAAAAGCTTGATCACTCCGATTCACAATGAACACAAGTGTAGTAGCCCGCTCTTAACTTGGCACACTTCAAGTGCACAGCTCGATCACATGTATTACAATGGATTGAGTTGTTCCTATTCAATTTCTTCGGCATAGGATCTTTGCAAATGATGCAAAACTCTTCTTCTTCTGAATCGGAGGAACTGGGAATTTTTTTCGCTGGTTTTGAATTGCGAAGGCGCTTAGCTGATGGTTCTCTGACGACTTTTTCATTCATTTCTTTATCCCGTTTCGCCCCTTTCGCGCGCTTTGCTTCCGCCTTTGTTCGTAAATTAGCCACATTTTCCGGCGAAGTCAAAATGGTGCTTTCCATGGCCTTCCGTCCTCGTTTGGATTTCTTAATCGGGGAATAATGTTTGAGCGGGCCAACTCCTGTAATAGCGCTTTGAATTGATGCACCCGATGTGCTTGGAATCAAAGATGCGCTAGCTATTTCAAAATTAGGAGTGTTCACTTCTGGCTCAGCTGTTTCAATGACATCGTCACGAATAATTGAACGATGTTCGTGGTCATCTTCAGAGGCCTGATTTTTGCCACTTAGTTCAACAGCTTCGAAATCTTCAACCGTAAAGACATTGGGATCAGATGGATAAATTTCGGTTGCTCGAGATCCAGATTTGATATTCTTGAGCGTCGCACTCGCATCGAGGCATTTACTAGCAATAGGCACTATGTGCCTCAATTCCAAAACTCTACCAATATGAGACTCCATCCAAATTTGACACTGGTTAAAGAACATTGTTTTAAATGGGCCAAATACGCTGACATCGAGAGGTTGCATTCTATGTGTGCAGTGAGGAGGGAATGGAACCATAGTGATGCCGTTATCAATTGCCATATCTATGGCCTCCACACTTGGATGTGAGGTGTGGTTATCTAGAATCAAAAGTGTAGGCGAATTTTTTGATGCGTTGCTATATTTAATAAAATGTCTCATGTACTTGACAAATTCTTGTGACGTCATCCATCCCGATTCATTTGCCACGCCTACAGCACCGGGAGAAGCATTGTCCATAAATACCGACTGCATTTTTTTTCGAGGAAAAATATAAAATGGAGGGATCGACTGTCCACTCGCACTTACAGCAAACGCCATAGAGGCATTCGTGCCTCTTTCGGCTGACGTTTTCTGTCCAACTCTCCTCGCTCCTTTCAATGCAATTACGCGGACAGTCTTGGTCGGTACAGTCGGACAACCCGTTTCATCCATGTTCCAAATGCGGTGCGCTTCATAAGTTATTCCTCGCTCAAACATCACAGCGGTCAAATTGTCAAAGAATGTCTTCACATTTTCTTTAGAAGAGCTTTTGGCACGATTTGCACTGATTTGTTCTGGTGTTCGGAGAGAGAGGTTTTGATGCCGATGCATAAATGCATTATACCAGTCCCACGACGCTTTGCCATGAGTGTCCCATTCCGCTGGATATTCGATGCCAATCTTCTTCGCAAACTCATAAGCCATCGTCTCCAACTCATCGATGGTTAATCCATAGTAAATCGAGCTGGCGTTGAGGAGATATTTTATCAACTCTTGCTCTTGTTCTGCGCTGAAAATCTAACAAAGAAAAAGAAATAAAGAATCCATGAACAAAATGTTGGAAAATATTGAATTAAGGGCATTAGCGACTCCTAAAAATAGGGAACCCAGCCGAAATGTTCGTCATCTTCCAAACAAGAAAATCATGATTCGAACAAAAAACGATAACGAGGGCTTCGCACCAGGATAGTTTGATGTGTCAGCTAACATTGTAGCCAACAAACACCCTCGAGATTCCTGCATGCATGTCAAAATAACGAATATACGATACACTTCGAAAATTGGGGTGGAAATTGAACGTAATGTATTCAAGATTCCGTATTTTGATGTATCCAGAATTTTTGGGGATGTCGTTTGGATGAAATTATAGCTGAAATATTCAGTCATCCTGGTGAAGAACCCTTCTTCGCATATTTTGTATGAATTTTAATTTTTTGTGTTCGAACCAGTGACTGCCTATACTTTGAGGCGTCACTAGTATCCCCTTAAAATGAAACAAACCTTTTTTCCACCAGTTTGACAGCTCAGCATGGAAACAAAATTGACTAATGTTTCATACGGAGCGGTTGTGGGATCTATGTCAGCCATTTTCAGCTTCGAAATGTAACGTGACAGTTTCGACTTATCGATGTTATATGCTGTGCCAACGGTCCTCAGTGGCCTTTTGCCAATGGTTATTTCTTCAATGGCAGCCACAAGGGCATGAACTTCAATCGGTTGTTTGCTACTTGAATTATACTTATGACGCGGCATGACTGAAGAAATTACGAAAAATCATGACAAAATCTTGAAAAACAGTCAACTTACAATAGACGTTCATTGAAATATTGTATAAAACATTCGAAATATTCACGAAAAAAAGCGCCATACGTATGTAAAACACGATTTTAGATCAATAGCTGTAAAATATGACGTGTCTCACAACCCCCTGAAAATTTTGTCTCACAACACCCCGATTGCTATATTTTCAAAATGGTCACCGCGTCATGCATACATCAAATGTTTCGGCAAATTTCCTTCTGTATGTCGAAAGGCTATTCTCCAAGGAATATTTTGTATACACTTACCTCCGTGAATGGATTTGAAGATATCACAAAAACGAACGTTCAAAAAAACTTATCCCAACGCCATTGACACCACCCTCTATAGAAATGTTGGGAATGCGTGTCAACGCCAACAAATTTGATTGAAAAGTGACATCTGAACGAGAAAAACAATTGACAGCGTTTTCTAGATGTCTACCTTTTGAAATATAGATGTCGTGAGCGTGTCTCATGACCCCCCGTGTCTCATAACCCCCCGATCTCCCCTACTCAACAAGAGAAGACTTAGAGACCGGTGAACTTGACGACTCAATGACTAAAATATTGCCTGCGAGCACGTTATCCGATGCGACGGATTCTGAACAAGAAGTCTATACTTGGATGCTCTACATATGATACGTTACAAAGATGAGGAACATTGATAGCGGTCGTGTGCACAGTGGCCTGCTACGAATAACGTGAGAAACGAGGAGGCGAAAAAAATTGACTAAGGGAGGGAGCCAGCAACTCCCCGCCTGTAGACAGGTGAAGGAAAATTAGCCCTTCCTCAGGTGCCAACATTGCCACCAACACCACACTTGCTGAATAGCACGTGGAAATTCACTAAGAACTCCCTTATAAACTCTTGGAATAGTTTTAAGGCATCGCGAAATGTCCGTAACGCCTCGCTTAGGCGGAATCATTACGGCACAAGAGGGAGAAAGGCGTCCATCGATAGGAGGAAGCCATACTAGTCTCATGGGCGGTGATGAAGGCGTAAACAAGACCTATAAAAGGTTACGAGAGCGTTTTCAAAGGCCCGGAATGCGGTATCGCATACAAAGTTTCATAAAAACTCGTCCTGTCTGTCAGCTCCAGGAGTGAGAGGAGATGAAAACTCAACAACCGATGGTGTTGCCCGATACCTCACCCGATTCATTTCGTGAGATAGCTTTGAATACCGTGGGACCTATCCGCGTCACGGCCACGAGTAACTTCCATGTATGACCATACAAGACCTTTTAACCAAGTACTGCGTGGCTGTCCCTGTCCCGGATATAAAGTTCAGCACGATCGCTCATGCCTTCGCCCGAAATTACATATCCGTATATGGTAGCCCCCGCGTAATATTGACAGATCGTGGCACCTCCTCCGTGAACAAGGTGTTACACAAGCTAGCTGGGATTTGAAAAATCCCACACATCACCACTTCCGGATATTCTCCTCAAGTCGGGGTTGCCAACTGGCCGGTTTCGGCCCGGCCTGGCCGGTATTTTTACCCTCAGGCCAGATGCTGGTCAGAGCCTGCGACCTGTCACAAGCCGGTCAAAACCGCTCTCCAAAACAATTTGCGGTGGATCCTTGTTCGCTCAAAATTCATGTGATACAAAGTAAAAGTAGAATATTGAGAAAGATGACCTGAATTCGCTGAATTGAGACTGAAACGAAAAAAAGTGGTCATTGTTCGTCCTTTTCTCTTGAGAAGAAAACCTTCCTATAGGTTCTCTGTTGATAATGTTGGAATGAATTGAAATGAAGTGAGACAAAAACCACCAATAAACGGAGAAAATATTCATTCTTCCCATTCTGTAGTGGTATTTGTCCCGGTTTTCTCCGAACTCCCCTAACATTTTCAATAGGGCCTCATGGATCGGGAATCTATTTTGAACAATTGGAGGACATCCGAATCGTCCGCATCAAATGGAGATCCGCGACCTATGTGAACGTCAAAGCCCTCCTGGAGCAGGAACCATCCATCCTGAGCCAAGTAGGAAGACGTCGTGAGTCAATGTAATCAGAGACTCGAATTTGTGTGTGGACCATCTGCGCCACCGCCTCAATCACTTGGAACAATGAGAGGCCAAACTAGTCAATTTCGTCAATTCCATTGAAGAATTTCAAATAGATCCAAACTCTGGGCATGAAGAAAGAAACTTCTCCCGACGAGAAGCACCGTTTGCCCCGATAGGAGAAATTTTCAGGGCGCTTTTCGCAACCTTGACCCACCAGGATGCTCAACTTTCCTTCCACAAAATCGATCGATTGCACGAGGGGCAACAAAGCGTAGCCAACCTCTTAGGGAAGCAGGCTATCATCACGCAATCAAAACTCCATGGAGTCCACGCTGAGCATGACAGGTTGGAAAATGCTCCCCCAGCTGAGCGAGCCCGTACTGATTTTCTGCTCAGAAGGATGCTCGAAGAACAGGAGGGAGAGGATCTACGAGCTCATATGAACGCGAGTCTATCCTAGATAAAGCATTTGGAATTGGAGGTTATGGAATATGGAGCAGCCACAACTACCTGACCCAACGTTATTCTCTTCAGCAAACTGGGATTGGTGCACTCTCAGATACAAGCATCAGCCGAGCTGACTGATATCGCTGGGGGAATCCAACAGGCCACCCGGGAATATGAATTTCCAACCTCAGTGCACGAAATGCATATTAATCAATTGATTACGATTTCCGAGGTAAATGTCATGGTGATGAACGGAAGGTTTCTCTCCATCATCGGAGTCCTCCCTGTTGGACCATCAGAAGTTCGATCTGTATAGATTACATCCATTCCCTGTGGTCCAGGAATCTACCGGTGGAGGGAACAAACTGGCATATATTCACCCTCTTTTCACACATGGTTGTGGTGAGTATTGCCAGATACTGCAATTGAATTCCGCCTCTATCTGAGGGATTGTCCACTTTTTTGATGATAAACTCAAAATTGTCCACAGATGTTTCTGCAGATTCAAATTCATCCTTCAACTCATCGATCAACCTTGAATATTCCGAATCATCATCAACAGAATGCCATTCATTTCGAGTTTTTCCACATTCTACAACTCCAAAAGCAGTTTCTAGCTTTTTTTGCATATGATTTGAGATTCCTCCCACTTCTTCATTTATTTGTCTCCTTCTGTTTGGTTTTCTCAGTTTTTGGATACGGGGAATGGTGGATTGTTGAGAATTTCGCACACACTATCAATAGATTCTATTACAACAGACTTGGGTTCGAATAATGCATCCAGCTGAACTGAATTTTGAGAACAACTTCATGAGCATCTCCACTAGTATTATCAACATTGATATTATCACCATCCAAAATAGTGATACACCATGAACAAATTGCGTGGTCAGGTACAAGATGTAGATTCTCATTTGTAGAACTCAATTCTATTGTGATTTCTTTCGAAGATTCATGGATCAGTCTTTGTGAATATCAAACGGATCACAACATTTGTTGGGAAACAGATGGAAAAGCTTTTGCACATATTACTATGATGATACGTACAAATATTGGTAGAAGGATTGATTTGTAATCGTTTTATCAATAACTGTTCATCAGTATCACTCAGTTCACTTGCACTTACCAGGTGTGTAAGTATGAAACCGGAATTGTTTTACACAAAAAACACGTTTCTTGTAATGATATGACACAAAGTAACTCATTCGAAGTATTGTCCGTCGCTATCTATACATTTTTTCCATCTTGCTGGCAATTTGTGGATTTCGCGCCAAAAAAACTGTTGCTCTCCAGAGGCAAACCAGTCATCGAGCCATTTTCGTACATCTTCGTAAGAAGTAAAGCGCTGCTGAGCAAGTGCGTGTCTCATCGATGCAAACAAGTAGTGATCGAATGGGGCAAGGTCCAGTGAGTAAGGCGCGTGCTGAAGAATCTCCCAATGGAACGACTCCATCGTTTCCTGGACCTGTTTTGCTTTGTGTGCTGGTGCATTGTCATGCAGCAAAATCACCTTGTGTTGTCTTTGTTGGTATTCTGGTCGTTTCTCACGCAAAACTCGATCAAAATCGATCATTTGTTGTCGGTAGCGTTGAGTATTGACAATTTCCCCAGGTTTCAGCAGCTCGTAGTAGATGACGCCCTTCTGATCCAACCAAACACACAGCATTGTCTTTCGTCCCTAGTGATTTGGCCTTGCCATCGATGTTGATGGTGCAGCCGGAGTAACCTATGACTTTCTGCGCTTGAGATTCTCGAAATATATCCACTTTTCATCGCCAGTCACAATTCGATGGAGGAATGACTTCCTCTGGAACCTGGCGAGCAGCATTTCGCATGATGTTTTGCGGTTTTCCTGCTGTCTTTCGTTGAGTTCATGTGGAACACATTTCCCCACCTTTTGTATCTTCCCCATGGCTCTCAACCGGAGGGGGATGGCTTCTCGGGTCACCTTCAACTGATTCGCCAGTTGTTGTTGTGTTCGAGCGTCGTCTTCGTCGAACAAGGCTCGCAGGTCAGCGTCTTCAAACTTTTCGGTGGTCTCCCACGTTCTTCGTTCCTGACGTCAAAATCACCACTTTTGAACCGTTCGAACCACTCGAAATACTGTGTTTTACCGAGAGCATGCTCACCAAACGCCTCTACAAGCAGTCGATGCGATTCGGCTGCGGTTTTCTCTAGAAGAAAACAGAAAAGTAGTGCTGTCCGCAAATCGTAATTTATTGGCACAAAACTTGACATGTTTATCCTTAATAAACTAATGCTACTGAATGAAACTCGTGTCATTGTGACTTGGAAATCTTTGTCGGATATCAATACGATAACAAGACACCGCTGACATGATGTGTCGGTAACTGCATCGACATCTAGCGCCACCTATGGGCAAATTCCGGTTTTATACTCACACACCTGGTATCAACTCTAATGATTGCGGATGAGTTGATTTGTAACAATCCCCTTTTGAGAACGAACCAACTGAACACTCCATTATTATGTTTCAGTGAACTATTCATACTGCACTCGAGCTCAAAATCACAACTACATAGAAGAACGTGTTCTAATTTCACACCATTAGTTATGAAAGACTGCTACCAGTGAAACAAAAAAGCGTCGATCTCAGACACAAAAGAGTGTCACACGAGAAATTCAAATCCGCAGATACATTTGTTGGATAATGTCAAATTTTGAGTTGATTCCCAAAAAGATGGACAATTTCCCAAGATACGGGTGTAATTTAGATGCAGCGAATATCTGGTTAGAAACACAAGAAAGTCGAGGGTAAGATCTGATATATTATCGGAAGTATAGAGGGAAGAAAGTGGGCGAAAATTGACTGGGAAGATCACGAATACAGTTGGAAATCTTCATCGGGATTGTGAAATAACTAGGTTGATGCCAAGTCAGAATATTGTGTATCCGTACATAATACGAGAGCCTCCCAAAGGTCTTCGGAGAGTCTTCAAAGCATCTCTCTCGATTTCCAAGTATGGAGTCCGTTTTTGAGCATGAAAAATGATAGTGGTCCATATTCGACATGCACACAATGATCTCCGAATGTAAGCTTTCTGCTGTAACATACATATGAGTTGGAACCAGGAAGATCCACCCCTTGACTGCCTCGTTTCGCTCGGAAGTCCGACCCCCCTTCAGAATTCGCTTTGCTCATTTCAATCGAATCGTCACCTCCATATGCTCGCTCCGCTCGCATCTTCGATAATCCAAATGTCCGAGGATATATGGAGGAAAACCCATCGGTTTTTCACTTGACTGGAAATATTCATGACGTCCTATTCAGAAAACCTGGAACGAATTGAATGCGATTCTTTATACCAACTCCGAGTGATTTAAAAACATGTTTCTGAATAACTGCTGAATTCGGACAACTACCCCTGGGGAAATGTAGCGTGGAGGCGTGACGGAAGCGTGACTTAAGAGTCAATTGAGCGTAACGGGAAGTCATCTGGGCGTGATTTGAGAATGAATCGAAATATTTTCACGCTTGGTTTGTTTCAATGACTACTCATTTCACTTTTGGATTCTCCCTGATGTGGAGTCATCATAATGTCAGCCCACTTTTGAAGAGTGTTCGGATACAAGGCAGCGTACGAAGCGAGATCGAAACTCTCATTTCCCCTGAACATTCGATCCCAGATTTGGATGAAGTACCCTTAAAAACCCCCATCATGTTGAATTAGTTCTCAGACTACAGATTTGGATTCAGAACCTTCGTAACCCCTGTAACCAATGTTCCTTATAAATCTGTGCACGAATGAGAAAATGACTCTTCTCACGTCCGCCATATTGGATTCACGATTCCGAATGAATTTTTTGACTACATATCTGGATTCAGAGTCTTCGGAAACCCCTAGAATCCATGTTTCACACGAATCTGTCCAGAAATGCGGAAATGACACAATTCACGTGCGTCATCTTGGATTCGTTTCCTGATTGCAGAATCGGTTTCAGTACCCTCGGAAACCCCTAAAATCCATGTTCCATCCGAATCTGTCCACAAATGCGTAAATGACTGAATTCACGTCCACCGTATTGCATCCGCCATATCAGATTCGTTTCCTCACTGCAGATTCGGTCTCCGCAACCTTGAAAACCCCTGGAACCCTTGTTTCATATGAATCTGTCCCATGGAGAATAGAGAAAAGGAGGACGATCACAGTGCTTTGGAAACTCCCCTAAAAGTGTATACTGCAGTTCACACTCCAATTGAAAAAGGACCGAGAGGGCGCTGGTGGCGATAGGTACCGCAATTGTGGCAAATTGAAATTTTCAATAGATAATTTAGGACATGAAATAATGTTTCATTCACAGATAATAGTGGTAATATGATTAGGTCATCATTTTTATAGAGAAAATATAATAGAATTTCCTTCATGTGAATCACAATTGTTCAAATTCTTGATCAAACCGGATAAGAACTAGTTTTACCAAATCAGGTTATGGACTTGAGAGCATGGAAAACAATTGAATTCGGCTATGTGATTTTTCAAAATGAGCAGTGATCAAATATAGTGATAATTAAGTATAGGGTCAGGGTTGTCCGCTAAATATGAGCTCGAAAAGTCGAAACTTCAAATGATCCTCAAAGGATGTACACTAACTTGTAAACACAAACTAACCTACAAATGTCAAAAGTTGTGGTCATCCCTTACCTTACCTTACCTTACCTCACCTTACCTTATGTTCTCAAATCATTTAGGAATCTGAGTTTATGAATATTTCATATCCAATCCTGGGAAAATAACTCATTACTGCGTATTGAAAATTCTCAATCATGAGTTGGTTGGAAGGGATGCATCAGAATTTTATCCATTTCTTTTTGTGCTAGAAGACTGTTGGTCTGGCTCGCATCGACCGAACAATAATTATTCCTGTAATGTACAATAGGATGGTGTTGCAACGAGATGGCAACAGAGCACTTTTGTAACCTCAACGTTACTGTTACATAACAATCAAACATGTCAGTTCGATGTAACTGGAACATGACTTGGTGATGTAACAGCTGTGACAAAGCTGCATCACAATCATATCACTGCAATGGAACTGTGTTTGGTGAACATTGTATTCATAAATAAGAATCTTCATCTTGAAATTTTTGAAAATATGTTTCAAATGATGAAAATAATTCTTTCAAGAATACTACATTTATTAATATTCACTGATATGAACAAAAATAGAGATGAACATCTATCATAAGGGAACAATGTATAAACCAAAAAAGAAGGAAATCATCAATACACATATTGTTTACAATTCAGCTTGTTTTCTATGACTTTTTGTTTCCACTCTTCTTCCTTCAGTTTCTATGTTATAAGATTTGGTTGGAAAATGTGCCCTCGTTACAAGATGAGAATCAATAACTATTAATGGAGAACATTACCGAAGACAACTAATGCATTCAAAGCGAGCCATAGAAAAAAACGTCCAGAATGGATGAATAGGCACAGTCAAATAATTCTGCAACATGACAATGCAAAACCGCACACCGCACTGCTTATGAAAAAATATTCAGATGGACAGAACTGGGGAGTTTTTTTCCACCCGCTATATTCGCCAGACATAGCTCGGTCAGATTACCACTCATTTCGAACAATGCATTCAGATCTCACAGGAAAACGGTTCGCTAAATACGAAAGTATCAAAATTTGGCTTAATAATTGAATCAGCTCAAAAGATCAGGATTTCTTCAGGCAAGGAATACATAAATTACCTGAAAGATAGGCAAAGGTTGTAGCTGCAGATGGAGCGTACTTGAATAAAGTCTTCTCCAATTTTGTGATCGAGCAAATGTGTTTCATTTGTAAAAAAAGGGCGGAATTATATTCACAAACCCAATACGTTATCAGCGACCCCAAAAATCCCCTCGTATATACATTTTCTCATGATTCGGAAGCATTTTATGAATTTCAGTATGCCATATTGAATCTGCCATCTTGAATTTTGAAAATCTGATGCTCGATTCGTTGTGAGTGACCTCAGAAAAATCAAAGTTCTTAACAATTCTGAGTCCGTCACACTATATCCTTTTGGAGGTTCCAATAACCAATAAACGCACAGTACTCGGAACACCTGTGTGAACGATAAAGGGTCAGGATGGTCGTTGCTGCCACATGCATGACGCATCATACTGAAAAATCGCTGAGCACAATCAGAAAGTCCTATATGTTCAATTGAATGACGAACCGTTACACTGCGTCATATATTTGAATCAAAATGATGATCCTCAAAAGAACATAGACTTCTGAGATAAAATTTAGATTCATTGTACGTACACCCACGTTCATGGAAAGCTCAGTGGACCATCGAATGTCCAGATGTTCATTGCACTTCTATTTAACCTTCTTGGGACTGGCGTATGCTTTTGGGGATTGTATTTTACATAGTAATAATGAATATCAATAGAATACAATGGAGATATAAGAAAAAAAATTGCATAAAAATATGTCCCAGGTAGTATATGATTTCTGAGTAAAAATTAATTCGTTTGAAATATTGATTGATTAATTATATTTGTGATTTGGGATATGTAAAAATATATTAGTATAGAAAAATCAATTGATAATTGAGAGCGTGGATGCGAGAACCGACGATACGCTCGAGAAGCGGTAAAAAATTGTCCAAGCCGTCTCGTCAAGGGTTGAAAAAAGTCAAAATTTCGAAAATCTAAGAATACCGGGTGATAGGGCTTGGGAAATTTTCCCAAGTCTTCCTCAACGATTATTTCTTATGATCGACAGTCTTCAACAGAGAAATGGAAACTACCTATTTTTCGACATTGAAAATCATTGTTTTGCAACGTTAAAATCGCTCTAACTCCGTCATTCTTCGATGAATCATAATGAATCTCGCAGATTCCGATTCGTGAGACTCCTTCGAAGACGAACATGTTGAACAAACCCATAAACATTGACAACAAATTAACAATTTCTCAATTCGGAATGAGAACCGTGTTTTTCATGTTTTGAACTTGAAAAGTTGTGGGGGGGGGGGGTGCCAGGTACAAAAAACTTCCAGTGACAAAGTTGTTCGTTAGGATATAAAGAAACTTTTTGAGAATTTTGAGATCGATTGGTCTGTGAATTTGTAAAATACAGCGATTTATTTATGAACGCGCAACGGGAATTTTCCATGATTTTGCGACGTTTACCGTCTGAATATTGAAATACGTAAGAGAGACTGTATTCGTTCGATTTCTGAAGGTAGGTTTATGTTTTTTGAGTCAGGGAATCCGAATATCGAAGTATTTCTGCAAGACTCGTTGTCCATTTTGTTTTATCAACAATTTCATTGTTCATACCGTTTTTACGATCAAACTATTGATTTAAAGAGAAATTCCCCTACACAAACAAGTTTCTTGTCTTGTGAGGAAGAAGTTTTGAATCCAAAATCGGACTGTTTTTGCGAGGTTCCTCATCCAATTTCCAAACAAACAATTCATTCGGTCAGAACGACTTCCCTAGCAGAAATTATTCCAGGCATTCTCTAGTTATCTCAAGGCCCCCGCAAGTTTTTCTTAAGGCAAAACTAGTCTAGTTGAACTTGCAAGTTAACAGTGAGCTCCTCACAAATTTGGCTGGTAGATACTTCAGCAAAAATCATTCTGGTCATTCTCTAAGCCTTACAAAGGCCTTACTAGTCCCTTTTGAGGGACTTGCTAGGCCTTGTAACAATCTAGAGAATAACTGGAGTGATTGTATTGAGGTTATGTTTACATAATCGTTGTCAAGCACAAACTTGAGCCGTCGTGGTGAATGTGGAATGAATGATAGATAGTCTATCGTAGTTTATGTGATATTTCATATACCTGTTATCTATCACAAATCATGTGAATTACTATGAACTATTGGCACGATAGATACTTATAAGGGACAGATTGTCAAAAATTGCTTAGAAATAACTTCATTGAACTATGCATGTAATTATGAATAATTATATATGAACAAATTATAAGGTCCATTTGCAAGAATCAGAATCGATTGAATATTTATATTGTTGCATGTGAGGTATGGTAGTGAACGAAATTCCCTATGCTTGTAATTTAAGAGATGATCTTCCTAACGGTGAGAATCTTAAACTCCATTCATAACTACATGTATCATTCAATGAAGTTTTGTACAAATATTTTTTGGAATCAAATCACAGTCAAGTATCCATCATACCAATTGTCAGAATGAATGTACTATCGCTACCACTTTTGTAAACCTCTGATGATTTTTCAGGTGATCAAGTGGGATGAAGTGATGTCATTCCTTCGTTCCACAATCTGTATGAAGTGAAATGACCAGCCACTCGGTTGACATAAATTCTTTGCGAATAAGAAGTAGATATTTACAACACTTGAGTCGATAAAAAAATTGACTTACATACAGTAAGACCTCTCAATAAGAACGCCCGCAATGAGAACGCTTCCCCGCTTTCCGCTCGTGAGCCATCCTCCACTCCAATTACCGGTTCTGAGCTCAAATTACATTTGTGGGTAACCTCTCAATAAGAACGTTCAGTCTTAGAGAGTTGAACAGTCAAAATTTAAATACAAGCCCAGTATTTTCAAGTTATACATAATTGAATACTCCTCTTTTTCCTTCATTTCAATGAAATTCAATATTATTCGAATATTCATGAAACGAAACTCTTCAATTACCCTTGAAAATAATAATCAATATATGAATATAAATTTTTGACTGATAATCATGAATATGTATATTTCGGTGTTTTTGAAAATCATTTTCAACTGCGATGAGATGAGACAGAAATTCTTAGAGGATCCCTCATAGCGAAATGTGTCTCTAGAACGTTTTCTGAACGTCCAGAAAACCTCCCCTACTTTTTCTAAACCTTCCGTAAACGTTCCAGTGGTACGTTGTGCTGTCCGGGGTGTATTCAAGTGAAGAAGAATTGTCTTCATCAGGAGTAACAAGGGTGACTTCTGGAACTAAGACAAAAAATTTGTGACTCTTCAGATCCCTCTTCCACGAACATATTTGATATTCACACCATTGTTTGATAGTTTTAATAAAAAACTATTTTTGTAATCAGTATGTATCTTCAGGTCAGCGCAACAAAGACTCTTTTTGCGAGTGAAAACAAGAAAGTGTTTTCTAATGTTTCAGCGCAAACATTCTTATTAGGAGGTCGCAACCTAAAATGTGAGAGAGAGACAAAAACTCAGTAATTGAGTGTGAATGTACGGCTGGTAGGGGAACCCTGATTCTTGGAAAAACTCTTCCCCTTTGGGGCTTTTGCGTTCTTATTGAGAGGTCTTACTGTATTGGGAGCGCAGTGAGTTTTCTTCACTCTGACTACCATGAACCATTGGCACGATAGATAATTATAAGAGATATTGATTGTCAAAAATTACTTGAAATAACTTCATTGAACTATACATGTATTTATAAATAATGAGATATGAACAAATTATTCAGTCAATTTGTAAGAATGAAAATCAATTGAATATTTCTCATGTCCCATGTAATTTATGGTAATGAAGGGAATTCCCTGTGCTTGTGATTTGACAGATGAATTTTCATTGCTCAAACCCTTAGGCTCCATTTATAACCACATATATGTATTGTTCAATAAAGTGATGTAGAAATACTCTTTGGGAGCAAATCACAGTTAAGTATCCATCGTGCCAGTAGTTCATTTTGATCAGAGAAAGGAAATTCACTGCGCTTCCAATATAAGTGTAAGATAATATCTCTAACGATTCAAGTCATACTTATTCGTAGACAATTTATTCCAACAAACTTACAGTTCATTTTATATTATGCACATTATTTGAGGGAGGAAGTCATTTCACGTCACTTATCAAAAAACACTCCACTTCACTTTAAGTGATTAAGGTAACTCAATCAGAAGCTCACATATATAAGTGAGCAAAATGATAATGAATGCCAATGTTACACGAACTTCACTTTGAAACATTAAAAAAAACCGTGACCGCTCTTGTCTTCGAATAATCTAAATGGAAGAGATCTATGTGACTTTTACATACCATAAATATGATTCCACAAAAGTCTCCTTTGGGATTCGATTCTGATGAAAAACGGGGACACTTGAAGAATCATGACGATACATTCATAACTTCTAATATTTTCTAGTTCACTTCTTACACATAACATAATGTGAATAATTTTCCAATGGAAAGCACAAAATAATGAATTCAAACCAAAACATAATCTTATCACAAAAATCACATTGATTTATCACTGTTATAAAGAATTTTGTTTCATTAGATACGAAACAAAAACAAATTCCAAAAGTAGGGTTATGTATTTATGTTATGTTTATTGAAATCACTTTTCTAAGCACTGTCAATTTTATCACTTATATTTCACGGGAATGAATTTTGACAATTTTTCAGCGTGATGATTCTGATATGTAGAAGTATGAAGAATGTGTAGTTTAAATGTAGTGGGTCAATTGTCGTGGTACAACCGCCAGGGGACTGATGGAACTGTTACGTTGGCAAGGTGTTAGGTTTCGGTAGGTTAGGTAGGTAGGTAGAGCAGGTTCGGTTCCCCGTTAGGTTAAAAACTTTTCACCATCGCCAACAAAGTTAATCCAGACATCAATGATTAATGTGTGTCATATTGCCTTCCTACCAACACATAGTGAAAGCGAAGTTTGATGTTATTTTTTTTTATTATCTTTGAACAAATCAATGAAAGTAAATTTAGTGAAATTCCACGAAAAGATATGATAAGTTGAAATTGGTATTTATGTAAAATTCCCAGATAGCACAATGGTTTAAAAAGAGGTCTATATGAATACATTGTATTCATTATGAGCTCTTTCAGAACTCTTGTGCTATCTGGGATTACTACATCTTTGACTGGCATTCTTCTCCGTGTAACCTTTTCATGTATAGTTTTTTTCAAGTTTTTCACTATTTTTCTATGAGTAACTAGTGAGTATGGCTAGTGAGTGCCTCATCATGTTGAGCGTTACATAACTTACAAGGCCCTTGTGAGTTTCACTTGCAAGGCCCTCACTATGACGAGAGTTGAACTTGCGAGTGCCTCGAATTTTACTTGAGACAATTTCTACCAGGGTTTATCTCCAAAATATTGGTCTCAGAAACAAATCATTCGGACACAAAAAGTTCCTTATTCTGTGAGAGATAAATTTTGTACATATCATTTCTCGATATCTCAATCCTTTATTCGAATATAATTATCAAATTCAAATGGAGATGAAATAATCCCGAAGATTCGGTTTTTCAACATAGATTAAGGCTTTTGGGTGGAGGAATTGAAATATTGAACGATTTTGATAACATCAAAGAATCGGATTATCAATCACGTCACATCGTATGGTGCGAGCAATTATTATTCTAGTGGAAAGAAATCATAGTTATCTCGCTTGTGGGACAGACGAGGGAGTACTAAAAAATACATTGATCACGTGCGATTAAGAATATCGAAGGTTCATATGAAATTCAAATCTTTAGGTGAAACACTTTTCTCGTTTCGATATCGTTTTGCAACTCATGTTGACAAACTCGAATGTTATTCCCTTCTCCTCTCATTATCGTTTTCAGGGGAGCAATACTTGAGATATTCATGTTTTGTCCATGAATTTTGCGAAACACTATCGAAACGAGAAGAGTATCTTACTCGCAAGACGAGAAACTTGTTTGTTTGTCCAGGGCAATTTCTCTTCAAAATCGATAGTTTGATCATAAAAACGTTATGGACAATGAAATTGTTGGTAAAACAGAATGGACAACGGATCTTGCAGGAATACTTTGATATTCGAATTCTCTGACTCAAGAAACATAAACCTACCTTGAGAAATCGAACGAATACAGTCTTCCCTACGTATTTCAATATTCAGGCGTTAAATGTCGTAGAATCATGGAAAATTTCCGTTGCGCGTCCATGAATAAATCGCTGTATTCCACAAATTAATAGACCAATCGATCTGAAATTCCCCGTAAAGTTTGTCCATAGACTAACGAACAACTTTGTCGCTGGAAGTTTTTTGTAGCTCATATTCTCCCCGCTGATTTTTCAGTGCGGAGCTTGAGAAGCGTGGTGTTCACTTCGAATTGAGAATTCATCAATTTGTTACCTATTTTCACACATTTTTCCAACATTGTCCTCTTCGGAAGAGCCTTACGAATCAGAATACGTAAGATTCATTCCGATACATTGAAGAATGGCCGAGTTAGCATGAGTTCAACGTTCGAAAGCATTGATTTCTGGTGTGAAATAATAGGCGGTTTTGATTTCTCTCCTCGAGAACTATCGATCAGAAAAAAATCGTAAACGGAGACTCGGATCGATTTTTTAATACCTATCACCCAGTCTTTTTCAATTTCCGAAATTCCCACTTTTGATTTTGACGTATGACGTCATGGCTTGGACAATACTTCTATCACTTCTCGAGCGTATCGTCGATTCTTGCATCCGGACCCTCAATTCATGTTAATCAATTACAACCTCAGTTCTTGGAATTGATTGATTGAAGTGAATAACTCAAATCTCAGATCCATTCGAATTTGTGAATTGAAGAGAACGAAACCAAAAAGAAGGAAATCGTAATAAAAAGCTCAAATGTTCCCAGATTCTTGTGTATTCATGGGATTACAGTTTGATTAATATTCCGAAGTTATTCCTCATATCCATAATTAACATAGGAAAATACTCAAAGAAGTATACCTCAAGCGCATCTTGATTTAATCGAGCTGTCATCAGGTATTCAAAGTTGGACTCTTGTTTCAGTATATCGAGGATTTCCAAAGTAGCACGTGAAGTCAGTTGGAGTCCCATCAACGTACTTTCTGATATGAGCATGGGTAATTTCGCATGATTCACTTGGAGTTCCCAATTTTTCAAATATTCTTCGAAGGTTTCAATGGCCTATATTTACAATGAAAATGAATCAATAATAATACGAAATATTGATATAATTTTATATTTCCATATATCAATATATCAATATAAATTTCCGCAAATGAAAATTCATAACATACATCATAACCTAATCATGCCAAGTCAACGATGGTGAAATTGCATAGTTGGCGTATCACTGTCAAATCAATCAGAAAATCTACCCCAAGAGAACAGGACCGTTCAACGAACGTCCAATCAATCTAAAATGAAGCTATGGACATTTGAAGGTTAATTGAACGTTTGTTGGATGTGAATTCATCCAGAATGAACCCAAACTTGATCTATTCGGCTCATCTTCTCTTGGGATAGACACTCCCTTAATAGCACTGGTCGATGTCTCCATTATAACTCCGTGGACTCCACAAAGATAAAACGTAGAGTATACGTGGAGATAACCCGGGAAAGAATAATTCATATATGGTCATATATGAGCGTATATGAATCATATATGAACATATATAAACATATATGAGATAAAATAGATAGAGGCCAAAATCCATATATGCTCATGTATGAATGAGACTGTATATGGCCATATGTGATCATATTCAATCATACATTATCACATACATCCATATATGGACGGAAAAATGTCACAATTTTACATGGAATGTGATGAAAAACCAAAGGAGAGAGAAATGAGATCAATGCTGATAGATTCCCCACTTTCATATATGACCATATATGAACATATATGACCGGAATCCATATATGCTCATATATGAAAGCATATATGAATCCATATATGGGTCCATATATGGAATTTTTTTCCCCGGGAACTAATACATCAGTAAATGTACAATCGAGGTGTGATATTTGGCAATAGAATGATGATGCAGAGGTTATTCAGAGAATATTATGTTAACAAATAAATCATAGTACATTGCAAACCGTTGTTAACGTATAATGGATATTTAATCGAGGACGAATATGAAATCTCACCATGATCATTGAATTCTGAATCTATATTCACATACAATTCCTTATTAGTGGGTCCGAGTCATCTGAGACGAATACTGGAAATAAGAAGATGATATTGAGATTTTCTCACAGCATGCAATGAGATTCGAATCATCAATTTACAGAGGAGCACTTGAATAGTCTCAGTATGGATCAATAAGTATGAGAAGTACATTTATAATCGTGACTAGTAAAATTTAGTAGAAAATTATTGCAACCAGGAAATGATACACATGAATGCATATAGTTTGATTGGCCTTTCACGTGACAGGTGCGAGTGAGTAGTGAGTGTGTGACAGGTGTGTGGTTATAGGTGATTCACAGAGGGAAAATAGAACAGGAGGAAAGTTTTAGTTGTGTCAGGTGGAACTGTAGTGGAAGCATAGGTGTTTTTGGTCAATTTTCCGTAGTGGGGTAGTGTGGAGGAGGAGGATGAAAAGGAATTCCCAGTAGGTAGGCACGTGGTAGAAAGGGGGCAGGGAGGAGAAGGGGATGTAAGGAGAGAGGAGAAGGAAGTTGGTGGGGGCACCAAGGATTGAGTGTTGAAAGAAGTAGTGGATCGAGAACGGTTGGGAGGGTGAGGTAGAGGGGAGAGTGATTTAGTCGATAGTGGGCGGCATCGGGCGGAGAAGTAGAGGAGGCAGGATCCAGACGAAGGATAGTAGCGAGGGTAGTAGAGGAGTGCGAGTGGAATTCAGACGAGAGATGAGGAATGGAGACGGGAGAAGAGGTAGAGTTGGGGTCAGACAAGGACCAGAGGGAGACAGAGTTGGTGTCAGTGGAAGCAAAGAGAGTGAACAGGTCAGATGAGAGAAAGGGTAAGGAAACAGAGTCAAGGGATGGGAGAGGGAGGAGAGGTGTGGTCACCCCAACGGGAGGAGGTGGAGAGGGGAAGTTGGGTGGGAGGGGGGAAGACCGACCAATGTGGTGGGAATGGAGAGAGAGAGAGAGGAGGAGGAGGTTGGGGAGCTTGGAAGCCATTAGGAATTTTTGAGAGAGGAAATGGAGGGGGAAGGGGTGAAGATATTCGGGAGGAAGGAGAAGTCAGACAGTTCCCTGGAGGATAAGAGGATGGGGAGGCAAGGGGGGAAGGGGAATGATGGGGATGAGCAAGATAATGGGGAAGTTGAGGAGTGGGATTGAGGAAATGGAGGAAGAAATAGATAAGGAGGGGGGATTCAGGGGGGGGGGAAGGGACTAGAGGGAATCAATGAGAGACAGAATAAGGCGAGGGAGTTATGAGAATCAGAAAGGGAGGAGGTTGAGGAAAGGATGGACAGATGAGACAAGCAAAGTCAGGAATGTGAAGATGGGAGGAGGGAGTTGAAGGAATTGGAGAATGAGGCAGAGGAGTTGAAACAAAAGGTCGAGGAGAAAGGAAGAGGGAGAAAAATGGGAAGGTTCAGGTCTTGGGGAGTGGGTGGGAGAGGCACAGTTGGGAGGGTTGAGGAGGAGACTAGAAGAATTGGACGGCAGAGACAGGAGGACAGAGGATGGAGGGAAAGAGAAGGTGCACGGTAACCTCGAAGTCGGAGAGGGGATAAATAGAAGAGTGATGGAGATGGAAAGGAGGATGGAATTCGAAGACAGAAAGGAGAGGAGAGAGAATGTGGTGATGGAGGATTTGGAAGAGAAGAAGGGCGTGGGAGGAGAGGTGAGGGGGATAATGGAGGAGTTGGGTGTGGAGGAGCGAATAGAAAGTATCGGGAATTTGGGATCAGGGGAAAAGGACAAGAGGAAAATTCCAGTAGTTCAATCCGACTCGATAGAGGAAAAGGAGAAGGTAATGGAAAGGCAGGGGATGTTAAGGTTGAGAGGAGAAAATATAGGAAGACTACACATGGGAGGAGAGGGAGATGATGGAAAGGGTGAGAGAAAGAGGATATAAATCAAGGAAAAAAGAGAGGAAAGTGTGGGCAGGATATGGAGAAATTCGGATGGACGGGAGATGGTGGAAATTGGACGAGGGACAGGGAAAATTGAGAAGTAGAGGGAAGTACATCGGAGAGATGGAGGGAGTGGGAGAGGGGGGAGAACAGGGTTTCATGTGTGAGTCAGGGGGCAGAAAAGGAGGAGAAGGATAGAATGGGGGGGAAGGAAGAAAGAGTTAGAGCGGAAGGGGGATAGGGAGGATTCAGAATAGGTTTTTAGGACGCAGCCGGCGTAGGAGGAGGAGAGAAGGATCTTTGGAAAGGGATAAAGGAATTGAATGTTGTAGGACTGAAGGAGGCTCGGATTGGAGAGGAAGAGTGGGGGAGATAGCTGAAGGGTAATGAATGGGCGGTGCAGTGGGCAAAAAGCAGGAATTAGAAGAGGAGAGCTATGGGGTGAATGGTGATGGGGATCAGGATGGTTTGGAGGAGGGCGGAGGAGGGGTGGGAAGGGAGGATGAGGAGGGGGTGATTATTAGGGAGATCCAATGGAAGGGGGGATTAGGGGGTGTTGTGTTGATATATTCGGATGGGGATGTGGAGAAGAGAATTGAGGAGGTCAGGGAAGCTCTGAGAGCGGAAGGAACTGGGAGAGAGGGTCATTATAGGAGAGGATTTCAACGCTAGGACAGGGAATGGAGGGGGGTGATATAGGCTGACCGGGGGGAGATAAGATGAGGAGGTCCTTGGAGGATAAGGAGATGAATAGAGGGGGATTAGAGTTAGTGAAAATACTGGGAGAGGGAGGGTGGGGAATCATGGATTGGATGGTGCGCGATGATTAGAAGGGGGAATTCACATATATTGGGAGTCAGTGGCAATTGGTGATTGATAACGTGGGAGGGAATTTGAGAGGATGTAAGGAAGTATGAAGAATAGAAGTAGGAGCAGGAGGGGATCCCGAACACGCACAAATAATCGTGGAGCTGAAGGGGGAAGGGTCCGAGTGTAGAAGGTAGCATGCAGGGCAGCAGAAATGGGGAGAGATAATTGGTTGGTCAGAGGGAAGAGTCAGAGGATACAAGAGGAATATGGAGGAATGGAGAGGGGTGGGATTCAAGGGAAGGAAGTTGAAGAGAGAATTGGAGGAGAGGATGAAGGCAGCGATGAGGAAGAAGTAAGGAAGGATGAGAGGACAGAGGAGGAGGAATAGATAATGAGACGAAGAGTGCAGGGAAGAGAAGAGGGAGATGACAAGAAAGGTAACAGATGGAGTGACGGGGAGGTGGAGGTGCAGGAAGTGATAGCAAAGAGGAAGGGATATGAGGAGGAGTGCGTGAAGTAGGAAGAACAGGACAGGATGAGAATATGCGAGGAGATTGGAAGAGTGAAGAACGAGGCACAGTTATTAGCTATGATTAAGAGGGGAAGGAGTGGTAGGAAGGAGGTTGTTGAAGGAATGGGGTTGGAACTTTGGGAGGAACACCTCATGAGACTGTTAGGAGGGGCACAGGGGAGAGTGAGGGATCGAGGTGCGAAGGGATTGAGAGAGGAGGATGATGAACGTGGGATAGAGTTGGAGGAGGTGAGGGGAACGGTAGGAGAGTCAAGGGAGGAGGAGCGGTTGGGGAATATGGAACACCGGGCAAGGCATGGGTATATGGGAGTGGGGAGGTGGCGAGGTCGATATGAGGGATATTGAAAGGAATTTGGAAAGGGGGAAAGATGCCGGAGGAATGAGAGGAGAGGTCGATAGTTACAATAGTGAAGGGGGGGAAGGGGAAGAGAGTAGAGGACTACCGGGGTGTAGCGTTGACTACAGCGTTGTACAAAGTTTGCACTATGAAATTGACAAGAAGGTTGGGAAGGGAGGTGGGGGAGTAGGGGATGATATCAGGAGATCAGACGGGGGTTCGGAAGAGGGTGGGTAAGATAGACAACATATATGCTTCGAATCACATTATTGGTACGGCAGCAGGAAGAAGGAAAGAGGGGCTCAAGGTGATTTTTGTGCATCTGAAGGTCGCTCCCGATACGGTAGATAGAGCAGTATCATGGGGGAGGTGAGGAAAAGGGGGGAAGAGGGGGATCTGATGAGGAGAATGAGGAGGTTGTGAGGAGATGAGATTAAGATGTGAGTCAAAGGGGGGGGGGTAACGGAGGCTTCTTGGACAGGGAGGGGAATTGAGCAGGGGTGTCCTTTGAGCCTCATGCCGTTTGATTTGCTGGCAGTGGACCTGGGAGATGAGGTGTCCGAGAGCAGAAGGGGGGTGGGGTTAAGGTAGGGGGCAAGAGAATTGGGTCGACATAGGTGTGTTGTCACAGGTGGACGAGTTACAGGAGGTGATGAGGGTGATCAGAAGGTATTTTGGGAGGAAGTGGCCGGAGGTGAATATATGGACAACGACGGTGATGAGGTTCAGAAGGGGAGGGAGAGAGTGATGGAGTGGTGTTGGAATGGGGGAAGGAGGTGGTGGAGGAAGTCGAGGAATATGTGTATTTTTGGTATATAATTCAGAGTAATGGGATGGTGAGGAGAAGGTTGAGGAGAGGAATAGAGGTGATGAGGACATCATGGAGGATGGGGAACAGGAAATTAGGAGCGGATTGGATGAGGAGGTTGTGGATATAGGATAGGTTTATGGAAACGGTGTTGGAATATGGGGCGAAGATATGAGGGTGGGAAGAAAGATAGGGAATGGAAGGATGGCAGGAGGAATATTTGGGATGGATGCTTCAGTTGGATTGGAGGATCGGGTTACATGGCAAGAGAGGAGTACAAGAGGAATGAGATGAAGGTTAGATTCAGGAAGAGGATTCGTTGATTTGGGGTGAAGTTCGGAGAGGGGTAGGCGGAATGATTGGTTGTGAAATGCTGGAGGGAGATGAAGGACAGCAGAGCGAAGGTGGGGTGGGAGGAGGGAAGGAGGGATTGTCTGGAGGAATGGGGCATGGAGGGGGAAGAACTGAAGACAGGGAGAAGAGAGGGACGGGCGGATGGAGGATTGAAAGAGAGGGATAGGAGGAGTCAGTTGATGGGGAGGAGGCTGAGAATAGGTGAGGCAAAGTATAATCGATGGTATGAGAGTTCAATGGTTGAGGGGATTCCGGGGTATTTGGAGGAGAACAGAGGGTTGAAGTGGGTGAGGTGGATGGAGAGGTCCAGGTTGGGAAACGGGATGAGGGAGGCGGTGTTGGCAGGAGGAAGATAGGAGGTTGTGCAGGATACGTGAAGGGGAGGTAGAGGTGTTGGAACATGTTTTGGAGAGATGCATGGGGGGGAGAGGTGAGGTTAGAGGAAAGGGTGAGATAAATATTGGGAGAGGACGGAGGAGGAGGGGGGTGGATAAGGGAATTGCAGGAGAGAAGGAGAAGGGCAGAGTCGGGGGAGGGGATTGGAGAAATGGGAGATGAATAGACGGAAGGGTCAGAGAATGATTCCTCTCACCCACTCCATCGAGTGTGGATGAATTAGGTTAAGGTTAGATTTCGAATGTCGATTTAGGATGAGGTAGTTGAATAAGGGAGTTTCAGTGAGGTGTGACGGCGCTCACGAGCAATGTGAGGGGGTGTGATGAAAAATAAATGAAAGAATACATACATACATACATACATACATATAGATTGATCAAAATGGAACCAAACTCACAACATAGAGTTCATTGTTCTTCGGATTGAACTCGAAAAATCGAAATTTTCCATCTGTTCACACAGAACTCCAATTTGCATTGTGCAAGAAATGTGGGAATGGTTGGATATGTTATGCTACTTGTTGGAAAACATCAACCCGAAGAGCCTATATAGTACAAGTACAACCCAGTATGTCACTAATTCTAGCAAGACACTCGAAGCATTTGTCAGCCAAAATAAATGGTAACCAGAAACTCGTTGATGAGTGTGCTCTTTTCTTCTTGCATGGTTACAAAATTCTCACATTGTCTTTACTCTCCCCGCGTTCCATGAGGAAATGAGTGAGGGAAAAGTAGAGAAGGAGTACAGAAAAAATAAGGAAATTTCGCAAGGATGAAGGAAACTTCCCTACAGGATAGCCCGCGCATTTATCAATACAATGGAGTCATATGTTTGATCGTTGATGGAAGGTGTCCCCAGAATACAGATTCGAATCCGAAGTCGTTTGTGAGTACTGATGAATTATAATTCGCAAACGATCGTATTTTCAGGGAAGCAACCTGGAACATTATTCCACGTGAACAAATAAACCGAATAACACACAAGAATTGATGAAGAATTTTGGAAAAAAACTCTCCCCACTTCCTTTTACAACACTAGAATTCCTCAAGAGTCAGATATTTGCAAGCTCCCTTGAAATCCATCAGTTTTCTCAAACAATTTGAAGAGAACTCGGGAACTCCCGATGAATGGGATTCTCTTTGAAACCTCCCGAACATTTCAGAATCCTGAAAGGAGTCAGGAAGAATTGCTGTTTCAGAATTTGTTAACCCTTCAACGACCGAATGTGCTGAAATCTTACCTCGATTTCAACCTGATACCATTCGGAAAAAAATGGGGGACTAGCAGTGAGGGATCAATATCTCACATCTTTTGGATCGCTCTTCCGAAGGGTGTACACAAAATCTTTGAAAAACAACGTCTCATTACTGTTTTTGGCAAAAATATCCGAAAAAACGCGATTTCTCAATGACGATATTTTTATAAATCAAATTTTTCACTGTGAAGCTACTACTTTGGCGTCTTCTGGAGTTTCGGAAACGTGTTCCCGATACTTCAACTTGGAAAATGTGGTTCCTAAAATTTTGATTTCCATCGTTTTTTGGATGCAAAATGGCTTCTGAAAGCCAAAATTCGCCGAAATCTCTTCAGTTTTGGATTTCCCAAGTGTTTTCATAACCCTATGATATGAGTTATTCGAAGATATGGATTACTCATTCTGATATATCAGAACAATATGAGCTCGTATTATGGTATCTGAAGATGGCAGTACTTACATAGTAAGAGAAGAACGGGTATATTTCGAGCTTCATCAGAGACCAAAGAAGTACAGCACTCACCAATTGTTACCATGTACGCCCACATAACCCAACAATTCGAAAAGGATTCCTGATGGATTCATTTGGGACTATAATGATTCAAAATGGATTCATTATGAACTCTCCCTCAACGGTTGTGCTGTGTGGGTGATTTTAAATATATCTGAACTGGAATCCAGGGTGCATTTCCCAAAATCCAGAATGATGAATCCAATATAGTTCAATGCGGATGTAATAATGAATTATTTCCAAAAACTATTCGATGGAATTAATGTTGTAGAATTCATGTCTCTCCCAGTTGCAAATTCCGGGATGGATGGGATTCTCAAATTCGCATATGGCCCCAGTTTCCCACTCGGGTCCTGCCTGGAACCACTCGGGTTCCCGCTCGACATCGAGCGAGTCCCCACTCTCGATCGGTCAGTTCCCTGACCAAGACCTGACAGGCGTATCCCGGGTGGGGAACTGAGTCAGCATCCCAATTTGGGAATCCTGCGCGTGCACGAATCCACAGCTGGATTGAACTTCCAAATTGTTCATCTTTTCCAATAGTTCCAAAATTTTTCAATCTCCAATGTTTCTCAGCTGTTGTGAAATGGCACAAAAAAAAAATCTCGATGTGTATGAATGATTCAATTCCTCTTGTTCTGATTATGGAATGAAAGCTGCGATTCAGGCTTTATTGAGCATGAGCTTCATTGAAACATCCATCGCAGTAATACAAAAAACGAGTCTCACAAAATTCCCTCGTTCGAATTTTACAACTCGAGGTACAGTAGTATCGTGGTGGATGTGTGTTCTCTTTGTCGTGTGCAGAAGGTCTCGCTTTGTTTGTTCTGTTTAGATAATCTCCCGCCACATGCATGGCAAAATCTTTCGTGGTAGCCTTCACTCTCTTACTCTTGGGACAAATATTGTACAAAATTGTGACGTCAGTTAGTGCCGTTTGAATGAGACGGATGAAAATAATCCAGGTCCATTTTTTGGATCTCACAACTGGCTGTATTTTGTTGCAACGTTGATCGTGCAGGTCAACTCCACCCATGAACTGATTGTATGTGAGAATCGCTCTGGGAAATTCCAGTTGTTTTTTCTGTTTCTGACCCTTCTGCCGGCGCTCAACACTCCCCAATGGTGTCACTCCAGCTGCAGTGGACAGAATACTCACGGGCCCAAAGTCCATCACTGTCATGGAATTCATGCCACTCTTTTTGTCATGTTTGACATCATACTTCCCTCTTTCATCGGTTTTTCGAATGTTATTTCGCACACTACCTCTATTCTCTCTCACTGTGCCGGTAGCACATAATCCATATTTCCTCAAATGGACCAGTAGATCTGGGCGAGTGAACAGATTATCAAAATAGATCTGCAGTCGATCTCGGTTATGCAAGGATACATCCAGGGAGACTGATTGTAGCATGTTGATTACTACACGACTACCAAGGGGACAGTTGGATAATCTCTCGTTCCTTTCAGAATTTTCTCCACAATATATTCCAAAATCGGAGAGGTATCCATGGGCACTACAGAGAGCCCATAATTTCATCCCAAACCTCACAGGTCCACCCCTCATGAACTGTGTCAGAACAGATCTGCCATAAAATTTCAACATCATCTCATCTATTGACAATGCAGTTGGAAAAACTCCAAATTGAATCAGATTTCGTCTAAAGATATCTGTGGATTTCTTTCTAAGGTAGACCCTGTCGGTATTATCTTGATCTTCAGGTTGATGGAACTTTATTCTTGATTTGATGGTTTCAAATGTCTTGCGAGACATTGCACCTACTACCGGTTCAGCTTTCAAATGTGGATCCTGAGACCAATAATCTCTTCGAGATAATCTCTCATTGTACATAGTGAATATAATGATAGCAACAAATACTTTGAGGTCACTGATTGACATCTCGTAATCGTTTTTCTTCGTACACTCAACGATATGGGTCTTGAGCTTGAATGAGAAGAAATATTCAAACCACTGTGTTGGAGAACTGTTCGTTATGTCGGTTTTACTCTTTTGACTCAGTATGATCTCATTTGCAAGACTTCTATCACGGTTGTATTCTCCATCGACTCACTGATACTCATGATGAGCCCCCAATTTTTTGTGTGAACTGTTATAATTTTCATAAACACCATCATAGGATTTGAAATTCGGCAAAGCATCACTAACATCTCCAATCTCAGGAGAATCTGATTCGGGTTGCCTGACATTTTCATCTATAGAAGTATCCGGTTCAGAACCACCAGAATCATCAGCAGGAGGAATGATGTTGGCATGAACAAAATCTCCACGTTTGTCCAATTCAACTGAATTGTGTAGATTCTTTGCAGCCCCTCTCTTCGCTGGACCTTTCTTCGCAGCACCTCTCTTCGCAGTTGTTGGATCGCACTTCCTTTTAGGCATCGTGGGATGAAAAAGATGTATGGATGATAACTTTATCCATATATTGAAATTCACGTGGAATTTTTAGTCCATTTGAAAACTCATTCGTTCACTTATCCAGGAAAATATGTTCATAAATCGTTTTTCTTGATCAAATGCACTTTCGAGAAATCTACTCACACTGAGAACAACGTATAGTGGTGATAACAATAGGATTGCTGTCAGACCCGAATTGAGGGTATAATATGGATATCACAGCCAAACTTCTGGTTGTAATTTCTATACTATTGTTATCAGCACTATACATTTTTTCAGTGTACAACAATTTTCCAAGTTCAACTGATAATTCTGTATAGCTATTAGGTCGACGCGAAGGTTTTGAGGAATCAATTATGACACAAAACTTTTTTTTTCAAATCCCACAAGAATATCGCACATGGACGAGCTGTGACATCAGCTATCATCTTATTCGACACAAATGACTCCAGGGAGGTTCAACTTCATTGGAAATACTCGATCACAACGTAGTTCAATTGAGAATGTCTCAAGTGCGAAGGCCCAATGATCGCATCAAACTCGGCAGGTGGAAATCATCAACGTACAATGATGGATTTTTATTGGATAACCAACCACCCAATAAAAATCAATTATTATGTGATGATAATTTCGATTTGTCAGATTCGGTGGGATAATTGCGCCCTCCCACTAAGAACATTTTCCATTGAACTGAATTGTGACTAAATATCTCTAATGAAGTTACATTCCCATGGATGACTCTGCTTTCGAAGACGAAAGGAGCCCAACACGATTGATTACTGTATTCACATGAATCAATCCTATGTTCTCAGTGTCGCATATTGTCATTGAGCTCTAAATACATACTGGAGTGAGCGCACCGTTGTAAGCATTTCTGACGAGAGAGGGGGCCAAACGGTGGAGATTCTGTCTCGTTCTAAGAAAATTTGATTGGCTAATTCAGCGAAGATGGTGGCAATGAACGAAATACTACCTCAACCACAAATATTGGTCTGTTCATAAAATGTCAACATTAAATTTCCACTCCCTCCTTATGATTTCAAAACTTAGTCGTGAACAAATTAGTGAGAAAAACAAAATACAATAAATGCGATCATTGTCAGTAAAGAAAATTCTGTAGTATCCACGTTGTAACATAAATGTTACAAGAAGAGAGGAGGAGAGGGCGCCAACGAGAAGGTAGGGGGGCAGCAGCGGCGAGACTCGTAATGAGTCAAGGTGGCAAAGGACA
Organism: Gonatopus flavifemur; assembly: GCA_018340375.1. NCBI lineage: Eukaryota > Metazoa > Arthropoda > Insecta > Hymenoptera > Dryinidae > Gonatopus > Gonatopus flavifemur. The sequence goes on from JAFFJZ010000014.1 coordinate 7,478,902, forward strand.
GTGCGCCCCAGGTTCTTGCTACGCTGAGTGATTCAAAAAGCACTACTGTTTGCACGCCCTACGAGGCCATACAAAAGTACAGTGAAAGTCAATCTTTGTACACTACCCCGCGATATTACGAATACTCTCCGCAAGTTCATCGGACCACGGATCCCCTCGAAGCCAACTGTACCTCCACGGCAACCCCCGCGGGACATCCACTAGGCCCGGCCAGCCGATTGACACGATGACACACACCGACACCCACGACACTCACACTCATCCTACACACACACACAACTAGCGGTAAGGAACCAATGTTACGTCGTATCCTATTTTTGTGACCATTCGAAGAATATATCCATCGATATTATTGTGTCACATACGTGGGTCTCACTCTCAGTTTTCTGCATACTCTCCGTCTTCTGAAAGTCGCCTTCCAAAATCTACTCATTATAGTGGTGCCGAACACAAAAACCCACATACATCACATACGAGCACACATACACACTCGAACAAACAAAGACACATCATTGAATATACATACACACCGAACATACTTACGAATACAACACATATATACACACTGAAACACATAAAAACACAACGAATTTTTCCCCTCTGAGATTTCGCACGCCTCTATCCATCTATGTTTATACACGAAGTCGGATAGAAAAAAATATACAACAAAAAGCAATACACATATATCATATTAAACACGTAAAGACAAGATATAAAGGAGAATAAAAACGTTGCAAAATCAAGAAAATTGATCAGAAACCGATTAAACACCGTGTATATGAATTCCATAGAACAAACAATGAGAAATACATTATATTCAAAGGAAATTATGAAGGTACGAATATCATACGAAAATATTGAAGCGTGTGTGTGCGCGCATGCATGCATGTAAGAAATCATAGGAACACGCGTACACACACGCGAATGAGCCTAGAACGTGAAGGAAGGCATACATATCGTACAGAACGATAATCTACGCGCAAGAAGAAGAATAACCTTGAGCGCGGAGTAGAGTATCGTTGACGCGATACAAAGACATAAGACATAAACAACATTCCTGAGACGATACAAAGGACAAGAAAGCACGTATGAACGAATCGATTGAACAAATCGAAGTCTAAAATCCCTTGATAAATCCAAATTGAAGACGAATAATTCAAAAGTAATAGCACGAAATATTAAATAGAAATTCAATTGAACAGAATGATCAGCAGAATCAGAAATATAACTACACATATTACTGGACACACAAACCATACAAAAGACGAGCGGAGAACACACATACACACATATAATCATGTATGTGACACATACACACAAACACCAAGAAAACTATACGAACTGACAATACGAATAGCACCAACTCTACAATACACACTCATACTAGGAATAGACAGTCTGAAAATGATGCAAACACGATGAACTGGAAATTGAAAATTACATCCAATGAGAACAAACACGATAAACACTCAGAACAAAAAGAAACAAAGGAAAACGAAACACGAAACACTAAGACAGGAAATAGAAAAACGAAAATCACACAAAAACATAGCACACGCAGGGGGAAAGTACTATTGCCAACACCACAAATCAAAGCGAACACAAAACTGTACCCAAACGCGCCAATATTAGATAAAAAACAAGTAGAGGAAATGCTATGCGGATCAGATCTCCAAAAACAAGAAATAGAATTCGTTAACAGTATAAAAGGATTAAAAGTATACGGAAAAAAACAAATCGATAAAATAGTACAAAAATTCACACAAAACACAGAGGACACATTACAACACACAGAACTAGTGAAGCACAAGATGAAACTAGAAAAGAACGAACCGAAAAAACAAAAACCTTACAACACATCACCAACAATTTCACAACACATGCACATAGAGGTAGATAGAATGTCACAACAGAATATAATAGAGCCATCCAACAGTGACTGGTCAATCCCAGTAGTCATGATCCAAAAACCGAATAAAACATATAGATTTTGCATCGACTTTAGATACTTTAACTCACTCACAAAAAAAGACGCATACCCAATACCAATAATGACAAACATACTAGACAAACTGAACACAGTAGACTACATATCAAAAATTGATTCGAGCCAAGCATATTTTCAAATATTATTAAAAGAGAACAGCAGACAAACGACGGCATTCACAGAGCCGGGAAAAGGATTATACCAATTCAAAAGAATGCCATACGGACTGACGAACGCACCCGCGACATTTCAAAGACTAATGGACAAACTAATAGGACCGGACTCAGAACCCTGCGCATTTTCATACCTAGACGACATAATAATAGTAACAAAAACCCTAGAAGAACACCTTCATTGGCTAAGAACAACCCTGCAGAAGATTAAAAATGCGAAGTTAACAATAAACAGGGAAAAATGCGAATTCGGATGCACACAGGTCGAATACCTAAGATACATAGAGAACAGAAACGGATTACACATAGACGGGGACAAAATACAACCAATATTGAACTACACCCAACCGAAAACAATGACAGATTCGTAGATCAATGGGTAAGACATCATGGTACAGAAGATTCATACCAAACTTCGCCCAAAAATCGGAACCAATAAGCAGATTATTAGAAGGGAACTGCAAGGAAAAATGAGCAAAAGAACAGGATAAAGCGTTGCAAGGAATAAAAGACATACTTACAACACCACCAGTATTGAAACAACCGGACTTCACAAAACCATTTTTCATACACACAGATGCCAGCAACATAGGACTGGGAGCAATGATTACACAAACACACGATAAAACTGGACACGTAATAGCGTACGCGAGCAGAACACTGAACGACGTGGAAAAAAACTACTCAGGAACAGAGAAAGAGTGCCTAGCGGTAAAATGGGCGATAGAAAAGTTTAGACCGTACATAGAAGGGGAAGAATTCACGGTAATAACAGATCACGCGGCGCTGAAATGGCTACATAACCTGAAAGACCCTGAATGCAGATTAGCTGGATGGGCCTTAGAATTACGACACCATGATTACGAAATAATAAATAGGAAAGGAAATGGACACTACGTCCCAGACGCACTATCACGACAAAACACAGAAAAAACAGCACACATAACACAAACAACAGATACACGGTACAATTACAATAAGCAAGTACAGAAACACCCGGACGAAAACAATAATTGGACGATCAAAGACGAAAACCCATACTTTTACAGACCAAACCCACTACACTCAGATATACTGCCAGATAATAACCCATGGAAACTAGTAGTACCAAAACAGTTACGGAGGAGAATCTTAATCGAAAATCACAATAACCCACAGGCAGGTCATCTAGGGATCGAGAAAACATACGCAAGGATAGCAGAGAATTGCTTCCGGCCAGGAATATACGGGGACGTGACCAGATACGTGAAAAAAGGCGAGAAATGCCAAAAATCAAAGGTTGATCAACAAAAACCCGCAGGGCTCATGGGGTAAAGAATCGTAGAGGAACCCTGGACAGTAGTATCGATGGATATAATGGAACCCAAACCAACAACCAAAAACAGAAACCAATACATATTAGTTATGACGGATCTATACACAAAATGGACAGAAGTAGCACCCATGAGGGAAGCCAATGCAGAAACAGTGCAAAAGATAGTTAAAACACAATTAATATCCAGATGGGGAACCCCCCGGGTGATAGTAACAGATAACGGCCAACCATTCGTGAATAAACCAATGAAAAAGCTCACAGAAACACTAGGGATCAGACACATGACAACACCCCCATACCACTCACGAGCAAACCCAGTGGAAAGAAGCAATAGAACAACCAACGCAATGATAAGAACATTTTCAGACGGTAACCACGAAAACTGGGACGAACACTCAGAAGATTCACAGTTCGCAATCGACACGAGCAAACACAGCACCACAAAATACACATCAGCATTCCTAAACCTAAGCAGGGAACTCACACCACTACAATCATCAAAACACGACGTAGAAAACACAAGAAATAGAAAACACAGACATAAATCACTGGACAGACAGACTAAAGAACCTACAAATAATTGGAGAAGAAGTACAAAAACACTTATCAGAAGCAAACGAAGCACAAACACATCATTATAATTCACGCAGGAGAAACACAGAATTCGAAATGGGAGATAGAGTATTGAAATTGTACCACATACTATCCTCGAAACAGAGAGGGACAACAAGTGAATGGGATAAAAAATATACAGGCCCATACACAATCATAAAAAAATACTCGCTGCTAGTATATGAATTATCAAATAGGCAGGGAAACTCTACCGGAAGAATACACATGAAAAATCTAAAAAGATTCTACGAATAACTGGACCAGAACCACCGAACATCAACCGAAATGAATAACCCCACAAACCCTTTACGTTACAGACGAAACACCGAACAACAGAATAGAATTAGATAAATCGAGTCGACAATCAGAAGAAAAAAACCAACGAACGGGATACATGGATGTATGCGAGCGTACACACACGGAAAGGAACACATGGACAATTTTTTTATCTGTATTATCATTATCATTATTCTTCAGTAAGGAGGGAAACAAAATTTTTTTAGTTACACCGCCTCTCATAGCAGTAAGGATAGACTAAGATTAACAAACCTAGAATAAGCAAACACAAACACACCCACACAAAATGTGAACACGTGAAGAAGACAACGATCAAATGTAGAAAAAGAACACCCACACCCACACAAAACGATTGTAAAGTGGAGACACACACACAGAAACAAATGTGGAAGAAGAAGTGAACACGCTCACACACACTACACAAATAGCAAACGGAACAAGAACAAACACAAACAATGAAATGGGAAATGAGAATAAAATAGGTAGGATCAAATAAAGAAGAGAAATATTCTTCTTTTGAAACACACCATATTTTATATAGATTAGAAATAATAAGCGAAACAAAATAGGAGACAAGAATACACATAGATTGAGCAAACATTATGAAGAAAATGTAGAATTAAGGACACACAGACAGGGGGGACAGGGAAACACACAACACCCCAGACAAGGGCAGGGCAAGGGAACAGGAGGCGTACAGCGGAGGGAAGAACACTACGCGCACGCTTCGTCCCACCGTGAAGGGAGGGAGTGTAACATGAATGTTACAAGGAGAGAGAGGAAGGGAGCGCCAACGAGGAGGTAGAGGGGGCAGCAGCGGCGAGACTCGTGATGAGTCAAGGCGGCGAAGGACAGTCCGCCCTAGGTTTCCGCTACGCTAAGTAATTCAAAAAGCACCAGCGTTTGCACGCCCTACGAGGCCATACGAAAGTACAGTGAAAGTCACTCTTTGGACACTACCACGCGGTATTACGGATACTCTCCGCGAGTTCATCGGACCACGGACCCCCTCGAAGCCAACCGTACCTCCACGGCGACCCCCGCGGAACATCCACTAGGCCCGGCCAGCCGATTGACATGACGACCCTCACACTCATCCTACACAGAGACACAACTAGCGGTAAGGAACTGATGTTACGTTTCATCATATTTTTGTCACCATTCGAAAAATATATCTATCGATATTATTGTGTTACATACGTGGATTTCACTCTCAGTTTTCTGCATACACCCCGTCCTCTGAAAGTCGCCTCCCAAAATCTACTCATTATAACGTCTCATTGTTTTTAATTTACACCAGATATTGAGATTGATGTACAGAAAAAAATGTTCAATGATTCAATTTTTTTTCATTTTATTGAAAAATACATCGAAATTGTATTACATTTCAAATTGTATCATATATCCGATTTTTTTTCTGCTGAAAGACTATATATTTGTAATTCAAAAACTCAATTAATTCATGACCTTTGAAAATAATAATTTCATCCATATTTTCTCAGTGAAATACTGATATCATAATGTTGTTTTGCAAAGCGCTTGGGAAATATGATTCAAATATCCTTTTAATTTCCAATGCCAGCAATAATTTGTGGTATAAATCTTTTGTATTCGCCGTGGGGAATTGAGAGCGGAATTTGTTTTTAGAACGATAGGTCCAAATACGTGCTGTACTGTATGTGCTAGAATACAAGAGTTGAAAATCCTGAAACAAAAGATTCATCCCAATTGGGGAGGTGTGGATTACAAGAATTCCCAGCATCTTTCCTTACAAACAGCCGTTACCTTATGATCCTGAGAGGGTCAAGATTCTTTTTGTCATCTCTAGTATTTTGATATTTCAAGTATAATTGTGGATTGAATTTAGTTACATTTACCCACTTACCGCACTTGGTGTAATAAACACACATCAATTGGAGACATGTTATTTCAGTTCTTGTAGATTTGCGGCCTCAACGATTTCTGTTGATTCAATGAATGTCATATTATATCTGAAAATCAGTTTGTCTCCTAGTATTGGTTTCGAGCTATCCAAAAAGAAAACACAAAATCGAATAACTCGAGAGATATGTAAGATTATTGTTAAATAAGTCATAATAGCTGAGTCTTGAGAACCCTGTTTCCAGTCGAAGAATCATAGCAATTCATAACCATTCATAATAAGATATGCTAGTATGAAGAAGTGTAGAATTTGCAATATGAGATCCATCACAGATTTATGAAATTGTATAGAGTTGTTTCAATGATTCTGTATGAATCCGTATGAAATGAGATTGCGAAAGAATTTATAATAGTCCAAATGTAACATACTTGAAGATTTTTTGCGAAATTCCATTGCATAAGAATTCATAAAGAAGTATTGAAACAAGTTCATATAAATGATTTGATGGATTTGTTATAATTTTCGGTTGCGAATCCCATAAAGTGTTCAAAATAAAAGATTTTATTATGGACAGTCATAAATTGCTGTGACATTTCAAATAGGGAATACAAAAAGAGATGAGATGCTTTCAATGTTTGTGAAGTAAATTGTTTGTTAGTATAGAAATGAAATCCGAACATTTTCTTATTTTGAGTTGATTTGTTTTTTGCTCCGATGAGATCCCGTAGTTCTCCCATTTCAGTTTAACATGATGTAATAGAATCATGATGATGGATATCGTTCATCATTCTCAAAAGCGAATAGAGTATATATAAAGCAGAATAATACAACACCATTTCAGGCATGCATGAAAAAGGTTTATTATATTACAAAGTGCGTGTAAGCATGCTGCAGTATTTCATTTCCATAATATCCTGATTGCAATCTTTACAAATACAGTTTTGAATTTAAGAATACGAGGAGTTATCGATGAAAAAAAATGAAAATCACAATATTAAGTCTATTCCACGACATCGCATCAAATACTACGTCACTCTCATATGAGTTTGCAGAGAAATACAGCAAAGTATATAATTGAATGAATTCTTTGAATTTTCAACACTTCAAATTGGCAAATATTCCCAGAACTGAAATATGGCAATATTTACTCTGAACGTTATTCTGACGAATCACCAGTAATATGACGGATATAATCATGTTTTGACCAGAGATGGGTACGTTACTCGTTACCGTTACTAATTTATATATAAAATATATATAATGATATCTATTTCGTATAAAAATTATATATTTATTGTATATATTCTATATAAAATTAGTAATGGTAACGAGTAACGTACCCATCACTGGTTTTGACTATGAATATTAGCGGCTGGATCAATATCAATAACTCCTTCCACATTTGATGTGACAGAATTACAAAATATGGAGAGTAGCAAAATTTTTTCAATATCTCTCCTGTTAAATAATCTCCAGAAAGATGAGCACTAAAAATTATTCACAAAAATAAAAAGTAGCATAAAGAAGTAAAACAATCATAACATCAAATATAAGAGAGATGAAGAATGAAATTTCAGATTTGCTTATGAAAAATGAACATTTTATAAAATCTTCAATTGTATGAAACTGGTATATAAAATTAATAATTAATATGCAAGATACACTCTCCACTGTGAAGGAAATCGCATTTTCAGAGAAGCAGATATAAAAGAATTTGTGTTGTAGCATATGCAAACAACACATTCAGTCACATTCACAGTAATGTTATTGTGATCCCACTATGACGAGCGTCTCACTTGGGTAGAAATGAATGAGGAGATTCATAAATAAGAAAGCGGTCATAGGGAAGAACAGTCATATTCAAGTGTGCAAATGAACTTATTCATGTGCATATGTTCTTCTACATGTATGTGAATTTTTTTATATATACCTGTAGGTGAAGTGTTTTGTAGAGTGTATATGAAGTGGAAAATAATGATGCATAATAACGTACAAATAAAGCATCTCAACAGAATCTTAACAAATTATCGATTATCATTTCGCTGTATCACACAGTTTTTGGTCTTGTACATATAATCCAGATAGCAAAAATTCCAGAAATCAGGTTGCATTGAATTCTTTTGGTACCCCTAAATGGATATCCGAAATGTCAACAGAATAGAGCCCTTGGAGAATTCATATTGGCTTTTGTCATAATATATATTATACTATATATAATATGGCAAAAACCAATTTAAATTCCCCGAGGATTATATCCTACTGAGATTTCAGGTTTTCCTCTAATCCCAAAAGAATCCAATGAGATCTCCTTTCGGGACTTTTGCTATCTGAGTAACAGTGAAATGTACAATGTTGTGAAACATTTACTCTTAAATTCTAGTATGACGGAAACAAGTTTTGAATTAATGTGCGCATGTGGAACATTAATAATCAACAAGTATTGATAAAATAAAAACAAAACATGAAGTGAAACCATCAAACTTTTCAAACATGATAAAAAAGAATTTGTTTATGCAATTTCTGTAGAACGTTAATCCGTTCACCTAAATTACCATGAGTACATGTTCTTGCGTAAGTTGGAATTCGTACGTTCAAGTAACTCGAAATTGATACTTTGATTAATTGGACTTCATACAAAGGTTCATCTCCTGTATTGCATAAAATCGGATGAGGAGGATGAGATTTGAAATTTTTCAATAAAAGATGAGTCAAAACAGCAGTAAGGATGTTTTGCTTGAACTGTGCGTTTGGCATCATTCCTGTATTCACTTCCAATTGAAAAGCTCTTCCCGTCCAAAAAATTATCTGGAAACTTGCATCTGATGGAAACAGAAGTTTTCCCCTACTAATAAACGTCGTGAAAGAAGCATATTCATTTATATCCACTGTGTAAGTGTGATCCATATTTGCGGAATTAGCTAATAATAATTTTATACAGTTTTCACAATTGATTTTTGTCAATAAATTTTGAATCATGCAACCTGTCATATAATATAGTATGTTCTGTTTCATTACACTGAGATTTTGTTCATCTATCAAACTGATTAGTGTCGTTAATGTTTCTGTTTCTTTGTTATCATCAATTGCGATTTTATTTGTTCGCTGGATTTTCAATATACTTATGGTCTCCGTGTCATCTCCCAAACAATTCGCATTGATACTGGGTTGTGCGCTGTTCTTGAATAGCATTTGCCGAAGGCTCCATTTAAATTGTAACGTGTTGGGATTATCATTCCATCCTCCATGATTCCTTATACAACTGAAAGTGATTTCTAAATGATCTTGCGAACATTTGTATGGTAAGAAATACTTGAATGGACAATTTGTTTTATTCAAAACATCAGAGGCTAAATCATCAATGCTTTTAATATCAATCAAAAATCCAAGGAACCCGGTTTTTCGTTCATGTTGAAATACAGATTTCTCTTCGATTTTCAATTTTTGAATGTATTCAAAAGTTTCGCGAAATACAGATTGAATATGAGACAAATTTTTCAGAGAAAAAGGAGATTTGAATCCAGTACCCAATGAATTTCTAACATTTAGCATATCGAATGAACGATCGAATATTCGGATAAATTCAACTGTCGCTCCAGAATTTTTGAAACTTGCAGCCCCAGCTTGCCTTAAAAAATCGATTGCATTTGCAACTCCGTTACTGATTGTTTGAACAGGAAGTCTAACGTTCATTTTCTTATTATAGAAATTCATATGTTCTCTGGATAATTTGTTGGACAATTCCAAATCCTCTTCTTCTTGTAAATTATGTGACGCACTTACATAACTGAATAATATGCTTCCTTTTTCAGATTCCAGAACTTTATCAAAAAAAGTATTCCTAACCAGTTTAATCATATGAGCAGGATCAATAATGCAGTAAACGTTGATTGTAAGTGAACAAGGATGTGGAAACGAAGTTTTGAATGTTTCAAACTTTGAATTATCCATTGTTGACAAATCTATACTGAGGAGTTCAAAAGTTTTCAAATTCGCTTTGGTGTCATCGCAGGTGATGGAACGTACAATGATACCAACTTCGTAAAGTTTACTGAGTGCATGAATAAGTAATTGTTTCTGAATGACTGCACATAACTTATTGATAAAAAAATATGCAATTGGGCACTTGAATTTTCTTGTATATGAAACTATTTGCAGCACTAAAACTTCTGATGCCAATTCATTGCTACATTGTGAGTTGTCTATTTCTTCATTAAAATTGCCAAAATCAACGAAACCTCTACGAGGTGTGTTCAAAAAGTAAGGTGACTTTGTATTTTTAAGAAGAAATATTTATTTATTTATCAATATTTATGTTGTCCCCTTCAAAGTAATTCCCCTCAGATACAATACACTTATGCCAACGGTTTTTCCAATCCTCAAAGCACTTCTCATAAGCACTTTTCGGTATAGCCTTGAGCTCTTCCAGCGATGCAGTCTTTATCTCTTCAATCGTTGCAAATCTCCGTCCTTTCATAGGTCTCTTTAGTTTTGGGAACAAGAAAAAGTCACATGGGGCCAAATCCGGTGAATATGGTGGCTGAGGCATGATTGTGGTGTTGTTTTTGGCCAAAAAATCTCTCACAAGCAAAGATGAGTGAGCAGGGGCATTATCGTGATGCAAAAGCCATGAATTATTCTTCCACAATTCTGGACGTTTTCTTCGTATTGCTTCTCGCAAACGGCGCATAACTTCAAGATAATACTGTTTATTGACCGTACGACCATATGGTAAGAACTCCTGATGCACCACGCCATGGTAATCGAAGAAAACAGTGAGCAAAACTTTGACATTTGATCGAACTTGACGTGCTTTTTTCGGTCTTGGCTCATCTGGGGTCTTCCATTGGGACGATTGGACTTTGGTTTCGACATCATAGCCATATACCCATGACTCGTCACCAGTTATGACCCTTTTGAGTAAATCTGGGTCGTCGTTGACGTCATTCAACAGTTCTTGAGCGATGCTCATGCGACGGTTCTTTTGGTCAAAATTTAGCAATTTCGGAACAAACTTCGCTGACACACGTCTCATGCCCAAAAACGTTGGAAAAAATTTCATGGCACGAGCCAAGCGATAAACCAACATCCTCAGCAACTTCTCTGATAGTGATTCGACGATTTTCCAAAACAATTTTCTTCACTGCTTGAACGTTTTCATCAGTTGTTGACGTGCTTGGGCGTCCAGAGCGAGGCTCGTCATTGGCATCTTCCCGGCCATCTTGGAAGAGTTTGTACCACTTGTAAACATTTTTTTTACTCAGAACAGTTTCACCGTATGCTACTGTCAACATTTTAAGTGTTTCAACGCACTTTATTTTATTTTTTACACAAAATTTGATGCAAATCCTTTGATCCATATTTTTCGATAGCAAGAAATCGCCGAGCACGTAAAACACTTATAACCTTTATGCCTCTCACAACCAAACAAAAAATGCTATACACTTGAAACTTGGTACAGATGTTCGGGAAGAGTGTGCCAACATAACAAAACAAAAAAATCGATAATCGAAAGCACGTTGCCCGCGAAATTTGAAAAGTCACCTTACTTTTTGAACACACCTCGTATATGCGTCTTTCTTTCGGTCATACAAAATTTGTTGACGCAAAGACATCGAGTCAAAAATCAGTGCTACGTCAGTGAGGAATTCTAATTTCAAACTATTCTGTTTGAAATATTCAAAAACTCCAGTAATGAAGCCAACCTCGCAATCATGAGCAGCCATCCATGGACGAATCGTGGCACTATGCGGCAAACAAAGAACAGTGCATAAAAAGTTGTAAGTTTTTGGACTGTAAAAGTACACTGTCATAGCGAATTGTTTCATGCTTTCGGTATATTCGGAGTGATTCGAAGTGGTACGTCTGTTATGCAACTCATTCAGAATACATCCCAATTTCATTCCAGTGAATTGCTGTTTTATGATGGTTTCTAACTCTTTCGAATCCGACTTGCGTAGATACTTAAGCAATTCTTTGACGTTCATGAGTTTGAAGTTTTTGTGCTTTACCTTTGCATGCAAGGCTTTCACCTTCTTTCTAACACCTTCTTCGCTTGGAGAACCCAATAATCTTTTAGGAGATACCTGAGTACCTATTGCTTTGGTGTGTACAGATACTTGTACACCTTTTTCTGTACTTTTCATGAAAAGTTCTGTGATGTCTTCGAAATGTGGAGTATTTGGTTCACAATTCTCTTCATCCTGTAATCAGTTGGAATGGAAAGAGTTGTAATGACAATATATAGAGGAGAATCATAGTTATTGTGGAATAGCATTGTTTATAACACAAATAAACGCACGCGCTCCAATTATAGACAGAATTAAAACGAGAATAAACTTCTATTGAAATTATTATTAACACTGAATCCCATCATGTTATATGTTATCACTCATGTTCAATGCCTACCAAAATATTATTATATTATATATTATTAGATGCACATCTATCCTCAAATAGTGACGGACATCCATCTGGTTTTAATCTGGGTGAAGAGCTTGTTATACGATACTCAGATTTCCTGAAATGTTTACTACATATGCGGGGTGATTTATAACTTTTGTGTGCAGAGAGTAAATGTTTTGGAATATTGTTTATCCATTTCTGGAACAGCTTGGTATCTGGAGATGAAAATCTGAAACAACAGTTTACATATTTCATTTATTGTGTACAATAAATCCATTATGATTACATATATGTATGTATACATACCGATGAAAAATTAACTCTGTGTTGGGAGTCCATTCGGACAAACAATCCTTTATTGCGCATCGTTGCACCATTTTAAATGATTGTATTTTGCAACTGTAAATAAACCACTCACGCTGTTCCTTCTGATCAGGGACGGACAAGTACTTTATTGCATGTGATCTACATGTGAATTACTGTCAAAAACCATTGATGAGACATCAATTCCTGCTTATGATTGTTTAAAAGTAAGCATTTCTGTTCGTACACCTTCAATCAGTAGTAGTAATTCACTTGATTGCCTCAACATGGGCAATACATAAAAAATCACACCTCCAATCGGAAAAGTAGAGGTTATAGCTTATAGCTTATAATGGCTTAGGCCTTTCAATTGCTTCCAATAGCCTACACTGGGAAAACTTTGAAGTGGTCTCGACGTGACGTATTCACGTTGCCCGTTTCAAGTAGATTCTACCTGAAAGTTGGACCTGCAGCTCATGAGACAACGTAGTAACTACGTGAAAGTCAAGCTGAATCAACTTGTAAACACCACTTGCATCAGTCAGGTTGAGTTGCCCTTGATTCCAAGCAGAATCTATCCTAAATCATCTTAAATTTCTCCCAGTGTATATGCCAGTATCAAGTCTTTTGACACGTGGAGGTTATATCTCGAGTGATTTCGAAACATCTAGAGGAAACTGATGTTTTCAGAATGGTCTTCCATAGGTAAAAAGAGACAGAATCTCCACCGTTTGACCCTCTCTCTCGCCAGAAGTTTTTACAACGGTGCGCTCACTCCAGTATGTATATAGAGCTCAATGCATATTGTAAAAACAAGATTGATTCGTATGAAAACAGTAATTAACCGTGTTAGACACCTCTTGTTTTCAAGACAAGAGTCATTCGTGTCATAGTTCAGTTGAATTAGACGAACGTAGAAATGCGTGGGAATTTTGTTTATTCCAACATCATGGGAAAATAATTTTGGGAATAATCGATATTACACCCGCATTCAACTATATTGGATTCATCATTTTGGATTTCGAAAAATGCACCCTGAATTTCAGTCCAGATATATTTATAACCACCGATACAGCACAACCGTTCAGAGAGAGTTCATAATGAATCCATTTTGAATCATCAGAATCCCAAATGAATCCATTATGAATTCTTTCTGAATTGTTGTGTTATGTGGGCATACATGGTAACAATTGGTGAGTGCTGCACCTCTATGGTCTCTGATGAAGCTCGAAATATAACTGTTTTTCTCTTACTATGTAGGTGCTGCCATCTTGAAATACTATAATATGTGCTCATAATGTTCTGATATATCAGAATGAGTAATGCATATCTTCGAATAACTCATCTCATATCATGGGGTTATAAAAACACTTGAAAAATCCAAGACTGAAGAGATTTCGGCGAATTTTGGCTTTCAGAAGCCATTTTACATCCAAAAAACGATGGAAATCAAAATTGTCAGACTATATTTTCCAAGTTGGAGTATCGGGAACACGTTTCTGATACTCCAGAAGACGCCAAAGTAGTGGCTTTACAGTGAAAAATTTGATTTAAAAAAAAATCATCGTTGAAAAATCGCGTTTTTTCGGATATTTTTCCCAAAAACAGTGATAAGACGTTGTTTTTCAGAGATAGAATGTTGGTAGAAAATATTTAGAATGAATTTTATCTCCAGTCATAAGAAAACCAATCGATTCCAATGGTTTCCGATAGAACATGGTTTATCATTGGGAAATGATGTGTATTTGTCACAGCAACTCCACATGGATACCAATGGAAGGTCAACTTTCTGAAATATGGAGAGCGTATTGAAATGTATCGGAATCTGTTGGTATTTTCCCACAGGTCATCTGATGTTGTGTGTTCGAATTGGATTCCATGTGGAATGATGAATGATAAATGTTCCTGAATGGAATTCATTCGGAGATACCAATTTGTATACTTTGATATATTTTCGTATGGGTATTCATTGGATCTTATACGGAAGACCAAATAACCAAGTTTTATCAATGCAATTCATCTGGAATGACAGAAGTGGGTTATTTCATGGACGTTTGTATTGGCATTCATTGGATCCTATCGGGAATACAGGAAACGTGTGTTTTCAAGGGAATCCATTTGAAAATACCGAATTTTGAACCCTGAGGAATTGAATTTTTCAAAATTTAAGAAACACATTGGAACCTATTGGAAATTCCCAAACGCCATTCGATGTCACAGTTTTGGATTGGATCCTATGTGGAAACGCGAAACAAAATGTTTCCGAAGGAATCCGTTTGGACATACCATACTAACTCATCCATTTTTGTATTGGTACTTATTGGGTTGTTCCACATGCAACCAATATTGGGAACAAATAGTTTTCCCTCATGGTATTTAATCGAATAATACACCCAGAAGAAGGAGGTTGTAAAATTTTCTTCTCCTCAACCCACACAGCACAGAAGGAATTCATAATGAATTCATTTGAAGCCATGAGGCTTCAAAATGAATGCATTGAGAATTCTTCCTGAATTGTCGTGGTGAGTGGGAAAGGAATATATGGACGACTTGAAATACAGTTAGAGATACTACTATTTTAGTTGATTTCACAGCGGGGAATGTGAAATATTATACAACTGTTGAACAGAGATCGGCAATAATGATTTTTTTCGGTAATGATTCCGGGATTTATCATCATTATCGCTGAAATCAGAATTTTCTTTTTCCGCCGTTTCAATTGAAATGGATATTTTTCATTTCTGTAACTCAAAATGGAAACTGCGGAAGATGAAAATTCTGACTCTGAAAATAATGAGTAATATATCTCAAAATCGTTAATCAGAATATCATTATTGCCGATCTCTGCTGTTGTAGTACACTTGACATCAGCTATGGTATGTTTCACATTCGCTATTGTAAAATCAACTGAAATTGTGCTAGTTTGAACTATAACTTGAATCATCCATATATTTACTCAATAAAACATAGGGTAGACCGAGGCGAATCGGATCATACTAAGTTTATTGGCTATTCTGGATCATTCCCATCTCAATTCCGCTGTTTGTAAGCGTGAGTTCAACTGACGCACAGAGACAGTGAAATTGTGAATAGGAATGATCCGAAACAGTCAATAAATTCAGTATGATCCGGTTCGCCCTGTGATCCGATCCGCCTCGATCTACCCTAAATTTAATTTGAAAATGACAGCGTGCAGGAAGCGTGATCTGGAATAATTCTACGCTCAAATGTTCCAGTTTACGCTACATACACGTTCCCTCAACTTCAAATATACTCTTGCTACACGCTTGACACGTTTCCCTTTCGCCAGGGATACCAACGCAGTCGGATTTCAGATATAAGATTCCTATTCCAGATGCATTAATTAGTTGATATGTATTGGATTTCAATTGCATGCTCTCAAAGAACAACTTAATTGAATGAGGGATCCCTAGCAAATTCGACCATACTTTGATCATACTAAAATTATACTGACAGAACATTGAAAATTTCGGTATGATCTGATTGGATAGGGATTTCGATAAGGAATTTCGCGAACATATAGCTCTTCCGAATGTTTAGCTGCATGCGTATCCCAATGGAATCCGATAAGAAATACATATGAATAAAATGAATGTAAATCGTTATTTCATTCATACATGTTATATGGACATCCTCCAATTCAGAGAACAAATGCAACTTGATGGAAAACGCCATGCCGTACTCGTAAGTTCTTATTCAATCAAATTCTCTGCCACTTGGAAAAACTTCTAATGCAATGTCATTCTTTCAATGGAAAGTTACGATACAATCCAATGGATTCTCTTACAATATTTATACCGGATATCCCAATCGCTTCCGATAAAAAATATCAGTGAAATGATTTTGAATCGCTTCTTAATGCACACATGTCATATGGACATCCTCCAATCGGAATACTAAATGGAAATAGATGGAAAATCGCCATGGACGTGAATTTGTATTCAACCAAATTCTCTTCCATTTAGAAAAACCCTGAACGAAAGTTCGAGTGGAAAGTTCCAATGGAAACCAATAATTTCTTTCACGATATTTATATTGGATATCCTACACGGAGAAAAATTGTCTATTATGAATTACTAGACTCGCTAGGATATTGCGGATCTACTTGCATTTTGAAGTTATTTACCAAACATTCTCTTCAAAAGTACTAGACTTTCTGGGAGTTAATGGTAGGATAATGACATTCTATAATAGAAAGTCTGATGCTTGTGATGAGAATGTTTGGTACATAACCTTAAAGTGCAAGTATATCCTCAATGGACTAGCGAGTCTAGTAATTGATAATAGATAATTTTTCTCAGTGTAATAGATTGTGATGAGAAAACATCAATGAAATGCATTTGAATCGCTATTCCATTCATGCATACCATATGGACGTCCTCCAATTGGAATACCAAATGCAAATGGATGGAAAATCGTAAAATTGAAAATCGTAGGTATAAAGGGTTTGATCCCATTAGATTCCCTCTCAACTCAAGGAACTTAGAATGACATGTAATTCTTTCACTGGAAAGTTCCAACAAAATCCACTGAATTTTCTCATGATATTCACATCGGATATCCCAATGGATTCCGATGAGACCTATCAATAACATCATTATAGGACGCTATTAAATTTATACATCTCATATGGATATCCTTCGATTGGAGATTCCAATCATAAGGCGATAGAAGTGACTGAATAAATGATTTGTCCTCTCCGATAACAGGAATTTTTGGAACTTCCAATAGCAGCCTACGGCACTGTGAACTGATTTCAATTGGAAAATCATGTATATTCGTCACAGCATTCCCACATGGAATAAAATAACGGTATTATTGATCATTCAATCGCACTTCCCAATAAAATCCAATGAAATTCATACACCCAAAAGTTGATCTATCCAGATAGAAATGCATCAATATAAATATTGGATTAACCTCATCCAGCCTATTGAAATAACCCGTATCATCGAGTTATTCCCAATATCATTGAAAATAAATGTTTCATTGATGATTTGAATGATTCTAATGATTATATGAATGTTGAGGAGGAATAATTCAAGACAGAATGAATTGCACATCAATATCTTTGCATGAACAATTCTTATGGTTTATTCATCAAGACAATCATCGTTAGAAGAGAGGCAATATATGAATATAACGATGCAGTCAAATTTTAAAACTTGTTTCTCCACTTCTCATACAATAGTCATTATTCTCCTTATCATAGTCTAATTCACATGATTAAGGAAATCCCGACAAAATACATTCTAATAGGCATACAAAATGTCCTTTCACAAATTCATTTAGAATGATTATTGTTCACGTGAGAGAGAAGAGAGGAGGACTTATCTTGTTTTCTTCGTTGAACGGAGTCTTGGTCGGTGTTGTAGCCACGTGCGCCTCGCAATAATTCCATTAATTATCATCTATGCGAATACTGGATATTATGATCAGTCATGAACTTCAGGATCCATCAAACTCCAAAACGATTCGTTGGAAGACGATTTATACAGAATCGTACGTCTCTGATAATAAATGAAAAAGAACAAATCCTTGAATTCCAAAAGTTTTGTCTTACATCAATTATGGTGATCGTGATCGTATGGCGACTTATTCGTGACTGCCTCTCCTGTCCGCGTATCATCTCTTCATCCCCACTGGTATCTCCTCTTCCTCCCTTCTCTCTCTCTCTCTCTCTCTTTCTCTACTTTCTTCTCTCTCTCATTTTCTTATATCACACGTTACACTATCCATTTTTGAAATGCCAATCCCAATAGAAAACGATTGGTACACTTCATGTACGAATACGGCTCAAACTATTTTCTCAGGCCCATATGGAATCACCGATGCACAGTGGGGCCAAATGCCAAAAAGCTGGCCAAAACCCCAAAAATGAAGTTTGTAGTTGGGGATATTTGACCCTTGGGATAAGTAAGGTGATGTCCCAAGTATTGGAATTCTGATATAAGAAGATCTGATCCCCTCCCCCTGCCCTTGTGTACCAGTTGCAAAATACCCTCCTTGAAGTATAATCCGCGTGATTGAAAGACAGTAAAATAACGAGCATGTTCAAAAAGACGCTGTGTCTCGAAAAATGAACCGATTTAACTTTTTCAAATTGGAGTCTATTACTGAAACTATGTAGAATACACTAAAAATTGAGAGAATATCAATTTGATGAGTGGAAAATACTGACAGAGCAATGATTGGATGTAATTTCTATATCTATAAATGAGAAAATGTGTTCGGTTTTTGAAGGAATAGTAATGAATTACGCAAAATTACGTCGTTTAACTTATTGGAGGTGGTGGATGGGACTCTTACCTAAAAATCAGAAAAAAAAACGGCTGCCCATGTCTGCCCCTAAGCAATTCCGCCATGTTTTTGTGCAGGAAATCACAAAAAATTAGACGGAGTGATGAGGATCCCTTAGATCCGTCTGAAACTTGATATGCAGAAGTTTGTGGGGTCGCTGATTATGAATCCGTTGTCTTCATTTCGGAATTCAAAATGGCAGATCCAATATGGCGGACGAAAATTGAAAGAAATCATCGGATTTTCTTCAAATTCGTTACCCAGGGGTTTCTGAGGTCGCTGATTACGAATCCGTTGTTTGAATTTCAAAATTCGAAATGGCGGATCCAATATGGCGGATGAAAACTGAAAAAATCATCGGATTGCCTTCAAACTCGGTACCCTGAGGTTTTTAAGGTCGCTGATTCCGAATCCGGTGTCTGAATTCCGGAATTCAGAATGGCGGATCCAATTTGGCAGAAAAAAATTGGAAAAATCATCAGATTTCCTTCAAACTCGGTATCCAGGGTTTTGTTGGGTCATTGATTACGAATCAGTTGTCAAATTCCGAGAATCAAAGATAGCGTATCTAATATGGTGGACACAAAACTCAGAATTCAGTAGATTCGCTTTGAATTTTATCTCAACGTTAGTATGTGTCTTATTTCCAGTGTACATTTGCTGCACGAGGAAAACTGATTGATTACCATTCGTTTTTTTTTTCATCGCGGGCTTAGGGTACACGAAAGCCAGAAATCATTGATATTTAGGAAGATGATGGACCATTGAGAGAAAAACAGTATTGCTGGAGAATATTCGTAGTGAATTTACTATGAGTTGATGAATTCACTATGGGAAATGACAATAAAACTACCAACATTTAGTATTATTACTACGAATTTTTAGTAACTTCACTGCTAACATTCTTCAGCGATGCTCTTTTTCCCTAAAGTGACCGTCATTTTCCTAAATGTTTATAAATGTTATTCAAGTATTGATATCTCTTTTCTTTTCGTGAACTGAATCATGACTCGCAATTTGGTGATGGTTCTTATGTTAACCTATCGTTTCCATGGCAACGTAAACAGTTGGTTGTAATCGGTCTGATTTCAAATGGTGCTTATCACAATTGTGCAATAGCTGTCACCGTATTCTTACTCTTGCTAGTAATCGTTACCGTAAACTTTTTTCCGCGTGCAAGTTTGGAGCTTGGTGAATATTTTTCGTTTTTTAAAATCATTCAATGTTAACATACAATTCCAAATGAGATGGATTCCGCTGCCATAGGTGAGTGTTTCAACAACCTATATTTTCTTAGTAGTTTAATTTGAACAGTTGACTGCAAAAAAAATTAGCTTAAGAGGGTTGAATCCAACCCAAGAAAATTAGGAAAATTTTTAGAAACACATGGGGTTTCTGTAGCGAATTTCATCGAATTCTACAACGTTTGTGGATTTCAAAGATGATTCAATATCTATGACTCGGAGAGAGATGTACAATATTTTAAGGAGCAGTCCTCTACCTACGTTGGATGGGAAGTTCACTTCCCTTCAAGGAAAAATCATCGAGATAACGTGTTGTCCGGATAACAAAACTACAGAGATCTCTAACTTTTTATCTACTTTTAAATGTGTATTTAAAAAGAGATGGGAATCTTCTCAAAGGACCGAAGAACGATTTCTTAAAAATAATGAAGAATGGTTAAAACGAGAGGTAGTGTTTTGTACTTTCAGGAATCCCCATTCTGTAACTGTTCACACGCGAGTGGGAAGACCTCTTGTTGAATTCAACGAATGTTCAGAAAGAACGAAACGTAGGAAAACGGAGAATATCAGAGTAAATACTCCTATCTCAGAGCTGTCTTACGCCACACAAATGTGTTTGAGAGCGTCTGGACAGATCGAAGCCGCAAAAATTGTAAAGGATATTACATCTCCTGATCCTGAGCTTGCCAAAATGTATATGAAAGGTTATCAAACTTTCAAGCGAAATGAGCCAAAGATGTTGAATGATGAAGATGCTCTAGCTCTCCTAGTAGATGCCGAGCTCTCAAAACATCAGTACTGCTTATTGCGTGAAGCTGATCCGCAGAAATTTCCACCTTATAAAAAAATTCAACTGGCCAAACGCATGTGTTTCCCTGACAAGGAATTTATTCAAATAACAGAAACCTGCGCTGTTATGCAACTACAAGCACTTCTTGATCACACAGCTACATGTATTTTAAAGCTACAGAACTCGGTTTTGTCAACTTTATCTGATGAAGAGTTACAAAACCTGGTACTTATTTCCAAATGGGGGTTTGATGGGAGCTCTGGCCACTCCTCATACAAACAAGCATATCAAAGTTCGGAAGCTAGTGATTCCGCTGTGTTCATTACTTCACTTGTGCCTCTCCGCCTACACTGCAATTCAAAAATAATTTGGCAGAATCCAAGGCCATCATCAACTAGATGTTGTAGGCCAATCAAAATAGAGTTTGTGAAAGAATCAACTGAAGTTTCGGTTGCAGAGAAGCTACGGGTTGATAATGAAATAGAAAATCTGAGGGCTACTTCTTTCAGAACTGATGAAAAACATGTTTCAGTGAAACATGAGATGATTTTTTCTATGGTGGACGGGAAGGTATGCAATGCCATAACTGAGACAACCCATACCCAGAAGTGCTATATATGTGGTGCCACATCTAAGAAATTCAACAAAATTGATGATATAGTATCCAGGCCGGTCAAAACCGAAAACCTCCAGTTTGGTTTGTCTTGTCTACACGGCTGGATACGATTTTTTGAGGGCCTCCTGCATTTGTCTCATAAGCTACCTATTCAGAAGTGGCGAGCACGAAAACAAGATAAAGCTCCGGTGGAAGAACGAAAAAAGGTTGTACAGAAAAGTTTTAAAGAAAAATGTGGCCTCATTGTCGATGTTCCTAAGCCAGGGTTTGGGAACTCAAATGATGGGAATACCGCTAGGCGATTTTTCGCACAACCCGAAGTTTCTGCCGAAATCACAGGGGTGGATGTCAACCTAATACAACGACTTCATGTAGTATTAGCTACCGTTTCAAGTGGCCATGAAATAGACGTTGAAAAGTTTCGGAGTTACGCTTCAGACACGGCACGCTACTACGCGACAAAATATCCGTGGTACCCAATGTCACCTACGATGCACAAGTTTTTGATCCACGGACCTGAAATCATTGCATCTGCTCTTCTACCTATAGGCCAATTGACTGAGGAAGCACAAGAGGCTCGTAACAAAAATTTTAAAAGGTGAAAATGATGTATATCACTCAATAATAGTCTATATTTGTCACAGTGGACTCGACACTTTGAAGGGAAAAATTTGACTTCTCAAGTACTGCAATCAGTTTGATACATTGCACAATACGTTTTTGACTACTAGGCAAACTATATATTTATGGTACCCACGAGAATATATGTTCGCGAAGATTGTTTTGTTCTGGTAAGGAATTCGGGGAATTATGAATATTCATATACTTTTTTTCATTAATAAGCCACATTGTTCATCCTCTGGAAACATGAATTCATAGACTAGAAAACAATTTTGAGAATCAAGTAAACTTATGAATTAGAGGATTTATTCAAAACTTTATACTGATGACCCCAAAGTGCAGCTGCTTTTTGTTTTTCCTTGATTTTGCTTGTCATGTTGAGATCGAAAGCTTTAACGGTGTCGATGAATACATAATTATATTCAAATATCTTAACAACATTCATTTCCAAAGGTACCGAGAGCATCACTCCAGGAAATGCAGTAGAGAAAAAACGAATGAAGACATTTTTGAATGGTTCCTTTTGAGTTCTGATCCAATGTTATCGAGTAAAAGACAGTTGCCCAAGAAAAAACTGAAGTTTCTCCCTAGAGACGTGTTAAGCCTGATCAAAACTCCGGATATACTTGATAAAGACAACGTAACTTTCCCATTATCTTCCTCTGAGAGTGAAGAAGAAGACTGATCTGAGTAAAAAAAGTGTGGCAAAAGTAAAAACCATTACGATTTCAGTTTTCTATATTATTGTATATATTGTGAATGTATATATCTTCCGATTTGACACATTTGGTGTGTTAATATCATTCGATAATTATATTAATGATGATTCAATGTTGGAAATAATAATAATAATGATCATAATAGGAACAACAAAATGGGCCGTTTGGTTCTTGTTTAATATTAAGTTATTAATGAAGTTTTGATTTTTGGCATCCGCCATCCTGAATTTCGGAATTCTGACAACGGATTCGTGATCAGCGATCCCGAAAACCCCTGGGTACCGAGTTTGAAGGGAATCCGATGATTTTTACAATTTTCGTCCGCTATATTGGGTCCGTTATTTTGAATTTTGAATTCCAGACCGTGGATTCGTAATCAGCGACCACAGAAACCCCTGAGTACCGAGTTTGAAGAAAATGCGATGATTTCTTCCAATTTTCGTCCACCATATTGGATCCGCCATTTTGAATTTCGAAATGAGAACAACGGATCCGTGATCAGCGACCCCAAAAACCGTTGGGTACCCAATTTGAGAAGAATCCGATGATTTTTAAAATTTTCGTCCGCCATATTGGATTCGCCATTTTGAATTTTGGAACTCAAACAGCAGATTCGTAATTAGCGACCCCAAAAACCCCTGATCACCAAGTTTGGAGAAAATCCGATGGTTTCTTTCAATTTTCGTCCGCCATATTGGATCCGCCATTTTGAATTTTGAAATTCTGACAACGGATTCGTAATCAGTGACCCCATGAACTTCCCGAGTACGAAGTCGCAAGCGAATTTGAGAGCCCCTTATAATTTTGTCCAGCTTTTTGGCATTTGGCCCCACTGTGCGATGCATGTGAACAGGCCGGAAAATCCTCATCGAATCAAATACTCCTCAGCATTGTAATTCCAAATAGAAGTCAATCAATGCATAAAACCCATGAATTCCGATTCATGGGCTATAAGGATTTCCAAATCAGAGCACAATGATGGAGACCCCCAACAATATCCAATACATCCATTGTTTACATTTTCTGTCTTCCCCACATAGCACTGAAAGTTCTCTGAACGTTGTCAGAACCTTTAGAGAACTCTGAACGTTTTAGAAACGTTCTCAGATTGTTCTCAAAACTTTCATGCTATGTGGGTCCAAATAGACCTCATAGATTCCAATGGATTCCAATAGGTTTTCTATCGGAATCCATTGGATTTTTTTAATAGGGATATCAGTCAGGTTGACCTGTAGGTATTCTAAAACAATTCCTATGATCAGAATACTTTTGTATCTCCTCAATTTCCGTCGAGTTGATCCTAGACAGTCTGCGTAATCATTCGTCAATTGATCAGTCAAATGCATCCGATGCAAAAATTTGTGTTATATCCACAGCGCTCCTGTCTTTTCTCCATTTTCTTTCAACGCTACCTAATGATCAGGACGTTGAGTGACATACAGTCCTCGTGGAATATTTTCAGAGATTTTCAGAATTATTCTGAGTTTTATGGAGACTTGCAGAGATTTGTAGGAAATGTAGAAATTTTGAGAGTTTTTCAGAGATTCTCAGAGATTTCCAGATAAATATTTCCACCAGGGAGATGTATAGTACATCTGCGTCCTCCTTGCTTCTTCTTCATCTACCAGTGATTTCATTGAAATAACCTGATGGTAGTATGCTCGAGACAAGGAACTGTTGTATATCCTCTGCGTTTCTGCCTTTCCCTCATTTTCTTACAACGCTACGTATTGAAATTGATCCTGCTGGTACATGATATACAGATGTATGATATATCCGCATCTTGCCTGTTTCCCCTGCATCCACCTGTAATTCTACTCGAAGAATCTAGGGATTCATTATCAATTGATTTCACTTTGTGATCCGTAATGCGAATTGATAGTGGTGATAGCAAACTTTCAAGTCTGTGGTATATTCCCCCCATTTTGTTTCTTCCTGATACCCTGAAACACTACGCAAAGAATCTGATACCAGCATAGGATTGATTTATAATATATCCACTGCGCTTTTGCCTTTTCTTCCTCCGACTATGAGGCCACCGAATGAGATTGACAGTGACGATGGCTAGCATACAAATTTGTGATACGTCTGTTTCATTTCTGGTTCGTCTCCAGTTACCTATGATTTCACTACAAGGAACTGATGAGCCCAGCGGGTTGTGAGGATCTGTGACATATTTACTGTTTTCGCCCTTGAAAAAATCGTTTTGAAATACTTCAATGTGGTTAAAGTAACTGAAAACCAATTTCAACTCCTATGGTTAGTCAAACTATCCATATCATTTTGAGATTTTGTTATAAACTCCACTTTCTAAAAACTTTTTATATTGCATTGAAGTTTTTTGATGAATTTCCCTTTCTGATTATAATTGATGATTCAGTTATTGATCCATTACACAATCTTTGATCATCCATTTCATGCCATTCATTATTCAGGATCCACTTTGTAATCTGTCTTCGTAATTTATATCAGTCAGCTTCATCTTTGGTCATTCAAAAACAATATCTGCAATTATCATCTGATTAATAACATGGATAATACACTGAAATATTCTCCCTCTCAAGTATTCTATTTTCAATTGAACATTTCACATTAGAGATCTGTATTCTCAATCATCTTCATTTTTAGATAATTCTTTGCTACGTATAACTGTTCACGAATGTCTATTCTTACATATTTCCACTCTCACAAATTGTCATCATTGAATATATGTTAATGGGGAGGAAAATAGAAAGTCGAATATGATTATTTTCATTTGTAACACATATCTAAGGATAATGAACTGTGAATATCAAAACATATGAAAATAAAGATATTCAATATTCATGATATTCGAAAATTGGATCATTTGGGAATAAAGATTATGAAAGATAAAAATATAAGTTTGTAAGAGTAGAAATGTAATCCAACTTGTATGGAACATGTGAAAAGATGAAGCTTTGGAAGGAAATATTCAGAATAAATTGTGTTTACAGTCATATCAGTCAGATTGACATGGAGTTGTTCCACAAGAATCTCCATAATCAGAATACTTTTGTATCTGTCCAATTTTCGTCAAGTCGATCCTAAACATTCTGACGAATATGCGTTATATGGTTTCACTCCTATAATCTTGATAAACGTTCTCTCGCAGGAATGTGATATCATACACAATAACACGTATAGAAGATGAACGAGCACTGGATCTACGTTAGAAAAATTTGGTGGCCCTGAGAAGGACCGTTTGAGAATTGTAATGCTACACCATTTCATTCAAAGCTGGTGTATTTGCCGCCAACTCACCAGGTAGCAACACCCTAACGGCAGTTTCAACTTCTCGAGAAGTGATCGTCGGAAGTTTGTTGCAACGTGCCAGTCGTGAAGCTTCAGCTGCGATGCGTTCAAAAATATCATTCATCTTCTCCACCTCCTCCTCCTCCCGCTTCTCATCCTCCTCCACCTCCTCCTCCTCCTCTTGTTCGTCTCCTTATTCCTCCTCTTCTTCGTTTTCTCCTTCCTCTCCATCTCCTTTTTCTTTTTCTTCCTCTTCTTTCCGTATTGTTATGCACTCTCCTCTCTTGACATAACTTCCTATAAACACCTCTTTTTTTTCATTAATCTCGGGATCTCATCTTCGAGACTTATGATATTATCTGGTCCATCTCACTTGTCTCGAGTTCTGGAGCACCTCATGGTGTGTGGTATAGGGTGACCTCCCGAACTGGCAAGTGGTGGGGAGTCCCCATACCAGAACATTCACTACAGGTTGGTTGAAAAGTTTCTGCGCTCGAAATGAAAGAATACTGATTTTGTTACGAAATATATTTTCTCATTCAATATAATCTCCTAGAAGCTCAATACACTTGTTCCAATGATCTTCCAATAATTTTATCCCATCCTTATAATGGTTTTCCGGAAGCTCTGCGAAATAACCGTCTACGGCTGCTATGGCCTCTTCATTCGACGAAAAATGCTTTCCACGAAGGAATTGTTTGAGATTTCTGGAGAGATAGTAGTCGCTAGGAGTCAAATCTGGCGAATACGGTGGATGTTCAAGCAATTCGTACTTGGGTCCTTTGAATTTAGCCATCGTCAAAACACTTTTGTGAGCAGGTGCATTATCTTGATGAAAAATGATTTTTTTCTTCTTTAAACCAGGTCTTTTCTCACGAATTTTTTCATCCAGCTGATCCAAAAGGCTGCAGTAATATTCGGAGTTGATTGTTTTACCTTTCTGAAGATAATCAATGAACAAAATTCCTTTTGCATCCCGAAAAACTGATGCCATAACCTTCTTTGCTGATCGTTGTGACTTCACCTGCTTTGGAGCTGAACAACCAGCTTCAGTTCACTGTAAACGTTCTTGTTTCAGGTTAGGATCATGGTGGTGGATCCAAGTCTCATCCATAGTTATAAAACGACGCAAGAAGTCGGTTTTATTCTGCTCAAAATGCTCCAAATTACGCTGAGAAATTTGTTTTCGATCCAGTTTTTGTTGAATTGTTAACGCGTGCGGCACTAACTTTCTAAACAGTTTTTTCATACGTAATTCTTCATGTCAAATATGGAGTACTCGTTCGTCTGAGATGCCTATGGCATTAGCAATTTCACGCTTAGTCAAACTTGGATCTTCACTAACCATATTATGTACATGCTCAATGATTTCTGCTGTGGTTGCAGGTTTGGCTGTCCTCCGCGTGGATCGTCTTCAAGGCTAGTACGACCACGTTTAAATTCACCAGCCCAAAATTCAACGGTGCGTTTTGAAGGTGAGGACTCCTTATACACTTCTAACAATTGTTCATAAATTTCCTTCGCTTCTAAACCCTTCAAAACAAAGAATCTAATGAATGCACGATATTCAATTTTTTCCATATTAAGAAAAATCAATGACACGTCAACTTCAAATGGCTTGTAAACAAAGAATGAATTGACAGAATGACTTGTAACTTTGCATGTGTTCTCAGGACAGATATACCAACTTGAGAAAAAAAAAGTATCGAGCTAGCAGTGCTATCTCTTGGTGAGCGCAGGAACTTTTCAACCAACCTGTACTGATAAACGATTCAAACTTCAGCAACATATGACCCACGCAGCACCTTAGTTCAGGGGAAATCCATAGAATGCCCAACTGACGTTTAAAGGATTCAATAATGATTCTTCAGCATTATTTACGAACTCCTTGTGTTGTGTGGGTAGAAATGATTCTTTAATGAAATTCAAATGAAAATTATTATAATTTTATTCATTTGTTCATTATTTGTTGTTGAATTATAGCTGTATATTATTCGTTCCATTTCTTCCGTTTCGTCTGTGTTGTACATACATACATAAAGTTTCTATCACAACCACGGTGTTAAAGAATAGGTGAATCAACTTCCTGGATTTTGAGGGAGTGGGGGTGTGTTTATTTGTTGCAGTTTTCTTAAGTGTTTTCCAGATGTCGTATGTGTTCGAGGTAGGTTTTTGTAAACATTGGTGGAATGTGGTAGCATCTATTTGAATTCCTTCTTCATCACAAAAATGTATTTTCATTCTCAAGGAATTGGAAAAAAATGAGTTGAAATGGTACAAGAGTGCTGTATTATTGGATGTGACAGTGGATATACGAAAGAAAAAGTATCTATGTTTCGTGCACCGAAAGACACTGAACTTTTCAAGAAATGGTTTGATGTGATCAAAAAATCGGATAATCATTTGAATAAGAATAGTTTTGTTTGGTCGAAACACTCAAGAATATGATATAGAACGAGGGAATATTGTACGTGATGTGATTGGGAATGTGAGTTATGAAGTAATCATTCGTGAAGTGCCATTCGCTACATGATTGTATGTTTCGAATTTGAGAATTCTAAAAAAATATCATCTGCACATTGTGATTTTTGAATTTCTATTGGTGATTTATAGAAAATAAAATTGTTTCGCAATCTCATTCCTAAAATATCAATAACGATTAATCTTTTTCTATTTTTTTCGTACTCCCTGATTTATTTGCAAAAATACTGTTCTTTAACATCAGTGAGGATTTTTTTTATGGTGGAGAAAACATTGAAAAATTTTGTATTCCAATCCGGTTTATTATTCAATATGAGTAGTAATTGACTTCATTGTGACAAGCCCAAGCAACACCAGGAGGAATTATAAGGCGGACAGTATCCTATGGACATGCTCAGAAGGTGATTTTCCAAACCAGTCTCATTTGGAGGTTCTAAGCGTGTTCATATCACATCTGAAACATCCGTGTGTTGCTTGGGAGTAATAATGGATGAAAAATATTATTCCATATCAATTTTTATAAGGTTATATTCATTTCATGGGAGC
Organism: Gonatopus flavifemur; assembly: GCA_018340375.1. Classification (NCBI taxonomy): domain Eukaryota; kingdom Metazoa; phylum Arthropoda; class Insecta; order Hymenoptera; family Dryinidae; genus Gonatopus; species Gonatopus flavifemur. The sequence continues at coordinate 7,508,484 of JAFFJZ010000014.1, forward strand.
AGCCATTGTTATTTACATTTGCCTACCAAAATCAGTACCGCACTCATGTGTCATTATGAGTAAACTGCATGAAATAATCACAGCAGTTTTGAAGAGTGAGATCACCTAATTCTCTTACACCGTGATCACAACTCAGAGTGTCATCTTCGAGACCTTCATACCTGGCAATGAAGTCGAAAAAAAGGGACTGACCGCTGTTGTCATCGTTGCCGATCGACTCTATTCATGAACGTTATGTCTTTTCCTATGGGTCAAAGCCCTTTCCACCACTTGGAACCCTTTTTGTTTCCTTCACGAAATATGATTCCATACAGTATACAGAGAATGCTTTTTCTTGTATCAAAGTCGGAGGTCCCTCGTACTACCACTACATTCCGGTAAGGGAGATAAGGATGAGAATCTCTCTATGTTCCTTTCTTGAGCGTTCTACAGGGTGTCCCATTTGAATCTTCAAATGCAAATATCTCAGAAACATGCATCTTATACCAAACGTACTTCATACCGGAGTTGTGATACAAAGAGGGGGCCACAAAACTACGATATCAGTTTCATCATAGATGGCGTTATGATCGATTGAAATGGGGTCAACATCAGTTTTTAAAACGGGAACCCCCACTTTTCATTGCATATCTTGATTCTACGCAAAAAACTGAGGAACTTTTGCTTGAATCGTCTTTCTAAATTTTTGAAGATGGTGCCACAATCGATGAAAAATGAAGTCTATGAAACAATATGCGGATATCTTGTGGAATGCATCCAAGAGCCGAAATATCTCATTCGAATGTTGTTGTTAAGAGAGGGGACGACACAATGGCGATATTACTTCCATAGTAGATGACGCTGTGGTCGGTCAAAATGAGGCAACTTCAATTTTTCAAATGGAAACTCTCACTTTTGATCGCATATCATGATTTTACGCGAAAAAATGAGGAAGTTCTGTTTGAAACATTTTTCCTAAATTCTTGAAGATGGAAACGGTGGAAAATGAGGTTGATGAAAAAGTTCTACTGCATTATGTGTGAAGCAACGCTCAACAAACAAATCAAAACAATAATAATTTCAGAGAAGAAATCAAACACAAAACACAACGAATGTCGTTTCCAAAACATTGAATTAAAGTAATTTACAACGTTTTGGACATGGCATTTGTTGGGTTTCTGGGCAAAAGTTCCTCAGTTCTTTGCGTAGAATCAAGATATGCAATAAAAAGTGGAGGTTCCCGTTTTAAAAACTGATGTTGACCCCATTTCAATCGATCATAACGCCATCTATGATGAAACTGATATCGTAGTTTTGTGGCCCCCTCTTTGTATCACAACTCCGGTATGAAGTACTTTTGATTTAAGATGCATGTTTTCGAGATATTTGCATTCAAAGATTCAAATGGGACACCCTGTATATACCCTACGAGATATCTTCGTCTCCTAGATAAGAAGAGGAATCTCTTTTCAAAAAGTTTATTCATCTTATTCATTCGTTTATTCATAAAATTTTCGAGCAATATTTCCGTATTGTTATCAACTTTCCTCTTTGACATAACTTCCTATAAACACCGTTTTTTTCATTATCTCGGGTGGTCCTTCTCACTCATCTCGAGTTCTGGACTACCTCGTGATGTATGGTATGGGGTGACCTGCCGAAAAAGCAAGTGGTGGAGATTCCCCATACCAGAACATTTACTACTTTTATCACTATGGAGTAGGAATCAAGGAACGAAACACTAACTCCTTCACATAGCGACACCTCAGAAAAATTCATGAAGAATTCTTACTGAACTGATTCTGTTATTTATGATTTCTTCAAGCGTTCTTCCAGGACTGTGGTGTTAAGTGGGCGTTGGAGAAACAAAATTTTCCAGGATATCCTTCAAACGATATCTCCAATTGCAATGGATTAATTCAAGAAGATGAATAACGATGATTCATCGGATTTTGTATGGATTTCAATATTCGTTTCGTTCCTGTGAACGATTTGGATTCCAAGAAGATCTGAGGAATTCACCTTGCACGTTCCTTAGAAGTTCTTCGACAGTCAGCCAAAAGTCCCTCATCGTTGACTCTCCACGAATTATTAACGAACTCTCGAGAGGTTGATTATTTCAGTTATTTCCTCAGAATTCTCTTGAAAGTCACCCAAAAACCAGCCAAAAGTTCCTGATAGATTGCTGACGGACTTTCGTGCGACACAATCTTCCGCAGAGTTCCTGAAAAGTCTCTAGAAAGTGCGCCAAAAGTCCGTCCGCACTGAATTTTCACGAATCACTGTCAAACTCATGCGACACATCTTCCAGAAAATTCCCCAACAATCTGTACACAGTCACCTGAAATTTGCAAGACTGTGATGGAATATTCCGAAAGAAATCGCTCAAACTCCGGTGAAAAATGCATCTCATCACTGTCAGCAAGATTAGTTCGAATGACTTAGACTGACCTTTTTGTCATTCTCCTTACTATGAAATGACTTCGACGGACTTTTGACTGACTTTTTTCTACTCGGTTCATGAAAAATCAACCTTTTAAGCGATATCGGATAAAATCATCCAGCCTACCAGACGGGGTACCTGAGACTTTTCACAAGTTTTCAATTGCTGAAATTCGCCGTACTCACCTCTACTTTGACCCTCGAAAGACTGGGAACTGATGGAAGCAGCCCGCAAGTCGACTCAAGATTTTCGAAATTGATACTTCCAAACTAATGATATAGTAAACGTTTGGAACATCAGGGAGAGTGGAAGGTGTAATCGAGTGTTGTTATTGACGAATAGAATATCTGTGCAGTTTTCAACTCGTCAGTTATCCCTTATAACAGTACGAACTCCATTCTATCGATATGTCAACGTGAAGTTTTTAGCAAATTCCTATCCAGATTGAGCATTTTGACGACTAAGCACTCCCCACATCGCACACAATGTCTCAGTAATATTCCGAAATATCACCAGAACATGAGCGAGACATTTGAAATATTGCAGCAATATTTCGAGACATTATTGAGACATTGTGTGTCGGAAGATTTGCGGATGACATAGCTATATTAGCTACGAGTGGTGCTGAGTTAGAAAATACTCTCAAAACTATGAAAAAAATATTACAAGACAAATATTGTATGAATATAAATAAGGACAAAACAAAATTCATGATTTGTACAACAGCGAAAACATCAAGAACCTCATGTGCCTAAATGGTAACGTCAATAGACGAAATTTCCGATATTGGAGCGACGAGAATCCTCATTGAATGAGCGAAGCGAAATCTCAATATCCACAAAAATTGAATGGGTGGGCGAGGATAATGGGGAATCAGGTATAGGGCCATTCTTGATTGAAGGGAATCTTACAGCTGCAGAATATCTGGATTTGCTTCGGGATCACATTATCCCTTCGGATTGGAATATTGCTGGTGATAATTCCAATCTGCTAATATTGCTGGTGTGGTTCCAGCAAGATGGGGGACCAGCTCATTTTGGCATTCAGGTGAGTCATTTCCCACGATGAGACATTCCCGAACCGATGGATTGGGCGGAGGGGGAAAATTGAGTGGCCACCCCGATCTCCAGACCTTACTTCGTTGGATTTTTTTGGGGATTCCTAAAAGATCGAGTGTACTGCACAAAACCTGCAAATTTGGTAACAAGTTGCGGCAGACTAAACAGGGTTGATCACTCCACAAATGTTGGAAGAAGTCAGACCGAGTTTTTATGAGTGGTCAGCGAGCTGTCAGGGAGTTGGAGGACACCAGTTCGAACAATTATGATAGTGTCCCGAGGGCATGATCATTGATGATGATTGTTCGAACCGACAGAAAACAACTCGCGTGCACACACACACATACACACACACACCTACTCACATCCACACACAACCACTCATACCCACACACTCACACACACACCCATTCACCCCGACACCGACACCCCCACAACCAACCATACCCACACACACACAACCACACACACACCCATTCACCCCGACACCGACACCCCCACAACCAACCATACCCACACACACACAACCACACACACGCCCGAACACTCACACCCACACACACCTGCTCACACACAAACACGCACACACAAGGAATCAGGTTCCCGACACGTCCACGCCGTTGCTTCTGGGTAATGCCAAGATTGGGATGACAACACCTCCGATTCAAAAGAAATTTGATCCAATTATCATGCCCTGTTCGGAACTTATGAGGATGTTTCCAGACTTTGCCATATCAGAGTACTAAAATCACGATAACTCAGCAAAAAATGATCCGATTCCAAAAAACAAAAAACAGCTGGATTTGGTTTGGACAACCCTATCGAATGACGTATCACAAGCCCTCCCGTCTCATTTGAGATTGTCACCCCCTGAAGGGCTGGGCAATTCAAAGTCCGCCGTTAAGATAGCCCTTGATCCCTCCTTCAATTCAAAAATGATTTGATCCATTTATCATGCCCCGTTCAAAAGTTATGAGGGTTCCCCCAGACTTTCGCGTCACCCTGTATGAATTATGTATGAAGAGTATGTATAAAAGATAATAGAAAGTGGGCTAATCCAAGAAATTTGATATTCGTTCCGCGTTCAGCACTCCAAATCAGTTACCAAACCTTGGGCACCAGAGAAGAAAATGTCTTTCGTTGACCTGTGTAATTTGTTATCATATTTATTCTATAACAACCGCAAGAACTGTCAATGGTTATCAGAAAGAACCGGGAAGTAATGTTCTCAAATAACACTTCACCCTTTCAACCATACATTATGTTCCCTTGAATATATAAAAAAAATCTATTCCATCGAAGCATTGGTGTTGAGGATATCTCAAATGCTTCTGTTATAAAATTCTGAAAATATTCAAAACTGAACAAATTTGAACAAATTGGCCATTCAACAAATTTTTTATATCTTTTAGAAAAGATAATAAAATGCTGACGGGATGATGAAATATTCACTCAGTTGGTAAATGGTGAGAATATACATTGATATTTCAGTAGTAATTGATAATTCCACCTCGTACCAATACCGTTGAAGTTCCAATGGATTCCACCTCGTACCAGTATCTTTGAAGTTCTAATGATGAATCGAATCGAATTTCAAACTTCAATATGAAACCATCTAACTCAGGTAAAACTTGATACGACGATCAAGTATGAAAAGAAGTCAAAATCTGCCCACTCAAGTATATATGGGTTCGATTATTTTGTTTCGATAAACGATTTGAGCTTCAACAAAATCTTGTACCATATAAATCATAGATTGCAGTTATCTCGTTTGCATATATTTTGCGTCATCATTCATGTTACGCATAAATAGACAATAATCTATGAACATCTCAATGGTTCAAGGGTGAATATAATAGTGTACCGTTACTCCTCTTCGCGGAAAAATTTAGAAGAATTATCAATGTAGGAGTAAAAGGCAACAAAATATCAAATATAAATATATATCAATATAAATATAAATGTAATAACAAATACAAATATGCTCTAATAATGGAAGAAGGTTGCCTCCGAAACGTTAGCTGTAATGCAATGAAGATATTTTATTGCCCTCCACTCCTACATTGATGATTCTTCTGAATTCAAAGATAAAATTTGCTTTATATCACTCCTGCATCTCCAATTGCGCAAAATCACATTAGAGGAAGAAATCTTTTCCTGACTCCATGGTTCAAATTGAATTGGAAAATATCCAACACTCCAAAGTCATTATGCATTATTCAGATACATAGTGATGACTCCACTGGATTTTTTCAAAAGATAAATTGTTGCCAAAATGAAAAATTCAAATGTGATCAAATTGATGGTTCATATACGAATGGAATACAATCATGAATTGAACACTAGATGCAAATGGTCAACCATTCCATTCAACTACAAGATGCGTGAATATTCTAATCTGTATTTGAAATGTGTTACTTCACGTTATATGTTACTTCAATGCGGTGGAGTGACCGGAGTATGAGCAAGAGGGGATCGTGAGGTAAAATCGTTTATCTGTGTTTGTCTGTAAGTCTATGCGTGTAGGTATATGTGACTAGATAACACGGCATATAGTCAATACATAGGTAATCATACGTGTAACTACAATCATTTGTATGCACGGTATTCCTCTGATGTGTTTGATATCTGACACCTAAAAAGTGGGGATCTTATCCGTACAGAAGAGAAGAAGAAGAAGAGGAAGAAGAAGAACATGAAGGAAAAGAAGAGGTTTCAGAGGAGTGCTTCACGATTCAGCCGATACTGTGGACTCTCGTACACTTGTTACGAAGAATATACGACATACGCGAGATGATACTTTCGCGGATTCATACTTTCGCACAGACGTAAATTGAGTTCGTGTTTCTTGGATATGATATTTTGAAGTATGATATATTGTTCGCACAGTAAGATTAAGTTTACATTGGATTGATTCAAGTTATATTGTGGATAACTTCCGTGCAACCGGTGTCTTTCGGATTTTTCGATCATTGGTAGGTGAATCAAATGAACGGGGGTGCAAACTGTCAATTTGGATGTATATTTTCCTCCCGTCATCATAAATTCTTCTATGAATTTTTGACTCACTAATGCGTAAATATCACGATATTCATTTATCATTATGTATATCAATGTTTCGTTGTCAATCGATGAAGATATGTTGATGTGGCTTATTTATCTTGAGTACCAGAAAATACTATAGTTCAAATTTGTGCGTCATTGGTGGAAATAGGAAGAAGATGAAAATTCGAGTTCAGAATTTGCCATTTGATACTCATATGAAAAATATGAATATATTATTTTAAATATCATAGATTGAATTTTTTCGAATGAATTCGGATTTTTGTGGATGATGTTGAGGTCACGCAAAAAAAGTTTCACTTGAGGAGCAGGCCGAGTGGGAAGATTTTCAAAATCATATATAATTTATATGCCATTGAATATAAATTTAACATAAACTACATTCAATTATACATGGATTGTAAACTATATTCAACATTTTTCTCCTCAAAAGTTTGATGTGTATTATCATCATTTATCGAAATTCACCTCATGATTGTAAGATTCCCATTCCATTCGAATCTAGCACTTAGGGAAACGAATGCATTGATATGCATATTAGTGAGGTGGATTAAAAACGTATCCTTTCATGTACATTTTCAGATAATTGTATGAGAATTGTGTACAAATGATGAAAAATTTGTATTCATAAGAAAAAGATTCATTCAGTATACTAATCGACTGATTAATACAATTTTAGTTGATAATACCGTTGAATAACTCACATAGATCACAAACGATTCGAATGGTTCGTGGTAGAAATGTTCCAAGCTTCCACGAATTTTGTAACGCTGTACTATATAAGAACTGGACTCTCGCAATTCCGTCATAAGTATTTGGTAAAACACTTGCATGGGTCTGATTTTTCTATGGTGAAACGTTACGAAGCTCGTGAATTCCTAGTCATTTATACTTGGTTAATTTTTAGAAATGAGTCTAAGCGTTATAACCCTTCAAGACCTAGTGAGACTTTAAAATCACGGAATGTCTTTACAATTATTTCATTCAAATGAAAGATATCGTGAACATAGAACTCTTTTGAATCATCAGGTACATGCATTTACTTGCCAATTCCCATGTTTGGATATACCAAAAAGGTTTTGAGCCATTCATGGGGTGGAAATGGGGAAAAATACGGAAAGCTGCTTTTGCGTTTATACATATGCTTTTCACTCCTCTTAACGTTTCACAAAGTTCTACGTCGATAGAACCAAAGCGCTTAACAAATCACGAATATTTGAATAACAAATTTTTGAATTATTCTTATTCCATTGTTATTGAAGAACACCTTATTTGGAAGTGTGGATGAGAATTTCAAGAATTCACTTGGAAGTGGTACATAACATTCAGCATGAGAAGTTCAATGATTCTCAAAATATTGTGAGTCGGGGATTCGTCACTTTTAGTGCTAGCATTGCAAGGCTATAAAAGCGTACTTCTTGCAGAATTCCGAATTGATTGGTATCTACATGGATTTTTCAAGCTTTTAATCTATAGATGAATCCATCTCCTTTGCAATTCGATTGTGAACAGAAACATTGAAATTGTTATTCCCCAGTGGAAATGAACCATAAATGACCCACATATGTACCACATATGACACAGAAGTGTACAATATATGTCCCGTACATGATCCATTTTCATTCATTGAGGGATATGAAAAAAGTCACTTGTACGGAAATTAAACGTGGGTCGTTAGGCCTGGACGCCGTCACCGTTTCACTTGAGCCACCGCCGGTCGCTTGGAAGAATGTACTTTTTTTATGCATATGAACTCTCGCCTATTCTTGGAACCAGCATATATCGAAAACTAAGCCGCGTTAGGATGAAAACCGAAATGGTTTTTCTCTCAGGTACCCATGAAAGTAACTTTCATTGCAAAATAGTTCTCGACTCTAGCGATCTCTCCTTGTTGGTACGTTCATATATGCTTTACAAATTTTTTGTATTACCATATATGACTCATATATGAACTCTAAATTGGTAGTCCTAGTAAAAAAACATTATATATGCCCTGTATACAATTATTGGATTGCATATAAGTATCATTGGAATTCATATATAGTCATATATAGTTATATATGTGACTATATATGGAGAGTTATTTTCAATGTGCATAGTCACTCCCAAGTTCATATGTAGCTCCATATGTAACTATATATGACTATATATGCATTCCAGTAATACTTATAATATTCATATAAGATCCAAAAATTATACATGGGGTGTATATAACCCTTTTTGACTCGGGGAACCAACAAATGTGGATCACATATAAAACGTATATGGGTGAATTCCAGATCAAATTCAGAATGAGTTCCTGAATATTTTTAGAATAATTATTTTTGAATTTTGTGTTGAACAAGGAGAGATAGCTATGAATTGTTTGTTTGCTCCATTCCTCTTTGTATTCCATTGGGTTCAACGGTTCACAATGTATCGAAGCTTTTAGTTCTGACAAATCCAGTTTTTTCTTCAAATGCCTGTATCTCAAAAAGCTCTCAACACACAGAATTATTGAAACGGCATAGGAGTTAGGATTTTTCCTCACCTTTTCACGAATTCCACAAGACAGGAATTTTTTTCCAATTTCTGTCTTGTGGAATTTCTGCGGTGAAAGTGAAAATAGTAGTTCAATCGAATTTGGACATCTTCAACCATCTGAGATCACCAGGAGTCCAAAAGGCCCCAGAGAGAGTCTGTGATTCCGTAGCTTGGAGTGCCCATCAGAAATTTGAATTTCTGCTGACTTCTGTTGTTGTCAAAGAAACCGTGATCTAAATTTCATCGGAATATTTGCTACAATATTTGAAAGACTTAGAATTGACATTTGGTTTGAGGTTCGAAAGACTCTGTGTGACCTTCAAGTATTAGGTGTGCAAGTTGAAACTCGGCTTTTTTTGTCAAATTCAATTTTATTAAAAAAATACTTCTTTCAAGAATTATCAATTGAAATATTTGCCGTTATCATCTACAGTCTTTTGCCATTTATCGGGGAGTAGGTAAATGCCTTCACGATAGAAACTTGGTGGTTTTGGAACAAAATAGTTATCCAGCCATTTCCGGACATCTTCGATATTCATGAAGTGCTGCTCCTTCAAATATGACGACATCGATCTGGATAAGTGATAATCAGAAGGAGCTAAGTCTGGTGAATATGTCGCATGAGGTACAACTTCCAAGCTTAAATTGAAAATGAGTTTCTGGGTTGGTTTTGCTGTATATGGACGTGAATTATCATGCAGCAGCATCACTTTTCGCCTTCCTCACCTCGTGAATGGTCTTTTTTCCTCCAGAGCGTCACTTACTTTGATCAGTTGCACCCGGTAACACTCAGCTGTGATAGTTTGGCCAGTTTCGAGGAGCTCGTAGTAAATGATCCCTTTCCAATCCCACCAGACACAGAGTAAAACTCCCTTTGCATGAATATTCGGTTTTTCAACTGATGTAGATGGCTGGCCCGGATCAACCCATGCTTTTCTACGTTCAGGATTGTCGTACAAAATCCATTGTTCCTCTCTCGTGATGATTTTATGCAGAAAATTCTTCTTCTTGAACCGAGAAAGCAAATTCATGCAAATGGCTCTTTGTCTTTCATTTCCTTCCGTCAGTTTATGAGGAATCCATTTTCATTCCTTCTGTATTTTTCCCAATGCATGCAGTCGAAGTGCAATTGCTTGACGAGTGACTCCCAACTGTTCTGCAATCTCTTCTTGAGTTTTACATGGATTTCCATCCAGTAAAACTTCAAGTTCTTCATCCTCAAATTTTTTGATTGCACCTGGACGTGGATCGTCCTCAAGACTGAAATTTCCATTACGGAATCTTTTTAAATTACTTCTTCACAGTTGAATGGCTCATAGAATGTTGACCCAATGTCGTATCAATCAATTCCATAGCTTGAGCAGCATTTTTATTCATTTGGAATAGAATAGAATACAATGGCGTAAATGTTGCTTATCGAAATCCATCTCATGAAATTGATACACATGAAATTACTACTTGAAAATGACTGATATGACAACTGCAATGTTCACGCGACATATATACAAAATGGCAGAGGAATTGGATGCGTTCAAATATTTTGTTTCATGCAACCAACTTAAGGCCGAGTTTCAACTGGCACACCTAATAAGTATTTGGAAGTGTGATCTCAACGGTTGAATTTTCAAATTTCACGAACACGACCAATCTATGGTGCATGAAAATACTTTTGGTCTGTTTCCGAAAATGGTAGTTTTCTACGCCATTCAAGAAATATAAACAGAACAAGACAAAAAAGATGACTCAATGATTCGAAATCACACATTCACTCGTCGATGAAAAGTCACGTGACACATAGTAATTCGTTGTAATCGGATAACAGGAAGCGAACACATCCCTGATCGCAGAATCAAAATTTTCGAAAACATGTGAGACCACTATCGACACTACATAAAACTGTGATGAAAATTCCATAACAATCGGATGATAGAAACGAGAGACATACGTATGATAGCGGTATTTTTCAGATTTTCAAATTTTGTTTTAAAGCTCAATGCTGACCATTTTCTGCCCTCGCATCCGATTTGCTTTGAATTCATATCATATAACTTACACCTCGTGAATTGAATATGTTCCAAATTCTATGACATTCGGATGATACGCTCAAACAGCAAAAATGATCATTTTGAATTCATAAAAACTTCTGAAAGAACTTTTTGCACAGTCCCCGTTATGACAGTAAAAATGAATTCGATATGAACTGAATGAATTCAAAATGCATACATGTTGAATGCCTGAATAGTTCTTTATGAATTCGTGGTATGAATTCTTTCTTAAGACGAAGTTATTCATCAAGAGTTCATTTTGAATTCAAACTATTCATAATGAATTCATGTCTACTGTCATCACGGGAGCTCTCTGCGGGGAATTTTGTGCTGTATGGACGGACACAGAAGAGACATGCTTTCAAAATATTGTCAAATAACGCGGATCGCAAAAGAAGATGGTCAACAGTTTTCAACCAATTGGGATAAAACTCATATGGGATCACTATCGGATCGTAACTAGAACGTGGTATAAGTTTGATTGCAATCGGATAATAGGAAGAGAAGAGGATGGGGGCCAAATTAACGAAAAAACAAATCAACGAAAAGTTGGTTGAAAAGAGAGATACGTCACACTCTCTCTTTTCAAACACTGATTTCGTTGATTTGGCCCCCATCCAGAGAAGATATGTGCGGTCGCGGAATCACAATTTTTTATAACATTTTTCCTCACCCCTCCCGTTTTTCTATGAGCATCAGGTTGAAACTTATATGGGACCACTATCAATACCACATATAACCGTGGTTGAAATTTCATGATGATCGGATGATAGGAACGGAAAATATGCGCGTTCGTAAAATGTGCGCATACACTCACACCCACACACACAGACGGGCACGGAACCAAAAATTTTCCCCGAGTTTGAAGGAACATTTTGGCCCAAGAGATTTTGAGTTTGGAGACAAAAAGTTCTCGGTCCCCGAAAACGATCACAAAGCTTCCCTCTAACGAGGAAGCGAAACAATAATTATTGTTCAAAATCACACATACAGACACACAGTCACATGCAAACAATTTCGGAAAACAACTTTTCTCAACTGTGTAAAAATAATTTGTTATCAAAAGGATTCGAAAGTATTATCATTGTGACTCCGTCATCAGAGATTGGATTTGATCTGGTTCAGATATAATTAACATATCGTTCAATAAGTCCCGAGACTAACCCAGAGATAGTGCTGGTAGTACCAACCCGAGCAGAGAAAACTTATGGCAATTCCGAGGTCCTATGTGGGCCACATCGGGTTGAAATGAGGCTTGCCATATTTGGGTGTGCCAGATATGGCCCTGAGAAGGGCATAGTATAGTTGATCCTGACTTGTTATGCCAAATGTGATCCTGATGTGTGCAGAACGTGGTTACCTTCCTTCATTTCCTAGTGACTTATAGCATCTTATAGCGAATTCGGTTCACTGTACTGGAGCGAACTTGGGATATCTCTGTCCTTTGCTATCATCGTTAATGAATTTCTTATTCATTAACGATTATAACAAAGGACAGAGATATCCTGAGTTTGCCCCAGTGCAGTTAGCCGAATTCGCCATAACGGAGAAAGCATGGTAAGCTGCGCACGCAACATAACCTCTCCCGTCTTCACAAGTTCGTATGAGTTTGGTTGTAGTACCAGTTCACTCAATGAATGAATCGAAATGAATATTTTACAAATATTGTGGCATCTGTTCACGGTTTTCACGTGTTATCAAGAAACATTTCCGATAATTGTTCATGTGTCCGAATTCTCAGGGGAACCCTTATGGAATCCTATCTGGGAACCCCCGAGGGTTCCTGTGAGGGATCCCTTGAGGTTTTTTTTTGATCGGGTACAAAATAACATACATTTGGTGATAATTAAAGACTAACTTTTCCACGTACTGGGTGTGAATCCAATTACAACCGGATTATTATATTCAACAAATATCAACTTGTGGTGACAAAATTTGTTGTCATGTTTTACAACTTACCACAGACGATACAAACATTCTTCAAATATACGGCTTTGTGCACATCAAAGCACTAGTCTCTGAGTACCAGGAACATATCTTATTGTATTTTTACAACACAAAATGGCAGTATATCAACACTCCCAGGAAGAATCTGTTGATTCGCATGGACGTACCGCTACAGGTCACGCACTGAGAGAAGAGATAGTGGATAGATCTGGAGTTCACACGGTAGTACCATTTGATCGAAGTTACATGATTTTCGGATCATCACGATCCAACGAAGGCATAATTTCAACAAATTCCCTTAGAATATCAATTTCGAAAGTACAAATATCCCCCCGCTCTATCGATTCAACTGAAACTCATATGGGATCACCATGGGATCACCGCTGAACCATACTATGAGTTTCATGAGAATCGAAGAAGCAGGGGATGAAATAGCACGTCCGCAAAAATCGTAATTTTGATCACGTTCGTGCTTCCTCGTCCAATTTATCTGGATCGATTGGACTGAAACTCATGTTGGATCACCATCCTGTGGATCCGCGACAGTGGTATGAATTCAATAACTATCAGATAAGATCAAGAGAAATTCGCGGTTGCAATTATTTCACAGAGCGACAAAGATGATGACAGACAGAAACGGGACCAAAAGTTTCCCCGGGGTTCGAAAAAACATTCTTGCACAAGCAATTTTCATTTTGGAGACAAGGAAAATTTTCAGAACGATCACAAAATCCCCCTCTAGATTACTGGGAAATGTAATTCAAGTTATTGCTAGATTATCTTAGTAACAATGGAATGTTTCCTGGCCAATATTTTCAAACTTCGAGATGTTCATTTTCGTATTATATTTTGCTCTGTGCTGTTATGAATATCTATGGTATGTATTTGAAAACGTTCATTCTTATCAGATCTGTAATATGTACTGACTCAATCCCTCGAAAAAGCGATCGTACATGTGGTCTCCGTTACTATGCGCTGTCCTCTCCGTTATTTTCCCTACATTTTCACTCTCACCGTGGTACCACTTTTGAACGTGACGATGATGATTTTTCATAAGTATCCTAAGTACTCGAATTCTCGAGAAAACCTCAACCTACCAGCTCGGTGGCCCACGCTAAATCAAAGACTTGAAATTGTAAACCACGATTTATCGAATCGTGCGCGTCCCCTCCGTGACTCACATTGTGAAAAATAATTGGAATTTTCCTATACGTAGCAATCGGAAAATTCCGGCCATAGGATGAGAAATCAATTTCCGATACATGTATATGAAATTTCCCATAAATTTAACTGAAAATTCCAAACTTCATGGGCTTTTTACTGTTATTGTGCAGTAAATTTCCGGTAAAATACGGAAAATTCCGAACGCATGTATGTGTTAATTACTCCCGAACATTTATGTGGAGCTCCCCATAGAAATTTTTCACAGTGCACTTTACTGATGTATAACTTGGTCGGACCGAATTAAATTCGAACGAAATTTCCATTGTAAGATCTTAACTCCAGACTCCCAAAAACCACCATGAATGAAGGGTAAAGGTCACTTCTTTGTTTGGAATGAATATCCATATGTGTGTGCACTTGTCCTCTCCAATACTTCAGAATGGCCGATGTATACTTCAGAGAATAATCAGAATTTTCCTGTACACAGCAGCCGGAAAATTCCGATTATGGGAAAGGCAATTCATTCACCGTCCATGTACATGAAATTCGCAATAAATTCAACAGAAAATTCCAAACTTTGTAGGATTTTCATCATCATTTTCCAGTGAATTCCCGAGACATATATACACGCACATACACTCACACATATACACAGAAACACAAATGCCTAAATACACGTACATATGTCAACGCATGCGCATCCGCACATATGCATACTCATGAACTATTCTCTCCACACCATAATACCCATATATATACACCTAATTCCTTTGGAACCACGTGTCCTCCCATCTTACATCCTCACTTTTATAATTATTCAGCCAGTTTCCCGTCCATTACGACCGTCAAACAAGAAACGCGCAGATTCCTTGTGGAGTCCAATCGCTTCTGCGTATTTAAGAAAAAATGCAGATCGATTTGATCATATTTAGGGCTGAGAACGAATTTTACCCTTGACAATAGCACAAAATCCCGCTGTGCAACGTTAAATTCCAAATGTTTTTTGGACATGTTCATGATTGATTATTGTTTCTTGTGATGAAAATTTTAATTTGGTTTTTTTTTATTTTTATCAACAGGAGTAATTGCAGTATCAATATTCATACAGACATGGAACACACTTAACCAGAAAGAAGATACTACTCTATTGAATGGATTGTAGGAAAGTTAGAGTGATATTATACCAACTGTTTACTGGTGCTGAAATAAAGGTAATTTCGATCAGCCGAAGACCGGGTGTTCATTGAATTTATATAGGGAAATAAGGGCATATGATAATCTTCAAACAATTGATGAATAGAATAGAAATCAATATTTGTTCATAATCCAGTGAATTAATCCTTGTTAATGAAGATGAAGAATTCAAATAATTCTAAACATGAGAAAAATGGACCTGAAAGTGTGAAGTTACTCCAAGTGCCGGTAAATAAGATAACATCACCAACACTCAAAACGCCAGCAACTCCCACTAGAGATCTTGAAGATGTGTTCAGAGAGTTACCAATAACTGAGGACACTTCTTGTGGTATATGGTGTCTGCGAGGTGCTACTCTTCAACGATTCGCCAACAAAAAGGCTTACGTGTTCCTTTACGGAATTCTCGGTTGTATATTCAGCGCCAGCTATGCTTATTTCAATGGAACTTTAACAACGATCGAGAAAAGATTCAAAATACCTTCAAAAACGACTGGTGAGTGGTTATGTACTCTTATATTGTCAATTTCATGTATACAAATTATGAATAATGAACAAAGCTGAGGTGCAGAGTAATACGTGAGTATCTTTACAGTATTGATCAATTCATAGCAATCAGGAATGCAAAATGTTTCTCTTAGTGTGACTGGGAATTTCACAGAGCGAGTCGAATTCACATTGAGTTATCCATTCCCCTGGAGGGGAGAATTATCCGTAATTTCGTACAAACACATATGATTATACGTGTGATCACACAGATCAACGAAAAATAATTTTTTTCCCACACCTGCACGGAAAGTTGATGTTTTCTGACCTCTTTTTGGGGGAGAAAGTGCTGAATTCCAAGCGAATGTGTCACAGCGGGAGGAAAATATTTTCCGCCTGCTCGCAGCGGGAGGAAAATACAAACTATCTTTTCGTTCTGAAATATGCATATGAATATTTTATATGCAATTAAACAGATGATTTTCACTTTCCTTGCAGTTGTGAGAAAAAATAGTATGTTCACCTCGGGGAGAAGTGGGAAATTTCCCCCCTTGATGAACAATATACTATTTTTTTGCGCATAAGATACCTCTCAGCATAGTGTGGTCCTGCACAGTGGGGCCAAATACCAAAAAGCTGGCCAAAACTATGAGGATTTCATAAATATGCTTGAAACTCGGTACTTGGAAGTTTATGAGGTCGCTGATTACGAATCTGATATCGAAATCTTGAAATTCGAAATGGCGGACCGAAAACCTACAATTCGATGGATTTCCTTCAAACTGGGCAATCGAAGGTTTCACGCATTGCTGATTACAAATCTATTGTCTAAGCCCTGTAATTCGAAATGGCGGATGCAATATGACGGATAAAACTCCGAAAATTCAACGAAATTCCCTTCAAACTCGGCAATCGGAAGTTTTGGGGACTGCTAATTACGAATTTTTTGTTGAAACCCTAAAATTCAAAATGGCGGATGCAATATGGTAGACAGTTCTTCATCTTCCAATGATTGTTCATATAAACTTTGTCCTGAAGTTCCATCACAACCTCACTCACAGATCAGAAGAATGCTGTACGCTGCATCTGTTATATTCAATCGTGTATAAATGTTGAATTTGTCATGAACATCTCCAATCTGAAAGATACGTTGAATAGCATGATTCAGTAACCCCTGCAATTCAACTTCAGCTGTCGATTCTGTAAGTCGTGCTCGTTTTGATTGGATGAAATGGAGTTTTTGCGTGACTCAACTTCTATGATGGATACAGTTTCCATCCCTCATGTGTCCTTGCATTTCTCAGTGTTTCATACTGATGTTTTGACAATTTCAACTCAATAAAAAATGAGAGTGCTTCATCTGAAGACATTTACGATTCAGATTTTGAAACTATCGCATCTTTGTATTCTTTACCTTTGATGGGCTGTATTGAACAATCTTTTGATATGTTCGACGCACATATTTGTCCAGAAGCATGTTAACTCATTTTTGTAGCAGATGTTAATTCTTCTAGTGGATAATTAGTCAAGTATGATTTTCAGTAGGAATATCCAAGTAGGAGATTCCAAAAAGTTCTACAGTCGATGAATGAGAGTGAGGGAACATTGCTACACAACAAGGTCTTCCAAATCAGTGAACAAAAATGATATTGGATATTATCTTGAAGTCACTCATTGCGAACAAACTGCCCAAGAATTGCCCTACTTTGAGTATTTTTCATAATTCTTGCACGACATTCAAGAATGCATGAACTCAAATCAAATTCAGTTCATGGCAGTCTTGAAGACAGAACTACACTGTAAAAAAAATTTCGGTAAATTTACCGAAAATATTCGGGAAGCAATTAACCCGAACTTTCGGTAAAATTTCCAATTGGTATCGGGAATAATTTTAAATGTATCCGATAATTTTACCGATTACTTTCGGGAATGATATGAACTCGAGTAACTTGAAATTACCGAAATAGGATGGTAATTTTACGGGTTATCCTCGGGAAAAATATGGAATCAAATGGCTCAAAATTGCCGAAATAGTATGGTGAAATTACCGAAATTCGTGAGTTTTCTGCAGTTTTGTATCACAATTAACATGTACTGGAAAATTATTGCTCGAAATATTCATAAAAATTTAAAAAAAATTTTATCACGCGAACTGATTTCGCATATTTCTTGTGTTTCAAGATCACTGAGGAACTTGATCACTCCATCCAGATGAAGAGAAAATCATACCTACCTAGCGGGGTTCGAACCTACATTCTTACCTACCTACCGACTGAAACCTAAGACCTAACCGCTGAGCTATGGCGCGACATGCTGGACAGCCACCTTGGAAGTCCACATATGTTTCATATTTAGAATACACAAAAAGATAGACGAGGTGTGAATTTTCAGTTACTTTTGGTAAATTTTCAGGACCGTGCTAACAAAATTGTCCCCACCAGTACGTTTTTTTACAAAACTCGAAATTTCTTCTAAGCCCTCTCATGGATTACAAAAACTTCGGTAAATTTACCGAAGTTGTTTGAAAAAAATCCACCTGGAAATTTTTTCCAAGTCCTGATTCAAAATAAAGGGAGAAGTGAAAAATAAATTGTTTTTCCCATATGGACCATTCGATTCCAAATCTGTTGAATCGGATAAGAAACGTGTTTCTACCAGTACGTTTTTTTTTTTCAAAATTCGGAATTTTTTCTATAAGTCGTGGTTTGAGATAAAGCGAAACATGAACAAAATGTTTTCCTCGTATGATCCATTTGATTCCAAATCTTCTGAAATGATTAAAAAACCTGTCATTACGAGTAGTTCTTTTTCACCTCGAAATTTTTTCCAACTCCACATATCATGGACCAAAATTTTCCCGAACAACATTGGTAAAATCATGGTACCTGAGTTTTACCGAACTATCTTCGGTAAAACTCTTTACCGAACCAGTTTTGGACGATTCCCGAAGGAAAGTTCGGTAAATTTACCGATTTTTTTTACAGTGTACCGATGGGGGATTCTTTAATGGGGGTGGCGAATTCTCCGAGAAAAGAAGATAGTGGTCGATTCTCAGGGGAAATTTCAAAATCTGAGGAAACTCCACAGCGAAGAGTATTGGGAAGGATGTCCCGAGAACTGATCAAATGTATCTCTCTTGATCTAAAAATTCCCTCTGATTCGATCTAATTGTTCCCATTCAACCCTGTAACTTACTCATCCTTTTGTCCACTGGGGAAAAAAATGATGCTAATAACAATGGGATCGTTATCAGATTCAAATTGAAGTTTTGATATAAGTATCATGGCCCAATTCCTGGGTGTAATCTCTATTGTATTGTTATCAGTACCTCACATTTTTTTAGTGGCCTAGGAGTCGGCAGGTGTATTCTGTGTTACCCTCTGCTCGCTCTCACTTCGGGAGCGACTCCAGGACTCACCACTTGGAAGGGAAGAGGAACCACTTCGAGGGGCACCCACCCCCTACTCAATCCAACAACCTCCATGCGAAAGTGAAATTAAAATAGTGTTGCCGTGGGGCGAGCCAAGCCGAAACTCGAAAATCAGCTCGGCTCGGCTCTCAACTCTGAAATCCCAGCTCAGCTCGATGGACTGGAAGATCGGCTCGAAGCTCGGCTCGCTCTGAGCTGGCTCGAGCCAGGTCGAACTGAGGGCGTAATTCAACGAAATATCAACACTTATAATTCAATAAATTTTCTTCTGTATATTCATTGAACGCTCCGGGAACACTGAGCAGAAAGATATCAACTCCGAAAACGGAGATGAAGTATGATGAGGAAACCATGAATCTCCTCGTGAAAATTCATCAAACCTCTTAGATCTCATGAAATTTCATAAAATTTGATTCGGAATGCCCACTGCCTATTAGGCCAGGATGTGTCGTCTGCATATAGTCCCAATCAGGGATGTAACGCGCTGTCCAATGTCGGTCTCAGCTAGCTACACATATTTTGTCCTGATAGAAACTTACAAATATTGTGTACTCCTATTATTTGTATTTTGTTATGTAGATAATATGAAATAAAATATGGTACTGATACAAGGCATGGAGACTGGTACTCAGTTCAAGACGAGATTTCATATAGTCTCATCTCGGTCTCGGAAGGAAGGATTGATTTTGATCTCGTCCCGATCATGTCTCGTCTCGGTCTCGTGTCGATTTCGAAAAATCTAGATGATAAGCTGATGAACGAATCACATCAATGAATTGAAGTTACTTGCGAAAAAATAATTTCCTTTTCATTAGATCGTGGATGTGAAGATTGCTATCAAGAGACGCGGTAGCGTTTCGACGCCAAGTATATGAAAAAACCGTGAGAAAACACATGTGAAACGAAAAAGCAGAAGTCGCGCGCTACCGTGTATCTTTACGCCTGAACCAACATTTCCTATAGTAAAAAAAATCAAACCACAATAACTCAATACATATTGCATGTAACGAAAAAATAATTAAACTCAGGGCCGGCCCTAGGTATTTTGCCGCCCTAGGCGAAATCCCAAGACGCCGCCCACTACCCTGTAAAAAAAACCTGTCAATTACAGTGAATGGTATATTTGCATCGCAAATTCGCAATTGAACACGAAAATTAGGATATTTGGTTAACTATAGAACAATAGAAGAATTAAATTTTGTATAGATTAGGAATAAAGTACTATATTTTCATGGAATGTTTCAGAAACATTCTGAAGAAATATCTCAGCACACACAAATGATATTCACCAAACGTCTTACGTAACATAAAAAATGCAGGTTTCCACAAATTTTAAAACACGTACTCTCTGAAACTTAAATCCACACCACTGAGACGTTTTGAAAACTTTCGACTTTTTTTGGTGGTACGCTTCATTATATTCTAATTCTCACGAAAATAATATACTTTAAAATTCATTATAATCAAAACTTGCCTTACTTGAAAACTCGTTCAAATGAAAAATTGCTGATCAACCCTGAGTAGACGTCGGTTCTCCATACAATATTACTTCGACACACAATAAAACAAAAGATGAATGCACCGACAATACGATAGTCTTTTGTTAACCTATGAATCTTGCATGGAGGAAAAACAAAACACATATTACAAATTTCCAATGAAGCGATTCAGAATTGAATGGTATCTTATTGCAGTTCATAAAAAAATGTTCTTATTATGCAACTTCATGGATTTTTCAACAGGATATTCATAAGTAAAACACGAAGTCCTACCCTGCTAAAAATGTCCCATAGAAGACGATAAAATTTTTCTCACCAGTTTCAATACGGTTTCTAAAATTGGAATCCCCATGCTGTATCGTGCATTTACGATAGAATTCTATTGATTCTCATCGCATCCTACAGGATTTGAGAAATGTACCTGGTTCTATCGTAAAATTCCTGTAGTAGAAAAATCAATTATTCGCAAAAAAAGGTTTTCATTCTCCAAATAATTAATACTTTGTCTATGAGAAGTTCACTTTAGAACCACGTCAATTTTTCTTAAATCCTATAGAATACGATAAGAATCGACAGAGTTCTATCGTGAATAATTCACGATACAGCATCGGAATTCCAGTTTCAGGAACCGCATTGAAACCCATAGGCAAAATTTTATCGTTTTCTACGGGAAATTTTTTGCAGGGTATGAATTTCTGCTTACGATTCACCATAAATACCTACATGAATACACATTTGTGCAGGTTGAGAATAAAATACTTGGTTTTCATATGATGTTTCGACAACATTCTGAGAACGTACCATAGCATACGTAAGAAAACGTCATTGAAACGTGTATTCCAACATGATAAACCAATGTTCTCGAAACGTTTGGAAAACGGACTTTTGAAAACGAAAATCTGTGAAACCATTGATACGTTGGTTTTCGGTGCTGTTTAGGATACTGCTTCCAATACTACTGCGAGACAATGTTGAATACTATTGTCGGATGATAACTAGGTTCTCACTCAATCGACATTTGATGTCTTGCATACATCACCATCATTATTCACCAGGTCATCTTTCTGATGCCATTCTGAAACTGAATTAAAAAATAACTTATTTCTTGTAAAATGTGTACTGAAATTTATGCATAAAGACTTTTGCAAAACACTTTTTTTAGAGGAAAATCTCTTTTTTAGAGGAAAATTGTAATTCTCATTCAGTAATCGAACCACAATGAATTCTTAGGAAGACAGAGAATGTTTCTAATAAGTATTCTGTGTGTCATGTGTATGTGTATGTTCAGTATGGTTCTTACTCATGATTCCTAGGATTTTGTTGTTTTTCCGAATTTTCCCGCCCCCTGAATCTTGCCGCCCCAGGCGGCCGCCTATACTGCCTATATGGACGAGCCGGCCCTGATTAAACTTTTACTTTATAATTCGATTACACGCTTTCGATTAAACACACTACGAATTCAATCAGTCCACGCGATACTGAGATATAAGCAATTCAAATTTTGATGCGATCAAAATATCTCGATTTTTCCATAACACAGTAAAAAGTAAAACTTACTCTCAACCTCAATATCGGCTTATTTCAAGATGCAGCCAAAACTAGCCCTATTCCAGCTGAAAGTAAGCATCGAAAACAAATGCCGACACAATGGAAAAGACTGAATTTCAGTCAAGTTTTCAAGTAAGATGCAGCCACTTTCAGTCGGACTTTTTACAGTGAAGGTTCTTCTAATCACGATGAAATTCTTCAGGACATTGAGGCAGGTTTCCAATACATTTCCACCATATAATACATTCGGGTGGTTTCGGCTGTGTTTTCAATGCTTTCAGACGTACTCTGTCTCTGTTCTTTCGGAATAGGTAGCTGTATTCTGTCTCTTTTTCCTCCCAACAACCAATAGCGTTCGTTTTAGCATGTATCAAACATAAAAGCAAATAATCATATCAATACCATGTACCATGTGGTTATGTTCAATCTGTCAAATCGACATTTGAAAACCTGTTATTTATGATAATACGGAATGGATGAATTTCAGGTCATTGTAAATGAAGGAATGAATTCAATCAACTGAATTTTCCATTTCTTTAGGACAAAAAATAGATTACACTTGAAAATTTACACTTCAAGTGAATAAAAAAAAGGTATAATAAAATAGGTATATGTTTGATATCATTTTATTGTTTGTGTCTAAATTATATCTAATCCCACTTTTTTGCAAGAAGAATCACGGTATTATAGATATACTATTATATTAACAACCCTATCGACAAAAAACATGTTGTTAGTTTCACCATTTAAAAGCATCAGCAAGGACAAAGCGAAGTATACAAAGACTGGACAAAGAAAATTGAGCAAATGAAAAAATATCTTCCATACAGAAGCTAGTTTATAACTAGCAGCGTGATGATAGTTCAGCAAATGAAACGACTGAGTACACGACTCAATATATTCAGAGGCTAACGTTGACATTGTAACACATTCTTGTTTTTTTTTTGAACCTATTATTATGAAATAGTCTGAACTGATCTGAAATTTAATATGATGCATATGAATCCAATCAGCAAAATGCCATTGTGTTTCACACAAAATGATTTATTCAGGTCATTCTAGTATAAGTCGTGTATCCGGTCACTCTAGTCAGACTGACATGTGGTTAATCTTGGGCAGTTTTTATGAAAAAAATATTGCTTCGCGCATTCAATTTTTTTTTAGAAGACCCTGTATAATCTGCTTTATATTTATTGGGGAATCGTAATGAGAATATCAACAGCAATGCACTCAATACTAAAAATTGTAGAATATCTCCTATATTTCTGCCTACATAGAATGGTGAATGAAAACAATGATTAATTATATGCCCCATGAACTTCAAAAACTTCACAAACAATAAAATCATACAAAGTTTACCTTTATTACTCAATATTTATAACTAAAGAGAAGGCAGAAGTGGAGTGAGTATATAAGAAATCCGAGTGTCAGGTATGTTGCTTAGAGCATATATATATGGAGTGCTGATCCAGCCCGTTTGCCTGATGCCAACATGTTTCGGATATATTCCTCGATTGCGCAGGTGCGAAGTTTCCGATCTTTTACGGAATCTTCCGATACCTACCGGAGTGTGAAAATATATATACGTATGTAAGTTTTGAAATTAATCGTGATCTATGAGGTTATAAAAAACTAAATAACAATAGAGAATTTATACGATAATGCAGAAGAGACGCAATGTTTATTGTACATATCGCAAGATTATATTTGAAAATAAGATTGCATCACAAATCACGACGTGTTAATGAGAAAACAACGAAGGAATTTATCCGACATAAATTTACAAAACTAGTATTATTTAAAAACCAATCAATTAAAATATGATTAGAGAATTGATTTTACTCTTCGAAATAACTTGCATGAAATCCTGGAATCCTTTATCAATCGATTCTATGAGAGAATTACTTTATTTAAAATTTTTATGCTTTTTCAATGAATTAATATTTTCAATTTACTAAAAACCAACTTTGTCAACCAAAAACCAAATCTGTCAAAGGAATAAATATAACCTTAAAATATTTTGACGTGTGTACTTTCCATCTAGGCATATATATATCACCGAAGGTACCCGAAAGATTACGAGATTTGACGATGAAGAACGCACATGCGCGATTGCAACTTTGATCTGAAACATCTTGGCTTCAACGAAACTATAGAAAACGGGCTGGATTAGCACTCCATATATATATGCTCTGAGGTATGTTGCTACCATTCTCTTTGAATCTAACCATAGGTGAAGAATAGTAGTAAAAAAACGCAGTAGATGTACTACAGATCTGTAACCCAATTGGACTTTTTTGAATTTCAGTAGGTAGCGTCTTAGATGAATGGAAAAACAGTGACAGCGCTGGAGATGAACCAAAAATGTTTACGTTAGGTATGGTACATTTTCTCCAAATCAAATCATAGGTGAAGAACAAACAATACAGAAAAACGCAGTAGATGTGCTATAAATGAATCATATGAATCAATACATCGTCAAAACATAAACAAATAACCTGTCAATGAGTCGATGTGTTGATAGGTTATTTGGATATTGAAAGAATAATTGAAAAATGGATGAATTGCAGGTTACTACACTACCGGTCAAAAGTATTCAAGCACCTCTCGAGAAAACGCGAAATTTTCAAAGTTTCATATCTCAGCCGGAAATTATCGTACATTCAAGAATAAAAAACCGTTCTGAAGGGTGGAGTGTGCTCTTTCAAGGAATCTTAGTCTCACTCACCTGACTGAAGTTCGTTATAAGCCGCGTTCGGTTGAACTTACAACTTTTTTCGATTTTTTTTCCGACTGTTCAAACCTTTGCATGTTTTTGGGTGATTTTTTCCCAGGAAAATGAGATCATACATTCAATAGAGCATGGATTCAGCTTCAAAATGATCTCTCATTTTTCTCCCTCGGATCATTCCTTTCAGAGTTATGTCCTTTTTTGTGAAAAAAGTGGATTTTCAGACAAAGTGCTGTAACTCTGAAAGTATCGTTCCAGTCGAAAACTGTTAGGGGGAAAAAAGTTTCGTTCCAACGTTCTCCACATGCATAGAAATTTTGGGAATTATTGAGGCACATTTAATTTCCGCCACTTTTCTCATCTTTGGTGGAACACCTTGCAGTCTCGAGATCATCAATCAATTCGAATATTCAACAAAGAATAATCGTCAGATCAGTCTACAGTAGTGAAATTTTTTTGTCCATGCAAAACGATGCATTCATCGTGAAAAACTATCGATATTCATTTATCGAAACAAACAAATGATAAATTTCATATGCAACTGCTTCATGCAGAACAATGCGTTGATCGTGATAAATACAGGCTAGCCTCCTATAACGCGACTGTTTTATTCAATTATAATTCTACGGGTTATCAGTTATGCCTGAAACCCGCGGAACAAGTCAAGAAACACGTGCTGTGATAGTGGCATTACGTGAAGAGGGATATTCTTTAAGAGAAATTTCGAAGAGAGTCGGTGTAACTAATTCGACCGTATTGTATACCCTGGAGCGATACCAAAGTACAAAATCGAATTCCAATCGGGCTCGATCTGGTAGGTCGCGAGTTACTTCGAAAGAAGAAGATAAGTTTTTGCGTATTCAAAGTAAACGACTAAGGATGAGAACAGCACCTGACTTACAACAAGAACTGAATGCAACTCGTGATTCCCCCTTGTCTGTCTCAACCGTTCAGCGTCGTCTGCGAGATTCCGGCCTTATGGGACGTATTGCTGCGCGAAAACCTTTATTACGTGAGCAAAACAAAATTAAACGTTTGAATTGGGCTCGCGCACATTCAAGTTGGGGCATAGAAGAGTGGTCGAGAGTACTATTTACGGACGAATCAAAATTTGAATTATTTGGAACGAAACGCCGAGTTTACGTCCGTCGAATGAAAGGTGAACGAATGCTTAATCAATGTGTAACACCCACAGTGAAACACGGGGGAAGATCAATCATGATATGGGGGTGTTTTGGAGGACCAAAAGTAGGTGATTTATTCGAAATCGAAGGTATTTTGAAGAAAGAGGGATATCATAGTATCTCAAAAAATCACCTAATACCTTCTGGAAAGAGGTTAATTGGAAACGGATTCATTCTGCAACAGGATAACGATCCCGAGCATACTTCCAAATTGTGCACGGGATACATACGGAAGAAGGAAGACGCGCATCAGTTGCAGATTATGGACTGGCCTGCTCAATCCCCAGACCTCAATCCCATGGAACTGTTGTCGGATCAACTCGATAGAGATGTGAGGAAAATGAGACCAACGAACAACCAGGAACTATGGCAATATTTGCAAACATGTTGGAGTCAGATATCTCCTATGACATCGGAGAAATTATTATTGAGGATGCCGAGAGTCTGCAAGGCGGTGGTAAAAGCAAGAGGTGGCTATTTCGAAGAATCTGCAATTTGAAATCAGAATTTGAATTGATTTTGAATTTCAATGTCGATTGTATACATATGTACATATTTTGATTTAGAAATATAATTTGAATAAAAACAATTTGATTCTCCAATTTCATGATAAGCATGCTCGACTGTTATAATTTATCCTACACGGTTTATTTTGGAATTTCCGGGATTTCATATTCACAATCACTGGCATTCTGACCACAAAATTCACGTCACTATGGAGTTCCCAACAAAACATAATTATAACATGGATGTACAACAAAGAAGAAAAATGTTCACCACTGTAGACTCATCTAACGATTATTCTTTGTTGAATATTTGAATTGATTGATGATCTCGAGACTGCAAGATATTCCACCAAGGATGAGAAAAGTGGCGAAAATCAAATATGCCTCAATAATTCCCAAAATTGTTATGTATATGGAGAACGTTGGAACGAAACTTTTTTCCCCTCAACAGTTTTTGACTGGAACGATACTCTCAGAGTTACAGCACTTTGTCTGAAAATCCACTTTTTTCACCAAAAATGACATAACTCTGGAAGGAATGATCCGAGGGAGGAAAATAAGAGATCATTTTGAAGTTGAATCCATGCTCTATTGAATGTAAGATCTCATTTTCCCAGGAAAAAATCACCCAAAAACATGCAAAGGTTCGAAAAGTCGGGAAAAAAATCGAAAAAAGTTGTAAGTTCAACCGAACGCGGTTGATAACGAACTCCAGTCAGGTGAGTGAGACTAAGATTTCTTGAAAGAGCACACTTCACCCTTCAAAACCGTTTTTTATTTTTGAATGTACGATAATTTCCGGCTGAGATATGAAACTTTGAAAATTTCGTGTTTTCTCGAGAGGTGCTCCAATACTTTTGACCGGTAGTGTATGTACATTACAGGTATTACAGGTCATTATAACAACAATCAAACGCACACAAATAACCTGGAATTATATACACTTTTATATATGACTTGAAAAAATTCATGAATGAATTAATGAATAAATGATGAAGAGGTTATTTGTAAAAAAAACCGAAAAAGTTCGAGAAAGGTATAAATAGATCTATTTGCTGCATTCAGAAAATTGGTATATACACAGGTAAGCTCTGTATGATGTATTATTCATAAAATAAAATATTCCTTCACAGACAACAGCTCAGCAGATATACCGTAATCCCTTATGAACAGTCTGCTACTGTTGGTTCCTACCACCAGAACCACAGGCTGATGATCAAATAAATCACACAAGGTCTAGTCGAAAATAATGATTCAAATTTATACATCACTTTTTAGGTGAAATCTTATCGGATATACCATAACCCCCTTACAAACAATCTACTATCAGGTTCTCCTGCTTGAGTCGTTGGAGAATGATCAAATGGATCATATCGAGCATGCTCAAGGGAAAAGATTCAAGTTTATTTGCAATTCCTCCACATACCAGAAAGTCAGAGATATATTATAAGTTCTGACGGACAGTGCACTACTGGAGCCTTCCGAAGTAGCTGATCAAAACCAGATGACCAGCTACTTCGGAAGGCTCCACTGTCGATTTCTCTAATTAGGATCATAGGCAATCGATGGGAAAGATCATACCGAGCCTGCTCAGGGGCGATTACTGAAGTTTATTTGCTATTTTTTTACAGGCAAAAGTATAATGGATATACCATAATCTCTAATGGGATCCACTATTCTGCAATCAGAATCGTGAACAAATAATGGCACGGAATAGTAAATAGATAATGAATGTAAATTCAATTATAGCAAGTTTGAAAAACATTCGAAAATAACGTTAGTCACTGACCACTTCAGGTATACTAAAATATGACATCCTGAATCAAAATTATGAACTATGTACGAAATGGTTCCCCTAGATTCTTTGAGTAAAATTACAGGTGGATCAAGGAGAAGTAGAAAGGATGCTGGTATCCACTGCGCTCCTATCTTTTCTGCATTTTCCTTCAACGCTACCTAATGATCATGGTAGGATTTAACGTACAGATGTATGGTACATCTACATTCTTTTCGCTTCTTCTTCATCCACCTATGATTCTGTTGGAAGAATCTGATAGTGGTATTATGCAACGCAAGGACTTGTATATCCACTGCACTTCTGCCTTTTCTTCAGTTTCCTATGACGCTGCCTAATGACATTGATCATTGTGGTACATAAGGATGTATGGTGCATCTTTTCTAAACATGCATCCTTCT
This sequence comes from Gonatopus flavifemur, assembly GCA_018340375.1. NCBI lineage: Eukaryota > Metazoa > Arthropoda > Insecta > Hymenoptera > Dryinidae > Gonatopus > Gonatopus flavifemur. The sequence goes on from JAFFJZ010000014.1 coordinate 7,537,480, forward strand.
TGCTTTTTTTCATCTACCTGTGATTCTATTGGAAGAATCTGATAATAGTGTACCTAACGCAAGGACCTGTGGTATATCCACTGCCTTTCCTTCATTTTCCTTCTACGCTACCTGATGATATTGATCGTGGTGGTAAGTAACATACAGATGTACAGTATACCTGCATCCTTTCTACTTTTTCTTGATCCACCTGTAATTTTACTCAAAGAATTTACTCACTGAAAAAACTTTTCCACCTGGGTACTCAGGAATAAGGATATTGGATAATATATAATCCAGGGGCCAAAAAATTAATGAAAAATCAACAGAAACTCACGCGTTAAACATAATGGGTCTTCCTAATGTTGACGGTGTTTCTTCTTATCTGAATACAGTAATGTAGTGTATATTGTACTGTGCTTCTAAGACAAAACAATTACTTTTATCTGACCCCATTGACATCATAAATGTTTCAATTCAGAACTACAATTCGCAAAAAAACCTTGATATCATAGCTTTAGAACAGCTTGCAGGCCCATAATACTTGCATAATCACTCACAAGATGCAGGAGAATTCATCACTTTTATTTGCGAAAATTCAATGCCTATTAAAAATTTAGTGAAGCATCAAATAACTACCATAACGGAATGTACGAAATGTGAATATACTGGAAATATCGTTGGTACAAATTGTGTTATACGTCTTGCGCTACCTCCAATTTCACAAAAATCATTTGAGTTTCAAGAAATATTCAAGTTCAATTTTTCAACATAGAAAATTTTCGGAGATTCTTGTGGCAATTGTAATAACTTGCATGAAACTGAAAAATCATTTATAACAGCGTCAGAACGATATGTCATTCTGCAATTGATGATATTTAATCGCAATAATGTTGAAGCAATAAAGGTAGAAAATATAAACATCAAAGCAGTACCAACTTCAAAAATAAAAATTGCACAACACTGTTATAAAGTTATAGCTGTTGTTTTTCATCAGGATAAAAATATTTCTGAAGGTAATTTCACATGCATGTTACGAAGTAAAGGTACAAAGTGGATATTTATTCATGATCTGCAAGTTGACGAGCGACATTGGCCACGTAATGCTCGGATATATATTTCTTTGAAAAGCACTCTCGCTTCATCATAAAATTAGAATTCAATTACTGTAATATTGTACAGTTTTGAAGAATATAGAATACCTTCATAATACCACAACGAACCAAATATTCTTGAAGAATTTTTTCGAATGATTTTGATGGATATTACACAGGACTCTGAAAAATGTCTGGTACAGTACTAGAAAATGTCTTCAATCTGATATCTTGAAGGTATATCTTTTTGTTGCATGATGAATATTTGACATCTCTTCACCCAGATAGCAAAAGTTCTAAAGACTAGATCCCATTGAATCCTCCTGGAACCACAAAATGAATCACTGAAATGTCAGTAGAATGGAGTTCTTGGAGAATTCAAATCGCCTTTTGTCATACTATATACAGTACAATATACAGTATGACAAAAAGCGATTTGAATTCTCCAAGGACTCTATTCTGCTGACATTCCAGTAGTTCGTTTTGTGGTCACGAAAGAATTCAATGAGATTTAATTTTGGGAACTTTTGCTATCTGCTACTTTTCACAATGATTCAAAAGAGTGACCCAAAAATTTTTGCTGGAAAGCTATTTTTAGCTTCATGCTAAACAGTACAAATTCTATCTTGCGAAAAAAAATTTTGTTGGATACCTTGAATATATGGTACGCAAGTGTCCTCTGTCTGTGAGATCTATGTTGTTCCGATTTTCTTACAATGATTTCTTGAAAACACTGGAAATTTCCGCACAAGACATGTTCAGCACAATATCGTGGGTTGTTTCGAGCGACGTGAGCTACTTTGAGCGCTGTAAGCTGCTTTCAGTGCTTTGAGCTGCTTTGAGCGCCAACTTATCAGTCAAGAAAAATTTAGTTTTCGGAATTCTTCACACGTATATTTGTTCATGGGAATCCGCTTTTCTTCCCTTCTTTTCTCCATTCTTCATTTTGATAATATATTGCCGTCCAATGATGAGATGACTGATGGGAATCCAAGTGGATTTTTATATCACATAAGTTGTCTGAGGGCATTTCCTTCATTCCTACGATTGCCATAAACTCGACAGGGGTATTTCATTTCCATCTGAGTTCAGTTGGAAGCATATTCAGAAAAAGAAGTGAAATCCCCCAAAAAAACTCCGAAAACGTAAAAAAATAACGCCAAGTACATGAAAATCTCAAAAACAAAGAATAAAAAAATCCAAAAACACATTCTAAAGGAAACTTTTACTGCATTCAGAATTTTGAGGGGATATAAAAAGATATGCTCCATTTGAAGAAAAAAGATATGAAATCAATATGAGCGACCAAGTACATTGGTTATCCAAAGGATATGTGAAATATTTTTGGTTCATTGTAACTTAAGTTTGTTCAAACTGTATTGAAGGTAATTTATGATTTTCAAAAAAGCATTGTTGTATTAAAAAAATAAATAAAACAAGCGTATCGTTCTGCCCGTATATAGATACCAAAAATTGGAAAAAGGTAGAATTCCACAAAACATACAAATGTTTCACAAAAACCCCTAAAAACTCCAACACAGTAAAAAATAACGTCAAATCCCAAAAACCATACAAATGTTTCACGAGAACCCCTAAAAACTCCAACACAGTAAAAAATAACGTCAAATCCCAAAAACCATACAAACGTTTTACAATGACACTTGAAAAAACATCCTTGAAAAGAATACTTCACTCTTTCCGGAAGATTACTTGATATAACAAATATACCATTAACAAAAAAGATGTGGAAGGCAACCCTGTTTCGGAATTCGCATCAACCAGGAACAGTCGGCGTGGCCGATGGTAGAAGTTGTTAGCCTTTATTATATACAAATGAATCCCTATAGAACATTAAACAAGACATTTGAATGATATAATTTCATGAAATCTTCTTCGGCCACGTCAAGTGTTCCTGGTTGATGCGAATTCCGGAACAGGGTTGCCTTTCACATGTTTTTTTTTAATGGTATATTTGTTATAACAAGTAATCTTCCGGAAAGAGTGAAGTATTTTTTTCAAGGATTTTTTTTCAAGTGTCATTGTAAAACGCTTATATGGTTTTTGGGATTTGACGTGATTTTTACTGTGTTGGAGTTTTTAGGGGTTTTTGTGAGACATTTGTATGTTTTGTGGAATTCTACTTTTTTTCACTTTTTGGTATGAATATACGGGCAGAAAGATACGGTTGTTTTATTAATTTTTCTAATACAATAATGCTCTTTTGGAAATCATAAATTAATTACCTTCAATACAGTTTGAACAAACTGGAGTTACAATATACCAAAAATATTCCACATATCCTTTGGATAACCAATGTACTTGGTCGCTCATATTGATTTCATATCTTTTTTTTTCAAATGGAGCATATCCTTTTATATCCCCTCGGAATTCTGAATGCAGTAAAATTTTCCTTTAGAATGTGTTTTTAGACTTTTTTATTCTTTGTTTTTGCGATTTTCATGTACTTGGCGTTATTTTTTTACTTTTTTGGAGTTTCTTTGGGGTTAATTTCTCTCTTATGTCAACCAACACATTCACAAGAAACATTCCGTTCCTCAAAATATCTTTACTAAAACTCTGAGATGACTGATGCAACACTTGCAGATATCTTTCAGATCTCTCAAACTCTACTTACATCCAAAAGATATGCGTGAGCAAGGGCTACGAAACTCGACTCTGACAGGTGCATAGTGCACTGAGGGGAATAATTACTAATACCAAGAAAATATATTCTTGGATATTTTGAAGGATATATATATTCTTGAATGCAGTTAATATGGTGTGGAGCGAAGAGGAATTTTCTTGAATGAAAAAAAATATTCCCTCAATTCAAAAAATCTATGCTTGGTTTCAGCAAAATTTTCTTGAATCAAGAGAAAATATTCTTGCAGAAATGAATTTCTTGTAAAAAGGAAATATATTGTTGGCGATAGTAATTAACACATGGGCTGAAAAGTCCCAGGCCTCACTAAAAAAACACGGTTGTTTTTGTTTGAAATGAGCTTCATTCATCAACGTAATCTCCATCAAGAACAATGGAATCATTCCAGCGCCGCTCTAACATTTCAATTCCACTTTCGTAGAACGATTTATCCTCTGCCACAAAATAGGCCTCAGTTCCAGCGATAGCCTCTTACTCGAGCGGAATTTCTTACACGCGAGCATTCTTTCAGGTCTGCGAACAGCCAGTACTCGCTGGGAGCCAAATCTGGTGAATACGGTGGATGTGGAAGCAATTCGAAGTTTGATTCATGTAGTGTTGCCATTGTTTTGATTGACTTGTGCCATGGTGCGTTGTCTTGATGGAACAACATTTTTTTCTCTGCCATATGCGGTCGTTCCTTTGCAATTTCGGCTTTGAAACGCTCCAATAATACGATATAATATGCACTGTTGATGGTATTTCCCTTCTCAAGATAGTTGATGAATATTACACCACGCACATCCCAAAATACCGAGGCCATAACCTTTCCAGCCGATTGTTGTGCTTTCGGGCGCTTTGGACCAGATTCACCAGTGACTGCCCACTCAGATGACGATCGTTTTGATTCCGGAGTGAAGTGATGGATCCATGTTTCATCCATTGTAACATATCGACGCGAAAATTCCGGCTTGTTACGTTTAAACATGGCCGAACACTGCTCAGAAGTATCGACGCGTTCTTGTTCTTGGTCAACAGTGAGCAAACGCAGCACTTTGAACAGAACTTTATCATAGTTAAATGCTCATGCAATATAAAGGCAACACGTTCTTTTGATATTTTCACGATGTCAGCTAACTCACACAACTTCACTCTTCGAGCATTCCAAACAATTTTGTGGATTTTTCAATGTTTTCTGGCGTTACCGCCTCATTTGAACGTCCACTGCGTTCTGCATCATCGGTGTCTCTACGACCACGTTTGAAGTCAGCAAACCAACGTCTTATTGTGATTGTTGATGGAGCGGAGTCCCCATAACACTTTTCAAGCCACTGCTTCGTTTGAACGGTATTTTGTCCCATCAAGAAGCAGTGTAAAATTAAAACACGAAATTGTTTTTGATCCATTGTTTTAAAAATAAAAAAAGTAGCATCACTCTTAGTACCATAACTCACAAACTAATGAATAGAATATCATGAAATCTTGACAGCTGTGTTTTGAAGCTAAGTACTAACTGAAAAACAGGTGAATCCAGTAAAGCTCGCGCCATCTATGTGTTACGCCCGGGACTTTTCACCCCATGTGTTATTCCTCTCTGTGTGTGATTGGAAAACGATAACCGTGGGAGGGGGGGAGTGGAATGCGAAAACTCCAGTCTGTAATCCAATCGAGCGATTCGCTCGAATAACGACTCGAGTCGACTTACGTTGAAAAAATTTAATTTAAAGTTTCAAGAATCAATGCAATGATTTTTTACGTGCCATATTCTGTAGTTTTGACAGTAGGTCAGAACATTGGATCGTGTGGGGACTGGGTATTGGCATATAAATTGATTCAGCTTCGTCAAATTGATTCCACAAATAACCGAAGCCGAATAAACGTTAGGGGTTTTTCGGGCGATCCATTAATGGGGTAATTCGCCAAATGTTCCCACCTGAAAATTTCAATCTCATCAATGTGGTTGAAATTCCATGAATTTGTTGTACCAGTGACCCTCTTCAAATTGTTTCAACACCAGGTTTCTAGGAAGTCAGGTTTTCGTGGTACAGGGATTCAAATTTTCAAGATTTCTTTGATCTGCGTTTTTTCGAAAAATCATCATCCTCATCAATTCCATTTAATGGAAATATGTCATTATGGATATTGTTAGGATTTCTTCTGAATTTTACGATAAAAATACTTTCATTCATGCAGAAGGAATATTTCACATAGAAATTCGATTTTTGAAAGTATTTTTGCATTTTTCGGTCACTGTGCCCCTTTTGATATTGATGAAACCTTGATAAATCGAAAGCTTGATTCTTTAGCTTCAAAATCATACAGATTAAGGAATGGGATAAGAAGATTCCTCGAAATTACAGAGGGGTTTAAGTGCTCAGACCTCACACGTCCACCCGTTAACATCGTGTATAAATACAACACTACGCCAACATTGTGTTATAATATTTCATGCTAATGAATAATTCATTCTGCCGTGATTTTCTGTATCATTATCAGTGAAAATCACTTCCAGAAATCAAACATCCTCTGATTCTTGATGTTATTCTCTGATTCTAATTCACTGAGGATTTGAATTCATTCTTATCAATCATATAAACTTCTGCCCTGAAGCTTCAATTGAATAGTGACTGTGGATGTTTCCAGGGCAACCTGATTCTTTTTCATTTGTAACCTAACCAACCTCATTCTCTCCAATCTGAAATCATCAACGGTTTTGTGTCGTTTTGAATGTACAGAGATAAATATCAAATCAGTGAAACTTTCTTCTTTATGGAGTGTTTGTGATTGATTTTCTGCTGAATTATTCTATTGAGGAAGGACTTTTTCCTGCATTCAATAACACAATGAAACGGAAGAGTTCAGGTGATCGTTGTTTCAATCCCTTTCAATATCCCTGTCACAAAAAATCTTTAGATCTTCGAACCTTATCTTCAAATCTGAGAGAAAAATATCATCATCTACCCTCTGATATCCGAATATGTTGTAGATGCAGGAAAGACATGACTGTACTATCTTCAATGTCACCTTTGTACGATGTCCAATCTGTTCAGATGGATACATGCGAGAATAATTCACTTGAGGTTGTTCCGTTTTATTATTCGATTCATCAAAAAAGTACACAGTATACATTGAGAAAAAAGATGATGGAGGCAACTACGCACGACAGTTGGATACGTTCAAATACAATCCTTCGTCAATTCAATTTGAATTCAAGGTTCATTCAAGTATTCGTAGTTGAGTCAACTACAAATCTAATTGAATCAAAGAAGTATTGCATTTGAACGTATCCAACTGTCGTGCGTAGTTGAGTCCACTATTTATTCTTCTCAGTGCAGCCCCAAAATGTTCTAATGAGGAGAAAACTGGGATAATTGAGAAATTTCTATTATCTCTTAGGATCGAACATCATTCGAAGAAGAGGATGATGTCCCACACCTTGAAATTAACGAGGAGGAAACTTTGATTATAAATGAAGGAGATTTTTCCGTTCCATACACAAAAATGTCTGAGAATTCAAATCGAAAGTGTCAAATAAAACATCATGAATCAGCTATTGGAGTTCTCGATCAAATCAAAGAAAAATTCAAACAGTCTTCCAGTTACTCAGAAAAGATTCTGCTTCCAACCCTTGCTCCAAAATCATGGGGATGAAGGACATTGGCTACTGAATTCAACGCTTCGGAACGTCAAGCTAGGAAAGCTATACAGTTGGTAGCTGAAAACGGGATTCTAACATCACCAAATCCAAAGAGAGGACGAAGGTTATCTTGCGAGATTGAAAATTCCATCATAGCATTTTACTTGGATGATCAAAATAGCCGGATATTGCCAGGCATGAAGGATTATGTTTCGATCAAAACTAATGATGGGACGCGTGAACATGTTCAAAAAATATTGATTCCATGCAATCTTGCCGAATTGTATTCTTCATTCAAATTGAAGAATCCTACAGTTGATATGAGCTTATCGAAATTTTCACAGTCGAGACCTCGCAATTGTGTACTCGCTGGAGCTTCTGGAACTCATACCGTATGCGTGTGTGTTTATCATGAAAACGTGAATTTAATGCTAGATGCCATAAGTTTGCAAGAACTAACGTCTGCGACAGATTTCCCCATGACTTCTCACCATGATGCTATTAAAATGCTTGTATGTGATAATTCTACTTCTGAATGCTATCTGGACAAGTGTTTAGCGTGTGCTGGAATAGACAATTTTAAGGATTTTCTTCAATCGAATCTTACAGACCAGTACATTGAGAGAGTAGAATATCAAATTTGGCAACAAACTGATCGCAGCACTTTGAAAACTGAAATAGCAGACGCAGGAGATTTCGTGGAGGATCTCTGTGAACGGTTACATGAGTTGAAATCTCACGCTTTTATAGCAAAGGAGCAATCGTCCTTTCTTAAGGATCTCAAGGATAATTTGAAGACCGGAGAATTCATAGTTAAATGTAATTCCGCTGAAAACTATGCATTCATTGCTCAGAATGCTATTCAATCGTTTCATTGGAATAACAACCAAGTTACCATTTTCACAACAGTAATCTGTTACAGAACAGATGGGTTAAGACATCGCAGTATAGCGATTTTGTCCGATAATCTGACTCATGATACGGTAGTTGTTTATGAATTTCAAAAAATTATCACAAAGTATTTGCAAGATAATTTTGAATGTGAAAAAATCTTCTACTTCACTGATGAAGCATCGCAACATTTTAAGAATAAATATAATTTTGCAAATTTTCTACATCATGAGCATCATTTTGGAATTGCGGCTGAGTGGCATTTCCATGCAAGTGCACATGGCAAAGGACCTTGCGACGGTATTGGTGGAAATTTGAAGAGACTTGCAGCACGTGCAAGTCTGCAAGCATCATCGAATGAAAATCAAATTTTGACTGCGGATGCTCTTTATCAGTGGGCTAAAGAACATTTGAAGGGAACTGTAATTTTTTCCAGTCCAAAAAGTACTCATATAGAGGCTACGAAAGCAATTGAAAAACGATTTGCATCTGCAAAAACGATAGCAGGAACTCTCAAATACCATTGTGTAATACCTATGGAACATTCATCGTTTATTCTTAAAACTCACTCTTCGGCAGTGCAATATGATATATCCCCAAAGACCCGAAGAAGGCACGGAAATGAGAGTATAGGAACGACCTTTCAGGAGGATCAGAAGATTGATAATTATAAATACTGCAAATTGTTTAATATCATTCTGTACATTTATTTAGCAATAATTCAATTTTGTGAATAATCAGAGTACTATAACTTGTACAAAGAAAGTCACTACTTACAGTTACTTTCACCAGTTACAGTAGCCGCGTTTCCATAAAAAATTGATTATCAATAAAGAGAAATCTAATGGGTCCAAGATGACAAATTGGTATGACTAATTATTACAATAATGTTCTAATAAAGTATGACGTGTTTTCTTCAACCGTGTGTCGTGAATCAATTATTCATTTGAAAGGGTTCTAGATGGTTGTATTGAGCAATGTGGTAGGCAAAATTGAGAAAATAAATTCGATAATTACTTTTTCCATAAAACAATACACTGAAAATCGATGGTGTGATCGTCACGTACTCAAGGTACGATACGTACACACTAGGAACTCTGTACCTTGGGGAAATTTCTTCGTCCCATTTTCAAACCTGTATGATTTTGGAGCTAAGGAATTGAGCTCTCGATTCATCAAGGTTTCATCAATATCAAAAGGGGCGCAGTGACCGAAAAATGCAAAAATACTTCCAAAAATCGAATTTCTATGTGAAATGTTCCTTCTGCATGAATGAAAGTATTTTTATCGTAAGATTTAGAAAAAATCCTAACAATATCAATGATAACATATTTTCATTAAATGAAATTGATGAGGATGATGATTTTTCGAAAAAACGCAGATCAAAAAAATCTTGAAAATTTAATATAATTTTGCAAATCTTCTACATCATGAGCATGATTTCGGAATTGCGGCTGAGTGGCATTTTCATGCAAGTGCACGTGGCAAAGGACCTTACGACGATATTGGTGGAAATTTGAAGAGACTTGCAGCACGTGCAAGTCTGCAAGCATCATCGAATGAAAATCAAATTTTGACTGCGGATGCTCTTTATCAGTGGGCTAAAGAACATTTGAAAGGAACTGTAATTTTTTTCAGTCCAAAGAGTACTCATATAGAGGCTACGAAAGCAATTGAAAAACGATTTGCATCTGCAAAAACGATAGCAGGAACTCTCAAATACCATTGTGTAATACCTATGGAACATTCATCGTTTATTCCTCAAACTCACTCTTCGGCAGTGCAATATGATATATCCCCAAAGACCCGAAGAAGGCACGAAAATGAGAGTATAGGAACACCCTTTCAGGAGAATCAGAAGATTGATAATTATAAATACTGCAAATTGTTTAATATCATTCTGTACATTTATTTAGCAATAATTCAATTTTGTGAATAATCAGAGTACTATAACTTGTACAAAGAAAGTCACTACTTACAGTTACTTTCACCAGTTACAGTAGCCGCGTTTCCATAAAAAATTGATTATCAATAAAGAGAAATCTAATGGGTCCAAGATGACAAATTGGTATGACTAATTATTACAATAATGTTCTAATAAAGTATGACGTGTTTTCTTCAACCGTGTGTCGTGAATCAATTATTCATTCGAAAGGGTTCTAGATGGTTGTATTGAGCAATGTGGTAGGCAAAATTGAGAAAATAAATTCGATAATTACTTTTTCCATAAAACAATACACTGAAAATCGATGGTGTGATCGTCACGTACTCAAGGTACGATACGTACACACTAGGAACTCTGTACCTTGGGGAAATTTCTTCGTCCCATTTTCAAACCTGTATGATTTTGGAGCTAAGGAATCGAGCTCTCGATTCATCAAGGTTTCATCAATATCAAAAGGGGCGCAGTGACCGAAAAATGCAAAAATACTTCCAAAAATCGAATTTCTATGTGAAATGTTCCTTCTGCATGAATGAAAGTATTTTTATCGTAAGATTTAGAAAAAATCCTAACAATATCAATGATAACATATTTTCATTAAATGAAATTGATGAGGATGATGATTTTTCGAAAAAACGCAGATCAAAAAAATCTTGAAAATTTAATATAATTTTGCAAATCTTCTACATCATGAGCATGATTTCGGAATTGCGGCTGAGTGGCATTTTCATGCAAGTGCACGTGGCAAAGGACCTTACGACGATATTGGTGGAAATTTGAAGAGACTTGCAGCACGTGCAAGTCTGCAAGCATCATCGAATGAAAATCAAATTTTGACTGCGGATGCTCTTTATCAGTGGGCTAAAGAACATTCGAAAGGAACTGTAATTTTTTTCAGTCCAAAGAGTACTCATATAGAGGCTACGAAAGCAATTGAAAAACGATTTGCATCTGCAAAAACGATAGCAGGAACTCTCAAATACCATTGTGTAATACCTATGGAACATTCATCGTTTATTCCTCAAACTCACTCTTCGGCAGTGCAATATGATATATCCCCAAAGACCCGAAGAAGGCACGAAAATGAGAGTATAGGAACACCCTTTCAGGAGAATCAGAAGATTGATAATTATAAATACTGCAAATTGTTTAATATCATTCTGTACATTTATTTAGCAATAATTCAATTTTGTGAATAATCAGAGTACTATAACTTGTACAAAGAAAGTCACTACTTACAGTTACTTTCACCAGTTACAGTAGCCGCGTTTCCATAAAAATTGATTATCAATAAAGAGAAATCTAATGGGTCCAAGATGACAAATTGGTATGACTAATTATTACAATAATGTTCTAATAAAGTATGACGTGTTTTCTTCAACCGTGTGTCGTGAATCAATTATTCATTCGAAAGGGGTGATCTAGATGGTTGTATTGAGCAATGTGGTAGGCAAAATTGAGAAAATAGATTTGATAATTATTTTTTTCATAAAACAATACACTGAAAATCGATGGTGTGATCGTCACGTACTCAAGGTACGATACGTACACACTTGAAACTCTGTACCTTGGGGAAATTCCTTCGTCTCATTCTTAAACCTGTATGATTTTGAAGCTGAGGAATCAAGCTTTCGATTTATCAAGGTTCCATCAATATCAAAAGGGGCGCAGTGACCGAAAAATGCAAAAATACTTTCAAAAATCGAATTTCTATGTGAAATATTCCTTCTGCATGAATGAAAGTATTTTTATCGTAAAATTTAGAAAAAATCCTAACAATATCAATGATAACATATTTTCATTAGATGGAATTGATGAGGGTGATGATTTTCCGAAAAAACGCGGATCGAAAAAATCTTGAAATTTCAAACCCTGAAAACCACGAAAACCTGACTTCCTAGAAACCTGGTGTTAACACAATTTGAAGAGGGTCACTAGTAGAACAAATTTATGGAATTTCATCAACATTGATGAGATTAAAATTTTTAGGTGGGAACACTTGGCGAATTTTACCCCATTTGTAGTTAAATTTACTATGTTATTATTGTTCTCGAGGAACAGACTGAACTATGACGGGTTCCCCCATAAAACATAGCCAATATGATCAGCATTCTATTGTTGTACCATAGTAAAAATATGCCCGTCATAGTAAAATCCAACAGAATTCAGTCTGTTCCTCGAGAACAATAATAACATAATAAATTTAACTACAAATTTCCCTCCGTGTATCTTCTGAAATATTCGAGTAATCCAATTGGAAGTTGGATAGTTTTTCATTTCATGCAACACTGATTGATAATCCGTGGGGTTGTCTGTATGTCTGTCTGTATTTGAGATAACTCTGGACCGAGTGGACCGAATCGGATGAAATTCATAGAGGACCATCTTCAAACCCTTCCCCAAGGATCATTCCTTTTCCATTGCAATCGGACAAGTCCTTCTATTTTCTTCTAATTTTTCTCTGAAAAAATAGGTGGTCTTGGAGAAAATTTTCTCCGCTGTATGCATATTATATATATATGTCATTTCCTCCGCAGTCTCTGAATATTCTTTACCTTGGCTTGAATCGATGAATTATCATGAAACATGGGTCCTAGGGGTTTTAAAGGGTGAGGAATTCGAATCTGACGGCGAAGAGCGGATTCAAGATGGCGGATCCAACATGGCTGACGACAATCTAGGCAATTTTTCATTGATGTACAGGTTTATGCGAAACATGGGTTCTGTGGGTTCCTGAGGGTGCTGAATTCGAATCTGGGGTCAAATCCCGAATTCATGATGGCGGATCCAAGATGGCAGACGCGAATACAGTCAACTTCGCTTCTCTGGACAGATTCGTATGAAACAGGGGTCCTAGGGGTCTTGGAGGGTGGGGATTCTAAATCTGACGTCCAAAAACGAATTCAAGATGGCGGACGTGAATTCAGTCAACCGCGTATTTGTGGACAGATTCATATGAAACATGGATTCTAGAGGTTTTTGAGGCTGCTGAATCCGAATCTGGGGTCAAATCCCGAATTCATGATATCGGATCCAAGATGGCGGACGTGAATTCAGTCGACTTTGCATTCTCTGCTGAAAATTTCTGATAGAGTTCGATAGAAAAATTTTTCTATCGCTTTGTATGTGGTTTCTGAAACTGGAATTCCCGATATTCCATGGGTAATTCACGATAAGAGAACTGTACGGCTGTTTATGGGGTTTTATCGTATTTTCACGATAGCAATCGCCACTAAAAATTTCCCATTGAATCCGATAGAGAAATTGTTCTATTGTTTTTTTTGTATGTAGTTTCTGAAACTGGACTTCCCGTTGTTCCATAGGTCATTCACGATAGAAGAATTGTACTCCTGTTTATAGGGTTCTATCAGTTTCACGATAACAATTGCTACTAAAAAATGAGTAGAGATTTTTTCCTACTACTTGCTACGTGATTTCTGAATCTGGAATTTCCGTAGTTGTGTAGATCATTCGCCATCTAACTGTGAATGACCGTGGACAATTTTTTTATGGATTCACAGAAAAATTGCTAGTTTCTTCTTATACAAGGACAAGAAAATCAAAGTTTCGGTCAAGGAACCAAGGAGGTTTGATTTTCTCCAAACTTTGTTTGAAAGTTCACTAGAGGAAATGTTTGTATAAAAAACTGTTGAATGTATTTATGAATCCACAGCTATAGGGACAACTATAGGTACCCTCTCGTGTGTTCCCCCATACAAAATGATGAGAATCATATTTGAAGCTATTGACATGATGTGTATTTTGAAAACGCGATAAATACCGATACGTTTCTTGAATTTAATTTTCTGGTGAAAACAAGGTAATTATTTGAAGGAATTCCACGATAGACAACTATAGGCATCCTTTCGCGCCTTCCTCACACATTACGATAAAACTCGTAAAAGCAAAAAATTGTATCAAATGGGAAACTTCCGATTAATCCATATAGAACTGAAGAAGGTGAGAACAATTTATAGTGCATAACCGAAAAGAAACGATAAAACCCATAAGAATCCGATAAAGACTCATTCGCGTTGTATCGGTTTATCACTATAGAATCCCATTGGGACAAATTTCTTTATCGGCTCAATCTGATGTCATGATACACCCTATACCAAACGATAGGAAAGAGACTAAGATACTGTCGAATTCTATCGTTTTCTATGGGAAATTTTTCGCAGGGTTTGTGGACAGATTCAATGCAACATGGGTCCCAGGGGTTTTGGAGGGTGAGGAATCCAAATCTGACGTCAGAAAACGAATTCAAGATGGCGAATCCAATATGGTCTACGCCAATGACATCATTTGTCAAGTCTTTATCTGTATTTGTTCTGCTTTTGATTCTTCATGAACTAGTATGCTCGAACTATGACGACGACTTGTGAGCTAAACAACTAATTGAAATTGAAATTCTCATATCGGGACAGATGTGCATTTTTGTCTTGAACCGAAAACTCATTGTAGGAAGAACTGACAGTTCACTACTGTATCCAATCCACGATCGTAGAATAACGAGCAGCTGTTGGAAAACGACTTTATAGTGTATTCAATGGTTATTGATTATCACTTGACTATATTCCATGATATTATATTACATTATGTATACATTATTTTGAGCGAAATCAGTGTGATCTGGGATCCAAGTCTGCAATATTCCAGTCACCATCGTAAGTTTCGAATTTTGACGCACACAGTACCACATTTCAGAGAGAGCTCTCGAAGAATTGATTTGGAACTATGAGGATTCAACATGAATACATTGAGCACTCTTTCTGAACATTGGTACTGTGGGAGGAATCTTATATTCGTCATTTCCGGCCTCAAAAACCCCTCAACCTCGAGCTCCAGGCGAATCCGCTCGATTATCCGACATTGGGGTTCCCATATTGGATTCGCCATTCCGAATCCCACATTTTTGATGCCAGATTCGTAATCAGCGACCTCAAAAACTCCCGAGTAGTGATTTTCAGCACATTTGAGAATTTTTCCGTCACTCATTCGAAGTTTTTGCGTTCAGGGGGGAGGGGGGGGGGTTGCTCCCTTGATGTAAAATAGGAGAAATATGGGGGAACACGTGTTCCCTCGTTTTGAGAGCTCTACAAAATGACGCGATGTTGGTGGATCCCGCTCAGAATCCATTGGAGACCATTGAAAACCCACCCCCTCCCAGGTATATTTTCCCCCCTCCTTGAGAGGGAAGGGGCTTTTCCCACACCTCGTGGGTTTCCTCTCTTCGAATGCTCTGACCATGCAAATCCGTGAGTAGATCAAATGGAATTATCTATGTGGAATTTAAAATTTTTTACTTTCTCCGGAATTCTTTGAAGGGATGTTTCACCCCTTCAAAACGCGATTGGGCACGTATAAAAAAATACTTGTCCCTTAAAATCACAAGTACTACAAATATCTCAATTTCAAACAAATCGGTGACGGACACCTCGAAACGTTTCCTTGTGAGCATAAAATTCACATTATTTTCTCACATGGGATATTTCAAGAAACCCATTGATGCTTTGTTTTACATCCATAATTATGAGTGGTGTGCCTATGCGGATCAACAGAGTTCTCTCAAGTGTGCTGACATGTCACCATTTTGTATCCGAAAAATATGATATATTAATGTATGATATATATAATCATGTATTGGTATGAGGAATAATATAAATATAATAATGTATTGGTACTTCAAGACTACTATCTCCATATGCAAAAAAATTCATATCCTGAAAATGCTTCTATAATCTGTGATAGATCTTAGAAGATGATAGACAATTTTCCTGTCACAAGGTGATAATCATCTGTGAAATCAATAATTCAAGTCTGGTTAAGTATGTTCGGAATGTCATAAATGCAAATAGGTGAAATATGAGGAATAAAACATAGGCAATCGCTATTCTAAAAACTTCGCGTATCTTATGTACGACGGATATTATGTGACATGATATCGTTCATCGCAGAAACGGTGCGAAGTCAGCAAATTTTCATATTGCATTATTATATGATCAATAAGCTGTTTTGATTCACCGCGAACTCTCAAGTATGGCGATTGTCTATCCTCGAGTTCCTATGTATAGTATTATGTACAGTGCGCTCTACAAATAGTTCCAAGTGTCTTCCTCACTCTATCGAGGGTAGGCATTGGAGCGGGGAAGAGGTCCGCGACACAATTCAGACGGCCCACTGTATGAGGTTCCAACTTGATCCGTAGAGAAGGATAAGAAAGGGAAGGAAACTTCAAAACTTACACCACATTTCATCCCAATTTTCGGAGAAATGTGAGAACAAATTCATTTCCTCAGTTTGTCGGAGATAACGATTGTCTGATTGCCAATGAACAAACATGTATTGAACGTCACGAGTTATCTATCCCAAGTTGTTCAGGAAGATTGATATATGGAAGAGCAGTGATTCCATCGGATAAGATTCACTTCAAACTAAAACGTTCATCAATGGGGGTGGATGACATTTCACTCCCACGTTTTTCATGTATAAGAAAACGGATAAGATAAAAAATCCATCATGTGATTGTTTCGGAATATTTTTGGTAGATGAGTTCTGCTTTTATGAATCAATATTTCCACGGTACGATCTCTCTTTATAACAATTCTCTGAATATTATTACATAATTATCAATCATCGTATCGTTGCAACGCATACGCAGTGACCATTAGCGATCCCCATATGCGAGTACCTGAAACATTCGTGTGAACGTATGAATACGCGGACGGCGATCGTGTCGATAAGCAGCAATGAATAAATTTGCACTCATCATCTCAGCGCATTAATCAGTTACCATACGTAATTCAACGTATTCATGGGTTATCATAATAGCAAGCTGGCGATTCACGAATATTTCAACTGCACATGAAGCCAAGTGATTCTCACAGCCAAGGATAAAATTTCCAGGGTACATAAAATGTGAAATTATTGAGTACTTCAACTCTACGGTGTGAACAGGATCTCTATAATTTGAGATACCACACTTTTCATAACTAGGGGACAAATCCCACATTTGCTTCCCCATTCTAGGTCACATTTGTATTGTGAGAACCTGAATCAATTGCTGATTGGGTGAGATACAATACAAATTGTTTGTGTTACTCCGTTGTGATTTGATTCACAGGAATCTATTACTACAAAAATGATACCGAGAGGTAAATTAGGTACTTCGAAGAACAATTCTATAATTATCCCGTATTACAAATTTGATGCACAAGAACCTATCACTACTGCAGGGGTAGCGAGATGCGAATCAAATGACACGAATATTCGCAATTTAGAAGTGAGATCGAACGTTCGTTTCAGAATTATAATTCAGATTATTTTATTCTTATCGTTGTGAATTCGGAGCGTGGAGGAATTGCAATCAAGTGTCCTCTTGATTGTAATTCTTCTACAAAACTCTGTGTAACCCTTCAAGGGGGCAGCCGCACATGCTAAAGGCTTATAGCAGCATCTCAGGAGCACATCAGCGACTGTCCTCTTTCTGGGCATTTTCTATTATTCGTGATACTTATTCCCCCAATGGGTTATTACGTTTTCCTCTTGTAGGCTCAAAAGCGCCAGTCATATCGACCACATCGTTGATTTGAATAAACGCGGACATGCTTCGCATTCTAATGCAGATTCTTTTCACATTTCTTTCAGTCACCTTTCCATATTGAATCCTGGAATTCTCTTTGAGGAGCTTCATAATTCCAACCTAACTCTTTCAAGCCACTTCCGCCCTTTCATTGAGACATTGCCGTGAGATATATCAATGCCTTATATGAAGTCGGATTGACGGCTATTCTGCATCTTATAACGATATAGTTCAACAACCCTGGTAGAAATGTTACAAATTCTCCCCTGTGACCGATGAGGCACTAAGAAGGAAGAACTAATTGGGAAAAACGCAAGGGGCTAGTCAATAACTGATGAGTTGGATCCAACTAGCATTGATTGGGACGAACTAATGAGTTACTCATCAGTATTTGATAATCTGAACTTATTAATAATAATAGAGTAAAATCTTCTCTACTGATAATTACAAGTAGGGGAGAGTGGGGACACTTGCACCATGGGGTGATATGCACCACAGCAGATATCTCTTAATTTTCCAAAATTTCTGAACTGTTCTTGCACGTGGCGTTTGCTGGATGGATGACCTAACTCCACACGAGTTCACAGGAATGTGGAATGAATCTCTGTTTTTTTATTGATATCGAAAGGTTTGGCACTCTCAAAATCGTTTGATTTGTGTCTCCTTAGTTTTTCAGAAAAAGTTTCCCATGATCTGTAAGTGATCCCAAACACCACGAAACCAATCTCAATCGAGAGTACAATCGTTGCACAATATTTTCATGATCCACTTTTTGACTGAAAATATCTGGAATTTTTTTGCGAGCATCAGTAGTCTGTTGATGCCGTGAGGGGTGCAATGCACCACAAATTGCGGGGATACTTGCACCACTTCCGATGTTTCATTTTTTTTATAGAAACAGGTATTCAGAATGATCCGTACACTCGGATGTTCGAATCTGAATGTTCTTCCGAAGAACAGAAGAGAGAAGGAGAGGAAGGAGAGAGAGAGAGAAAGATTCTTTTGTTTCATAAAATACTCTGTGAAACTCTTTGCTATTTCCATGAATGATCTCACTTCATATAAGTCAGGGAGGATAAACTCAATGAGAGAATTTTCATAATGAACTTCAGCGCCGCCAAGGGGAAGGCTACTGGAACTAGCCTCACATGGATACATTTACACAAATGCTCAACAAATCATAAAAGTTTGTGACACAGTATCAGTGCCTTCATGTGAGATTAGTTCAAGTACCCTTCCTCTTGGCGGCGCTGAAATCAGTCTCAAGAACGTTCAATTGAGTTTATGCCTCCTGATATGAGTTGGTAGGAGTGACAAATTTCACTTGTTTCCTCCGTTCATAGCAAACACTCTTGTGCAATTAGTTTTCAATAAAAGGTTGTTGCTAGTATCAAACTCTAAACTGCATAAAGTCCATCTTGATCGTAAGTTCAGCTATTCACTTGTATATCTGATTATTCATTTCAAATAAATACTGATAAATAGATTTGAAAATAGTGATTATTATTCTAATCAGCCCTGCTAAATTATCCCCATAAAGAACGATACAAAACGATAAATTTTTTCTATAGTTTTCAATGAGGTTTCTGAATACGGAATTTACGAAGTTATATCGTTATCAAACGATAGAACTCTATCGTTCCTTACCGTTTTCTATAAAAATTTAACAGATTGTATAGGGTTTTATCGTGAAATTCGTATTGGAAAAGTACTACTTATTCTAGAACACATAACTATTTTTTTCCAAATAACTGATACTTCTCCTATACGAATTCCACGATAAAACCCTATACAATCTGTTAAATTTTTATAGAAAACGATAAAGAACGATAGAGTTCTATCGTTTGATAACGATATAACTTCGTAAATTCCGTATTCAGAAACCTCATTGAAAACTATAGAAAACATTTATCGTTTTGTATCGGTCCTTATTGGGAAAATTTAGCAGGGAGAGGATCAATTACTCAGGGAGAGAGAAAGAGAGAGAGAGAGAGAGAGAGAGAGAGAGAGAGGGAGAAAGAGCTAATTCGCAGGGTGGTGCAAATATCCCCACATGGCGGGAGACTTGCACCAAACGCAATGTTTTTGAAGAACACTTATATCATTGATAGGATGTTAGATTCGACCTTGCTATCATTTGCAACTTAGAAAGGAATGTTTGCTCTGTCAAAATCCCATAAATAATATATCGAATGACGTTAACCACGAAAGTTATAACAATGTAAAAAAAAAGTGGTGCAAGTGTCCCCACTCTCCCCTATTCACTCCAGGTATAAATTGAATGAAGAGACATGAGCTTTTCAATCTTGAATTGAGTAAAATGTTCCTTGCACTTTTTATCAGAAAATACGACATTTTTGATGGATTAACTTCAAAAATGAGTAGGAATTGAGCAACAATATTGGCATATTTCATAAGTGCAAATAACTTTTTATTCATTTCAAGACTCGAGAGGTAATTTCTCTTGATTCCATCTATATTCTGAGTGAAGAGTTGTATTTATTACTACAGTATACCCCCTAAATTTCTGAGGGTGAAATTTCCACTCTCAATGTAAAATGCATTAGCACTTTCACTCTCCAAGAGTGACAAGATCACTACAGTAGAGTGAATCTCTCCACTTTTCAAACTAGAATGAAAAGTATCACTCGTGAGTAGAGAGTGAATTACACTTCACCTATTTGTGAATCAAAATCTCACCTGTCTTAGAGTAAAATATCCCAGCTTATTCATAATCAATCGATGCTCAGATTTTCTATTTCTTGCAATGCTTGGTTTTGAATATTCATCTAAATTTTTGTTTACTTCCAGGATAATTATTTCATTCTCTTGGAAACTCATGGAATTTCCTTATTAAAAGTGATGGTACTGATCTGGAATACCTTTAGTTCCATATGATACCGATAATTGATAATCCTAGGTGTCATTAGCCAATACCTCATGTCTCATACCTCATTAGTCACTGTGTGTGATACCATGTATTTATGAACAATAGTAAGTATACCCTGTAACAATGAACAATACTGGATATAGTTGATGAATACCATGTATCGATGAACAATATTGGATGTAGTTGATCGATACCATGTATTCATGAACAATATTGGATACAGTTGACCGATGCCATGGATCGATGAACAAAATTGGATATAGTTGATCGATGCTACATATCCTTGTAGAAGATGATATTTCGGTTGTTTGAACTGTATATATGAACCTTAATATTGATTTTATTTATGGAAATTGCAATTGTAGATCTCTCTCAATTTCATAAAACTATTTTGAATTAAATCTTACGAAAGCTTTTCAAATTGATATTTCAGTACTGGGTGTACTGAAAATCGTTTCAGTTCTTTGGGTTGATTTTTTATGAGAGAGTTTGTTTTCTGTGATTAATTGAGTTATACAAACAATTTTCACAAAACCCCAGTAATTTTACACTTTTGAATCATGAAACATTTATGCTGATACATAGTTTGAAGTGTTTTGTCTTTTCAGATACCGAAGAACGTTTCAAACAAAACATTTTATTTTAAGTATCTACATTTCATTGAAAACATGTCATTCAATGGAATATTTTGATCACAGTCTTCTTGTATTGTGAGAGTTCCTTTCAGATTCATATACTCTTACGAAAACACATTGAAAATCTGAATTCTTCTTTGACTCATTTTTCATGGGCTTTTTTAATGTCTTATGTATATGTTTATCAATCGTATAACACTAATATACAACTATCCAATTTTATTGTAAAATGTGAAACCTTTTCATGTATCCATCTCATATATCTGTGGCCTGTGGCCTCCATTATGGAACATTCAGTATATCTTGTTTATGTTAGGTTGAATTATGTATAATAATTTCATTAATTGTGATAAATGTTCGAAATATAATGAATGTTTCACAATAAACAGTACAGATGTATGAGATGTATACATGAAAAGGTGTTATATTTTACAATGCAATTGGATAGTCGTATATTAGTGTTATACGATTAATAAACATATAAATAAGCCATTAAACAAGCCCATGAAAAGAGAATAAGTCAAAGAATAATTCAGATTTTCAATGTATTTCAGTAAGAATATATGAATCTGAAAGGAACTCTTATAATACAAGAAGACTGTGACCAAAATATTCCATTGACCCAGGAAAAAATGATCAGATCTGACCAGATCTAAATTTTGGTCAGATCTAAACAGATCTATTAAGATCTGAGAAACTGCGATTTTGGCTTGTGTTTGTCACAATATATGTGCAAAATCAAATTCATATACAGACAGATATCACAAAATTTCTGACAATTGAACCACCAATTGCTCATCAAGATTTAATCTAATATTCAATTCAGATCTAACGAGATCTACTCAGATCTAACCAGATGTGCCAAGATCTGATCACATCTACTGAGATCTGAACGGATCTAATCTGATCTTTTGAACCAGATCTGACCAAAAATCAGATCTACTCAGATCTATTTAGATCTGAATAAATATAATGATTATTTCCCGGGGAATGACATGTTTTCAATGAAATGTAGATACTTAGAATAAAATGTTTTGTTTGAAACGTTCTTGGGTATCTGAAAAGACAAAACACTTCAAACTATGTATCAGAATAAATGTTTCATGATTCGAAAGTGTAAAATTACTGGGGTTTTGTGAAAATTGTTTGTGTAACTTAATAAATCACAAAAAACAAACTCTTTGATGAAAAATCAACCCAAAGAACTGAAATGATTTCCAGTACATCCAGTACTGAAATATCAATTTGAAAAGCTTTCGTAAGATTTAATTCAAAATAGTTTTATGGAATTGAAAGAGATCTACAATTGCAATTTCCATAAATAAAATCAACATTAAGGTTCATATATACAGTTCAAACAACCTAAATATGATCTTCTACAAGAACATGTGGTATCGATGAACTATATCCAATTTTATTCATCGATCCATGGCATAGATCAACTGTATCCAATATTGTTCATGAATACATGGTATCGATCAACTACATCCAATATTGTTCATCGATACATGGTATTCATCAACTATATCCAGTATTGTTCATTGTTACAGGGTATACTTGCTATTGTTTATCAATACATGGTATCAAACACAGTAACTCAGATATGCGGTATTGACTAATGACACCTAGGATTATCAATTATCAGTATCATACAGAACTAAAGGTATTCCAGATCAGCACAATCACTTTCAATGAGGAAATTCTGTAAGTCTCCGAGAGAATGAAATGATGATCTTGAAAGTCAACAAAAATTTTAATACAGTCTCAAACCAAAGCATTGCAAAAAATAAAATCTTTGAGCGTCGATTTAATATACATTGAATTAAATTTACTTCCAAATTCACAATTCACTTCATATGAAATTATACATCAATAATTGTAAGTTCAATTCATTTCATTGAGGAAATTATATAACCTCTCACAGTACATATATCATATAAGTATATGTGATTCAAAAATTTTGAGGTTAAAAAATTACATGGATTGGAAATTTGTCATCGTCGGAATCAAATTCTATTCACTGGCACATCATTACAGAATTTTCAATACTTCGCTATATTTATCCCTAATATTATAATGATTCAAAAATTTATCGAGTCTGATTGGATTATTATTGTAACACATTGTTCTACAGGAAATCAATCGAGGTACTCCAGAAACACTTGTTGCAACTTTTTCTACCACGGACGCAAGTGTCCGTTTAGCTCAGGTCGTTTAGACATAGATTATGTAGGTTCACGTTCAGGTAGGTTGTTTACAGTGGTTCGAATCCTCGGAGGTGCATAATAAATTCCCATCAGCACAACGAGCAATTACAGAATGTTGCGGAGTTTGGGGATGTTGGCGAAAAGATAAAAATGAATTATTTTTATTTTCTTTTACAAAAATAACTCAAATCCGTGACAGATTTTTTTCCCCCCTGAAATACACATTTTTCAAGAGTGCTATTCCACTCCAAGAAATTTAGAGAATCATATTTATTCCAAAAAATTCCTCGTCAGTTACTGGCAAGTGCCTCATCAGCTACTTGCTAGTGTCTGCTTAGTTTACCTGATTAGTCCCTCGTTGGTGAGAGCGTTACATTCTTACCAGTTACTCATAAGTTTTCCCGATTAGTGTCTCACCAGTAAAAAGGATGAACTGACAAGTGCCTCATGGTTTACTAGCGAGAATTTCTACTAGGGAATTATTTCAAGAACGTGCGCTCGACTCTTGATTCACAAGAACCTATCACTATTGCAGTGATAATGAGATGCGAATCAAGTGTTTGAACTTCCACTAGCAAACGGGAAAGAATAAGAAAGGGTTTCAATATACATATTTGAAACATGAAAATGAGTAAACAGGAAATTTTATGAACGCCACTATCATTCGGACAGCTTCCGTCCCTGGTTTCCAATCATGATGGAATTTTTGCTAGAACTATATGCAGTGTCGATGGAGATCTCATCCGTACAACAATTCCCTCCGTTCATTTCCACAAAATCTCTTAAAATTTCCATATCGCTTCCTTGTTAGACGGAAACTTTGGGATCGTTCCAAGGAACTCAGCACCGCTTCCGTCACCAAATCCAAAATTCCCCAGACCAAAATATTCCCATGAACTCAGGGAAGAGCAGGCCCCTGACAATCCCGTGTTCCATCTGTCCAAAACTTATCCTGGGGGCGTTGGCTGTGCCATCGCTAACTCTGACAGGGAATTTTCAATACATCCAATAAACACTTCTCACTTGTGTGTATGAAATTGCGTACGAGGTCGATGGAGTATCTGCGCATTGATTGATGCTGACGTTCATTCTAAATTTGCCAACATGCCATCCAGCGCTCCTAGCGGATAGAGGACATTCAATGGGTAGAAATCTAGTGAAGAATCATTGAAGTGTCAGGGGCCTGGGGAAGAGCAATCTGGATCCCACAGTAATATCGAGTGAAAAAATGTTCATAGATAATTGTTTGTTGGTTTCCGCTGAAAATAAATTGTCATCCAACAGAGAATTTGCTATAACAACAGCAGAGTGACTGCTTATACACCCAATGAGCACAAGGACTTCTGATGAATGTGAATTGTACGTTCGTGCTGCACATTCCAAACGTCTATCGGACTTCCGATTCAAGACCGACGGACTTCTCATGGATGTCCATTGAATAGTTTGATGAGAACGAAAAACACATCCTTAAGCATTCTGAAGGATATCCTGCAATAGATATCATGAATCTTCTAAACACCATTACCCAAGAACTCAAAATGTCAAAATAACTTCTACATGACTGCTGGAGTGTGTAATTGCTTGGTACCTTGGGAGAAAAAAAATACCATCATTATTAATGCTATTCGGGGAGCATCCTAATATGTTAATTCATACTTTTTTCTGTTACACAGGATTTATCAGTGTGGGGAATGATATTTCACAACTCTTGGTGTCCGTGTCACTTTCATATTATGCTGGAAGAGGGCATCGGCCGCGGTGGATCGCTTTTGGCATTTACACGGTGAGTAGCCACATTGGTGAATCAATTTTTTCCAAGGACATGAAAAACAATCAACATCATACGTGCCTTTGGAATTCATACATATATGATACATAATTTTTGCTAGAAAATTACCTTCTGAATTTGATTCTTCATCGTGATTAATAGGGGTGTGCAAGACCCGAATAATTCGGGTTCCAGATTCCGGGAATCGGGACAGATCAGGATTTTTTCAATTCCCCGAATTCTCAAGGAAACAATTTGATTCAGGTTCCCGGAATGTTTTGGGTAATCGATTCAACGCGGGCGCCTGGAATGTTATGGTTTCCCGAAATATTTCACGTATTCGAATGTATTCAGAAACTCCAGTGATTTCTGGGTACTCAATATAATTTGAACAATTTAGTGTTCCAGTATATTGAATCGGTCCACGTCTCATAGTTTCAAATATAATATTTGACTCCATCGAATATGAAAAGTATCCTCGACTGCTGAGAATATTGTGTCACTAACTCACACACGATTATTAACCAAACATGTTGGAGAGTTGTGTTTTCTTCACTCGAATTGGAAAAGGGTCCAGGGGGTTGAGCGAGTGAGAATTACCCCCACATGTACCGAGTTCAAATTCACATCACTGATAACTATGAGTATACCATACAATTATATCGAATGATAAGTTCGAAATCCACGTTTCAAAGCCATTACACAAGGGGTAAGTCAAATCAAACAATTAATCCTCTCGAAAACGGGCAATGCGTTTTCGACAAGAAAAATTATGTATTATAGTTTCTAATAAGACCACCCAGTGGAGAAAAGTAAAAGAAATTTGGATGAGAAATACGCATGAGGAAAAATTATTGTGGATTTTCCCAGATGTTTTTTGAGATTACCAGGTGTAGGAGTATGAAACTAGAATTTCCCTATAAATGGCACTAGCCATTAGTTTGAGAATCCTAAGACCACTTCTCCAGCATCATCATCTTCCCCTAACAGCTGACGAAGATTTTCAACACAAAACAATAGAGGTTCTGTACACCTGTGGTTGTTTTATAACTTTGGACATGTAGAGTTTTGTGCCTACAAACTACGATCTGCGGACAGCATGGGTTTCTCGTTATCATTTGTAGGGAACTGTTGCAGAATCACATCGCATGCTTGTCGAAGCTCACGGTGAACATGTCCTTGGTGAAACGCAGTGTTTCGAGTAGTTGAAAAAATTCAAAAGTGGTGATGTTGACGTGAGAAACGAAGAGCGGGGGAAACCACCGAAAAGGTTCACAGACGACGGATTACAAGCCTTATTAGATGAAGATGATACTCAAACTCAACAAGAACTCGTGGATCAGATGAATGTGACGCAGAAAGCCGTCTTCATTTGTTTGGAAGCCATGGGAAAGATTTGGGAAGTGAGAAAATGGGTTCCACATGAACTGCATGAAAAACAGCAAGCAAATCGAAATTCCACTTGTGAAATGTTGTTCGACAAATACAAAAGTCATTTCTCTATCGAATTGTGAAAGGTCATGAAGAATGGATATATTTTGAGGATTCTGTGGCGGGAATCATGTGTGAATCCAGGTGAATCATCGACATCCACTGCAATACCAAATCATTTTGGGAAGAAGACAATGCTCTGTATCCGGTGGGATCAGAAGGGTGTAATCTACTATGAACTGCTGAAACCTGGGCGAACAGTCAACACTGATCGCTACCAACAGCAAATGATCGACTTGAATCGCGCATTGCGTGAGAAACGACCGGAATATGGGAAAAGGCAGCAGAAAGTCATCTTGCTCCACGATAATGCCCCATTACACACAGCACAACGGGCCAGGGAAACGATCGCGGCGTTCAGTTGGGAGATGTTACCGCATGCGGCTTATTCTCCAGACTTGGATCCTTCCGATTATCATCTGTTCGGGGTCAATGGGACACGCCCTCGCTGAACAACGCTCCGATTCGTATGGAAATGTGGGAGAATGACTCGATAACTGATTCGCTTCAAAAGAGGAACTGTTTTTTTGGCACGGCATTCATAAATTGCCGGAAAGCTGAGAGAAACGTATAAACAGCGATGGGTATTATTTCGAATAAAATATTTTTCATCATTTTCGAACAACAAACGGGTGATTTTCACAAAAAAATTCCGGTTTCATACTTCTACACCTGTCATGTTGTGGTGATACACCTACCATTTATTTTCCAACTCAACTCTTAAAGTATCTCCTTCGACATGTATTTCATTCATAAATTCAGATTTTCTCTGAAGGTACATCATAACTGAAAAAAATGAAGTCCGGTATGGAACGCGGTACGCAGGTAGTCATTGCACTCAACATACAGGGTGTCCCAGAATTCGCAGACTAGGTTTTACAGGTGTATTCTGCGACCAAAATGCATGATTCCCCGTATTGAATAATTTTTTTTTCAGGCGTAGTTTTTGAGATATCAACATTTGTAGATTCTTCTTAAAATCCAAATAACTCAACAGCATCGTGTGCTACAATCTCCAGTTCATCACCATTGATTAAGTTGGAAAACGACAGATTCCTGGGGAAGGAAATTGCACTATCCTATCATTCCTCAATTCGAAGTTATAATAATAATAGTTTCCGTAATATGAGAGGGACGCTTTTGGTAAATTTACAGGAGGAATAGGGTTCAACAAGATATAATAGCAGATCATCAAATGATGATCAAGGGCATTCAACATATCGGAGAAACGATGGGGAAAGCACTATTGATCTCCTTCGGATTAGCTTCTTAACTGCTCAATGTTGAAATGATTATCCAATTACTAAATTATTACCCTTATCGGATCTCTTTGCTTCCGTCATACATATTATCAAAGCTTACGTGAAGTGAACGTATGGGAAATAAAAGCGATAAGATTTCGCTACGTAGTTTTTAAACAATTAAGCAATAATCATGAATTTCAAATATGCAGCAATAAAGTGCACTGCTAGTATCACGCTCTGAATATGAATTCAAAGCCTAAAACTGTAAACATGAGTCTTGGGAATTATTTATGTTTGTAGGTTAATATGTTTATAATCATTCGCATGATTTTGGGGAATCATCTGATGTTCCAATTTCATATCCAAAACTCAATTTCAGGAATGTATTTTATCACTGTGCACATGAGATTTGTGCTCAATGCTTGAATGTTCAGAAAGTACGTAACAAAATTCCGTATATTTCTTCAGGGCCTCCATGGCCCCTAAGAATGTAATTGTGACTGAAGTTATGCGATCTTTTCTGTGCCAGTAAATTCGCTTGTGGACAGAATAAATTAAATGGAATAAGAATCAAAATATTCCCCATGAGTTTTCCGTTGGGCTGAGGTCAGGAGGATGGGAATGCCACTTCCAAAGCGATAAAGGCCATAGCAGGTTTAGATAGGAAGGTTTAGATACCAGCGTACTATCCGAATGCACATTCTCTCTGCAAGATTTCCCCGAATTGGAATCATAAAACAGTCTGAAACTTTCAGGAAATAATCTTTGATACTTCATAAATTGCGGTACAGAGCCCGATTTTCAAATTTCGAAAAAAAAATATATTTTCTCAGCCGGTAGAAGAGAATTTTGATTCGGAATTCGGGCTTTGTACTACAATGAATTAATAAAAATTGGGATAAAAGTTACTAAAAATTATTTTCTGAAAATTTTAGACCTCCTCGCATCTGGAGCATATGCATATTGAAAAAACATTGAGGTTCGGTATCCTAAATATCGAGTATATTCGCATATTCATCCATTTATACACATGTGATTTTTTTTCACTATTTCGGGTTCGTATTCTGCAGACTTCGGCGATGAATTGAGGAACAACATTGCTCTACAATGCTTCAAAGCCGAGATATGAGCGATCAAAAAACACTTGGGTCAATCACATGTGTCAGGAAACTATAAGTGTATCCCCAGAGGGTTGAATACCTCCATTCTGGTATATCTTTTTTTCGAGAATCTCTGTTCTTAGGGGAGAGTGGTCTGACCCGAACCATGTTCTGAGTCGGATCCCCTTATGTCCTTCAAAGATTGCCAACTCAATCAGCTCACGCGATGTATCCCTGGATACATCATTTGGTACTGATCATTTGTCAATAGATTGACAGATATCAGTTTGTATTAAGCTCTTTCACTGACAATCATTTGTTTCCAGAATTGCTGCAAAAAATTTTGTATCTTCCAAAAACTCGTTAGAAATGATTTTTATCATCCATTAGGATGGCGTGGAGAATCCTTCTAGATCAGTATTCATTGTTTTGTCTGAGGATATATCCGTTTTGGCAATTGATTTTTCAAGTTTTGAGATGTTCGATTCAAAACTCTGAGAGAGGCTGTGTTTCAATTCGGACCGCCAACACTGGTTCCAACTCGGACTCCCATTTTTCCACATTTGCCATAATCTTAAGGAATGAATGTGTCCTTGTAGAGGGACAGTAGTCGATAATAGTCCAGCGTGGAACTATCGTCTCACAAACATCAAAATTTCCTCTGAACAAATACTTCAATGAATTCAGGCATTCTTCCGAACTCCAACCATGTGAAACTACCGCTTAGCAAAACCAGAACCTCATTCAGACTGATGATGATACAATATGTGAGATAACAAAAGAATCCGAAGAAAGCAGCACGCGAAACCTCCGAGAAATTGAGAGAGACAAAAATGTACAGCCACTGAAAATCGCCTCAGCACATGCAAACGATCGTCTCGCATCAGTGTTCTGATTTTATATCATGAGCCAACGGATTCAAAATAATTTCTCTCACCATTTCTCTCCTCTTTGAAAGTCAGCTTTCCAACTATTCCAAAGATAACTTATACGATTCGTCGTACTGAGGAATGTAACCGAATTTGGCTGACAATTTGATTTCCTTCATCATAAAACACTCATTTCAAGAATTATTGAGAACAAAACACACCCACATATTTCCGAGAGTTCAAAATTTACAATGTGAAGCTGAAAAAACGGGCAGTTTGATTTGGAACAGGGGGCCGTCTGAGTTGGAACTGCTGTTCCCATTCAGGCTTTTATTCCCATTTTCGATTTCAGCCATACCCCATGACTGATGAAGAATATTTCAGGAGTTTTTTGGGAAAACTGGGAGGAATTGAAGAGGCCTCTCAACAGCATATAATACATTGCGATCGGTCAACATTGCAGAGTTCAATGCATCACGGAGGTAAGGGGGTCTAACTTGGGCCATTCTCCCCTAAATATCTCTCTTTTTGAATAGGGGAGGAGCATACAGGTTGAACCGGCATGCAGGTTAGGCCAGGGAGTTTTTTGTGTTTTTAACCGTTGGCAACTTTGATTTCATGACGATTGAAGTCGAGTCTTATCATGTGCATAGAGTGCAAAAGCAGACACCTCTTATGAGTATTCCAGAAGGCAAGTGGAAAAACGTGCAAAAAAGTTTTATTTTCCTTCATTTCATTTCGTACAAAGGGGATAGTGTTCATCGATTGATGAAGGTAAATCAATCTATTATGTTTTTTCCTTAATTTCTTCGAATCGCACAAAATATATTTCGATCATATTGTGAAATTAGAATAATGTTCTTGCAATTGCAAAGTTGCATTGAATATGTAGATTGGGCCACCCAAAACATGCAGGTTGGGCTGCTAGTTTTTCTTGTCATATGAGTATTCAAACACCATTTCGATCATCTCCGATGATCAGAATAGTGTTTACATTGGATGTAATCTCAAGTATTCGGTGATTTTTCTATTTTAGAATGGCATGCCGAAGGCAGAGAAAGACAGACCATGGAATCAGTGATTATGATTTCATTGTCAGTGATATTTCATTATTCCAATGTTAAAGCTATTTGAAATAAATAAATATCGGCTACAAATTCCATACCTGATGTACCTATAGAATGCATGTCTCTACCTTTTCAGCGAATTTCCAGAAGTAGCCCAACTTGCATGCTTACTTTTTTTAACCAATTTTTTCCAACTTCAGAAAATCGCTTGTATTCCGCAGTATTTCAAAGCAATCAAGAAACTTTCTATCACGAAATATAGCTGAAGGTCGTTTTTTTCAGTGGTATATAGACATTGATCAAATAATACCCTTTTCTAATCTTATAAGTCAAGAACAAAACACAGTCCAACCTGCATGCGCCTCTCCCCTACCTCCATTCTCAAATATCCCTCTTCTTAAAACTTCCCCCTCAGAACTATGGATAAACAGGGTGGCAATCACCGAAAATTTCTGTTTTTCCGATTGGTTATTTTGTTCAAAAGAGATGTATCATTGATCTGTTCTGTTGGAACTCCTGGTAAGTTGCAAACGCACGAAATCACACGCGCGCGTTCACTGTATGCAATACCCAGCAGTAATAACTCACTTAGCGCCCGCCTAACCTGCATGAGAAAGTGAACTCAAGATGCTGGTATGACAGTGAAATGTTGCTTCTGTTATATTGAAAATCGCTCACAACTAGTTCCGATATGAAGTGAAACTCTCAACCCTGTTTCATATTTTCGCATTCAAAATATCAACTCGCATTGAAACAGATTGAAATTGGATGACCAGTCAATTGAACACGAAAACACGCAGCTCGTGATGGTTTGAGCTTGGATTGAGCGATATCGGAATCAAACATTCCCACCGGTCCATTATAAAGGATTTTTGCTGATCTCAGTTCCATACCTTATGAATGTTTCGAAAATATATACATGGAATATCTGAAGAATATCTCCATCGCGACGTTCAGAAGTGTTCTCATATACATCTCAAAGCAGACATGTCAATTCGACGTCTCTCTTCGCACAAAACAGTGTAGTCATCCTCTAGAGCCTCGCCAGACCCTTGTGAGCGACTTGTAATGGCCTAGAGAATCCCTAGAGTGATGTGTAATAGAGTTGAAGACATCTCGGAAACATTCATGCTCACCAGGATTCGGTTTGAATCTTGCAATCGTGGACAAGGTATCACTTGTGAGATATCCTTTTCTGGTGGAGTTACAATCAGAAATATGACAATCGTTGGGTTCGAGTTGCATTCAATGGCCCAATGATGCACCAAACCTGTCACAAGACCTGTCGAGACTTGTCTTGAACAATTTACCAAACTTTGTCGAGGCTTGGGGATTATGGTAAGAGGACAAGCTGGGGCC
Source organism: Gonatopus flavifemur (assembly GCA_018340375.1). NCBI lineage: Eukaryota > Metazoa > Arthropoda > Insecta > Hymenoptera > Dryinidae > Gonatopus > Gonatopus flavifemur. Next base: position 7,569,876 of record JAFFJZ010000014.1, read on the forward strand.
AATGGTTCTTCCGAGCCTGGTCTGAATGATTCGCCAAGCATCAACCATTGCTTCTTTGACTACAGATGTCGACGAGTAGAGTGATTCAACCCATATTTCAGCTCAACTCTTCCCCTCAAAATACCATGAAGTACCAAAATACCATGAATCATGTTAAAATGATGGATTGAATCTATCAAGACTGGGACAACCTTGAGTGTTTTTCAGTTTTGTCAATACCTGCATAGGAAAGACATCTTTTTCCTGGGTATGAAGTGGAATCTCACTTTGAACATTTCAGAGAGTGCGGGGGCGCATTCCATAGATGCGTCAATCGTCATTCTACTTGCATAATGTTGCAAGTAATTTGATCCGATTGATCCATAGATCGATGGAATTTAGTCAACAGCAATACTTTCTTCTGGCCAAGGGTTCTTCACTTTCCAATACTATTCTTCTTCATCGCTGGAAACTCACATCCAGTTGCTATGGCTGAATTTAATCAATTCAATCCAATATTCAATAATACGAAGCAATTGTTCTACTTCATGTACATCCATTCATCCAGGTTCTTCCATAACACTTTTGTTTCCAGTAACGTAAATAGTTTCTCGGCTCTAACTATCACCATCTATTGAGTGAATTATATCAATACTACTTTTGACATAGTATGGATTGAACTCATCTTCTAGATCACATTCTTCCGCATTATCTAGCATTTCAAAATCTACTCCCTCATGTATTTCCTTTGAACCCATATTCTTCCCCCTTATCATCTCTATCATGGTCTCCCACAACTTCCGAAACATTCTTGTTCTCATCTATCATATCTCTATAATATTCTTTCTTTCTCTTTCCGATTATTTTTACAAACATATCTCTGTCAATTCCAAATTGCACCTAATCTGGTTTATTATTCGTATACAATGCTCCAGCATATGATTCATCGCTTTCATTCACGGCTGTTCGTATGTCTTCCGAGTATCATTTTTTCTCCCCCCATATTTTTGGAATTTGAAACTTTCTCTTTGGTGCAATCACATTCAGTGCATTCACTTCACTCCAAACAAATTCCTCAGCTCTTGTATTTGTTCCCGGGTGATCTCTATGCTCAAGTCTCGATCCTACTGCTTCACAAAATTCACCTATGTGAAATTCCTTATAATCTCAAATTCCCAGATAGTCACATGTCGCTTAATTGTACTCAATTTGCATCACGTGTTGACGGCCAAGCAATACACAGATGTGACCTGCATTTGTACTACATACGCAGTTCAAACTGCTATGAATCCTGATTTTTCAACAACTTGTGGTCAAGTTGCGCTCAGATGGGGGAGTTTTTGAATTTGATGTAACACATATGCGTTTCAATTGTACAACAAGATTTGGTGTACAACACATGATGTAGAAAATCATGTACGCTTGTACTCATATCATGTTGATCACACCTGGTATTCATTTGAACTACAAGCATGGCTATCTAAGTTATCAACTCTCTATATTCTCCACCTTCTTAACTCATATTAACTTCAACGCTGATGCACGGATGCCCGTTTACTTTGGCTCATCAGATACTTTACACTTTATCCAAGGTCACCAGATGAACGCTACTTCTGAAGGAATTGACTAATCATAATCATGCATTTCAAATAAAAGTCATTTGAAAGCGAATGTTCAACATTACTCCGGTGACCCTGATTTTACCTCGCTATTAGCAAAAACCACGCCTGTCAACGTTCCACTATCTTCCGTCATTCTTGCAGGTCTATCCACATATTATTCCATCCTCAAACTAGACATTAACATTCCTAATTATTCCGCATGGAATGAGTCTGCCATTGAATTCATATAACCATCCCCTATGATTATACATTGATCTCTCCTAATCAATGAGTCCACAGTATCTTCAAGAAATCGCAGAAATTCATCATCTAATGCACATGGGGAGTGATACGTAACTGCGATCACTCCTTTCTATACACTGATCTTCCATTACACCGCAATACACCAACCGTTAGATATCACTTCTTCAATTAATATTACCTAACATTTTATATCGTTTCTCACATATAATATCACTTCCCGTGTGTTTCTGCTTCCTGCATCACATCTAGCAACACTATATCCTGGCACATTCACTCCACTATCTACCCTGTCACCTATCGGTCTTGTTGTCGAGAGTGCCCAAAACGCTGGAATTATCTTCATAATCTCTTTATAATCTGAATTGCATCTCCATGCGTCATTGCTATATCGAAGAATAGGTGCATGCAGAAGATTCGAAATGCACCCCGAAGAATCTCAACCTATCCTCTTTCTTTCTCTTGTAACGCTTTCAAGTATGTCGGACATTCGATACTCACAGCCTCATCTTATACGTACAGTTCACACACCTTTTCTCTGTTGCTGTATAGTCATCAGCTTCATAATTTCCTGTACATTTGTAACATGAATCCTGTATCGTCACATTTTTGGCAATATGATGATAGCCCCAACATTGGGAACATGTTCAACATTATGATACTCAAACACACGGCACTTTTTCCATCCAATGATGATTGTTTTTCTTCTTATTATTTGATCCTATGTCGTTCATCCACCTCGAATATAGAAGATTCTCCTATATTTTGCTGTCCTTCTCTTGAACTATCTTTCCTACAATTCTGAAGTAGAATTTTCTTCTCTCTCATCAATTTCATCTTGTTCCGAGATCGAATTTACCACATTTTCATCTTTCAATTCCATGTCCTCTCCATTCACATTTATGATTCTCATTCTCGGTTCTCTTTCGTTTGGTGTAGAGAAAGAAGAACATATTTCAAACACTCGGAGGACATACCCCAGCGTAGGTCGTCATCCACGGGTTTTCCGTCCTGCGCGTATCCTTTACACAATCAATCTACGCCTATGATCGGGGTCATCATCATTGAAAATGATCGTGTCATTGCGCTGGCTACTTGCAGCGTGAGTGTGTGGCGGATATGGCACAATCTCCTTCAGGACGGCCCCTAAATGTGTCCTGACTGACGTGGTGGTAGCCACCCTGCACGAGGTAGTCGTTACTGTATTGTTACGCATAGACCCCATGGTGAATGTCGTGGTCAACACCGAGGCAGTGGTCATGGTTGGTACTGAGGTGCGTGTCGGCAGTTTAAAACCAGCTCCTTGAATCGGGAGAGAAAATCTCTCGGAACGATTCGTCACTTCCCTGACCTCGGAAGGATCGTCAGGGTACCAGCCACGCCCTGGATGCCATGTCTCAGCATCCTCAACACTACCCGCCTCGATACCCGCGTCATCCCCATCATCGTACGGAGGAATGAAGGCGGGCCTGTCTACGCCTATGCAATGCTCCACCAATCTCAGGCAATCCATCAATTAACGTCAATAGATCTTCATCAGAGGCATCACGCAGTGCACGCAGAGCCTCCGCCAACGACCATCATTCGTGATAGCGAGGAAAAACACAGACTTGATAAAATTCTGAAAACCCGAGATCACTTTCTCACCTAATGCTGGATCGCAGAAAACAGCTATGCGAGCTGTGATCAATAATTTAACTCACGATTGAGAGCAGACCGAAAATCCAGAGGAGAAAAGGAAAAAAAAGTTTTCCGCGAAACCAACTAATCGAGAGAGTCACCTATGGAGGAAGAAGGATTCGAGCATGTCATAATGAGGAATTAGAAAAAAAACCGATCAAAAACAAGCAACGCGAACAAAAACTGCAACAATCGATGATGACGACGACCACGCGAAAAATTTAACACGTATATATGTCACAATCGTTCTTCGCTAAACGAATCCTCCGAGTACGAAGTACGGAGGATAAGAGGACCACCGATAACCACGTCACACGGACTGCACACACGAGAGCGGTACACGAACGCGACACAACGAAGCACTACACGTGCGACACGACTTTGACACTGCCAACCGTGAGCACTAACACAACCGCACTGTGTATAACTCGCTGCACGACGAAGATGCTAGCGCAAGAAAGACAAGTATATGTGTTTGTATACGATATGTTCATTAGGGTGGGCCGAAAAAACTCAACTTTTTTCCCTCGAGTCGCTATACCGCGGAAAAGTTGCGATTTGGAATGACAAAAAATATAAAAAGAATATCGATGTCTTCCGGTCGCGCAAAGCCCCCAAAGTTCATAAAAATAGGTAAAAATCCACTATTTCACGTGAATTTTCGAAATAAGTAGAGATATTATGATTCGAACGCTATAGCTGTGATTAATCAATGATGAAATCATCGTGAACAATTGTGGAAAATCACCGGAATCATTCAATGCATTCAGTTTACCCATTAGCATGAAATTCATGCGGAATATTGAGGAAGCAAGTGCGTGCGTGCACGGGTCGGTGTCGAATCAACAAAAAACCAAATCAACGAAAAAAAATTCACTAGCAGTATGAAGTTGTCATTTTGTTGCAGTATGAAATAAAATTAGTCATAGATCATTGATTAAATCAAACGAAAAGTAAAAAACATTGATTTGCTAACATAACCCCACGGTAAACTTAATTTCCCTTTGTTATGTTTATGATTATGGTATGGTTATGTTTATGATAACAACGAACCGATTTTCGTTCTCTACAGACGTTTGGAACAGTTTGATTGTACCGATCGATTAGGAAGATCATTAATAATTTTATTAGAATGATGAATTACGTGTCTACTGTAATAAACAGGTGCAGTGAATGGGTTAACATAAAGAATTTTCGTTTAATTTCATCAATGATCTATGACTAATTTCATTTCATACTGCAACAAAATGACAACTTCATACTGCTAGTAAATTTTTTTTCGTTGATTTGGTTTTTCGTTGATTCGGCACCGACCCGCGTGCACTGAAAAAAACAATGTAGCTAAATTTGAGTCCGAGTCCATTCTGTAGTTACTGTAACTGTATGATGACCATAAAAATGTGCAATAGATATAACCGAACTCGTGTGGATCCCTTAGAGGGAGAAGAAAAATGAAATTAGTATTACTTTCTTTATTTAATACAATGTATAGAATAAAGAAACCTTTATTAGTCTAAGTGTTTTCTGTTAAAATATTTTATTTCTTTCCTACATGACTCTTTTCATTTCTCTTATCCATTGCCTTCATTTACTCAGTTCTAATTGATTGTCTCTGTTCTATGTCTCTATGATTATGAATGTTGCACTCACTTCCACAGTAACCTCAATAAGAACATGACTTCTGCAACTACAAAACTCAAATTCGATTGCATTCTCTTCTCAATGTGTGATTGCCGTGTTTATTAATCTGGGAATTATAAGAAATTCCTGCTTTATTACTACATAATATGAATATATTACTACGTGAAAAAATTAAGAATATTGAACCAGCTCAGGTTGAGGATGGTAAAATACGATTAACCCCTGGACGCCAAAAATGTACAAACGCCCTTGCTCCTGCCTTCTTTTGTTATCACCATGACATTTTTGCTGGTGCTCTCATGCGTTCACATCTTCATGTTATTTTACGTTTAGTGTTGTGAAGTTTTTGAGATACATAATGGCAGCCTCAAAGAAAATGATCACAAGAAATGTCTTTGAGTGCCCTATTTTTGCCAAACCCAGAGATTTTGTGCAAAACGTACTTCGCACGCATGAAGATTTGATTCGGTGCTGTTTCCAAGAAGAGTATAATTTATCGGTAAAGGTTAATAACAAAAGTGTCAGTTTTTCAAATATGGCTCATGAAGTAGCTGATAAAATAAAAAGTTTGTTTGAGAAAGCATCTATATATATCATATATATATATATATATATATATCATTTTTCACGATTTTTTCCGCTTGATATTGTTGTCCACAACCCATTTTTCATCGCCAATTATCAGTCGTTTTGAAAATGGATCATTTTCATTACGTTCCTTTAGCAAATCGCAGATGTTAATGCGTTGCGTTGAATGCGTTTCTTTCAGTTCGTGAGGAACCGATGTATCGAGTTTTTGAAAATAGCCAAGTTGTTTTAAATGTATGTGATACATGAAGTTTCTCTGCGATCTCACGTGTTGTACTGTGACGATCCGAATCGATTATTGCTTTGATTAGGGCGTCATCAACGTCAACTGGACGACGAGAGCGTTTTTTATCTGTGAGTGAAAAATCACCAGAACAAAATTTGGCAAACCAATTTCGACACTGCCGTTCTTTTAAGACTTCGTTACCATAAACAGCACATAACTTTTTATGAGCTTGCGATGCGTTCTTCTCTTTGCGGAAATGAAAGAGCAAAATATGACGAAAATGTTCCTTTTGATTTTCCATTTTTCAACGAACGCCAAACGCAAACTACGCAAACGATCCAAAAATTTTTGTTATCGATTGACAGCTGAATTGCCAACTATCAAATAACAAGATGTGTTTTACATTTGTACTACGCCTGCAAACCTGAAAATTCAACTGACACCATCTATGAGTGAAATCCGCAATTACTTAGTTGCCAACCTGATAATATTTTTCTCATAGTGTTGAGAGTATTTCCTAACTCAGCACTACTCGTAGCTTATATGGCTATGTGATTCGCAAATCCCAACATGCTTACATTTTCACCTTGAATCTGTAATTTTAATGGCACTTGCTTCTTCACTTCGTTCATTGCTTCTTCTATATACAATTTGAAAACCAGTGGCGATAGTGACCGTCCTTGTCTCACCCCTCTTCTGATTTGTGCTTCTCCTTTTTGACCTTCTATTCCTGTTATTGCGGTCTGATTCTTATATCATTCATATATTATTCTGAAATTAATTCCTACCTTTTTCGAAATCGTAAACATCTTCTCCCAATCAACATTATCGAATGCTTTTTGTATATCTAAAAAATCTATATACACAGACTTTTTTAACTCCAGACTTTTCTTTACTACTGTTCTCAGTGCTAATATCGCTTCCCGCGTTCCTCTATTTTTCCTGAAACCGAACTGATCTTCTGCCAATCTACTCTCTATTTTATTCTCTATTCTCCTGTATATGATTTTTGTCAGGATTTTCGAGGCATGTGGAGTTGAACTAATCGTTCTGTAGTTCTCGCATTTGTCTGCTCCTTGTTTTTTTGGAATGCCGACAATTTTATTCTTCTGGAAATCTTTCGGTACTCCGCCTATTTCGTACATATCTCTGACCAAATCAAACAGTGCGTCAAAGTGGACTTCACCTTGGCACGTTAGTTCTACTGCCTTTTTCGTTCAATCACCGTCGACATAATTAATAAGCCTAGCATCTCTGCAATAGGTATGGGTTGCTTATGTTAATGTCTCCGTATTGCGTTTCGTGGAACGACAATACTTCTAATGATTACTCGAACAAGGTTATGTTTCTAAAATAAACCGATGCTTCTCTCACCTATTTCGCCATGGAAAAGGTTTATCGAGCACCACTTTCTTTGGTGCAACTGGCATGCATACGAGTTCAAGCTGGGAAGAAATGAATGCGGGATTTTTCCCTTGAATTGTCGAGCCACGCTCGAGATAGTGTGATGAACGTATGTCGTCACGTACAGCAATGGATGCCAAAGTAGAAGTCGCCGATCAAAGCGCTGGAGGGGGTTGATATAAACCTAGAAATTTAATGGTAACATGATATCATGTGAAAACCTAGTGTTTGTGTAATGAACGAGATTTTTTCGTTGATAATTCGGTGTACTAGATAAGTTGATGATGCGCGGTACGAAGACATGCTAATTTTCCGATGATACATTGATTCACATGGTAAGTCAATCACACGTAATGATTACCACGCCACGATAACTATTTATATTCCGCATGTGTCAGTATTATATGTATCGTCTCGAGGCATACCGAATTTACCTGCGTGTATCACCGGTGGACACCACTCGGGCGTCGCAACGGTACGATTATGATTGATGATTAGGATATGTAACATTTTAGTTCTGACTATATAATCGTACCGTTACAATACAAATACTATGATATGGAATTCTCCAACATACGCTTGAAAATTGACATGAGTGTGTCATGCTTCAGTATACATAATTGCTTCACTTTCACCGTAACAAATTGTATCATGTTGACAGTCTAGTGTATTACACAGGAATTTGATGCCATCCTATTCAGCCGAAAAGATGTAGATTGTACTATGTGGAATCAATGGTTGGACAGAAAGGTGATTAGTTCTCTTTTTTCACCAATGATTCCGCAAAACGCAACGTTCATTCTTTCAGCTCCATTGGACAGTGGTCTCAAGATAATACTGATGGCGCGGGAGAAGCCAGATCGTTTATGACAAACCACGTGTGATCACTTCAATGCAATTCAAATATCGCTGTGTAAAGCACTTTCTCAATTCAAGTGGAGGTTCTGTACAGAAGATATTTTAATTCAATTCAAGTGTTTGCCTGTAGTTTGTCCTCAACGATTTGGCTGCTGCCACATCGCTAGTGTTCGCTTGATGATGCGTCAACGACACAACAAACGAGGGATCCACTAAGACGACCGATTCTATGATCCCCCAACTCCTCTCATTGAGCAATCTATTCAATGGAATGCTGTACGGTGGGAGAAAACAACCGAAAGCTGGCGGAGAATCAAAAAATTGAAGATAACCGATTGGCTTGATTATCTGAACTTATCAAGGGAGAGGACTTAACCATCACTGTCTGGAATCTCTACACCTCGGGGAGCCTGCTGCATTTGGATGCCAATGAGAACTATTAGGAGTGCTTGATCGCAATTCTGCGGGATGTTCGGCTTGGGGGTGAGCCGAATAATTTCAACTATTATCAACTTGGTTCCAATATGTTTTTGCATATTTAAAGTTGAGTCAAACAGTTATTAGGAATAGCAGAAAATCTGGGAGAATATCAGGTGTGCAACTAGGTGCCCGCTGTTTGTTTTTGTGGAAATGCAACTTCACTGTTGAAAAATGGTCACACATGGATCATCCAAAGTATTGCCCAACGCCACCTACAACATTTGCCCATCTTCCTGGCGAAGCTCAAATACCGTTACGATGAAAGTGTTCGTTTTTCGAGGCTATCCATGAATCAAGTCATTTTTTGATGTCTCCATATGAGCGGGACTGCTGGTCAGTCAGACCATGTGCAATCGAACGGAACAAGTACTAATCGGACGGCGTGATTTCTGGGGAGTATGATGGGCGAAGTAGGACTTCCCATCTAAGCGTTTCCACGGATAGGTTCTAACGGGTTTGGCTACATGAGGTAGAGCGTTGTCATGTGGTAGAATCACTTTGTCGTGCCTCTGCTCGTATTGTGGCCTTTATTCGCGCAGTGTCCGGCTCAGTCGCATCAATCGAGTTCGATACCGATCCCTAGTGATGATTCCATCCGGTTCCAACAACTCGTAATAAATAACACCGACCTGGTCCCACCAAACACCCAACATAACCTTCGCATGATGAATATTCGGTCAAGCCGCTGAAGTGGAAGCATGATCGGGCAGTCCCAATGACTTGCTTTCGTTTGGGTTGCTGTGATGAATCTATTGTCCATCACCCGTCACGATGCGATGATGGAAACCCTTCCTTTGTTGCCGCTGGAGCAGTTGTTCACAGATGGAGAAACGAGACTCCACGTCTCTTCGCTCCAACTCATAAGGAACCCAAATTCCTTGCTATTGAATGATTCCCAACGTATGCCATCGCTTGAGGATGGCTTCGCGAGGAACTCCTGATGCTGAAGCACGCTATCTCCACGGATCCTCGGATATTGGCACAGATCCTCATTGCGCGATGCCTCCAATTCAGCGTCTTGGAATGTTTTTCGCTTCCCCTCACGTGGATGGTGGTCAACGTCGTAATCACTGTCTTTGAAGCGACAAAACCAATCACGGGGAATTGTTCCATTGAGAGCAGTATCTCCATGAACAGACATCGTGTTCTTCGAATGGAATAACAGAAACAAATTAATGGAAAAATCCAAGTTGGAATGTAAAAGATGGATCTTGAGAGACATATTTACTCCTGTTAGGAAAAGTGAAGGGATACAGGACATGTGACAAAAGATGAAATAGAAGAACGGTATTGTAACCCATTTTTGGATAATTCCTAAGTAAATCCACCACGATCAGTTTGTACTTCGGATTTCTATTATTCCCGAAAAAGCCAGAAACAACTGACTTGACCGAATACTAGACTGCAGTTCCACCAGGGGACAGATATGTCTGAAATTTTTTATCTTCCACCAGTTCGCTCATTTGTGAACCATCAAATTCCCCTTCTTTGATTTTCGCTGGAGAGAGATTTCTGAATAGGGTCCTCAGATGAGTAAATGCTTGCCCTCCTTCATTCAACTCTCCCACAAAGTTTTTGAGAAGCCCGAGTTCAATGTGTAATGGTGGGAGAGTAATATTTTTTTTTTACAAGAACCATATATTGGTATTGGAATAAGTTTCTGCCCTCTTGGAAGAAGTGTTGCTGCTGATATTATTTTTCGGTTCACTCAAGTGCTATACTTCTGATTTGGAAGTGTATATGTAAGGTGTCGATTGCGGTAGTTGACATTTGTTACAATCATAAACATCATTTTTCATCTGGTGTCAAAAATGACAACGTTTGTTCCGACAGAACAGCATTCGCGGAACTTATGCTTCATTATTTTATTTCGAAGAAAAGTGCGGCTGAAACGTATCGTGTACTGTGCAATATTTAAGGTGATCACGCTCCGTCTAATACAACTTGTAAAGAGTGGTTTTGACGATTCCAAAGTGGCGATTTTGACGTGAGTGATGGAGAACGCGGAGGAGCACCGAAAAAATTCGAAGATGTAGAACTGGAACAATTATTGAATGAAGATGCATGTCGAACCCTAGATAAGTTGTCTGAAGAGTTGGGTGTTGACAGGTTGATCGTCGGTAAACGCTCGCATAGAATGGGAATGGTCCAAAAAACAGGTAATTGGATGCCGCATCAACTAATCGATAAACTAATTAGATAAACAACCGCATAAGAGAGAGAGATATCAAGAGACGTTTGGTAACGTGCGAGGTGCTTCTTGAACGGCAGAAAAGAAAGAGTTTTCTGCATCGTATTGTCACTGGCGATGGAGAATAGATCTATTACGATAATCCTAAGCGTGAAAAAAGTTGGGGGCTGCCAGGTGTACCAGGTCCATCGACACCGAAAACAAATATCCACGCTTCAAAGATTAGGTTGTGCATCTGGTGGGATCAGGTAGGTGTCATTTATTATGGACTCCTTAAATCGTCAGAAACAATCACTGGCGATCGTCACAGACTACAGCTGATACGTTTGAATCGAGCTCTAAAAGAAAAACGACCGGAATGGGACGGTAGACATGATAAACTTATCGTGCTTCATGATAATGCTAGGCCACATGTTGCTCAACCTGTTAAAAAATATTTGGAAGGAGTGAATTGGGAAATCTTGCCCCACCCGCCGTATTCCCCAGACATTGCGCCTTCGGATTATCATCTATTTCGATCTATGCAATCAGCCCTTACTAGAGAGCGGTTTAGTTCTCACGAAAGTGTCGAAAAATGGCTCAATGAATGGATCGAGTCAAGAGAACCTGCTTTTTTCTCTCCGAGGAATCCGTATGCTGCCTGAAAGATGGGCAAGAGTGGTCGCTTCCAATGGTGCATACTTTGGATAACATTATGTAATAATTCATTGTTTGCATAAAAATCAACTTTGCTTGAAAAAGGGCGGAAACTTATTCTCATACCCAATATTTGATATTATTCTCACCCACCGTATGGTTTTTTCTTTTCGGCTATTGTTTTTTTTTTCATAATGATGTTTGTGATCACGACTATCCCAGAGACACAGAAATCAACAATATCTTGTGTATTCTTGCTTCTCGTACTCGAAACATTTCAATAATTTGATCATTATCTCATAAAATTCTTGAGTGATAAGAGCATGTGCAATGGGCATCGACGGTTTTTGTTTCCGTTATGCAAAAAACTGCTGTTGAACTGTTTCCATTACTGTGAACGAATAACCACCATTTTTTTGCATCATAAGACTGTTTGAGTTCCTTGAACAAACCAGAAATGTTCTCGCGATAGCATATTTGATCTTTCGTTTTATAATACTTTGAGTAAACCCTCTCACGGTCCTTGTAATACATTATTCTGACATTTGCACCCAAAAAGTTATATCGTTTCATTCAAGATGCATGCAATTCTGCTACCTGTTTCGAAAGGTCCAAATCTCTTATCCAATCATTCAATTCACCTTGAGTTGAAAGATTATGCTCTTTGGTAGCATCAAAATCGCTATCACTAATCGTTTCCATATCGTATAATAAATCGTTACCAATTACAAGTATATCTGAGTGTGTTATTGGGATTGTGCGGAGTTGGTATTCTCAATACCACTACCCCACCGCATCCCAACTCCCAAAGTAGATAATAAAATTAGACCTATGAATGAAATTGGGCTGAATCACATACTGCACGCATGCTCAAATAATGGATAATCCATATTTATCTAATGGATAATTACCTTATTCGAATAATTGATCATTCACCCCAACATATCATCCATCATTCAAGTGAACTGTCATGAATGTGGAGAGTTTTTCTTCGTACCGTCTTCAAGAATGAGGAAGAAAATTGTGAATTGCATCCAAGTAGGCTGAAAGCTCATTCGCGCATTTGCATAAGAAGGATGATATACTTTCAACTCTAGTAAATAATGGTGCCATCTCGCGCCATCAGTCAGAAACCTCGATAACAACCCTGGTTGAAATACTTAAAAGACCCTAAAGATTTTTGGAGTAAATGTTTTCAAATTACTTAGGAGCTCTTCCGACTACTTCCGAACCAAGATTAGACACATGTAGAGAGTTCCAAATCACTTGGGATTTTGTTCCGCAAGACAGTTGATTCCGCCGATTTCCGTAATTCAGATGAAAATAGTTTAGGTTCACTTACATATTATCTGAAGTACATTACAGATTCCGTTCACTTAGAAAAAAGTGGAAGGAAACTATGTCAGTGCTTTTCCACTCTATTTCCGCACTAATGAGCTTAGGAACAGTTACGAATGGTATGCACCTAATGACTTCAAATTACTTGGGCGCATTTTGGATGCCGATCTACTTCCGCTTACTTATGAAAAATCGGAAACAAAATTTTGACAAATGTTTCCGTACCTTGTCACTATATCGACTTCCGCGAGTTTACGTTGGAACCTAAACTAAATACTTCCGTACATTCCAACTCTATTTCCGCACCAATGAGTTTAGGAACAGTTACGAATGGTATACACAAAATGACTTCGAATTACTTTGGGGTATTTGGGGTTTCGGTGTACTTCGGTTTACTTCCGAAACATCCAAAATGGAACTTTGACAAATGTTTCCGCATTTCGTCACTTGATCCACTTCTGTGAGTTTACGTTGGAACCCAAACAAAATACTTCTATGCATTCCAAATCTATTGCCGCGCCTATCATTTTGGGAACAGTTACGATTAGTATGCGTATGATGATTTCAAATTATTTTGGAACAGTTTGCGTTTTACTGTACTTCGGTTTACTCATTGCGGAAAATCAGAAACAAAACTTTGATAAATGTTCCCGCATCTCGCGGAAGTTGATCAGATCACACGATGCGTAAACATTTATGAAAATTTTATTCCCGATTCTTCATAAGTGAACTCAAACAGATTATAACCCAAGATATGTACCTAAGTCATTGGAAATCATTTATGCGGACACAAAAGTCAATTGCTCCACAGCATGTTCCTTCGGAAGTAGTTCGAAAATGAATGTAAACAGTTTTCTTAGGTCTACGTGGGAATGCACGGAAACCCAATCACGAAGTGTGATTAAATCCTTGAACAGCTGTACAGTATCTTTGGCAAGATGCGCCTTCAGAGTAGCGTGTTAGGATAGCTTAGAGGTTAGGTAGGCAGGTCTTATAAGTAGGTAGCATCCGTAATATTCCGAATCCCTATGAGGTAGGAATAGATTTCTGAAATCATATGCGGAATTAGAGGGGATCATCAATCCACGAAATGTTCTGAATGTTGAAATAAGTTCAAAAAAAAATTTTATTTTATTTTTATTCCATTTTTTTCGGAGAATTGAATGTTGAATTTTGAAATCAATTTATTCCCACAATGCGGAACTGAACCTGAAACATCCAGTGTTCAAATTGCGAAAGTATGATGAAAAATTTGTTTCATAAAAACTAGAATTTGTCATAAGTAAGCCGATGAATGAAATATGGAAACAATACTAAAGGGATTGTCTGCGTTTATTTGGAAATGATGCATGTAATTATTATCTAGGTTTATTTCCGAAATTAACGGGACAAAAACACATAGTAGGTCGGAAGTAGTCCTGGAGAGAATTTTTTGTTTAGGTTTGTTTAGTTTTTTTGATCAGGGAAAACCTTGCGATAGTCACTCAGGAATGAATTCATTTCGTCTCCGAAAATGAGGTAGGAAAGAGGTACTTTGGAGGCACTTACAGAAAGTAGTGTGTGCGACTCGGCACGTGAATCAGTGACTGCGGCTTTTGTGATTGCTGTATTTACTACGCTCGTGCAACAAACTTCACTCTCGTCGTGATCACCAACTTCCGTCCCTCGTCGTCCAATCTACTATCTCCATCACCAATGAGGGATTTCTCCACCACTTCGAGGAATTATTTTATTTTATGGGCGTTGAATCCTCTACATCCTTCACATTCCGGCGGATTATTTCCTCAAAATACATTATGCATCATTCAAGTGATGGATATTTTCCGAAACATATTATCCATTATTCAAATAATGGGGAATCAGATTCCTGGTATTACCCATTTTTTGAAAGATGAATGATGAAGTGATGGATAAATATGATTATTCAGTCAATGGATAATATATGTATGTTGGTTATTTATACCCAAAAAATGAAAAAATGGATTGTCAAAATTTCTCCCTCCCCGATTTCTGGAATTGTATTTATGGGAAAATTATAACAAAACGAGCTGATCCGAAGAATCTGATGATGGTTTCGTATTCAGTGATTTCAAAGTACTCTGAATGTGTATATGGAAATTATCCTTGATTTTTCTGTGATGTCTTCTTCTGTGATGTCTGATTTTTCTGTGATGTCATGTTCGAATTGAAGCTTGATTGATATTTGATGAGCAGTGGGATAAATCACATGTATCAAATGGAAGTACATCATAATTTTGAGATACTTGAATAACAACTGACATTCAAAAAATAGTTCATACTTTGTATAAACGTGGTTATTCTTGGCAACCTCAGATAGTGCACGGAAAATATTGTTCCCAAAAGGCAAAGAGTATTGCCTTGGAATTATTTTTCAACTCATAAATTTAAACGCAGTTCTCAAAGCGTTATACTTTGGAAACATTGATGAGTTCTTTCGAAAGTATTTTCAATAACATCTTTTGGGAATATCAGAGTTAACATACTCTGATATAATATGGCATTATATTTATATTATATATTGTTCAAAAACCTGTCAGATTAGATCAGAATCGTGCACATTCTAACAATAACATTGTCATAACGTGATCAGTTTCCGAAACGATATGTCAGAATCTGACATCCAACAGCCACTAGGGTAGTTCGGAAAGAGTTTTGAGAGAATTGTATTGCGGTTCTTGAGAAGCGATTTTCTGTACGCTATTTGAGATGACTAAAGATTCGGACCCATCAGTTTCATGTTATGAAATATTCAGACATAACTGAAAAAATCATATCTATGATATCGCAAACTCAATCTTCGAATAATATTCGTCACTTGTCACGCAGAATTCTGGATTAAAAGGAGCAATTTGTGGGGCACATCCTGAATTATATTCCCAGAGAGAAAAATTTATCGATAATGGCATCATAATAGTGACTCGCATGCGAAGAAATGTTCGCATCATGTTGTCGAGGTGTTTTCGCATAAAGCATTGTTATTGGCGGCAAACCGAGATAATGACATCATATCGAACTCATCATTTCTACATTCTATGTATTATCGCAAGCTGAGTGGACCTCATGTTAGTATGTTTACAGCGTGTGATGTTACAAAATATTCAGAGCATGTTTTTCTATTCGAGTGCATCATTATAGTAGAAGTGCAATGTGAATATCAAATATATTGAATTGTGTTGTGATTGAAATTAAAGATGAATACTGTGAGCAGTTTTTTTCATGAAGCTTGGAAATGATAACGTAGTATCCGATCATCAAAAATCCTTCCAATTGATGTTTACTAATTCCAGATCCTCGATTCATTTTGATCCTTCCATTTTCATATATTTCACATATATTGCTGACGAGGGAGGATTCTTCCAGTATTCACATGATAAATCACATATCTCATAACACCGAAGCCCATAATTCCATCAAGTGAACCCTAAAAATTTCCCCAGTAGTTGGTTCCAATTTGAAATAGAAAAATCACAACATGAAAAATTGCTCTCAATACCACGAGACTCTCACACGAGACTTTGTCCAGATATCGGTCTTGTCTCGATCTCGACAGTGATAGTCTTGTTTCGTTCTCATCTCGAAATTGGAACAAGATCGAGATCCCACCTCCTCTCGAACCCAGCCCTATTTCACACTTATGTTCATAGCTGAAGATGAAAACAATTTAGTTTTTGGCGAAAAAGTCGCGAAGAACGAATGCAGTTTGAGCCTGTGCATTATCGTGATTAAGGAATCAAGAGTTGTTCGCCCATAATTCCGGCCGTTTCAGACAAATAGCTGAGCCAAATGATATTCCAACACTATTAGTGAAGTCTCCAATTGTCAATCGACGATTTTCAAGCACCAAATCTTCGATTTTTTGGACGTGGCCCTCGTGGGTAGACGTTGATGGTCGCCTAGACCGCGGTTCGTCTTCAACGCGTTCTCAGCTCGCTTTGCACTCGTTGTACCACTTATCAACGTTTTTTTGTGCCATAGTTTGATCACCAAAGACCTTCCGCAACATTTTCAACGTATCCGCACACGCATATTCATTCCGCAAACAGAATTTTATGCAAGTCCTTTGCTCAACAAAATCACCCATTGTGAGAATCGAAAAATGCACTTTTCGTTGTTTACAAAAACACGTGTAACTCGGAGATAATCAAACCTTTCGACAAACAGACGCTTGGCAGATGTTATAGACAGTCCTGCCAACCTAGAAAAAAAATTTACCTGCCTTCCTAATGCCCTGGAGTTTTTAATGACAATTTCACCTTACTTTTTGATCACAGTAGTAATGATGTTCCTTATAGATTATAACCAGAACATATACAGGATTTACTGATTGTCTATTAACCTATCAAGATCTGACATATTGCTTTATGAGAGGAGTTACGTATCGCTTAGGAATACACGATGATATTCGGAAAAAATCTTGCTCACCTTATGGAGCATTTCACACCAAGTGGAAAATTTGGAAAAACAAAGTTTTCCGATCGGGCTCAAACTTGGGTAGAATGTTGCCCTATCGAATAGCAATGTGTAGTAGGACGCATCTCCCAATAGGATAAATATTGATCACAGGGGTGGGGTGGAAAGTTCCAATTTTTGTGCACATATCATATATTTTGAAGATTTCTCACTGAATCTAAGGCGATGGAAAAGATTCTTTGTAGGTCAGTTTCGATAGATTTTTTCACAATCTTCCTTTTGATGAATCAGATTTTTTCGAAATATAATTATTGAACCTTGAAAGATATAATTCAAAGTTGAACTCGATATTTTTTCCGAAAAGGATATTCTTCATTTCTTTCTCTCCAATCTCAAACGGAAGATCAGGATTTTTCATACAAAATCATGTAGATGGTCGACCTTTTAATCCATGAAAATCAATGTCAAGGACACGGGTACATCTATCACGCTGGCATTCGAGCCGCTTTACGCGTCGTAGAAAAATGAAGACATTTTTCTTCAGTTCATTGTCAATATATTTTCTCACTCTCATTTTGTTGGTAAGATCCATTCTTAATTATTTGACTTTCAAAAATGAAGTTCAGAATTGAAATCGATTTTTCTTATACAGGTTTTTGTATTTCTATTCTAATCTCCAACGAAGGCTGAAGTCTTCCGGTCAGAAAGTTCAAGTTTACCAGAAAATGGGTTTACACTCCCTAATTCATGAATATCATCAAGCGTCTGGTTTGCCCAATGACCCGTGGACTTGGCATACCATGAGGTCGATGAAAGAAAGTCACTGTATCCCCTCGTCCAAAATTGATTGTACGATTGGCTAATCAACGAGGAATGATCGAAACCGCTCGAAATTTGTGAAATACTGCTCTGTCATTCATTCCTCATAACAACAAGTCGGTTCATTTGGTCAGAAGACTAGAATTCTAATGGTCGAACAGTCAATAAATAACCTATACCGTCAATACACGTGCTTTTGAGTATAAAAAAAAACAACTATCGAGGAGCTTTCTATTCCGAAAAATTTGTTTGAAGGATTTTTTCTTATTTCTGGACTTTCTACTCAACTTTACAACTGTCAGGAACAATCGATGCCGGATTGAGAGGAAAAGAGAATTGCCCATGACTGGTCAAAACTGGAGTGAAAATCTAGCAACTCCAGAAAAACTTCTTCAAACATATAATTACACTCTATAAACGTAGGTTTCCTTCTCCACGATGTTCCCATTCAGGGTCCCAGTTTGTAAAGCAGTCCGACGGGGAGTTTTTATTACAGACCCTGTCTGAATGTTCTTTCGGAGAGTTTTGATTTAGCATGCCACCTTGCCTACTGCCGTTTAATCTCAAAAAGTTTTTATTGAACATACTTCTCTCCCTATAGCCGTAGGGTCCCGGGGAGTTTTGATTCGGCAGGCCCCTTTGCCTACTGCCATTATGTAAATCATACTTCAAGAGAATTGCCCACTTTGTAGTGTTGATCACCCCTCAAACCATCAAACCATTCTTCTTCTCGTCTTCAGTTTTTTTATTCGAAAAGATTTCTGTTCAGTACTTGATTTCCGCTCGTCATCTTTAGGGAAGTAATCGCATTCCATCGCTGAGAAAAATTCCCTCAACTCGAGTTTCCAATCTTCAGAATTTCTTCTCGAGATAATTTATAATTGTCTTTTGGTATTCGTAGACGACAATGGTGTCATGACTCAAATTGTTCGAAATAATGGCCAAGCTTTTGTGTTTGATCCCATCATTGAATGATCAATTGATGATTGAAAATTATCAATTTCATCAATTGAACTCGTGAACAGTCGGTTTTCTGTTTTCAATCAGGATTCATAATTTTCCTTCGCGTCAAGATATGCTTTCGGATGCGAGTCTTGGTGATTCCAGGCTTCACTCAGTTCAAGGGTTTTTGTGAGATTATTTTTTGCAGTTTCGCAATCGCGATCAAACCATGATGAATAGGTATGTACTCCTTTTTAACTATCTTTGTCATCTCTGAGACACGAGCAGCTCCTTTTATCACTTCACAGAGATTTTTATCGAGTCCATCTATGGAATTTGATGATGACGAATTGTTTCTCCCATGCTAGATAAATAATGCTGATATGTTTCTTTGTTCTCCGTTTTGAGTGCGAGTGTTATTGTAACTGGCAAACGATCAGAGCGTAATAAATCAGTTTCAACTTTGGAGTCATTTATGAATGCAATTTTATCTGCGGACGCCTATATCAAATCAATTTTGCTGAAACCCATGTGACCAATGAATGTAAAATGAGCCGGGTAAACACTAATTGTCCTTGATATAGTCCTATATTAGTTAGCCATTTGGATTGATACAGTTATCCAAAGATGATCTATCATGTGTACTTATGTGTAGTTGAGTATTGTTAACAATTTCTGGGAATGATGAGTCCATGTTGCCAGTGCGGGCATTGAAATCGTCTCCCAGTATGATACAGTCATTTTGATCACACATTACAAGATCATTTGAAGTTCCTTGGAGAATTTCCAGCACAACTGACATGTATAAAGAAGGCTCAAAGTAGAAAGAACCCAAAATAACATTTATGGGAGAACAGCTCATTCTAGTGAATTCTCACCATGGAGAAGTCTCTAACACAATTGACTCATATGAAGGGTGAATCGATGTAAGTAAACCGCCACTACCGCGCTCTGTTTCATGGTTTTTTTTAGACTGAGGTATTTATATCAATTCCGTTTTTTAGTGCGCTAAGTAACGGATATGGGACATGTGATACGCACCATGTCTCAGAAGAGCAGACAACATTCTTATTAACTAAAGAGACATTATTTTGATGTGAATTTGCTAACCCTTGAGAATTCTAGGAAGTTATTTTGGTGGTTCATAAATTTGGAGAACCCAGATGTATTGAAGATCCTATATCTTCCGTCGTCCTTGGTGCTGATTCGGTAGATCTCTTTAGAATTTCAGTCGGCTTCACTGAATTCCCATCTGCGAATGAGTTGACGTCAGTAGACGTTGGAGTTTGTCGTTTTTTGGAATTGTAGAATGTGTTGTGAGATCTCTCAATGTATCCGATCAGGTGAGCGATTTATTACCGACACAAACTCCAAGATAGCCGAGTTTCGTTGTTCAGCCAGCTGCTCTCTCTATTTTAGCCAAGTCCCGTGCCTTGTACATAATTCCTCGCTCTTGTTCCGTGTAGTCGTGGTCCAAGAAAATGTTTGAATCCTCAAGTATTCTGGATTCACGGGTCATGATGTTGTGTTTGACGTTTGGAGATATGAATTTGATCAACAACCAGGTTCTTCCTGGACCGAGCGGTATAGCTTCAGTCACACAAGTTTAATTTTCAAATTTCTATTCTATGACTGTATTGACCTCTGTTAGATAATTTTTTCGATTGAATTCACAGCCTTTCACTATAGCGTTCGATTCTCTCAACACTTTGTCTTGTGCTATGACGGTTTCAGTTTGAGATTCAATTTTCTTTTCAGCAGACAGAAGTTGCTAGTGGGAATTCAATTCGGATACAGTCACTCTTTTTCCATATTCGACATTTCCGCATGTAGCGCTGTGAATTTTTTGAGAACATCTCCTTCAACGTACTGCACTAGCTTTGCTATTGATGCACAGTCTTCCTTGATATATTCCTCCAATTCGCCAAACTTTTCAAAGAGATCTTGATGAAGAAGTGCGAGTTTTTCTTCCATGCCCAATGAGATCTCTGTATTTACTGTAACCGAAGGCGATACAACAGAGCTTTTCATTCTCCTGAGCGGTGGTGGTAGACTGAGCAGGGCGAGATTCGAATCCGAGTATTGGCTGAAATGAAATTGCGGGAAGTCTGTATAAGATTCAGCTCCGTCAGTATGTGCGTCTCTTTCTCGTTTCAATTGAATATAGTCGAATATTGAGTCACAGCTACCTGATCCGTCACGAAGTAGTGGTAATGTTTTGCGTAGGTCTGCCCCTTCTGCTCCGCGGCGAATGGTGGAGGAGAAAGGTATCAGTGGTGCCTCCTCACTCGATAAAGCAACACCTGATGATCGAAGTTATAGATTCAAACCACATCAAAGCTTGATCTAGCGAGTGCTGCCACCTTACGTACTCAAAATGATTCGCAGCACTACGCGTGGGCAGTTCCGACGCTTGCGTAGAAACGATTCAGAGCCCATCTCACAGAAAGTTGACGAAATATATCTGTTGATTAATTACACTAAAAACAGGGTCCACAATTCAGCACTGAATTGAGATGATGACAAACAGCACTATTTTCGCACACAGTGAGAAACTTTACATTCATTTGGGCCGTGAAACCGTGTTTATAGAGCATGATATACGGAGCAGCACCATCACACGTTGTGATGTACACGAACAAACCGGAAGTCTCCCACCGTTACAAGTAATATTATATTCCTCAATTTCAACTGAGTTGATTTTCATCACATGTATATTCAATAACCTGATATGAATATATGGCACAGTGCTGCGTGGAAATATTCAGGTGATCACATCTAGTAGTAAACTTCATTGGAGGCTGCAATTTATAGAGCGAAGATGAAGATTGGTGTTGTTAGTTACATTTCATAGTGGTACTTGGTACCTTGAGCTCAGCTATATTTGAGCTGAGTCTATGATGAACTTGAATGGAATGATGAAAAACGTTGGAAATGATATACTTGAGTTGATAATGGGTCGATATTTTCACTTACGTATGTGTGTCTCTTGCGCTTTGCCTATTCAACTTGACAAGGGACCTCGCGGTCAAACAAATATTCATGATTCCTTTCAAATAATCCTAGGAGTATTCAATTTCACTATGTGATTACACTTATAGAGACAATGAGATTCAAGATTTTGGAAAATTATTTCATGTCCATAATTCATTAGGTTTCATACTGTGATGGGTCTTCTCAGAACCCAAAGACAAAGGCGCAGATGGTTCTGAGCACCTCCCGTCGTGGATATTTATGAGAAGTAGCGGCACCTGAAATATATTGGAAACGAACAAGTAAAAAGTTCACGCTAAAGTGGATACTTTGACTATGTAAGTATGGACTGCTAGTCTCCCCACTTTTCTTATAGAAAACGTGTGGTTCTTGTCTCCAAGATCTATTTCGATATTTCGTGACGTCAAAGGACCCAAAAAGGCGGCAATTCAAAAAATGAAATCCAGTGCATATAATTAATTGCATTCAATTTATGGTGTTCGGATTTATAATCAATAAATATGTTGAAATTCTAGTTTTCTGTAAAATTTGAAGTGACATAACCTGAAAAAAATAATGAAATGAGATCCTGATCGGAATGTTTGACTTAACCAGTAACGTGATCAACCTACAACATAACAATTATTCTTAAAATTTGTTAGTTTATCGTAATTTGGACTTCGTTATTAATATTGCAATGATTCTTCAGTACTGTTATCAATAATAGTCGACTTCTCGTGAAAACCAAGTGTTTTTCTTCATTGGAACCAATTTTTTTTTTCTCCATTCAAGAAAGTGAATTCTTGTTATTATTAATCATACGTTGTATTAAACCTGATAAAAGTGTCCAAATACCACTATTGAACATGATAAAATGTTATGAGCATATATGGGATTCTATAGCAGTATTTGGACATCTATGAAATTCTTTCAGCGGTAAGATTTTGTAATAGTAGCTTATATTAGCCCTCGGACTGCACTCTCAAAACTGACCTACATTTTCACAAACTGAATTAATGTATTTGCACTTGATTTTTCAAAGATGTTGACATGAAGCTCATACTATTTTTTCAAGTCCAGTATATTTTTCATATATGTACTGGGCTACGCTAACTCTGTGTGCAGTCGGAGGTAATTTCATGTGATGATAATAGGTTCAAGTACGATCTCTGAATATATTTGTTTACTGCTAAATACTCTGAAAATGTCTTGAAATATTATGTTTTGTTCATTGAAAATTTCTCTGGGTATTTCTCAATATTTCTTGAATGTATGCGTAGGTGTTGAAATCGCTGGAAGTCACTGAAAGTTTTGAGAAACTTTTTACTGAGACTTCCTCGAATTTTCAGTTTCAGAGAACATTTTTGCACTCCTAAATTTTTATAATTGATGAGTAGAAGGTGAGTCACAAGTGAAATAGATACAAATAAAACAAATCAATCCAATACGATCATATTAAAATAATCTCACATTTAATATGAAAATCATTCAATATCCAAAATTCATTTGAACAATCATAAAATCATAATCCAAAGCAAACATTTGAGTATAATAATCTTTATTTTTATTGTCCTTTGAACAATATAGTTTTCGTTAAATCATGTCGAATGGAAGACTGATGCTCGTCTCGAGTATAGCATTTGGCCAAGTGTGAAAATTTTACTTTCAAATATATTTCAATGAAACATTCTATGAGTTGATATTTATGCGTATTTTCGCTTCGATCATTTGGTCCATGATTATCCAAATTTGTAAACAATGTTGTTAGATTTATATTCCGGAATACGTTTGATACCATTTTTTCAAAGGAATCTCGATGATTCAATTCATTTTTAAACTCATAAACATGCCATATTTTTTCGATAACAGTGGCAACTGTGTATGTATCAGTTTTCGGTTGTCGTAAAGAGTGAACACTTTTTCGTTCTACAAACTCAGAATGAGTCTCTTCAGATTGATTTAACTGTTGAGTACATGTCAAACATTTAATCATAGCACACGTTCTCTTCTCCGCAAATCCTGTCATGTATTGGACAGCATGATCAAGGGTCGGATCAATACAAGATAGAGGAATATCGTCTACATCCACACTATCTTCAGCTCTCAAAGATTGAGCTGTACTATTAATTACATTATGTTTCCTTCCTGATTCGACGGTTAAAATGGATGTGTTATCTAATGGCTGACAATTTGCTTGCATAGGAGATCGTACTTCGTTATGGTGCAGGATTCTTTTATACGCAGCTGCAAATTGTATCGCATTGGGATTATTTTTATATCCTCCCATTGCTCTGAAGCAGGAAAATGAAATTTCGAGATGATCCTGGGAGAGTTTGTAACTTAAAATGTACTTCAAATATCCCGTTTCTACGTATTCAGTGTACATTTTTTGTAAATTTCCCATATTGTTGATGAATCCAAGGAAACCTGTTTTCAAGTTGGTGTCAATAACTCGGCGTTTGGTGGTGGTCTGATTTTTTCCTCGTGAGGTAGTGTCTACTTGAATTTGTGAGAAATAATCTTTTGCTTTTTCAAACAATTCAATTGTATTTGAGATTGTTTCTTTTTTCAATAGTCGTTTGAAGCCGTATGAGAATAAATTTCTTGAACTAAGACAATCAAATACGTCATTCACCATTTGGCAAAATTTAGCAGTTGCAAGACATTTTTTCAACTCAGGATGACTATCAGCGTGTAATTGTTCCATCGCTAAAGCGCAGCTTTTGCCAAGCGTTTGTGCAGCCAATTTTACGCTCATTTTATTTCTCCACCACTGCACATGTACTTTAGTCAATTTATTTGCTAAATGAAAATGTCCAGCCTCTTGTAAGTTCGATAATATTTCAAAGTATATAAATGTTATCTTTTCTCCATTTGAATCGTATGAATCTTTTTTTGCCAAGGCATTGCGGAGCAGTTTTAACATGTGCGCAGCGTCAAAAAATATGAGCACATCATAATTTTCCGATGGATGATGAAAGAAGCATTTTTCATTAAAAATATCAGCTCCAAGCTGTGAACACATAGCAATGTCCGCTGGAAGACCATCAAACGTAAGGGCAATAATTTTAACTCCCGAACGTGCTACAAATAACAAAACTTGCTTTGTAATATTTGCTAGTTCTTCTGCCGTCAGACCATCAATAAGGAAATAAGCGACGGGGATTTTTCATCTTTGATTAATTCCGGTGATTAAATAAACGAGTGCATTTTTCGCCTTTGGCAAATTTTCAGGTTCTTCGATAACTAAACCATAATCAACTAGCCTATAAATCGTTTTTGTGAGTCATCCCACTCAACCTGTCGACGAATCGCCATTTCGTCCAGCGTCGAACATCCAAAAATAGTTTCATCACCAGCTTGCTCAACTTTTTTTTTCAAAATCTCAATTGATTCTCGAGTAAAACCAGGGCTTCCGTTAGTGGTACCATACCACGACCTTATAGTGGATGGTGCAGGTAATCGATTCTTGAACACCTTCCGGATATATTGCTAAGCTTCTGGACTATAGAAATTAATAGTCAACGCAAAAGCTCTTAGTTCAGGTGTATATTTTCCAATAACTTCACCTTTTTCAATCTGTTCGATTATAGAATTATCTTCGGAAGTTGCCTAAAAAATATAAATGATAAATTCCAGTAATGATTACAGTACTAATCATAATGTATGTATGTAAATTATTATAATTATTGAAACATATTTCATTTTTGTAAATGAATATCACAACTCCGACTGGAAATTTCCGATCGAATGTGACTGAATTTCCAATTGGGACGATGTTGTTGTTTGAAATATCAATTTTATGAATTACTAATCTCCCTACATTTTCAACTATTGCGTCAATAATTTTTTTCATCCATACAATAAGTATGGTTACTCAAGGATTAAATGTACTGAGGTTACAATGGCCTCAATTAACAGAAATATTGCAACGTAGAAGTGACAATATAAGGAAGAATAAGAAAAATTAAGAAAAAATAAAATGAAGATTTTCCATAAACATACGTTATTGATATTTTCCTTCATGTACGTGATAACATAATTAACCCCTGACAGGTTCAGCTACGTCCTGATTTAGTAGCACATTGGCGTTTGTCTGAAAGTGAATACTTTTGCTGTGAATAAATCACCATGAAGCAGGCAAATTTTCACAGCATCAAACTTCCAAATTTCAAAATGCTGAACAATTCGAAGTAGAAGATTAATTTTTCATCAAATATCATGAAAGCAATTTCATTCAAACCATCGCTTTTTACAACTTAAACTCATAAACAGTTGTTAGAATAAATCTCTTTCATGCACGTTAGAACAGGAAAATCACGTACTGCACTCACAATATTGACGATCCATGTTAATAATAAAAATAATTCTCACAACTGACAAGTACAATCGAAACCATACTATACATTGAATACCCGCAGAGAAATCAAATATCCAGTGACTGAAGAACTGCTATCAAATCCTACTGAGTACAGGGACTGAAAGCGATATCAATATTTATTTCATGCCTTAGTATGAACTCAATATTATTCAACCCATATAGCATTTTGAAGCTTTCCTCTAGGCTCGCGTGCAAGTTGCGTGCAAAATATAATCCAGATGCGTTGCTTTATCTGGGAAGTACTTGAAGTTGTTATTGAAGTTAGAATCCATGAAGGAAGAATGTTGAAATTGAAAAATGTTATACACGACTTGGCATAAGTTGCTTGAGTACAAGTTGATCAGGGTTTATCCAACAAACATGCAGTCATGTTACACGCAAATTATGTTACATGCAAAAGTTTTTCATTTAAACATTTGTCTGTGCATCAAAAATTTCGTATTCTTCTAGTGGAGTGCATATATAATAAAAAATTCGGAACTTGATTCAATCAACAAAAATTATGTAAAAAAAAACAGATCAAATTCCTAATTGAAAAGACCCATTGAATCTCGCCAAATCTGATCGAAATTTGATAAAGGTCTGGTTAAACTTCATTCAAACATTCATGAATGACATGTGATGAGTTGTTATGTGAATGCTTTGTAACGACAATCTCATAAAATCCTGGACAATATTCTGGCCAAGTCTCGTGAGATTCTATTATGTCGGTTTTCAATGGATTTCTTTGACTGGGGATGATATTGATGACAATAGTAAGAATTTCTATGTCATAATTTCGATTTTATAAATCACCTGAATCATATTAGCAACATTCGGGGATAAGAGTTTGTGATTTCCCAACTCCGATAATAATGTTTCCAAAGTCTGGATTTTTCTTTTTTGCCGGAGTTGAGATTTCTGCAGTCTCTTGATTTGTTGCTGTTTTTTTCTGACAGGTTTGTTCCAATACGTGTAAGACTTTTGTTGTCGATTTTGGACTTAGTTGCCCCGATTGATCTAATTTAAGGTCTCCAGGATAACGAATCATTTTTTTAGAAGTCGCCTGAACTGGAGTTATTTCTATTTTGTGTGTATTTTTATTCGCCACATCATCCCTGAAACATGAATATAAATAAATGAATGGATGAATGAAAGAAAAACTGAATAAGAAAATATATGAATATGAAAAGTACTTTGTGCAATATAGGGGAGAGTGGGGACACTTGCACCACTTTTTTTTACATTGTTATAACTTTCGTGGTTAACTTCATTCGATATATTATTTATGGGATTTTGACAGAGCAAACATTCCTTTCTAAGTTGCAAATGATAGCAAGGTCGAATCTAACATCCTATCAATGATATAAGTGTTCTTCAAAAACATTGCGTTTGGTGCAACTCTCCCCACATGGCGGGAGACTTGCACCACCCTGTGGGGATATTTGCACCACCCTGCGAATTAGCTCTTTCTCCCTCTCTCTCTCTCTCTCTCTCTTTCTCTCTCCCTGAGTAATTGATCCTCTCCCTGCTAAATTTTCCCAATAAGGACCGATACAAAACGATAAATGTTTTCTATAGTTTTCAATGAGGTTTCTGAATACGGAATTTACGAAGTTATATCGTTATCAAACGATAGAACTCTATCGTTCTTTATCGTTTTCTATAAAAATTTAACAGATTGTATAGGGTTTTATCGTGGAATTCGTATAGGAGAAGTATCAGTTATTTGGAAAAAAATAGTTATGTGTTCTAGAATAAGTAGTACTTTTCCAATACGAATTTCACGATAAAACCCTATACAATCTGTTAAATTTTTATAGAAAACGGTAAGGAACGATAGAGTTCTATCGTTTGATAACGATATAACTTCGTAAATTCCGTATTCAGAAACCTCATTGAAAACTATAGAAAAAATTTATCGTTTTGTATCGTTCTTTATGGGGATAATTTAGCAGGGCTAATTAGAATAATAATCACTATTTTCAAATCTATTTATCAGTATTTATTTGAAATGAATAATCAGATATACAAGTGAATAGCTGAACTTACGATCAAGATGGACTTTATGCAGTTTAGAGTTTGATACTAGCAACAACCTTTTATTGAAAACTAATTGCACAAGAGTGTTTGCTATGAACGGAGGAAACAAGTGAAATTTGTCACTCCTACCAACTCATATCAGGAGGCATAAACTCAATTGAACGTTCTTGAGACTGATTTCAGCGCCGCCAAGAGGAAGGGTACTTGAACTAATCTCACATGAAGGCACTGATACTGTGTCACAAACTTTTATGATTTGTTGAGCATTTGTGTAAATGTATCCATGTGAGGTTAGTTCCAGTAGCCTTCCCCTTGGCGGCGCTGAAGTTCATTATGAAAATTCTCTCATTGAGTTTATCCTCCCTGACTTATATGAAGTGAGATCATTCATGGAAATAGCAAAGAGTTTCACAGAGTATTTTATGAAACAAAAGAATCTTTCTCTCTCTCTCTCCTTCCTCTCCTTCTCTCTTCTGTTCTTCGGAAGAACATTCAGATTCGAACATCCGAGTGTACGGATCATTCTGAATACCTGTTTCTATAAAAAAAATGAAACATCGGAAGTGGTGCAAGTATCCCCGCAATTTGTGGTGCATTGCACCCCTCACGGCATCAACAGACTACTGATGCTCGCAAAAAAATTCCAGATATTTTCAGTCAAAAAGTGGATCATGAAAATATTGTGCAACGATTGTACTCTCGATTGAGATTGGTTTCGTGGTGTTTGGGATCACTTACAGATCATGGGAAACTTTTTCTGAAAAACTAAGGAGACACAAATCAAACGATTTTGAGAGTGCCAAACCTTTCGATATCAATAAAAAAACAGAGATTCATTCCACATTCCTGTGAACTCGTGTGGAGTTAGGTCATCCATCCAGCAAACGCCACGTGCAAGAACAGTTCAGAAATTTTGGAAAATTAAGAGATATCTGCTGTGGTGCATATCACCCCATGGTGCAAGTGTCCCCACTCTCCCCTACTGAACTTACTTTACTGTTGGTCGATCCAAAATTTCATGAGTTCTTCGATGAGGTTGTACATTTTCAGGAGAGTTTGAATCAATTTCTTCTAATACGTTACGTGTATTTTCATCATATGAATCAGTATTCAAACAAGTAAAACACACAGGTGCAATGCTATGTTATACAATGTCTTGTATATATGTACTGACATTGAATGATGCCAAAATACTGATAAGACTATTATGTTTTTCATTTTTAATACTTTTTTTGCCAATAAATTTCCAATTCATCGTAATGTCATTTTCAATATTGCACATCGTAATGCCTGTTTCCTGCTCCATTGGGAAATATGGATGGTACTGCGTTTCGTTGTAATTTAATACGTGTCGAACCTAATTCTTCCAAACAATCCTGAGTGAAATGTGAATTGCATATTCTAGCATTCTTCGGTAAATTCAATACATTTTCTTGACCGTTTGTGGTATACACCGCATCAATCCATTCCTTACGAAGCTCAGGATTTTGAGGGAATCTACAATAAAGAATAAAACTCCAATAATATTGATATTCATGGTAAGCAAAAACATGATTTTTGAGTGTTATGAACACATGAAAAATGTGAAAAATGTAATGAATCGAAAGTCAGTCACCAAACATTGTAGGTTATAAATTAGTTACTCACCTGTGGAAACTAACACATGGTGCATTTTCTCTATTCTTTTCTTTGTATCGTTTAGCGTAGCAATGTTTCACACAACAATATGGGCTCATTTTTTCAAAAATGTAAAAATAATCAGACACCTATAACCTCATCATAACCTCTCAGCGCAGTGATTATTCACTCGCCAATTTCCACTGATTTTTAGTTCTATTTCATGACACTAGAGGCGCTGCAACACGAACAATTATCTTTGAGACCAGTCTGAAGTTGTCCACTAGCAGTCCATACTTATATAGTCAAAGGGTGGATGTGTTCAGGGGACAAGGATAGCTCAGGGAGAGGGGTGGGTTCATTCCAATTGAACTGAGTAAACAATTGTGACATACGATTAACCACGTGCCAGAGCACGTATATATTTCACGTCAAGATTTCTACAGCACATACGCGACTTCGTCGCAAGAAAAAAAACCAAAATATAAACAGTTCTGAGATGCTCAATGTATTTATCTAGGGGAACACAGGAAAATCAAAAGCACGGAGGGCATGACCACGAGGGAATATATTACACGGACCACGCCGTTTACATTCACAAAAAAAGGGGAGGGTTCGGAGAAACCGCGACCATAAAATAGTACACGAGGGTGGGTCAAATCGGACGAGGGGGCGATTCGGGGGAACTAACACTGAGGGCGAAGGGGAATTCAGATGAGGGAGCACGCAAAGGATGCCACGAGAAGGATAACTTTAACGCAATACTTCACCAAAAATTCACCGCACTGACACTCTCATTCCGGATGGACAATACGGCAGATGCGAACTAATCCAAAACCAGGTCCCAGTGGCACCGTACACTCACCGTATTCCAAGTTATGCAAAAAAGTCCTCGAAGACGAACGTCGCCGTGGCTCAGTCACATGAGAAGTGACAATCCAAGAAGGCCCTTTCTTCTTCTTCACCGACGGGTGAGTTCGCAAAATGATACGGTGGTGGTCTGTGATTGGTCGTTGAGTGGGTGTCGGTATAGGTGGGACGGGGGTTCTGCCCTTCTCCAATTAACTGATTTCTCCCGTGTGAGAGTGACGGGAAGTGTCTGGGTTCGGGTCGTCTCTCTCGTCCTTTTCTTCTTCTCTTCTAGGGGCATGTTGAACGGCGCATGTGGCCTGCTTCTTTCCTTCGGGTTGACGGCCTTGACGAGAGGGCGATAGAGGGCGTTCCTTCCTCCGCTGTTGGTTGGCCTGGGGTGAGAGAAGATGGACTCCCGTGATTGGCGGATCGTCCTCCGGTGGTAAGGGACCACCGTATCACCTCGTGGCAGATGGCGTTGGCTCCTCGGGGCAGGAAACCTCGACAAATCATAGAAGGACAGGGGTTAAAGGAAGTCGGGATTGGTTGAGGAGGGAAAATGTGTTCCCGATTCTCATGTGAGCGAGCGACAGCAGTGTTCTCTCTAGAGAACCAAAGTGTTCGCAAATGACAACACAACTCTAGCGATGATGCGCAGCGCCACCCCGCGATTCTCTTTGTGACAAGATATCACGTCACAATACGGATCCAACGAAGAATATCTGTGTTAGTATCAGGTGCGCAACCAATAAATAACACTACCCAAGTGGATGAAGTGGGCGGGCTTGCGATGGCTCTTTCGATGGGGATTTCTAGCCCGAATACATCCATGTCTTGTTTTTTGGAATCGGTCAATTTTTCGCCGAATTATGGCCACTTGAAGATTGTTCTGGGAGCAGTCAGAGCCGGTGTAGACCTTCCTAACTCCCCATCGGATGAGGATCTTTGGATGTTTTCTTCTGAAGAAATAGGGGAGCGCATGATGTATCATTCCAGGGAAGTGGATCCCCCAAAACAATCGGAAATAATGAATAACAATGGATCTATCAACACATCAAGATAAATAAGGAATAAGTGTAGAAGGATTGTCTACATTGCGTAGCCTCTAGCCAAAGTAAATTGTGAATAAACATTATGTAACAATCGGGATCTTCGATGAGATGTGTCTTGATTTGTTGGTAGGCTTATCACCTTGAATCGGAATGCATTAGGGAACATTAACAAACATTCCTGATTAGTTTTCATAACCTTTTGCTGAGGAACACGTGATATATCGCTATATATATCCAACTCAAGAAATCATTGGTAGACATTAGTGATCAATCGCAATAATTGATAAATTGTATCTGGAATAGTATTCTCCCATGGGAGTGAGAATCCATAACTCCGGATGGGGGCTATGGGATTTGTAGGGGGGACACGAATCTTGAATTGAATTGAGAGCTTGTGACACATCTGTGAATGGCGTTTCTCCCACCCGAATCCAACCGTCCTTGATTCCATGGAATGGTCGATCCTTCGCTGAGATATAGCAATCCCTACATCCCAGATCTGGTTTTCCTCCATTCCCAAATAATATCCATGTTTGGGCGAATACGCGCTTCACTGTGGGACTCAAATGAGGCGTTCAAAATGATTGCCTGAACATTTGATGCAGTGGGCGAGACGATTATAACAACATAACCTACGTTCCGCAAAATTCCAGAGATGATGAGTGCCACTCCCTCTATTATTCTCTCACGCAACCCTTCTAAATCTTATGCTCGATTTTGATGAACCCAATCTTCCAAATGTCTTCAAAGGAAAGAGTCTAATGGAGTCAAATCAGGAGATCGGAGGGTCATTCGATCGCTCCTCGCCTCTCAATCAACCTACCGACAAAACTTTGGTGCGAAACATATCGTACTCCTAATCCGAAATGTGCGGGTGCACCATCCTGCTAAAACCAAACTGTATCGAAATTTGGTCCTGAAAGTCTACGAATATTGGGAACAATATCCTCCATCAGCATGACCCTATATTTTTCTGCGGTCAGATTTCCTTCGATAAAAAATGGACATATGATATGCGTATCCAATATTTCTGCCCAAACATTCAATTTTTGTGGGTATTGGGTTTCCGATTTGGACTCCCAGTGAGAATTGCTGTCACTCCAGTACCTACAATTGTGTCTATTCACATTCCCATCCACCATGATCGTAGCTTCGTCAGAAGAGACTATATCCTGCATGAAATTAGGGTCTTCATCAACTTTTTGCATGATGGTTTCGCAATATTCTAGGCGTCAATCGACATCATCTTCGCTTAATTCTTGGACTAAATGCGTCCTGCAAGGAAGGAATCCATTTCGTCTGAGAATCCTCAGGACCGAATTATGAGAAATATCATGGTCACGAGAAATTTGCCCATATAGCACAAATGTCTCAGTAATATCCTCAGAATATTCTGACAATATTACAATGTCTCCAGAATATGCTGGAGATATCACTGAGACATCCGTGCTATGTGAGTGCCTTGCGGAGGTAATTGGAGTATCTACAACTGTTTGTGAAATATTGGGAGTACAAAATAATCCGGTCCGTTTTTTGACAGTTGGAGATGAGTTTATGTCAGAAGAATATGAATTACCAAATAAATCAGAGTATTGTCCATCGCTGGCCATCACTTTTCCCATCTCTCGGGTAATTTTCGGATCCCGTTACGGAAAGACGTCTCGTGTCTCGAGGCGATCCAAGTTAGGAACCAATTTCCGATCTCTTCGAACGAGGTAAACCGGGGCCTGCCAAATCGTGCTGCATCTGTCGGAATAACCAGTAATCAGGAAAAGCAATGTCCGGCGAGTACGGTGGGTGTGGTAGAATATCCCACTCCAACGTTTCCAGATAATTATTCACTACTTTCGCGACATGAGGCCGAGCGTGATCGTGTAAAAGAATGACTTTATTTTGTCTTTTCTTGTATTCCGGACGTTTTTTTCGTAACCCACGACTCAAACGAATCAATTGTAGCCTATACCGATCACCTGTGATAGAATCACCAGGTTTCGACAACTCATAGTATATAACACCCTTTTGGTCCCACCAGATACACAGCATGATCTTTGGACCATGAATACTCCTCTTCAGTGTCGATGTTGGAGTCGATGGCAACGATTGACTGGGCATAGCATGGTATTCCCTTTTCTTGGGGTTATCGTAGAATATCCATTTCTCATCTCCTGTCACAATCCGATGTAAGGACCCCTTTCCTCGTTGTCTTTGAATCAGCTGCTCGCAAGCGAAAAATCGCCGTTCAATGCCTCTAGGCTTCAAGTTATAAGGCACCCGATTGCCTTGCTTTTGGATGATGCCCATGGATTGTGACCGTGCGGAAACTGCTTGTTGCGTAACTCCCAATGATTCCACGAACTCCTGTCGCGTTTGACTCGGATCTTCGTCGAGTAAAGCCTCCAATTCCTCTCTTCCGAATTTTCGTGAGTGCCCTGAGCAAGGGTTATCTTCGACACTAAAATCGCCATTCTCGA
This sequence comes from Gonatopus flavifemur, assembly GCA_018340375.1. Classification (NCBI taxonomy): domain Eukaryota; kingdom Metazoa; phylum Arthropoda; class Insecta; order Hymenoptera; family Dryinidae; genus Gonatopus; species Gonatopus flavifemur. The sequence continues at coordinate 7,604,319 of JAFFJZ010000014.1, forward strand.
AATGTCGAAACCATTCCCTACATGATATATTAGTTGGAGCATTGTCACCATAAACTTCCACAAGCATTCGACGGGCTTCAGCTGCACTTTTTTCTTCAATTAAAACAGGAAACTAGCACCTCCTGCGAATGCTGCTTAGTTGAAACGAAATTTGACATACTTGACTGAGTAAAAATCGGGGTTCTGGAAGGAACTCGGAGTGATATCAACTGAATATTATTTACAGGTGTCTAACCTCTCTGGAACAATTGAAATCTCTTGTGACTATGAAACATTCATGAGAGCAAGAGTCATCTTTCCAAACCGGACCGAACTGATTTGTAGTCCCAATATCTAACGTGACTCCATCAGACGTCGCTGTCCTACGTCTGCCCGATCGCGGCAGATCTTCAACACTCCCTGTCACCCAGTACCGTTTTACAGTCTTCGAAACTGTTGTTGCAGAAATACTCGGCTGACCCATTCTGAAATCAGCATTGAATAGGCCCGTAACTTCTCTGCATGAGCGTTCTCGATCACCATATCCCTTTATCATTTGGATGGCAATCCCTTTTTTTCCGGAGGGGACATTGAAATAGATTCATGGAGGATATAAAAAATAACCCAATTCATTCGAGAATGTTCAAGAATATCCAAAATGAACAAAGTTATCCGGAAATGTTCGAGAATTATCGAAAATATCGGAAATAAGCAAAATTACCGGAGATGTTTGAGAATTATCAAGAATGTCGAAAACAATCAAATTTATCAGAGAATGTTCAAGAATTATCGAAAATATCGAAAATAAGCGAATTTATCCGGAAATGTTCGAGAGTTCTCAAAAATGTCGAAAACAATCAAATTTGTCCGAGAATATTCAAGAATTATCGAAAATATCGGAGCTGAGCAAAGGTATGCGAAAATATTTGAGAATGATCGAGAATGTCGAAAATAATCAAAATTATCCGAAAATGTTTGAGGATTATCGAAAATAAGCGAATTCATCCGTGAATGTTCGAGAATTATTAGGAATGTCGAGAGTAATCGAATTTGTCCGAGAATATTCAAAAATGATCGAAAATGTGCAAAGTTATCCGAAAATGTTCCAGAATTGTCGAACGTATCGTGAAATGATGGGAAATGATCGAAAGTGGCCAAAAATGGTGAGAGACACGGAAAAAATGAAAATTATGATTCGAATGAACAGGTGAGGAAAACTTGTGAAAAATCCTGAATCAACAGTTTCAGAGACGTTATAAGACGAGTGTGGCGTGGAAAGCTGGTATGAAAAAGTTGGAGGGGTAACTTTGGCTGAGGGGCTACGTAATGTGTGCAATCCTCCTACACTTATTTTTTATTCATCTTGATTTGTTGATGGATCCATTGTTATTCATCATTCCCGATTGTTTTCGGGAACCCACTTCCTCAGAATGTAACATCATACGTCCCCCCATTTGATTAAAAAGGAACATCCACAGATCTCCATCCGATGGGGAGTTGGAGAGGTCTACACCGGCCCTGACTGCTCCCAGAACAATCTTCAAGTGGTCATAATTCGGCGAAAAATTGACCGATTTCAAAAAACAAGGAACAGCTGTATTCGGGCTGACAATCCCTATCGAAAGAGCCATCTCAAGCCCTCCCACCTCATTCAAGATTTTCGCCCCCCTCCCTCCCCATGCCCCTGTAAGATTGAGGACTTCTCACCCTCCTGGTATGGTAGATTCTGTTCCCCCGTTCAATTTAAACAAGAAATCATCCTATTATCCCCACCCGTTCAGGAGTTATCAGGGTGTATCCAGACTTTTGCATCACCCTGTATACGCAGTTGAACTCTGAAAGTTAGGAAGTTATAGGATAGTATATTCTGTGCCCCTAAAAAGTCAAATTTCGTAACCAAATAACTATTTGGACACATAATCATATAACCTCAGAATCCCATAATTCTCTAATCTCATTACCTCAAATCCCGAAGAGGCACTCGACAAACTTGAAATCGCGTTGAATCGGGAGTTGGAACTTCCATTGTCGCGTTGACCTGCGGTCTGCTGAACCCAAGAACAACGACGTGGACATAGCAGGCTTCTGTCCCCTTCAAGGTGCTCGATAATCGTGAGTCTCTTTGCATTTCACGTCTGGGGTGCTGGATTACCGTATGTCTCCTTGCACCTCCTGTTCTGGGTGCCTAATTATTGTGATTCCTCTCGCTTATCACGTTCAGGGCGCTCAATTATCGTGTGTTCCCTTGCCTCTCACGTTGGGGGTGCTCGATTATTGTGATTCCCACTGCCCCTCACGTTCAGGGTGCTTGAGTACAGTGAACCCCCGCGCTTACGGAAGCATTCACCACTTTACATATCTTCCCCATAATGTGGTGAATTTCCTTCATTGATTCAAAAAAAATGTTTAATACGAAGATTTTTGATGCAGCATGCGTATTTGATAACTGCGAATTGACTCCAGAAAGTTCACTCCGTATCCGCATTCTAAAAGCAGTATTGAAACAGGTAACCTTTTGTAAGTGTAAATTTATTCCAAAATTGTGTAAGAGAAGCATATCTGAAAAGCATTGGATTAAATCTTTCCACGACCCATAGTCATACACACCTGAAGGTTGGATTGATCTAGTCGTCCCAGTAGGTATTGCATCAATTTTCACAATTCCATTCCATTCATTCGTGTTTTTGAATACTTTTTCAGTTTGCCATGACCAAAAATTTGACAGTAGTAAAGAGTCTCTCCCAGCAGTAGAGAGACAGTTCTCTCTAAACCATTCCGCAGCAATTTTAGATGTTAGTTTACCAGATTCCGAGGGATGAACCGAAATATTCTCAGCTTAATACATATGCTCCTGTACTATTGGTTCAAATTGACCATCAGATGTTCGCTATCAATGAGGATGTGTGGAGTTGACCATCTGCTGAAACAATCAGTTTTATCGTGTAACTATGAGTTAGTGAATTCAAAGTTTGAGCAAGGAATTCTACTTTCACTGTTAGCTTGATAGATAATCCACGGCCAGCGTGAACTTCTTAATTGAAACCCGACTGTACAGAGTTATGGAGATTCGCAACTCCTTTCATTTCCATTTCTTCACGTCCCTTCCCTATAAAGTCATCAGCTTTCTGCGATAACTCAGATTTGTTCGACAATTCTGCAGTTGTGACGAATCCATTCATTTTTCTAGAAACTATTCCGTGTCCTACGTCAGAATTCTACACCCATTTCGCGGGAGCTTTGAATAATCTAGGAGACAATTGAACATTTTCTCTGGCCTTCAACGCCCATCTCCTTGAATCTGCATCATGAATCGTTTGTCGGAGGAACTGTTTAACTCATGTAACACGTACTCCGGAATATTCAATAATTATTCTGATTTTGATCATACTTGCTCAATTCGATCTTCCCACCTGTACAGCATTTTGTTATTTTTCACTTTCCTGAATCTATTTCGTGCAGATTCGAGACCTCTCCTTTTTCCTCTTACCTGAACACGAAGGAGCAACTGCTGTTTGCCCATAATCAAATTCCACATCATCTTCCAATGGCAAATTTTCATCATTTCCAACAGAATCACGAAGTTCTTCGTCTGGATCTTCTTCGACTACTACTGCCTCAGCAATTTCCTTCGTAAGAACATAAATTATTGTAACTTTCAATCAGAAGTTTATAATCGCATGATGTTTTTATAAGATCTATCAGATCAGAACTGAAGGATCGTTCTTCGTCGATGATCCTAGATTCAATGTTGTATTCCGGATGTTCAAAAGCGGAATGTAACAGATGTATGATATTTCAAGGATTCATGGGCATGATGAATTTATTCATCCTATTGCAATCAGATGAAGGAGCGATACTAAAATCGCTTATTGTGTAATTTCGGGCTCATGCACGTGTATGACCTACCCACTTGTGAGAACCTTCCAATAAACTTTGGCCCCAAGTACTCTGAATAATGAATAATATCACTATCTATTCATTTTCTACTGTACCGAGATTTAGAAAACGACGTCTAGTTGCATACAAATACGTAACTTCAGTGAGAGGCGAGGGGCCTCGCGATAATCAAGCACCCAAAACGTGAGGGGCTAGGGAACTCATGGAAATCAATCACCCCAAAGGGAACAGAAGCTTGCTACGTCGACGTCGTTGTTCCTGGGTTCGGCAGACCGCAGGTGATCGTGACAATAGAAATCTTCCAAGATAATACGATATTAAAAACTTCCAAGATAATATGATATTAAATTTCTTCTTCATCGGGTTTTGATATTATAAGATTGGAGAATTATGGGATTCTAAGGTTGTATGATTATGTTTCCAAGGAGTTATTTGGTTACGGAATTTGATTTTTCAGGGACACGGAACATACTATCTTACAACTTCCCAACTTTTGGGGTTCTACTGCGTATATGTCCTTTGTTCACTAGGTCTTTCAGATCACAGCGTTCCAGAGTTCTGGGTTACAAGATGAGACAGGGATGTTATGGGAGTATGGTGCGTAGAGTCAAAAAGGGTATCTCGCTCTAATACCCTGAGTGTCAAGGGGAGATGACATTTGAATCTTCTACTTGGTGGGTTTTAGCGTTGGGGGATGATTCGGTTATTGGGTTGTAGGTTTGTGGGATGATGGTCCATAAGGTTGAGAAGCATATCTGGCTCCAACATTCCGAGTTTCAGGGTCAAACACGAATAAATCTCTCCGGCATTGGATTTCAGTATTATAGGGTTATGCTGCGATTTTCACCTCTATAAAGCGTATTTAGCAAAAACAAAAAACTACGGGTCTCATGTTTTCAGTTGTTCTATCGATGTACGAAGTTTCATTCCTATCTGTGAGTGACACTTGGGTAGTGTTGCTTGGAAGTTCTCGCTTTTTGTCAATAGATGGCTCCAGCAGTGAGTGCTTGTGGATTTCGACATATCCGAAACGTCATGAACCAATCTTAGATGGATGGTAAACTAACCGCGTTGAAACGCTAGTGATTTTGTGTTGGCGTCATATACTTTTGATTGTGTGGAGATGACTGATTTCGTGCCAAATTTGCGAGAGGTGTTGAGTTTCTTATTTCATTCGGAGGAAACGGCGGCTGGAGTGCATCAAGAGTTCTGAAAAGTTTACAGAGATACTGCTCTGAGCGAGCCAACGTGCCGTGATTGGGTTCGTTGCATCAAAGATGGTGATTCCGAAGTTGACGATCGTCCGCGTGAAGGAAAGTCAGAAACATTCGAAGACGCTGAATTGGAGGCATTGCTCGATGAGGATCCGTGCTGAACGCAGACACAGCTTGCTTATGGATGATGAGTTACCTGTATACGAGGTGTGTTCAAAAAGTAAGGTGACTTTGTATTTTAAAGAAAAAATATTTATTTATTTATCAATATTTATGTTGTCCCCTTCAAAGTAATCCCCCTCAGATACAATACACTTATGCCAACGGTTTTTCCAATCCTCAAAGCACTTCTCATAAGCACTTTTCGGTATAGCCTTGAGCTCTTCCAGCGATGCAGTCTTTATCTCTTCAATCGTTGCAAATCTCCGTCCTTTCATAGGTCTCTTTAGTTTTGGGAACAAGAAAAAGTCACATGGGGCCAAATCCGGTGAATATGGTGGCTGAGGCATGATTGTGGTGTTGTTTTTGGCCAAAAAATCTCTCACAAGCGAAGATGAGTGAGCAGGGGCATTATCGTGATGCAAAAGCCATGAATTATTTTTCCACAATTCTGGACGTTCTCTTCGTATTGCTTCTCGCAAACGGCGCATGACTTCAAGATAATACTGTTTATTGACCGTACGACCATATGGTAAGAACTCCTGATGCACCACGCCATGGTAATCGAAGAAAACAGTGAGCAAAACTTTGACTTTTGATCGAACTTGGCGTGCTTTTTTCGGTCTTGGCTCATCTGGGGTCTTCCATTGGGACGATTGGACTTTGGTTTCGGCATCATAACCATATACCCATGATTCGTCACCAGTTATGACCCTTTTGAGTAAATCTGGGTCGTCGTTGATGTCATCCAACAGTTCTTGAGCGATGCTCATGCGACGGTTCTTTTGGTCAAAATTTAGCAATTTCGGAACAAACTTCGCTGACACACGTCTCATGCCCAAAACGTTAGGAAAAATTTCATGGCACGAGCCAAGCGATAAACCAACATCCTCAGCAACTTCTCTGATAGTGATTCGACGATTTTCCAAAACAATTTTCTTCACTGCTTGAACGTTTTCATTAGTTGTTGACGTGCTTGGGCGTCCAGAGCGAGGCTCGTCATTGGCATCTTCCCGGCCATCTTGGAAGAGTTTGTACCACTTGTAAACATTTTTGTTACTCAGAACAGTTCCACCGTATGCTACTGTCAACATTTTAAGTGTTTCGGAGCACTTCATTTTATTTTTTACACAAAATTTGATGCAAATCCTTTGATCCATATTTTTCGATAGCAAGAAATCGCCGAGCACGCAAAACACTTATAACCTTTACGCCTCTCACAACCAAACAAAAAATGCTATACACTTGAAATTTGTTACAGATGTTCGGGAAGAGTGTGCCAACATAACAAAACAAAAAAATCGATAATCGAAAGTACGTTGCCCGCGAAATTTGAAAAGTCACCTTACTTTTTGAACACACCTCGTATATCCCCTATAGTATTGGGAGTATCCTTCTCTCCCAGCGATTGCATGCGTTGAGAATGATTAAAAAGCAAGGAACTCGGATTTTTTGTGAGTTCAAGCCAAGAGACGCGGAGCTTCGATTTTTACCCGTGAACAACTGGCAAAAATAGGAAAGTTCTCTCCATCGCATCGTGACAGGTGATGGAAAACGGGTTAATTACAACGACCAAGAGAAAAGCGAGTCATAGGGACTATCCGGTCATGCTTCCACGTCATCGGCTCGGCTGAATATTCACTCTGCAAAGGTTATGCTGTTTTCTTGGTGGGATCGAGTCGGTGTTATTTATTACGAGTTGTTGAAATCGAATTGCACCATCACTAGGGAATGGTATCGAACTCAATCGATGTGACTGAGCCGAGCACCGCACAAAAAACGGCCAGAATACGAGCAGAGGCACGACAAAGTGATTCTACTGCATGACAACGCTCGGCCTCATGTTGTCAAACCTGTTGAGACCTAAGTGGAAACGTTCAAAATGGGAAGTCCTACTTCACCCGCGAGATTCTTCAGAAATTGCGCTGTCCTATTATCGCTAGTTCCGCTCGATGACACATGATCTGGCTGATCAGCAGTTCCACTCATATGGAGACATAGAAAAATGGCTTGATTCGTGGATAGCCTCGAAAGACGAACACTTTTATCGTAACAGTATTCGAGCTCTACCAGGAAGATAGGCGAAAGTTGTAGCTAGCATTGGGCAATACTTTGAATGATCCATTTGTCACCTTTTTTCTACAATGGAGTTGCATTTTCACAAAGTGGTGTGAAAGTGGTATCAATCACGGGTTGAAATTTGTCAATATGTATATTCCTTGCGCTCCGCATATTCAACTTGAAAAGGTACTACATCGTTGAGCACAAGTTCATCCATTCCTCAATATAATTCTAGAAGCATACAATTCTCAGTATTTGATCCTTATTGCAGGGACAATGGAATTCAGGATATTGGAAAATCATCACATCATTTGTGACTTCATAGGCTTCATATGTATCGGATTTGATGAATACCTCAATGCAAAGAAACATCAAGTAATTCATCCAACGTTATAACAGGGTGGAATCTTGGTATATGTACCCCCAGAGAGATGATTTATCTCAATATGAACCTGATAAACATTCATCTGGCACCAATGGAATTTGATTTGATTCAAAAAAATTTCATTTGAATGAAATGCATTTTTCATCTGAATCAAGTGAAAAGTCTATTAAGTTCGTATTCCAATAAAAAGGAACTTGATTCAAATAGAATGAGGCGATTCAAGTGTACAATTTTCCTGAGTATATTTTATTTTATTTATTTATTTTTTTTTTGTTTATACGGGTATAAAAGACCCTTTGGTACATAGAATATACATTATTTGAACCACATTATATATATCATACATCAAAGCATTAAGCATCATGTTAAGCTCGACTACATCTTATATTACAACAACAGTTAACGTGTATAATTATAGGTGAAAAGGACAATTAGATATTAAATTTGACAAATAAGAGAAAGAGAATTCCTAAGATTAGAATGAGATGAAAATAATTCAAGCACATCACTGTAAGAATTTGCTAGGATAGATATCCGATTTACCGGATCAGAATAACCGTGTCTCGATTTATAAGAAATTGGATTGAACAATTTAGGGCGCCTCAATAAACGAGAAGGGACAATCAAACGTACAAGTCCAAGCAGTTGAGGGCAGCGAATTTTCCCATTAACAATTTTATACAAAAATGAAAAATCATTAAACAAACGACGTGATTCCAAGGGAGGCAAGTTAAGTAGAGCCATAATCAATGAGTAATCATGACAAGTGACGCTCAACGGACGGCCTATCTGATAGGCAGCAAAACGCAGAAACTTATGCTGAACTCTTTCCAAGTCTGTACAATCCCGAATTAGATGAGGACTCCAAATTTGAGACGCATACTCAAGATGAGGTCTAACTAAAGTACAATACAGTGTTCGAAGTGCAACAGGATCACGAAAATCTTTACAAACGCGCTTGATGAATCCGAGAGATTTCATGGAAGTACCAACTATGTGATTGTAATGATCTGAGAAGTTAAAACGAGAGTCAAATGAAACTCCAAGATCACGAACAGTATTTATAGGTGATAACAGAGAATGAGACAAGTTATAAGGAAAATAAATAGCATTTTTACCTCTATGAAATCTCATCGCATGGCATTTAGTGAGATTTAATGACATATTAGATAGCACACACCAAGATTGTAACCGATCCAAATCAGATTGCAGATTTTGAGCATCTCTGTAAGTTCTTATAATCATAAACAGTTTCAGGTCATCAGCAAAAAGAAGATGTGTGCAGTACTTGAAAATCGTACAGATATCATTAATGAAAATAATAAATAATAAAGGACCTAGATGTGAGCCTTGCGGTACACCTGAGGATACAAGAAATGAATCAGAGAAATATTGAGAGACACGAACTGATTGCGTACGATTCAGAATATAACTCTGTAACCACGACAAAAAATTGCTTCGAATACCTAAATTACTCAATTTATTTAACAATATATTATGATCAACTCTGTCAAAAGCCTTTGAGAAGTCTGTATATATAGTATCCACTTGGGTATTTTGATCAAGCCCAGAGGACACAACATGAGAAAAAATAGACAAGTTAGTTACGGTAGATTTGCCAGAAGTGAAGCCATGCTGGAAATCAGGAATAATATCAGAAAACAGTGGTGTTATTTTATCAGTAACTATATCTTCAAAAGTTTTCGGCATAACATTCATGATACTAATCGGTCTATAGTTTCTCACGTCATTACGGTCCCCAGATTTGAAGATAGGAGTAATTAAGCTGGATTTCCATTGAGAAGGAAATATTCCAGAGGATAAAGAGCTGTTGAAGATCAACCACAAAGGCCGAGAAATGACGAACTCGCAAGATTTTAGAAAATCAGGAGGAATACCATCATCACCAGGACCGGAAGAAGTTTTCAAGGATGAGATTTTATTGAACACTTCACCGATATTGATGGATAAATCGGAAAGATTGACATTGAAAGTAGATTCTGGTAAATTACAAGGAACAACGGGATAATTTCGATAGACTGATCTGAAATAAGATGCAAATAAGTTCGAAATAGCAATACCAGTATTGCCAATAGTACCGTCTAAATGCATCACCAGGGGTATACCGTTTTGATTCCGCTTACTATTAACAAAGTTCCAAAAGCTTTTGACATTTGTAGGAATGGACCCTTGAACGTAATGAAGATGAGACAAGTAACATTGGCGAGTCAAAACTTCACATTGAGCTCGTAAGTGACTAAAGATTAGGTAATCTTCAAAGCAATTTGACTCTTTGTACCTATTTTGAGCAATTTTCTTTTGACGAATAAGTTTAATTAATTCCGAAGAAAACCATTTTGGATAAGAACTATTCCTTGATACATACTTGGGTACGAATGAATCAACTGCATTATATAAATGAAGATACAAAAAATCAACAGCTTCAATAACATTAACATTACGCAATTCATCGTCCCAGTTGATAGAACCTAAATATTCACAAATTGCACTGTAATGTGGTTGCGAATTTGTATATCCTCCTTCATGAGCCATCTTATTGTTCAACACAGGATGCCGAGTTTTTTATTTATGATTCTTCAAAAATTTAAATCTAACTACTAATTTCCTCTGAAACATTCTAAAAGACATACCTGAGGAATTTCCTTCGAAACATTCTAAAAGATATACGTAAGAATTCGGAAAAATCATCTTATCCAACATGGAAAGATATCATTTGGGTGTTGAAATTTGAGGTCTCTCTGAAAAAGTTTCTCGAAAACTGCATAAGTGTTCTCGAAAATATCTTCTATGAGGTATCTTCGAGATATTTTTCCCTGTTGTATAAGTCGTTTTCGGAGAATGCTTTCAGATTTCTTTTCGAATGTTCTGATATGATGATCTGAAGAGGTCTCCTGAGTATTTCCTCGAATATATTGCAGTTTCAACACTCGTATGAGGATTGAATTCCAATATCAAGTTATGTATGACGATAGGGATTTTTTATGCTTCCCAATATTGAAAATGGTCATGAATTCATGAATATATAAATGCTCCTGATTCAATCTACATGAAGTCATCTATAATGAGCAGTGAAATCCCATTGATGAGGATTCCCAAAAAGTGAAAAAAAGGGCGTCAAGTACGTGAATACCCCAAAAACCGTTCAAAATGTACACTGTTAGGAAATTGGAAAATTACAGAGGAAAAATGAAAGGGGTAATAGATTGAAAATTGTTTGGAAATCCAATATTCCGGGGATATAGAAAAGATCAAAGAAGTATCAGAATGCTTCTCTGATCGTCATTGAAATAAACTGCGAACACTGAAATTTATGTACACTATTCACAAACTCTATTATTCTGCCAAAGTCACACTAATCGAATTGATTAATTTGATCGCGTAGATAACAGATAAGAAGGAACCGAAATAGAGAAAAGAGCCATCAACGGTTCCACCAAGTTACTCGGTCCACCTGACTTTCCCGATGATGGAACGCAAACCCAACCAAACCCGAAAATACACCAATAGTTTGCAATCAATTGACGGGACTCGAAGAAAGTTCCATGATGTGAATTATAGATACAAGTAACAGAATAAATATACTCATGTATTCATAAGAACGATACACTGCATATTCTTCGTTCTCTCATAGCCTTTCGTCTATTTCCATCGGTGGATTCAATACGGTTTTTTTTTAAAACCATCTTCCAGCGTTTGTTAGCACCTCTTCCAAAGCTTTTCTGAGGTCTCCCTCAGAGGTTTCCCAGAGGTGATGAGGTGTTGTTGCTGATGCCGTAACATCGATACATCTGGAATGGAAGAAGTAAATGAGAATCCCAATCGAATCGAAATCGTGGAAGAACCACTCCAACATACTTGTCATACAATCCCATCTCAGAGTATCCATGAATCTTGTTATCCGTATTTTTCGTGGTCGTGGATTGCATTGCGACTTGTTTGTACAGGAGGGCTTTTAGAATGAACACTACAATTTTGCTTATTACATTGTCCCCATCAACATGGGAATTCATAATATGGAACTAAATCAAGTGATGTGATGATGATGGTTGTAGTGGAATGATAATATAACCTGAGCAGTACCAGACGTTTGGAGGTATATACGGAATTGAAACGTTTGGAATACATATTTCTGGGATACAATTCATTTATAGTGCTTATCCATGGAAGTTTCAATGAGACCTATCTCATAGAGCACGAATATCCCAATAACATCTCAGGAATGTTTTGGGAGGGTCACAATGTTTCGGTGATTCCCCAGAAATACTATATCCCTGAGATATTCTAGAGCCATTAGTACTCTTAAGGATTTTAATACGGTTTGTAGCCTCATGGTATGTGCAAAATGTTCAATATCCCTTCGATTTACGTTCTCGATCGACATTCCATCGAATATTTGATCAGATATATTCTATCAACACACATGGAACACGTAGAACGTTCCCATTTTTATTCCATGCAAATTTCAAATATTCGAAGAAAAACTCTGCCAATTGATGTGCACGAAGCTCCCTCGTTTCTATCCAAGTAGCATCTGACAGGAGCTATACAGTCCTCAAAATCAGGAATCGCAGTGCAAAGGCCATGATTCCACCATCACGGGACCATAACTGAAACGTGGCATATTTTTCATGGTGATCAAGGGAGTTGATGATAGGACGGAGATTGTGGGGGACAGAATGATTCAGAAGAATAATATTGCGTGCAAAATGAGTAATTGGTGACACGTGTTTAACCAGAGTAAACGATGTACAGCAGACCGTATTACTTGACGGTCGACGTAGCTCTGGTTGCTACGCGCAAGTATAAGAATTTTGGCGGTATGCAGGTATGAATGCATCTATGTGTGTATGGAGAGTGTATATGCTGTGTGTAATGTAGCAACCAGAGGAAAAACGCATCATCAGATTTCATACATTTCTGCCCACCTTGTTTCTAGAAACGGAAGATCCTTACTCGTCGTAAGTACTTAAGCTACGAATAACATTGAGAACCTGTGTGTTTGATTCAATGATTGGTTGGCTCTAATGACGATTAGTACTAAGCAGCGCGAAAAAACACCAGATATTTGTCAACTTTCCATAGGTAACCAGCGGGTTCGGCAGGTTCAGGTATAACTTCACTATAGGTCTTTTGAAAGTTGAAGAAGCAGTTTTGATGGTAACTATACGAATTCTACCATCGCTGTAAGGATGAATCTCTCTGTAACCCGACAAAGTGGTCATTTACTGAGCGGCTGTGTCTCAGTCTTGAGGCTAGCCAAATCGCTGACCCCAATGGACTCTTGGCGTTTTTGCCATTCCGATAGAGTTCCAAGCCAGTGGAGGTAATCAGATGATCGCTTCCAAAAGTCATCCCTTATACGTTGCATCAATTTCCAGCGTGATAGTCTATTGACATTGAGGTCACTTGAGGGAGGCTCAGGAACGGATGAGAAAGAATCACTGATGAGAAAATGGACTGGTGTTTGCATAGCTGAGTCAGAAGGGTCATCAGTTATTGGGTATGAAGGCCTCGAGTACAGGCAGCCTTCAATCTGGGTCAGTACTCAATTCCTCATAAGTAAGTACTGTCTCACTTATTATCCGACGGGAATGATACTCAACAGATTCCACGGCTGCTTCTCATAGGCCTCCATGAGGAGGAGGAACAGGCAGGTTGAACAGCCAAGTAGTGCCATCGTTGGTGGGAAGGTTGGCAATTTCTTGAGAGTGGGCCGAGGGTTGTGAGAGGAGATCCTTGAATTCCACGTTGGTTCCTATGAAGAGAGGGCCGCAGTCACTATAAAGGTTTGCCGGGAGTCCCCTACGGGATGCAAAGCGTCTGAAAGCTGCCAGAAAATGTGCATCAGAGTAACCAGTAACTACTTCTGGGTGCACTGCCCTAGTACCAAAATATATAAAAACAACAATATAGCTTTTGTTGGTCTCACGGTTCCTCCCATGGCTGACACGTAAGCCAAAGGGACCGCAATGATCTACCCTCGTGCTGAGAGATGGTCGGGAAGGCCAAATACGAGTGGCTGGCATATTTCCCATTATCCGGGTAGCAGTGTTCGCGTGATAACGTGCACAGGTATGGCACTTCAAGATGCGCCGTGTGATTGATTGACGTCCTCGGATAATCCAGTAGGTTCCGCATACGGTGGCCAAGGTCAGTTGAACACCACCGTGTAATACCGTCCCTGGTGCAAATGGAAACTGAAATGAAGCGCAGACGAAAAGTATGGTGGAGCGTAACAGAAACGTTAATGAAAAGTGAACAAAGAGTGAATGGAACGGTTTCGAAGAGTACTTGAAGCCAAGTTTGGAACAAAAAAAGCGTATGAAAATCAACGCTCCATGAAAAGTATAAACAATCCAAGAGGATAAAAATTTCAACCACTTGGCGAGATTCGAACCCATGATTTTCATAATTGCAATCCAGCGTCTTACCTATTCAGCCATAGAATGCTATGATTCCTGACAGTTTAAAACCGATACCCAGAATCTGTATGAAATGATTCGCATTACCTTTCATGGAACATAACAGTACTTTTTCCAAAATGGTATTTAACGTTTATAAAGCGTATCGATAACGTATAATTTCAGTCCTCTGCAAAAAACGATTATTATACACTTCGGAAAGAGAAGATTGGAACCCTTTCACGTTTCTTCTCAGCTTCGAATGCGCTTACTACGAGTGTATATTTTCACCAGGGGTTTGATGGAAATGGTTAATAAATAGACCGGTACAAGTGCAAGTTAACGGTGAGATAATAGGATATTGTTCATCAAAATCGAATAGCGAATGTTATAACCCACCTCCAACACGGAGCAATTCATTGGCATCCGTAATTGGTCGCCATGAGAGCGGCATCTGTTGTTGCTTCGATAGTGGGCCACAGGTCTCGTTGAATGGACAGCCATTCTGGCCCGTGCCATCAAGGTTGAAAGGTTCTCAGCTGACTAAAAGTGATACCTCTACTGGTGCAGTCAGCTGTGTTATCAGAACCCGCAACATAGTGGCAATGAGTTTGCGGAGCAGTAGTCTGTATGTTTGCTACCCGGTGAGTGCCATACGTTTTCCAAGTCACAGGAGGAGCTCGTAGCCGAATGAGAACCGTAGTACCATCAAACCCTGGATGTAGCGATACGTTAAAAACAGAGAGCAATTGAGTCACGCGGATAGCTGGTTGAGCTGATAATTGTGCTCCGCACAACTCAAGGCGAGGGGTGGATACCTGTCCCAATGGTGCAACCTTTGTTTTGGCTGCAGAAAGTGTAGTATTGGTTTGATCAACCCCCCGTATGGTAGCGTAGGTATACGGCAGTGGAATAAGCACGTTGAGCTGCGAATCCGTGTACTTCTGAGAAATGCGGGGTTCGGTCAATTCCCAGCCATCTCGCGATCCTCACAGTGCGGGTGCGTGAATAGGGTCATTACCGATTAGGTTCCAGTATCATGTTTCAGTTGCTGGGAGGGAGTCATCCCAGCCAATTCTCAAGAGCCATGACGATTGCATAAATACAGTAGTAGCTGGAGCAAGCCAATCCATGTGAAAATACGTAGTGACTATAAATATAAATGGTAGTGACGGAACTTTTCAATTCATCAAACGTTGGGGAGTCTTTTTCTGAGCCAATGTGATCCTCTCAATCCCGATATGTCCGTGAGTCTAATCGTCTGGTGGTGTGTACGATTTAATCATCTCATTTATTTGTTGGCCTCGCACATCGCGTCGCACAGTGTGGAAAATGTACGAATTAACAGTACCAGAGTGAAAAATTAGAGATAAAGTTTAGTATTTGATAATTATATCAGACAACACTATGTTTCCTCCTGATTTCCATATGCTCGATATCTTCATTTGTGAATCTCATGATCGAGCGATGTCACTCCTTTCACTTGAAGAAGACACCCTAATTTTTTTATCGTCTATAAAGTCATACTCAATTCGATACGATATTCAGCTGGAAACAAGTTGAGGTGAGAATTTTTCTCCATATGCCCGTGATTATGAGAGTGAGTATAATCTGATGTCATATGAAAAACTTGAAACACATAAATTATGTAGTCATATTCTGATTTGAAGAGGGCGCTTCCTCACATAATTTGTCAATGCATAACTTTCGAGTACCACTAGGTACCGCGATCATTTTCATCATAGCCTGTTGTTTCACATCAGGGTTTCATAATATCATTAAACAGAATCGCAACCCATCGCTACTTCTGAAGATTATCCAACACTTCAGGGCGGAGGATGATCACTCGGAGAGAGCTTTTTGATGTTTGGAAGGTATAAGGTATTGGTACGGGAAAAATTGCAGCCATACGAAAATTTGTTGGGGAAAAAGCATGTTCACTGGATAGAAACAAACGTGAGAAATCTATCATTGATGATGCAGAAGGTAAGGTTGAGTGGTTTTGTAATAGAGTCAGAATGAAGTGGCAAAAGCATGGCAGATTCGAGTCGAAATTTCTGCGTGCTGGAAGTGGATGGTTTGATGAACCGATAGAATTTCTCTTCTTCTCTGGAGCTTACTGTCTGAGAAATGGTAGACTTCCCATCGGGCACCCTTCTGGAAGCTTTGATCAGCTTCCTTTATCGTCCAAAAGGAGGAGAATAGCACCAATATCACAGACTGCCTCCACAGAGGAACTCACATTTGCTGCAAGTTTTAGCCTCTACTTAGATGGCAAGAGACAAGCAGCTTAATCAGTTCTGAATATCTGATGCTATAATACAGATGCAACCTCTGCTACCGTTCAGAAGAATTCGACGTCATAATCACGTAAGTATACTCCTGGATAAGCTCAATGATGGGCGACTCACTAAGTACTCGTGAACACTCATGCAACAAGGAGCAAAATTGCACAATACAAACATCCACCCTACGTCCAGAAATATTACCAAGACTGAAGAACAGTGCTCTCCAAATTCAGAGAATAATTATCACAGAATCATGCGCCGAAGTAACACTGCAAGGAATGATAGAACATACAGCGAGAAGACTCATAACGTCTCTAGAACCCCAGTTGAAGGAAGAATTGGCGATGGACAGGAATGTTTTGGATGATGGGTTCACCTTGGAATTGAAATGGGGTGGTGAAGGGAGTTCTGGTCATTCTTCATATAAATAAAAATTGGAAAATAACGAAATCCCAGATTCCCACTTGTTTTCTATTTGAATTGTACGACTCCAATTATTGTTCAAGAATAACAACGAAACAGTTCGAAGGGACCCAAGACCTTCGTTAACAAAGTTCTGTCGTCCTGCGGAAATCATTTCCGAAAAAGAAAGTGCAGAACTAATTAGGGACGGAGTTGACGAGATTGGGAAACAGATCTCAAATTAAGAACCATTCAAAGTTGTGATTTCTGATTCGGGAGTTGACATAGCTGCGAACTACAATCTCACTATGATAGATGGAGAAGCATTTTCCGCGATAACTGAATCCTCTACTCAATCTCGTCCAATTTGTAGAGCTACTCCAAAAATGATAGATGATTGAGAGAATATGAAAAACGGGAAATTGATGGAGATGTGTATGAATTTCGCTAGCAACTTGACATGCACACATGAGATGCCTCGAATGTATTTTGCACATATTCCAACGGCTGGACGTTAAAGAGTGGCAAGTTCGAGACTCAAAATGGTTAAATGGAAACGAATGAGAAAAAGAATTGAAATAAATTGTCGTATAGATGTTCACTCAACAAACCACTTATTACTAATTAAATAATGTTTCAAAATCTGAACTCCACCGGAACTCGGTTCAAGGAATGATTCCAACACTAATTTTAATATGAACAATAAATGATATGAATAACTCAAGGTTAATAGAATTTACAAACAAATAATCATTACTCATGAGTTGAGCTTCGATTCCTTCCTCACACAGACGGTCAAAATCGAATTATTGAAATGAATAAGGCAATGCGAGTCGTTGCCCCACGGTTCGCACACACTTAGAAGTATAACCAGCACTTTTCACAAGTATAGAAGCACACCTTCAGTTTACAGCAGTTCTTGGCAAGGCAAAGCACTAGATTACAAAACAAGGGCGAGAGAATATTTGCACTTGGTAACACAGAAGAGAGCAAGACTCAGCACATACGTCACTGTATGTTATATCATTGAAACGCTCCGCAACGACTGACTTCGTTGATTTTCGAATCGAAGTCGATCGCACGAGTCACACACACACATACTCATACACTTAAACTGTTAGCGCGCAGTAATATATCTCAAACGAGCTCTACTCTTTGACTCTCGTGTATGGCCTGCGTTCAGAGCTGCCGTTTCCACAACACATGGTAAGGACCGATATCAGGAACCAAACATATGGTTCAACAAGAACTGAAGACGCAATTTGGCTTGTTGGTAGATGTCCCCTTGCCTTACTATGTGACCACAAATGATGGAAATACTGCCAGGCAATTCTTCGATAATTGAGAAGCTTCACAAATACCAGGAGTAGATGGAGATCTCATCAAACGGTTTAGTGTGATTCTACAAACCATATCTCCGAATGTAGACTTGAACATAGGAGCATTTCGCAGATATCTCTTCGCGACAGCCGAAATATGTGTTGACCCCTATCCCTGGTATAACAAGCCTGCCAGTGTGCACCGTATCCTGTTGCATGAGGCTGACATTGTGTAGGCTGCATCTCTTCCCGTAGGAATGCTGTCCGAACGAGCTCTGGAGTCACGCAACAAGGACCTGAGACGTTACAGAGAGCATAACACAAGGAAACGTTCTCGGATTGCTGAGTTGACTGATTTGTTTCATTCTCCGTTGCTCTCATCAGATTCACTCATATCGACATTATCGATTAGTCACCGCGGACACCAAAGACCTCACAAAAAATCAAGATTTGATGAAGACATTGCAGGATTCCTTTCAAAACCATTTGATAATTCAGAGGGGGATTGAATTTCGAATGGTATGAGTTTAAGATCATACAAGACAATATACGTTGTTCTGTCGTTTTCATAAGTATTTTATTAGTTCTCAAATATGAATACTATTTGTTCAAAATACAAGGAAATGACATGTTTGACGAGTTCTTTTTATTAGGCGTATAACTTTGCTTCCACCGTTTGTTTTCGAGATTCGAGGCTTTATTGTGGAAAACTGGTTATACATTTATGATTCAAAGTATTGTCCATCGCTGGCCACTACTTTCTTCCATCTCTTGGGCAGCATACGAATCCCGCGTTGAAAAAACTGGTCATCTTTTGAAGTGATCCACGAATCGATCCAATTTTTTACTTCTCCATGAGACCGGCGCGTGCTGAAGAATCTCCCAACGGAACGACTCTATCGTTTCTTAGACCTGTTTTGCTTTGTGCGCTGGTGCATTGCCATGCAGCAAAATCACCTTGTGTTGTCTTTGTTGGTATTCTGGTCGTTTTCCACGCAAAACTCGATCCAAATCGATCATTTGTTGTCGGTAGCGTTGAGTATTGACAGTTCCCCCAGGTTTCAGCAGCTCGTAGTAGATGACGCTCTTCTGATCCCACCAAACACACAGCATTGTCTTTCGTCCGTAGCGGTTTGGTCTTGCCGTCGATGTTGATGGTTTATCCGGAGTAACCCATGACTCTTTGCGTTTAGGATTCTCGAAATATATCCACTTTTTATCGCCAGCCACAATTCGATGGAGAAATGACTTTCTTCGGAACCTGGCGAGCAGCATTTCGCATGATGTTTTGCGGTTTTCCTGCTGTCTTTCGTTGAGTTCATGTGGAACTCATTTCCCCACCTTTTGTATCTTTCCCATGGCTTCCACTCGAAGGGAGATGGCTTCTTGGGTCACCTTCAACTGATCCGCCAGTTGTTATGTTTGAGCGTCGTCTTCGTTCAACAAGGCTTGCAGGTCAGCGTCTTCAAACTTTTCCGGTGGTCTTCCACGTTCTCCGTTCCTGACGTCAAAATCGCCACTTTTGAACCGTTTGAACCACTCGAAACACTGTGTTTTACCGAGAGCATGATCACCAAACGCCTCCACAAGCATTCGATGCGATTCAGCTGCGGTTTTCTTCAGATGAAAACAGAAGAAAAGTGCTGTCCGCAAATCGTAATTTGTTGGCACAAAACTCGACATGTCTATCTTTACCCTGGTGAAAATAAAGCGTGCACTTGAAGCGTCGCATAGGAGTGTTATTACCGTCACATGAGAATGTATTAAGAGTCAATTGGCGCAGTTGAGCGTGGATCGAGCGTGAAGAAAAGCGTTCATGTACGCTGTACTCACGCTTATATTGAAGTAAGCGTGCATTGAACGTATATTGGCCAGAATCACGTTATTGGTACGCTGTTTTAACTTTATGTGCACGCCGTTTTTTCGCCAGGGTGATAAACTAATACTACTGAATGGAACTCGTGTTATTATGAATTGGGAATCTTCGTCGGATATCAATACAATAACAAGACACCGCTGACGTGATGTGTCGGTAACTGCATCGACATCTAGCGCCACCTATGGGCAAATTCCGGTTTCATAGTTACACACCTGGTATAGCAATGGAGTGCAGTGCTGGGATTTGGCTTTGGATATGAATCCAAATCTCAAAACATTTTCATCAACACGAGAAAATAAGTGATGGAAGTTGCTAACGTTTGTCGGTCAATATATTTATAATCGTTTGCAGGATTCTGAGAAATCAATTGCAGATCCAATCTCATATTCAAAGCTCAATCTTGACAATGTACTTCATCGATGCGGATTGAAGGATTTTGTTCATTGCTCAGTCGTTTGGGAAGTGTGTATCGAAATTCTGCAAATTGCTCCAAGGACTCCATGGCTCCTGAGTTCATCAGCCAACTGAATCGACATAGGATTTGAGGGGATAGGCGACCCTAGGATTTCCAAAGGATCGGAATTCCTCTTCGGCTTTATATGTACACTTGAGGGTCCGCAGAAGATTATTCAATTGATGGAATAGTGGAAACAAATTTTTCCCTGTCCCAAATCGCTGTAGTATCGAAGCGTTCGGAGCGGGTGATGATCGCATTTTCTACCTGCCGCAGCTGGCTTCCTTCTGTTTCCCTCTCACGACTCTCACCCTCTGCCCTGATGTACCGACGGAATCTTAGGGCTCCAATGGTTTTCCGAAGAGCCGTCAGGAAGTACTAGTTCATCAATAGAGCTGGATGTGTGGACCAATCAGTTGAAAAACTACGCCACGCATGGACGCTCCTTTTCGTTTTCGTTGGTTTCCCTGCTTCGACGAATTACTGCATCGACTACGGTGGTTTTCAGTGATGAACTGTCATTGTTAACAATATGTATGATGACAAGAAGCCAGTTGATTCGGCGCAAGACGGCAAGAGAGGACGGAAGGCCAAAGCAGATAGACCAAACACTCCAAAGCGGCAGCGTCCGTTGAATTGCTTTGAAATGGAGCAGCCCACTGAGAGCGTTGGTACGTCTGCTGAGAAAGTCTCCGCGAATGATTCAGATGATTTTGGAGTGAATCCTAGTGTCGGAAAAAGGATGATAGACTTTTTGACAGTGTCTACAGCAATTTCCCCAAGTAGTTGTTTGTGAGAAGTGCAAGTCTGATGTAGAATTTACCGGAACAGAAAAGCGTGGCTTGGGTTTCAAGATTGTGATTACGTGTAAAGAATGCGATCAAGTTTTTGTTCCAAGCTGTTCATTCATAATAAAGCGTATGAAATTAATCGTAGAATCATTCCTGCAATGCGATTAATCGGAATGAGATTACACGACATACAAAAATTTTCTGCATTCATGGATCTTCCACGGCCGATTCTCCATTTATTTCATGACTTTGGAGCAGAATGTATCCATGGTAATGCAGGAATGATGTGTAAGCGAAGTATGGAGAGAGCTGCTCATGAAGGAAAAGAAAAAACCAATAAATCGAGTAACTCCGGAGGAATAGCTGTGTCCAGTGATGGATCATGGGGAGAACGAGGGTTCTCGTGGCTTTTTGGATTCGTCTCCCCAATCGGATAGAAGACTGGTGAAGTTGTGGACGTTTCGGTGAAATCTAAGTACTGTAAAGAATGCGGATGCTGGGAAACGGAGGGAGGTACAGCCAAGTAGGAGGAATGGTTGGAAACCCTAATTACTAGGCCTCTTCGGGCCTCATGGAAGCCAACGCTGTTTGTGGAATGTTCCAGCGCCCTGGATCTCTACACAACTCGGAATATACCAGCTATATCGGAGATGGAGACCCTAAGACACATACGGGTATCGTGAATTCATCACCTGATCGAGATTCGACTGTCTAGAAGGAAGAATGTATCAATCAAGTCCAAAAACGCATGCGTACGCATCCCCAGAATTTGAAGAAGGAAACGGAGAGCCTTGGAGGAAAAGTCAAACTAACTGGCAAGTCAACCGATGAACTGTCAATTCATTTTGCTCTAGCGTCACGCAGGAATCATGATTCTGTAGAGAAAATGAGGACTGCGATCTACGCAACGCTAGATCAAAAATTATCAACAGATGCCAAGCCCAAGCACGATCACTGTCCGAGTGGAGGAAATTCGTGGTGCTCGTGGCAAAGGGCCAAGGCCACTGGAATTCTGGACGGATATAGACACAAAATACCTTTACATGAAGAAGTAAACACGGGTATAACTCTAATTTATGAAGAATTCATCAGTGATGACCTACTAACTCGTTGCGTAGGCGGCTCCACTCAAAAAGGCAATGAGAGTTTCAACGTGACAGTGCTGTTGATAGCCCCGAAAGTGACATCCAGTGACAAAAATGTATTTGACACAGCTATATATCGCTGCAGGTACTTATAATGATGGCCTCATAAGGGCTATCAGTCATGCAGAACATATGCATCAAAATTGGGCCGAACAGCTACAATGACTGCCAAGAAACTGATCAAAACTGCATCAAATTATCCGATCGTTCGCTCGCAGACGCTGCAAGAAGGTCTCGAATCGAACAGAAGGCATCCAGAAAGGGAGGAGATAAGTACTACGTGTCCATGGAAGGTGACAGTGCGGCGCAGACATCGCAGACTGAAGGTATACAACATTTTCAGCACAGAAAAATTTAAACGCGTTCCTCTCAAAACTGCATTTTCAAATCGAGTGACGATGGTATTCGGAGGCTATCGCACGTATCCACTTGAAATTTTAACTGCAGCTTTGTAATAATAATATCTAGTAAACTACGTACGATTTTTTTGTTACCATTGCAACTTTTTTCCCATAAACAATTCACTGCTCATTCTTTCGGTCAAAAAATGAACCTCTCCTCTACATGTCCGCTATTTTGCGGAAGATTGTTGTGAAGCTAAAAACATACGTACTTCACTGGTAAGTCTTTTGTAGATTGAGATCCCATTCTTCATTTTGTTGCAGATGGCACGAGTTCCTACAATCACCGTCGTCAGCAGAGGCCCTATTGAAAAAGGTGATTCTGACGATTGGCCCAGTAGCCGCCGTTTCGTATCAAAATGTGAACATAAAAATCTTCTTATACTCTCGAACACATGTTCAATAAAGCATGGAAGAGAGGAATTTGATTCCTTTTTCCTCACACCCAGAATAAATTGTCAAAGTCAGGCCTTTTTTGAGGGCTCTATACTGGCCCAACCCGTTCAGTTGGGAAGAGCAGAGAGTTGAGCACTGACTCACATACGAGTATTCCGATACCGCTGGATAAGATCCTCCCAAGCCCCAGTGAAGTTATCCGCGGGAGTGGGAACGTTGTGGAGTGAGTGAGCTGGCTCACCTATGTTGATCGTTCTTGGATAGTGAATGCGTTCTATATTGGTTAGAGAGTTGTTGGGAATGGTCAGTGGAATGAATAAATCCTTGAATGAATGCCAAGCCTGGTCACTGCCATCGAATTTAGGTGGATCAATCCTAGGAAGCTGATGGCGCAAGTGGTGCTCATTTATTGGTGCTAGTTCATTCCAAGTACCCGTATTGAAGGAATGACTACTGGAAGCTTCAGCAGTCAAGGAAGTGTCCATCCTGTCAAGGGGTGAGCCTCTTTCAATTAGATAGTCTTCCTCTGATGAGCTGTCAACATCGTTCGCAAAATAAGAAATATCTTCATGTTCATCCTCAACGTGAAGTTCGTGCAGGTCTTCATGTGGTGCGGAAAACTGCGACCACCTTTGTTCAAGCATAGTTAGCCGAACTTCACAATTACCTCTTCCCATATTACCGCCCCTCTTTTGGTGACGTCTAAGTAAGCTCGAGCAATCAGCCCGGGAGGCCGTTCTTGGCGTGAGCATAAATTAGTAAGGGCTTGGAAGGACATGTCTGACGTCCTCAAATTGGACCGAAATGCAAGAAATATCGAAAGGAGCCAGCCAGCACTCAGATCATGAATCCAGTTGATAGCATGAAAGGTTGAGAACATGCGGTAGTTTTAACTCAAACCAATCTCGTTGGTTCGAGTTCCAATCATTGATCAATCACAAGAGGCACGAGAAGCTACGTAAAACTGGAGTATAAATTGAATATTGAGCTCGTCATGCAATATTATCGTGAGATTTGATTCAATGTGTCAAAAAGGAATAATGATGAACATTATTCCGCTGATTTTATAATGGTTTACTCTTCGCTCGTATGTATTCTGATTTGAAATCGTTTAAATAAATATATGGGAATGAATATATGGGTGTTTTCAACGTAACCTTCTGTAGATTTGGTTGTATATTCTGAGAATAATTTATGTAGCTGAAGTTTGAATCGTTTATTCAAACAAATTAGTGCTTGGATAACACAATATCCAGCTGTTACAGACCAAAAATCTTGGGTCACATTCTTTCAATGGTGTTTTCAGTTCCAATGAATTGATTCGAAGTGAAAGATCACGATAGTTAATCGGATTTTGTGACTTTGAAATTTCGGTTCGTTCCTAAAAACGATTCGAACTTCAAGGACATGACAATTTCAGATTTTATGTTCATATCCATCATCATATACTGAGGTATGCTTCATGCATCCTGTTCAGTAAAATCACTTGGACTCATTGTGAGGCCTGATTTTCCATTCAATAAAATAACGAATCCGGTATATGTTTGGATTTATTGATCTTCTATCATGCGCTCAGCGTGAATCCAACGTACAATTGAATATTCATATAGTTGCATGTAAAGGTTAAGCTCCCCAAATGAATCTTATTTTTTCATTAACATTTCCGAAGGTGGAATTGAAGATGAGAGGAGCAGTGAAGGATTCAAGATTTCGCCGCCCCCAAGCAGTGTGATTTTTCCCGCCCCATTTCAAAAGGGAGTAAAATAATTGCAAATCCAATTTAGTTATGCATATTTTCAGGAACCTAAAAAACAGACAATTCCCTCAAACTTCGTTTCCTCAATAATCATCTCAAATTCTCAAATTCCCTTCAAAATAGAAGAAATGTTCAGAAAAAAAGCGGATAATCGGATAATGTGAAAATATGATTTATTCCAAAATAAATCCCAAATTATCGAAAAAATAAAAGAAAAACAGAATTGTGATCAATGGATTCAAAAATCCTGAAACCAGATTCAGAAATGAAACTTAATAGCTCGAATCTTGCGTCGTGATTTTCAATTAGCAAAATCGATAATAACGTCTGATAGATCTATTGTTTTCAATATCTCTCCTCCAATCGATGAAATAGCTGATGAATTCAAACGATTTTCTTGTATATTTGCGCGTGAATAATTCTTCACCCTTCTTAGCCTCTTCTTAGATAGACAGTGAGTTTTGGAGTATCTCCCATCTTTTAGTAGAAGAACTTGAAAAGTTGTACAGTTCTTGCAGAAAAAGAAAAAAAACAACACCCTGCCTAACAACATTCAGCTGCATTCGATCTCACAAGATTCAATGAGTGAACAGAATTGGAACAAATTGGGCGAGGTCATTCAGTTCTTCGATTCAAGTTTAGAGGCCTGAATATACTCCAAACATGTTACTCGCATTATCATACGATTGGTCCCGACAATTTTGGACGTTCAAATCATGAGATTTCAATACTTGACACATAGCATCAAACATTCCTACTGTTTCGTGGCCAGTATTGGGAAAAAAACAAAGAATCTCTCAACAGGGAACCATCTCCTTTAAAGTACCTGATAACTGAAGCCAATAGATCTACATGTGAAAGGTCACGTGTAGAATCAACTATTAGCGAAAAGTGCTTGGCTTTTTTAATTTCAGAAATGAGTTTCGCTGTAACTGCTTCAGCTAGAAGGAATAAAAATTCTTCAGCAATCGTTGATGATAGATAAGAAGTACTATCACTTCCAGGATGACCAAAATCATTCCGAGGGACTATTTCACCGTTAGCAAGTTTACGATGAAAGATTTTTTTATTGAGGTATCTAATTGTGCCATCATTACATTCTTTTTTTGATGTTTCGAAGTCCGCATGAATATTTTGTTGGAATCCAAACTTGGCTACATAATCACAGATGCTCGAGTTCACTTGGCAATCAACAGGATCAGTACTTAGGACTGCTTCTTTTAGATTTGATGATCCATCGGAACTGATGATATGGAACGGGTCTTCACCGTTGATGAATGAAGTGTCCTTTACATCTAACTTCTCTATTCGCTCACCGTGGATAAGATCTTCACCTTCATTGATGCCACAGTCGTTTTCAGCATCATCGCATTGTATCAATTCGTCAAATGTTGATTCCACCTCTTTTTTTCGAAGAAATCCACAATCCGATGTTACATGGATAGGTTAATCATTTCCACTTTGATTTACAGTGTCTGAAATTGAACTGTTCTGGTAATTAACCCTTAGCTGCCCCACTCCGCCAGTGTAACATAGCTGCCACACTGGAGTCGATTAGGGCTCCAACTGTGAACGTACACTGAAGCCAAGCTATGCGTACATGTCTTGAAAAAATTTCAGAGAGTACTCAAACTATTCCCGATTTCAATCAAATCATTTCCTTCAAGAAAAATTCATTCCGAATTCGTGAAAAAATTATGTGTGTAGCACACATGCGTCGCTTAATTTCATCGATGGGTATATTTCCGCTTCTAAATGATATTATCACTGTCTCCTGAAAAAGAATCATATAAAACATGAACAATCATGTCACGGTAAGGTGGAGTGAGGTGAAGAAACTCTAAAGTGGCACCAGATTGCGCAGAAAGTTCAAATTATCGAGTTTCTTGATGGTACCCATACAGGAAACCCTGATAATGTAAACACAGCCAATAATCGGCCCATGTATGGCTACCATTAAATGGCCAACAATGGATTCACATCATCGGCACAAGTGTGGCCCACTACTGACTGATGAGAAAGGCCAGCGATGAAAACAGCTGATAATCAGCCAATGTATGGCTATGGTAAACGGCCAACAATTTGTTCCCAGTTACTGGCTGAAATATGGTCTATTACTAAGTGAAATGGATTTCAAAGTTGAATGTATTGTATTCGTAATCACCCGTGAAAAAAATTTGTTTTGGCCTTATTTCTATTACGCTGAATATATAATTCACATCCATCAAATACGTCTTACATGATTCAAACGAATTCTTATTTATATGGATAATCAATTACTTTGTCATGTGAATAACAAAAAATTTGAAGGAATAAGCAACTGAATTCCACTGATTTATCGAGAGCGCTTTTGACTCGTATAATTTTACATCTGAGATTGTGGAAATATGGGGCATGCAAATTCATGTGAAAAAAAAGTATCCATTTCTGATCATGTGGGAACTGGAATGAAAAATTTCTCTAAAACAAAAACAAAAAAGTGTTTTGGGTCACACTTAACCACTCATTTGAACTAATACTGAACCGATTATCCTGGAATGCAGTCATATCACAATTGGATATCATTATTATTATTATGCCCCCGTAATCTGCCATTGATGGCTGACATTCGAACATTATCCCGAAATTTCTGGCCATAAACCGGGATCATTCAGCCCATTACTGAGCCAATCAATAATTTTATACATGGCCCATTATTTATTGCCATTACTGGACCCACGTTATCATCCAGCTTCAAGAAAACTGGTTTTATTAATTCGTTTTTACACAGCTCTACATCTTTCACAACCCACGAGTGACGTATGACCCTGACTACATTTGATAAAAGCTTCTGCTGGTGTATCATGAATGAAACATTTGATTTTTAGAGGAAATCCTCTATATCTGATAACAATACCCTTAGATTGCAATTTGATCACTTCGGTTATGAATTTGAAAAAGTATTCCTCCGAATCTTTTGGCTTGCTTTCCTCATAATAAAATGCAACAGTGAACGGTTCATAAAGATCCAGCTCGTGGTAAACTTTACACTAGATAAGCCACATGTGTTTCGTACTGGAATTTGAAAGGTCTAACACCATTGATTGTCACTAATACTTAATGATATCAGTATCATGTATTTCTACATTGAGGCATCTCTGTACATTGTGTTCAATAACCAAATACATAAAGTCACCAATCGATCCAACACCATCTTCCATTCTTTCAATGTTGTGAATGGCTGACTGTGTTCCCAATAAAGACTTACATGATTTTGGCAGGGTTGGGAGAAGTCTTTGTCTCAGAATATTCAATAATTGATATACTACTGCATGAGAAATTTTGTTTCTGATGATAAATAGACGTAATTCATTGATTTCTGCCCATACAGCACACAGATATCCATTAGATGTCCATTAGATATCCAGGATATTTGGGATATCCAATGGAGATCTAATGGACGTCAAATGGATATTGGACGGACGTTTGGATATCTATTGGATATCTGATGGATGCCATATCCAAGTGTGCTGTATGGGTGGCTCTTCTTTTTGTATTTGATCTGATGTTTCGTCAACGATGAATGAAAATCCAGTATTCTTATCACGTGGATCAGGAATCTGATGAATTTGTATATTTTCTCCATCATTGTCCGATTCCCTGTTGACACATTTTTCAATTGTTTCACCCTCTGGCACTCCCGTATGATTTTCAAGAATATGATAAATTTTGATATTTTCTTCATTATTGGCTAAATCACTGTTCATATATTTTTCAATTGTTTCATCTTCTTGCACTTCCACATCATTTTCAGTTTCCTTATATACACGTGAGTTAGACTTGAGACATTGTTTTTTCACACTATCTATTGCATAAGTCTCTTGAGGCTGCAAACGTTTCAGTTTTGCCTGAATTTGGTTAACCTCCCGATGTTTTCTAACACGATTATGACTCGAGGTTCCTTTTTCATGCTTTTGCTGATCAGACATGATTTTGATCACATCAGATCGCATAAAAAAAATAGTACTGTGGATGAAAAAAATCAAACAAAATATTCGATAGAAGCAATAGATGATTCAATAGAACACTCGCATCCGTCAAGGATATGAGAGGTTATTCGAATGGGTTGCCATGTGTCTGTTTTTTAACTGAAAATGACCGAGATCTATTCAATATTAAAGGCAATACGTAATCTCATTACGTTTATCAATAATTGGTCAACTCATTGACATTTCCTACCTAATTATTCGCACCCATGTTTCAACTGGTCAAACTGACTAGACAATGGCCAATACGGTTCATATAGTAATGATTCATAGAATTTGGGCAGTTTTCTGAGCAGTATTTGGCTACTTTCATGCACACATATTTGGGCAGTCTAACTAACGTGGAATCAACCAATATGTATTCTGAATATGAAATTTTATGTATCAAATTTTGGATTGCGTCACCATCGAGGTGTAATAATATTTCACAAACCGTGATTCGATATTGTTGATTTACCTTGCTAAAGGGTAAACATTCTTCAATACGAAGAGCAAATCGAATGAACTACATTATCAGCTTGTATCAATACGACTAAACTCATATCCTTGCATCAAATGTCTTCACAATCAGATATCTTCACTCAAATACAACTCTTGCACGTACAATCAAAACACGAGTATTCACCGGCGGTTATGCACATAAGATATTCCTCGAAGATTGAATCTACAGTGATGGATCATATTGTCTACAGATAACGATGAGCTAGCAAATATTCACTGCAACTACCGCGTATCACTTGGATGTCTTTTGTTTTAGATTTTCCTCTTTTCCCTCGTCGTATATGTTAAGATCGAGGCCAATCAATACTGTACATTATGATTAATTTCATTATATTTTTGATCATGAATAAACTGTTCTGATATAGATTCTGCTCGTGATATGAACATGAATGTTCTTTAAAATGATGATGATACTTTGAAATTGCATGAGTACATTCTGGTAATAATGTTAGAGAATTTATGTTGGTAGGAGTCAAGGTAATAATACTCAAGTATCACACATCAGTGAAAGAAACGTCATTCTTACAAAAATCCGTCACATATCAATCACCGGCAAAATTGTTATCAGAAATCACTGAACTTTGACCAAATATTTTTTGGACCAGAAAATGCGTAAATTCCAACAAAACATAATATCGCATATAACCATGTGAGAGAAACGTTGAATTTCATCGCATATTTGAAAATAAATGGGCGTTTTATCAAAATTATGTTTGTTTTCACATAGGGTTTCATATTTTTAATACAATAGTGATTATGCAATAATTACTATATTCCAAGATGATTAAACAAATGAAATCATGTAACGATTCAGCGCTTGAAAATGTACCATTGTTACGTTTTTTAATGACTCCACGGAGAGAAAAGTATTGCTGGCGTAACAAACAGGTCTGTTACTATAGCGCCTACAAAAAAAATGAGCTGTAAGAGCAAGAAGAATGATTGACACAACTACATTTTTTTGCTGACTTAAACAGATTTGTTAATAGAACTAATGTCTTAGCTGCTGTAGTGAATATTCTTGCAAGGACAACAAATTTCTTTGTAGGCGCTATAGTAGCAAACCATTTTCTCTCCGTGTTTGACATTACATCGTAATTACGTTTTTGGACTGATCTGTTCTACTTGGGTAGTGTACACAGATGTCTTATGGTTGAACTAGGAGGTCAATTCAAATTGAGGATGAATGTATCCCTGGAGAGATTATTTTGAAGAGTTTCACAAAGAACTCGGGTGAACGAGCATTGTGAGAGTCCATACTATCCTACGGTAGAATCAGAATGCTTAGGCGAAATCCGAAAATCACAGCCTAAATCGACTTGGCGTGTTCACGCGGAAAGGCACACTGTAAAAAATTGCTCCCAAGATGTCATAGAAATTTATGTGAAGCAATTAACACATTCATTTTGGTATGAATTTTCAAAATTTTTTATGACTTTTCATATAAGTTTAATGAAATTCCATACAGAATTATGAAATTTATGCATTTTCATATGAATTTTCATACATTTCGTAGTCAATTTCATAAAATCATGATTGAACTAAATTTCAATGCAAAGTTCCAGAATTTTCATATACATTCGATATACAAAATTTCAAACTTTTCTTTACAGTGCATATACACGTAAAGAGCAGGTCTAATAATATTTGGAAGGAATTTATCAACGTTTAGAAAAATGACTGTCGATTGGGGGAAAAGAGATTCGCTGAAAAAAATTCGTAGTGAGTGTACCGAAAATTCGTAGCCAAAATATTAACAGTTGATAGTCTCATTGGTATTTTTCACAGTGGAACTATCAGTTGTTAATACATTGACTACGAATTTTTAGTAGACTCACTACGAGCGATCCTCGTTTCTCCTGGATTGACAGTCATTTTTCTCAACATTAATAGACCCGGTCTTTCCGTGGGCTTGGGTAGCTGAATCGTCTGGAAACATACAGTCAGATAAATACCGTCTAATAACGAGACGAGACTGTATCCCCTTGAAGATGAAAGGGGCTGTTGGTAAATTTTTTCCGAATAGCCTTAATTCTTCTGGACGTCTGCCTCCTTTGAAGTTGATTCTTATGTTTTCTGTAGGGATCAGAATATTATCGGATACTTCATCTGATTCTTCATCTGAGTTACGAGCTAAAATTCTTTCAGCGTTTATCACTTTAAAGTGTAATTGCCAATCAGCAGGTTTTCTTATGTACATTTTTATATCTTCATTTGGAATGTCCTTATCTATGTTATTAACCACTGACGATTCAATGATCTTATGAGTAGGGATGTATGCAATCCATTTCTCGTTGAGAATAGCGAGTTTTTGAGCATTATTTTGTACGAAAAAATTGGCAGCTTTATAATCCTCAAAAGTAATTCCAAAGCGAGAGTCTCCAATTCTCTGAATATTACAGACTTCTTCTGCGTATTTCGGAAATTTCTTACATATTATGTTACCTAACCCAAGTTCAGATAGGTTTTTAACCTTTTCATCACTGTTTGATTCTTCTGAGTATTTTTCATAGTGGACAATATATGGTCCTAAATCAAATGATTAATATCGGTTGACTATCATATTTATAGGTGAATCGACCTTGTCCCTTTTGGATTTCTTTTTATCTTTTGAATCAGGATTGTCGACGTTATCATCGCCAAGGCGTTTACCGACGCCGTTTGTTGGATTCATTGGATTTTTGTTAGATTTAGGCATATTTATTAGATAACATCATAATTTTATTCATATATGTATATATATCCGTTTTTATTTTTATTAATCTTTGTCTATTGCCCTTACCTTCTTTGAAAAGTAATATCGTAGTAAATCAATTAATCAAATTAAATTATCGACTTTCATTTAGTAGAAATCACACGTGTGCACTCGACTTCAGTTTCACTTGAACATCATGTTATTTCAAATAGTGTAGTTGGTTATAGTGATATGTTGCATTGTAGTGGAGAAGACTTCATGCTTATGTATACACTACCCATCGTTTGTTTCATATACACGAATCGGAATATGAAATCAAACCTCGCGTAATGCAACCGAAAATGACAGTTGGATACAGTCATGCGGTTAATCACATTCGATCTTTGTTCGATCAAAAAATGTTCTTTGAATTGATTAGATATCATTCCAATGAATAGAATGATTCTTGAATGCATAGAGTCTTTCAGAAAGTCGAAAATTATTTCATCCATCAAAGTTAAATTCCATTGACCTAAGATATACGAGGTGTGTTCAAAAAATAACGAGAATTTCCGTTTTATGAAGAAATTTTCATTTATTCATCAATATCTATTTTGTCCCCTTCAAAATAATCCCCCTTGGATATAATACACTTGTGCCAACGCTTTTTCCAATCCTCGAAACACTTTTGAAACTCGATCTTTGTAATAGCTTTCAGCTCTTCCAGTGATTCGCTTTTAATGTCATCTATGCTTGTAAAACGACGGCCTTTTAATGTTCTCTTTATTTTTGGAAATAGAAAAAAGTCACATGGAGCCATATCTGGCGAATTTGGAGGCTGAGGCATCGTTACAGTTTTGTTTTTGGCCAAAAATTCACGAACAAGCAATGAAGTGTGAGCAGGTGCATTATCGTGGTGCAAAAGCCATGAATTGTTTTTGCCATGAAACATCCGAAAAAATTCCATGGCATGAGCCGACTGATATGCCAACATTATCAGTGACTTCTCTGATTGTGATTCGGCGATCGTTCATAACCATTTCTTCCACTTTTTTCACGTTTTCACCGGTTGTTGATGTGCTTGGGCGTCCGGGTCGTTCGTCATCTTCAACTTTTTCGCGACCATCTTGGAAACGCTCATACCGCTCGTGAATCCTTGCTTTACTCATAGCAGACTCACCATATGCCTTTTTTAACATTTTACAAACTTCACTACACTTTATTTCATTTTTTACGCAAAATTGAATACAAATTCTTTGATCCATTTTTTTTCACAAACGAAAATCGCCGAGCTCGAAAAACACGTCATAACGTCAGCGGCTGCCACTTGAAAAGTGAGCAATGGATATTGCTGAAAATTTTATCGTATTTCAGGGGCATGTGTACTAACATAATAAAGAAAAATTTTATACAGGCGGACTCTCCAAACCGGCGAAATTTAAAAATTCTCGTTACTTTTTGAACAAACCTCGTATATTTCATAGATATCATTAGATGAAACATTTTTCAGTCTTAATGACGGTTTCACATTACAATATATTGTATGACAAAAGGCGATTTGGATTGTCCAAAAACTCTATTCTGCTAACATTTTAGTGATTCATTTTGTGGTTCCGAAAGAATGCAATGAGATCTATTTTTTGAAACTTTTGCCATCTGGGTGCTCCTTAGGGAAGTTTTACTCGTCCTCGCAAAATTTCCTTGTTCTTTTCTATATTCTTTTCTCAAACCATGAAAAAACAATATGCAAATTTTGCAAGTTTGTAGAAATGAACAGGGAAAACTTTTATACGGGTGAGTCGATGAATTTGAATGAATGATATGGATTTTGAAGTAGTAATATTACCCATTCGGGATGTATGAGGAATATGGAAACCAAAATATTTAAAATCATTCAATTATGAAAAAAACAAAAAATTCCAGTATTAAAAGCGATACAGCGTTCAATAAAATTACGTGGAAATATAATACTGGGTGATTCAAAATTGCCGTACACTTTTCTGAGAGCACATTCTTGATGAAATTCTGGGAAGATTTTGGTCCGGAATATTCAGACCTGATCCTTAGATCCGGAGATATGAGCATTTTTCAATTTTTTGAAAGATCCAAATACCTCGGAAGTACCATATTTCTGACTTTTGAATCCAACACCATCCACTGAGTTAGATAACGGTGTATCCTTGGGAAAAAATGAATCTAATTTAGCTTCCTTCTTTGTGGAGTTATAGCGGTTTAAAATTTTTTGCATTCCAGCCAATCAGAATTCAATAACTTCAAATTCCTATAACTCCACAACGAGGGAAGGTGAATTGGATTCATTTTTTTCCAGTGATACCCCGTGATCTGACTCAGAGAATGGTGATGGATTCAGAAGTCAGAAATATGTTACTTCCAGGGTATTTGGATTTTTCAAAAAATTGAAAAATGCTCATATCTCCGGATCTAAGGATCAGATCTGAATATTCCGGACCAAAACCTTTTCAGAATTCCATCAAGAATCTGCTCTTAGAAAAGTGTAAGGCAATTTTGAATCACCCAGCATATGAATATGGATCATATTTATTCTCAACGTCCGGCCCTGACTTCTGCCCACGTGATGTTGATCATTATGTTTCAGTCTTATGATCTCTCGTTACTGTATCATAGTGTAGCTCAAACGGTAGCAGGTTAGGCGTTAGTCGCGTAGGTAGGTGGGTAGGTAGGTAGGTTTGGATCCCCGTCGGCGCAAAATTTACTTCCCAATTCAATGATGATGCTGATCAGCATCATCAGAAATCTTGGGAATAAATTAGTGGAATGATTTTCAATTCTCCAATATGAACAACTTTTTCTAATTCAATATACATATTTTTTTTCATTAAATACTTTTGATAAATCTAACCATTGATTTTGGTAAAATTGATGTATGGTGGTAATATGTTTTATGACTTCATTGAATATTGTATATGAGAGGCGTTGATGGATCTTACTAGATATTTTTATACGAGGTGTGTTCAAAAAGTAAGGTGACTTTGTATTTTAAAGAAAAAATATTTATTTATTTATCAATATTTATGTTGTCCCCTTCAAAGTAATCCCCCTCAGATACAATACACTTATGCCAACGGTTTTTCCAATCCTCAAAGCACTTCTCATAAGCACTTTTCGGTATAGCCTTGAGCTCTTCCAGCGATGCAGTCTTTATCTCTTCAATCGTTGCAAATCTCCGTCCTTTCATAGGTCTCTTTAGTTTTGGGAACAAGAAAAAGTCACATGGGGCCAAATCCGGTGAATATG
This sequence comes from Gonatopus flavifemur, assembly GCA_018340375.1. Taxonomy (NCBI): domain Eukaryota; kingdom Metazoa; phylum Arthropoda; class Insecta; order Hymenoptera; family Dryinidae; genus Gonatopus; species Gonatopus flavifemur. The sequence goes on from JAFFJZ010000014.1 coordinate 7,639,743, forward strand.
GTGGCTGAGGCATGATTGTGGTGTTGTTTTTGGCCAAAAAATCTCTCACAAGCAAAGATGAGTGAGCAGGGGCATTATCGTGATGCAAAAGCCATGAATTATTTTTCCACAATTCTGGACGTTCTCTTCGTATTGCTTCTCGCAAACGGCGCATGACTTCAAGATAATACTGTTTATTGACCGTACGACCATATGGTAAGAACTCCTGATGCACCACGCCATGGTAATCGAAGAAAACAGTGAGCAAAACTTTGACATTTGATCGAACTTGGCGTGCTTTTTTCGGTCTTGGCTCATCTGGGGTCTTCCATTGGGACGATTGGACTTTGGTTTCGACATCATAACCATATACCCATGATTCGTCACCAGTTATGACCCTTTTGAGTAAATCTGGGTCGTCGTTGACGTCATTCAACAGTTCTTGAGCGATGCTCATGCGACGGTTCTTTTGGTCAAAATTTAGCAATTCCGGAACAAACTTCGCTGACACACGTCTCATGCCCAAAACGTTAGAAAAAATTCCATGGCACGAGCCAAGCGATAAACCAACATCCTCAGCAACTTTTCTGATAGTGATTCGACGATTTTCCAAAACAATTTTCTTCACTGCTTGAACGTTTTCATCAGTTGTTGACGTGCTTGGGCGTCCAGAGCGAGTCTCGTCATTGGCATCTTCCCGGCCATCTTGGAAGAGTTTGTACCACTTGTAAACATTTTTTTCACTCAGAACAGTTTCACCGTATGCTACTGTCAACATTTTAAGTGTTTCGGAGCACTTTATTTCATTTTTTACACAAAATTTGATGCAAATCCTTTGATCCATATTTTTCGATAGCAAGAAATCGCCGAGCACGCAAAACACTTATAACCTCCACGCCTCTCACAACCAAACAAAAAATGCTATACACTTGAAACTTGGTACAGATGTTCGGGAAGGGTGTGCCAACATAACAAAACAAAAAAATCGATAATTGAAAGTACGTTGCCCGCGAAATTTGAAAAGTCACCTTACTTTTTGAACACACCTCGTACACTCCATCTTGAACAGATAGTTAGGGAAACATTAAACAGGAACCTTATTCACAAACATGTGTGGTAACTCTCAAACAAATGACCAACTTGGCTAACGTGGTAAGAGTTACTATTCAGTTTGATAATCCCGTATTTCACGGATGTCTGAAGTCAAATGAACCACAGTTCTGGTAAAGTTGGCTACTTTTTTTTCCATGTACTGAATGTTCCATGCTACCCTTTGGTTAACATTCAGTCAGTTCTTAGACCTGGTCCATCTTTCTGACCAAGATACGAAAATGATTACCACGGTCAATTCTCGGTTGCTTTATGGTTGAAAACCATGCAGCATTTGGGCAGTTTTTGTAATAGAATGGCGAAATTACCACAGATAGGAGAGATCGATTTGGTCAGTTTTCGGTTACTTCCTGGTTCAAAGCCGAGAACTTACCTAATCTCGCATGCGACCCATTGATGAACATTCGGTTAGTTCTTGGTTTTCAACCAGAAAGCAACCGAGAATCGACCATTGGAATCATTCTCGTATTTCAGGGAAAGGATGGATCAGGTCTGAGAACTAACCAAATTTGGACCAATGAATAGCCCCAGATATTCGGTAAGTTCTTGGTTTTCAACCAGAAACTGACCGCAAACCTATGGAATCTATTCCTCCTATCCGTGGTAATTTCATCATTTCGTTCCAAAAACCTTACCAAATGCTAACCAATGGAGATCATCAACATGCGGTGAGCTCTTGGTTTCCAACCAGGAAGCAACCGAAAACCAACCACATCCTCCCTTTTCCTCTGCGATGATTTCGTTATTTCGTTCCATAAACTGCTTAAACACTAATCAATGAAGAATTTGCAATTTTCGGTTAGTTCTTGGGTTTCAACCATGAAGCAACCGAGAAGTGACCATGGAAACCATTCTCGTATTTTGGTCAGAAAGATGAACAGGTCCAAGGATTAACTAAATTTCGACCAATGAATAGCCACAGATATTCGGTAAGTTTTTGGTTTTTGACCATAAACTAACCGCAAAAGTACCAAATCGATTCCTCCCATCCATGATAATTTCGTCATTTCGTTCCAAAAACTAACCACATGCCAGGCCCCTGACAATCTCGTGTTTCACCTGTCCAAAACTTGTCCTGGGGGCGCTGACTGTGCCATCGCTAACTCTGGCAGGGAATTTTCAATACATCCAATGAACATTTCTCACGTAAGCGTATGAAATTGCGTACGAGTTCGATGGAGTATCTGCGCATTGATTAATTCTTACGTTCATTCCAAATTTGCCAACATGCCATCCAGCGCTCCTAGCGGATAGAGGGAATTCAATGGATATGAATCTAGTGAAAAATCATTGGAGTGTCAGGAGCCTGCCACATGCTAACCAATGGAGCATTCTGAATATCCGGTTAGTTTTCGGTTTTCAACCATAAACCAACCGAGAATTGCCCATCAGAATCATTCTCGTATTTCGGTCAAAAGGATGGATCAGGTCCAGGAATTAACCGAATGTTGACCAATGATTAACAACAGATATTCGGTACGTTCTTGGCTTCCAGCCGGAAAGTAACCGAAAACCGACCGAATCGATTCCTCCTTTTCGTGGTGATTCCGTCATATCGTTCCAAAAACTCACCAAATGCTAACCAATGGAGCATCCTCAACATGCTGTAAGTGTTTGGTTTCCAACCAGAAAGCAACCGAAAACCAACCACAACCTTCCTTTTCCTTTGTGATAATTCCGATATTTCGTTCCAAAAACTGTCCAAACTCCTTTAGTAATTCATTTATCTCTCCCCAAAAACTGACCAAACCCTAATCAATGAGAAATTTTCAATGTCTAGTACTTCCCCGGTTCTTGTCGTAACAGTGACCGCAATTTTACCAACGCGATTTCTCAGATATATGGTATTTCTTGTTCATCCGATCCAAAAACGAGCCTCATTTCAACCAACCTGATTTATTCCGCTAATCGTGTTTCTGCGGTGTAAATCCACGAAATTATCAAAATCTAACCGAGAACAATCCTTTATTCCTGGATGATACCTTCTTGGTTATGTTTTGGTCGGAAAAAGTCACAAACTGACCAAACACTTTTGGTCATCTTTTGGTAAAACCAAAATCGCTAGGGCATATATGAAAAACATATGATAATGTATTTAGCGTCGGTAATTTTGGCAAGTTTGGTGATTCGATATTTGATTTCTCCGAATAAACATAAAATTTCGGTCATAATGAAGAAACTAAGATTTCTAGACAGAAACTAAGATTTCTAGATTCTAGACTTGCTGCACTAAAGAACATTTTGATTATGATTTTTTTCATTTTTCGAGCCTAAATAAAAAAAAAAACCAGCCAATACGAATTGATGTGACAGGTATGAATATATTTCAATATTATACCAGATCGCACGATCACTGTCGGTATCGCAGGTCACGCAGATGTTTATCTTGTAATATAAATCTTTTCACTTGATATTCACAAAATCACTCAGTTTCTGGACATTCCTGCTGATCCAAAGAATACACAGGAACCAAACTTTTTCCACTTCCATGCTTAAAAAAAAAAACCGGCCAAGACGATTTCAAGTGACAGCTGTGAAAAGATTTCAATGTCGTATTGTATACTTCTGTCATCGTCTGGCACCCATATATTTTTCTTCTAATATAAACGTTTCCTTTTGATATCCGTACAATTATGCAGTTTCCAGACCTTCCTGCTGACCTAAGGAATACTCAAACACCAAACTTTCTCCAATTTCATGTTGGAATAAGAAAAAAGCGGCCAATACGAATTGAAATGACTGGGAATATATTTCAATATTATATACCACATCGCACCATCACTACCGGTATTGCAGGTCACGCGGGTGTTTTTCTTGTAATAAAAATCTTTTTACTTGATATCCACAGAATTATTCAGTTTCTGGACATCCCTGCTGATCCAAAGAATACACAGAAACCAAACTTCTTTCACTTCCATGTTGAAATAAAAAAAAAAACCGGCCGACACGAATGGAAATTACAATAGTGAACATAAATCAATTTAGTTACGTTCGTAACCTACAGATAGCGTGGATGTCTCAATAATCATATACATGCCGAGAGCCGAGAGATCGCGTGGAAAGTATCGGCCAGGGTACCCAAGGTATAATGGTGAAGAAAAAACACGAGTTTCAGCGCCGTCAGAGAGTTGTCTCGGAACTATAAGTAATATATATATCTATATTTATACATATATACATAAAGTATATCACGTGACCATTGAAAAATCCACGAAAAATCATTGCATGTATACAAAAGTTATGATGATAGTACATTCTTTCGTAAAATGCAACTTTGTATCTTCGTCACTCTATGAAAGAAGAATAGGGTTGTGAAACAGTGTTTTCTTGATATACTAATATTCTGAAATACTTTTCCAGAAAAAATTCAATTACTGTCTCTGCTGAGTGATTACCTAATCTATGGACACTGATCAAATATTCGTTGACAAAGTATTTCAAAATACAACACTCGATGAATGTAACAGATTGCCCTAGTTAAAGTCTCTTAGCAATTCATAGGTATTCATGATGCATCATCAGCACAGATTCATAGGACTTCAAAGTTTACTTATGAATGTCCTGTTGCAAAATCCATAACGCCTCAGAGTGAGAACATTTTTTTATGACTTGCTATGCGACTTCAACCAGGGAAGGTAATTACTCAGCAGAGACAGTAATTGAATTTTGTCTGGAAAAGTATTAGAGAATATTAGTATATTGAGAAAACAATGTTCCACAACTTCATTCTTCTTTCATAGAGTGACAAAGATATGTTTTTTCTACAATGAAAAGTTTGTATAAACTGAAATAACCAGGGCTTTCGTTGGAATAAATTTCCTGCGGATAAATAGTAGGTATCCACAAAACTGTAGTCGATGAAGAAATTGACTGATATATTGGGACCGCAATGAGTTTTCTCTACTCTGATTATCATGAACTATTGGCACAATAGATACTTACCAGACATTTACTGTCAAAAATTATTCCAAAGGAACTGCATGGAACTACACATACAATGATGAATAATTAGACTTGAACAAATTATTATTAGAGAAAACTCACTGCGGTCTTAATATATCAGTCAATTCCTCCATCGACTAAAGTTTTGAGGAGACCTACTACTGATTTGCAGGAAATTTATTCCAACAATATGCCTGGTTATTTCAGTTTATACAGATTTGTCATTGAAAAAATAACATCTCTTTATTTCACTTGCTGATTACACGGAAAATCAGTGCATGTGTACAAAAGTTATGATGATAGTACATTCTTTCATAAAATGCAACTTTGTATCTCTGTCACTCTATGAAAGAAGAATAAAGTTGTGGAACATTGTTTTCTTGATATACTAATATTCTGAAATACTTTTCCAGAAAAAATTCAATTACTGTCTCTGCTGAGTGATTACCTAATCTATGGACACTGATTGAGTATTCGTTGGCAAAGTATTTGAAAATACAACACTCGATGAATGTAACAGATTACCCTAGTTAAAGTCTCTTAGCAATTCATGAGAAAATGTTCTCGATAAGCTTATGAATGTATATTCATAGGTATTCATGATGTATCATCAGTACAGATTCATAGGACTTCAAAATTTACTTATGAATGTCCTGTTGCAAAATCCATAACGCCTCATAGTGAGAACATTTTTTCATGACTTGCTATGCGACTTCAACCAGGTAAGGTAATTACTCAGCAGAGACAGTAATTGAATTTTGTCTGGAAAAGTATTAGAGAATATTGGTATATTGAGAAAAGAATGTTCCACAACTTTATTCTTCTTTCATAGAGTGACAAAGATATGTTTTTTCTACAATGAAAAGTTTGTATAAACTGAAATAACCAGGGCTTTCGTTGGAATAAATTTCCTGCGGATAAATAGTAGGTATCCACAAAACTGTAGTCGATGAAGAAATTGACTGATATATTGGGACCGCAATGAGTTTTCTCTACTCTGATTATCATGAACTATTGGCACAATAGATACTTACCAGACATTTACTGTCAAAAATTACTCCAAAGGAACTGCATTGAACTACACATGTAATGATAAATAATTAGACTTGAACGAATTATTATTAGAGAAAACTCATTGCGCTCCCAATATATCAGTCAATTTCTTCATCGACCAAAGTGTTGTGGATACCTACTACTGATTTGCAGGAAATTTATTCCAACAATATGCCTGGTTATTTTAGTTTATACAGATTTGTCTTTGAAAAAACAACATCTCTTTATTTCACTTGCTGATTACCAGAAAAATCATTTTGGAAAAGTACTTGAGAATATTAGTATCTCAAGAAAACAATGTTCCACAACTTCATTCTTCTTTCATAGAGTGACGAAGATACAAAGTTGCATTTTATGAAAGAATGTACTATCATCATAACTTTTGTACACTTGCAATGATTTTTCGTGGATTTTTCAATGGTCACGTGATATACTTTATGTATATATGTATAAATATACACATATATATTACTTATAGTTCCAAGACAACTCCCTGACGGCGCTGAACCTCGTGTTTTTTCTTCACCATTATACCTTGGGTACCCTGCTTCCGTATCAACTTATTTTCAGCTCCATATCGCAACAAGGTCTAAGTAGCGACATCTGTTCTCCGTTTGCTAATTGTATCGACCTATTTTATCGATCGAATAATAATCATCATACTTGACCAGAAGATGCGTACAACACCACAACGGAGACCCCGGAGTGACATCTGTCGCCGATTTGATAATTGTGACTATTTCTGATATTAAGTGCACTGTTTTATCGGCATGAATAAAATGAAATATCATACATAAAATCTTTATCATAGAAACAAACCAAGGAGTTACAGGAATTTTATCGACGCTAGTATCCCCTTAAAGCCAGAAGATGCCTTAATTGCCAAAGGTTTGGCCATGTTGACAAGTGGTGCAAATCCAAATCTAGGCCAAGATGCGCCATTTGTGCAGACTCTCATAAAACATCGGATTGTAAATCTCCCTATGTCAAATGCATTAATTGTTTAAATCATCCCAACAGAAATCCAAACCATCAAGCGAATGACGAACCTGCCCAGAATTTCAAAAACAAAAAAAATTAATGGCCTATATAGACGAGTTTATCGCTTTCTGAACAAATGCAGATAAATTCAAATAAATCCACAAACAACGTCGACACAATGCATTTTCACGCTGGTATACGGAGAAAAATGCCGCTCGGGAATATAAGAATTCTTGTTATTTTTCTTAGTGAACTGGAAATAAGAATATAATATTTGTAACATGAATTTTTACATAAAAATACGGAAGATTACGAATATCGTAGAAAAAGTCATAGGTAGGATTATAGTTTCAAACGCTGAACGTTAAATTTTATAAAGCATATATCAAGATTCAGTTATTAATTCGTGATCACCCTTATTTTCATGTAAAAATTCATTTGGCAAACCTTCCTGTTTCTGGTTTAGCAAGCAAAAGGAGGAGAAGTAGTATATTTTTGTCTCCTTGTATCTCCTTAAGACGTATGTTGAATTTGTCCCAACAACTTATGATATTCATATGATATTACTGGAATATTATCCACAATTTTCGTGGGATATTATTGTGTACAGCCGAATGAATGTTCAAATGATATATTATTTTTGTATGAATATCAATTAATTGGAGTTTAAATTCGATATGAATACATAATTAATCTTTCTATCAGTCTTGATATCTGGAAACACTGTGTTTTTCCACTGAAAATTCCTCTGAATATCTATGAACATCTTCAAAGAACTATGAATACCTCTGAAAAATCGCACTGAAAGTCTTTGAGATTTTCAGAGATTCCCAGTGAAATTTTTCTACCAGGCAATTTTCAAAATAAGATCATATACGTATATTATAATTTGAGTAAGATATACGGCCCTTTTTGAAGAGGCATTTTGTCACATGTATCATTTTGAAATACCCCTTTTCTATTATTTCCACATTGGAAAAAATCAACACCACTGATGATACGTCAATGATGAATATTGCTTCCTCGTAAGAGGGAAGCATTGTGATCGTTTCGAGGAGCCGAAAATTTTTTTGTCTCCAAACTCAAAGTCTCCTAGACCAAAATGTTCCTCGAAACTTGGGAGAAACTTTTGGTTCCGTGTCTGTCTGTCTGTCTGTCTGTGTGTGCGTAAACTTCTGCGACCAGGGATATCTTCTGTTCCTATTATCCGATCGTCATGAAATTTTAACCACGGTTAGATGTAGTGTTGATAGTAGTCCCATATCAATTTCAACCTGATTCTTAGAGAAGAACGGGAGAGGGGAGGGAAAATGTGGAAAAAATCGTGATTTTGCGATCGCGCAAATCTCCGCTTCCTATTATCCGATTGGAATGAAAGTTATACCGCGTTGTAGTTATGAACCGATAACGGTCCCATATGAGCTTCATCTCAATCGGTTGAAAACTGTGGAAAATTTTGTTTTGCAATCTGCATTTTTTTGCAATATTTTGAAAGAATGCCTTCCCTATGTCCGTATCATCAAAATGTTATGGAATTTGGAGCATATTCAACTCACGAGGTGTTAGTTGTACGGTATAAACTTCAAGCGAATCGGAAGTCAGGGAAGAAAATGGTAAGCACTAAGCTTCGAAACGGAAAATCGCGCACATACTGATATAATGTGAATATATTTCGATCCTATGATTCGATCGTTATGAAATTTTCATAATAGTTTCATGCAGTGTCGATAGTGGTCCCATATGAGTTTCAATCTGATCCTCACAAAAAAACGGGAGAGGGAAAGGAATTGTGTCGTCGAAAATTGTGATTTTGCGACCCAGCATGTTTTCGCTTCCTGTTATTCATTCTCAATTTCGTGTCAATTCCAAAACGATACCGATATCAGTCTCGTGCTTTTGTGCACCCCCAGTATCGATGATATTCTCGATGATTGAATATCCGGTTTTGGTATCGTCTCGACTCCAAATACAACAGTATCGTCTCGAGTCTCGTGCACCCCTATGAGCTACTCGAATTCTTCGAGGTACTCGGAGTTTGTCGGAATGCTTGGAATTTTTGAGTATTTCGGCAATTTTTTTAGAATCTTATAAAAAAATAGAATCTCATTTTTTTATCAATCTGGGGGATAAGACATTAAAAAAATCTCCGGAAATTGATTGAGTAGGGTAGAGCGAGGCGAATCGGATGGAAAGAAGCATATTGGCAATTTTCAATCATTTTCACTGTCAATTATTGAACCCTTCCAACGTGTGAGTGCTTACATAACCTCACCAGCTACTGGAGAAATGAGATAACATGGCCATAACGCACATCATTCAGTCTTGGGCAATGATATAAGGTGTAGCATCGCGTGGATGAAGAAAAATTTTTTCGCTGATGTAACAACGCTATCACAATTCTTGGAATTCTTAATGACAAGATACATTGAAACTCATACGAACCCAATCCATATGTATGGTTCGTGACAGCCCCCTGGCACTGAGCGTTTAAATGAACGTTCAATCATGAAACCGTGGTTCTGAATATTTCCACAGCTTTTATGAGCGCTGTCACGGTGGAAGGCCTAAATTTGAAACAATCGAATAAAGAGGAATTATTCACATGATCAGATTTTCAGGTTATTTTACAAATGCCGAATAAGTGTATTGTACCATTGTGTAAAACGGGATATAACTCGTGTGAAGACAAGTTATCCGTTTTCAAAGTTCCAAAAAACCAAATATTGAGAAATGAGTGGGAAAAAGTAATTGGAAGACCAAACTTCAATTCAAAACCAACCCATGTAGTTCGTGAAAAACATTTCGACGAGAAAGAGATTATTCGTCATATCATAAGAAAATCAGATTCCGGAAAACTGCTTCCTAAAGTGAGTATTTGATTCTCATTAATTTCAAACTTTCGTCTGAAATCAATCTTTGTATTAGATACTTTGAATGTTTTGGTATGTCCCTTGATTTACGGCAGATGAAAAACTTGCTTTCACGTCCTCAGGATTTATAAATTCACTATATGATTGAATTGAATATAACTAAAGATATTTTGTATTAATTTTCACATCTGTTTGAAGATGTGATTATATTATATTCCTTTCTTCTCATATATGATTGTAGATCCATAATAGTACTATGGGTTTTGTTTTCCTAGACAAGATACCGTAATCCCAAATTATAGCATGGAGCGATTCCTTCAAAATTTCCTCCAAAAGACATGGATGGTGCTTATCAGAATTCGATGCATATTATTACATCGGAGATTCCGCATAGAGTTGATGTTATCAAATACAGTGACAGCAATCACAAGCGATATTCAGATGAAGTTGGAGTCTGTGATGAAATTTCGTATACCGTACTCGATGATACTCCATCACAAGAACAAGAAGCTGCAAATCTTCAACTTTTTGAAAATGTGAATGTAGAACAAATTGATCTGATTCACGATGTTTCGAAATCTGAGAATTGTAACAGCCATGAGCTCTTTGGAAAAATGTGCGACATCGCTCAATCGCAAACACAAGATGCATTTTCTGAAATTTATAAGCCCGGGAAAAAATAATTCATATATGGTCGTATATGAGCGTATATGAATCATATATGAATTATATATGAACATATATGAAATACATATGAACATAAGGTGTCCCATTTCAATTCTTATATCGGAATAACTCAAAAACAAGGATTTTTGGAGGAAAATGTTTCGAACAAAAGCTGTGAGATTCCGAGGGGGACATCTGATGGTGACCTTGACTATGACCTCGGATCTCAACTTCAAGGTCATTCAGAGGTCAACTTTTGTTTCTTGAATGAAATCCCCTATTTTTGACTGCAGATTCAGATTTGACGTTGAAAAAAAAGAAACCTTTGTCTGAATCATTTTTCCGAATTCCACACAGATGGCGCTCTAATCGATAAAAAATGAGTTTTATGAAACACTCGTATTCCTTTCTGTGTAAAACGGCATTTAACTCTCCGGTGTTTTTTTTTCAGCTTCTGAGGATTACCGTCGCCATTAGAGTTACCCAATGTGCACCACGAGGAAGTTGAGCGATCGGATTTCGCACATCTATGTGTCCCTGAAAAGGGCCGATTGTCTGGACTGTAGAGGTGTGTAATTTTTTACGACAAACGCTCTGCAATATGTATGACAATTCACCGTATCAAATGTTCGATATTTGCATCGTTGACCTGTTGGCATAACCTAATTCGTCTCTGAGAATGTGATTCTAACGACAAAAGCACATGACGTGGAATTGTTCGGCAGACAGTTCGTATTCGGCGTTTCATGTTATCTCTGGTCGTTGGTGGTCTTTCATAAACTGCATTTTTGATGAAACCCCATAAGTAAAAATTCAAAGGGGTAAGATGCGGGGACCTAGCCGGCCAGGCAATGTATCCACCGCGACCAATCCATCTGTATGGGTAAAATGTGTTTAAGACATTTCTGACAATTGCAGCGTTATGAGGTGGTGCCCCATCATGTTGAAGCCACATCCTGTTCCGTGTGTAGAGATCAACATCTTCCAACATCATTAGTAATTTGTCCCGAATCAATTGCAGATAATTTTCCTTCCTAACAGTATGTTGGAAGAAATGAGGACCGATGATCTGACCATTCAAAATCCCACACCACACATTCAGAGTCCAGCGATGTTGATTGTCAACTTGTCGATGCCATCTGGGATTTTCAATTGACCAATAATGACAATTATGTCTGTTCATAACACCGTTACCGCGAAATGTTGCCTCATCACTAAACATCACGTAATTGAAAAAACCAGGCGGTTGCTCCGAGGCCCATTGACCGAATTCAACCCTACGTCTAAGATCATCTCCACTTAATGCTTGCACCAATGTAATGTGGTAAGGATGATATTTACCAGATCTTAGTATGCGGTGTGCCGTTGATCTTGGGATACCTAATTGGTGCTGGATTTCTCTGGTACTAACGTGAGGATTCAGGTGCACCATTCCTAAAACGGCTACTGAGCGTGCATCCATACGATTTCCATCATAACGCCTTCTGACTCGTGGGATATCCATTCTTCTAACTCGTCTTTCTATTGAGCGTATCACCTGAAGTGAAGGCTGGCGTCTATTTAGATACCTCTCTCCATACAATCTTGATGCTGCAGCATAATTACGTCGACATTTCCCTAGTATCAGGAGAATATCAAGTATTTCACCTCAAGGATAATCCATGGTATTGAAACCTTCACAACACTGATCAAAGATCTTCTTCAAGTTTGAATCGTATATCGGAAAGAATTTGTGAATGAATGAAGGATATTAAACATTCCGTTTCACTTATGTTTGTAAACAATGCTCTAGTATGAACTTTCTTGTTCATGATAAACACAAGTATTGTTGTGTACTTGTATTTGGCAACAATTCACAGTCACGGTACTACAAACAGACATAATTGTCAATATTGGCCGATGAAAAATCCCAGCTAGGTCTCCGGATCTTACCACTTTGGATTTTTACTTATGGGGTTTCATCAAATTTTCAGGGCCACAAAGATGTGCAAGATCCGATCGTTCAACCTCCTCGTGGTGCACATTGGATACCTCTAATGGCGACGGTAATCCTCAGAAGCTGAAAAAAAACACTGGAGAGTTAAATATCGTTTCACACAGAAAGCAATATGAGTGTTCCATAAAACTCATTTTTTATCGATTAGAGCGCCGTCTGTGCGGAATTCGGAAAAATGAGTCAGACAAAAGTTTCTTGTTTTTCAACGTCGAATCTGAATCCGCCGTCAAGAATGGGGCATTCCATTCAAGAAACAAAAGTTGACCTCTGAATGACCTTGAAGTTGAGATCCGAGGCCAAAGTCAAGGCCCCCCTCGGAATCTTACAACTTTTGTTCGAAACATCTTCCTCCAAACCTCCTCGTTTTTGAGTTATTCCGATGTGAAAATTAAAATGGGACACCCTGTATATAAACATATATGAGATCATATATGAGCATATATGGATTTTGGTCATACATGATCATGTATGAATGAGACTGTATATGGCCATATGTGATCATATTCAATCATACATTATCATATACATCCATATATGGACAAAAAAATGTCAAAATTTTACATGGAATGTGATGAGAAACCAAAGGAGAGAGAAGTGAGATCAATGCTGATAGATTCCCCACTCTCATTTATGACCATATATGAACATATATGGCCAAAATCCATATATGCTCATATATGAATCCATGTATGGAATTTTTTTTCCCGGGAGGATATGAATGGAAATCAAGTTCGTCAGGTCCAAAACGATTCACAACTTGTTCACATTGATCAACCTCATTGGTTGAAAAGAATTTCTAGTAGTACTGCGTTAAATAAACCAGAAACTGTACGCGTTGGAGGTGCTGAAAATATGGACGATAATTCCATCACAAAAACAAGAAACTCTGGATCTCAACATTTATAGGAATATGAAAAACCAGCAAATCAATCAAATTTACGATCATTTGAAATCTACAGACAGCGAGAACCAAGAGCTCTTTGAGAAAATGTATCACAATGCGATACACATCCCTTCACCTCCAGATTGGTATCGAATAACAACAACTGTGAAGAATAAATGTATTATGTATTCTCAGTTCATTACAAAAAAAGAAGATGGTGCAATACCTGTAGTACCTGAAAAGTGACTAATTATCAATGATAACGCTGAAGTATCCTGTTTTGTTATGGGAAGTTTTTATCTATTCAAAAGTTGAATGTAGATACTACCCAGCAGTATTTGAGGAATGGGAATGATATTACCAAAATATTAACAAAATTACACGCTGTCAAGGTATGCTATGGTATTATTCCGTTGACGTCTCAAGAGATGAATCTCGTAACAGGAAACATCATACACCAGGATAATCTCGGCTTATGGCACCACAAGGATTATCAATCAATATCCAATAGTATAACTCAGTGTTTACCTTGTCAAAAGCATAAAAGGTTTTGAAACAACAAATCGCAAGAAAAAATGCTCCTTCAAAAAGAAGAATGTATATGCGTAGGAACAATATCGATGCCTATCAAACTGCTTTTTTGAAGAAAAAAAACAAAAAATGCACGGGAAAGTATGAAACGTGCAAAATCACGAGTTGTTAATGTTAACAATTCATTGCTCCAAGTCCAACAGAACATTACTCTTGACAATGCTGATATACTCGAGGAACTAGAGTCTCTCAATCTGCCAAAACCAATGGTAATTTTCTCCAAGGAAATAATATCTGCTGCTGGAAGACGAAATTCTAAAGGTCGGCGTTATTCAGACGATTAGGCGTTACCATGCATAATTATATATATAAGATCTTCTGGACACTACAATTTTCTCACGAGAGATGGAATTCTCCCTTCACCAACTCAGGGAAGTATTAGACGATATTTGAACAGAATAGATGGAAAATGTGGCTTTGATGAAAATTTCTTTCATTTGTTTGCTAAATTTCTGGAAGGCAAAAATGAAGAAGATAAGCACGGAATGTTACTTTTGGATGAAATGACTGTCAGAGAATCTCTTTCAGTATGTACTAAAACACTGACATACAGAGGATTATTGGATTTTGGTGATGATAACATTCAACATTCTCACATAAACGACAAAGCCACTCATGGGCTCGTTTTCATGTGCAAATTATTTACTGGATCATAAGAGCTGCATTCACATCGCACGGCAGTATTACAGGAATTGACCTGGTCAAATTGATCATTAGAGCCGTTATATATCTTGAAAAATCTGGCGCTGAAGTACACGCCATCATATCTGATGGTGCTGAAACAAATCGGAAAACGTGGAAGGAGTTGAATGTTCAAGGTAAAATAAATGATGTCAAACATCGGTCCCCACATCCTTTGGATACCCAAAGAAAGATTTTTATGTTTGTTGCCAGTCTTGTGGAAAATGTACCAGCAAGAAAAGTCACATAGAACTGTTGATTTGCCACAAGTGCGTGAAATAAAATTCTTCCATTTAATCAACGTGTTTGAGGTCCGAAAGAGAGTTCCAAAGTGTGAATTTGTTTGTCATCAATATCCGTCCCACATTTATTGAAGATCCTCTTCGCCCCCGACTTTGGGTGAATCGGATATTTTCTATTTTGTGGTTATTTTGTTATAAAACAAAGAACTCTGTATTTGGAAATTATTTTTTGCATAGATCTCAAGCCAAAGATGTGAACAATTAGAATTCATCCACAGACTCACTGAAGAAACTCTCGTTTTGATCATTTTTATTGATTTCAAAAAAATTGATCCGATTCATCTCGGTCTACTCTCCTGGGAAAATTATTGGACGCTCAGAAGGTTTCGAATACTCGACTCAATTCAGCTTGGAAGAATCACTACTCACACATCCCCAATTGTGACTGATAATAACATTCATCGATGTTCAATAATCGGGAGTAATGTATTTAATGATCTCATCGAGAACAGTCATCTGGAGCATTCCTACGCTGCCACCACTTTCCATAACACGCTTCCGATGTGAAAAATTTTTCAGAATTAGATATAATTTATATATAATTGTACCTAACTTATATGAATCTCATATGGTTGAATTGCACATGAATTTGATAGACTCCTACATGCATGACCCTGCACCAGAAACACTAGGCGATGCCGATACTAACCAGACGATACCGAGACGATGCTCATATCTAATAGTAATTCTCGATACCAAGACTTGTGAATCATCCCTATATTGTTATGTAATCCGAATGGGCTGTAGTCATTCTTTTATTGCAAATCCGTTTCAATAAACGATTTGAACATCAACAATATCGGAAATTTCCAATTCCTTTCTCTTTGTGTAAGCATTCAGATTGTTTGGAAAGAATGATAATCTGAAGTTATAATTTCATGAAGAATTTTTTTCATCACATTTCTCATTGCATTGACATCGAGTTTGGCGCACGAGCAATATGAATTATCTACTACAGGAAAAACTCATTCGTAGCATGTAGAGACTCCGGTAGAGGAAAATTGAGTAATTGGGAAAGCGGAGTAATCACGGACACCATTATTAAGCCTTGTGAAGGATAGGGATCTGATATTTCCTTATCGCCAATAAACGGTAGAGTCGAAAACTAGCATTTGGTGGAGGGAAGAACTGGTTGAGAACATATCCTGTGAACAAAACAAATGTTCTTTCATTTTTGGCCGAAAAAGCATGGAGATCCTTATACCATACTATGGGTGGAATGATATGTTTTGAGTGTCACTTATGAGTGCATGGAGAATATGTGATGCGTAGATAAAGTAAAATTCCTCAAGTCCTATGTAATAAAATCAGACCAACTAGGTCTAAGTTAGGCATAGAAAGTGGATGGAAAAGAGCGTGCAAAGACTATCGAAGTTATTTGAAGAGAGGACCAATAGATAAGTGATTTACACATGTATAGTCTTCTATGCCCATTTCCATACATAATATATGTGTAGTTTTAAACAAGCGATGTCTAATTTTTTTACACGGGGTGTACCAGCTTAGAATTTTTTCCTCCCAATCCCCTTGTAACTCAGGAAAATCCTAGTCCTACTGGGCCTCCTCTTTCAACCCTGTAGAATTATTTACTCTATGAAGAAACAAGAACTTCTCCCAAAATTTTGGGTTTCAACCGTATTTTTACATTTTTTCCATGATATAAAATTTTTTCTTCCAAACTAAGATCAGAAGAGAGCTTGGATTTCTCTTCCAAAATGATAGTGGGATGAGAATGGGATAGGAATACTACGAAGAGAAGTAGCAACCCAGATTAAAATGTATTACATCTAAAGAGATCTGATGCAAAAGATCTCCAGAAGATCTCATCAGATCTACACATGATGTGACTGAGATCATTTACATTCACATTTACATTTTACATGTTTTAAATGTTTACATTTTCCCAGATGTATGTAGATCATCTATTCCTCCCGAATCAGCGGAGGCGATATGAGAAAGATGTAACCAATAGCAGGGCTAATTTCCTGAAGTGGGATTATGATTGGCAGTAAGGTTACTACGTTCTTCTTGTTTCTCCTGAATGCCCCTCATCTTCAAGAACTGTTTCAAATTGGGAGAAATGGACCATCTATTCATTTATATTATCCGATCCTCTGGTAGTAATTTAATTTGTAGATACACTGGGTTCCCAAGAGATCTACCCATACAGGAAACCCCGATAATGTAAACACAGTCAATAATCGGCCCATGTATGGCTACCATTGAATGGCCAACAATGAATTCACACCATTGGCACAAGTGTAGGCCACCACTGGCTGATAAGAAAGGCCAGCAATGAAAACAGCCGATAATCAGCCGATGTACGGCTATGGTCAACGGCCAACAATTGATTCCCCGTTACTGGCTGAAATATGGTCTATTACTCAGTGAAATGGATTTCAAAGTTGAATGTATTGTATTTGTAATCACCCGTGAAAAAAGTTTGTTTCGGCCTTATTTCTATTACGCTGAATAAATAATTCACATCCATCAAATACGTTTTACATGATTCAAATGATCTCTGATTTATATAGATAATCAATTACTTTCTCATGTAAATAACAAAAAATTTGAAGGAATAAGCAACTGAATTCAACTGATTTATCGAGAGTGCTTTTGACTCGTGTAATTTTACATTTGAGATTGTGGAAGTATCGGGCATGCAAAACTATTTAGAAAAAAAAAACATCCATTCCTGACCTTGTGAAAACTGGAATGAGAAATTTCCCTAAAAAAAGAACAAAAAAGTGTTTTGGGTCACACTTAACTGCTCATTCAAACTAATACTGAACCGATTATTCTGAAACGCAATCATATCACCATTGGATATCATTATTATCATGCCCCAGTTATCTGCCATTGATGGCTGACATTCGAACATTATCCCGAAATTTCTGTGGTCCAGTAACGTGCCATTATTGGGCCAATTGATGAACCCTGTATGGGACGCGAGGAGCAATTTTAACACTCAGAACAGTAGTAGAGGAAAGACTAGAGTTGAGAAAGTATGTGTATATAGGGTTTGTATATATACCAAAAGCATTCGATGATGTTAATTGGGAGAAAATGTTCACGATTTTGAGAAAGGTAGGAATTAATTTCAAGCATAGGAGAATAATCTATGAATTATATAAGAATCAAACCGCAATAATAGAAATAGAGGGTCAAAAAGGAGGAGCATAAATTAAAAGGGCGGTGAGACACGGATGCTCACTATCACCATTGATTTCCAATTTGTATATAGAAGAAGCGATGAACGAAGTGAAGGCGCAAGTGCAATGGAAATTACAGATTCAAGGAGAAAATGTAAGCATGTTGAGATCTGCGGGTGACGTAGCTATATTAGCTACGAGTGGTGCTGAGTTAGAGAATATTCTCAACACCATGAAAACCATATTACTAGAAAACTATTGTATGAATATAAATAAGGACAAAACAAAATTCATGATTTGTACAACAGCGAAAACATCAAGAAGAACGAAAATCAACATAGACGCAGTAACAAGTCAGCAAGTGAAGGAATTCAAATATCTAGGAAGCCTTATTACAGGAAATGGTGAGAGCGAAAGAGATGTAAGAGCGAGAATAGCACAAGGAGGACAGGCTATCCACCAGAACAAACAGTTGCTACACGGAGGCAAATAAACAGTCACGGTTACTGTTGATTTTCCTCCGTGTATGTTCGAAGAATATTAGCTTAGCAGTAAGGAAGAAATTCTTGAGGAGTTATGTTTGGAGCACAGCATTATATGGTTGCGAAACTTGGACAATTGGAAAAACGGTCCGACGAAGACTTGAAGATTTGGAAATGTGGTGTTATGGAAGGATGCTTACACTGAGAGAAGAGTTTTATTGTATATGATGAAGTTTATCCATTGTTAATAAATCCTTGACTTGGAGACGGCGAGATAAATATCCATTCACAGTTAAGGAACCATTCATTCATATGGCATATTTTGTACAGAAAAAATATTAATTAAGAGTTAATGAACCATTCCTGCCCATCAATCGTCTTTCTTGGTTCGCTAATAATTATTCTGTGTTCTCAAACATAGATTCATCAACAGGTAATAAATGATATTCTATGTCAAATAAAACTTGATTGATATCCAATAAATCATCCTCCTACAACAAGTCAATGTTAATTTGTTATAGATGAATCATTCTTCATTTCAAACGAATGTTCGTGTGAAATGAAGGAAATGTTTATTTATGTGCTATTATTTGATGCAACTTTATTGTATAAATTGTTGTTTTTATTCGTAAACCAGGAGCATTGTAAGATCAGAACAATAATTATTTTCGATTCCTAATAATTTTCATCATCAGCAATAGTAAGAATCCTTAGGAAAATTTACGCCATTTTGATCGAAACACTTCATTTTTACTCCAAAAAATCAGAGTAGAAATGAAGTGTTTCGATGTAAATGTATTAAAGTTTCCTGAGGGAAAGTTACTTTCTTGCAACTTTTACCATCACAAACGGTTAGAATTATTTAGAATCGAGAGTAATTATAGTCAGGATCTTTTAATGTTCCAGGCTTATAAAGACAAAAAAAAGACATTTGCAACATTTGCATATTGGACGACCATTCACAGTTCATTCAGACCATTGGGAAATTTCCATTGGGAAATTTGAACATCAAAGCAAGGACTGACAAGGGATTGGGTGACTTAGCACACTATTTGTCCCAGTATGATTTAAAGATAAAATACAACAAAGATGAAGGAAATGTAGGGGCCGTTGTCTGAGTCGTAATCCAGTTTCGGAATCCAACGCGAACGAAGATGGAGTATTGAGGACTGTGAATTTTGTGAAGATAGAAGATATCAGAAATTATCAGAGAAATAACATTCCTGTGCGAAGATCTACAGACTCTCTCATTCTAAAGGATAATATATTATATAATATATATTATAAGAAAATAAAAAGAGACAACATCATTCTGTCAGAAGATTTCAGCAAAGAATTTATAAAAAAAGTTCATCACTTTTATTGTCATATTGGACTCGAACAGATGAAAGCATGATTATTCCATCTTATACAGCAATAAATTTGAGGGAGAACATAGAGAAGATATGTAAAAGCTGTGAAACATGTATGAAAAATAAATCGAGAGGAGGTCATGAAATTGGATTAATGTCACAATTGGGCTCGGCCAGGCACCCATATAAGATAGTTTCTATTGACACGATTGGGGGACTTGGAGGATCACGTTCTACAAAGAAATACCTACACCTGTTGGTCGACCATTCCTCCAGATATGCTCATATTCTAACGTCGAAAACACAAAACGCTGGTGATTTCGTCAAATTAATGAGGAAAATATTGATGAACGATACAATCAATACGGTTCTGTCTGATCAGTATTCAGGGATTAACTCTACTAAGTTTGAAGAATTTTTAAATGAGAAAAAAATCAATCTTATATTCACGGCTGTGAATGCTCCGTTTACAAACGGTCTTGATGAAAGATTGAATCAGACATTGAGCAACAAGATCAGATGCGAACTAAATGCAGGAAAAAATAAAGAGGCATGGACCACAATTGCCCATGGATGTGTTGATAAGTATAACAAGACTGAACATACAGTAACCGGATTTTGGCCGGAGTATCTTCCGCATGGTGGGGATACAGCAGTACTTCCTGAAGAACTGAAAACAAAACAAAACGAAGATTTATCGATAGATAGGGAAACTGCTTTAGAAAATTCATTGAAATCTCATAGATAAAATAAACAAATATCCGATAGAAATAAAAAACATCACGATTCCAATGTAGGTGATCTTGTATATGTTGAGAATAGTCATGGGCTGAATAGAAAAAAATTGGATGAGTTAAGAATCGGACCATTTTGAATTATACAGGAAGTTTCGAATTCGACATTTAAAGTACAACCCGACAAGCAACGATCAAACTCACTTTTCCATATGACTAAGCTCGCACCATGTATCATAGGTGATTAAGAAGCTGGTGCTCTTCTCCCTGGGAGGAGAAATGTAACGAAATACGGGAGATTCCGTTAGTTTCAATCCCGCGCTCTTATATCTTTCTATTTGATAAGGACGGCCATGCGCAGGCGCTCAATACGAAAGAACCATACTTCGATGAAGACAGCGGCGGGTGGATGATTGTTAAGGAAAGTCAAGTGTGTTCAGGAGATTGGTGAATATCAGCTGGAGATGTTGTTTCTTACATCACAGGTAAATTGAACATATTGTGAATGATGTAGATTTGAGTTATTGTTAAATAAAGAAACTTACATCACAGAAACAAGAATCACAGTTACAACTATAATACGGGAATTGAACAACATTACATATATCATACAGAGCTGACTTTTTTATATTTTTCAATTTTTCAAATGTAACAAACAGATTTATAGCTTCCTCAAACTTTTCCATTTTTTTGCTATAGATACACTCTTCATTCTTTAATTCATCAGTAATGTTTTGGTGTGATATATACCTCAAATTATTCGTACTTTATTGTTGTCCTGATTACATAAACCGTAACCACCTGTAATTGATCCATTTGTTATTTAATCATCCTCTCAATATTGTAGTAACCTTTCAACTCATCGCCTCGTTGACAGGTTATTCGTTCATGTTCTTACATACCATATTATACCATACTACACTGGAATGAACGTTATTGGATGTTGGGAAAAAGGAAGAGACAGACACATCTGTACTATTGCGAAAATTGAAAACCCACCTCATAGGCCTCAATACACAAGCGAAGTGAACTTGAACGTGAGGAACGAAAGCCTGCGCAGATCTCGTGTATAGTTCCTGCGCATACGTTTCTCACGTTCACAAAGCTCGTGTGTCTAGACCTTAAGATAATGAAAATTTCTTGTGTTAGAGGAAATCGTTGATAGAAAACACATTGTGATATGTTGATCGCTCAAAAATTTGAAATGTCTATATCTCGGTATCGGATGGACTGAGATAGTTCGTAGTGTGTTCAACCAAAAGTGTGTAATCAAATTATATAATAAAAGTATAATTATTTCCTCGTGACATTCAATGTGTGACGAGTTATGGTGAGTTTGAGAGTTTTTGACTATATCAAATCTTGGTTTCCGCGTGAAGATACACGGTCGCGCACGACTTCTGCTTTTTGATTTCTTCAATTTTCCCCCAGGGCTTTTTCCATGCACTTGTCATCGAGACGTTACCTCATCTCTCGATTGGAGGGGAAATCCGGGTTCATTTGGGAACTTAGAAATTTGGAATCAATTGTGACATCATTTTTGGCACAACAATGTAAGGCAGTACATTAAGGCATAGTTTATCCGATCAATGCTGCATCGTTTCATGTCAAATGTACTTAGACACTTGATGAAAACCATTCTTCATTGTTCCAATCATTCACGTAGTCAGCCAACTTAGTCAATGATCCGATCCAACTTCCAGACTTACAGTAACACTACCCAAGTGTCACTCACCGATCGAAATGGAACTTTGCACATCGATAGAACACCTGAAAAACATGAATCCTGTATTTTCCGCTTTTTAGGCACAAATCGGTATACGTGGTATACCAGCACGGAGTGCCTATTGCACCCGCTATCGTGCCGTGTGACAGTATCTTTTAAAATATTTGAGTAATCTAATTAGGAGTTGGACAATTTTTCGTTTCATACAATACTGATTAATAAACGGTGGGGTTGTCTGTAAGTCTGTCTGTCTGTCTGTCTTCGGGATGTCTCTGGGCTGAGTGGACCAAATTGGATGAAATATATAGTGGACCTTCTTCAAACCCTTCGCCGAGAACCAGTTAGGGTTGATTGCAACCGGACACGTCCTATTTTCCTCATAATGTTTTTCTGTGAAGATAGGTGATCTCGGAGAGAATTTTCCCCGCTGTATATGGACAACTTGTTTTCTCGTTTATTATTTTGGCTTGCATACACGAACTTTCATAAAACATGGGCCCTAGTGGATTCCGAGGGCGAGGAATCCAAATCTGATGTCAAGAAACGATTTCAAGATGGCGGATCCAATATGGTGGAGGTGAATTCAGTTGTTTTGGCATCGATGGGCGAAATTCTTCGAAACATGAGTTCTTAGGGGTTTTCGAGAGTGCTGAATCCGAATCTAACGTTGGAAAATTGATCCAATATGGTGAACGTAGGTATGAACGTTGTGATGTTTATGAACGGATCTTCGTGAGACATGATCCCTGAAGGTTTCCGAGGATGTGGAACACAAATCTGGAATCAGAAAATGAATCCAATATGGTGGACGTGAAAACGGTCATTCTGGCCTCAATGAACAAATTCATATGAAACACGGGTTTTGGGGGTTCCCCAGAGTGCTAAATCCAAATCTGAAGTCAGGAAACTAATCCAAGGTGGATCCAATATCGCGAACGTGGATTCAGTAATTTCCGCATTTATAGACAGACTCATAGGGAACATGGGTTCTAGGGGTTTTCGAAGGTGCTGGACTCAAATCTGACGTCAGAAAACGGATCCAAAATGACGAAACCAGCATGGTGGATGAGAATTGGTCATTTTTGTCAGGTTCATATGGAACATGAGTATTCAGAGGTTCTCGATGGTGCTGAATCCGAATCTGACGTCAGGAAATGAAGTCAAAATGACGGATCCAATGAAGTGGACGTGAATTCAATCCTTTCCGCATTGATGAACAGATTTATATGGGACATAAATCGACCCATGGGTTGTGTAGGTTTTCAGGGGGTGCTGAATCAAAATCTTGGATCAGATATTGAGAGACAATGAGAATTTCTATTTCCTCGTGTGAGCTTTCTTGCATCCACACACTCTCCAGGAGCCGGTTCACAGTATGACAACTGCACACTTGTGAGGATCCAAAAATGTAAGAAGGAGTTATTGAAACAAATTGAGTGTGAGAATGTTCCAATTCAGCCCCAAATTACGTTTTGATGACTGTGCGTTACGCGTGAGGTATATCGGATTCAATGAACATAAGAGACAGAGAATTTAACCTCTCTTCCAACATTGTATTACGATGATCATTTTTGATGAATTTCTGAGCCGAAACAGACCTTTCGCCACTACAGTTTGTGACCATCATGCATAAAAACATACGGAAACAGATTTCAAGATTTGGAAATGTTGATATTAGATGTCCATGCTTAATCATCTTGTACATGTCTAGTATTGAATCATTTTTTTCATTTTCACCTTTATTTAGATAGTACTTGGATTGCAAATTTTCTGAAATCAATGCTGGTACGGATAGGTCTGCATCGTATTTTGCTGCAAGCTTCGTACAATTTTTCTTGATTGAATCATCAGCCATTTGACTCAAATGAGTGAAAAAACTAAAGTTCTCATGAATTTCATCGTAAGCTTTTTTCCTATGTTTAATATTCGAACAAAGAGAGTCAACGGTCGAATAAAAAATATTGATTCTCAAATTCTCTTCTTCATTGAACTGGGTATCTGTACTAGAGCCTCCAAATCTTGTGATTTGAATACTGCGCTTTCTCACTCTACTACTTCTGACTGGAACTCCATCAACGTCAGCTAAAGTTTTCGTTTTATTCAAATAAATGATGAATTTTTTCCTGAATCCTTGTGAATAGCTCTCCAAAGAATTGAGTTATTCAACAACGACACCTGAATCAATTCTTCGTTTTTGTAAAGATCAATTCGTTGAATTTAGGGGTCATCCATAAACTACGTGGCCAATATAGGGGGAGGGAGGGGTGAGATGAAATGCTACGTTAGGCTACATGGGGGAGGGGGGGGGGTCGGTTCCAAGCTACGTGTTTTTTTATTTATGTTGTACTTGGAAGAAAATTCTATGTAAATATCCAGAAAAATGATTCAATTGAATATAACCCGAATATATATTTGATTGGATCAAATAAGATTCTTCTTCATTCAAGTAAATCTCATTTCAAATGAGAGAAATTTTATTTCAATAAAATAAATCTTTCATTTCAATTAATTTCAATTTCATTAAGGTCATATTTGAATAAAAATGCATTTGATTGAAATTAATTCAGCTGAACGTGAAAAACTACGTTCCCACGTGGGGGGGGGGGGGGGGTTCAAAGAAAAACCACATTAGAGCTACATGGGTGGGGGGAGGGTCAAAAAGTTGCAAAAACAGGGCCACGTACTTTATGGACGGCCCCTTATCACCGATGAAATATCATTCCAAACGATCATGAGAAAAATATTTTCAAATTCACCTAGTTTTTCATAAATTGACAAAGCTTCACATTTTGTATCTCTTGACTGTGTTGTATCTTGTGATATTGTACGTAGAGTATCTAACACATCATTATAGCTATCATGGAGAGCGCATAGCGCATCACTACGAGCTGACCGTCGAGTGTTGGACGAAGATTTCAATATTTTTTTATTTTATCTGAAGCGGATACTGATTTTTGCCACCTATGTGTAGAAGCAGGGAAAAATGTGTATAATTTTTGAACAAGATCAAAAAAACAAAAAACGAACACCACTCGAACGAAACGGAGCACAGAACACTCTGCTGCTTTAATATCGATTGAATTCAAAAAATGACCTGCACATTCAAGGTATATATTCGGCGTATTTATTTATCTCTTTCAGTCTTGCTTGAAGGCCCGTATATTGCCCAGACATGTTTGCAGCATTATCGTATGACTGACCTAGACAATCGTCTAATGATATATTATTATTCATTGGAAATTAATTGATGACGTCAGCTAAATATCCAGATTTATGCTCTTCGATAGGTATAAATGCTAGAAATCGCTCTACAGGTCCTTTATCTGTGACGTAGCGGACGATAAATGTCAACTGATCTACGTGTGACACGTCTGGCGTTGAATCCACACAAATTGAATAATATTTGGCGTTCTTTAATTCATCTTTTATGTAATCTAATACTTCTTTTGACAATATTTCGATAAGTGCCTCACAAATATTCGCCGATAAGTAAGAGGTATGTCCGTGGCCTTTATTCCCATACATTTCAAGGTGATTTTTAAGAAAAGGATCGAATTCGCTAATCAACTCAAGTACTCGTATGTTGCAATATAGAAGGCGCGAGGCGCAATAGTATAGCCATACTGGCAAGCTTAGCCAATTGGCTATTGACTTGTATCTCTTCTTGAGTCAATAAAGAGTATAAAAAAAAACTCAAGTGCTCCCAAATAATTACCATTATTCCTTGAGTTCAATTCTTGATTCGTACCTCGGAAAGCAAGACCTCGAGCAGCTAGGAATTTAATAGTGGCAATGAGACGGTGCAA
The DNA here is from genome assembly GCA_018340375.1 of Gonatopus flavifemur. Classification (NCBI taxonomy): domain Eukaryota; kingdom Metazoa; phylum Arthropoda; class Insecta; order Hymenoptera; family Dryinidae; genus Gonatopus; species Gonatopus flavifemur. Next base: position 7,666,049 of record JAFFJZ010000014.1, read on the forward strand.
TACATCTTTCCAGTATTTCATTTCGGCATCAAACTGCAGCGTTGAACTTTGATCAATACAACCGATTGAACTCTTGCGTTTGCTATAAACAACTAAACACTCTTCATGCTCGTGACTTTCTCCGTGTTCATTCACTCTTTTGGCACTATTCCTCCAATCATTAAATCCTGAAGAACCGAATTGGCTATTTTTGGAAGAAAATAATTTGCATACGAAACAAAAAACGGACCCAGTAGACGGTGAATATAATAGCCCTTCCCGGCCGACGATTTCGCCATTTTTCAATTTTGTACTAAAAAGTGATATTTGTAAGCTTCGAGTTACCTTTTTGCCGTTTGGTTTATCATACGTGCGGATGGATTTCCGAAAATTACAATTCAAATTTCTAAATAATTCAGGACCGTTCTGGATCTTCTGGATATTCCAATGGTTTTTCTTCAATTTGCCTATGTTCTGAAATGGGAAACGGTAAAATAATAATTTTGAATATGAAAAAGAATTCCATTAGAGCGTACAATATGTACAATAAAAATATATGTAAGTACAAATTGTTATTCAAATTCGAAAACTGTTTTACCTGATACTGATTCATCTTCATCAAAGCTGTTTGTAACAGGTAATGAGGGTTGTACGTCTTTGTCATAATTATTGGATAGCACATCCGTTGAAAAAGTAACGATTACTCAGAATCTCACATTAAAAATTTAGGTTCTTTCGATTCCATATCGGGTCGATTTCGGTTGAATTTGATCGATTATGATTTCGAATTAAAAAGAAATTCAATCAGACTAATTTGAATGTGTTTACGAGTTACAAGATTGACCCGGAATATGTGCATATCCACTCGAATTGTCTGTATCATATGATGTAAAATGTGCACCCGAGAAAAAAGTTTTAATCTGTTCAGATCTTATTTCTAACCAGATTTGAACAGATCTGAAAAACTGCAATTTGAGCTTCTATTTGTCAACAGACATGCTTAAATTTGAATCTGTACATGAGAGAATATCAGGAAATTTTGAGTAGTTCAACAATCAATTGCTCAGTAGGATTAAATATGATTTTTCAATTCAGATCTAACGAGATCTACACAGATCTAACCAAATCTGTCAAGATCTAGTCAGATCTATCCAGATCTGCGTAGATCTGAATCTGATCTAATCAGATCTGATGAGATTTAAATAACCAAACTTTTTCCCCGGGCATATTTCTCATCTCTTTCACAAATCACATCTGTTGAACATGTAACAATGCATAAGACTTTCATTGGGAAAATGAAAGCCGAGAAAAAATGATTTAGATCTACACTACCGGTCAAAAGGATTCGAGCACCTCTCGAGAAAACACGAAATTTTCAAAGTTTCATATCTCAGCCGGAAATTATCGTACATTCAAAAATAAAAAACCGTTTTGAAGGGCGAAGTGTGTTCTTTCAAGGAATCTTAGTCCTACTCACCTGACTGGAGTTCGTTATTAACCGCGTTCGATTGAACTTACAATTTTTTCGATTTTTTTCCCGACTTTTCAAACCTTTGCATGTTTTCGGGTGATTTTTCCCTGGTAAAATGAGATCATACATTCAATAGAGCATGGATTCAGCTTCAAAATGATCTCTTATTTTTCTCCCTCGGATCATTCCTTCCAGAGTTATGTCCTTTTTTGTGAAAAAAGTGGATTTTCAGACAAAGTGCTGTAACTCTGAAAGTATCGTTCCAGTCAAAAACTGTTAAGGAGAAAAAAGTTTCGTTCCAACGTTCTCTACATGCATAACAATTTTGGGAATTATTGAGGCATATTTAATTTTCGCCACTTTTCTCATCCTTGGTGGAATATCTTGCAGTCTCGAGATCATCAATCAATTCAAATATTCAACAAAGAATAATCGTTAGATGAGTCTACAGTGGTGAACATTTTTTCTCTTTGTTGTACATCCATGTTATAATTATATTTTGTTGTAATTATGTTCATGTCACTCCATAGTGACGTGAATTTTGTGGTCAGAATGCCAGTGATTGTGAATATGAAATCCCGGAAATTCCAGAATAAACCGTGTAGGATAAATTATAACAGTCGAGCATGCTTATCATAGAATTGGAAAATCAAATTGTTCTTATTCAAATTATATTTCTAAATCAAAATATGTACATATGTATACAATCAACATTAAAATTCAAAATCAATTCAAATCAATTCAAATTTTGATTTCAAATTGCAGATTCTTCGAAATAGCCACCTCTTGCTTTTACCACCGCCTTGCAGACTCTCGGCATCCTCAATAATAATTTCTCCGATGTCATAGGAGATATTTGACTCCAACATGTTTGCAAATATTGCCATAGTTCCTGGTTGTTCGTTGGTCTCATTTTCCTCACATCTCTATCGAGTTGATCCCACAACAGTTCCATGGGATTGAGGTCTGGGGATTGAGCAGGCCAGTCCATAATCTGCAACTGATGCGCGTCTTCCTTCTTCCGTATGTATCCCGTGCACAATTTGGAAGTATGCTCGGGATCGTTATCCTGTTGCAGAATGAATCCGTTTCCAATTAACCTCTTTCCAGAAGGTATTAGGTGGTTTTTTAAGATACTATGATATCCCTCTTTCTTCAAAATACCTTCAATTTTGAATAAATCACCTACTTTTAGTCCTCCAAAACACCCCCATATCATGATTGATCTTCCCCCGTGTTTCACTGTGGGTGTTACACATTGATTAAGCATTCGTTCACCTTTCATTCGACGGACGTAAACTCGGCGTTTCGTTCCAAATAATTCAAATTTCGATTCGTCCGTAAATAGTGCTCTCGACCACTCTTCTATGCCCCAACTTAAATGTGCGCGAGCCCAATTCAAACGTTTAATTTTGTTTTGCTCACGTAATAAAGGTTTTCGCGCAGCAATACGTCCCATGAGGCCGGAATCTCGCAGACGACGTTGAACGGTTGAGACAGACAAGGGGGAATCACGAGTTGCATTCAGTTCTTGTTGTAAGTCAGGTGCTGTTCTCATCCTTAGTCGTTCACTTTGAATACGCGAAAACTTATCTTCTTCTTTCGAAGTAACTCGCGACCTGCCAGATCGACCCCGATTGGAATTCGATTTTGTACTTTGGTATCGCTCCAGGGTATACAATACGGTCGAATTAGTTGCACCGACTCTCTTCAAAATTTCTCTTAAAGAATATCCCTCTTCACGTAATGCCACTATCACAGCACGTGTTTCTTGACTTGTTTCGCGGGTTTCAGGCATAACTGATAACCCGTAGAATTATAATTGAATAAAACAGTCGCGTTATAGGAGGCTAGCCTGTATTTATCACGATTAATGCATTGTTCTGCATGAAGCAGTTGCATATGAAATTTATCATTTGTTTGTTTCGATAAATGAATATCGATAGTTTTTCACGATGAATGCATCGTTTTGCATGGACAAAAAAATTCCAGTACTGTAGACTGATCTGACGATTATTCTTTGTTGAATATTTGAATTGATTGATGATCTCGAGATTGCAAGGTGTTCCGACGAAGATGAGAAAAGTGGCGGAAATTGAATGTTCCTCAATAATTCTCAAAATTTTTATGCATGTGGAGGATGTTGAAACGAAACTTTTTTCCCGTTAACAGTTTTTGACTGGAACGATACTCTCAGAGTTACAGCACTTTGTCTGAAAATCCACTTTTTCCACAAAAAAGGACATAACTCTGAAAGGAATGAGAACTCTAAACGTTTTAGAAACGTTCCCAGAATGTTCTCAAATTTTCATGCCATGTGAGATGTGATTGATTGTTGTCGAGACCTCAATCAGCTTGTTCCATTTGATCCTCAATAATATTCGGTGTAATGGAAACATCACTTATCTCATTATTATTTTCATTCACATTGAAAACACTTGATATTTCAGGCAGTTTTGCAGTCTTTTCTTTCTTTTTCTTCTCAGCAGCTCTTTTTTGAGCACCACCAGGATACGATCGTTCCTCCAGCATTAATAATCATATGATAAACATTACTATATCGTTTCGTATATTTATTCTCATATACGCTTCAAAATTGCACTAACGATGTGTGCTCCATTCAGTGCACTCGCAGAAACAATAGTTGGTATACAAGATTGGATAAGTGATTCCGTAAAACAAAAGATGTATGCGTTAGTGTTTTGTCAATTTGTCAAATTGTCATGCGCTCCGCGCGCACATATGTTCATGAGTGGTGGAAAGTTTGAAATTTTGAGTGGATGTTCAAATATTTCTTAGTAGATTATTGTTCATATTTTCATATTTATAAAATTCATTTCCTCCAGGATTCTTATTGCACAATTCTGATTTTGAATGTATTCAAATGAGAATAAAAACGCAAAGTTTAGTTTCATGGAATCATTGGAATTCAAGAAATCTTGCAATTTTGGAGTGAGAGGTTTGATGATTGATGTATTATGGGGACTTTCATATTCCACATATACTGAATAAAATTCGTAAGAAAGCTTCAACGACCATTGAATAACACACATCTCAATGTGATATTATACATAGCAAAATAATAAATGCAATTATACCACTAATTGTAAATATTTTCCCCTCGGTGAAGGGAGCTTCCTGATTGTGTGGGAGATCAAATAAATTTTTCGTGTCAGAAATCAGGATTTCTGACATCAAAACGCATCACAGAGCGCAACGAGGAAATTCAGTTTCATGTCCATCCGTCTGACTGTCTGTTAACGAATGCGCATATCTTCCAATTGTGATTATCTGATTGTTATGAAGTTTTCCCCACAGTTATATGTAAGGTTGACAGTGATCCCATATACATTCCAACCGGATCCATTCAGGAGAACTGAATGAAAAAGGAAAAATATGCCCGAGAATCATCATTTGGGCGAACGCCAATATCTCATCTTCTAATCATCTGATATTGATGAAATATATACAATGTTTCAGTGTTGGTTCTATAATAGTATTATATGAGTTTCAGCTGAATCGGCAGAAGGGTGAGATGTTGGTGATGTAAATTTTCTTTCCGCAATGAGCATCATATTTCTACTCCATCAAGTCAATAGAGGAACCTACACGGGGAGACTGAATTCATTTTTATCCGGAAAAATTACATGGTTAGAGTATGGGAACAATCTCGTTCAGGGGTTCGCAAGATTATTGAGAGTCTTGCAAGAGTATTGGAACATTGTCTCGCAACAGTATGGGAAGTAGTGTGAGTTTCAGAACCCTCCTATCCTTTTGCCAGACGCATCATAGATAGAATGATCATTATGGTTGATTCTATCACGAAAACTTGATCCGGTGGACAATTATTGATATCAGATTCGCGGTCACGGGTATTCTTGCTTATATAAACGTTTACCTCATCATGTATAAAGATACATTTGATCATGGAAACAATTTATTCGCATAGTTTCTCCAACTCTTCCGAGACTCCAGTACTCTTGTGAGATTCTGAGCGAGGCCCCAACGAGATTGCTCCTGTATTCCTGCTTTGTGACTTATTTTTGCTCAGGTAGTTCACCAGGGATACGTACCGAATTTATCACACGTTGATAGTTTCATTGTGACAAATCACAATAAGACTATTAACCTTTATACTAGTATCGGCAGTACGAATTTTTGTTTCCAGTCATAAAGAAGATCCTTCAGCAATGCGCTTTCTTCCCAAATTGACAATATTTTGTCTGAATAATAATGAACCCGGGGTTTCTGTGCATGTCTCTATCTATTGGCAGAAAATTCAATTCACATATTATCCGTCTTCAGATTTAAATATTTGAATTATTTACCTACGCATCAACTCCATCATCCTTCTGGTCAAAAGACAATTATGATGAATGATGGACAGCGCTAATATCATAACATGAAGTTATTGGAATCTTATTTTTAGTTATACTCGTGCTGAATTATTGAAATTTCCGCCATTAGTTGTTGAGATTTTCAAATATATATTGATGAAACAATACAAGTTTTATAGGTGAAATACAAAGTTAACATTCCGGAATCTTCAAGATGTGTCACTAAGACTTCGTTAAGATATATTTTCGGATTCTATAAGATACCTTGAAGAAGTCTTAGTAAGACATCTCAAAGATCTCTGAATGTTAGCTAGGTATTCTCGTAATACGTAGAAGTTTTTGAGATAGATTCAGGTGGACCTATCAGAGTATATATATATAAATATATGTATGTAAAAAGCATGTTTTGAGGGCGTATTTTCAAGGTATCGTATATTTCGAGGACATTTGCATACTTTGAGGACAGTCCTCAAACTAGTCTTGTATCTAACGCATACTTTCGGGACATTTGGCAATTTTTCGACTTATCTATGCAACGATCATTTTGAGACCTCCATTACGAATATATATACTGGAGACGCTTTGACAACGCATCGTATATTTTGGAGACATTGCATAGTTTGGGGACGTGCTCCAAACTATTACTGTATCGAATGCGTAGTTCGGTGACATTTGGCGAATTTTTGACATGTTGATATAACTATTATTTAGAGACCTCCATTGCGTGCTTATACCGTAAAAATTTCAGGAACACATCGTATATTTGGAGAACACTTCATAGGTTGGGGACAGACTCCAAACCATTCTTATGCCCAACGCATAGTTCCAAAACATTCGAAAAAATATGTGGCATATCTATACAATGATTATTTTGAGACCTCCGTCACGTGTATTTATATACTGGAGACGCATTGACAACGCATCGTATATTTTGGGGACATTTGCATAATTTGGGGACATGCTCCGAACTATCACTGTGTCGTACGCGGAGTTTCGGGACCTTCGACGGATTTTTGACTCGTTGATATAACGATCATTTTGTGACGTCCGTTTCGTCATTTGATCGAAGAGAAATCGACGACGACGCATTCAGTTTTGTCAAATGAGTGTAGTAATACAATGCATACTTCAGATATGTTTTCACCTGGTTTTTCGAAATGGACTGTGTTTTTTTGTGCCCATATCGAGAACAATCCTCACACCGGAACGGAAGATCTAGTTGAAGCTCAGACGGCTTGTGAGTTTGATCAGGTTGGGAGAGAACCCAGTCGATGATTTTCACGGTTCTCTTCTCTCGTCTTTCATCTTCACTCTAGGCATCATCAGCTTTTTCACGCGATACAATCCATACACGGGAAGGGGGATCAAGATTGAGACATCACCACATCTATACTAGATTAGCAGCATAAGAGGGGATATGACTGTTATTGGTGAACAAGTGGGGTGGAAATGTGAAGCTTATCACGCCGGGAGGTGCGGGTGAATGTTGAAGAATGTTTTCCGAATTATTCATTTTTACCACACCAAATGTCGATGATGATGAAATTCCTCATGCTTTATATTGAGTGGGGATGTGGAGATTTCCAAAACTTCGTTGTACCACCTGTATCCAATGAGTCTTTGGCCGATTCGATTCTGATGGTCGATTACGACCTAAGCATTTGGCTGCTAGATTTGATACCTTGGGACCTGGAACTCGAACATGAATGTGGATGCTGATTGTTCCCGCATTGAGTCAGGGGATGTGAAATCAGCGTGCTACGAGACGGAGCACGCGGACGAGCGGAGTGTCCCCAAATTATACGCGGCTTGAAAGAACGCGAACATAGTATACGCGTGTTTCAGGGACACTGCTCATACGTTACGTATTATTCGGAGCCACTGGAAGATGGTCCTCAAAATATACGACAGACTCATGTTTCTCGCTCATCATTTAGACTCCTCTCAGGTGAACGAGAGCGCGAGAAGAATGCACAGGAGAAATTTGGTTTTTCACAAGGATGGAGGAAGTTTGAAAAATCTGTTCCCACTTGATTCTCCCTTGTATCCGGTAATCCTGTTTGTTCTCTCATCGTCGTGGAATTCGTCCACCGACAGGAAGTCAAACGGATTCCGAGTGAAATGGAGGCCCAAGAACAGATTGTAGTCCTCGAGTACACCAAAAAATGATTGGTCAATGTATGTTCAATGAATACCTATTGAAATCATGATCTTGTTCATTTGAGAAGTACTTCATGGGAATTATCGTGAGCGATCATCTCCTATTACCCACGATGTATCCAATCCTCAGAACAATCAGATGAGATCTAATCACACCTTCGGTTAATTTAGATAAAATCAAATGGAATTCAGTAGGCTTCTGTGAATTCGATCAATTATTTCATCTATGAATGATTTTTAATCAAGTGAGTTCATATAAATTTCAAAGGCTAGCTACATTTTCACAGAATCATAGCAGAGGGGCAAGGAAGTCGGATCTTAGATTACTAAGTTGGATTCAAATGGAATAAATTTTTCTTTTATTGAGGATTGTCATTTTTATTCCGATGGTCAAAATATCATGAAAATTACTGCCAGGATCACGTCTTTTTGACGTAGTCACTTTGATCATATATCGATCATCAAAATAACATCAACTTGACGTATTTTTGATAATTGTGTTCCCATTGGGAAGTTGGACATAAATTTTGTATGGAAACCCTGGTAAAAATAAAACATGCCACAATATTGTGGCACAACGTGCAGACAGTGGGGAATGAGACAGATTCATATTGCCTACACACTAATCGCACATTGTGACACGTTTTATGTTTACCAGGGATTGGGGATGCAGAAACTATCAATGTTATTTGAAGGGAGACCAATGAATCAGTGATTTGATCACGTATAGTTTTCCATGCCCATTTCCATACACAATTCATGTATAGTTTTGATCAGGCTATGTCTAATTTGTTGACTTGGATTAATCTTCTGGTAAATCTTATGAGATATTATGGATAAAAGTACAGAAAAGAATTTATTAATAAATCAAGCTGCTTGTCGCCCCAAGTACCCTGGTGGAAATTTATCTGGGCGTCCCACTCACCATCCATGTACTAGGTGGGCCCCATGTGGAGGCAACTAGATAACACATTTCAATCACTTTGACTTTAGTGCTCAAACATTTAGTTGGTTCATGTGGATTTTTCATGCTTCGAATAATCGCACTGCAACATTGATAGTCCATGAACACGGTGAGAGAAATAAAATGAGACTCAAACGTTTCAATTTGTCCCTTGGGTTTATTTTATGGGAATAAATTCAAAAGAAACGTACGTGACTTGAAATTACATTTGGAAATACATTTTTACCTTATTCATAGGTGTGATTTTACTGAGAAAACATGATTCCACATTCCCAATGAGAATTTGAACTACATTCTAGTTATTTCCTGGGACATCTAGATAGACACAGGCTAGAAAGTGGGCTGGAAAACTAGCTAGAAACCAACTTGACATCTGAGGAGATTAGTTAGGGCCCATCTGATTCCCAACCATAATTCCTCCCCCAAGAGAACACAAACCTTCAGAAACGTTCGATGAACGTTCGCAAACGTCCAGGAAAAATCAATGAACGTTCCTGAAGGTTTGTGTTCTCTCGGGGCTACTAGGGTATAGACATGGGAATGATGCCCCATTATTATTTCCCTTTTATATCAGTTTTATCAACATGGATTCCATTTTACCGCTATCCTTCAGATAGTATTCGAAATAATCCAATATGGTATTCAAATCTTGTTATTCAAAATGGCGGTAATGGTATGGTTATTGGTATTCAAAATTATATAACTCTGCTAGGACTATTCGCATTCCAACTAATTATGAAGTTCATCCTATTTGGTGTATGTACGTACGTATTTATGTTAGTTTTATGAATATGATACCAAACATATCATATTTTGGAGAACATATCATATTTTGGTATTTTGGAGAAAAGAGATTATCTCAATTTTATATGTGTATTCCTATGGTGGTATTAACGAAGTGGATACGAAATCAATACGAAATATGAACTCACTTCTAACTTCGAATGAATATTCCAAACATCAATAGCATTCATTTATTCTACCAATCATCATAAAAATGATGATCCATGATGTCCATTCATGTTAAGAATATGATACCAAGATATAATATTTCTGAAACAAAAGATGTATTCTAATTTTGAGGAAACTCTTCGAGTGGCTTCAAATAACACGTTACGTATGAGCAATGTCCCTGGAACACACGTATAGTATGTCCGCGATTCTGTACGCCACGTAAAATTTGGGGGCACTCCGCTCATGAAAGTACTCCTTCCGGCAACATGTGCATTCTTAGTACCCCGACTCGATGCAGAAGTGAACAAGATTCAAATTCATGGTTGAGGTCCACGTTTTAAGAATCACATTATAAATTACAATGCTGCTAGCTTGTACGGGACAAACTTGCTTCATGATAGTATCCACTCATATACTTTCCAGTCAATTAGTATATCCGATAGTATGACATAGGAGAATGCTTCCATATTGTACTATCAGGGATAATAGTTTTCTAGGAAGTATATGAGTAAATGCTATCATCAAGCAAGTCTGACCCGTACATGCTAGCAATACAGTCATTCATAATTAACATTTCGGTCCGTGTATACAGAGCTTTTTCAATGAATGAGGATGGTTTGTATAGAGCGATATTGCGATTTTATTGCTCCTGTTTCGAATAATTTGTCAGAAAACATTTGGCATTTCTTTCACTGATATCTTCTGAGAAGAATGCAAGCTCATCGAACAAAGCACGGTTTTCTCGACAAAATTATTCGTAACTGAATTCATGAAGTAACCTGAAATTTTCAAAGATGATTCTCCAATACTTTGACTACATTGTTAAAGTCCCAACGAATCGTCTGTCAAAAGCTCAGATTATTCTGAGAATTCAGTTCCATGTCATTTGATCAGAAAAACACCCTGCTCTGTCGATGAGCTCGTTCTTCTTAAGTGAATAATCATTCACGCGTGTCACACGATCTAAGAGGGAACTCAATATCAAGTTCGGAACATCCGCTCATCGTATATTTGGGGGAGACTGTGCGGGTGGTTCTAAACAATACATTTGGTACAAGAAATGTCCCTGAACGGACGCACAGTATGTCCGCGCCTCTATACGTGGCATATGTTCCGTAGACTCAGACTGATGTACTTCTGCAGCATCCTGAGCGATGAGGAGATATTCTGTCGCACAGTGGGGTCAAATGCCAAAAAGTTGGCCAAAACTATGAGGAGTCACCAAATTTGCTTGAAACTTAGTACTCGGAGGTTTCTGAGGTCGTTGATTACGAATCCGTTCTCAAGTTTTCAAAATTCACAATGGCGGACAAAAGTTCGAAAATTCATCGGATTTCCTTCAAATTCGGTATTCAATAGTTTTCGGGGTCGCTGATTACGGATTTGTTGTCAAGATTCCAAAATTCGGGACGGCGAATTCAATATGACGGACAAAAATCTCAAAATTCAACGGATTCTCTTCAAACTGGGTACCCAGGAGTACTCGAGATGTCTTTTCGGATTCTTTTCGTGTTTCATAAGACATCTTTGAGAGTTCGTTTCGGTATCTTGCAGAACAGCTTCTAAGACTTCTTTCAAACGCATTGAGCTTTCCTAAAGATATCTGTAAGATATCTGAATGTTAGTTGGGTGGCGTATCCAGGAATTGTGTCTATCTCTCTCCCGTCAATTCCTGGGAACGCTAATGTAAATACGGATTCCCGAAAGAATAGGAATTCAACATTGGTTCGCGGAATTGAAAATAAAAATTTTTTATGCTCCGAATATATGTATGATAAAGGGAAGTTCTTATTCCCTCCGATAAATAGGTTTACCTATAATCTATAGGTATTATATATAATCATCTTTCCATTCTGAAATATATCAACACTTTACCCTGTGAATTCATTTACCTGACAGATGGAAATGAAATCAGAGGCAATATCATATTCAAGGTTTGAAGTGTTGAAATTGAATTTATGTTCATCAAGATTTGATTTCAACCTCACCCTAATTAATCGATAGGTTCATGTCTGGGGAATGTTCATACGTCTTCCCACTGAACGTAATATCTGAAAATTGTCTGAAAATGTCGTGTGAGATATATTTTAGACATTTTCTAGACCATTCGTCTGGAAGGAATCCAATAAATATCTGAAAAATGTCTCACGCGACAGTTTCAGACAAGTTTCAGATGTTATGTTCACTGAAATTTCAATATGAGAAGTGATGGAAGATAAAATATCGCAATAAAATATTTGGAGGTTGGGATTTTGCTTTGTTATTTCATTTACTCCACTGTGTGAATATGAACTGTGTATTGAGTCCATCAATTGTCAAATGCGAATAATATGTGCACGAGGATGCATAAGAGGATGAATGCAAACACATGGTATTGAAATTCGAATCGTTTACCGAAATGGTTTTGCAATGGAACATGACAAAATCTGATATATAAAATCGATAACAATGCCTGGGATTCCATTTTTTCCAATAAGGAATGCTGATTAGGTATCATTTAGGAGAAGCAAAAGTGTGCATGAAATAGTATTCTCATATTCAATTACAAATTCGTTTCGATAAAAGATTTGAACTTCAAAAAATTGCAGATATGAAGTATAGATAGCCCTGGTGAAATTGAAGCGGTGAAGCGCGACGAGAACGCGAAGAAAACGCAAGCCAACCCTGTAAAAAATATTCCGTTGGAAGGAATTGAGAATCGCACGTATGAATACGATTTTCGTATATATGACCATTGGAACAATTGAATGTGAATACGTTTCTAATCTAATGCTTCTCGATTCCTTCTCGAAGATTCAAATTTTTGCTTGTGAATTGTTCTCAATCATCAATTCCTCCGAAATTCTTCTCAACCATTGAAATCTGTTTATTCCAATTCCTGTCAATTCTTAACCTCTTTCACAATACAATTTGAATTTTATTCTATATCACTCAATTTCTATGCGATTGATTGAAAAATTCATATTATTCAGAATTTGAATGACTGAATGTCTTGATCCGCCTCAATGCAGAGAGCTTCCGAATCACATTTTCAGTTGAAACAGCTAGTTTTGGGAATTGATTTGGATTTGTATTCCTTCAGAAGAATTCAGAAATCGTATTCATTCTTCTTGAAATTCCCAATTCCCTTGAATTCTTTTGAATAGATGATTTTTCACAGGGAAGAGTTATCTAAGCGTAACAAAGTGTCATCTAAGAGTAATTCAGGAGGGAATTGAAACATTTCCACGCTGCATTCGTTCCAATACCCGCTTCCTTCACTTCTGGATTTTCACCAGAGAAACGATACATTGGATCCATTCCATATAAATTAGGAATATATATATATATATATATATATATATATATATATATGCCCTAATCCAGAACTGGAATTCAGGAAAATGAATTCTATTCCCTTGAGTGAGTTCGAAATTCGAATTCGAATGAATTGAAGAGAATGAGAAATTGTTCATTCTTCTTCATTCTTGCTTATACCAAATTTCTTGCTGAGATCCTGCATTCCAACTGAGTGTAATTAATGCACATCACTGTCAAGAGGAATCAATATCTAGATTCCGATATCAGCTGGTTTCCTATTTTGAGAGCACTCTTTGGGTGGCTCTGAATAATACGTGGAAGCAGTGTCCCTGAAACACACGCGCAGTATGTTCGCGACTTCCTACGTTGTGTATGTTCTAAAAACTTGGGAATGATAAGTGTACTTTTCCAGTTTTTCTAGCAATATGAAGATATTCTGTTGAGATTACAGTAGACTCTCTGAATGTGTCATCCGTCCTTTTCTGTCAACTTCCCGTCATGTAAAAGTTGAAAAAGGTGATCGGAAGCAGCGTTGTCAATGAAATTATGATACACGGCGTCAATTGGTCAATTCTGATAGCATCGACGATGTGATTGGTTGATTCAGAAGAACTGACCAATTAGCATTGCGTATCATAATTTTATCGGCATCGCTGGTCGGAAGACACATTTAGAGAGTCTATTCCCCAAGAGAACAAGATGGCCGCCCAATATTGCATACACATTCAACGAACGTACGGATATTTCAACATTCAATGGATCTCCAAGGACCGTAAACAAACGTTCTTCGAACGTTTCTTAACCTTGTTACTTTTAGGGTTGTACTATGATTCAAACCCCAATCTAGAACTGAAAGCATTAATTCTGGGATATTTTCATTTTTTGTATCCTCTCCTATCGCATGGATTAATTGGATTGGATATTCAAAATTCGTTCCCAGTTATTGTGATATCAAATTCAGAACACAATTGACGTATTAGTAATTCTCGATTCCGAATGAGTCATACATGTGTATTTATTTTTCCCAGAAGGGATCTCAACATCGAAACTCCAACCTTTGTGTATTGTATATTTCAGGGACACTTCTCGGTAGGTTGAATGACACAGCACGTATGAGACATGTCCCTGGAACATACGCACTGTATGGTCGCGACTGTTCACATCCCGTATTTTTTGGAGACTCGTAACTAATAGTTGTACTTCTGCAGTAAACAGTATGATACGAAGAAAAATTCCTGAGATTATCGTGATTTGAATTATTCTTTGGAATTGATAGCATTAATTCCGCGACATCCTCATTCTTCGTGACCCACCCTCATTCTACAGATCAGTAGGATTCCAAATGAGTGGTTGGCTCCCCGGTTCTTGTAGTCTCAATTTCAAAATACAGCCATACGAATCACAATGAATGATTGCTGATTCTATCTACCAATATCCCTCCAATTTGAACCGAAATATCGCTTTACCAATTATTCTGATGTATTTCACTCGTCCATGAAAAATACGCTCCAAATGAACAACAACCTTGAATTCTATCGTATAATTCGAGGATATAAAATTTTCCCGTATCCCATGTATAATTTGGGGACATGTCCCCAAACTATACTTGCTATTGATAAGACCTCAAATTATGCGTTCATGACTTGGATGTGTTTTTCCACCATTCGCATGACGTTTCACTTGAAATTGTTCATAACTACGTGCTCAGAATCACCATTCCCGTCTGTTCTCATAAAGAGATAGGAGGTCTTAGAACACGCAATTGACATATCCACCAGTATCCGTCCGATCTAATCTGGAATATCGCTTTATCAATTATTCTGATGTATTGCACTTGTCCCTGGAGAATACGCTCCAAATATACAACCACTTCGGATTCTATTGTATGATTCGGGGACATCGAATTTTCCCGCATCCCATGTATAATTCGGGGACATGTCCCCAAACTATACTTGCTATTGATAACACCTCGAATCATGCGTATATTACTTGAATGTGTTTTTCCACCATTCGCGTCACGTTTCACATGAAATTGTTCATAACTACGTACTCAGTACCACTATTCCCGTCTGTTCGGATGAAGGAATGGGGTTCTCAGAACACGCAATTGACATATCCACCAGTATCCGTCCGATCCGATCTGGAATATCGCTTTATCAATTATTCTGATGTATTGCACTTGTCCCTGAAAAATACGCTCCAAATATACAACCACTTCGGATTCTATTGTATGATTCCGGGACACCGAATTTCCCCGCATCCCATGTATAATTCGGGGACATGTCCCCAAACTATACTTGCTATTGATGAGACCTCGGGTCATACGTACATTCCTTGAATGTGTTCTTTCACCATTCGCGTCACTTATATATATATATATGGGGCATTCTTTGTGAAATCGGCCACCCCCCCCTGCGAATCTCAATTTTGAAGATGGAGATCTCGGAGACCAATCAAAATTTTCGTTGAAGTGTCTACTTCTCATTGCCGTATCATGTTTGTCGAACATGGCGGCCATTTCGCCAATATGGCGGCTGAAACGGAGGGAAAACGTGTTGAGAATAATCAAAACCAGTCCTAGGAATATGATACGTGGGTGTTGGATAGTTCTGTGGACTGGGGCATGTAATTCGAGCCTCCCGGATCAATTGCATGCGGTTGGAATACTGAAATTGCAAATGGCGGATCCAATATGGCGGCCGGGAATTCAAAATTGCTTCGAATTTTTTTAAACACGTGGAAAGGGGGTTTTTCGGGTCGCTGATGACGAATCCGAACTCAGATTCCCGAAATTACAAATCGCGGATCCAATATGGCGGTCGAGAAAACCATAAATCTCTTGGATTTGTGCAAACATTGTCATAATGAGGTTTCTGGGGTCGCGGAACAAGAATACAAACCCAGATTTCCGGAATTGCAAATGGCGAATCCAATATGGCGGCCGGAGATTGAAATATTACTTCGAATTTTCTGAAACATTGGGGAAGGGGTTTTTTTGGAACGCTGATGACGAATCCCAACTCAGATTTCCGGAATTACAAATGGCGGATCCAATATGGCGGTCGAGAAAACCATCAATCTCTTGGATTCGTGCAAACATTGTCATAATGAGGTTTTTGGGGTCGCGGAACAAGAATCCGCACTCAAATTTCCGGAATAGCGAATGGGTAATCCAATATGGCGTTCATAAGAATTATCAATCTCTTGAATTTTTGGAAACAATTTCATACTGAGATTCTTGGGGTCGCTGATAGACATTCGAATCCGGACTCTCGGAATTATGAATGGAAAATTCGATATGACGGTCTGGATATGAGGAATCATCCGTCCTCTGACGTAAATCTTTGTTCCGAAGGGAGTTCTGGTCGTTCATTATAAACCTGAGGTCAGATTCCGGAAACCAGGACGAACGCACCACGTTCAATGATCCGCAAGCACATTTGATATGATGAAAACGGATATTATATTAATTTCAGGAATTATTTGGGGTCTGGTCACACAAATTCACAAACTTTCAATAGACTTCCTCCCAATGAAACTCCTTGCAAATCTTCCTCGAACCCAACCATGAATACTGCTGGTTTTTGACTTGTGAATTCTTGTATTCAGGCTCCAAGCTGTCAGCATTAGCATAACCCAATGTGCACCACGAGGAGGTTGCGCGATCAGACTTTGCACATCGAGTGGCCCTGAAAAGGGCCGTTGATTGTCACATGTCTCTCAATTACCAAGTTTGCAACTACGCGTACATTACCTCACGGTTGTCCATTTGGCCACCATACTCTGTTTTGTTCATCGTTAGAGTATCTTTTTATGAGCACTTCATTATCGGATCCTATCAAACGTAACCAGTACTTCGCCATCGCGAAGATTGTGTTTTCGTTCTTGGATAAAAAGACTCTGTTGCTCAGAGATGAATGAATGAGGTTTGAGGATTGACAGTTTTTTACACAATTCAAGTATAAAATCATCAATTTTCATTACTTCCGTTTGTAGAATTGAACAATCCGTTGCTGTCCAAACTGAATATTGAATATCTGTGATGAATGAATTCTCCAGTAGGTTATGTTATTTCTCCGAAAACTGTGAAACTCCTGGACAGTCATCACATGCATCTAGATAACAATCAGCACGAGGTCTCTCACAAACAATTTCATTGAGGCAGTCTTTGTAATTAGTTAGTGGCTTTTGTGTATTCAACGTCAGCTTTTGAATATCAATTGCATCCAACATACATTTCGGATTTTGATGTATTGTGCAAACACAAACTGAATGTAGTCCACGAGCCCCAGGGAGTATGCAATTTTTTGGTCTCAGTTAAGCGAACGCGCTGGAGCAGATAATATGTTCTGGGTGAGACTGTTTGGATACGGTATAAAGTTCTTTCAAACCCATCAGTGAGAGACGTTTCTGTTTCAGCGTTCGCTCTCCATCAATTCCCACAGGAACGACATCTTTCGATGCAGGCATTATCCTGCTATTCATGTCACTCGTATGAAATCCATGTACTTTTTCTAAAGTTGTTTGAGAGAGTTTTCTCCCCTCCCTCGCAATACTATCGAGTAAAATGCCAGCTTTCGTCCTCGATTCCTTCGATTTGTTGGCCAAATATCGCGTTGTAACAAATTCTTGGGTGATTTTTCTCGCACTCCAAGATGATGGGGCGATAGTTAAAATTTGTAATTTCAATGGATTGTTGGGTTCCAAGGTTAAAAATTTCTCCTCGAGCTCATCCAACATTCCTCTCCGTTCAATTTCTCTGTTCGTGCGTGTATCATTGAGACCTCCGTGTGTCTCAGTCTCCAATTGAACATCCATTCTCATAGAACTCTCAATACTACAAATATTTTCACCACTATCATTTGATTCATGAACCACATCGTCATTTTGTAATTTGTCCGATGGACCTTTTTTTATACATGCAGCACAAATCCTTGAATGAGCGCATAAGTCAGGAAATTGCTGTAACATAACCTCCGATATCTTTCGTAAATTTCTACCGACGTACCTGGCAGTTTTGAACGGATTTGCATATCGGTCCGTCCGGAGAATTCGCGGCATCGTGTAATCGATGATCAGATAAATCAGATGAGAATATGCGAACTCCTAGTACGATTTTATAAGTTAAAACACGAAAACTTTGAGGTTTAAACGTCGCGAACATTCATAAAGTAACAATGTGAAACGATAAATAACAGGAGACGAGAAAAACAATTGACGTTACAATGAAACCACATGAAATTAGGTGCAGACATTACTGAACAATACACTGTCAGTTGTTAAGAATCGATTTCACGCATTCATTCGTTTATTTTCAGCTGATCTATTCGACATTCTGCTATACGAAGCTGCGAATTCTACAAAAAAGCCAATGATTCATTCACTCAAAACAGCCGCACACAATGGTAGGAATTCGCGAAAGATATCGGAGGTTAACTTACAGGAATTTCCTGACTTATACGCGAATTCCAGAATTTCAGCTGCATTTATGGAAGAAGGTTCATCGTACAAATTACGAGATGACAAGGTGGTTGATGAATTGAATGATAGAGGTGGGAATATTGAAAGTATTGAGAGTTCGATTGTCCAGGAGTTCCGCAGTTCTCGGAGAAATTACATGATCTACTGGAGAATTCCTTGATCACAGGTATTTAATATTCAGTTTGGACGGCAACGGATCGTTCAACTCTACAAACAGTAATGATGAAAATTGATAATCTTATACAACAATTGTGCAATAGACTGACAATACTGATACCTCATTCATTTATGTCTGAGCGACAGAATCATTTCATCCAGGAACGGAAACACAATCTTCGCGATGGCGAAGCACCGATTACGTTTGATTTTTTGAGAACTGAGTATATGTTGGCCAGGATGCCTCAAAAGCATTTGAATTCCGATACCGAACAATGCACCATGTTTCCTGCTATTTATTATCACAAAGACGCGATGTTGAGCACAAGAGTTACGTATTCTGATCAGAAAGTCTAAAACACAACACCTTCGCTGTTTATGCTATTCAGACCTTGTCAATTTCTCAAATCCAACGGAATGTGAGAAGAATGGATGGGATTATCCGTACCAGAGACAGAGCGAAGCAGTACTTCAAAAATAAATTCCAGGATGAGTATGATCAGGCCCCAAATAATTCTTGAAATCAATATAATAATTGATCCCATCATAATAAATGTGCTTGCGGATCATTGAACGTGGTGCGTTCGTTCTGGTTTCTGGAATCTGACCCCAGGTTCATCATGAACGACCAGTACTTCCTCGGAACAAAGATTTACGTCAGAGGACGGATGATTCCTCATATTCATACCATCATATCGAATCTTCCATTCATGATTCCGAGAATCCAGATTCGAATGTCTATCAGCGACCCCAAGAATCTCAGTATGAAATTGTTTCCAAAAATTCAAGAGATTGATAATTCTTATGAACGCCATATTGGATTACCCATTCGCTATTACGGAAGTTCGAGTGCAGATTCTTGTTCCGCGACCCCAAAAACCTCAGTATGACAATGTTTGCACAAATCCGAGAGATTCATAATTTTTCCGACCGCCATATTGGATCCGCCATTTGCAATTTCAGTATTCCAACCGCATGCAATTGATCCAGGAGGCTCGAATTACATACCCCAGTCCACAGAACTATTCACCACCCACATATCATATTTCTAGGACTGGTTTTGACCATTCTCAACACGTTTCCCCTTTGTTTCAGCCCCCATATTGGCGAAATGGCCGCCATGTCCAAAAAACATCACACGGCAATGGGAAGTAGACACTTCAACGAAAATTTTGATTGGTCTCCGAGATCTCTATCTTCAAAATTGAGGTGTGCAGGGGGGGTGGCCGATTTCACAAAGAATGTCCCATATATATATATATATATATATATATATACATTTTTAAAACTATGCTGAGCAATGAAGATTTCGAAAGCTTCCAAGTTTTCGAAATTCAAGTAACGCTCGTGGAAATGAATTCCTTACATGCACCCCCAAGCATTCTGCGCTTCGGGCCCCGCGAAGACGAAAGACGGCACTGCTCGCGATAGTCAAGCACAGCCCTAGGCCACTGCCACTTTAAAGTAGGACTTTTATTGTCTTTCGCCACGAGATGTCGCTAATAGTACACTGGGTATGCAGGGATTGAGTTAGAGCTCAAACCATAACCTTAATAAAAGATTATTTGGATCAATATTTTCAAGCAGTGGTGATATTGTTCCAATAAATCATTCAAATTGTTCTTCCTATTCTGTTTAATACGTATAATATTCTTGAAGCTACTATATTCTCACTTAAAGGGTTAAGTTTGCATCTATGTTCATTTCGCTCCATACCTACTGGACATGAAGCGTCACCTGGTTCGGGTCTAGTTTCAACGACAATAAGTAGCCTCTTTTCGAGATAGGTCTTGCATTGGAGTGACATAGGGCTGGTCAAGCACCTCAAAAGTGAGAGGTAAGGAGACTCATAATAATTGGATACGCCAAACGTGAAGGGCGAGGGGACTGACTGAAATCAATCACCCCAAAGGGAACAGAAGCCTGCTACGTACACGTCACTGTTCCTGGGTTCGGTAGACTGCAGGTGATCGCGACAATAGAAATTTCAACTCCCAAGATAACGCAGTACCAAGTTTCTTTCTTGTCGGGTTGTGAAGTTATAAGATGATGGAATCATGGAGTTCTGAGGTTATATAATTATTTGTTCAAGTAGTTATGTGGTTGAAGAATCTGATGTTTCAGAGGCACGGAACATACCATCCTGTAACTTCCCAACTCTCAGGGTTCGACCGCGTAAATGTTTTTTGTTCACCAGATTTTTCGGATTACAGGGGTGTAAAATTCTAAGGTTACAAATTAGAATAGAAATGATATGGGAGTATGGTGCATAGAGTCAAACAAAATATCTCGCTCCAATACCCTGAGTATCATGGTGCGATCACATTCAAATCTTCTACTTGTTGGGTTCAACATTCTAAGTTTCAGGGTTCAACACGAATAAATTTCTTCTACATTGGATTCCGGCATCAAAGGGTTATGCTGTGATTTCCCCCCTTATGAAGGGGGAAGGGTAGTCAGCAGAAACCAAAAAATATGGGTTTCATGTTTCCAGGTGTTCTATCAATGTGTCAAGTTCTATTCCGGTTTGTGAATGACATTTGGGTGGTGTTACCTGTTTTTAGTTGAACATACCCAACCTCCTAGTTGAGTGAATTTTATTTTTGGTGCGCTCACAAATTTTTTCCCACCGTACGTATATACGGAAATTGAAATAAATTCTCCGTTCCCAAGTGAGTGTTTGTCGTCATTGGATCCCTCGAAACGTGAACATTATCATGACTGATGCGCCATGCTCTTTTATTCTGACTATTATGACAATCAATATGTTCCAATATTATTCATGAAAATGTGCTCAAGTGTTGTCACCAATTGATTAGAAGTTCTTTCAACCAACTCCTGAATAAAATTATCTCAACTTGAGATTCAATTGTGATGATGCGGAAATACGGGCACAAATTCATACTAGAGCATCTTATGATGACACAATCTCGACGCAATCTTGACCTATGTTATATTTCCATTGGCATATAAGGAAAAAACTATATACTTGATTCTCTCAACATTCTCCAGTTTTTTCATCATCCCTCTAAGAAATATAATATCTGATTTTGTTTCAGGTTGTGTTATTTTGTTGTCTCACCATGTTACCTCATTTCTTATATGGCCCCGGTCAAGATGCATTATTACTCACCAAGGAATATGGAAGTAAACCAACGAACACGACTGGAGCATGGGGAAGATATCGGAAGCTTCTTTGTCTCGATAAAGGCAGTCGGGATCCAGAATGCCACGATGACGATGGAAATTTAGCACCTCAGATATTACTCTTCATCGCTCAATTAGTATCTGGAGTGGGTGGTTCTTTATATTACACTTTAGGTGTATCATATATGGATGATAATATCCAAAAGTCCAAAACACCAGCTCTCATAAGTTTTTCGTACTTCCTAAGGATGTTAGGACCAGCAATTGGGTATGGTCTCGCTTCCTTCGCTTTGAAATTTTATATCAGTCCAAGTTTAACACCTACCATCACGATGCAAGATCCAAGGTACGATGCATGCTCAATATGTAATATGCGATTACTTATATATTCCACAAATCACAATTACCTTAGATATGTTCCATAGCATGATTAAAACAAAACTAAATTGTTTCGAATCCCAATTCCCAATGGATCAATCCATATCCTCCCTAGAACTTTCCCAACATCTTCATTTGCTTACTCTTTCTCATGACTCGATCATTTCAAGACGAAGAGATCGGATTGGATTTTTGATCTATGGACTGCCATCCACTGTCTCACCATCTTAGTATATTTCTCACCTCATTCCATTTCCTAGCCCAAGTTTGATTATCCTGAATTGTCCTCTTTTTTAATTCCCTTTTCCTTTCAAATATTCCGATCAATTTCAATGGTCCATACTGCTGTGTATCGTTCATGATATTTTCATTCCTGCGCACTTCCCACAATTTTCTTGTCGTGTAGGAATAAGCTCTGATGGAAAAACCTGATACATGTTTTCCGGAATTCCATCGGGATTGGTTGTGAACGTTTCAATAATATCAGCAACACTACTTGTACTCGTAGTCATCCCGTGATGATGGAAATGGATTCAACTGATCCTAAACTGCTTTCGAGGAAATGTACAAACATAGTCAGACATATTGGGAATTCGATGCGTACTCGAAAGACGTCAGATTATTATCCAAATAATCCAAGGAGTGTTCAAGGATTTCGTTATCCGCCAACTAGAGTAAAAACGAAACCAAATTCGCGGATTTGATTCAGGCACTGATCCAGGAGAGACGTTACGGGGTCCATGACCCCCCTGTCCAAACTTTGAGAAAACAAGAAGAAAGTGGAGAGTAATTTTTCAGGAAAACTTGATCAGAACAAATTGAACAAAAAGTCATCAGATTGCAAGAACATACACTCGACCCTCCCCCAAATTCATTCCTGAACCCGCCTCTGATTTGATTTGGGAGAATATTGAATTCCGAAATCTGAAGGGAACTTCAAGTTCTTCCAGCATATTGTAAATGCATCCAAAATCATTCAGTATGCAAGTAAAGATGTCAGACGATTCAGTTCACCTTTGTTGATGGGTCCAGTAGCATTCGCAAATCTTCCGAGAACGGTCCTATGGAGGGGATATCGAAACATATCAGATCACAACCTCTAAGAGGTGATAGCGATCGCTCTATGCAGATACTACTGGATCCACCAGAGAGCCTCTCAATACGGTGGATTCTCAATCATTGTCCCGAATGCCTTCCGAAGCTCACACGATGTTCCTAGGAGGAAATCGATAAGTATCCAACAGGAGTCCGTAGACAATTGGCGGCCACCGAAATTCTTCAGAAGTCATGCCAATGAAACTATTATCACGGCGCCCCGGGGATGGTGATCCGACGAAACCGATTGGGATCCATGGGATATGCCATGGAGATTATCGATGACATACAGATTTATATCTGAGTGTATCGAAACATTCCTGAAGGATTCCCGATACTACCGAATCCACCAAGAGGCCACTCCATATGGCAAACTCCCAATCAATGTCCCAAATACCTTCCTCACCTCATACGATGTTCCTCGGGAGTGATCGATGAGTATCTCACACATTTCCGAAGACAACAGGTGGTCACCGAAATTTTTGGAACGTCATCCGAATGGAAGGATTATCATCGCGCTGCGGAAATTCCAATCCAACGGACCCGATTGAGATCCAAAACCGTTCTGATAATTCATGGAGAAAATGATGGCTCACCGATGTATATCGGAGTGCACAGAAACATTCCTGAAAGATTATTCCCGGTACTACCGAATCCACCAAGGGAGGCACTCCGTACAGCAGATCCCACCCGATTATTCTGAATGCCTTCTGAAGCTCCAACGATATGCTCCGCGAGAATTCGATATATATCTACCACATCACCATGAGGAACAGGAGTTTTCCAAAATTCTTCGGACGTCATGCCGATGGAGTGTTTATTCCCGGCCCTCGATGAATATGATACGACGAATCCGATCAAGATCTGAATCCCTCCCGATGTGTCACGGACAGTATCGATGTTGTAACGATCATTATCAGAGTGAATAGATACGTTCCTGATGGGTTCTCGAGACTAGCGGCTCCACCAAGGAAGGCGCTTCGTATGACAGATCCTACCTGATTATTCTGAATGCCTCCTAAAGCTTCAATGATATGCTCCGCGAGGATTTGATATAGTTGAGTTCATTTAACGGGTTATTTCGCCCTTGAGATACAAAATCATAGATGACCAAATGCAGTCGTAATAACAAAGAGAAGAATAGACAAGAAGACAAAATAAAATGGGATGAAATAAAATGAAATATATACATCAAAGCAGAGCATAATATGAGCATCACACATACAGATTCATACTCAAATGTCAACTAATACACTTATTAGCAGCAGCTTCAAGGTTTGTCACAGATCCAGGAAAGAGATCCACTTCATTCCTATACATGTTAGCCAGACAACAAATGCGACTAACTGGATCAGTATATATGATACTTCAGATGCTTGAAAATAGGCGTAATTGAGCTGTTTCTCCAGCGAGACGGAAAATGACCGAAACATAAGGAAGCATTGAACATCAACCATAAGGATCGTGATAATATACAGGGTGGTCCATTTGAAGTGATATAGTCAAATATCTCGGAAACTAGTGGAGATGGAAAAAATGTTCCAGATAAAAAGTTCAGGGTTCCGAAGGGGAAGTATGATGCTGACCTTGAAAAATCCCTCAGAGGTCATTTTGAAGGTCATTCAGGGGTCAAGATGGTTTTTTTAAATGGGACCCCCATTTTTTCATCATAGCATGGGAAAGCTGGTTTCAAACCCTTTACGAAACACTGGTCATGGACCCCTTTCCGCCAATTAGGGTGCAAGGTATGGGCCGTCGAAGTTATTGATGAACTGACTCCTAGCGCTACCCAGGAACAACGACGTGGACGTGGTAGTTCTCTGTTCCCTCCGAGTTGCTTGATTATTGTGAGTCCCCTTGCCTCTCACATGTGGGGTTCCAAAATTTTGAAGTTTCTTTGTAAAAGAGGGAGGACATGGTCGATCGCATCCGCACTGTTTGTGCCAACATACCAGAATTATGTATTCAGGCAGAGGGGGGTAACTTCGATCAATTATTGTAACAGCATCGAGCACCCCTCATTTGAGAGACAGGTGGACTCACGATAATCAAACACTCCGAAGGGAACAGAGAACTACCACGTCCACGTCGTTGTTCCTGGGTAGCGCTGAGAGTAGTTCATCAATAACTTCGACGGCCCATACCTTGCACCCTAATCGGCGGAAAGGGATCCATGACCAGTGTTTCGTAAAGGGTTTGAAACCAGCTTTCCCATGCCATGATAAAAAAATGGGGGTCCCATTTGAAAAAACCATCTTGACCCCTGAATGACCTTCAAAATGACCTCTGAGGGATTTTTCAAGGTCAGCATCATACTTCCCCTTTAGAACCCTGAACTTTTTATCTGGAACATTTTTTTCCATCTCCACTAGTTTCCGAGATATTTGACTATATCACTTCAGATGGACCACCCTGTATAACTGCAAGATATAACAAACAAGGGTGGATCATCATCAGGCCCTATATTTACGCTTAAGGAATTTATTTTCGAGAATATTCCACCAATATTGATATGCAGATCAGAAATATCCAAAAGAGAATCAGATTCCAAAGCAGGCACCAAATCATTGTGAGAAACATGAACAGATTCGAAATGAGTAGCAAAAAGATCAGCAATTTCTTGCCCAGAATCAACTGGAATGTCATCCAAAACCATATTATTTGGTATAATGTTATCAGAACGGCGAGAGTTGACAAAATTCCAAAAACTTTCAACATTTTTAGGAATTTGCGATTCAGTTGATCGAACATACTCGTTATAATACTTTCTTACTAGATTTTTACATTGTGTGCGCAGATTGGAGATAATGAGATAATTGTGTCTCAAATTTTAATTCTTATAAACACGATGTGCTCGTTTTTGGCTCAAATCAGTTTGATTAACTGAGATGAAAACCATCTTGGATATCTAGAATCCCGGGAATAACATTTAGGAACACATGAACTGATAGCGTTGTATAAGATCTTGTATAGATAATTCGTAGCATCATCAACAGATAAACCCTCAAATATCAAATCCCAGGGTATTCGATTGAAATAATTACGAATCGCAGTGTAATCAGCCAAACTGGAATTATAGCGGGAAACAGTATTACAAGAAAGATGGATAAATTCACACTTGGACAGTTTAGATACGAACGGCGAGTGATAATTATCACAAGCGAGGATAGATTCAGCACGCAACATCGTAATTAGAGAATTATCATTCGTAAACAATAAGCCCAGCATACTCCCGAAGGCATCACAAATACCATTCCTTTGGAACAGATTAGAGAAATTGAAATATTCACAAATAACCTGTATCGATTGCGCTTCGTTACATGATGCACCAGATCGAACCGCACACGAGAGTTCACCACAACTCGTACGCCATGAAGCATGTGGAAAATTATGATCACTAAATACATAAAAAAGATTCGCATTCAAAATATCCTCCACATTCTTACGATGATCCTCGTAGATTTGCGCTGACAATGACAGAGGAATGTAGACGATGCCAAAAATTACATCCTGAGGTCCCAATTTCGTCCTCACAAACAGATTTCCCACGTCTGTATGACTGGAGAAAAGCTCAACACTAGGGATCGCAGTCCTTACCGCTACCAAGACTCCTCGACCCCTCGCACAATGACAAGTCAGGGGAGATCTATCCTTCATACATATATTATCGCTATGTGGATCAATTTCAATGCGATGAGCAGATATTGACAGTCAGGCAAGTTTTCGAAAGAATGATAACATCATAGCAATTCTCAGAAGACGCAGCTGCACGACGGAGTGCATCGAGTTTAGTACGGAGACCTCGGACGCTCTGGTAATATACTAAAGGCGACTTACAAGTTTTTCTGTAAAGCTTGATTCCGAGTTTTGTTCAATGAAACAATCTCAGGTACACCATTCGAGTATCTGATGGTTTTAGATGGATCATCCAACTCTTTCAAACGATCACGGAGGTTGTTCAAATGTTCACGTTGTCGAGGAGTGCAGTCAAGTGAAATTCTAATCAGACCACTATAGGTGACTTTCTTCTGATTATATCCATCGGTATCTGATTACATGGAAAAGTTACGCACACGGGAGGAACTGATTGTTTTTGGGCCAGCCCACGCGACGAATACGATGGACGTATATCATCATAAGTGTTCATTTTAATCGTAGTCAAGATTTTTTTGACAAGTACACGCTTTTGAAATGTAGTGTTATAGAAAGATTCTTAGAATGAAGTGGATAGAGAAAGTAAGAAATGAAGAAGTACTCGAGAAGGTAAATGAAAAAAGAAGTCTCTTGAGACAGGTCGTGAAAAGGAGAAGTAATCTGATAGGACACACATTAAGGCATGATAGCCTATTGAAAACAATATTGGAAGGAAAAATGAATGGTGAAACTCGAAGAGGTAGACCTAGATTGAGTTATATGAAGCAAATGATACAAGATAAGGACTGTCGTAGATATGCAGAAGTTAAGCGGTTAGCGGATAATAGACAGGGTTGGAGAATTTCATCAAACCAGTCATGAGACTGATTCCTTCATGATGATGATGATGATGATACTCATCTCTCTCTCCCTCCTTCTCGATCTCCACGAGAATTTTCCGAAACATCTCCTCAATTGTCCTATACCAAAAATATTCCTGACGTCCTCACTACAGAACCATGATATGGAATCGATGCTGCTTTCATATTTCCGATCTTAACCCTACTGTATCCTTTGGGATTCCTGCTGATAATGGAATGTCTTGATAAATTCCCGATGAGCATCCCTGACTTGTTCTATTTCGGGTTTACTTCGGATTTTTTCTTCAGCGAGCGACAAACCTGGGACTGTGAGTTCGTCACACGACTGAAGAATTATATTCACGATCTTTTATTTGATGCGTAAAATATCTATAATGAAATGTTATAGAAAAAATACTGAAATGACTTTCAGTATACAGCACTAGTAGACAAAGGGCTTTCCATATGTTGCAAATCCTGTCCAACCCTCTGAGAGTGCAGTTACACGTGTTTGTTGCACACAACATCATTCAAACGAAGGAGAGTTAGAGCGTTTTTTCCTAAGACTCTTTTTTTCATCTCACGTCATCGCATGCGGCATCGTGTAATTCCACCTTGAGGTAGCTGCCTATCGACATTTATGGTGAAATTTGAGAAATTATTCTCAAGAAACAGGGCACAAGTCGGGAAGCATTGATGATAATATTCTTTGGAGCTAACATTCTTATCCATGACAAAAAAATAACCACCTCGAAGCATGAGAGAAACACCTCTTCAACAGTCGAATGAAATATTGTGTCGTTTTCTCTAGAATATTCTTATTTTCAAGCCGTTCATCACTTACAAGAACTTATTTTGTTCCTTGTAAGATTTGAAAAACCTTCACCGTGGAGATGTTTGATATGTGTCCTCATGACACTATCACATATTTTTGTTTATGAAAATGTGTTTTACTATCAATTAACAAATACTAGTAATCATTGTGGACGCTACACGATGAAGACTTCCGAGGGTGAAGTTTCGTAAAATTCCATGAGAACCGAAATAAGCCGTCGTAGATCAACGACGGATTGTGAATAAGAATTTTTCTGAAAAAAGCCATGGAAAATTCCGTTCCATTGTTGCCATCGAATATGATTATCAACTTCGTTCGACTTTTGCCCTCTCAATAGAAAATAATTTCTTCAAAATTGACTCGGAATTGAGATAGACAATTACCTTATGGGGTATGAACACTGTAAACGTAAATATTTAAGATGTTTTTTTGTTGGAGATAAAAAGAAACCCGCCTGATGAATTATCGTAGAACTTTGTACATCAGAATGAGCTGAGAATGAAAATTTTTCGAAGGTCAGAACGATGTGGGCTTTGGGTTTGATATCCAGAGACTTGAAATCGCGGACCGTTTTCTTGAATCATTCTGTCGTGTCTTGATGATACGTTAGACTCCCAACGCTCTGATTCCCTATCTTTCATCAAAGATTGTAGTTGAGGAAATTCCTAGGATCCGTTCAGAATTCATTCGGTGTATGACAAGATGTATGACATTCAGCAAATCTGTAGATGAACATCGTGATAATTGTATTCACTTGAATACATTCCCAAGTAGCTCAACCACGTACATAGAAGTTCTGTAGAATATTCTTATGTTTATTTTGGATGACATTATCACCATTTCATCGTCCACCTCGCGTTGTACTACAGTTTCAAATCAACGTAATTATCACAATAATATTGGAATGTTTCCAATTATATTAAAACTCGAAGTGAGATTTTTTGTTGCTCTTAACTGCCATCAATAACTCCTCATCGTTCTTCGACACGTTGCAAGATATCTCGAATGCCATGTACTGAAAGCACGAATAATTTCCCCTAATTTTATCATGTGTATGCATACGCATACACGAGGACATTCCGTACATGAGAAGAGTGACCCGTGAGGCTCAAGGTCATTTGAAGATTGTCTGCATATTTCCTGAAGATAACTCTTTTGATTCAGACGAAAGTCATGAAATCTCTGAAAGAAGCAGGTGTACCAAGGGATCACGATCTCTTCGATTATGTTTTTAGGAGTATTAATGTTGAGATATCAATATACATATACAGGGTGTCTCATTTTGATCTTAAAATGCAAATATCTCAAAAATATGCATCTTGAACCAAAAGTACTTCATACTAAAGTTGTTATACAAAGAGGGGGCCACAAAACTACAATATCAGTTTCATCATAGATGGCGTTATGATCGATTAAAATAGGGTCAACATCATTTTTCCAAACGGAAACCCCCACTTTTTATCGCATATCTTGGTTCTACGCAAAAAACTGAGTAACTTTTGCTTGAAACGTTTTTCTAAATTTTGGAAGATGGCACCACAATCGATGAAAAACAAAGTCTATGAAACAATATGCGGATATCTTGTGGAATGCATCCAAGAGCCGAAATATCTCATTCAAATGTTGCTGTTAGGAGAGGGGACGACATAATGGCAATATCAGTTCCATAGTAGATGGCGCTGTGGTCGGTAAAATTCAGGTCAATTTCAATTTTTCAAATGGAAACTCTTACTTTCTATCGCATACCATGATTCTACGCGAAAAAATGCGGAATTTTTGTTTGAAACATTTTTCCTGAATTCTTGAAGATGGAAACGGTGGAAAATGAGATTGATTGAGGAGTTCTACTGCATTATGTATGAAGCAACGCTCAACAAACAAATCAAAACAACAATAATATCAGAGAAGGAATCGAACACAAAACACAACAAATGTCATGTCCAGAACATTGTAAATGACTCTAATTCAATGTTTTGTTTCAATGACGACATTCATTGTGTTTTGTGTTCGATTTCTTCTCTGAAATTATTATTGTTTTGATTTCCATTGGAATCCCGTACAAAATCTGCATTCCAAAATCATCCAGTTCTCTGTCGCTATTTGGAAGGAACACATTATTTGACGACTAAATCCCATGTCAGATTACACCCCAAACGATATTGTTGATATTTTATTGTGTCTCGGTGAAGCGCAGGGACATTGTCTTAGAGCTGTACGAATTCCCAAACGACGTTTCCCGAATCGAAGGTGTCCATCTCATGTCACTATCCAATCTGTCGAACAACGTGCGCGTCAAGGTTTTATGGAACGAAAAAGAGCCAATAAAGTTCATGATGATAACAATGAGCCTGATGAGAGATTGCTTGCTGTGCTGGGATTAATCCACATTAATCCCCATACCAGTGTTCGGGATATTGAAATAGCAGCCGGGATTCCCCGATCCACAGTTCACCACATGTTGAAATCAGTTCAATATCATCCGTACCACATCTGTTTGGTGCAATCGTTGACAGCTGAGGATTTCGTAGCAAGGATGAACTTCTGCACATGGGCCCAGGGTGAAATTGAGGAAGATCCTATTTTCTTTCAACGCGTTATGTCCTCTGACGAGGCAACATTTCAAAGTGTAGGAATTGTAAATGGGCACAATAGTCATTATTGGAGTGCTCAGAACCCTCACTGTGTTCGTACGGTAGACCCTCAGCACCGTTGGAGTGTCAACGTGTTTGGTGTGGAATCTGAGATTCCAAAATCATAGGACCATATTTTTTTCTAAGGAAACCTTAGTAGCGTGGAATATCTTCGCTTCTTACAGCATGAACTTCCTGCTCTGATGGAAGACTTAAGCCTCGACCTAAGATTAACAATGTGGTTTCAACAGGATTGAGCACCTCCTCATTTCGCGCGGAATGTACGGAATTTTTTGGATCAGCAATTTCTAGGGAAGTGGATTGGCCGTAGAGGACCTGTTCGATGGCCACCGAGATCGCCAGACTTGACGTCGCCGGATTTTTTTTGTGGGGTTACACAAAAGATGTTGTATTCCGCGAACTTCCTACAACACACGATGACATGAAAATTCGAATAAGGAGAGCATGCGCAGCAATAACACCTGCTTTGTTGCGAACAACTGTGCTCAACTTTCATAGAAGAATTGGACTTTGCCATCAGCAAAACGGTGATCATTTTGAACATCTTGTGAAGTCTCGAAGGCAAACCTGGGCAATCCATTCTAGACAATCCGCCCTTTTTAGGGCGATAATGGTGTGCAAAGTCCGATCGCGCAACTTTCTCGGGGTGCACATTGGGTAACGTTAATGCCGACGGCCTACTGATGAGCGGGTAATATGGGAATTTGTTACACCGCAATCCTTGGAAGATGAAAACAAAACCTTCAAGAGTTGAGGGTTGCTTTACACATAATGCAGTGAAACTCATCAACCTCATTTCCCACCGTTTCCATCTTCAAGAATTTAGGAAAAATATTTCAAACAAAACTTCCTCATTTTTTCGCGTAGAATTATGATATGGGATAAAAAGTAAGAGTTTCCAATTGCAAAATCAAAGTTGACCTCATTTTTACCGACCACAGCGCCATCTACTATGGAACTGATATCGCCATTGTGTCGTCCCCTCTCTTAACAACAACATTCGAATGAGATATTTCGGCTCTTGGATGCATTCCACAAGATATCCGCATATTGTTTCATAGACTTTATTTTTCATCGATTGTGGCGCCATCTTCAAAAATTTAGAAAGACGATTTGAGCAAAAATTACTCAGTTTTTTGCGTAGAATCAAGATATGCAATGAAAAGTAGGGGTTCCCGGTCAAAAAAATGATGTTGACCCCATTTTAATCGATTATAACGCCATCTACGATGAAACTGATATCGTAGTTTTGTGGCCCCCTCTTTGTATAACACCTTTGGTGTGGAGTACTTTTGGTTCAAGATGCATGTTCTTGAGATATAAGTTGAAGATTAAAATGGGACCCCCTGTATGAGCATGCCCATTATGTTTCGATGGGAGTGCGCCCAGTCAGATCACCGATTCCGCTCATCATTTTTCATATGGAAATACGTACTAGAAGCAGGTCGTCCCTCAATTCTCAGCGGAAGATGTTGAAAATTGCGAATGTAGTAATTTCAGTAAGTCATCCTAGGTCAATAATCAAAATTGGTCATTTTTCACGGATTTTCAATTATTTTTCCCTCAGGGGTGTTGTCAATAAAATGACTTTGTCAACCCCGCGTTTTTTGGTAATTATGCAGATGTATCACCCCACCTCGAAGTTTTCTGGAACTCACTTATCTTATGTGTTTTTTCGCGTAGATTACGAATCTGCATGTTTTCAAATTCTCGCTCGCCCTTAGTTTCTGAGCGACAGTCACTTTTTGATGCTTTTTTTGCATCTTTCCGACATTACGTCGCTGACAGACCTGCGTGTTCTCTTATTTTTATCTACCTTATGTACATTCATGCGCAGATCACGAACTTGCAACTTGAAATTGTCCCTCACCTGTAGTTTCCACGTGACAGTCACTTTTTTCTACATTTTCTGCACTTTTTCTCTACCAGGCGAACAGGAATCCTACGGTCTATATGTTTTTTTCCTTTCTTTTTATTCAACAAAAAAACAACGCGTGCTCATTCACAATATAAAGCTGAAGCTGGCAGTCGTGCACAAACAGTTCCAATCAGTTTCTAGTGTGAACAAAGGTTTCACAAAGCTTAATAAAAAAATTATAGCAATCGGCCGCTAGTTTCAGCTTCATACCCAGAATATAAAGTCAAAATGGGAGTCAAAATAAAAAAATAGTCCCCGAATTTGACACAGTCTAATGTCCATATACACTGTAAAAAATTTTTGTATGAAATTTGATAGAAAAGTATGTGAAGCAGTTAACACATACATTTGGTTGTGGATTTTCAAAGAAACAATTTATTGAAATTCAAGAGGAGGTTTTGAAAATGTGTGAATCATTTCATGTTAGTATGAAATTTCAAAACGATTATTAAATTCTCAATGAAATCCTTTTGAAAATGAATTATGAATAGGTATCAAAATTTCAAATGATTATCGTAAATTCTATAACCTATTAATTGAACTTTCATATACTGGGAAGTATGAAAAATCAAAATACTAATTTTCATATCCAGTATTGATTTTTTGACTATCGTATTTTCAATACAATTCGCATATCTGTATTATAAATATATAAGATTATTTCTGAATTGAGGAAGAAAATTACGGAATTCTGGGATTGTGAAATCTCGATTCGAGCTTCCTTCATATTATTGTACATCTTTCTTATATATATTTATATATTTATATATAAGAAAGATACAAAGATTATATTGAAAACATTGTTGTTCAAAAGTTGATATTGAAGATGAAATTCAGTTTATGGTTCTCATGTGGATATACATCAATATATCAATCCAAAACTTTGTAATTGAATTCTGAAAAATATTTAGCATCTTAATGAACTTGATTATCATCAAAACAGGTGATTTTCAATTAACAAATTATCACCACGTGATTTATCAATTTTGCCGAAGAACGTTTTATCATTTTGCAGGTACGATTATAAAGCGTGGATCTGCAGAAGATATGCACTTGTGAATTCATACACTTGTGTATCATTTTTCAACAAAACTATTGAAATTTCATAAATAAAATTTTGAATATTCAAAATGTGATTGGAATTTCATAAATGAAATTTTGAATATTCAAAATGTGTTTGAAATTTCACAAAAATTATTTGAATTTTTCACATTCAGTTAGAATTTTCATATGGTTGTTATTGAAATTTCATACTACAGTGCAAAATCCAACCGTGTAAAAGAAAATTCAAATTGTAGAACTGAATCTTACAAAGCATGTGGGCATTTTAATTTTAATAAACAATTTTAATACAAAATATTTTGAATTATAATAATACTGATCAAAATTCAAATACGTTTGTGAACATTAAAATAGTAACATGAAATATTAGTGCTATTTTATATTAACCCTTAGTCTGTAAACTGGGGTCGTTTGTGTCCACGAAAAATTTTGATTTTCTGCTACAACAGCTGTTTGGCGAATTGAACAACGGTACCGGGGAGCCTAATAGTATCCATTACAATTTTTTACAGTGTAATCTAACCCCCTTCCCTTTTTCATTACAAAAGATATGGAAGGAACGAGTTTTTTTTGAGGACACAGATGACCCCCGTTTACAGACTGAGGGTCAAATACGATTCAACTTGCATTTATTTGGAATTTCATAACCAATTTCATATTAGAATTCAAACCTTTTTTTACAAAGTATAAATTTCAATAATACTTATATAAACTTGAAAAATTATATATAGCCCACATACACATATGATTCTTCTTCACCAGGGTTGTGTTATAAGTTATCGTCTCTCGTTTTCCAATAGCTCTACTTCACGAATGAAATGGTTATCTTTGCAATTGAATTTCTCTCCGTGTGTACGTAGTTCCGATGATTAATCAGCAAAGTTGAAATTCTACGCGATTTTATGCATAATGAATGCAAATTCGAAGATTGGCGCATTGGAAGTGAAGCAAAGTATCTTCTCAACGTTTCTCACGATTTATTCATAATTCCGTGTAGCGTGTGCAAAAGTTAGGCTTGTTCATGAACATTCCAAAAGCACTCAAGTTCATGCATAACAAACCTCAACAGCACAACAGTTCAGAATGAATTCGTAATGAATTCCTTTGAGACTATGAGAATTGATGAAGATTTCTTCATGGATTAATTCTGAGCTGTGGTGCTGTTAGGGAATATACTTTCAAAATTAATTTTGCTGAAAGTAAACCGAAGTACCTTCTGCACATTATACACGGTTCATTGAAAATCCAATATAGTTTGTATACGGTTTGTGTATGAGTATCCCAAAATTACGTGTAATTCTATTAGAGTTGACCATGAATGTTCAGAATTGATTTGATATCGTGCATAATGAATACAATTTTGCCAATTATTATTATTATGATAATTCCACTAGAAATGAAGAAAAGTCACTTCCCCAGATCATATACGATTTATTTATAATCCGGTATGGTTAGTATGTGGTTTCTATACAACTACCCGGGAATCGTATGTAATTCTAATGATTGATAGGCAACGTTCTAATTGTATTTGATTTTGTGGATAATAAATGCAGTTCCGAAAATTGGCTCAATAGAAATGGAGCAAAACATTTTCTCCACATTACACATAAAATTAATGAGAATAGCTGAAAAGCAGGTTTGTCAGCCATGTAATGTCGAAAAGATGCAGAACAAGCACCAAAAAGTGACTGCAGCTCAAAAACTAAGGGCGAGCGACAATCTTAATATGCAGATTCGTAATCTACGCGAAAAAACACGTAAGGTGGGTGAAAATAAAAGAACACGCGAGGGGCCTTTCACTCTGGAATCGATTCCATATTAAACAACTTATCCGGTGATTCTTGTTGATTACCTGTGATTTTGATTCACACGATGATTCCACCCAATAAAGTAGACAAGAATCAAGCTGCGAATTCAAAGCATCGATGAAAGTGATTCCAACGCTTTCGAGCTAAAGTTGACACGAGTACGGGAAAACGGTCTGATTCTCCCTGAGCCCGCGCTGATTCCGTAATAATTTTGTTATTTTACTTGTATCTTTGACTAGCTGTTCGAGTACATTGATTTTCGTTCTTGATTTTCCTTCGGTGTACTCAGTTTCATGCTTAAATTAATTAAATTAACAGACTGAAAAATCGCAGAATTATATTACTCAATAATGAAACTTTTCCAGCTGTAAATTTCTTTTCAACTTTCAAGTACTATTTCATACCAAATTTTCTCTCGGA
Source organism: Gonatopus flavifemur (assembly GCA_018340375.1). Lineage (NCBI taxonomy): Eukaryota > Metazoa > Arthropoda > Insecta > Hymenoptera > Dryinidae > Gonatopus > Gonatopus flavifemur. The sequence continues at coordinate 7,702,658 of JAFFJZ010000014.1, forward strand.
ATCAAGATCCGAGAGAAGAGTTTTTCATTTCATTAACTTTCAACATGCTAAAAGCATGAAACCCCTCTCGGTGTGCAGTTGGATTCAATTTCTGCAACTTTTCGAGAACTTATGGCGCTACATGGTTTGTTTATGCCACTGATTTCGAATGTATTCATCAATTATTTATTCGATCAAAACACGTGGACTGATCACGTGTGAACACACGTGGACTCACAAAATTTGTTGAGTACGTACCGATTTGCCTCGACTCGCTCTGACTCGTATAAAAATCCCTTGATCTGGGACTGATGGGAGTGATTGTCGGTGAGTTCGCTGATTCCAACTGATTCCGTACTGTTCCAACTCATTGTCTCGATTCTGTACGAGTCGAATTTGTGTTCTTGATTCCACTGAACCAAGAATTACATCGTTGAGTTCTATAACTGAAGTTCGATTCGGAATCGATTCTGAATCGACGAAACTCACTGATTCCAGAGTGAAAGGCCCCTCGAGAACACGCAGGTTTATCAGCCATGCAATGTCCGCAAGATGCAAAAAAAGTACCAAAAAGTGACTGTTGCTCAAAAACTAAGGGCGAGCGACAATTTTAACATGCAGATTTGTAATCTACGCGAGAAAATACATGAGATAGGTGAGTCTTGAAAGAATCGGAGGTGGGGTAGTACATCTGCATAATTACCCGTTGATGGTACCCATTATTGAGCCAATGGCACCCATCAATGGTTTGATGACAACTGAATACCGGATGATAATTTGGTCCCAGGAATAGCGAAAAGTAAATGGCCAATTATCGGTGATCAGCCGATTATCGAAAGTTGTGATGCCTGGATACTTTGTCAATTTTGACCTAATTTTTTGATTGATTTCTCACGTGGTCTCGACGTAGGACTGCATTCGATTCCTGATAGCTGCTCCACACTTCATTCATCCGGAATTCATCTGTTGAAAATTCTCACGAAAATGACGTGAAATATCATGTGATTTACAGCGTGATTTTCCATGGGTTTTGCAGCATTGACCAGGGGTCCATTTTATCATGATCAGGGTTGAACAAGTATTTACAATACAATCATTCTAAATACGTACTGGAATGAAAACAAGTGTTATATACAGGGTGGGGCATTTAAAGTGTCGCGGGCGTTTTTTCCAGAAAAAAAATGAGATACGAGAAAATTTTTCGGACAAAAATTGTAGGGTATCGAGGGGGACATCCGATGGTGGCCTTGGCTTTGACCTAAAATCTCATCTTCAAGGGCATTCTGAGGTCAACTCTTGTTTTTTAGATAGCATCTCATATTTTTTACTGCAGATTTGGATTCTAGGTAAAAAACCAAGAAACTTTTGTCCGAACCATTTTCCTGAAATCCGCAAAGATGGGGCTCTAATCGATATTGTTCCATACTGAATCTGACATGAGAATAACTCGAAAACGAAGGGTCTTGGAGGAGAATGTTTCGGACAAAAGTTGTCTGATTCCAAGGGGGACCCCTTGAACTGAAACGGAGGTGATGGGGTATAACAGACAAAACACAACACATTTCAATCGTCTACATCACTTGGATAATCTCAATGCAGTAGATGCTCAAAATGATGGCCTTCGACTTCAATACACATTTCAAAACGTTTTACAAAAGATTGCTGAACTCGTGCGAAAATATCTTCATTGATGCTCGCGCATGCATTGATGATTCGTTGACGCATATTCTCAGGTGTAGTCGGTGCTTGTTGATAAACTGTATCTTTTATGTATCCCCATAAAAAAAAATCTGGAGAAGTAAGATCCGGAGAACGGGCAGGCCAATGAACTGGTCCACGACGTCCTATCCATCGTCCAGGATAATCTCTGTCCAATATTTCTCGAGCTGTGACTGCATAATGGGATGGACAACCATCGTGTTGATACCACATATTCAATCGTTCCTGAATAGGTATGTCTTCAAGTAATGTTGGAAGTACTTGATCTAAGAAATGTCTGTACTTCTCTCCATTTAGCGTATCTGCAATGAAGTACGGTCCAATTACTCGAGATCGAAAAATACCACACCAAACATTCACAGCCCATTGTCTTTGATGCTCTACTTGACGTAACCATCTTGGATTTTCTGTCGCCCAGTAATGCATATTATGTTGATTTACTTGACCATGATTGGTGAACGTCGACTCATCAGAAAATAATATGTTGATGAAGTTGTTATTGTGCATTTGCGCTAGACCCCATCGACAAAACTGTACACGATTTTCGAAATCATCACCGTGAAGGTCTTGATGCAAACAAATGTGATACGGATGGAATTTGTGACGTTTCAGTATTCGAAGAACACTTCTTCGAGAAATTCCCGAATGGAGTTCAATTTCACGAGAGCTCACGTGTGGATTATTGGCTACTGCAGCTAGTACATTAACTTCCGCATTTCCCCGCTAACAGTTCTCATTCGATGTCGTTTTCCCCTTGTAACACTTCCCGTTTCTGAGAATAATTTTGTAATGCGTTGAAAATACCTAATGGATGGCGTTGTTCTTTCAGGAAATCGTTCTGCATACAAGTCATATGCTTGTCTAGGGTTCTTATGCACTTCACCGTAAATGTAGATCATATCGATCTTTTCAGAAACCGTGTATCGGATATCCATGATTTTCAATTTGTCATAAACCAAGTAATAATCAAATGGAACTGACAAACTGACTTTCAAAATCGTGAATTTTCACTGAACCCCGTCGTTTGTTTACATCGCGTGAGCTCTGAATGGTGGTAATGTAGACGATTGAAATGTGTTGTGTATTGACAACTTTTGTACGAAACATTCTTTTGCAAGACCCTTCGTTTTCGAGTTATTCGAATGTCAGATTCAAAATGGGACAATATCGATTAGAGCGCCATTTTTGCGGATTTCAGGAAAATGGTTCAGACAAAAGTTTCTTGGTTTTTGACCTAGAATCCAAATCTGCAGTAAAAAATATGAGATGCTATTTAAAAAACAAGAGTTGATCTCAGAATGCCCTTGAAGATGAGATTTGATATCAAAGCCAAGGCCACCATCGGATGTCCCCCTCGGTACCCTACAACTTTTGTCCGAAAAATTTTTCCGTATCTCACTTTATTTTTGGAAAAAACGCCCGCGACACTTTAAATGCCCCACCCTGTATATCACATTTGAAATATATTCCCTCCAACATTCCATATTTAAAGTGCTTCCTTCAAAATCTTTGGTATTTGATTCTTCAAGTATTTGAGAATTAGTCAAAATACTCAGAAAATGTATTTGAAATACAAAATACAAACTACTTTGGGAAATCAATTTTAAAACTATATTTTTCGATTACAAAATATAAAATTCTTCGAAAAATACACTCGATATACAACATACTACAGGGAATGTATTGTTAATTGAAAATAGGAAGTACCGATTTCATTTCCAATACCTTTTTCGCATAATTGTATTTCAAATACATGACTAGCCCTGATCACGATATACCACGTGATTTTTCACGTCATTTTCAACGCGATTTCCAATATCATGAATTGAATGAAGAATCACGTCTTTTTTTCTCTGGGCGATTTCAAATAAGAAATTTAGTTGCCTGAACAAAATATTAGTCCAGGCAACTCAAATTTCTCATTCCATGTCGATTTCAGTTACTGCAATTGAAACCATGTTTTTTCAGGATAATCTAGCAAATTTCGATGAGAATCAACAAGTTTCGGAGAAATGCAATGTAAAAAAAAATCTGAAATTCCATGTATCAGATGGATATGAAAATTTTGAAACTTGTAGTTGAAATCAACTTCAATCATGAATTCATGAAATTTACTGCAAAATATATTAAATTTCATACAACAATGCATGAAAAATCATAATTCTGTGTGAAATATCATAAAATTCATTGTGAAAAGTCAGAAAAGTTTTGAAAATTAATACAAAATTTGTATGTCAATTGCTTCACATAAATTTATATGAAATTCAGGAAGTAATTTCTCACAATGTGTATTAGATCTTATGGACAATTATTGAATATCACCGAAATTTTGCTACATTAACGTTGAGCTCTTTTGATCTCTATAATGGAAAAAAACAAATAGGCGGAAATTGAGTAAGATTCAATCAAATTTTCCACCAATTCTTCAGTTTTTTTCCTTTGCTGATTCGAAATCTTCGAATAATTCGTATACGTATTCCTGATGTCTGTTAACGGATGGAATCGAATCCTGGTGAATTCGATTCGATTTCGAACGATTCGAATTACAAGCAATTTGGTTCCAAGTCGCGTTGATGACTAAATTCACGTTCGTCATATCAGATCTGACATCTCGGACCCGTTTTCTGACTGTGGATTCGGATTCAGGGCCTTCAAGAACGGATGAATTTCAATCCATTTGGTCCACTCCGTCTAATTATCCCAACCACACACAGATGGACGACACTCAGACAGACACACAGACGACCCCACGGATTATCGATCGGTATTGCATGGAATGAAGAACAATCCAACCCTTCAATTGGATTACTCAAATATTTTAGGAGATACGGGTACGATCAGATGGTACGATGGCGGGTGCGATAGGCACTCTGTGCTGGTATGCTACGTATACCGATGAGTACCTGAAAACTTCCGAATTCATACAGTTATAAACATATGAAGTGTTGAAAACAGATTTGGGAACATGGGAAGTTTCACCATCGTTTTCCACGTTCAGTTTCCCTTGAGAATCATCATCCATGTTGATGGAGTGTCTGCAAGAAGTGTTGCTAAGCGCGATGCGTCGAGCATTAAGTCCGCTAGATCCAAGACTGCACACTTTGGAACACTTTCTGTTCGACAGATTAATTTTATTCATCTCAAAAACAATTCTTATCGTTACTAGTATTTGGATAACACGTATTTATGATGGATGAACTGGGAATATCCAGATATGTATGTGACTCTTGGAAGACTCATGTGTTTCAGAATAATGTGTACTGTTTTTATGAAAATTTTACGATTATATCACGTCCATTTCATGATGAATTCTATACTCAAACAGACAAGCCGATTCCCATCAGATACCTCAGAGATATCTGAAAATTTGCTGAGATATCTCAAAACTTTTTCTAGAAGAGTTCTTCAAGATATCTGAAAAATATCGGACGCGAGACAATTATATATCTCCAAAGTATCTGAAAAGAGATTTTTCAGAAGCTTTTTCAAGAAACCTTCATAAGGTCTTATTGGGGAACAAAATTAGGAATCCAAAGAATGATATATTTCAGAAGTCAAACAAAGAAACCCTTGTGGTGATGTACAGTGAGACCCCGCAATAAGAACACGCATCGTCTTCTTCGTTCAAACGGTTATTGCCTTGCGTTGGATGAAGAAGTGTTCTTATTGAGGGGTCTTACTGTATGTCATAATACTCCATAATTTTCATAAAAGTCATAATTCCTTATACCTTCTCATTCAGTCCAAATTCAAGTGGAAAATATTAGATCCTTTTTATTGAATTCGCACTTCATCAGGGAATATGAAATATTGTCACTTTTATGAGAAATCATGGAAAATTATGAGATCCACCTTCGCGAGGAAGTTGATACATGAACTCGATGATTATATTTCGAGAAGAAGATAGCATGCTGCAAATTCATGTGTACAAATTCATGATTTCATCATTATAATAGTTCAAGACATCCAAAAAGGGCATTTGCACGTATAAATAGGATGAAATCTCGCCAAGTATGTGCATGATATTTTATTTGTATATATACCAGGTGTCCCAGAACTCATTATTCGCATTCCTGTGGCATATTCTGCAGCCAAAATGCGATAATTTCCCGCATGGAAAGAATTTTTTCGAGGCGTAGTTTTGGATATATGAGCATTCAAACATTTTTTTTCAAGTCCCATCCACTGAAAAGCATTGTGCGCTGCACACTTGAGTTCGACTCCATTCGCTAAGCTGGGAAACGGCGGATCTCTGGATGAAAACAATCATCCTATCCTATCATTGTTTGTTTTGGAGCTATAATAATTTGAAGTTGTTGAATGCTGATTGGCTAGAAGCTCAACATTCCCGAATCGCTATAACTTGGAATTGAGGAACGATAGGATATCTCAATGTTTTCCCCAATGATCCGTCGATTGCTATACCCGCGTGACCAAACTATGAACTCTGATTCAAATAGTTACTATTGATATGAAGCTGAAATCTGCCATGAAGGATTGACGCAATTGCCACACCCGCTTAACCAGAACTGCCCAATATCCAGCTCATATGTGATTTACCACAGAGGAGAACAGTTTTCACATGAATCACTATTGGAAAAAGATAAATAAATAATTTGATCAAACTTTTTTGTTCGAATAATTAATTCACATGAATTTTACATGCACTTAGTCTCAACGACGTTCCACGTCAGAACCGAGTCTAGGCAGAGCTTGTAGTGTTTGGTAGTTGGGAAAAGCGTATGACTGCTGCCCGAAGCGAAGTGATTAACTGATTGTTTTCAAATTTTATGTATTCCATTTATTATTTCTTTTGAAAAGTGTTATGCAGTGGGTGTTACAGTTCCTGTCTACTATGACTTGACCTGTATATCGTGTTATAAGTTCTGTATTATAGTTGTGTGTATAATGAGAGAAAAAAAGTTGAGGAACCTTATAATGTGATGTGATATTTTATGTGATCAACTGAGGCTCACGGTCCGCCTTGTAGATATATCCGACAGGAGCCTTCTCTCCCTCCACGAATTACATCTCTCTCCTTCTCTGAGCTCGGTTCTATCGCTCGCACTAATTCTAACCGCTATCACCTAATGACCTATAACTAGCTCTTTCTCTTTCTCAATAATATATATATATACATGTTAGGGTAGATCGAAAAAAAAATGTTCGAGATCAGAATCGTAGGGGTGCGGAAATTATGGAGGACCCTTATAGTAATTCCTGTGATTTTTGCCAGATTTTTCGGACACCATCTTCAGCCTCCTCAACGGCCTTGAATTTTTCTGAACGCTGTGTGGGTAGGCAGACCCGCATTACTTCACCTCAAAGCCCTGTCAAGTGGAAAAATTTCATCAAGCGATGGAAAATAACTATCATACAACAGCGAACGGATAGATTGGAACATGATCCGACCTACAGAGATGCCATAATACAACTTTTTTTCCTGAAGAGAAGGTTTCGTCCGTGAATGCGCATTGTGCAGCTCTTGACTTACTCTGCGATGGGAGTAACTCAGGACACATCACGGGAAGATGGCTGCACTTTGTGTCCCACCTACCCTCCCACCCAATTACTGGATCTATTGAACATATTTATCGCTTGAAGTTCACCCTCAACTCTATAATCAGATTTTGTCCTAAATTTTGGATCAATTTTTCTAGCAAGTATTTTTGCTCTAACAGCTGTGTCTCGGTTGTCTTCTCCTACGACGTAAGTTGAAACCTCTGTGACCGTTTTCATGGCCCTTCCTACACTTTGTGTATGACAAAGATATTTTTCAATAAAATCATGAAATGCCTCCACATGTTTTTGAAGCTCGTTATACGCAAGGTTAGCAAGAATTGGTGGCTCGCGTAAATCTGACCAATCAATTGCCTCAAAGTAGTCTGTTGCCTCGAAGTTGATTGTGGGTACTTTGAAGCGTCTTACTGACTCGTGGTATGTACTTCTCGCTCCGGCTTCTGAGATCTTTTCCAGAGCTAGCTGGCGAACAAAGACGCGATCATCAGTAAGCATCGAGAGGAGGATATTCTCCGAATGAAGAGAGAAGGCATTTCTCTGGAGAACTGGATCGATCACTTTGCGCGAATGCGCAGGTGAATATCTGGAGTATGTGATTACTTTCCAATAATTTTTAGCTGCATCCTTACAGTATGGTTGTGTTTTTATCGTGAACCAGGACTTTGCATCAACTTTGACTGTGAAAGTTGCTAGAACTGTGAGAATCTCCAACGGACTTTCGGAACTTGCATACAATCGCAGTATGCGCTTGGCAAGTGTGAGCCACCGCGCATGATTTATTGGGCCAGGACTTCTCTTGGCTAGATCGTCTGGGAAAGTACCAGTACTGATAGCCACAGTTATGTCATACAGATATTTTTGATCTGTACTCAAATCGTTCCTATCAACTTCGGGAAGATTACATTCTATTGGGATAAAGTTGACGATATTCAAGTGTTTTGCCGAGAGGACCAGAAAATCCCTTGGGACCATTTGTTGCACCATCCAAGTGTGTGGAAAGTTTTCTCAAAGGCAGTTCATCCGCATGAAGCAAACAGATCAACCACTGAAGAGGTTTACCCAAAGATCTTCCAAGGTGAAAGATAATACCTCCGATTTTTCCAGTACCAGTATTTTTATTCTCCCCATCGGTGCACACTGTTTCAAATGAGTCAGAACTTATACCTTTATTCTTCATGAACGATAAAATACATTCACAAATGGACTTCGCATCACCTAGTTGTGGTGTGACATGACCTAGGGAAGTCGATTGTGGTTGCTGAACAAGAACAATATGCTCCTCCATGATCTTTTGACGTTTTCCATCTTTTTGTACATAAGTCTGATCTTTGCGACCATCGAACGAGAGACACCTGATGTTCTGAGCATTCTGTACACCTTATCCCTGTAATTCTTTGCCCAACTTTTCCATCTCCCTCTGCATCTTACTCTGATCGATAACTTTTGTTCTTTGTTGTTCTGTTACCAAGTTTAAGTCTTCCAGAACGGCAGTTGCCAACCCTGCTGCATATTGAGGTGTAAGCTGAAACCTCCTTGAAACCCTTGCAGTGGCTGACAAGGACAGTCTCATCTGAGAAGACTCAGAGGAAGATGGTAAGTTCGCATCCCAATCCGGATCGGATTTTGCCGTTTCTTTTGGTTTTGAAAGACTCGTGCTAGCACAATTCTCAATATCATCACTGTCAGTCATGCCAAAAGTACTACGCGTTAGATTGTCTTCCTTGGAAAGTAGGGATCTTTCATATTCTTTCCTGGTTGTTCTCTCATTCAGGACTTCGGTGTATTGCTTATCAACAATACCTATCCGCATTTTGCGAGCAGATCTCTGATCCAAGAGAAACAATCGCTCTTTCTCGGGAACTCTACGATCGTGAGGACATTTACAAGGAGTTGGAGGTTTGGGAGAAGGACGAGAGCACGTGAGCTCCAAGTTCACAGGACAAGGGCAAACTATCGAACATTTGCATGTGCAAATCTCAAACAAAATTTGGCTCTCTGATTTAAAATTATTCAGGTTATCAGTATATGAGTTCTTCAAACCTTCATTCCTTTCATAGTTTTTCAAGAAACCCTGATATTTTTTATAGTAGGCAAGTATCCTCTGCTTCACTGTTATCTCATGGCTTTGAAAAAGACGAGCCTTCTCCCATATATCACAAACCATGCGAGATACAGAACTTAGAATGGGTGTTATGTCGGGATTTGATATACCAGAACTGTGTCTTAAGTAATTAACATGACGGATGATGTCGCCATGAGTTGGTAAGACAAAATGATTCATCTGTTCAGGAGTGCCAAATATCGGACACTCTGGAAGAACAGTTTCACTTCTAGTCAGTGGTTTCGAGTTGGCCATTGTCATGAAATCAAAGTTCGGGAGCGAATACAACTCTATGAGGTAATGAAGTGAAGAAGAAACAATCAATAGGAACTAGATTACGTTTCGAATGTTTCGTGAATGCGAATAACAGACAAGTAACAGCTTATACAGCGAGTGTCAGAATATTCGATGTTCAGTTTCTGAGTTAAAATCAAAGCTGGAATGTGTCACTGAACTTGAAGAGTACACTCAGTATACGCGTGAAGCAGCAGGAAATGGATGGTTGCATGCACAACCATCCCATCCTCACCAATCCACAAGGATACTGTGTGTACTGGTGTAAAAAACTCCCCCCCCCCCCACACACACACACTCAATCAGTTCTTCCACTGTGTATCGTGTCTATCTACTCACGCAGCGTTCAGGAAACTTTAAGGCCGTTGAGGAGGCTGAAGATGGTGTCCGAAAAATCCGGCAAAAATGACAGGAATTACTATGAGGGTCGTCCATAATTTCCGCACCCCTACGAATCTGATCTCAAGAATTTTTTCCTCCCGATCTACCCTAATATACAGGGTGGGGCATTTAAAGTGTCGCGGGCGTTTTTTCCAAAAATAAAGTGAGATACGAGGAAATTCTTCAGACAAAAGTTGTAGGGTACCGAGGGGGACATCCGATGGTGGCCTTGGCTTCGACCTCAAATCTCATCTTCAAGGGCATTCTGAGATCGACTCTTGTTTTTTAAATAGCATCTCATATTTTTTACTGCAGATTTGGATTCTAGGTCAAAAACCAAGAAACTTTTGTCTGAACCATTTTCCTGAAATCCGCAAAAATGGCGCTCTAATCGATATTGTTCCATTTCGAATCTGACATTCGAATAACTCGAAAACGAAGGGTCTTGCAAAAGAATGTTTCGTACAAAAGTTGTCAATACACAACACATTTCCATCGTCTACATTACCACCATTCAGAGCTCACGCGATGTAAACAAACGACGGGGTTCAGTGAAAATTCACGATTTTGAAAGTCAGTTTGTCAGTCACATTTGATTGTTACTTGGTTTATGAGAAATTGAAAATCATGGATATCCAATACACGGTTTCTGAAAAGATCGATATGATCTACATTTACGGTGAAGTGCATAAGAACCCCAGACAAGCATATGACTTGTATGCAGAACGATTTCCTGAAAGAACAACGCCATCCATTAGGTATTTTCAACGCATTACAAAATTATCCTCAAAAACGGGAAGTGTTACAAGGGGAAAACGACATCGAATGAGAACTGTTAGCGGAGAGAATGCGGAAGTTAATGTACTAGCTGCAGTAGTCAATAATCCACACGTGAGCTCTCGTGAAATTGAACTCCATTCGGGAATTTCTCGAAGAAGTGTTCTTCGAATACTGAAACGTCACAAATTCCATCCGTATCACATTTGTTTGCATCAAGACCTTCACGGTGATGATTTCGAGAATCGTGTACAGTTTTGTCGATGGGGTCTAGCGCGAATGCACAATAACAACTTCATCAACATATTATTTTCTGATGGGTCGACGTTCACCAATCATGGTCAAGTAAATCGACATAATATGCATTACTGGGCGACAGAAAATCCAGGATGGATACGTCAAGTAGAGCATCAAAGACAATGAGCTGTGAATGTTTGGTGTGGTATTTTTCGATCTCGAGTAATTGGACCGTACTTCATTGCAGATACGCTAAATGGAGAGAAGTACAGACATTTCTTAGATCAAGTACTTCCAACATTACTTGAAGACATAACTATTCAGGAACGATTGAATATGTGGTATCAACACGATGGTTGTCCATCCCATTATGCAGTCACAGCTCGAGAAATATTGGACAGAGATTATCCTGGACGATGGATAGGACGTCGTGGACCAGTTCATTGGCCTGCCCGTCCTCCGGATCTTACTGGCGCTCTAATCGATATTGTTCCATACTGAATCTGACATTAGAATAACTCGAAAACGAAGGGTCTTGGAGGAGAATGTTTCGGACAAAAGTTGTCTGATTCCAAGGGGGACTCCTTGAACTGAAACGGAGGTGATGGGGTATAACAGACAAAACACAACACATTTCAATCGTCTACATCACTTGGATAATTTTAATGCAGTAGATGCTCAAAATGATGGCCTTCGACTTCAATACACATTTCAAAACGTTTTACAAAAGATTGCTGAACTCGTGCTAAAATATCTTCATTGATGCTCGCGCATGCATTGATGATTCGTTGACGCATATTCTCAGGTGTAGTCGGTGCTTGTTGATAAACTGTATCTTCTATGTATCCCCATAAAAAAAAATCTGGAGAAGTCAGATCCAGAGAACGGGCAGGCCAATGAACTGGTCCACGACGTCCTATCCATCGTCCAGGATAATCTCTGTCCAATATTTCTCGAGATGTGACTGCATAATGGGATGGACAACCATCGTGTTGATACCACATATTCAATCGTTCCCGAATAGGTATGTCTTCAAGTAATGTTGGAAGTACTTGATCTAAGAAATGTCTGTACTTCTCTCCATTTAGCGTATCTGCAATGAAGTACGGTCCAATTACTCGAGATCGAAAAATACCACATCAAACATTCACAGCCCATTATCTTTGATGCTCTACTTGACGTAACCATCTTGGATTTTTTGTCGCCCAGTAATGCATATTATGTCGATTTACTTGACCATGATTGGTGAACGTCGCCTCATCAGAAAATAATATGTTGATGAAGTTGTTATTGTGCATTTGCGCTAGACCCTATCGACAAAACTGTACACGATTCTCGAAATCATCACCGTGAAGGTCTTGATGCAAACAAATGTGATACGGATGGAATTTGTGACGTTCCAGTATTCGAAGAACACTTCTTCGAGGAATTCCCGAATGGAGTTCAATTTCACGAGAGCTCCCGTGTGGATTATTGGCTACTGCAGCTAGTACATTACCTTCCGCATTTTCTCCGCTAACAGTTCTCATTCGATGTCGTTTTTCCCTTGTAACACTTCCCGTTTCTGAGAATAATTTTGTAATGCGTTGAAAATACCCAATGGATGGCGTTGTTCTTTCAGGAAATCGTTCTGCATACAAGTCATATGCTTGTCTGGGGTTCTTATGCACTTCACCGTAAATGTAGATCATATCGATCTTTTCAGAAACCGTGTATCGCATATCCATGATTTTCAATTTGTCATAAACCAAGTAATAATCAAATGTAACTGACAAACTGACTTTCAAAATCGTGAATTTTCACTGAACCCCGTCGTTTGTTTACATCGCGTGAGCTCTGAATGGTGGTAATGTAGACGATTGGAATGTGTTGTGTATTGACAACTTTTGTACGAAACATTCTTTTGCAAGACCCTTCGTTTTCGAGTTATTCGAATGTCAGGTTCGAAATGGAACAATATCGATTAGAGCGCCATTTTTGCGGATTTCAGGAAAATGGTTCAGACAAAAGTTTCTTGGTTTTTGACCTAGAATCCAAATCTGCAGTGAAAAATATGAGATGCTATTTAAAAAACAAGAGTTGATCTCAGAATGCCCTTGAAGATGAGATTTGAGGTCGAAGCCAAGGCCACCATCGGATGTCCCCCTCGGTACCCTACAACTTTTGTCCGAAAAATTTTCTCGTATCTCACTTTATTTTTGGAAAAAACGCCCGCGACACTTTAATTGCCCCACCCTGTATATACATATAAGCATACAAACTATGACTGATTGCTCATAACATCTTCACAAGTATTTTTGCAATGATTTCCAATAGTTGAATAACGATTATATGAATGTTTGATTTGAAAGATAACAAACGAGAACACACACAGGAGGCATTCAAAGTGATGTTGGATGAGAAATTGGAGGATCGACGAGAGGAAGACTTGGAAATAGAGAGTAGATGGACAAATATAAAGGGGAACATAGAACGATGTGCAGATGGAATTTTGGAGAACGATGGAGTAGAACCTATGAAACCATTAATAACGGAAGGAATCCTCGATATGATTAATGAAAGGAGAAGATACAAGAATAAGAGTAGCGAACAAGACCAGCAAACATACGATGCACGGAGGAATGAAATAATAAGAGAATCAAGGGAAATAAAGGGACGACAAGAAAGACAAAGTGGTAAGAAGAAAAATGTCAGGATATAGGAGTAAGATTACATCAGGGGAAATACATGAGGGATACAGGATCGTTGAGAGATTTTTTGGACAAATGAAATCTAGAAACAGTTAGATTAAAAATTCTCTAGGGAGACAATTGATGAGAACGGAGGAAAAAATAGAACAATGGATTATTCATTCAGAATATCAGTATGAAGGAAGCGATAATATAGGACTTTCAGAGAGGGAGGGAGATGTCGATGAAGCATAATTGGGAGATCCAATTGTGAGATCAGAATTCGATGGGGCTTTGGAAGACTGGGAGAATAATTGAGCGCCAGGAATAGATGGCATGAGTGCGGACCTTATCAAAGCCTCCAGTCAAAGAACTCGTGACGCACTGTTTGAATTGGTCAGAGATATGTACGAGAATGGAGGAGCACCGAAAGATTTCCGAAAGAATAAAGTTGCCACCATTCCGAAGACACAAGCAGCAGACAAATGCGAGAACTATAGAACAATTAGTCCAACTTCACATGCCTCGAAAATACTGACATGAATTTTATGCAGGAGAATAGAGAATGAAATAGAGAGTAGATTAGCAGGGGATCAGCTCGGTTCCAGGAAAAATAGGAGAACGCGAGAAGCAATTTCAGCACTCAGAACAGTAGTAGAGGAAAGACTAGAGTTGAAAAAGTATGTGTATATAGGTTTTGTAGATGTACAAAAAGCATTCGATGATGTTAATTGGGAGAGAATGTTCACGATTTTGAGAAAGGTAGGAATTAATTTCGAGCGTAGGAGAATAATCTATGAATTATATGAGAATCAAACAGCGATAATAGAAATAGAGGGTCAAGAGGGGAAAGCACAAATTGAAAGAGTGGTGGGACAAGGATGCTCACTATCACCATTGATTCCCAATTTGTACATAGAAGAAGCGATGAACGAAGTGAAGGCGCAAGTGCAATGAAAATCACAGATTCAAGGAGGAAATGTGAGCATGTTGAGATTCGCGGATGACATAGCTATATTCGCTACGAGTGATGCTGAGTTAGAGAATATTCTCAACACCATGAAAACAATATTACTGGAAAACTATTGTATGAATATAAATAAGGACAAAACGAAATTCATGATTTGTACAACAGCGAAAACATCAAGAAGAAAGGAAATCAAAATAGATGCAGGGACGAGTCAGCAAGTGAAGGAATTTGAATATCTAGGAAGCATAATCACAGGAATTGGTGGAAGTGAAAGAGATGTAAGAGCGAGAATAGCACAAGGAGAACAGGCTTCCCACCAAAAGAAACAGTTACTACACGGAGGAAAATGAACAGTGACAGTTACGGTTTATTCTTCTCCGTGTTTGTTTGAAGAATATGAGCTCAGCAGTAAGGAAAAAATTCTTGAAGAGTTATGTTTGGAGCACAGCATTATATGGTTGCGAAACTAGGACAATCGGAACCAGAGGGCTCTGCTCCCTGACCGCTACGCTTCGCTTGCATTTTGAACAATCCAGATATCCGGGGATATATGGAAAGGCACTCATTGGTTCTCCTCCCAATTGGGTAACTTTTTGAATGTCATGTTTAGAGAGTTTGGAACTTATGGCCTACCATCTTTGATACCATTCCCAAATGATTCAGTAACATGTGCCTGGAGAACTGTAGAATTTCAACTGTCCTGGTAGAGATAAAGCCTGGAAGCGCAACGAAAGCGTGAGCTAAAAGTGATTTTGAGCGTGACGAGCGTAACAGAGGGTTATTTCGGTGTAATTTAGAAATGGATCCGAATATTTCCAGGCTCCATTTATTTCAATAGCTATTTCCCTCACTTTTGGATTCTCACTAGTGCACAGTTGTCATAACCAGTGATGCCAGTATTCCCTAGAAAAATCTTCTGATTCTTCGGCATTGGTCATTTCTTTTCAAATTGGAAATATGATTAGCCGGTTGTACAAGGAATAACCAATCATCAGATGCTGAAGATTTTTCTAGGGAATGCTGGCAACGCTGGTCATAACGTCAACCAGCTCTTGAAGAGTCTTCGGATGCAGTGAAGCTTACGAGGGAAGATCGGAATCATTATTTTCTTTCAACATTGGAGCCCAGAATTCGATTCTGCACCCTGGAGAATCCCTAAAACCCGTGTTACGTGAAACAATATAATTTTGTTCTTTAGAGCCAGAATCACTATATTCACGTGTGCCATATTGGATTCACCATCTTGAATCCGTTTTTCGACGTCAGATTTGGATTCCTCACCCTCCAAAACCCCTGGGACCTATGTTGCACACAAATCTGTCCACAAATGCGAAGTTTACTGAATTCACGTCCGCCATCTTGGATCCGCTATCATGGATTAGGGATTTGATCCCCAGATTCGAATTCAGCACACTCGAAAACCCCCACACTCATGTTCTATATAAATCTGTCCACAAATGCACAGTTGACTGAATTCACGTCCGTCATCTTGGATCCGCCATCTGGAACTCGTTTCTTGACGTCAGATTTGAATTTCTCACCCTTCGAAACCCCTAGGACCCATGTTTCATATAAATCTGTCCACAAATGCAAAGTTGACTGAATTCACGTCCACCATCTTGGATCCACTATCATGAATTCGATATTTAACCCCAGATTCAAATTCAGCACACTCGAAAACCCCTAGAACCCATGTTTCATATGGATCTGTCCACAAATGCGGAGCTGACTAGATTCATGTCCGCCATCTCGGATCCACTACCTTGAATTCGGGATTTGACTCCAGATTCGGATCCGGCACCCTCGAAAACCCCTAGGACTCATGTTCCATAATCATTGATCGATCCGAGCCAAGATAACGAATTTTCAAAGACTGCGGGAAAAATGAGGATGGAACATTGCGTTTTTGAGTTGTGCGTACGAATGACATCATCGATTCCGATATTTCATTGACGATTTTCTCACATACTGCAAAAGAATCTCCCTGGGAGGTTTCTGCAATGTGTTCTTAGATGATTCCTACTTGCAAATCACTTCTATTTATGCTGCGCAGACCTGCGCAACGAGTGGTATGTTAATTTTTATGACACAGTATCTGTAAAATTATTATTTCTCCGGTATACAGTGTTGAAAAAGTTTGTGAATTGAATACATAAAATTTGGGAGCAATTAACACACATATTTGTGGTTGAAATTCACTACAGATTTTATGAGAATTCAAATCAAATTTAGTATGAAAAGCACTTTGAAATAATATTGTGTTTGAATTTCAATAGAAGTATGGGAAATTCGATGAACAAAATATGTTTTGTCAATAGCTTACGAACTTTTGTATCCAAATTAATATAAATACTCTCAAATTTGCGGTGGAAATTCACCAATTGGTGAATTATCTGAGGAAGCCCAAGAGGCTCGGAACGAAGATTGCGAATATTATGAAGAACATAATACAAGAAAATCTTCAAGACTTTTAACCAATCTAGACTTTTCACACATGCTCCTGATATCATCAGATCCGTGGATTTCCTCTTCACGGGGATTGCCCCAAAAAAAGAATGAATCTTCTCCGCCAGAAGTCCTCGCACTTCTACAAGATCCGCAGATACAGTTGGCCAAGGAACATTCGAACATTGAATACGAAGAAAAATTTGTGTGAAATAATACAAGAAATGAAGAATGCAAAACCTCGAAAGAAATGTTGAGAAAGAAAATAAAAGAAGAATGAATAAATAAATTTAAAAAATGAAAAAAAGCGTTTTCAAAGTCCAATTTACAATCTTCACGTGGTAAAACACGTGAGTAAATTGTAAAATCGAAACCAATGTATCATTGGCATCATCAGGGTGTCCCATTTTAATCTGTCACTTAGAATATCTCGGAAACGAATAGATTCAGAAGAAAATGTTCCGGGGAAAAAATGTAAGAATCTGAGGGGGACATCCGATGGTGAACTTGGCTTTGACCTCCGGTCCCATTTTCAAGGTCATTCTGAGGTCAACTCATGTTTTTTGAATGGAATCCCCTATTTTTTTACTACTGGTTTAGATTCCACGCTAAAAACCAAGGAACTTTTGTCTCAAACGTTTTTTCGAAATCCCCATAGATGGCGCTCTGATTGATGAGAAAATGAGAATTCTCAAACCCTCGGATTGTATTCTGTCTAACATAATGCTCAACTCTTGAGTGTTTCTCATCTCCCGGAAATTGCCGTCGGCATCAGCGTTACCCAATGTGCACCACGAGGAGGTTGCGCGATCGGACTTTACACATCATTGTGGCCCTGAGAAGGGCCGATCGACTGAACTGGAGCCGTATCTTCGGGGACGCATCAGGCATTCAAAAGATGTTCAAAATGAGCGCTGTTTTGCCTTTGACAAAGCGCAATTCTTTTATGAAAGTTTTCTACAGTTGCTTGCAACGTAGCAGGTGTTATTGCTGTGCATGCTCTTCTCATTCGATCTTTCATGTCATCGCGTGTTGTTGGAGGTTTACGGAATACAACATTTTTTATGTAACCCCACAAGAAAAAATCAGGCGTCAGATCTGGCGACCTAGGTGGCCATCGCACAGGTCCTCCACGGCCAAACCACCTTCTGGGAAACTTCTCGTCCAGAAATTTTTGAACAATTTGCATGTAATGAGGAGGTGCTCCATCCTGTTGGAACCACATCCTTGATCTCACGTCAAGACTTACGTCTTCCATAAGAGCAGGGAGTTCAAAATGCAAAAAACGAAGATACTTCGCGCCAGTCAGGTTTCCTTCGAAAAAATACGGCCCTATGATCCTGGAATCTACAATTCCGCACCCAACGTTCACACTCCAACGGTGTTGATGATTAATTGTACGGACCCAGTTGGGATTCTGAGCACTCCAATAATGGCAATTGTGCCTATTGAGAATTCCAACATTGTGAAATATTGCCTCATAAGAGCACATAACGTGATGAGATAAAGTAGGATCTTTTTTAATTCTCCGTTGGGCCCACGTGCAGAAGTTCAATCTTGTTATGAAATCCTCAGCTGTTAGAGATTGCACCAAACTGATATGGTACGGATGATAATCCAACGATTTCAAGATACGCTGAGCTGTGGATCGAGGAATCTCGGTTATTTTCTCCATATCCCGAAGACTGATATGGGGATTGATATGAATCAATGCCAGCACAGCTAGCGATCTCACATCAGGATCATTGTCATCCGCATAAACTTTCTTGTTCCTCTGTCGTTTGAGGAGGCCTTGACGAGCACGTTGTTCAAGAAATCGGATCGTGATGCGATTTGGACACCTCCGATCCGGAAAACGACGTTGAAACGCTCTCACAGCTTCAACATAATTTCTCCGCGCTTCACCAAGACACAACAAAACGTCAACAATATCGTTTGGCGCGTCATCAGAAATGATATTTAGGAATGTGTTTCCTCCAAATGATAACAGAGAACAGCAGTTTGGCAATGCTGAATTTCTGAGGTATTCACACGTGAATCAAAACAATAACAATTTCCAAGAACAAAACCAAAACAAAACACAACCGATGGCAATCTCCGGGAGATGAGAAACACTCAAGAGTTGAGCATTATGTTAGACAGAATACAATCCGAGGGTTTGAGAATTCTCATTTTCTCATCAATTAGGGCGCCATTTATGGGGATTTCGGAAGCACGTTTGAGACAAAAGTTCCTTGGTTCCTAGCGTAGAATCCAAACCGGTAGTAAAAAATAGGGGATTCCATTCAAAAAACATGAGTTGACCTCAGAATGACCTTGAAAGTGGGATCGGAGGTCAAAGCCAAGTTCACCATCGGATGTCCCCCTCAGATTCTCACATTTTTTCCCCGGGACATTTTCTTCTGAATCTATTCGTTTTCGAGATATTCTAAGTGACAGATTAAAATGGTACACCCCGTATATAATCCAGCTAAAGATTTTAAAGAAAAATCTGAATCAAGATCCGTATTCGGCGACTTCCAGAACTGTCCGGAAATGGGTTCCAGGCAAATCGAAATCATTTTGACATTTATGTCCGTCATATTCAATTTGTCATCTTGAATTCTGAAAATCTGACTGCGAATTCGTGATCAGCGATCCAAAAAAACTTTCCCAGGACGAGTTCCAGGCAAATCGGAGTGATCTTGACATTTTCGTCCACCATATTGGATCCGCCATCTTGAATTCTGGAAATCTGACTGCGGATTCGTAATCAGCGATCCGAAAAACTCTTCCGGAATGAGTTTTAGGCAAATTGGAGTGATTTTGACATTTTCGTCCGCCATATTGGATCCGCCATCTTGAATTCGGAAAATCTGACTACAGATTCGTAATCAGCGATCTCAAAACCCCTCAGTGCAGAACAAAGCATGAATCAGACAACGCCTCATAGTTTTGAGCACTTTTTGTGGATTTCGGCCCACTGTGCAGCGGAGAAGATTTTCTCCGAGATCACCTATTTTTTCAGAGGAAAATAAAAAAAAAATAGAAGGACTTGTCCGATTGCAACGGAAAAAAATGGTCTCGGGGGATGAGTTCGAAGAAGGTCCTCTTTAAATTTCATCCAATTTGGTCCACTCGGTCCAGAGTTATCCCTGGTACAGACAGACAACCCCACGGATCATCAATCAGTATTGCATGAAATGAAAGACTATCCAACTTCCAATTGGATTACTCAATTATTTTAGAAGATACGGTCAGAGCGTACGATAGCGGGCGCAATGGGCACCCCGTGCTGGTATACTACGTATACCGATGAGTGCCTAAAAACGGACCAACGAAGACTTGAACATTTTGAAATGTGGTGTTATGGAAGGATGCTTGGAATAAAGTGGATAGAGGGATTGAGAATGAAGAAGGACCTGAGAAGGTAAATGAAAAAAGGAGTCTTTTGAGACACGTCGTGAGAAGGACACGTAATCTGATAGGACACACATTAAGGCATGATAGCGTATTGAAAACAACATTGGAAAGGAATATGAATGATAAAACGGATGGGGGCCAAATCAACGAGAAGACAAATCAACGAAATCAGTGTTTGGAAAGAGAGAGTCTGACGTATCTCTCTTTTTAACCAACTTTTCGTTGATTTGGTTCTTCGTTAATTTGGTCCCCATTCGATAAAACTCGAAAGTTAGACCTAGATTGAGTTATATGAAGCAAATTATACAAGATAGGGGTTCTATCAGACTAAACAAACGAAAGCTGAGCAGGAAAGAGGAGAGCAAGCGGAAATCCGACGAGACCCAGAAAAATATACACATATGCACTCAGTTGCCAACCCTGCGACTGGCCTTTGCATCGATCAGTGATTTCTCTTGTAACCAAACATTCGCGTTGTCATATCTGAAAGAATCACTCAATTCACGGAGAGGCCGTTCGCAGAGGTGGCAATCTTACGTATAAAAGGAACACTTGCCCAATTTCATCATGATGAAACGTCGCACTTTTTCCATGGCAATTCAAAATCCCCATACCAAAATCGAGCAGTCCCGTTTATTCAGACATAATCATAATTCCTCAATCTGATGAAAATTAATATCCTTACAGGAAGCGACGGGCGTGAGATTTTCTTATGACTATACTGAGTGAATAATTGATACTTCGATGAAATGGGAAAATTTTTGGGCCTGTCAAGAATTCGATGGGTTAATATACAAACGGAGAGAAAATATCATTATATTCAAAATAGAAGACATTCGAAAAAATAACTATAGTTCTAGAATAATAACAGATTTCGATAAAGTGGTCCACCAATGTTTTGTTTTCCCCGTGTAGTGGGTCGTATAATCTCAATCAGATGATTCCATACCCTGCTATAGCGTCGAATGTATGCGCGTCAAAACGGGTAGATTCCACGTTGATTGGTTCATGTTGAGCACAGAAGTACGGCGTAAATTTCAATTTCATCAATTGGAACCGAAAAAATCTTCAGCAGTACAATTTACCAAAAGTAACGGTCACTCTGATGGACATCGCAGACACGTTGAAGTCAATCCTTGGACTCATCCGGCCGATCCATTCTTTGTAGGGAGGATTTGCATATCGAAGGCTCATCTTCTTGCCCATGAGGGGTGTTCACTGGAAGCTGTTGGGGTATTTTGTCAACGTTATTTTGACACTGATATTGCTTACATCAACGCACGGATACCCAGAAAGCACGACTGCTGGTGTTTCAAAAGGCCAGTGACGGCTCTTCACTAGCGTCGCAGTGCCATCAGCACCCCATTGAAACGCCAGCAATAATTTTCTGTAGGGTAGAAACTGGAATTTTGCAATACTTGTAACAAAATCACAATTTGAGATATATCGCTAATCCTCACACAAAATCCACCACTAATGTGGAGAAAAACTTGTCATGCTTTTCACAGTGCACCCTGACAATACAACGTAGTGGAGGTCTTCTGAACGTTCAGAAAACGTCCCAGATACACATTTTGCTGTCAGGGTACACTGAAAAAAAAGAAACATGGTCACACAAATCATTCTTGCATGGGCAAGGTCTCATGAATGCAGTAACTCAAAATCTGGTGATCATGACCAGACATGAGAATTAGATTTTTCTCGAAATGTAGGTGATCACTGTATCAAATGTGATTATAGATCGAGTCGACAATTTTTCTCAGTAAGATGAAGAATTTTTTCAGTCCGTATCCACTCCACATTGAATCTTCCTACTTGTCTCTTCATCAGAACAATGTTCTGAATATTTGCATATTCTTGTTCATTTACACAAGAATTTTCATAAAATCACAGAAATTTCTATGTATTCAAACCATAATCATTTGTACTGTCTGGGATGTGACAGTTCCACCTCATTTGGAAGACAACACTTCTTCAATGCCAGTGTTACAATTGGAAGTGAAAAATAACACAAAAGGTCAATTGAATTCAATTCATTCCTCAGTCCTAACCATTGAAGAAGTGTTTTATTCCAAATTGAGTAGAAGTATCACATTCTCCCCTGCGTGACCTTGTATCCTCCTCCTCTCTGATTCTATTTTATGAATATAGAGTGAATGAAGAATGAGAATTTATTAACCCTTTCAGTTCTGGATTATTCTGAGTAATGGAATAGTTTTCACGAGATCATATTGTTCCATGTTTTACCATACATGTGAGTTTTCATACAGTGATTCCAAACATTACCAACTGTTTTCGATCAAAAACATATCAAGGTCGCATCGAAATTTCATAAAAAAACAATGAAAATCAGATGCGTATTCCAAAAGGTAAATTGTTCTCATCAAGAATCGTCCTCACTAGTATCTATATAACGTGAGGCACTTGATGAAGGGTTTATTTCATGAACCAAACGTTGATTGGATATGATATTTTGGGAACTGGAGACGTCTGGAACTTTTCCAAAAACCCAAGTAGCACGAGAACTTTCCAAACATCCTGCGCTCATTCTTGATCATGCATAAAATCTGCAGGTGGGACTGTTTTGGATGAACTCGAAAGATATTCTAAGGATGCGCATAGAATATACTGATCTGGAATAGCTAAGGGAATTCTAAGAATGTTCATAGAACATGCTCAAAACTTTCAAGAATCATTTTAGTATTCCTAACCTGTTGTGCTACTCAATAATGTCCATTAGATGCACATCAGATCTGGAAGGGTTGATGCGATAATAATAGACTGAAGTTCTGGCTCTATAATTTTTTTTTCAAGACGTTGATATTGAATTCATCCATGCACTGTGAGAAATAGATGTGAAATTACATGCAACCAGTTGACCAAGACTGTTCCTGTAAAATGTATTCTCCATAAACATTCAGCAGTCTTTTTACTCAACATGTCACCTGTAAATTAACATGGACACTATGATGGTAATTTTACAAGTACTGAGTACTGGTGGAATGAAATTATATCCACATGTCAATGTAAAATTACCCACTTCATTGGTAATTTTTCAAATACTTAGGACTGGTAAAATCGAATTACATGTACATGTCAATGTAGAATTCCTTGCAGTCTGATAAAATTACAGTTAACGTGTACGTGTAAATTTACCTTGGGTAGATGTTTGAATTCACTGGTGTGTGTAGTTGGTAATTTTTACATTAACATATATCATGTAATTTTACCAATACAGTATAGGTGAATCCTATTGCCATTGACATTTGGTAATATTACCACCAACAATTTTTACAGTGTGTAGATGTCATATCACATCTGAGCTTCTCCAAAATGAAATAAAATAATAAGGAACATTGAAAATCCTCGCAGAGAAGTATACAGAATATCTAAATCATGTAAATAAGGAATGAAATTTTTTTCTCGACAGGTGGCTGGGAGCATGGTGGCTTGGTTGGATCATCTTAGCCATTCTACTCTTCGTATTTGCCAGCATAGTTGCACTTTTTCCTAAAACATTACCAAGAGCAGCAGCTCGGAAAGCTTTAGCTAGGGAACGCAACAAATCAGCGACAAACCTCAGGTCATGTGAACAACAAGAATCTGAGTTGCCAGCCTCCTTCGGTGACATGATGAGAACGTTCAAAAGATTGTTAACGAATACAACACTGATGTGTAACAATTTGGCCACAGTTTTCTATTTCATGGGTTACATGCCATATTGGATTTTCATGCCGAAGTATATCGAGACGCAATACAAGCAATCAGCGTCTGTGTCGTCCCTAATCACAGGTACTGTGGGGTTGGTATTCAGTGCTTTTGGGATTCTGTTATCAGGTTTGATAATATCCAAGTATAAGCCGAAAGCCCGATATTTGGCTGCCTGGAACGTCATCGTGGGTGCAATATCTGTGATGGGAATGATCTCTTACGCCTTTTTGGGATGTCCAGCAAATGACAATCAGTTGGTCGTCAAATCGAATGGACTTCTAGAAACGTCATTACCTTGCAATGACAAATGCTCATGTGACTATGTCACGTACAATCCAGTTTGTTCCGAGCATGGACAAACGTTTATTTCGCCATGTCACGCTGGATGTCGTAGTATGCAGGTGTGTTGAAATTTACCCTTACTTTGTTCATGTGTCAGTGCAATTTGGGAGGAATCATGCTTTGAAATACATGTCATTCAACATTCTATTTCTATTGCATCAGGATTTAATTTTATTCAACACTCGGGTCTTCTTAGACTATTGACAGTGAACCTGAAGGCAATACTCAATGGTAAGGAATTATTGATCTCAAGCAGCACGAAGAATAATACCCTAGTAGAAATTACTCTCGTGCTCCTTTAGGTCTTGCAAGACTTCACCAGTGCCTTGTGAGGAACTCGCTAGGCCTAGTACGGCCTTGACACATCCTACAGAACCTCTACAGTAATGGCTGATAGGGTATAATGTCCGTAATATATTTCGATACAAACTCTACAATACAAACGGGGTCCGTTTGATCCCATCAGGTCGAGGTCAAGGTCATTTTGAGGTCAAATTGGAGAAATTCGCTGAAGCGGAGATTTCATGATGACCTTTATGTTTTCCTGGTCGCTGAGCACGTATCCGGTGTCTGTTTGATCTTATCAGGTCATGGTCAAGGCCATTTTGAGTTCAAATCAAGAGAATTTGCTGAATGAGAGATATCACCATCACTATATGTTTCCGAAGGTGATGAAAGCAGATCAAGAGTTCTTGCAACTTCATCAGGTCTGGGTCAAGATCATCCCAAGGTCGAATCACAAAAAACCACTACAATGGAGTAATGCAAGGTCTCCTACTCCCTGCAGTCTGTGAGTCATCTATGGCTGCAACCGGGGCACCTTCTTGCGGTGACGGGGGCCACGGAGCAGCCCGTTATCCGGCTGAGTCCCTGGTTTACGGCGTTCACGCCGTCATGGCAGACACAGAAAATTTCTATTCTCTCATTTATTGATTGATTGATTTATTTATTTATTTATTCATTTATTGATTCATTCATTCATTTGTTCATCTATTTATTCATTCATTTGTTTATTCATTTCTTCATTTATTTACACAATCATTTATCGCTTTCTCGTTGAGGAGAAGTTTTGTGATCGTTTCTGGGGGCTGAAAAATTTTTTCGTTTCCAAAATGAAAATTCCTTACACCGAAATGTTTCTTGGAACTCAGGGAGGAAATTTGAATCCGTGTCCGTCTGTATTCTGTCTGTCTGTCCTTCTGTCTTCCTGTCTGTCGGTACGTACGGACGTACGAACTCCGGTTCTATTCATCCGATCATCATGAAATTTACCAGGGTTGGATGCGAGGTCGGTAATGTTCTCATTTGAGATCCAGCCTGATTGTTGTAGAAGAACGAGAGGAGCGTAGAAGAATGTTTTCCAAATCGTGGCTTTGCGATCATACATATTCCTGCTCCTTATTATCCGATTTGAATGGAACTCATACCGCGTTCTACACTGTGAAAAACGTTTCCTGGAAAATTTCAGTATTTTTTTTTTTTTATATTGCAATACCCGGGTTAGCACCCTTTGATATAAAAAGTAAATACAGAGTCAATACAAGACAGCGTCCAAAGACGCATAAAATACAATGACAATATGGCCATGCATTAACCGACAGTTTAAACCGCTTCAAGGAAACACCAAACAATTCCATCGACCGATCGAAATTATTTGCTAATTCACAAATGCGAGAAATCGGATCATAGATCCCAAATCTGGATTTAAATTGTACAGGTCTGAATAAAAGCGCTCTCCTAACTAGTCTACCGGGGATGTTAAAATTAACTGTACTCAGCGATGACTCGCAATCAAGAAAACCATTAATCAATTCAAAAAGAAATAGGAGATCATTCATTTGCCTCCGCTCTTCGAGGGTAGTTAAATTCATTCTGTGAAGAATTCTGGAGTAATCATGGTCAGAATATCTCATAGGGCAGCCTATTCTGAAAGCAGCAAAGCGTAAAAACTTGTGTTGCACACTCTCAATCATTCTAATATCCTTCTTCAAGTACGGAGACCAGATAGGGGACGCATATTCAAGATGGGGTCTAATTAAAGAGGAATGTAGTACTTTTAATGACCTAACATCCTTGAAATCACTGGAAAATCTTTTGACGAAGCCGAGATTTCTCATCGCAGTATCACAAGCTTTCACAGAATGCTCAGAAAAATCCAATCCATCATTTATAGTTACACCAAGATCAACATAAGATTTAACAGTATTCAATGTAACATTTGCAATCTTGTAGGAGAATATGAGAGGATTCCTTGACCGCGAGATTCTCATTACACAGCATTCTTCTAAGTTCAGATGCAGAGAATTACGGGTGCACCTAGAATCTAATCTCGATAATACTGACTGTAAGTGATGAACATCCGCAAGACATTTTATGTTCTTGAAGATTTGTAGATCATCAGCAAATACCAGGAAATCACAATCATTGAGAACCTGCCCAATGTCATTTATGAATAGCAAAAATAAAAGTAGACCAAGGTGGGATCCCTGGGGCACTCCCGAAGGAGGTACAATCGGTTCAGGAAAACAGTTCCGAACTTTTACTATCTGCACCTGATCAGTTGAGTAACTTTGGAACCAAAGTTTCAGATTACCAGATATTCCAAAGCTACTCAACTTAGATAGGAGAACGCTGTGAGATACAGTATCAAACGCTCTACTGAAATCAGTGTAAATAACATCAACTTGTGAGTTATTCTCCAGCGCAATGGCGGTGTAATTACAGAAAGCAGCCAAATTCGTAGTAGTAGACCTCATTGACATGAAACCATGTTGTTCCGGGATAATAAGAGGAGACAACAAAGGAGTAATCTTGTCAACAACCACGCGCTCAAAAATCTTAGACATAAAATTCAAAATACTTATAGGTCTATAATTCTTAGCATCCAGTTTATTACCATGCTTGAAAATAGGAGAGATCAGGCTCGTTTTCAATTCAGCAGGGAAACATCCAGAAGAAAGAGATTTATTAAAGATAATCCGGAGCGGTCGAGAAAGAATAAATTTGCAAGACTTGAACAGCAACGGCGGAAGGCCATCAAATCCTAGGCCCTTGCTCGTATCTAACGAATCAAGAACACAGTAGATCTCTCCTATGGTAATAGCTGAATCAGAAAGCATGTTGAATGACATATCATGTCTAAAATGGTTAAACATTAACCGAGTTATGCGAAGCAAAAACCGATGAAAAGTGATCAGCAAAAAGGTTAGCCATTCCAGCTGCAGAGTCAGCAACTACATTATCTATCATGATAGTACTAGGTAAGTCATCAAATGAACGCTTACTGTTAACGAAATTCCAAAAAGATTTAACATCCTTTTGAATATTAGTCTCAACTTGGCGAATGTAATTCGAATAACAAGCCCAAGCTCGTGATTTACATTAAGCACGCAGAAGAGAGAACGCTAAATAATCGCCGCGACTATAAGACGATTTGTAAATCATATGGGCAACTTCCTCTCTTCTGATTGATTTTTTGAGCTCAGGGGTAAACCAAAGAGGATAAATAGATCTTTTGATCAATGTCTTCGGAACGTACAACTCAATAGCCACAGGAAGTTGATCATACAAAAAACTAATAGCAGTATTTACATCCATGCATTTTAACTCCAAATCCCAATCAATTCGATTCAAATGCTGCCGTATGGAAAAAAAATCAGCCAATGCATAATTATACCGGTACGTGTTGGTACGAGACAAAGATCTCAATGAAAGAGAATACAATCTAATTTCAATAAGGGGATGATGAGCATCACAATGTAGGAGGTAATCAACCGGACTAATAGTTTCAACATACTCATCGGTGGTGAAAATCAAGTCCAGCATACGATTGAAATCATTGTAAATATTGTTTTTTTGATATGAACCAAAGTAGTTGAAATATTGAGTCAAAATCTCCACCGAAGACCTTTCATCCAGTGTCACACCAGGACGAAACGATGCCGTTAGAGAAGAGTCGTCATTGCGCAAAACCACATGCGGAAGATTGTAGTCACCGAAGAGAAAAATTGAAGACACATAATCCTGACACAGTATCTCGGCCAGAGAAACACAATGTTCAAGGTCAAGAGATGATGATGAGGCAGGGGGGGAGTAACTTGCTCCGATAAAAACAGACTTCGAATTAAAGTGCAACTTGACGAGAAAATGTTCCACGCTGATGGGCGGCAAATCAACCAATGCGCTATTCAAATACTTTGTGACCGCAATCAACACACCACCTCCTCGAGAAAAAACACTGGTGCGTCTGCTCCTGTCCAACCGATACAAGGCATAATCATTAAAGGACATTTTCACTGAAAGTTATTGAATAGTAGGGTAGAATGGGGCGAGGCAGCCAATTGCTTCTTATTCCCACAGTGGTTGTTGAAATCACGCGTCCTTAATAATGTGGAGTCGTTGGGTGAGTGCGTTTCAGTTGCCAGAGGATGAACAACATGCGCGATTTGAATAATCACTAGGGGAATAACAAGCAAATGGCTGCCTCGCCCCATTCTACCCTACATTGCACGGAGAATTCCAGTACATTCGCTGGGATATTACACCAAATTCACTGGAATTTTATGGCAAAAACTCGAATCTTCAAGTGAAAAACCCGTGAAATTCCAGTGAACGTACTGGAAAAACGAATTTCCAGTACATTCTGGGATGTTCCAGTGCTGCGAAGGGGGAGGCTTCCAGTTTTTTCTTACAGTGCAGTTGTGATCCGATAGTGACTTCCCTGATAACATTTTGAAGCCGCCCCCCCTGAGTTTGGCTGCGATCCGTGCGCAAAAGCCTGTACAGGTACGTCGTTTTGTGAGCGTACCCGCAAATCGCGCGCAAATACTCATCCATGCACGTCGTTTCGTGAACGCATGTTATTTGGGTTCATATGAGTTTCATCCGAATCGGTTGAGAACTGTGGGATTCTAAGCAAATCGGGATTGGGGAAAGAAATGGTAAACACTGAGCTTCTGGAGAAAATTTGAAATTTTCGGCGATACCGTCTACATGCGGATATTTTTCTTCCCTATCATTCGATCATCATGAAATTTCTACAACGATTCCAGGCAGTGTTGATAGTGCCCTAATATAAGTTGCAAACTGATCCGTACGTGAAAACGGGAAACGAAGAGGAAGCATGTCTTCAAAACTTGTGGTTCTGCGACGAAGTGAGTTCCATCCGAATTGGTTGAGAAATGCGGAAAAAGAGTCTTAAGCAACCTACAGCTACCCACCTAAGAGTCTACTTTGATATCGTTTGCCGCCATAATCCCCCAGGTTTTCCAGAACATATTCTATGTGCGGATCCCAGATATGTGTTCAGCGATCCCAAAAACATACAGGGTGTGGTGATCTCATTGCTCCAGCGAATTTCTACAATTTTACCTTGGAATGACCTTGACCTCGACGTGATAAGATCAAACGCACCCTGGATTCGTGTTCAGCCACCCCCCAAAAACATTTATGTCATCGTGATATCTCCGCTGCAGCGAATATCTTCAATTTGACCTCGGAACGACCTTGACCCCGACCTGATGGGACCAAACGAACCCTGGATTCGTCTGCAGCGACCCCCAAAAACATATAAATCGTCGTGATATTTTCGCTTCAGCGAATTACTTCAATTCGACCTCGAAATTACCTTGACCTTGACCTAATCGGGCCAAACGGACTCCAGGATCGTGTTCAGCGACCCCCAAAACATTTGGGTATGGTAGTCAAGTCCGCCGGAGTGAGCACTTATTTTTTTCTCCAATTTGACCTTGAAATGACCGTGACCCCGACCTGGTGAGACTAAACGGGCCCCGGATTCGTGTTCAGCCACCCCCAAAAACATTTGGGTCATCATGATATCTCCGCTTCAGCCGGTCTCTTCAATTCGACCTCGAAATGACCTTGACCTCGACCTGATGGAATCAAACGGACCCCGGATTCGTGTTCAGCGACCCCCAAAAACATAAAGGTCATCATGATATGTCCGCTTCGGTGGATTCCTTCAATTTGGCCTTGAAATGGCCTTGACCTTAACCTGATGGGACCAAACGGACCCCGGATTCGGATTTGGCGACCCCGTAAAACACATGAGTCGTCGTGATCTCTCCGCTCCAGCGAATTCCTCCAATTCGATCTTGCAATGACCTTGACCTCGACCTGATGGAACCAAACGGACCCCGGATTCATGTTCAGCGACCCCTAAAAACATGAAGGTTGTCGTGATATCTTCGCTTCAGCGAATTTATCCAATTTGACCCTGAGATGACCTTGACTTGACCTAGTCAGACCAAACGGACCCCGGGATCGTGTTCAGCGACCCTCAAAACATATGGGTATGGTAGTCAAGTCCGTCGGAGGAAACACTTTTTTTTTGTGGGGCTGTGTAATCCTTAGGCAGCTACAGATCAGTCTGCTATCTTCTAGATGGAATTTTCAATAATTTCGAGTGATATTCTAGGATTTGGAATCAGCATCCTTGAACTACTTCATATATCGAGTGATCTCTTCACCCAAAAAGACTAAACTCCAAACGAGTGAGAATTCACTAGTTCGGGTCAAGTCACTTTCTGAGATTTAATGTGAAAATTGTAGTTGATGCATTGTAATATGCCCTGTATATATTACACAATAATTTTTTTTCTTCATTAGGAAATTCCATTTAGTCCAAAATACCCTCGCCCGTTACATTGAGAAAATACCAATTACATTCGAGAGATCCGTCAAGCTTAGAAACAAACCCCATGAATCATCGTTCGCTGAACGAGGCAGAGGATGATGCGCGCACCAGTCCCCCAACGGCTGCCTGGATGTCGCGCCAGGCCACAAAGTGATATAGGGAAAAACTCTGCGCGACAATGGGGAATCATGTATATATATTCCATCCTATCAACCAATTAGGACCACTAATCAAACAATTAGGACATGATCGTTGCGAATAAGGACAAACTTTCAATTGATATTACATGCAAATTACAACAATCATTATTAACACTCGAACATGCATTTGGATATGAACTATTAGAATGAGGACAATATACAAAAATATACATTTACATTCAAACATATAAAAACAAACATGCACTTAATACAGAAATAACATATCAAAACATGCATATCATAGATGTACAGGCAAATATGAATATAGAAATACACACATGCAAATATTACATTCGAATGAAATTAACATATAAAACATGCGAACAATAAACGTACCTTCAAGTATAGAATATAAAAACGAACATGCAAATCATATAGAATTACCACATGAGAACATGCGTATTATAAATGTTAAATGTACAGTCAAATATAAATATAGGAACACACATGCAAAACATTACATTCAAATAGAATTAACAAATATAAACATGCGACGAATTCGTATTTCCAAACAAGCATGCAAGTGTTGCAAGTGGATCCAATATACAAAAAACGTGCAACACAATTATTTTCGGGAAAATGTCCAACCAAGTGTCAAGTAAACGCATAGGATGCAGACGAGACTTCTCGGATTGAGAGAATAGTAATGTGGAGAGGAGCCGGCAATAACAGGCATCGATTGGAGAATCCTTCCATCAACGGAACTTGCCCCCCACTGGAGGACAATGAATATGTATGGGAGACTGCAGGCCTTCCACCACCGTACATCGATGTACGATCGATTCGACCAAGTCATTGCCCCCCTGCAAGGAAATCAAGGTATGCAAAGTTAGCAGTCCCTTCCACCACAGGAGCACACCAATAGGACTAATTATCGATTCATGGATCATCCCCGAACATGGATCCATGATCAATGGAACAAAAATACAAAGGAGAGAATCAAGTGTACTCCAATCACAAAATCTGTGAATTGGACCTTGAATTGAAAGAGGAGGAAAACAACCCCTTCTATCATCAAAATTGAGAACTGAATTCTGATTGGCTGAGCGAGTGCTCAAAAGCAGCTGCACTGCCAGAAATCAGACACACTTCGGCTCTTCAGCCACCCAGCCTCTACAGCTACTCCTCAGCTTCCATAGCTATTTTGGCTCATTAGCCTACGGAGATTCTCTCACTCTGAGACTCAGGCTCTACACCCCATATATACAAGATTGCCGACCGTTGGCCTATTATTTGCCAAACCTCCGCCAATCTTCCGCCGATTCCCCCTCTTTGGCCAATAAGCCAAATAACTAGTTGGAATACGCTGGAGAAGCGTGAAGCAGTTTTACAACAAGGTTGCCGACCGTTGACCGATCATTCGCCGACCCTCAACTGTTCTTCGGCCGATTCTACCTCTTTGGCCAATGAGCCAAATGACTAGTTGGAAGACGCCGGGAAATTACTGGTCCCTAACCGCTACAACATCCCATCACAAGCAGAATAAGTATATCCTGAAACTCCATATTTCCATATGGTCCCTATTCGACCAATTGCTCTCTCTATTCAGGAACCAGTTGTTCGACCCTTGGCCTTTCCTTTTCAGTCAACTCAAAGGCTCGGATTCCTGATCCGTGTATACATTGTTCTTCTTCCTTCTTCGCCATGAGTAGTTACTGTTACCAAAATATTCCTCGATTCTGATTCTGGTGTTTCCAAAGGAATATGAAATTCCGGATTCTAAAAATTCGTGCAAAAGATCAAAAGATAGGAAAGTTCTCTCTTACATCTTGTTAAGTTTTTACCATTCAACAGTCTATTTTCTTGACTCAATAATTCCCAAAATATAGAAGGATAATTCTCAAAAAAAACAATTCATAGTTGATGAATTTTGGATTCACGAGCAATGAGAAAAGTTGCATAACTTGATTTTCTTCTTTACTTCAGAATAATGGATTCCCTCTTTTATCAAATAGATGGAAAAAATCGCTCGACTGAATAAGCAGATTGAGTGCGCAGAAGGAAGAATTGCTGGTAGACGAGTGGTTATTCACTCTCCTACGGAGACGGAAGGAGTCAAAAAACCCAGGTTCCAGAAAAATCATCTCCAGGATGAACGTCGAATTCACAAATGAAAGAACGGAATTAAAATCATCGATTGGATTTTGAATAACCATGATAATTCCAATCATTGTTCAAACTGCATAACCTTTCCCATTAAATACTACAATTGTGAGATTTGTGAAGTGAACGAAAAACATTACCTATACCTGAATGATCAACAATCATTAGAACAGGAGTTTACACCAGAGGAAATCACAGAACTGCGGATCAATAATAATCAGTTTGTAGGAATTCGCTCTGAGAATCAATTGTGATGCACCTAATTTCATTTTCTCATTATCAATTTAGCCTTGTTCTCTTTCCCTACTCAAGAAATATCAATCCTACCCCTTTCTTCCATAACTGATGGATAGGGGAATATCTATTGTCGTCCTGAGTGGAAACATTCAGAACCTGACAACGTCAATATTTTCCAATCACCTCGTGGCCGTCAAATATTTTGATCCGTCACTGACAGACTTCGAGGAAATCACGAATTCTTGATACAGCCCTAGAGGTTTCTCGTGAGTGGTGATACAGTTTCTTAGTCAATATATGGGGTGGAATTCGCCAAGTGTTCCCACCTGAAAATTTCGATCTCATCAATGTTGATGAAATTCCATGAATTTGTTGTACGAGTGACCCTCTTCAAATTGTGTTAACACCAGGTTTCTAGGAAGTCAGGTTTTCGTGGTACAGGGATTTGAATTTTGAAGATCTTTTTGATCTGCGTTTTCTCGGAAAATCATCATCCTCATTGATCCTATTCATTGGAAATATGTCATTATTGACATTGTTAGGATTTTTTCTGAATTTCACGATAAAAATACTTCCATTCATGCGGAAGGAATATTTCACATAGAAATTCGATTTTGAAAAGTATTTTCGCATTTTTCGGTCACTGCGCCCCTTTTGATACAGATGAAACCTGAATAAATCGAGAGCTTGATTCTTTAGCTTCGGAATCATACAGATTAAGAAATGGGATAAGAAGATTCCTCGAAATTACAGAGGGGTTTAAGTGCTCAGACCTCACACGTCCACCCGTTAGCATCGTGTATAAATACAACACTACGCCAACATTGTGTAACAATATTTTATGCTAATGAATAATTCATTCTGCCGTGATTTTCTGTATCATTATCAGTGAAAATCACTTCCAGAAATCAAATATTCTCTGATTCTTGATGTTATTCTCTGATTCTAATTCACTGAGGATTTGAATTCATTCTTATCAATCATATAAACTTCTGCCCTGAAGCTTCAATTGAATAGTGACTGTGGATGTTTCCAGGGCAACCTGATTCTTTTTTATTTGTACCCTAACTAACCTCATTCTCTCCAATCTGAACTCATCAACGGTTTTGTGTCGTTTTGAATGTACAGAGATAAATATCAAATCAGTGAAACTTTCTTGTTTATGAAGTTTTTGTGATTGATCTTCTGCTGAATTATTCTATTGAGGAAGGACTTTTTCCTGCATTCAATAACACAATGGAACGGAGGAGCTCAGGTGATCGTTGTTTCAATCCCTTTCAATATCCCTGTCACAAAAAGTCTTCAGATCTTCGAACCTTATCTTCAAATCTGAGAGAAAAATATCATCATCTACCCTCTGATACCCGAATATGTAGTAGATGCAGGGAAGACATGACTGTACTATCTTCAATGTCACCTTTGTACGATGTCCAATCTGTTCAGATGGATACATGCGAGAATAATTCACTTGAGGTTGTTCCGCTTTATTATTCGATTCATCAAAAAAGTACACAGTATAATTGAGAAAAAAGATAATGGAGGCAACTACGCGCGACAGTTGGATACGTTCAAATACAATCCTTCGTCAATTCAAGTCGAATTCAAGGTTCATTCAAGTATTCGTAGTTGAGTCAACTACAAATCTAATTGAATCAAAGAAGTATTGCATTTGAACGTATCCAACTGTCGTGCGTAGTTGAGTCCACTATTTATTCTTCTCAGTGCAGCCCCGAAATGTTCTAATGAGGAGAAAACTGGGATGATTGAGAAATTTTTATTATCTCTCAGGATCAAACATTATTCGAAGAAGAGGATGATGTCCCACATTTTGAAATCAACGAGGAGGAAACTTTTGATATAAATGAAGGAGATTTTTCCGTTCCATCAACAAAAATGTCTGAGAATTTAAATCGAGAGTGTCAAATAAAACATCATGAATCAGGTATTCAAGTTCTCGATCAAATCAAAGAAAAATTCAAACAGGCTTCCAGTTACTCAGAAACGATTTTGCTTCTAACCCTTGCTCCAAAATCATGGGGATGAAGGACATTGGCTACTGAATTCAACGCTTCGGAACGTCAAGCTAGGAAAGCCATACAGTTGGTAGCTGAAAACGGGATTCTAACATCACCAAATCCAAGGAGAGGACGAAGGTTATCTTGCGAGATTGAAAATTCCATCATAGCATTCTACTTGGATGATGAAAATAACCGGATATTGCCAGGCATGAAGGATTATGTTCCGATCAAAACTAATGATGAAACGCGTGAACATGTTCAAAAAAGATTGATTTTATGCAATCTTGCCGAATTATATTCTTCATTCAAATTGAAGAATCCTACAGTTGATGTGAGCTTATCGAAATTTTCACAGCTGAGACCTCGCAATTGTGTACTCGCTGGAGCTTCTGGAACTCATACCGTATGCGTGTGTGTTTATCATGAAAACGTGAATTTAATGCTAGATGCCATAAGTTCACAAAAACTGACGTCTGCGACAGATTTCCCCATGACTTCTCACCATGATGATATTAAAATGCTTGTATGTGATAATCCTACTTCTGAATGCTATCTGGAGAAGTGTTTAGCGTGTCCTGGAATAGACAATTTCAAGGATTTTCTTCAATCGAATCTTACAGACCAGTACATTGAGAGAGTAGAATATCAAATTTGGCAACAAACTGATCGCAGCACTTTGGAAACTGGAATAGCAGACGCAGGAGATTTCGTGGAGGATCTCTGTGAACGGTTACATAAGTTGAAATCCCACGCTTTTATAGCAAAGAAGCCATCGTCCTTTCTTAAGGATCTCAAGGATAATTTGAAGGCCGGAGAATTCATAGTTACATGTAATTTTGCTGAAAACTATGCATTTATTGCTCAGAATGCTATTCAATCGTTTCATTGGAATAACAACCCAGTTACCATTTTCACAACAGTAATTTCTTGCAGAACAGATGAGTTAAGACATCGCAGTATAGCGATTTTGTCTGATAATCTGACTCATGATACTGTAATTGTTTATGAATTTCAAAAAATTATTACAAAGTATTTGCAAGCTAATTTTGAATGTGAAGAAATCTTCTACTTCACTGATGGAGCATCGCAACATTTTAAAAATAAATATAATTTTGCAAATCTTCTACATCATGAGCATGATTTTGGAATTGCGGCTGAGTGGCATTTTCATGCAAGTTGCACGTGGCAAAGGACCTTGTGACGGTATTGGTGGAAATTTGAAGAGACTTGCAGCACGTGCAAGTCTGCAACAGTGATGCCAGATTCGAGACCGAGACCACTCTTACCCTCTCCATTGACCGCTTCCCCTTTCTCCCACCAAGCGGATTAAATTGGGCGAGCGAGAGTGTAAGTATCACTCTCTCGCTCGCCTAATATAATCCGCTTGGTGGGAGAAAGGGGAACCGCCAATGGAAAGGGTAAGAGCGGTCTCGGTCTCGAATCTGGCATCACTGGTTTGCAAGCATCATCGAATGAAAATCAAATTTTGACTGCGGATGCTCTTCATCAGTGGGCTAAAGAACATTTGAAAGGAACTGTAATTTTTTTCAGTCCAAAGAGTACTCATATAGAGGCTACGAAAGAAATTGAAAAACGATTTGCATCTGCAAAAACGATAGCAGGAACTCTCAAATACCATTGTGTAATACCTATGGAATATTCATCGTTTATTCTTAAAACTCACTCTTCGGCAGTGCAATATGATATATTCCCAAAGACCCGAAGAAGGCATAAAGATGAGAGTATAGGAACAACCTTTCAGAAGGATCAGAAGATTGATAATTAAAAATACTGCAAATTGTTTAATATCATTCTGTACATTTATGTAGCAATAATTCAATTTTGTGAATAATCAGAGTACTATAACTTGTACAAAGAAAGTCACTACTTACAGTTACTTTCACCAGTTACAGTAGCCGCGTTTCCATAAAAATTGATTATCAATAAAGAGAAATCTAATGGGTCCAAGATGACAAATTGGTATGACTAATTATTACAATAATGTTCTAATAAAGTATGACGTGTTTTTCTCAACC
This sequence comes from Gonatopus flavifemur, assembly GCA_018340375.1. NCBI lineage: Eukaryota > Metazoa > Arthropoda > Insecta > Hymenoptera > Dryinidae > Gonatopus > Gonatopus flavifemur. The sequence continues at coordinate 7,740,454 of JAFFJZ010000014.1, forward strand.
GTGTGTCGTGAATCAATTATTCATTTGAAAGGGGTAATCTAGATGGTTGTATTGAGCAATGTCGTAGGCAAAATTGAGAAAATAGATTTGATAGCCATTTTTTTCATAAAACAATACACTGAAAATCGATGGTGTGATCGTCACGTACTCAAGGTACGATACGTACACACTTGAAACTCTGTACCTTGGGGAAATTCCTTCGTCCCATTTTTAAACCTGTATGATTTTGAAGCTAAGGAATCAAGCTTCCGATTTATCAAGGTTTCATCAATATCAAAAGGGGTGCAGTGACCGAAAAATGCGAAAATACTTTTAAAAATCGAATTTCTATGTGAAATATTCCTTCTGCATCAATGAAAGAATTTTTATCGTAAAATTCAGAAAAAATCCTAACAATATCAATGATAACGTATTCTCATTAGATGGAATTGATGAGGGTGATGATTTTCCGAAAAAACGCAGATCAAAAAAATCTTGAAATTTCAAACCCTGAAAACCACGAAAACCTGACTTCCTAGAAACCTGATGTTAACACAATTTGAAGAGGGTCACTAGTACAACAAATTCATGGAATTTCATCAACATTGATGGGATTAAAATTTTCAGGTGGGAACACTTGGCGAATTTTACCCCATATAAGGCCAGTGCAAGCATATTCCATCAATGTGAAGCGAGCGATGTATCGATAATTTGTATGCGTATGTTTGTATTTATGTGAGCTTACGTATATGTGAACGTAATTGATTTGAAGAGCTTATTCTCCACAAGATTTTTTGTGGAGAATACAATGCAAGTCGAAATCTTGTACTACTATGTGTGATTTGTACGACATTATCCCTCAAACGTCACACTTCGGGTTGGTTACCGTGTAAGTCACACTAGTGCGAATTGAGATTTCGTGAACTTTCAACCTTTGTATTTTCTTTGTTTTCCAACGTAAATATAAAAAATTTGGATAGGGGCCGAATCAACGAAAGGACAAATCAATGAAACCATTGGTTGGAAAGGAAGAGATGTATAATGTATGATGTCTTATTCCTTCCAACTAACAGTCTCGTTGATTTGGTTTTTCGTTGATTTGGCCCCCATCCAAAAATTGATATGAAATACAGGGTAAAAGTTTCCGAGCAATCGAATGGCATAACTCATTTCTGGAAAACATAATTATTTGTCCATGAAAAATGCGATTGCCAAAGAAAATTTTTCTTGAAAAGTGACATTTTGACGGTGCGAATTCGCACTAGTGTGACGTTCGAGGGTTATGAATGGTTGTCTATAATGTGCGACCATCTCTTCTCGCAATCTTTGACTCGATATCTCCTCAACACTGGCTCACAGTTTACTCAACTCGTGCATAAACTTCAACACTTACGCTGGTGGTTCATTCATACGTTTCCGCTGACATCTTCTTTTGTTGTGTTTATATTATGCTCTACTGTTTCTCATATTTTACTCAACTATGAGTTGAACATTCTCCATCAGTTAATATATTTAATATTGAACTATAAGTCATATTCTTCTTCCACTTTTGGAAGACATCTTTTATGTGCATTGAAGATTGGTGAAATTCATTTCACTCAACTGTAGATGAAATTCAACAAAAATCGCTTAATGTCATCGTGTTACTCAATCCAGTCGAGTGAAGTTCCTCAAACGCATTTTCTCCGTATATATATGAATTCCAATAATACTCATATAACATTCAATGATTATGTGTATGACACATATAGCTCTTCCACTTCCTCGAAAAGAGGAAGCTGAGTGATCGTTTTGGACACTCGAAAAATTTTTCTTCCTCCAAAATCAAAATTTCTCACACCAAACGACTCCCCAAAACTTGGAGAACAATTTTGGTTCCATGTCCGATGTCCTCCTGTCGGTCTGTATGGCGTCTTTATGTCAACATTTGCACGAACGCGCACAGGGAACAAAAGAAATGTATGCTGCAACTACTTGAATAGTTGCTGCAGCTACTCAGTAGTCAGGACGAGTAAATCGATAGTTGCACCAACTGACGTAAATACCCGAGGTATTTTGATCCAGTTGAGACAGCTAACGTGTTAATTGTCCTGACTACCGAGTAGCTGCAGCAACTACTTGAGTAGATGGTCGAAAATCGGATATTCAAGTAGTTGCTGCAACTATTCTTTTGATCCGTGCATATTTTCCGTTTGAATTATTCAATCGTCATGAAATTTTCATCACATTCGCAGGCACGGTGGACGATGATTTCATATCAGTTTCATTCCAATCAATTGAAAATTGTGGAAAATTTCTTCCTGCAATTTCCATTATTCGAGAATATTTCGAAAGCATGCCTTCTGCATTTCCGTATCAACCGAATGTCATGGAACTTTCAGCGTGTCCACTTCACGATGTGTTGATTGTACGATATGAATTTCAGGCGGATTAAAATTCAGGGGAGAAACAGTAAGCGATAAACTTCTAGAGAAAATGTGAGAATTTCGTGAATGCCGCTATTATGCGGATATCTCCTGTGCCTATCATTCAATCCTTATGAAATTCTCACAACAGTCATATGAAGTGTCAATAGTGATTCCATATAAGTTTCAACTTCATGCTCGAAGAAGAACATGAAAGGGGAAGAAAACATCCTATCGAAAATTTTGAATCTGTCAACATATATATTTATGCTCCTGGTCATCTAATTGAGGTGCCGCACAGTGGGCCAGATGACTGGAAAAACTGGCCAAAAGTCGAGTCCAGATTTTTCAAAAACAAGTTTATGAGGATGAAGTATATAAGTTCAAGTGCACTTGGTAAATATCTTAAGGGGATCCAAACATTAGTGTTCAATTGGTGGTAATATGGAAATGAATAATTGCATATCAAAAGTGGATGAAGCTATGTTGAAGATTTCTAAGTATTTTAATCCAGTTGAGAAAATTCATCACAATATGCATGGTTTCTTCATCTCATAACTTTACTACAATCAGAAAAGGAACAGAACAAGGAGAACGATGTGTTACAAGGCATGGACGCATGATTTTACGAATATTTTCTATGTAATTTTCATTTTGTCCACGCTATCAAGAGGTCGTTCCGCGACGTTCCGCGTTCAATTCACACCAGACTAGGATTAATGTGTTACTATTGCTGTGTACTAGAAGTTCAATCGGCGCTTTTTTTGCGCTTCTTGCAGAAAACGTCCGATAAAGTATAAATATGTTGTGTAAACCCCATTCACTGTGAAGTAGATGACAAGAAAAAATCACAAAAATTGAAAATTGCAGCAGAACATTTTGCAACTTGTTATTCAGGGGCCTTCCCAAGTGACTCATTACGAATTTGGTAATCGAAATGTGAAATTCAAAATGGCGGGTCTAATATGCTGGACGGACATTTCCAAATCCATAGAATTCGCTCAACATTTTCGTCACTTGGAGATTTTGGAGGGTGCTGATTGCACATTTGGGATTAAGAGAACCAAATTCGGATTTGTAGATGCAATATGGCGCACAGTGAGTCATATCACTTTCGAAGCTGGCTAAAGGTTGATTTCGGAATTTCGTGAAAATAAGTATAGGGATAAGGTATATGATCCAATTACGTTCAATATGTATTTATTTATTTATTTATTTATTTATTTTGTTTATACGGGTATAAAAGCCCCTTGGGTACATAGAATATACATTATTTGAACCACATCATATATATCATGCATCAAAGCATTAAGCATCATGTTAAGCTCGACTACATGCATCTTATATTACAACAACAGTTGACGTGTATAATTATAGGTGGAAAGGACAATTAGATATTAAATTTGACAAATAAGAGAAAGAGAATTCCTAAGATCAGAATGAGATGAAAATAATTCAAGCACATCACTGTAAGAATTTGCTAGGATAGATATCCGATTTACCGGATCAGAATAACCGTATCTCGACTTATAAGAAATTGGATTGAACAATTTAGGGCGTCTTAATAAACGAGAAGGGACATTAAAACGTACAAGTCCAAGCAGTTGAGGGCAGCGAATTTTCCCATTAACAATTTTATACAAAAAAGAAAAATCATTGAACAAACGACGTGATGCCAAGGAAGGCAAGTTAAGTAGAGCCATAATCAATGAGTAATCATGACAAGTGACGCTCAACGGACGGCCTATCTGATAGGCAGCAAAACGCAGAAACTTATGCTGAACTCTTTCCAAATCTGTACAATCCCGAATCAAATGAGGACTCCAAATTTGAGACGCATACTCAAGATGAGGTCTAACTAAAGTACAATACAGTGTTCGAAGTGCAACAGGATCACGAAAATCTTCACAAACGCGCTTGATGAATCCGAGAGATTTCATGGGAGTACCAACTATGTAATTGTAATGATCTGAGAAGTTAAAACGAGAGTCAAATGAAACTCCAAGATCACGAACGGTATTTATAGGTGATAACAGAGAACGAGAAAAGTTATAAGGAAAATAAATAGCATTTTTACCTCTATAAAATCTCATCACATGGCATTCAGTGAGATTTAATGACATATTAGATAGCACACACCAAGATTGTAACCGATCCAAATCAGATTGCAGATTTTGAGCATCTCTGTAAGTTCTTATAATCATAAACAGTTTCAGGTCATCAGCAAAAAGAAGATGTGTGCAGTACTTGAAAATCATAGAGATATCATCAATGGAAATAATAAATGATAAAGGACCTAGATGTGAGCCTTGCGGTACACCTGAGGATACAAAAAATGGATCAGAGAAATATTGAGAGACACGAACTGATTGCGTACGATTCAGAATATAACTCTGTAACCACGACAAGAAATTGCTGCGAATACCTAAATCACCTAATTCATTTAACAATGTATTGGGTTAATTCAATAGTTCTTATTCCATTGGTAGTGATCGATGCTGGATTGATGGTTATCGAGGTCCCTGGGCGCTTGAGCATATGAGGCCCCTTCTAAGGAAATTTTTCAGGGTATCCTCTTTCTTTTGAACTTTGAGAAATTTGAACCCCCCCCCCCCTCCCCTCAGGAGCTCGAAGATCATCGCTCATCATTCGTGGTACCCGATGCCTGCAACACTCCACAAAATCTTGATGCATGGTGCTGAAATTATTAAAACGAGCATACTTCCTGCGGGTGCAATGGGCAAGGAGGCATCGTAATGCAGGAATAAAGATTACAAAAGATATAGACAATGCCACAGTCGAAAAAGTAGTCGTTTAACAAATTTGGAAGATATTTTTTTCCGCGTAACAGATTCTTAAGATCCAATTTTCTCAAGTTTGAGTCTTGAAGAAAGGATCCAACGGGCCAAAAAACTTCCTTTTCCTCAAACTGTACTTGATTCATTAGAAATCCCTTTGAACTCCGATGCTGAAAGTGAAACTGAAATTTGCGATGAAGACATACCTGGTCTTCAAGAAACTTCCAAATCTTCAAATAACCTGGACTTGATTAACGAACAGGAAGCATATTTTTAGTATAACATTAATCATTCGTGGAAGGCAAGGGGACTCACGATAAACAAGCACCTCAATTCGTGGGAGGCAAGGGGACTCACGATGAACAAGCACCCCGATTCGTGAGAGGCAAGGGGCCTCACGATAATCAAACACCCCGATTCCTGAGAGGCAAGGGGACTCACGATAATCAAGCACCCCGATTCGTGAGAGGCAAGGGGACTCACGTCAATCAAGCGCCCCGATTCGTGGGAGGTAAGGGGACTCACGTCAATCAAGCACCCCGATTCATGAGAGGCAAGGGTACTCGCGTTAATCAAGCACCCTGATTCGTGAGAGGTAAGGGGACTCACGTTAATCAAGCACCCCGATGCGTGAGAGGCAAGGGGACTCACGTTGATCAAGCACCTCAAAGGAAGCAGAAATCTACTACGTCCACGTCGTTGCTGCTGGGTGATGCAAAAAGTAGAGGATATGCATCTGAATTTTGGAATCCGAAAATCAATCACTCTAAGAACCTTCAAGTGGTGAATTTCAGGGGATTCTGATAGATGTTTGTTAACTTATAATTATGCGTGTGAATTTTCGAGCACCATCCTTGATTTGAATATTTTTTACCCCCAATTAGTAATCAGCCATCCTGAAAATCCCTGATTGGAGAGTTTCAAGGGAATTCGATCAATTCTGAATGTTCTATCCACCATATCGCATACGCCATCTTGAATTTCCACAATTTGATTCCAGATTCGTGATCAGTGACCCCGGAAACCCCCGAGTGAAGAGTTTCAAGGAAATTCGGGGTATTCTGGAATTTTTATCCGCCATATTGGATCCGCCATCTGGAATTCCCCAAATTTGATTCCAGATTCGTAATCAGCGACCCCGAAAACCCCTGTACACTGAGTTACAAACGACTCTACCGAAAATTTGGATTTTGGCCAGTTTTTAGTGTGATCTGGCCTACTGTGTGCCGGGAAGAATAACGCGCTTAGCGCTCGGAACGCATCACAAATTTGATCCAAACAGTCCCGTCGGAGGTCGAGAAAAAAAGTCGGAATTTTGAAAATTAGGGAATACTAGGCCATAGAGCTTGAAAAAACAAGGTCAGTGTCCCCCCACCATTTTTTCCTAGGATGAATAGTTTTCGAGAAAAAAAATAAAAACTACATATTCGTTCATACCAAAAATCAATGTTTTCCGACATTGAACTCGTTGGATCTCATTCATTCTTCGGCGAATTGGAATAAAACTTACAGATTCTGAGTTGGGAGACTTCACCGAAGACGACAGTGTCGAAGAAATTTGTGAAAATCAATAATAAAATAATTAATTTTTCATTTGAAGTAAAAATCACGTGTTTTATGTTTTGCATTAAAAAAGTGTCGGGGGAAGTATGAGCTACAAAAAACTTCCAGCGACAAAGTTGTTCGCCAAGGTATGGACTAACTTTTTTGAAAGTTCCAGATCGATTGGATTATTAGTTTGCAAAATACAGGGATTTATTTATTTGCGCGGAACGGGAATCTATCACGAGTATGCGTCTTTCACCGGGTGAATATCAGGGTCCGTGAGGAAGATTGTATTCACTCACTTTTTCAACTTGAGATGTTTTTTTGGGTCGGAGAATTCGAATATCCAACTATTTGCACGAGATTTCATTTCCTTCATCCATGTTTTTGTGATTTGAATGTAATACGACAGACGTGATCATAACGTTGGATCCTGCAGTTTATAAACAAATGAAAATCGAATTGTGTCGGCGGCACTACTGTAAAAAGAATTAGAGAAACACTGTAGGATCGGAATTCTCATGCACTACGAATATTCTCCTCGTTATATTTCTCACAGAGGTAGGACGAATTCTGTCGATACTTTTTTTCTTCGAAGTACGTGGAACGTCATTTCCGATTCGCAGTGATTTGTGATTGAATAAAATTCAACACATTATGCTTTTCACAAAATCTCGTAGTTGGTGATAATTGATATACCATTGAGCACACATCCTGAAAATAGCATTCGATTCCGCTAACAAACGACTGAGTAATCGTAAGGTATGTTCCCAAAACTATTGATCTGAGACCGAGAATGTTTTTGATTTATTATTTTCACTGTGAGAAATATGTGTCACCACTTCATCATGTGTCATCACTTACAAGAATCTGAATATGTATATTTCTTATTACTTGTTTCCACCAAATTGTTTTCATTGCCCAATATGATCACTCTTCTACGTGATTTCAAGCACTAAGCGAGTTATTCTTTCTGTAACTTCAATCAAATCTTTTATGATAAAAACATGGATAAAGGAAATGAAATCCCGTGATAAAAGTTGGATATTCGAATTCTCCGACCCAAAAAAACATCTCAAGTTGAAAAAGTGAGTGAATACAATCTTTCCTACGTACCCTGATGGTCACCTGGTAAAAGACGCATAATCGTGATAGATTTCCGTTGCGCGCTAATGAATGAATCCCTGTATTTTGCAAACTAATAATTCAATCGATCTGGAACTTTCAAAGAAGTTTGTTCATACCTTAGCGAACAACTGTGTCGCTGGAAGTTTTTTGTAGCTCATACTTCCCCCGACACTTTTTTAATGCAAAACATAAAACACGTGATTTTTACTTCAAATGAAAAATTAATTATTTTATTATTGATTTTCACAAATTTCTTCGACACTGTCGTCTTTGGTGAAGTCTCCCAACTCAGAATCTGTAAGTTTTATTCCAATTCGCCGAAAAATGAATGAGATCCAACGAGTTCAATGTCGGCAAACATTGATTTTTGGTATGAACGAATATGTAGTTTTTATTTTTTTTCTCGAAAACTATTCATCCTAGGAAAAAATGGTGGGGGGACACTGACCTTGTTTTTTCAAGCTCTATGGCCTAGTATTCCCTAATTTTCAAAATTCCGACTTTTTTTCTCGACCTCCGACGGGACCGTTTGGATCAAATTTGTGATGCGTTCCGAGCGCTGAGCGAGTTACTCTTCCCGGCACCTCAATTGCAACGGAATACAGTGGGATAAAATCCGAAAAAGACGTGAAAAAGTCAAAAATCCAAGTTTAGCAAATTAATTCCTGAAATAGGCAGTGATATTCCGGAGGGTTTACTGCATCTGTTGGTGAATTTTGAATGCGGTATATTGAGTCTATGATGTGATATAAGCTTACAAAGTTCGCGTTCAAAACCATATCATCTATTGCGTTCTGAATAGGGTCATATTCACGGTTACGTTCTTGTGCTGAGAAATTTTCATCCATCCAACAAACCGATATTCTCTCAATATGATAAGAGAACTTCGAGATGATACTATATACAGTATAAAGGTACCAATGCTGAAGCCGCTAGAATCGAAATCATCGAACCATTTTGACAGAACAGTTTTTTGGACATAAAATGGAATTCAAGAACAAAAATAGTAAACAATGTCTAGGGATGTCTTGTGGTCTTTGATGGAGAATACCATATAGGGTGTCTACATTCAGGTGAAAAAAACCTCATGTGCCGAAACGATTTTTTTTCAATTCATTCTCATGCGTTTTGATATCGCAATATAAGCATCGGTAAAAACCTCTAATCCGCTATACTGGCATCCCTGGTGGAAATAAAGTATCAAAATGCAATGCCAGGTTCATCCGAATGTATATAAAACGATATTCCACATCGTGAAGTGCGCCGCAATCGTGTACAGAATGAAATTCATGCCGCAAATTGACACTTCATTTTCACCAAGGATGTCACACAATTCTATCCATAGAGAATGTCCCGATTTGAGCTTATTGCTTATATCTCTGGTTGGACTGACGTGTTTTCTTCCACAAATTTTCAAATTACTAGCAAGAAACTTATTCTCTATATATAAGGATACCTTTGCTTGATTGAAGGTTTCCTCTGTACATCACAGAGGAATCACAATTCGAAACGGTCTTCTTGAATAAATACCAGCGTTCGGTGCTGGCTCAGAGGGTATCATCACCCGGCACGAGAATTTTGGCTTCATGGCAACTGTTTTGCAAATATAGCAGAGAAAACTGTGATGTTTCATATCATAGAATGTAATAATGCATTATTATATTGAACATTACAGTTTTCTCTGCTATATTTACGAAACAGTAGATATACAGCCAAAAATCACAATGCAAACTGTAATTTCTTCCTTTTATTTCTCTCAGTGCAAATCAGTCACTTTGAACTCTCAGTCATTCCGAATTCCGGAATTTCGACAACGGATTCGTGATCAGCAACCCCAAAAAACCCTGAATACCAAGTTTGAAAGAAATCCGTGGAATTTGGGGAGTTTCGGCCGCCATATTGAATCCACCATTTTGAATTCTGGAATTTAGACAACAGATTCGTAATCAGCGACCCCAGAAATCCCCGAACACCATGTTTGAAAGGAATCAATGGAATCTGGGGACTTTTGGCCGCCATATTGAATCCGCCATTTTGAATTCTGGAATTTCGACAACGGATTCGTAATCAGCGACCCCGAAAACCCTCTGAGTCTTAGGCTTAAGCCAAATATGACAACTCCTTATAGTTTTTTGCGTCTTTTCCGTGTTTCATCCCACTGTGCGGAACTTACATTACGTTTCAATTACGATCTGATAATGGCTCCATACGGGTTTCGCCTTAATTGGTTGAGGGACGTGAGAACAATGTTTTCGCAATATTGGACAATGTTTTCAGAAACTAGGAAGTTTTGTGCCTACAAATTGGCAGGGTTTTTTTTACTGGGTTGGTCGATATATGCCCGGGATAAAGAGTTCCATATGTGGACGCATATATGGATTCATATATGCATTCATTTATGCATCTGTATATGGATAATGGCCATATATGCTCATAAATGGTCGTATATGAAAGTGGGGAATCTATCTATTGATCTTATGTCTCTCCTCTTTGGTTATTCATAACATTCTATAGAACATTGTGGAATATACTTGTTCATATATGGATACATATGATAATGTGTGATTGAATATGATGACATTTGGCCATGTATAGTCTCATTCATACATGATCATATATGGCCGAAATCAATATATGCTCATATATGATCCCATATATGTTTATATATGTTCATATGTACGAGGTGTGTTCAAAAAGTAACGAGAATTTTTCAATTCCGCGGGTCTGGAGAGTCCGCCTGTATAAAATTTTCCTTCATTATGTTGGTACACATGCCCCTGAAGTACGATAAAATTTTCAGCAATATTCATTGCTCACTTTTTAAGTGGCAGCCGCTAACGTTTTGACGTGTGTTTCGAGCTCGGCGATTTTCGTTTGTGAAAAAAAATGGATCAGAGAATTTGTATTCAATTTTGCGTAAAAATGAAATAAAGTGTAATGAAGTTTGTAAAATGTTAACAAAGGCATATGGTGAGTCTGCTATGAGTAAAGCAAGGATTTACGAGTGCCATAAGCGTTTCCAAGATGGCCGCGAAAACGTTGAAGATGACGAACGACCCGGATGCCCAAGCACATCAACAACCGATGAAAACGTGAAAAAAGTGAAAGAAATGGTTATGAACGATCGCCGAATCACAATCAGAGGAGTCGCTGATGATGTTGGCATATCAGTCGGAAAGCAATCCGAAAAAAACGCCCGGATTTGTGGCAAAACAATTCATGGCTTTTGTACCACGATAATGCACCTGCTCACTTTGAATCTTTGGCCAAAAACAAAACTGTAACGATGCCTCAACCTCCATATTCGCCAGATATGGCTCCATGTGACTTTTTTCTATTTCCAAAAATAAAGAGAACATTAAAAGGCCGTCGTTTTACAAGCATAGATGACAATAAAAGCGAATCGCTGAAAGAGCTAAAAGCTATTACAAAGATCGAGTTTCAAAAGTGTTTCGAGGATTGGAAAAAGCGTTGGCACAAGTGTATTATATCCGAGGGGGATTATTTTGAAGGAGACAAAATAGATATTGATGAATAAATAAATATTTTTTTCATAAAACGAAAATTCTCGTTATTTTTTGAACACACCTCGTATGTCATATATGTTCAAATATCGGCCATATATAATGCATATACACTCATATACAACCATATATGATTTATTCGGTCCTGGGTGACTCATATATAATTCATATGTGATCCATATATTACCCATGAATGCAAGATTTGTTCACATCCCCTAGTAAAAAAGAGTTATATATGCATTGTATATGATTTTCGGGTCTTATATAAGTATTACTGGAATACATATATAGTCATATATAGTTATATATGGAGCTTTATATAGAATCAGGAGTGACTATATACTGAAGATAACGTCTTACATATATTCACATATATCACTATTAGGGTGGTTCTTATTTTATATATAAAAAGTGTTTTTCGATTTTTTTTTCGTCAACAAACAAGTTTTCTGTATGGCCCACCCTATAATTTTGTTCTACATCACGAGGGAGTGCTACAATATTTTTTACATAATTTTCAAAAGAGATTTGTGGCGCCCTCATGGCGTTTTAAACAGGCGTTTCAAAAACTTGTTTGTTGACAAAAAAACATCAAAAAACACTATTTATATATGAAATAAGAACCATCCTAATAACCATACATGACTATATATGAATTCCAATGACACTTATATAGAATCCAATAATTGTATATAGATCATATACAATCCTCCTATACTGGGGTGATCCATTAGATGTTCAAGTTTGACTGGGGCACCGTCATAGTCCCGGATCGTCGTGATCCCGAATTTGTTGAGTTTCAAATCAGAGAATATGAGTTTCAATACAACTGAAACAATTAGCCATTTTTATCGTAAAAAACTAATTGTTCTCACTTACAATGTGTTGACTAATAATTTTTTCACGATGAAAGTGACCAATTATTCGATGTATATCAAAATTCATATTCCTCCATTCGGTACTGTGCATGTTCGGATTTACGACGATTTGGGATCATGGCCGTTTGATGTCATGCTCGGTAGACCGCGATTACCCCGCAAGAGTGTTGGTCCAGGAGTTGTTATGCCGAATGAGAGTAATCCCAAAAAACATTTTGTGGCATTTTATCTCATTGGCGCACGATTAGTGAAATATAATCATATTTTGGGATAAGTCTGATCCGGGACGTCAACTCCCGGTCCAACACTCTGTCAAGATAACGGCAGTCTACCATCATGCTCATTTGGAGTTATGACACTCCATCTGATCACCACACTTCATTCACTCTAGCAACAATGGCTGTCGAGTAAAATCCATAAAGGTATAAGAATAGAGGAGGAGAGTGGAAAACATTCAATACTGATGAAAAAAGACATGGGCATGCTCCGCCGAAACCTTCGCTCATCAGCTAATCCACGAGCTTTTATATCGCTCTCTCTTTTTTTGACATCACATTCCCAGTTACAGATTCGCTATCCTTTCCTCTATTCTCATATCTATGTTTTATATTCACATCTAGATAATCTCAAGGGAATACCAGTCCTGTTACAGTAGACAAATCTTTTTTGATAGATCATTCGAAAACAAAAGTATTTAATCAAAATATCGTACAGGACGATGAATAGGGATCAACAGGTCCGATCAGAATTAAACCCGGAGTACAAGTGACCCGACTGAAACAGACCCGGAAAAAATTGGTCACCATCATAGTGATTGAAGGATGACTCGTAACGCGCGGTGTTTTTAGCGCGTATAAATAGCGGGCATAATTCCAGTCGAGTCACTTGCACTTCGGGCTTATCTTCATTCAGGCTCATTGATTCCTACCAGGCACGGATAGCGCGGAAGTTCTGAGAAAGTTTCTTGAGAACACATTTTATTCCTCATTCACTCTTTTAGAATCACCGTCCTATCTGGAGAGTGATATGTTGATTATGTTGCTCCATTTTCAAATAATTTGACAGAAACGATTCAATCAGTGTCATGGCATTGCGATTCCCTCGATTATAGTCCACTACCTTCACGGGATTGTCATGCTCCAACATCCCGAATGGTCTCTCTTACAGCATTCAAGGTCCCGAATGTTCAATATCCCGAATTTGATGATTGGTCTTTTCTCAGAGAACCTCTTCTGGATCACTACAAATCGACTAATCGTCGAATTCGAAATATTAAACATTCGAGACACTGGGTTCCAGGATGTGCAGCTCGGTCAATGGGTCGATCATTCTCGGACGTACCATGGGGCTTCTATTACATGCGTACTTTTACTGCATACAACATTATGAGATGAAAATAGAGTCAAGGTGTTTTGTCCCAGAACCTTTCTTTTCATCTGATTGCATTACATGAAATAATAACGCACGTGTAATTTCAACTGAAATCATCATTCGAATACATTGATGTATTCGAAGAGTGATTCCATCCCGTTCACGCTATAGCATTCCAATCAGCTGTTTTGGGAGCCCCCCTGGACATTCAGCATATTAGGGCCCTCCCGAATTTAATTTATGAATAATGTTAACCGATACTGTTGAAAGGCGAGTGAATGTATGTATATTCAAATCGTTTTGTATTTTCCCGCTTTTATATCAAGCTAGAGGGCGCGAAGAACGCTCTGCCCAAGCCACGCTGTTCGTTGGTGGGAGCAACGCGCTCATTTGCGCTCGAACGTCGGAGCAAACAACTACGGTTGACTTTTGTATAAGGGGAAGTAAATGAAATAATTTTGTCCCTTCGAATAATTTCTTTTTGTCGAATGTATGGTCCTCGGATTTAACTTGCCGAAAATTCGTTCTCTTATTTTCGTTAGTTTTTAACATCGTGGCGACCGTGACAGGACTGGTTTTTCGGGTTATTCTGTGTGGACACAAGCGTTCTTACAATGAACGTCACCAAAAAGAAACGTACGTCAACCGCGTCGCGTTTACTCGTACTGCAGTCAGTTTAGAAGAGCTTTAGGAAGATCCAGAATTGAGTGTAGAAGACATGTTAGGAGAGCTTCAAATGCTAGACGAAAAACATCGATTGTTGGATATATCTAATAATGAGCTGTTTCAATGTATGCTCGATATGAACACGGCCGAAGAAGGTTTCATATTGGAAAGTGAGAGTAACGATGAATATAAGGCACGTTGCATTCGTATGAGAAATTTGGCCTTATTAAAAATTAATGCACGTGTATAAGGCTCTCACTCACCGCAAACTCCTAAGGTTCCACACGAAAATACGCAGGTGAAGAAGCGTGTGAGATATCCAATAATCGAGTTGAAAACGTTCAACGGTGATATTAAAGAACGGCTGCCATTTTGGAGTCAGTTCAAAAAGATACACGAAAATGTCACTGTCGACAAAGAAGATGAATTCCAGTATCTTATACAAGCCATGGTAACCGGTCTGCGTGCTGCAGGGTCAATGAAAAGTTTCCCGCTCACGGGTGATGATTACGATAAAGCAATTGCAGGTTTAAAAAATTGATTCGGTCGTGAGGAATTATCAGTAGAAGTGTATGTCCGTGAGTTGTTAAAACTCGTGATGCAAAATACTTTGGAAACCGGTGAAAAGAAGTCAGTTGCCAGCTTATATGATAAAATAGAATCTCAATTGAAGGCACTAAAGTCGTTGGGTGTCACAACGGATGAATGTGGTGCCATGCTGTATCCCATCGCTTCCAGAAGAGTTGCTACGTGCATGGCAGCGACATCTCACCAAGATTACCGCTAGTTCAGACGAAGCGAAGGAAGAAAGGCTTTCACAACTCATCAAATTTTCACAAGTCGAAGTCTGCAATGTAGAACGAATAAAAATTGCAGTTCACGGTTTTGATTTACAAAATGATGAGAAGAAATCTACTAAATCGACAGTTCGTTCAGATTCGGGAAGAGACAATCCTTCCGCTATGAGTTTAAATACGCGGAGCACAGTCAGTGCAAAAATGTTGTGCGTGTTTTGTGATGAGCATTCGTGTGCACAATTTGAGAATGAGAAATTTGCGATGAAGACATACCTGGTCTTCAAGAAACTTCCAAATCTTCAAATAACCTGGACTTGATTAACGAACAGGAAGCATATTTTTAGTATAACATTAATCATTCGTGGAAGGCAAGGGGACTCACGATAAACAAGCACCTCAATTCGTGGGAGGCAAGGGGACTCACGATGAACAAGCACCCCGATTCGTGAGAGGCAAGGGGCCTCACGATAATCAAACACCCCGATTCCTGAGAGGCAAGGGGACTCACGATAATCAAGCACCCCGATTCGTGAGAGGCAAGGGGACTCACGTCAATCAAGCGCCCCGATTCGTGGGAGGTAAGGGGACTCACGTCAATCAAGCACCCCGATTCATGAGAGGCAAGGGTACTCGCGTTAATCAAGCACCCTGATTCGTGAGAGGTAAGGGGACTCACGTTAATCAAGCACCCCGATGCGTGAGAGGCAAGGGGACTCACGTTGATCAAGCACCTCAAAGGAAGCAGAAATCTACTACGTCCACGTCGTTGCTGCTGGGTGATGCAAAAGTAGAGGATATGCATCTGAATTTTGGAATCCGAAAATCAATCACTCTAAGAACCTTCAAGTGGTGAATTTCAGGGGATTCTGATAGATGTTTGTTAACTTATAATTATGCGTGTGAATTTTCGAGCACCATCCTTGATTTGAATATTTTTTACCCCCAATTAGTAATCAGCCATCCTGAAAATCCCTGATTGGAGAGTTTCAAGGAATTCGATCAATTCTGAATGTTCTATCCACCATATCGCATACGCCATCTTGAATTTCCACAATTTGATTCCAGATTCGTGATCAGTGACCCCGGAAACCCCCGAGTGAAGAGTTTCAAGGAAATTCGGGGTATTCTGGAATTTTTATCCGCCATATTGGATCCGCCATCTGGAATTCCCCAAATTTGATTCCAGATTCGTAATCAGCGACCCCGAAAACCCCTGTACACTGAGTTACAAACGACTCTACCGAAAATTTGGATTTTGGCCAGTTTTTAGTGTGATCTGGCCTACTGTGTGCCGGGAAGAATAACGCGCTTAGCGCTCGGAACGCATCACAAATTTGATCCAAACAGTCCCGTCGGAGGTCGAGAAAAAAAGTCGGAATTTTGAAAATTAGGGAATACTAGGCCATAGAGCTTGAAAAAACAAGGTCAGTGTCCCCCCACCATTTTTTCCTAGGATGAATAGTTTTCGAGAAAAAAAATAAAAACTACATATTCGTTCATACCAAAAATCAATGTTTGCCGACATTGAACTCGTTGGATCTCATTCATTTTTCGGCGAATTGGAATAAAACTTACAGATTCTGAGTTGGGAGACTTCACCGAAGACGACAGTGTCGAAGAAATTTGTGAAAATCAATAATAAAATAATTAATTTTTCATTTGAAGTAAAAATCACGTGTTTTATGTTTTGCATTAAAAAAGTGTCGGGGGAAGTATGAGCTACAAAAAACTTCCAGCGACAAAGTTGTTCGCCAAGGTATGGACTAACTTTTTTGAAAGTTCCAGATCGATTGGATTATTAGTTTGCAAAATACAGGGATTTATTTATTTGCGCGGAACGGGAATCTATCACGAGTATGCGTCTTTCACCGGGTGAATATCAGGGTCCGTGAGGAAGATTGTATTCACTCACTTTTTCAACTTGAGATGTTTTTTTGGGTCGGAGAATTCGAATATCCAACTATTTGCACGAGATTTCATTTCCTTCATCCATGTTTTTGTGATTTGAATGTAATACGACAGACGTGATCATAACGTTGGATCCTGCAGTTTATAAACAAATGAAAATCGAATTGTGTCGGCGGCACTACTGTAAAAAGAATTAGAGAAACACTGTAGGATCGGAATTCTCATGCACTACGAATATTCTCCTCGTTATATTTCTCACAGAGGTAGGACAAATTCTGTCGATACTTTTTTTCTTCGAAGTACGTGGAACGTCATTTCCGATTCGCAGTGATTTGTGATTGAATAAAATTCAACACATTATGCTTTTCACAAAATCTCGTAGTTGGTGATAATTGATATACCATTGAGCACACATCCTGAAAATAGCATTCGATTCCGCTAACAAACGACTGAGTAATCGTAAGGTATGTTCCCAAAACTATTGATCTGAGACCGAGAATGTTTTTGATTTATTATTTTCACTGTGAGAAATATGTGTCACCACTTCATCATGTGTCATCACTTACAAGAATCTGAATATGTATATTTCTTATTACTTGTTTCCACCAAATTGTTTTCATTGCCCAATATGATCACTCTTCTACGTGATTTCAAGCACTAAGCGAGTTATTCTTTCTGTAACTTCAATCAAATCTTTTATGATAAAAACATGGATAAAGGAAATGAAATCCCGTGATAAAAGTTGGATATTCGAATTCTCCGACCCAAAAAAACATCTCAAGTTGAAAAAGTGAGTGAATACAATCTTTCCTACGTACCCTGATGGTCACCTGGTAAAAGACGCATAATCGTGATAGATTTCCGTTGCGCGCTAATGAATGAATCCCTGTATTTTGCAAACTAATAATTCAATCGATCTGGAACTTTCAAAGAAGTTTGTTCATACCTTAGCGAACAACTGTGTCGCTGGAAGTTTTTTGTAGCTCATACTTCCCCCGACACTTTTTTAATGCAAAACATAAAACACGTGATTTTTACTTCAAATGAAAAATTAATTATTTTATTATTGATTTTCACAAATTTCTTCGACACTGTCGTCTTTGGTGAAGTCTCCCAACTCAGAATCTGTAAGTTTTATTCCAATTCGCCGAAAAATGAATGAGATCCAACGAGTTCAATGTCGGCAAACATTGATTTTTGGTATGAACGAATATGTAGTTTTTATTTTTTTTCTCGAAAACTATTCATCCTAGGAAAAAATGGTGGGGGGACACTGACCTTGTTTTTTCAAGCTCTATGGCCTAGTATTCCTAATTTTCAAAATTCCGACTTTTTCTCGACCTCCGACGGGACCGTTTGGATCAAATTTGTGATGAGTTCCGAGCTCTGAGCGAGTTACTCTTCCCGTCAACTCAATTGCAACGGAATACAGTGTGATAAAATCCGAAAAAGACGTGAAAAAGTCAAAAATCCAAGTTTAGCAAATTAATTCCTGAAATAGGCAGTGATATTCCGGAGGGTTTACTGCATCTGTTGGTGAATTTTGAATGCGGTATATTGAGTCTATGATGTGATATAAGCTTACAAAGTTCGCGTTCAAAACCATATCATCTATTGCGTTCTGAATAGGGTCATATTCACGGTTACGTTCTTGTGCTGAGAAATTTTCATCCATCCAACAAACCGATATTCTCTCAATATGATAAGAGAACTTCGAGATGATACTATATACAGTATAAAGGTACCAATGCTGAAGCCGCTAGAATCGAAATCATCGAACCATTTTGACAGAACAGTTTTTTGGACATAAAATGGAATTCAAGAACAAAAATAGTAAACAATGTCTAGGGATGTCTTGTGGTCTTTGATGGAGAATACCATATAGGGTGTCTACATTCAGGTGAAAAAAACCTCATGTGCCGAAACGATTTTTTTTCAATTCATTCTCATGCGTTTTGATATCGCAATATAAGCATCGGTAAAAACCTCTAATCCGCTATACTGGCATCCCTGGTGGAAATAAAGTATCAAAATGCAATGCCAGGTTCATCCGAATGTATATAAAACGATATTCCACATCGTGAAGTGCGCCGCAATCGTGTACAGAATGAAATTCATGCCGCAAATTGACACTTCATTTTCACCAAGGATGTCACACAATTCTATCCATAGAGAATGTCCCGATTTGAGCTTATTGCTTATATCTCTGGTTGGACTGACGTGTTTTCTTCCACAAATTTTCAAATTACTAGCAAGAAACTTATTCTCTATATATAAGGATACCTTTGCTTGATTGAAGGTTTCCTCTGTACATCACAGAGGAATCACAATTCGAAACGGTCTTCTTGAATAAATACCAGCGTTCGGTGCTGGCTCAGAGGGTATCATCACCCGGCACGAGAATTTTTGGCTTCATGGCAACTGTTTTGCAAATATAGCAGAGAAAACTGTGATGTTTCATATCATAGAATGTAATAATGCATTATTATATTGAACATTACAGTTTTCTCTGCTATATTTACGAAACAGTAGATATACAGCCAAAAATCACAATGCAAACTGTAATTTCTTCCTTTTATTTCTCTCAGTGCAAATCAGTCACTTTGAACTCTCAGTCATTCCGAATTCCGGAATTTCGACAACGGATTCGTGATCAGCAACCCCAAAAAACCCTGAATACCAAGTTTGAAAGAAATCCGTGGAATTTGGGGAGTTTCGGCCGCCATATTGAATCCACCATTTTGAATTCTGGAATTTAGACAACAGATTCGTAATCAGCGACCCCAGAAATCCCCGAACACCATGTTTGAAAGGAATCAATGGAATCTGGGGACTTTTGGCCGCCATATTGAATCCGCCATTTTGAATTCTGGAATTTCGACAACGGATTCGTAATCAGCGACCCCGAAAACCCTCTGAGTCTTAGGCTTAAGCCAAATATGACAACTCCTTATAGTTTTTTGCGTCTTTTCCGTGTTTCATCCCACTGTGCGGAACTTACATTACGTTTCAATTACGATCTGATAATGGCTCCATACGGGTTTCGCCTTAATTGGTTGAGGGACGTGAGAACAATGTTTTCGCAATATTGGACAATGTTTTCAGAAACTAGGAAGTTTTGTGCCTACAAATTGGCAGGGTTTTTTTTACTGGGTTGGTCGATATATGCCCGGGATAAAGAGTTCCATATGTGGACGCATATATGGATTCATATATGCATTCATTTATGCATCTGTATATGGATAATGGCCATATATGCTCATAAATGGTCGTATATGAAAGTGGGGAATCTATCTATTGATCTTATGTCTCTCCTCTTTGGTTATTCATAACATTCTATAGAACATTGTGGAATATACTTGTTCATATATGGATACATATGATAATGTGTGATTGAATATGATGACATTTGGCCATGTATAGTCTCATTCATACATGATCATATATGGCCGAAATCAATATATGCTCATATATGATCCCATATATGTTTATATATGTTCATATGTACGAGGTGTGTTCAAAAAGTAACGAGAATTTTTCAATTCCGCGGGTCTGGAGAGTCCGCCTGTATAAAATTTTCCTTCATTATGTTGGTACACATGCCCCTGAAGTACGATAAAATTTTCAGCAATATTCATTGCTCACTTTTTAAGTGGCAGCCGCTAACGTTTTGACGTGTGTTTCGAGCTCGGCGATTTTCGTTTGTGAAAAAAAATGGATCAGAGAATTTGTATTCAATTTTGCGTAAAAAATGAAATAAAGTGTAATGAAGTTTGTAAAATGTTAACAAAGGCATATGGTGAGTCTGCTATGAGTAAAGCAAGGATTTACGAGTGCCATAAGCGTTTCCAAGATGGCCGCGAAAACGTTGAAGATGACGAACGACCCGGATGCCCAAGCACATCAACAACCGATGAAAACGTGAAAAAAGTGAAAGAAATGGTTATGAACGATCGCCGAATCACAATCAGAGGAGTCGCTGATGATGTTGGCATATCAGTCGGAAAGCAATCCGAAAAAAACGCCCGGATTTGTGGCAAAACAATTCATGGCTTTTGTACCACGATAATGCACCTGCTCACTTTGAATCTTTGGCCAAAAACAAAACTGTAACGATGCCTCAACCTCCATATTCGCCAGATATGGCTCCATGTGACTTTTTTCTATTTCCAAAAATAAAGAGAACATTAAAAGGCCGTCGTTTTACAAGCATAGATGACAATAAAAGCGAATCGCTGAAAGAGCTAAAAGCTATTACAAAGATCGAGTTTCAAAAGTGTTTCGAGGATTGGAAAAAGCGTTGGCACAAGTGTATTATATCCGAGGGGGATTATTTTGAAGGAGACAAAATAGATATTGATGAATAAATAAATATTTTTTTCATAAAACGAAAATTCTCGTTATTTTTTGAACACACCTCGTATGTCATATATGTTCAAATATCGGCCATATATAATGCATATACACTCATATACAACCATATATGATTTATTCGGTCCTGGGTGACTCATATATAATTCATATGTGATCCATATATTACCCATGAATGCAAGATTTGTTCACATCCCCTAGTAAAAAAGAGTTATATATGCATTGTATATGATTTTCGGGTCTTATATAAGTATTACTGGAATACATATATAGTCATATATAGTTATATATGGAGCTTTATATAGAATCAGGAGTGACTATATACTGAAGATAACGTCTTACATATATTCACATATATCACTATTAGGGTGGTTCTTATTTTATATATAAAAAGTGTTTTTCGATTTTTTTTTCGTCAACAAACAAGTTTTCTGTATGGCCCACCCTATAATTTTGTTCTACATCACGAGGGAGTGCTACAATATTTTTTACATAATTTTCAAAAGAGATTTGTGGCGCCCTCATGGCGTTTTAAACAGGCGTTTCAAAAACTTGTTTGTTGACAAAAAAACATCAAAAAACACTATTTATATATGAAATAAGAACCATCCTAATAACCATACATGACTATATATGAATTCCAATGACACTTATATAGAATCCAATAATTGTATATAGATCATATACAATCCTCCTATACTGGGGTGATCCATTAGATGTTCAAGTTTGACTGGGGCACCGTCATAGTCCCGGATCGTCGTGATCCCGAATTTGTTGAGTTTCAAATCAGAGAATATGAGTTTCAATACAACTGAAACAATTAGCCATTTTTATCGTAAAAAACTAATTGTTCTCACTTACAATGTGTTGACTAATAATTTTTTCACGATGAAAGTGACCAATTATTCGATGTATATCAAAATTCATATTCCTCCATTCGGTACTGTGCATGTTCGGATTTACGACGATTTGGGATCATGGCCGTTTGATGTCATGCTCGGTAGACCGCGATTACCCCGCAAGAGTGTTGGTCCAGGAGTTGTTATGCCGAATGAGAGTAATCCCAAAAACATTTTGTGGCATTTTATCTCATTGGCGCACGATTAGTGAAATATAATCATATTTTGGGATAAGTCTGATCCGGGACGTCAACTCCCGGTCCAACACTCTGTCAAGATAACGGCAGTCTACCATCATGCTCATTTGGAGTTATGACACTCCATCTGATCACCACACTTCATTCACTCTAGCAACAATGGCTGTCGAGTAAAATCCATAAAGGTATAAGAATAGAGGAGGAGAGTGGAAAACATTCAATACTGATGAAAAAAGACATGGGCATGCTCCGCCGAAACCTTCGCTCATCAGCTAATCCACGAGCTTTTATATCGCTCTCTCTTTTTTTGACATCACATTCCCAGTTACAGATTCGCTATCCTTTCCTCTATTCTCATATCTATGTTTTATATTCACATCTAGATAATCTCAAGGGAATACCAGTCCTGTTACAGTAGACAAATCTTTTTTGATAGATCATTCGAAAACAAAAGTATTTAATCAAAATATCGTACAGGACGATGAATAGGGATCAACAGGTCCGATCAGAATTAAACCCGGAGTACAAGTGACCCGACTGAAACAGACCCGGAAAAAATTGGTCACCATCATAGTGATTGAAGGATGACTCGTAACGC
The DNA here is from genome assembly GCA_018340375.1 of Gonatopus flavifemur. NCBI lineage: Eukaryota > Metazoa > Arthropoda > Insecta > Hymenoptera > Dryinidae > Gonatopus > Gonatopus flavifemur. The sequence goes on from JAFFJZ010000014.1 coordinate 7,763,518, forward strand.
GCGGTGTTTTTAGCGCGTATAAATAGCGGGCATAATTCCAGTCGAGTCACTTGCACTTCGGGCTTATCTTCATTCAGGCTCATTGATTCCTACCAGGCACGGATAGCGCGGAAGTTCTGAGAAAGTTTCTTGAGAACACATTTTATTCCTCATTCACTCTTTTAGAATCACCGTCCTATCTGGAGAGTGATATGTTGATTATGTTGCTCCATTTTCAAATAATTTGACAGAAACGATTCAATCAGTGTCATGGCATTGCGATTCCCTCGATTATAGTCCACTACCTTCACGGGATTGTCATGCTCCAACATCCCGAATGGTCTCTCTTACAGCATTCAAGGTCCCGAATGTTCAATATCCCGAATTTGATGATTGGTCTTTTCTCAGAGAACCTCTTCTGGATCACTACAAATCGACTAATCGTCGAATTCGAAATATTAAACATTCGAGACACTGGGTTCCAGGATGTGCAGCTCGGTCAATGGGTCGATCATTCTCGGACGTACCATGGGGCTTCTATTACATGCGTACTTTTACTGCATACAACATTATGAGATGAAAATAGAGTCAAGGTGTTTTGTCCCAGAACCTTTCTTTTCATCTGATTGCATTACATGAAATAATAACGCACGTGTAATTTCAACTGAAATCATCATTCGAATACATTGATGTATTCGAAGAGTGATTCCATCCCGTTCACGCTATAGCATTCCAATCAGCTGTTTTGGGAGCCCCTGGACATTCAGCATATTAGGGCCCTCCCGAATTTAATTTATGAATAATGTTAACCGATACTGTTGAAAGGCGAGTGAATGTATGTATATTCAAATCGTTTTGTATTTTCCCGCTTTTATATCAAGCTAGAGGGCGCGAAGAACGCTCTGCCCAAGCCACGCTGTTCGTTGGTGGGAGCAACGCGCTCATTTGCGCTCGAACGTCGGAGCAAACAACTACGGTTGACTTTTGTATAAGGGGAAGTAAATGAAATAATTTTGTCCCTTCGAATAATTTCTTTTTGTCGAATGTATGGTCCTCGGATTTAACTTGCCGAAAATTCGTTCTCTTATTTTCGTTAGTTTTTAACATCGTGGCGACCGTGACAGGACTGGTTTTTCGGGTTATTCTGTGTGGACACAAGCGTTCTTACAATGAACGTCACCAAAAAGAAACGTACGTCAACCGCGTCGCGTTTACTCGTACTGCAGTCAGTTTAGAAGAGCTTTAGGAAGATCCAGAATTGAGTGTAGAAGACATGTTAGGAGAGCTTCAAATGCTAGACGAAAAACATCGATTGTTGGATATATCTAATAATGAGCTGTTTCAATGTATGCTCGATATGAACACGGCCGAAGAAGGTTTCATATTGGAAAGTGAGAGTAACGATGAATATAAGGCACGTTGCATTCGTATGAGAAATTTGGCCTTATTAAAAATTAATGCACGTGTATAAGGCTCTCACTCACCGCAAACTCCTAAGGTTCCACACGAAAATACGCAGGTGAAGAAGCGTGTGAGATATCCAATAATCGAGTTGAAAACGTTCAACGGTGATATTAAAGAACGGCTGCCATTTTGGAGTCAGTTCAAAAAGATACACGAAAATGTCACTGTCGACAAAGAAGATGAATTCCAGTATCTTATACAAGCCATGGTAACCGGTCTGCGTGCTGCAGGGTCAATGAAAAGTTTCCCGCTCACGGGTGATGATTACGATAAAGCAATTGCAGGTTTAAAAAATTGATTCGGTCGTGAGGAATTATCAGTAGAAGTGTATGTCCGTGAGTTGTTAAAACTCGTGATGCAAAATACTTTGGAAACCGGTGAAAAGAAGTCAGTTGCCAGCTTATATGATAAAATAGAATCTCAATTGAAGGCACTAAAGTCGTTGGGTGTCACAACGGATGAATGTGGTGCCATGCTGTATCCCATCGCTTCCAGAAGAGTTGCTACGTGCATGGCAGCGACATCTCACCAAGATTACCGCTAGTTCAGACGAAGCGAAGGAAGAAAGGCTTTCACAACTCATCAAATTTTCACAAGTCGAAGTCTGCAATGGAGAACGAATAAAAATTGCAGTTCACGGTTTTGATTTACAAAATGATGAGAAGAAATCTACTAAATCGACAGTTCGTTCAGATTCGGGAAGAGACAATCCTTCCGCTATGAGTTTAAATACGCGGAGCACAGTCGGTGCAAAAATGTTGTGCGTGTTTTGTGATGAGCATTCGTGTGCACAATTTGAGACAGCGCGTAAGATGAGCTCAGTTGAATGCAAAGAGGTTCTACAAAAAAAAACGGTTGTTTCAGATGTCTCAAAATCGGACATTCAAGTAAAACGTGTCGCGGAAATCAAAAGTGCGCATGGTGTGGTAGACAGCATGTATTATTGATGTTTCCGGAAGTGAATGATGAGCGAAATAGTGTTTCGGGTACAAAGAATGTTTGTGAAGATTCAGTCAAGGGAAAGGCTCTATTTAATGGAACACGTGGACCAAACGTGATTCTACAAACGTTACGCGTTAAAATTCGGGGTCACTAAATTGAAAGAATAGTGTGAGTTTTTCTTGATTCGGGTTCGACGCGATCGTATATTGTTCAAAAGATGGCAATGTTTATGAAATATGAATCGCTTGGTGAACATATGATACGACATAACTTGTTCGGCAGCATCACGTCACAGGAGAAACCGCGTCGACGCTATCTGATACATTTGGCGAGTATGAATGGAAGTTACGCTTGCAGCTTCAAAGTATGCGATCAAGATGACATCTGTTCCGATATTCCATTATGGAAAAATCAACCTTGGGAACACGAATTGAGCGTAGTGGATATCACGCTGTCAGACCAATATGACGAGTTGAATTGTGATAAACCTATTTCAATTTCAATCGAAAGCGACGTGATGGGTGAATTGCTCAAAGGAAAGCTTAAGCAATTGAAATGCAGGCTCACAGCAGTGAAGACTAGGCTTGGATGGACGCTGATGGGTCAGTTCCAGACAGCTTCGATGATGGCACAGCAGAAGTTCCAACTGTGATGTACAACAGACGGTGTTCTGTTTCTGATCTATGGGGGTAAGATACCATTGGAATCAACGATCCAATAGCAAAAAAAGACCCGAAAAGAGCACGAAAAGGAAGTCCACGCCAGTTTTATCAAAACTGTTACTATGAACGAAGATGGACGGTACGAGGTTCGTTAACCGTGGATGGAATCACATCCTACCCTGACCGATAATGTATTGCTCGCTGAATGGAGGCTTGAAACGACTGCGAGGAAGTTGAGAACTTCTGATTTGTCTAAGGATTATGACCGAGTTTTCATGGAATGGCTGCTGGATGGCATCATTGAGGTCGTACCTCAAGAACAACCTGATAACGCTGGACACTATCTTCCGCACCGAGGCGTTGTGAAAGAAGACAGCACTACTAGATTGAGGCCTGTATTCGATGCTTCGGCTAGAGATAAAAATTCGCGTTGATTTCGTCAATTTTGTTACGTTTCAGATTGGGTAAAGTTTGGGCTATTGCTGATATAAGAAAAGCGTTTTTGCAAATCAGTGTGCATAAGACAGATCAAGATTATTTGAAATTTTCATGGTACGATAAAAACGGCGAGATTGTTGTATTTATACACACACGGGTTGTATTCTGTTGGGATTTCCTGTGCGGTAACGTTGCTGCCCAAGTTGTTTTTACAACGGTCATGTGTACAGAAGTTGGAATGGGATGAAGAATTGAATGAGAGCATGAGTGATCTATTTTTAAGATGGTATAACAATCTTGTACGCTTAAAAGAGGTCGAAATTCCCAGGTGGGCCTTCACAACGACTGAAGAGGATAGTGACATTACTTCTCATACATTTTACGATAAAAGTAGAGATGCGTACGCTGCTGTAATATTTGTACAAATCAAAGATTCATCCGGTGTAAGAGTTCAATTGATACAAGCAAAATCTAGAATAACTCCAACTCAGCCGGTTACTTTACCTAGATTAGAGTTGTTAGCGGCCACTCCACTTCAGTGGAGTGGAAAAGTGGATAAAATAATTTGGTTCCTTTAAACAATTTCTTTTTGTCGAGTGTATGGTTCTCGGATTCAACTTGCCGAAAATTCGTTCTCTTATTTTCGTTAGTTTTCACCAGATACTTTTATGATCGATAGAGGGAGCAGAAAACTCGATACGTCGATACATCGGTACAAAAAATATCAAAGAAAATATCGATGTATTGCATCGGGAGTACCGACATGCAAGATATTGATGATGTATCAAACATTCCTGATAACAACTCTCAAGTTAACGAGGTTGCTATATGCCGCATTCGAGGTTTTCCCATGGGCGGTTTCCTGCGCGGCGACTGAATAAAATTTTCCGCACGGCAAGCTCTATGCCAAGACGATCTGGAATGCGATGATAAGAATTCCTTCATTCTCCAGAAATTGTGACTGAGGATCATCGGTATTTCCAAATACCTCGAGATATCCACATGAAAGAACCAGAGGGCACTGCCCCTGACTGCTTCGCTTCGCTTAGCAGTCGGACCACCTTCGAAATTCGCTCCGATCATTCTAAACAAATCGTGGCCTACATATGCGTGCTCCTTTCGCATCTTCAACAATTCACATATCCAGGGACATATGAGAAGGCACTAATCGGTTTTTTACTCGACTGAGAATATTTTCGATGTAACATTCAAAAACCCTACAACTAATTGCCTACCATTCTTCATACCATGTTCAAATGATTTGGAAACATGTTTCTCAACAGCTGCAGAATTCGGACAACTGTTCTGGTGAAAATGGAGCGTGAGGGTGCGACGAGAACGTGAGTTCAGAGTCACTTGAGCGTAACGGAGAGTCATCTGGGCGTGATTTGATGAGGAATTGGAATACTTCTACGCTTGATTTGTTGTGATGACTGCTTTCTTCACTTTTGGATTCTCACTGGAGTGGAGTTGTCATACCGCTCACTAACTTTTGAAGAGTGTTCGCATACAAGAGAGCGTACAAGGGAAGATCGAAGCCCTCATTTCCCCTGGAAATTCAATTCCAGATTTGGATTAAGCGACCCCGAAAACCTAAAGAACCCATTTCTCATATAACTCCGTCCAAAAATGCGGGAATGACTCAATTCACACCCGGAACATTGAATTCACCATTTTGAATCAGTTTTCTGCCCACAGATTTGGATTCAGAACCTTCGGAAACCCCTAGAACCCGTGTTTCATATGAATCTGGCCATAAATGCCAAAACGACTGAATTCATATCCGCTATATTGGATCTACCATCTTGAATTCGTTTTTTGAGGTCAGATTTGGATTCCTCACCCTCGAAAACCCCTGAAACCTGTGTTCCATATGAATTCGGCCATGAATGCCAAAACGACTGAATTCAAGTCCATCATATTGAATTCGTTTTTTGACGTCAGATTTGGATTCCTCACCCTCGACAACCCGTGTTCCATATGAGTCCATCCATAAATGCCAAAACGACCGAATTCACGTGCGCCATATTAGATCCGCCATCTTGAATTCGTTCCTTGACGTCAGATTTGGATCCCTCCCCTTCGGAAACCCCTGGAACCCGTGTTTCATCGGAATTCGTCCATAAATGCCATATTGGCAACTTCACTTCCGGCTTATCCCATCCGCTATCTTGGATCCCAATTTTGACTCCAAATGTCACTTCAGCGCCCCTGAAAATCCCTACGACCGACCTCTCATTGGGATCCGTCCATGAATGCCAAATGAACAAATTTCATTTCCGGTTTATCCCATTTACCTTTTCGAATTCCAATTTCGACTCTAGATTTGGATTCAGAGCCCTCAAAAACCCCCACGATCCGTGATCCATTGGAGTCCGTCCATAAATGCTAAATTGAAAAATTCACTTCCGGTTTATCCCATCCACGACCTTGAATTCCAATTTCGACTCCAGATCCCAATTCAGTGCCCTCGAAAACTCCTGGAACCCGTGTTGCATTAGAATCTGTCTGTGAATGACAAATTGACTCGCTACTTTGAATTCGGGATTTGACTTCAGATTCGGATTCAGTACCCTTGAAAACCCCTAGGACCCATGGTTCATAATATTTCATCGATTCAATTAAAAATGATGAATATTCAAAGACTGCGGAGGAAATGACTCATATATGTATATACCAATGTATACAGCGGAGGAAATTTCCTCCGCGATCACCTGTTTTCAACGGGAAGAATAAGGAAAAATAGAACGACTTGTCCGATTCCGATGAAAAAAACGGTATCTCGGTTTCAGGACAGTCCCCTATAAATGCCAATCCATTCCGTCCGCTTCCTCCAGACCTATCCCATATACAGAAAGACAGACACCCAGGCAGACAGACAAATAGACAACTTCACGGATTATCAATCAGTATTGCATGAATTGAAAAACTGTGCAAATCCCAATTGAATCGTTCAAATATTCAAAAAGATACTGTCACACGGCACAATAGCGGGTGCAATAGGCACTCTGTGTTTAGTATACTGTGTATACCGATGTAGAGAAGAAATCGAACAATGTGATTTGAAGAAAGGATTCCGTGAAGGAAAAGCAGATCAATCAATCTAAGAAATCCACATCGAAATTGATTAATAAAAAACCTTAATAAAAACAAGGCCTCAATGATTGCTCAGATAGATCCGCACGGCAGACGCCTGATTAAGGTGAAAATAGTGGCAGTCACAAAGTTGCTCAGAAAAAAGATACAATTTGAAGATATGTGGTCGATTGTAGCACACAAAAGAGTCGACGCTCTCGTGAACAAACGTTCACACACATACGAACATATCATTTTTCACAGCACAAACCAGGGAACTATAGCGCTAAAAGATATCCACGACCAATCAAAGATCTTCACATCCGATTTCAAACTAATGAACTTCCCACTCAAACTAAAAATATCCTTATCACGCGAGCATTTCGCGTAGCACAAACAGCACGTAGCAACCGAAAGAACTATGAGAACCGTGCACTGAAGGAAGCAATTCACTCTATGAAAGAAGAGATCAAATAATTCCCGAGAAGCTTCTCAGGAGGAGCTAACAAGCATCGGGCCAGTAGGTTTGAAGGATTGAGTGCAGAGACTCCGAAAGTTGAGAACTATGCACGTAACGAGAGTGAGAGATCGATCACCGATCGAACGCGTGAGATATTGCTACCGTCTTGAGTGCTGCGCGAAGACTGATTTTCAAAGCGATAATTCACAAAAGGCAGACCTCCCGCTGTCAACTGTCAAAAGTCAGGTGACCATCCGAGTGATGGTCCACTGAACCCGGACGCAAAGCGAGATCTAAGCATATATCACCTGACAATTAAACATACATACAATCATATATACAGATATACATTATACTAATATGCTTCTATATAGAGAAACTTTACATTTTCACATATATTTCAATGCGAACGCTCTCCTTCTAAAAATCCCAAAGACTGATGAGTGCGTAAAAAGTATCAATTCCTTCACATGGCACGCCAACAGTGCACTTCGAGGCTCTAAACCGTAAATTTTATCATTCCATCTCGCGTATCACAACATATATTACACCAAGAGTCAAATGGGTGAGAAAAATTGCGATTTTCGATCATCAATTCGGTAGTTCTGGGTCATTATGAACGATATTACATCATGAACCCATTCAATGAACCGGAAATCTTCGATTCAAATGCCTGAAGCGTTTGTTTGTCACACTACGCAGTTTATTTTTGCAATTCTTCTTCCGTGCAGAAGCATATGGAGGATTCCTTGTCAGATTTACCTATCGAATCACTGCACCTCTCCGATATTTTTTCAAATGTTTATGTGGTATAGGACCCACTGAAAGAAATCTCACGAAAAATTTTCGGACCCTGATCTCTACCCATTCAGGAGATACTAACTTCTCATATGAGGAGACTCTTTCTCTCCAAATGCTCATAACTTTGCGGAAAATTGATCTTTCCAATAGTTGTTTTTTTATTGAAATTCTTGTTTTCGAATGCAGTTTACGATGGAAAATTCGAAAATAACACCATGAACGTTGTTAACAGGCGTTTTCCATTTTGTTAATTGAAATGTCATCTTTGAACCTGAGTGTCTCGATCAATTTTTTGCAAATTTTTTTAATAAAAACTACCATCAATTCTATGAATTTTGACCCCAATCCGGTCATGTATGAATTATTAGGTGTATGTCAACTCAATTCTTTTCAAGTATCATTTCAAGTTCAAAATATCATCCATACACAAATGAGTGAAAACACAACGATTCAAGGAAGGATAATGTATTTATTTGTTATGACGTCTGAATATTTTAAATATGTTACTGTGTTTTGAACTTGAGAACTTTTTTGTTTCCAGTGAACCATCTTTCTCCGGGATCACGCAATGTAATGTATGTGTGCCTGTAATTGTATTCGCTTTTGAATAGCGAACATCAAGTTTTGTTTTCGCCATATTATATTGTTCTTCGCCTGGGAATCCCACTTTCATATTCCTCAAGTTATTTGGCTTCAAATCCCAGTTATATAATTCTTGAGCAGTTGTGATTTGTTGGTCGAATGGTCATGGAAGTCTCTCACGTGCAGCTGATTCTTTCACTGTATCCTCCACTCCATCACATGGTTCTTTATCATTAACTGTCGCGGAAAAATGCAATCCGGCACTTATTCGAAAATCTTCCTCGTGATAATGAAGATGGAGAAATTTTTGAAATTTTTTAATTGCTGCGGTGCTCTATAAGAGAGGTCAAAAATCCTTTGGGGATCTTCGGACAAAGTTCTCATGGAATCAGTGATTATACCAATAAACACATGAACAGCGTTCGCATCATGAATTGTGCATTCAGATATAATCACTAAATTTCGATGAGGTAATTCATCATCTTCCCTGAAATATATCACAACTGGGGATACAGTTGACTGGTTATTGTTCCAATGAAAACCAGGGGCTGTATTTTGAAATAATCGCAGATTACAAGGAATTCGTCAGCTACCAATGGTCCCTTCAGATGTCTCATGAATCTTGCTTGTTGTTCTGCAGTTAATGCATGAGGCAAGGAATGATTGATTTGGTAACAAAATTCATCTATGAATTCGGATGAACACTTGATGGATGTTTCGAGGCTCGGCCGGGGGTTAGAAGTCCAGAATTCACAAGTCACATCTTCGATATTATTTCATCGAAAACATCTTCTAATAAACGTTTGAGTCTTTTGATTCCATGACAATTTTTGGATTGCTTCAAATAGCATTCTGATGACGGATTCTCACAAGTCATCATACTCAAGCAGTCACTATAATGTTCCAGTGGTACAGCCAGATCAACAGTCAAGAAATGGTGAATTGAAACCTGAAAAAAGTTGCAAGGTGACCATAAAAAAGTGGATAGTGGTAATACAAACATTGGAAATTTCGAAACTAGAAGTATATCTCTAGTCTGAAAATCCCATTTAACCAATTGGTTCCATTGAATCCAACGCAGAAACAGAATTCCAATCTATTCATCTCATTTCGTTACTAGTTTGGATTGTGTTTCTGCGAAAATTAATCAATTCAATGAGATTTCTCAACCAGGGATATCCTTATTATGACACTCACCTAACATCACAGGTTCCGTATTTTGATGAATGATGCACACAGAAACAGTGTGTGTACCACTGGATCCTGCAGGTACACAGTGCTTGGGACGGAACGATGCAAACATTGAGAATCCAAGTTCACATTCAGGGTGTCGCGTTTTGAGAAGTGCATACAATGCCTTCAAATTAGAAAGTATTAATTTGTTCTGGATATGCTCACGTTGGCCTGCATAATTTTGGATTGGGATTAAATCTTTCATACCCAGAAAATTGATGCTCATTTTGTCATCAACATAAAATTTCACGACTTTTTCAACATCGGCAGATAGATTTTGCCCTGAAGACGGAATTAATTTATAGGAATCATGCGAACAATAGATTTCCGCGCTGAAGGAGGTACATCCGAACACTTCCGCGGAAAAAAAATTTTTCCCTCTCCCTGGAAACAAATCATTTTGTTGGGATTATAGGATGATATTCACTGAAGAATCGAAAATTTCAGGTCTGAGGATGCCCTACGATTTTCCGTTGCACCATTCTCACGAGACTTTTTCCTGCATTGTAAGGACTGGATAAATTCATAATTCCAACATTTCAAGTCCATCAGATCAGTAATTTCTGAGATACAGAATCCCAATTAACCTAACGGATATCATTTCAAGACGGGTGAAATAGGTCTTACGGAACCCTAAAACGTTGGAATTGGTCAAACACTCGAGTTCGAGTTTTTGATCCGATTAAAATGCATTACTACGTACACTGTTTAAAGAAGCTGGAAATTTACTGTCTCTTGACACTGGGAAATTTCAGTCAAATCCTTTTTCCAGTACATTTACTGAAATGTAACGACTTTCGTACTGCAAAATTTCAATTTTTGCAGTGAAATCCCAATGAATGTGCTGGAATATTTCAGCAAATGTACCGCAATCCTCAGTCCAATGTACTGCCTAATGACTTCTAATGAAAATGCTGGAATGTCTTAATGAACATCTTTTGCAGTGTAATTGGAAAGTAAAAATCACGCGGAGAAAATTTGTCTATTATAAATCATCAGAGTTGGTAGTATATAAAGGATATACTTGCACTCCCAAGTTATATACCAAACATTCTTTCCAAAAGTAGCAGACTCTCTGTGAGTTACTGGTAAAATGATGAAATTTCATAATAGAAAGTCCGGTACTTTTGAAGAGAACGTTTGGTATATAACCTTCGAATGCAAGTGTATCCTCAATATACTAGCGAGTCTAGTCATTTATAATAGATAATTTTTGTCAGTGCATGGAACTGATTCTCCACGTCCTCAAAAATGATGAATTGAACTATAATGCGAAATGTAATAGACTCCAGGAAATCTAATGTCATCTGTAACGTTGCTGTAAGAGAAAAGCATTCGGTCTTGGATATGGAATCAAGAACGGGATTACGTGACAAATAATCCGAGGTGTACCAATTCAATCCGTGTTCAAATGTGTTCACTTCTCCCGTGCTCCAATTCGCATAAATATGGAGTTTTTTATTCACCAGATCTCGATTCTGGCATGCACAATATTCCTTGTTTGCCTCTGAGATTCTCCACAACCTGGACTATGTATTCATTTGTACCCATAATTTTTCAAACCCAATACTCACTCCTATTCAATGGAAAGAACGTGAGAATTTTTTTTCAATTCTTCAATCATTACGAAGGAGTCTTTAGTATGAAGTTGATCGCAGGAACTTGTTTCTAGATTCAGTACACTTAATAAATGATCTCAAACATCATCAATTTCATCCCTCAAATAGGTTTGATTCCCCAATTTGCAGGCAATTATTGGAGACATACTGAACGATATGAAGCCATTATTAATATGAGGTAACTTCATGTTAATGCTCAATTCAGGAAGGCTACTGGCTTCAAATACTCCTTCATCGGATACACTGAGAGAAATAATTACTAATACCACGAAAATATATTCTTCAATATTTTTGAGGATATATATTCTTGGATGCAGCTAATATGGTATGGAGCCAAGAGAAATTTTCTTTAATCAAGAAAATATTTTCTGAATTCAAGAAATCTATACTTGGTTTCAGAGAAATTTTCTTGAATCAGGAGAGAATATTTTTGGAGAAATGAATTTCTTGGAACAAGAGAATATATTAAGTAAGGAGTTGTGGTTATCAGAGACATGGAGCCGTTCGTGTGTTTAAATTTGCTGTATTAGCAACACACGCATCGATTATTTTCATTGATCGATGAAGATATGTTTCTTCGCTCCTAGTCAGTCATCGTCAGTCGTATTAAGAAAATATATTGTTGATAATAGTAATTATTTCTCCCTGTGTAGACTGATGCCTAGGAAAGGATGAAATCGAACTAAATTTTATAAAAGATCTAATCCATACGTTGGAGTACCCGATGACAATGATTTATGATGTATTACCTGTTGGAAGACTGTCATTTGGACCTGCATCACTTCCAATGCAGTTTTCTTCACACACGGGTTTCCGATTTTTATCAAGGATATTAGAAGCGTCTGGTTGATTTCCCAATTGTGATCCATTTTTTCTGCATTTTGTACACAGATAATCGAACCGACTCTAACCGTCTCTATCTCACGAATATTTAGAAGCTACCCTCGAACTTTTTATTCCTGTATGGTTTTTCAAATTGAATGAGTAGCAGCGGGAATTGAATTTCCCACAAGTAGTCATGATGCACAACCGCAAGTTCCTCTCATGGAACATGCGAGGGCAAGATGGTTTTTTGAACACCCCGGCGGCTGTGGTGATGATCAGTTTTGCTGAGAAAATCAAGTTGAGAAGCACACAAACATCGGAATACTAATCCAATATTGGGAGTTCACAGTATTGGAACAGAAGAGGAATTACTTGGTGATTAGTTATCAAAAACAGGAGTCTTCAAGTTCAGGAAGTAATACAAAATTTGAGATATCTGAATAAAAAAGGGAATTATTCATTATTCTTGTCCATTCTTTTTGCATTTACTCTGGTAGAGGTTGTCCGACTGAAAGAAAAAGTCAGTCAAAAGTCCGTCGGAGTCATTCCGTAGTCAGTGGAGTGACAAAAAAGTCCGTCAATGGCATTCGAGGTAAGGACTCGTCCATAAATTACCTAAGGCTCTTTTTTCTATCCTCCTTCGTTGCATCAACTTCAGACCAAATGAGGAAGATAGAGAAGGAGATAATAAACAGCGTTACGTAATACATGAACGATCCCTAATCTTACTGACACTGGCGTAGAAAGACGACTGAATGAGTGAAGGTGACGGTACGAAAGGCTTGAAATGCATTTTTCACCGGGATTCGAGCGATTTTTCCGGTAGATTTGATCACGGAATTCGAATATTTTGGTCGATTTTGTAAGGACTTTTGAGGAACTTTGTGAGGGATAGGTGTGAGGGTTTGTCAGTGATCCGTGAAAAGTCAGCCAGGAGGGGCTTTCGACTGACTTCCAGGTGACTTTTGAAGGACTCTTGAGGGATATTGTTAAATGTGACGTTACGTTAGAGTTTGTCAGCAATCCGTGGAAAGTCGGCCATGAGGGACTTTCGACTGACTCTTGGGTAACTTTGAAGGGACTTTTTAGGAACTTAGTGAAATCTCACGCGCCTCGAGAGTTCGTTAGTGATCCGTGAAAATCCAGCCATGAGGGACTTTGCACTGATTTTTGGGTGACTTTCGAAGGACTTTTGAGGAATATTGTCAAATATGACGTTACGTTAGAGTTTGTCAGTAAACCGTGACCAGCCAGCGATGAAGGACTTTTGACTAACTTTAGAGTCAATTTCAAAGGACTTTCCACGGATCACTGACGAACCCTACCCCGAAGTCATATTCCACAATATCCCTCAAAAGTTCCCTGTAAGTCAGTGGAAATTCAGTCAAATATCCCTCATTACTGACTTTTCACGGATCACTGACAAACTCTCGTGACACATCTCTCACAAAGTTCCTCAAAAGTCCTCACGCAATCACCCACAATATTCGAATCCCTTGATCAAATATACCGGAAAAAATCGTTCAAACCTCGGTGAAGAATGCATCTCGAGCCTTTCGTACCGTTGCCTCCACTCATCCAGTCGTCCTCTACGTCAGTGTCAGTAACATTACCTCGAATGCCATTGACTGACTTTTTTGTCACTCCACTGACTGCGAAATGACTTCGACGGACTTTTGACTGATTTTTTTTTTACTCGGGTGGATTCTTCTATTCTCTACCAAATATTCAACCGATGATACACTTATTTGGATTTCTATAATGTTGAGAGACACATGCAAGAACAAATTTCTCAATTGAAAGTAAATTTTCATGGGCAGAAAAGGTTTTTTTATAACAATTAACTCGACATACACCCAATGATTCACTCACGACCTGATTGGGATCAAAATTCGTGGATTTGATGGCGGTTTTTACAAAAGGAATTCGGAAAAAAGTGATCAATACACTCAGCTTCGGAAATGAGATTCGAATGGAAACCAGAGGGCTCCATCTCCTGACAGCTTCGCTCCGCTCAGCAGTTCGACTCACTTCAAAATTCGCTGCGCTCATTTGGAATAAATCGTAGCCTACATAAGCTCGCATCTTGAACGGTTCAGACATTCGGGGAAATATGGAGAGCAACTCATCGGTTCTTCATTGGATCGAAAAAATTTTCAAGTGTAATATTTAGAAAGCCTGAAATTAATTGGCTACCATTTATGATGAATGGGTTTGGAGGAACTGAGAGTGAAACCAGCGTATGTAGAACAATGATATCGATATATATATTTTTCGATTCTGGTCGCAGGGGAAATAATACAAAAAAATAATATAATATAATATAGGAGTAGTTTCTTACCACTAGTGGTTTATGTGTATATGGTACGTGTGAGTGTCGTGAGTGTCAGTGTGTCGTCTCGTCAATCGGCTTGCCGGCTAGTGGTTGTTCCGCGCGGATCACCGTGGAGGTACGGGTGGCTGCGAGGAGGTCCGTGGTCCAATTGCTCGCGGAGAGTGTTTTGGGATACCGCGTGGTATTGTTCGGAGAGTGACTCCACTAGTACTTTCACTGTACGTATCCTTTGCTGGCCTCGTAGGGAGTGTTAATAATGATGATGACGAGTAGCTTATGTGTCGGCTACCGGTAACGAACTGTGCTTTTCCGCCTTGACTCATCATGAGTCTCGCCGCTGCTGCTCCCTCTACCTTCTCGTAGGTGCCCCCTCTACCTCCTCGTAGGTGCCCTCTTCTACTCTCTTCTTGTAACACTTATGTTACACATTCTTTATACCATATCCAAATGATTTGGAAACATGTTTCTAAACAACCGCGGGATTTAGACAACTGTCCTGGTCGAACTGAAGCTTGGAAGCGTGAAGAAAGGGTAAGCTGAAAGTCATTAAAGAGTTCCAAAGAGTCATTTGACGTAGTTCTCAAGGAATATTCAGGATCGAATTTGTAAAATTATTGTCAAGTAGAGGATCAAGGCCGAAGGAATTCGATGATCATATTTGTTGGGCTTTTATTCGTATTCATGATGAAAAAAAGAACTAGCTGGATATACAAACCACTTTGTAACAACCACACGAAATTTTCGATGGATTTTTTCCTGAAAAATTTTCATTCTCAATCCGTTCATGACTAATGGGGACGCATTTCATTCCTGTTGAGATTTGAAAAACCTTCACCGTAGAAATTTCACACATATGTAACTTTTATAATGGTTACTCGCATTTATTTATGATGAGTGAAATACATTCGCATGAAAAAAAGCGTGTGACAGTGTCCTGATGATGAAATATGATGCATCCACACGGTGAAGGTTTTCCAAATCTCACAAAGAACAAAATGGGCTCGCATAAATCATGAACGGATTGAAAATGAACATTTCTGAGGAAACGAACCATGGAAGAGTTTGTGTGGTTGTTACAAACTTGGTTGTCTATGTATCGAGTTGGTTGTTTTGTTATCATGAAGATGAATATAGACCTCGGCGAATATAATTACTGAATCCCTTCAACCTTGGTCCCCTACTGAATAATAATTTCTCAAATTCGATTCTAAATATTGCTGGAGAGTTATCTTAAGCGTAACGAAGAGTCATCCAGGCGTAATTTAGGGATGAATTGTAACATTTTCACGCGTCATTTGTTTCAATAACTACTCCCTACACTTTTGGATTTCCACTAGTGTGCAGTTGTCATAACTCCAACCAACTTCTGGAGAGTGTTCGGATACGGAAAAGCTCACACGGGAAGATCGAAATACTCATTTTTGTCCTACATCTCGTCCCAGATTTCAATTCAGCACCTCCTAAAAACCTACAGAACCCATGTTTCATATCAATCCGTCCACAAATGCAAAAACGATGGAATTCACGTCCGCTGTATTGGATCTGCCATTTGAATTCATTTTTTGACGTCAGATTGGGATTCAGCACCCTCAAAAATCCCCAGAACTCATGTTTCATACGAATCTGACTACAAATGTGAAAATGACCAAATTCACCTCCGCCGCATCAGATCCGTCATCTCGAATTAATTTCCTGACGTCGATTTAAATCCAGGACCCTCGAGAACCCCTAGGACCTATGTTTCACATGGATCTGTCCATAAATGCGAAAATGACTAAATCCACGTCCGTCATATTGGATCCATCACGTCAGATACGTTTTTTGAATTCAGATTCGGATACAGCACCATCGGGAACCCCTTGCCCCTGTGTTCCATATGAAATTGTTCATTGGGATCAGGACGACTGTATTCATGTCCGTCATATTGGATCCACCATCTTGGATTCATTTTACGTGTATGCAAGCCAGAATGACAAACGTATGAAAATCGCGGAGGAAACGAGTACTAAGCACACTACGAGTACTGAACAGAAGAAATTCTCGGATTGATTAATGAAAGGAGGGAATACAAGGATAAGGGTAGCGAACATGATCAGCGACATACAAGGTACTAATGAATAAAATAATGAGAGAATCAAGGAAAGCAAAAGAACAATGGTTAGAGGAAAAATGTCAGGATATAGAAGTTGAATTACATTTAGGGAAAATGGATGAGGCATATGGGATAGTTAAGAGATTTGTTGGACAAATGGAATCTAGAAGCAATTTATAAGGACAGAGGAGAAAATAAAACAATGAATTGATCATCCAGAAGATCTGTATGGAGGAAGCGATAATATAGGACTCTTAGAGAGGGAGGAAGATGTCGATGAAGAAGGATTGGGAGATTCAATTTTGAGATCAGAATTCGACAGGGCTTTGAAAGAACTGAGAAAATAATAAAGTACCAGGAATAGATGGCATAAGTGCGGACCTTATCAAAGCCTCCAGTCAAAGAACTCGTGACGCACTGTTTGATTTGGTCAGAGATATGTACGAAGGAGGAGAGGTACCGAAAGATTTTCAGAAGAATAAAATTGTCACCATTCCGAAAAAACAAGGAACAGACAAATGCGAGAACTACAGAACGAATAGTTCAACTCCGCATGCCTCGAAAAATTATATTCAGAAGGATAGAGAATAAAATAGACGATAGATTAGCAGGAGATCAGTCCGGTTCCAGGAAAAATGGGGGAATGCGGGAAGCAATATTAGCACTCAGAACAGTCGTAGAGAGAAGTTTAGAGTTGAAAAAGTCTGCGTATATAGGTTTTGTAGATATACAAAAAGCATTCGATGATGTTGGTCGGGAGAAAATGTCCACGATTTTGAAAAAGGTAGGAATTAATTTCAAGAATAGAAGAATAATATATAAATTATATAAGAATCAAACCGCAATAATAGGAATAGAGGGTCAAAGAGGAGGAGCACAAATTAAAAGAGGGGTGAGACAAGGATGCTCACTATCGCCATTGATTTTCAATTTGTATATAGAAGAAGCGATGAACGAAGTGAAGGAGCAAGTTCAATTGAAATTACAGATTCAAAGTGAGAATGTAAGCGGGCTGAGATTTGCGGATGACATGGCTATATGAGCTACGAGTGGTGCTGAGTTAGAAAATACTCTCAACACGATGTGAACAATATTACCAGAAAACTGTTGTATGCATATAAATAAGGACAAAACAAAATTAATGATTTGTGCAACAGCAAGGAGAATGGAAATCAAAATAGATGCAGAGTCAAGGAATTTAAATATCTGGGAAGCATAATTACAGAAAACGGTGAAAGCGAAAGAGATATAGGAGCAAGAATAGCACAAGGGAAACAGGCTTTCCACCAAAAGAAACAGTTACTATGTTCGAAGAATATTAACTTAGCAGTAAGGAAGAAATTCTTGAAGAGTTACGTTTGGAGCACAGCATTATATGGTTCCGAAACTTGTACAATTGGAAAAACGGACGAACAAAGGCTTGAAGCTTTTGATATGCGGTGTTATAGAAGGATGCTTAGAGTAAAGTGGATAGAGAGAGTGGAAAATGAAGAAGTACTTGAGAAGGTAAATGAAAAGAGAAGTCTCTTGAGACAGATCGTGAGAAGAAGTAATCTGATAGGACATGCATTCAGGCATGATAGTTTATTGAAAACAATATTGAGAGGGAAAATGAATGGTGAAACTCACGAAGGTAGAACTGGATTTAGTTATATGAAACAAATTATACAAGATAAAGATTGTCGTAGATATGTATAAATCAAGCGTTCAGCGGATAATAGACAGGGTTGGAGGATTCCGTCATAAGACTGATTACTTCATGATGATGATGATCAGTTGTCATCAGGTTTGACCTCAAATGTCGGTGTTCGGATCTATGAAAGATTCTCGTTCATAATACATACAGTTCTGGCCCAAATTATCCTAGTAGAATCTGATAGGGTCTAAGACCCACGAAATATCAGAAACTACCTGGTGCCGAATTGCACATCGGCTATATGGGAATCATCATATTGGATTTCGGGAAACCGATCCCGAATTCGTATTCGGCGAACCCCAAATCCCCCTGGCACTGATTTTCACGGGCATCGGCAATACTCCGAATTCCAAGCCCGCTATATTGGAACCGCTACATGGATATACGGCGACACGACCCCGTATCCGTGTTCAGCGAGCCCCAAGACCCCTTGGTACAGATTTCCACGGGGATCAGCAATGTTTCGAATTCCAAGTGTGCCATATTGAATTCCGAGACATCAACCCTAGATTCGTATTCAGCAACCTCCAAAACGCGCAATACTCATTCCTAATGCAATGGGAGGGGGTTGATGTTTTGACCGCGATATTGAATTCGTCGTTTGCAATTCCAGGAATTTCATTCCGTAAACGTAATTCAGAGGCACACCGATATAGTGAGCAATGACAAGCACGATCCGTAGAGCACTCCTCATGCTTACATATCGGATTTCAGTGGTTCTGACCACGACCTCCCTGCATGTCAGCCACCGTATTGGCGAACTTGGGGCTCCAATCCAAGAATGTCAGACGACATAAAAAAAAAGACTCCAATGAAAATTGCGGATATTCTTAGAGATGTTCGTTCTCAACAACAAAATGTGCAGGGGGGAGGTGGCTGATTCCACGAACAATGCCCCATTTACATACATATATTTATATGAGTATATACTGGGTGATTCCAAATTGCCGTACACTTTTCTGAGAACAGATTCTTGATGGAATTCTGAAAATATTTCGGTCCGGAATATTCAGATCTGATCCTTGAATCCGAAGATTTGAGCATTTTTGGATTTTTTGAAGAATCCAAATACTTCGGAAGTACCATATTTTTGCCTTTTGAATCCAACACCATTTCCTCAATCAGATCACGGGGTGTCCCTGGAAAAAAATAGATCTAATTCGGCTTCCTTCGTTCTGGAGTTACAGCGATTTAAATTTGTTGAATCCTGATTGGCTGGAATGCAAAATATTTCGACTTGCTCCACAACGGTGGAAGCTGAATGAGATTAATTTTTTTTTTCTCCGGGATGCTCCGTGATCTGACTTCGAGAATAGTGTTGGATTCGAAAGTCAGAAATATGGTACTCCCGAGGTATTTGAATCTTTCAAAAACTTAAAAAATGCTCATATCTCCGGATCTAAGAATCAGATCTGAATATTCCAGACCAAAATCTTCTCAGAATTTCATGAAGAATCTGCTCTCAGAAAAGTATATGGCAATTTTGAATCACCCAGTATATGTATATATGGGACGTTTCACGTCAACCGTTACAGTGCTGAATCCAAGATTGAGGGCGTTGGAATTGAACGTTGGATAGTTCAAAATGTTAATCCATTCGAGTGCTTTCGAAAGCCAGGTGGCACACTTTGAAATTTCAATATGGTGGTGGTTATACAGCATGAAGACCCTAGGAATCGGCTGTGCATTATTCCATAACGTTGATTGTCCGCGATAATCCTCACGCGACATATCTAAGAATCAGTTCTAAGCGTGATTCTGGGTCGCTGAATTACAAATATGGCAACAAATGTTAGGCATTCAAAACAGGTGACCCAATATGGCGGCCTGGAACTCCAAAATAGAGGGAAAATACGACGTAAATAGATTTTCAGGGTGATGTGGGCAGTCTGAACTCATAAATTAGACCGAATTTCGCGCATCCGATATGACGGCCCCATAATGGGGGACTGGAACTCCAAAATCAGCACGGATTCCAACAAAAATCTGATTTCAGAGTGTTTGCAACTTGCTGAACATGGATATCATATCAGATTGTAGGAATTCAACATGATATATTCATCAACCCACCCAACAACCCATCCATCAACCCATCCACCCACTCACTCATTCATCCACCTATTCATCTACCCATCCATCCACTACCCACCCATCTGTCCATCCATCCACCCTTCCACCCACACGCTCATCAATCCGTTTAACCATCCATTGACCTATCAATCTATCCACCCACCTATGTATACACCTATCCATCTGTACACCCACTTATTCATGCATACACCGAACAATCAATCCACCCATAAATATATCCACCCATCCATACACTCACGCATCCGTCCATACCACTGATCTATAATAAACACTGGATGGTGCATAGCATAGCCTTCCCGTATGCGAGCTTGGTTCCCACCAGGGCGCCACCATGAAGGCTCAATTCCACCGCCTCCCTGATCAACAGCCACGCAGGATTGATTGATTCTATTACATCCCGTTCGATAGGGGCAATTCCACCGATATATATAGCTTCCTAAGTGGAACACGTTCGGCGAGCTATGCACTATCCAGTGTATACTATAGATCAGTGGTCCATGCGCCGTCCCATTCATCCATAAACTCACCTATCCATTCATCCACCGACAGATCTATACATCCAACCACCCGTCATCCATCCATCCATCCATCCATCCATCCATCCATCAGTCAACCCATCAACCCACCCATCAACCGAACCATCCATCCACCCATCCATACACCCACCCAACCATCCATACACTCACCCATCCATTCATGCACCGACAGATCTATACATCCAATCGCCCGTTCATTCATCCGTCCATCCATCCATCCACCCATACACCCACCAATCTACCCATACACCCTTCCATCTAGCTCTACAGTCACCCATCCATACATCCATCGATCCATGTATGTACCTATCCACCCACAAGATATTCAGATGATCACTTGGGTGGTTAATAAAAACGCACAGAGTCAATATATCATTTTCTCGGCATATGAGGTCCCCAAGGGAACACGGTTCAAATAGATTGATTTTAGTTTGATTCGGAATGAATTTGCATTCAATGAACGTTTAGTGAACCTCCAAATGTCCGGATGTTCGTTTTCGGTCCAAATAACGTTCACTGAACGTGAATGTTTTCTTGGAAGATCTTCCATACCTACCCACGAAGTTGCTGGTATTGTACAATACTGAAAGGTTCAAGAGCCATGGAATATCGCAAAATCTTCCGCTTTCGATCTGTGAGGACCTCGAAACAATGCCCACTCTGGATTTTGTCGACACGTTGAGCAGTTTCGCAAGACGTCTTTGAACTGTAAGGTGGTATTCTTCATTGTAGTGGAAGAATTTGACATTTTCAAAGTTGTCCCTCGCCCAATTGAACAGCGCGTCTGACGATAGTGAAGCTTCATTCGGTTCAACTTGTAAGCTAGTGTGAGTAGCCTCCCTTTTGAGAATTGCACCTAGCCCATCGCTAGATCCTTTCCCATGAGCTGTCGGGTAAAAGTGCAAGTCTGCCTACATTCCAGAATCTTCCTTATGATGCATGAGGTTAACCATCTGGAATCGGTTTTTATAATGCTGTTTTGCCCCATCAGTGAAATCAATGATTTTTTTCAATTCTGGATTCAATTTCCTTATTTCCGGGATGATGTTCTCTTGCATTATGTATACGGCACTGGCATCATGTGCTGTGGAATTCGATAGCAATATAACACTGGAATTTTCAACGTTCTGTTCAGCACGATGATAAATCACCACAGGATGGACAGTACATTGGTCAATGTTGTAATGAAATGCCTGAGCGTCATCCTGGGCTACTTACGCATGATTTGCTGGAAAATCAGATTGAACAAGTACCTCATCCTTCTGGAGATTTCTTTCAAGTTCGCACAGATAGTTCGTTTGATTCTTCGCAATGAAATGATGGGGTAATGATGTTTCCAGTCGATCACACATGGTTGATACGAAGTCTTCTACTGAGAGACATCCTTTTTCCAAAGTACATCTATCAGTTGATGTCCATGTACTGAATATTATTCGTGTAATACATCGCTCCTCTGAAACCTCAGTCACGTAATCGGAGAACTTCTGGATATCAGGGCAACGTTCACATTCCCTGAAGTGACAAGTGGAGGCGGAATTTCCACACATCACGAAGGCAAAACAATCTTCCCAGTCCAATGAATGATAAGAGCTCTAGTTAATTTTGGTAACTCTGCAGCATCGAACATGGCTTTAAAGTTTTGATGGTATGTACAAACACATACGCTATACGTTCCATTTGCTCCAGCAAGCACACACCATTCTGATCTAAGTTTAGCAAACTTTGTTGAG
This sequence comes from Gonatopus flavifemur, assembly GCA_018340375.1. NCBI lineage: Eukaryota > Metazoa > Arthropoda > Insecta > Hymenoptera > Dryinidae > Gonatopus > Gonatopus flavifemur. Next base: position 7,786,078 of record JAFFJZ010000014.1, read on the forward strand.
CCAATGGGAAACGCAGGGAACGATTCTCTAAATTGAGTGTAGAGAATCCTGATATCAGATAACAGAAGGCGCTTCTGCACTCTCGTCTTCAGATCATTGACTATTGCAGGAACGGTGTCTTTCTTGTTAGGCATGATACGTCAATTCTCGTCGCTTTGATAATACTCGAGAACTTTTTCAACGGTGGTTTCTGGTGATGATTTTCCCCCTTTCAAAGAAGGCAAAGCTAGAATACTATGCGATTTCTCCAAATTCCTAGCTCTTCGGGCCAATCTAGTTGGAGTCTCGGATTCGGCAGCTATTTCACGGAGACTCCAACATTCAGGAGCTATAGTGAAAATGGATATGCGAAAAGGATCATTTGGACTTGAGCTATGGAACTCTTCTTTGAGACCACTCAAAAGCTCTTCTAACTCCTCTCCTGTGGATGAATTGTGTTTTCGTTTTTTGGATGGAGAAGTCTGTGGGTCTGCATCTACATTCACTGGTGAATCGGATTCTGAATTGACAGACTTATTAGCATCAACATCTGTATAGCTGATTTGCCTGCAAGAATAACAAATTTTTGCATTGGTTGGTAGATTGGGAAAAGTTTTTTGGAGCCTCTTTGGGATTTTCCGCAAATTCCCACTCAAATGTCCATCTATGCCAAAAGGGTTCTCAGATCTTTCGGAGCGGGTAACTGTGTTCGAATAATCAGATCGTTTCTGTGTTCGTGCCATTGTCAACGAATGATCACAGTTTCATACAAGAAACTAATGGATCATAAGGAATATCCGACGGAAGGTGATGGTCGATGGTTTTTAACGCGTAAGTGACAAAATGAACAGGCAGAATGAAAAGGACAGAATGAAACGCAGGAATAATTTTCGTCAGTCTCAGGAGAAATCACATCAATAATGATGGATGAGAATGATGATTAGGTAATGATTATTCGTAGGGAAGGAATTCACGTTCAGTTCTGGGAAGAACTGATGAGGAGTTCTGAGAAGAACTGATGAGAAGTTCTGTCCGGAGTGATCGCATAATTATGTGCTATTCCTGTGCTCCACCCACGATTCATGTGCTCGCTGGGGAATTCATTAAGGGAGTCGGAATCTCAACTCAATCGATCGAGTCCAACACCCCCACTATCTGGAAACAAGATCAGACACATTTTGACCCGATCCGGAGTGATCTCATTATTATGTGCCATTCAAGTGCTCCACCCACGATTCATGTGATCGCTGGAAAATTCATTGGCAGAGTCGGAAAATCAACTGAATTCATCGAGTCCAGCACCCCCACTATCTGGAAACAAAAGAAGACGCATTTTGACCCGGTTCGGAGTGATCTCATGATTATGTGCTATTCATGTGGTCCACCCAGAATTCATGTGCTCGCTGGAAAATTCATCAGGTGAGTCGGAATCTGAACAGAATTGATCCAGTACAGCGCCCCCACTATGAGGAAGTCAAATGAATGATCTTCGACCCGGTTGAGAGTGATCTCATAATTATGTGCGATTTATGTGCTCCACCTACGACTCATGTGCTCGATGGAATATTCATTAGGAGAGTCGGAATCCGAACAGGATTGATTCATTACAGCACCCCCACTATTAGGAAGTGAAATGAATAGTATTTTGACTCAATCCGGAGTGATCGCATAATTATGTGCTATTTATGTTCCCCACCCACGTTCCATGTGCTCGCTGGAAAATCCATCAGGGGAGTGGGAATCTCAACTGAATTGATCCAGTACAGCACCCCCAATGTCCGGAAGTGAAATGAATAGCATTTCGACCCGATCCGGAGTGGTTTCATATTCATGTACTATTTATGTGCTCCACCTACGACTTATGTGCTCGATGGAATATTCATTAGAGGAGTCGGAATCCGAACAGAATTGATCCATCACAGCACCCCCACTATCAGGAAGTGAAATGAATAGCATTTTGACCCGATCCGGGGTGATCTCATGGTTATGTGCTATTTATGTGCTCCACCCACGATTCCTGTGCTCGCTGGGGAATTCATCGGGGGAGTCTGAAACTCTACACAATTAATCTAGTCTAGCAAAACCACTCTATGGGAACAAGATACGACGCATTCTGACCCGGTTAGGAGTGATGCCATAATTATGTGCTATCCATGTGCTCCACCCACGATTTACGTGCTCAATGAAATATCCATAGGGGAGTCGGGATCTCAACTCATTTGATCGAGTCCAGCACCCTCAGTATCTGGAAACAAAATGGGACGCGGTGAAGAGTGATCCCATACTCATGTGCTATCTATGTGCTCTACCTCCGATTCCTTCATTCCACTTCTTGATAGTGGGGGTGCTGTACTGGATCAATTCAATTGAGATTCTCACCCCCTGATGGATTTTCCAGCGAGCACATGGAACGTGGGTGGGAAACATAAACAGCACATAATTATGCGATCACTCCGGATTGGGTCAAAATGCTATTCATATTCCACTTCCTGATAGTGGGGGTGCTGTGATGAATCAATTCTGTTCGGATTCCGACTCTCCTAATGAATCTTCCATCGAGCACATAAGTCGTAGGTGGAGCACATGAATAGCACATGATCATGAGATCACTCCTAACCGGGTCAAAATGCGATTCATTTGGTTTCCAGATAGTGGGGTTGCTGGCCTCGATCAATTGAGTTGACATTCCGACTCCCCTAATGCATTCTCCAGGGAGCACATGAATCGTGGGTGGAGCACAGAAATAGCACATAATTCTGGAATCACTCCGAACCGGGTCAAAATGCGTCTTCTTTCGTGTCCAGATAGTGGGGGTGTTGGACTCGATCAATTGAGTTGATTTTCTGACTCTGCCAATGAATTTTTCCAGCGAGCACATGAATCGTGGGTGGAGCACATAAATAGCACATAATCATGAGATCACTCTGGATCGGGTGAAAGTGGCATTTTTTTCACTTCTTCTTCCAATACCTCTTGTATATCACAAGTCATTGGGCATTCATTCCTGCACATTGATGGAAACATAGCCTCATGAAAAAAACAACATGTACACCATTCACAAGGTGTACATAATACACTCATCAATCTGGATTGTCCCAAATATGACTCCCCCATGATCTGGTTGTTCTCGTCGTCCTATCTCACACCCCAAACACCCTCCTCACCTGTAACTTCTTCCCACCGCTGATGCCGATGATGAAACCAATTGGAAATTGGAGCACATAAATAGCACCTAATTCCGCCACCAATTTTGGTCCGATAATAAATCATTTAATACCGATTCCATATAGTGGGGGTGCTAGCTTCATATGTTGTCACTACCTCCACACAAAATTCCTTTTTTTCATAAAAATTTGATGAGCACAAAATTAGCACCATTCACAAGGTGTAAATAATCCACTCATAAATCTGGATTGTCCCAAATATGGCTTCCCAATGATCCGGTTGTTCTCGTCCTCCCATCTTCACACCTCAAACAGCCTTTCCATCTGTAACTTCTTCCCACTGGTCATTTCGATAATGAAACCAATTGGAAATCGGAGCACATAAATATCACACAAATCTCCCATCAATTCGGATCCGATAATGAATCATTTAATACCGATTTCATATAGTGGAGGTACTAGCTCCAGCACCCAACATGTCACCAGCACCTCCATACAAAATTCCTTTTTTTTTAGAATTTGATGAGCACAAAAATCAGAAATGGAGCACAGAATTAGCACATAATCAGCACATAATTCTTATGCGATGATAATTAAGATTTCCGATGGTGGGGGTCCCACCTTCACGGACCTAGTTTTCCAATGTTCACAAAGTTCTCAAAGAAAGTGATGGTAGAACCCGAGCAGAAATTTATATCGGGGCTACATTAACACCTTATGTGGACTGCCTGACTTCCTATCAGGCCCTGATGTGGCATCTACATATGGTCCCGATGAGGGATGTAACACGCCGTGTAATGTGAGCCTGAGGTGACTATCCATATCTGGACCAGAGATGGAATGACCATATTTGCCTCTGACGTACGTTCACGAAAATTCTGTGCTATAAATTTCCATTGAAATCCAATTGAATTCGTGGAGAATGAAGGTCGTACATAGATTTTGAGGATAATGTTCAACTGACTTCATAAAAATACCAGAATTTTTATTGGGATATCGAATTCTCCATTGTCAAACAAAATCTAGTATTTATGTGAAAGGTGGCAAGCACATAACCTCAAAATAATGGTATATCATCAACAGCCTTTGTGCATTGTTGAAGTTAGCCATAAAGTCAAGTATAAATATATCGATTCGAAATAATCTATATTTATTGGATTGCGATAAATATTAGATTCAAGAATCGAATCAGACTCCGTAGATATCAAACTTGTATCTATGTCTTTTTCATGATCTCGTACATCTCCAGAGTTTTGTTCACGAATTTTTCGAAATCTTTGTACACGTAACCGAGAGTACAAGCGTTCCCTCTCCTTTTTCGCGCCATCCATAATTCACAAATGAATAATTCGACACATGATTTACCTTATAGTTCGGACACATGACCAATTATCAAAACTGTTCCCCAATAACACGCGAAAACCGTAAACAGATACCACAATACTCGTAGAATATTCATTTGAATTCATTTATTGAGTGGACTGGTACTACAACCCAACTCATACGAACTTGTGAAGACAGGAGAGGTTATGGTTGCGTGCGCAGCTTACCATGCTCTCTCCGTTATAGCGAATTTGGCTAACTGCACTGAGGCAAACTCGGGATACTCTGTCCTTCGTTATCATCGTTAATAAATAAGGGATTTATGAACGATGATAACAAAGGACAGAGATATCCCAAATTCGCTCCGGTGCAGTTAACCGAATTCGCTATAAGTTGCTATGAGTCACTAGGAAATGAAGAAAGGTAAACCACGTTCTGCACACATCAGGATCACATTTGGCATAACAAGTCAGGATCAACTACATTATACCTTTCTCAGGGCCATATCTGGCAAACCCAAATATGGCAAGCCTGATCTCAGCCCGATGTGGCCCACATAGGACTTCGGGATTGCCATGAGCTTTTTCTGTTTGGGAAGGAATTATGGATTCTATGCTCTCGGAAAACTCACGTGATTATTTGGATATGTTGATTGGAGAATATTTAGAGCGGCACTCTCGATTGTTGATACATGAGACTAAAGGACTATTTCCTTGCGCATTTTCCTCGAATTCTGGGAGCAACAGGAGTGCATTGGAAAAAATCTTCAATGCGATTCGAGAGTAACCATTGCGAAGAAGAAGTATATAATAGCTAGAGCCAATATCAGTACCCTAGCATGTATGTACCATGAGGTACACCTCGGCCCAGCATGGGGCCCATCCTGCCTATTTGAAACCATGACTGGGCCAGAGTGGGCCAGAATTCACACACGCTAGGGTAGGTTCAATGTTCGCAAAATTATTGCTTTCAGACATCAAATGCAACTGAATTACCGTTTGGATCGTAATTAATATAAGAAAAAAAGATTTATTCATTGGTCCAAAGCTCAATGGTAATTTATTAACATTGCAGAACAGACTTGCGAAAGATGATTCAATTTTATCAAAGTTGGAAGGATACGTTGAATTCGTGATAAGATATAATGGAAAAGTAGGGAACAAAAGCAGTGTTCTTATGATACCGTCTGGAGAAAGAACATTATTTCATGTTGTACTCTAAACTAGTGAACTAATAGTCTTGTACACTATATACCCCATGGTCAGAGTGATAAAATATTTTTTGTTACCAAATCACTTCACGGCAATCCTTTCAGTCATCAGACTCAATCATATAAAATCGTGGATATTGAATATTTTAATTGAAAAATTTTGACGGAGAATGATCAAGAGACGCGGTAGAGTCTCGACGCCAAGTATGAGAGTAAACCGTGGAAAAAAAACATATAAATCAAAAAGCAGAAGCACGTGCTACCGTGGATCTATTCTCCTAAACCGAGATTCAACATCCTGAGAAAATTGTCAATGCACAATAACTCAACACGTATTGGGTATCACCGACAGCTGCTGTATAGTGTGCACAGTGCGCGAAGCGGTGCTGAATGCCACAACAATTTTTATTCCCGACCAATCATATGACAACATGAAATGAATTGCACACTGTTTCGCGTACTGTGCACACTTTGCAGCAGCTGTCGGAAACACTCGTGGTATGTCACAAAAAAATAATTATACTTTTAGTATATAATTCGACTGTACCCTCCCGATTAAGCACACTACGAACTTGATTAGTCCATGTGATACTGGGATATGAACATTTTCATTGTTCATGCGATCAAAATATTAGGATTTTCAATCGATTTCTCCTTCACTGTAAAAAATATACTTCCTAAACTGCCAAAGAAGTTTGGCAGTTTTTTAAACAAACTTTTTTTGTAAATTACCAAACAAAAGTTTGTAAACATTCAAAAAATTTTGTAATCTCACGAAGATTTTCGAGAGTTCACAAACTTCTGTTCGGCAATTTACAAAAAAGGTTCGGAAATTATTTTTCCAAACCAAGTTTGTGAATTTCCAAGCATTTTTGTTCGGAATTAAACAAATTTTTTTTACAGTGTTATTACGATAGGATCTGTTCATCCACTGTGACCTTTCTTTTTTGCTGCTCGATGTATACAGGGTGTTTCGGAATTCATCATTCAGAAGTCCTGTGGTGTATCCTGCAGCCGAAATGCAATGAGTTCCCGTTTGAAAAAAATTTTCTGGAGCGTCAATTTTTGAGCGATAAGCATTTTTGGATTTTTTTCAAACCCAAATAACTCGAAAGCATGGTATTCTACATTCTTGAACCTAACCCCATCATCTGAGTTGAGAAACGCCGGATCTCTGGGAAAAATTCAATTATCCTATTACATCCTCCGTTTTGGAATTATAATAATTTGAGGTTGCTGAATTCTGATTGGCTAGAAGCCAGAAAATTTCAAATCGCTGTAGCTCCGAAACAAAGGATTATGAGATAATTGGATTCTTCTCCAGGAATCCGGCGTTTTCCAACTCAGAGAATGGTGTTAGGCTGAAGGATGAAGAATACAATGCTTCCGAGTTATTTGGATTTGAAACAAAATCTCAAAATGCTCACAGCTGAAAAACTAAGCCTCCAAAAAATGTCTTCCAAACAGGAAATTATTGCATTTTGGCTGCAGAATACACCACAGGAATCCGAATGATGAATTCTGAAACATCTTGTATTGTATCTTTTTCTTCCCCCAACATCTGATGGCGTTCGTTTCAGTATCTATATACGGAGCCGGATTTAGAATTTCTGTTTCCCTTTCCAACGCATGTACAACAAAAGATAAATGATAGGCGGCAGCCTCCTGTTTATCTTTTGTGACACGTTGATTGAAGAGGGAAACAAAATTTCTGAATCCGGCGCTGTCTATATATGTGCATGCTGGTGTGTTGTTGAATATGTCAGCAGTGTGACAGGTTATGATACAGAAGGATATAAAATGTGAGTTGATTAGTTACTTATATTGATCTCTAATCACAAGACATTGGAAAATGAAATTACCACATGGAACGGATGAATTACAGGTTATTATTATAGAATAAATTCCGAAAAAATAATGATGAATGACATGAGGTGGATGTTCAAAGGTTATCATAAAATGGATGTAATTTCAATCAGTGAATAATAGTTTGCAATCAGAAATTGAAGTTTATGAATACATATCAACAAAATATGGGAAGATTGGGGAGCATTCGAGAATAAGGTCAGTCCCTGAGCACTTTGTTTTGTGAAGGAAGAATTCCTCTCCCTATACACAAGGCGCAAGGGTGTTGAGGGTCTCCACGCTAAGCCAGCGCAGATATTTATTATGGGTCATGGGATCTGAAATATATTGAAACAGAGCAGTGAATGGTCCACAATAGTTTTATAGGGATCCAGGGGAAGGGGAAAGCTCAGGGAGTGGGTTGATCCTAATTACCAAAAAATCACCAGATTCAAAAATAAGGTCAAACACGTGCTGAAGGCATGAATATGTATATTTTACACTCTGTAATTCAACAAAACCAAATCACACAACTCCCTCTCGGAGAACAAAATACCATTGTAAATTGAACATTATAAAAAATTCAAGGGAACACGGGGAATCGAAAATAGCACGGAGGGCACGACCACGAGAAAAATATACTAGACGAAGTATGCTGTTCACATTCATCGAGCCAAGGGAGGGCAAGAGAAAACCACGACCATAAAATCAATTCGTCAAGGACAAACACGCACAAGAGAGGAAAATGTAACACTCGGAAGGAAAACAGGTTGGAAGAAAAATCCAAGGGAGGAACACGTGGAGGATGCCACGCGATGAAATCTCCCACAAGATCCGCACGGGCAGTTTTTCCGAAAAATTTTCCTTGTGCACTTTGCCGTGGCTCTGTCATACAAGAAGTGGTGGGCAAGATGGCCATTCCCTCCTTCTTCACCGACGGGTGAATTCATAAAATAACTCATTGAACTCCGTCAGTGAATTTTCGTTGGAACTTTTTCCTGTGAGTTCCTTTATCAATCTAGGTGATGTTTTGGGCCTAAGAATCGACGGGTGTATGTGTGTTCATGCGCTATAAGGTTCTTCCGGAAGGAGGTGCTCCCATCCTTCTGCAATGTCTTCATTCCTTCTAGCACAAGGGTGAGATGGCGTGCTGTGGTGAAGGTTGTCTCTCTCCTCCTCTGGCTTTTCCTTCTGTAGATTGACACCTCGGTAGGTTGACGAATACCAGGTTCACTTTCTCTTGAACTCTGGATTAGAAGGAGAAAGCGATACCCGCGAGTCATTTCCAGCCTTCCGATAGGTGCAGAAAGGAGAACAAACGGAGTGATGCTGGAGCTGCCCTTCTGCGTTGAACCAATGCCTCCCGTGTACTCGTGGCGTGGGTGACGCTGCTTCTTCGGGGCAGGCAACCTCAACACCCCATGTGGAAATTGCCGGAGTTGACAAATCGCCCAGTACTGGGAAGGTTGTATTTGCCAGACTTCGGCAAAAACAACTGTTCCTGTTCAAGCCCATTACTGTTTTCCAACTGGCTGTACATGTTAGACGGAGTTTAGACGGTATTGTTTGGCGTGGACAGACAGTGTTGGGCCAGTAATGAATCAACACTGGCCGGAAAATACACGGATCGTAGTGTAACGGAGCCGCGCCAGTACTGTGCCAGAGTTGGGATGATCATTCAATATATCCAATAGGCGATCGAGTGCCAGGATCGGTAGGGCAATGGCTGACTACAAAATCGGTAGTCGAACTAGGTTAAAATTATGTCCATGGAAATCCGGCTGTTATGGTAAACCAAAACGTCGCCAGTGCTGCCCCAGAGTTGGGATTACCATTTCATAGATTTGATAGCCAACTATATGCCAGTATCAATATGGCACTGGCTGACTACAAAATCGATGTCGTATTGTCGTTAAAATCGTAGCGATGGGGATCAGGCTAATAGGGTGAGCCGAAGCTTCACCAGTACTGGGCCAAAGTTGGGATGACCATTCAATATATCCAATAGGCGATCAAGTGCCAGGATCGGTAGGGCAATGGCTAACTTCAAAATCGGCAGTCGAACTACGTTAAAATTATGTCCATGGAAATCCAGCTATTATGGTAAACCAAAGCGGCGCCAGTACTGAGCCAGAGTTGGGATTACCATTTCATATATTTGATAGCCAACCATATGTCAGTATTGGTATGGCACTGATTGGCTACGAAATTTGTAATCAACTGAATCAGTATAGCCACTTCTTCGCCCACCTAATATGGTAAATGAATCAGGTCATTTTTGTTACCTAATGGCGCAGCTCTGGTGAACCACCAGATGCATGTTTATTCGGGGATTTCTTTTGACGAAAGTTGATAACCGATTCCAAAGCCAGTCAGTCCCCTATTAATTCGGGCACATTGTTTTCGACCTCACATATCGTACTCCCTCCAACTCTGGCTTTGTTCTGGCGTAGCTTTGGCTCACTACAACACCCAATCTCCGCTATTCCAATATTCTGCCAATAATATTATCATAATGAACAGAGTTCACGCGAGTCATGTAGACCAATGTCTGGTTGTTTGTATATATGTATATATTCCAAGAGCCAGCAATCTCCATGCACGCTCATTAGACGTATTCAAATTTTCTCGTACATCTATCAGACGCACACAGAGGTTTGGGTGTTCTTAGAGTGTAGTTCTACGTAAAATCGTCGATTTGAATTCCCAAATATGTCTTATAATAGAGTGAAAAAATATCGTGAACTCCAAAAAGTTTCAGTCGATGATACAGATTCTGACAATGAAGAAAGTAACCAAGGTTAGTATAAGATATCATCAGCATTTATGGTATTCTTACACCATTCAAACTACTTACAACCCCAACAGATCCCCAATAGTTTTCCACTCCAAATTTTCAATAAGAACGCAAAAAGTACAGGAGTTTTCAAGAAGCTCATAATGGATACAATATATTTATGAAGAACTCTTTTAGAATTCTTGTGCAATTTGGGAAACTATTTTGAAAAGGAATGATTGTCAGTAAGTGTCTTCAACCAGTAATTCACTATTGAACCGATACCGATACCGATTGTACTCAAATACCACAAGCACTTTTCAAACATTCCAAGCTTGTGCAAGCTTGTTTCAAGCAATCTAAGCATGTGATCACGCATAGAATGTGCAAATAATCCACACGGTGAACAATGTTCTAAAATCACTCCCGATTATGTCAATTCATTATGACAAATGACGTGGTACTGGCGAGGGTGTATTTGCGAAAGTTCGGCAGAAACAACTGTGCCTGTTCAGAATCATTACCGTTTTTCAACTGTCGTCGAACATTCGCAAAATTTCAGACGGTATTGGCTCGCGTGGACAGACGGTATAGGGTCAGTATCGAATGAATACTGTCTGGACAATACCCAGGATTTCGAGAAACGGCACCACGCCAGTATTCAGCCAAAGTTGGTATTATGATTCAATATGTTCGATAGACGACATGGTACCAGTATTGGTGGGACTCTGGTTGACTACGGAATCGGTATTCGATTGAAATTAAAATCACGATCTTGGCAACTTGATTTTTGTAGTGAGCCGGAGTCGCGCCAGTATCAAGACAGAGTTGGTATGATCATTCAATACGTTCGATAGAGAACAATGGACCAGTATTGGTAGAATCTTGTTCCACTACGGAGTCTATGGTAAATTGCGTGACTTCAAGGGAATTGGTGCAATAAATGGGAATTTAAGTGGTCCGTTGTCAAGTTGGAGATTAGCTGATGTCACAGAGACTCTGTTTCTCACTCGCAGGTCCCGGGTTCAATCCTTGCCCAGTGAACTTTCATGAAACCACTTCCAAAGCGTCTTTCTCAGATAACGGTGATGAGACAAATAGATTCACAAAGTTTTGAAAGTTCAAATTCAATGTATTTTCTTTTTACTTGAAATATAACTCCGGGAATCTCTAATTACCAGCACTGTGCCAGTACTGGGTCGGGTCTGAATTCCTACATAGGATGTATCATTCTGACCCTCTACCACTTCTCATCGAGGTGTGGTAGAACAATTGGTTCTGTTGCCATGCCAGAGTTCCACCATAGTAGGCACACGCCAAATATCGCTACCGACGTGGTGGTAAATGTTTCACTGGCCCTTATGTAAGATGATGTTATTATTCCGACTCCTTGCCAGTACCGTCCAAACCACTAGCCCCATAATGGTAGGGTTAGATTTGACAATACTGGCAACTCTGGCAACAGTGCTCAGCCAGTGCAGAAACACATCTGTCTATCCACATAGCACAAAGCTATGCCAGTGCGGGAATCATTCCGTGCCCAGTACTGGCCGAACAATTGATTCTGTAGCCATGCCAGAGTTCCACCATAGTAGGCACACACCAAATATCGCTACCGACGTGATGGTAAATGTTTTACTGGCCCTTATGTAAAATGATGTTATCATTCCGACTTCTTGCCAGTACCGTCCAAACCACTGGCCCCATAAGGGCAAGGTTGGATTTGCCAGTACTGGCAACTCTGGCAACAGTACCGGGCCAGTAGCGGCCCGTGTGTACATTTCCACATGGGACAGTACAAAAAGGACAGGAATTAGAGGGGGACAGGGATAGTCAAGGGGGGGAGTGTGTTCCCGATTCATGTATGAGCTAGAAATATCTAGAGTGGAAATATTTGAGGATAGATATTCATCATCTTTGATATTCAAGGGGAGAATTATCTGAAATTGAACAGAATCAAAAATACGGATATCTGATGAAGAACAAAGTATTGGAGAGTGAGGATGTTTCGGCATATTAGATGTACATACATACATATACAGGGTGATTCAAAATTCCCGCACTCTTTTTTGGGAGTAGATTCCTGATGAAATTCTGAAACGATTTGTCCTTTTGCACAATGCTCTCCGACGCATGATTTTCGAGATATAATTAATTGAAGTTGACTAATTATGAGGTGGATCCATCGGTCATTCAGGAGCGTCATAACAGAACAAGAGAGGAAGGTGCTTGCAGAGGGCGTTCATACGATCAGCTGATCGGTATAATCGATACGATTTACCAACATACAAATTGGTAAATTTTCTATGTAGAACGATTGAATTCGTCGACACTGTGGAAAAATTGATTATTGTCATGAACTCTTATCACGATATGCTGTAGGTGAAAGTTGTAATTTCAGTAATGATTTTTATTACGCAGACAAATGTAAAATAGTGTTATTTCGTAGGGATAGGGATTCAAGTGGGAGAAAAAAGTATAACTACTCGTTTTCAATCAGAATTTTCATGTAAAGAAGAAAACATGAGAATTTTCATTCATCCGATACCCAATTTGAACGGTTCGATTAGTAAGTTTAACACAAGAGATTGGATTCCGAATCCTGTATTCTGATTGGTCGAGAATCAATGTATGTTAGATCAATCCTCGGCCGTTTCAAATGATTCTTCTGGAGAATGTGTTTTCGACTCATCCCAACCACAACATTGAACAATGATGAATTCATTCGAATTCACCCTTTGTACATCATTCGATGATTATAAAGGGTTTATCGAACGTTAATAACTTACTTGAGATCACTCAAGATCATTCATGTTGAAATCAAAATCTAATTCAAATTGTGTGCAAGTTCGAGCGCGTTTCTACATTGAGAAAATGTATTCGTCCTAAAAAGGACGGAGTTGGTTAATCTTCAAAGACAATTCTTTTTCCATTTGAAATAACAATATGCCCTTTGAAGTCATATGTGCTTTAAATGAAACTGTTTCGAACTGTCACCTGATTTTGATCGTATCACGAATGGTTGATTCAAGCTAAACAAACCGTATGTGATTACAATGTCAATCAAGTGCAATGATTGGGTCGTATACGATGTCACACCTTGTATTTTCGTCAAAATTGATGGATTCTGCAAGTTGAAGTAAGTTATTAACGTTCGATAAACCCTTTATAATCATCGAATGATGTAAAAAGGGTGAATTCAAATAAATTCATCATTGTTCAATGTTGTGGTCGGGATGAGTCGAAAACACATTCTCCAGAAGAATCATTTGAAACGGCCGAGAATTGATCTAACATTCATTGATTCTCGACCAATCAGAATACAGGATTCGGAATCCAATCTCTTGTGTTAAACTTACTAATCAAACCGTTCAAATTGGGTATCGGAGAATGAAAATTCTCATGTTTTCTTCTTTACATGAAAATTCTGATTGAAAACGAGTAGTTATACTTTTTTCTCCCACTTGAATCCCTATCCCTACGAAATAACACTATTTTACATTTGTCTGCGTAATAAAAATCATTACTGAAATTACAACTTTCACCTACAGCATATCGTGATAAGAGTTCATGACAATAATCAATTTTTCCACAGTGTCGACGAATTCAATCGTTCTACATAGAAAATTTACCAATTTGTATGTTGGTAAATCGTATCGATTATACCGATCAGCTGATCGTATGAGCGCCCTCTGCAAGCACCTTCCTCTCTTGTTCTGTTATGACGCTCCTGAATGACCGATGGATCCACCTCATAATTAGTCAACTTCAATTAATTATATCTCGGAAATTATGCGTCGGAGAGCATTGTGCAAAAGGACAAATCGTTTTAGAATTTCATCAGGAATCTACTCCCAAAAAAGAGTGCGGGAATTTTGAATCACCCTGTATATATACTGGGTGATTCAAAATTGCCGTACACTTTTCTGAGAGCAGATTCTTCATGAAATTCTGAAAAGGTTTTGGTCCGGAATATTTAGATCTGATCCTTAGATCCGGGGATATGAGCATTTTCTAATTTTTTGAAGAATCTAAATACCTCGGGAGTACCATATCACTGACTTTTGAATCCAACACTATTCTCTAAGTCAGATCACGGGGTATCCCTGGAAAAAAATTAATCTCATTCAGCTTCCTTCGTTGTGGAGTTATAGCGATTTGAACTTGTTGAATTCTGATTGGCTGGGATGCAAAAAATTTCAAACCGCTATAACTCCAAAACAAAGGAAGCTGAATGAGATTTTTTTTTCCAGGGATACCACATGATCTGACTCAGTGAATGGTATTGGATTCAAAAGTCATAAATATGGTAATTCCGAGGTATTTGGATTTTTCAAAAAATTGGAAAATGCTCATATCTCTGGATCTAAGGATCAGATTTGAATATTTCGGACCAAAATCTTATCAGCATTTCATCAGGAATCTGCTCCCAGATTTGCCTGACTTAAGGGACTGAGAATGCGATTGATTCTAAAATGATCCCCCCGAAAGCTCGATCACTCTCGTTATTCTTCAAGCTGAATTATATTCCTACTCTCGCTCTATTCCAGATAGCACCGGAGTTCCAACGAAGAGCTCCAGTTTGAGAGTGCAAAAAGAATTCATTATAAATACTTTGGATTCAAATCGAATTGTCATGAACACATTAGTGTTCAGGAACAATTTATATTCCGAGTTTGGAAATAATTTTCTGAAGATTCAAAACGTATTCATTTCGAATTTATTGAAATTATATTGAGTATGAATTACCATTGGTGCCATCTGGATATGCTTCATAATTCTATTTCTGAAGTCCATAGAAGGAAAAGTCCATTTCTAAAAGAATCCGCAATACAATATCATACTCTCTCTTCATACTCTTGGATCTTCTCTACGATTGCCTGGGTCTCTTGAATCCAGGATTTAGCACATAACAGTAGGGAGGAGGACGAAGAATTGTTCGAAATCATGAGCTGCTTTGTCTCATATTATCTAAAGTCTCCTCAAAGAAAATCAAAAGCATGAAACAATATTCTTCCATAGAAACTAGTGGAGGTTAACGGTATTTCATTGTGACTAGGTGACTGGGGAAACGACGTATGTTAAAATAGCTGAATGGATTAATGTGTGTGAAACAACACAATAACACCTTGCTGATGTATGAATTATATCAAGTTTCAGGTTATGCCAGAAGATATTCATAACATCCATAATAGTAGGCTCAAGATATGAAAGAACGAAATCGTTTCATAATTTCAATTTAGACGACCTCTGAATACATTGTGACTTGAAGCCTTGATTTCAGATATAGCATCAGTTTGAAGTATCTGTCGTCTGTCCAGTCACTGTGGTTGAGCTGGACTACAATTATTCTTCACTAGTTATAAACTAATCGCTATACAGAAGGTATAATTTCATGTGTTCGATGTTTTTCAAACACCCTTTGTTTAGTCTGCTTTACATTTGGTTACGTTTCTGAATGGAGTAACAACATTCCGCTGGATGCAATGATCAGTTCAGTTCAGTCAGTTTATCAAAATTCCGGGTTACAGAATTCGAAAAGGCTTTTCGGAAACGAAGTCTATTTGCCCTCCACACAAATACATAGGAAATTGCACAAATAAATACATAAAAGAGATTTTATTACATCCATGTTGCCACGTTTTGGCTGTTACTTCGGCCCTCTGCTGAGTCTGGATGCAAGGATGTTTAGCGTGCACTATGACTCGGTTTGCGAAGAAATTGTGATTAGATATAATACTCTTCATCAAAACTATACACAGAAAATAAAATCATATTAGACGTACCTTTGTTTATTAGACATCTCTTCATAGCTTCTTCCGTAGAGAGAGACGAAAGAGATTTGGAACAGTTGTTTCAGAGTGAACTATATGTCCAGTCGCTTTAGTCAGATTTAAGTGTAGTCATTATTGATCAGGGTATGCAAGGAGGATAATATTCTATCTATTCACTATTCTGTTTCATTATTCGTCCACGATTCTGGTTGCATTGGTGTATCAATTATACTTTTGCCTGTAAAAAATGGCAAATGAACTTCAATAATCACCCTTGAGCAGGCTCAGTATAATCTATTTCATCAACTGCCTACGATCCTATTCGGAGAAATCGACAGTAGAGCCTCCCAAAGTGGCTGATCAAAACCAGATGATCAGCTACTTCGAAAGGCTCCAGTAGTTGACTGGCCGTCAAAACTTATGATATATCCCTGACTTTCTGGTATGTGGAGAAATTGCGAATAAACTTGAATTTTTCCCCTTGACCATGCTCGATATGATTCATTTGATCATTTACCAACGACTCTGGTAGGAGAACCTGATAGTAGACTCAATATGGATTGCGTATGAATTATATATGGTCATATTATAGTCTATATTATAGACTAACGCTAAAGCACATCATCTCAAGAGCTTTCTCATTCGTTTGGAGAATTGATAGTTTCGTGACTTCACGCTTGGATCGCTGCCAATAGTTCTGTAGAGTTTTGCACTGAGTCTATAGGCCCTGGTACTACCCTATTAGCATTGAAACACAGAACACACTGCAATTAAACGGACAAGTTTTCGAGCTTGTTCAAGAGGTTAAAATCTAATTGTTGCGTTATAAGAACTGGGATATATAGGTTGACAATACATGATCGATATCTTATAACAGGTGTATATTTGACGTTCTTATGTGCCTCACATATTTCAACGTCAGCTCAGATTTTATGAATTACAAAAGTTTTTCAACTATGAAATTTTCTCATTTTTTTAATTATAACTTATATATTTTAGATTATTTATCCTTTTCTCATCCCCCAAATCATGAAAGAAGTTAATTACCTAAGAAAGTAGTGATGAGTAATAAAAAAATAATATTTTTTGATAATTTGACCGATAATTCGCACAAATTTGAAACTACAAGAACTTTGAAACTAAATATTTCGAGAAATATCGATGTCAGCGATCTGATGCTCCAGACCCTTCTTGTAGGAAATTTGATTTCCTATAAGATTTTCATATACATTTTTCCTTCAGCTCTTGTCATTAACGAGAAAAACGAGAATTAGTGGCAGAAAAACGAGAATTTCATGAAAAAATGAGGTTTAGCGCCCCGTACTACCTCGCCGGTGTGAGTTACGATTATTCCGCCCTAGACACTTTTGTAGAGCATTGAATTCTGAGGAAATCCCATCTTTGAGCGAGATGATACTATAAAATGCGGCTGAGATATAGGAATTTAAAGAATAAAAATCAAATTCCACGTGTATTTCATATGGGAAATCTTCCCACGCCTAGGGCGAGTACTTAATATTTTTATTCAGGGCTCAAATTTTTCAGGGATGGTTTTTTAAGTGATTTCCAACAAAATTTCACTATGGGACCGAGAAAAAAAAATAGTCACAAAAAAAAGCACCCTGATAAATATACATATATATATTACTCATAGTTCCGAGACAACTCCCTGGTGGCGCTGAAACTCGTGTCCTTCTTCCCCATTATACCTTGGGTACCCTGCTAACCCGGTAAAATCATTGTTTTTTTGAACACCGCGTAAATTATTCCAATAAGGCTCAAGGCTCTATCTGAGCCATCCAGCCTATTCAAATAATCAGTTCCGATCAATCTTCGCCGCGTAGTCGATCATGAGGAATCACAAATACGAAAGTCCCCACTGGCATATTCCGTTGGATTCGCGTAGAACTACGGTTATTTCCATTAGATCCCGGACGATCTAAAAGTACACTCGCGTGTCATACGTCATAAACCTCGTGTGCACACGTATTGGGGGTTATCAAATAGAAAGTCCGGACTAGTAGGATTATTCAAATAATATTTTCATTTAATGTTTCAACTTTCGAGGATGTTTATAACAATCAAACTTTTGTATAGTATTAAGAGTGATTATTATGACGAACAAGTGTCTTGAGCAGTTTCGTCAGTTTGACGTAGTTTATGTAATAAAGATATATGAATTGAAACTTCAAATTCGAGTCGTGATTTATTAATCTGTGGCCCACATTCCCCTCTTAATATCACAGAACTCTGGGAATCCGGCGAGCTGGAGGCATTATAGGGGGCTTTTGATGAGTGACATCGTCATATACCCATACAGGAAACCCCGAGAATGTAAACACAGCCAATAATCGGCCCATGTATGGCTACCATTTAATGGCCAATAATGGATTCACATCATTGGCACAACTGTGGCCCACCACTGGCTGATAAGAAAGGCCAGCAATGAAAACAGCCGATAATCAGCCGATGTACGGCTACGGTAAACGGCCAACAATTGATTCCCCGTTACTGGCTGGAATATGGCCTATTACTGAGTGAAATGGATTCCAAAGTTGAATGTATTGTATTCGTAATCACCCCTGAAAAAAGTTTGTTTTGGCCTTATTTCTATTACGTTGAATAAATAATTCATATCCATCAAATACGTTTTACATGATTCAAATGAATTCTTATTCATATAGATAATCAATTACTTTCTCATGTAAATAACAAAAAAATTTGAAGGAATAAGCAACTGAATTCAACTGATTTATCGAGAA
Source organism: Gonatopus flavifemur (assembly GCA_018340375.1). NCBI lineage: Eukaryota > Metazoa > Arthropoda > Insecta > Hymenoptera > Dryinidae > Gonatopus > Gonatopus flavifemur. The sequence goes on from JAFFJZ010000014.1 coordinate 7,804,911, forward strand.
TATTTTTGACTCGTATAATTTTACATTCGAGATTGTCGAAATATCAGGCATGCAAATCTATTTGGAAGAAAACATCCATTTCTGATCTCGTGAAAACTGGAATGACAAACATCCCAAAAACAAAAAAGTGTTTTGGGTCACGCTTAACCACTCATTTGAACTAATACTGAACCGATTATTCTGGAACGCAGTCATATTACCATTGGATATCATTATTATTATGCCCTCCTAATCTGTCATTGATGGCTAACATTCGAACATTATCCCGAAATTTCTGGCCATAAATCGGGATCATTTAGCCCCATTACTGGGCCAATCAATAATTTCATACATGGCCCATTATTTATTGCCATTACTGGACCCACGTTATCATCCAGCAATTAACCATTGATGAGCCATTGATGGGCGCCATTAACGGGCAAAGAACGCCGTTTGTGGTCCAGTAACGTGCCATTATTGGGCCAATTGTTCAACCCTGTATGGGTACCCACGGGTCTCAGATCTCGAAACGTCACACTTTTGATATATAATCCAACTATACATTTTCTATTAAGCACAATACGAACTTGATCGGTCCATGTGATTTCGAAATGCAAACCTTTCAAATTTTCAAGCGACCTAAATATCACGACTATGATTTTCTATCATCATCAGCTCTTTCTTATCAAGATAGATTCTGGCTATCTTTGGGGGTGCATTTCGATATACGGTATCCTCGAAATGATTGATTCTCATCCAATAGTATAGATCATAGATGTATTCTGTCTATTTCTTTTCACCAACGTCCAATAGCGTTCATTTCAGTATAGTATATAAAGTATATACATTGTGAATTAAGATGCAAACAAATAATCGGTCAATGAGGCGATGTTTTCACAGGTCATTATAATAATATTGAAAGAATAATCACAGAATGAATGATTTACAGGTTGCTACAATATTGTGTGATTCAGAACAACGGTCAAACACGAATAACTTGGAAATGTATATACTTTCATATATTACATAGAAAAATTCATGAATGAATTAACGAGAGGTGATTTGTGAAAAAAAAAACAGAAAAAGTTTGAGAGAGGTATGAATTCATCTGCTACATTCAGAGAATTGGAAGATATACAAAGGTGAGCTTTGTATGGTGGATGATGTGAAAAATTCCGAAACATATCAGAAACGATCAAGACGTTTAGTTTCAAACGAGTTAGAATTGTTCCTAGTATGTCAAACGGTTGAACCTAATTTTTGTTTGACTCTACGATATATTTTCAATTCAATACAATCAGTGCCGTCTTGAGGCACAAGCACTAGGAGCGAGCGCTTAGGGCCTCATGCTATGGGGGGGGGGGGGGCCTCCTCCGTGCCATGTCAAAAATAATAACTCCAAATTTTTACAAGACAAATTGGAACGGGAACAAGATTTCCATAACTTGATATTTTTTTTCAATCGAAAATCATTATAAATGGTTTTCTCATACCAATTGTCATAGATTGATTTGAGTCAATGCAAAACTTCACTTCCATTATGGTTTTACATCAAAATGATTTTGGTCAAAATAAGAATACAATTTTCTCGTAGAAACCTTATAAAAAATGAATTTGGAAAACAGTTGGAGAATACAATGAATATTCATAAATAAATACTCATAAATAAATTTGTTTTCTCGCTTTCTTAAAAGCGAAATCAGAAATGATCTCTTCAATATTCATAAATCCGAGTATATCGGATTCAATAAACATTAGAGACAGAGAATTTAACCTCTCTTCCAACATTGTATTACGATGATCATTTTTGATAAATTTCTGAGCTGAAAAAGATCTTTCGCCGCTACAGTTTGTGACCATCATGCATGAAAACATACGGGAACAGATTTCAAGATTTGGAAATGTTGATATTGAATGTTCATTCTCAATCATCTTGTATATGTCTAGTATTGAATCATTTTTCTCATTTTTACCTTTATTTAGATAGTACTTGAATTGCAAACTTTCTGAAATCAATGCTGTTACGCCCTGGTTAAAAAATCCGTTAAGATCCGATAGAAACCGATTCAGAATTAATCGGACTGCATAGGATCAATCGGAACAGTTCAATCCCCGATTCAAAATCAATAAGAGTTTATCCGAATCTCTTTTTTATAGGTTTCAATCGGGGATTCACCAATTAAAAAATCTGCATTTTATGGGAATTAATCAAACTTCACATAATCTATTGGTCTGTATAAGAGATATCTGATTGGATGATTGAAATTTTCTCCATTCCATCAGGCAGACGGTTTTTATCGGAAGTTTCCACAATTTCAATCTATTGGAACTAATGGGAAAATTTGTGAAATTGAATGATGAATGGGTTTCTTATGGGAGATTTCTGACTGCATTTAAGGATGTATCGATTTTATTGATCAATGGGTTTTACTTGGGTCATTCCAACATTCAAATTTATTGGAAATAACAGGCAAGTTTACAGATTCTGAAGTCCTATAGGTATGTACCGGGAATAACCGATTCAGTTTTGGAATTTCTTTCATTGCATCAGATCATTGGTTTTTATCGGAATCCCTGGTGACCTCGATGTATTGGAACTAATGGGAAAGTTGCTGGAATAGGAAACTATAATCATAGAATACCAAGAGAATCCAATTAGAAAATATTTCATTGGTATCAATCGGAATTTTTATCAGTGATGGAATATCCATTGGATTCCATTGGAAAATATGTTACTGGTACCAATTATAATTGTAATGATTAATAAAATGCCGATTGAATCAAATCAAAGAATATTGTGTCCGTACGAATTGGAATTTTTATTATTGATAAAATACCTATTGGATCCCATTGGAAAATATTTGACTCGTATCAATTAGAATTTTCATAATTGATAAAATACCGATTGAATCCAATTGGAAAATATCGTATTGATATCAATCGGAATTTTCCATCCATCGTAAAATACCGATTGAATCCAATTGGAAAATATTCTCTTGGTCTTCATTGGGATTTTATTATTAATGAACTCCCATGCTCTCATTAAGACCGATAGAATCCCTCATATGTCCAATGGACTATTACCAATTGAATCTTATTACTATAGGACACCCATCCCTGACATAAGACAGTCATTTAGTTCACATTGATAGGAAGCGAACCACGGCATCGAGCGAGCGGGTGTTCCAGATCGATCTTCTAGGTTAAGCAACGACAACTGCGGTACAAGGTGGATGGGTGATCACCATGTTAATAACACATGAATGATCGTTTGAATTTATCTCAGCAATAATTTGTCATACGTAATGATTGAATGAATGATATATGTGTTTGTTTAATTGATATAAAATGCGCGTATGTAATGTATATAAACCGTTCGTTGGTTGGGTCAACAACCAATGAAATTCAATAAGAAAGTCGCAATGCAGGAATAAATTCATTCCGATAAGTTTTTTTTATCGGATTTAATCGGTTTTTCTCACCAGGGAAAATGCCGATTGAATCCAGTTGAAAATTATCTTATTGGTATCAATGGGAAATTTCCGATGCAGAAACTCAATCCATTCCGATGAAATGTTTTTTTATCGGATTCAATCGGATTTTTTAACCAGGGGAAAGACTGATTAAATCCGAATAAAAATTATCTTATTGGTATCAAAAGGAAATTTCCGATGCAGAAACTCAATTCATTCCGATCAAATTTTTTTTTATCGGATTCAATCGGATTGTTTAACCAGGGCGGATAGGTCTGCATCGTATTCTGCTGCAAGCTTCGTACAATTTTTGTCGATTGAATCATCAGCCATTTGACTCAAATGAGTAAAACAACTAAAGTTTTCATGAATTTCATTGTAAGCTTTTTTCCTATGTTTAAGTCAACGATCGAATAAAAAATATTGATTCTCGAATTCTCTTCTTCATTAAACTGGGTATCTGCACTAGAGCCTTCAAATCTTGTGATTTTAATACTGCGCTTCTCCACTCTACTGCTTCTGACTGGAACTTCATCAGCGTCAGCTAAAGTTTTCGTTCTATTCAAATAAATGATAAATTTCTCCCTGAATCCTTGTAAATAGCTCTCCAAAGAATTGAGTAACTTAACAACGACACCTAAATCAATTTTTCTTTTTTGTGAAGTTAAATTCGTTGAATTTATCACCAATAAAATATCATTCCAAACGATCATGAAGAAGATATTTTCAAATTCACCTAGTTTTTCATAAATTGACAAAGCTTCGCATCTTGTATCTCCTGAGTGTGTTGTATCTTGTGATATTATACGTAGAGTATCTAACACATCATTATAGCTATCATGGAGAGCGCATAGCGCATTACTACGAGCTGACCATCGAGTGTTGGACGAAGATTTCAATATTTTTTCATTTTTATCTAAAGCAGATACTAATTTTTGCCACCTATGTGTAGGAGCAGGAAAAAATGTGTATAATTTTTGTACAAGATCAAAAAAACAAACAACACGCACAGAACACTCTGCTGCTTCAATACCGAATCAATTCAAAGAATGACCTGCACAAGGTATATATTTGGCGTATTTATTTATCTCTTTCAGTCTTCCTTGAAAGCCCGTATATCGTCCAGACATGTTTGCAGCATTATCGTATGACTGACCTAGACAATCGTCTAATAATATATCATTATTCATTGAAAATTTAATGATGACGTCAGCTAAATATCCAGATTTATGCTCTTCGATAGGTATAAATGCTGGAAATCGCTCTAAAGGTCCTTCATCTGTGACGTAGTGGACAATGAATGTCAACTGTTCTACGTGTGACACGTCTGGCGTTGAATCCACACAAATTGAATAATATTTGGCGTTCTTTAATCCATCTTTCATGTAATCTAATACTTTCTTCGACAATATTTCGATAAGGTCCTCACAAATATTTGCCGATAAATGAGAGGTATGTCCATGGCCTTCATTCCCATGGATTTCAAGGTGATTTTCAAGAAAAGGATCGAATTCGCTAATCAACTCAAGTACTCCCAAATAATTACCATTGTTCCTTGAGTTCAATTCTTGATTCGTACCTCGAAAAGCAAGACCTCGAGTAGCTAAAGATTTAATAGTGGCAATGAGACGGTGCAATACATCTTTCCAGTATTTGATTACGGCATCAATCTGCAGCGTTAAACTTTGATCAATACAACCGATTGAACTCTTGCGTTTGCTATAAACAACTGAACACTCTTTATGCTCGTGACTTTCTCCGTGTTCTTTCACTCTTTTGACACTATTCCTCCAATCATCAAATCCTGAAGAACCGAATTGGCTATTTTTAGAAGAAAATAATTTGCATACGAAGCACAAAACGGACCCAGTTGACGGTGAATATAATAGCCATCCCCGGCCGACGATTTCGCCATTTTTCAATTTTGTATTAAAAAGTGATATTTGTAAGCTTCGAGTTACTTTTTCGCCGTTTGGTTCATCATACGTGTGAATGGATTTCCCAAAATCACAATTCAAATTCCTAAATAATTCAGGACCGTTCTGAATGCAGTATGGTATGGTATCAATTCATCATCAATATTCCATAATTCAGGATTTTCTGGACATTCCAATGGTTTTTCTCCAATTTGCCTATGTTCTAAAATGGAAAACTGTAGATAATAATTTTGAATATGAAAAAGAAATCCATTAGAGCGTACAATATGTACAATAATAATATACACTGTAAAAAAAAACTGGAAATTTACTGCGCAACTGGACTGGAAATTTCCAGTGCTAGTACTGGAATATGGATATTCCAGTACATGTACAGACATTTTGTTGGTATGGTACTGAAAATTTACCAAGCATAACTGAAAATTCAGTTCTTGTACTGGAATGTTCAAGTTTGGGATTGTGTATTGAAATTTTGCCATGATTCCGCGAAAATTTCGCTGGCTCGTACTATAATTCCACAGTTCTTGTGCACCAGAAAAAAGTATCCCCTCAATAAGGACTTGTAAAAAATTTCGAATTTAGAAAAAAAACCTAATCGTGGGTATACTGGAATTCTACAGGTTTTGAACTGCAATTTTCGGGTTGTGTGATGGACTCTTCCAGTTGCTATGGAACGAAATTTCCCAGTTATGCTGGAATTTAATCACTGTTGCACTGAAATCTTCCACTTCTGTTGGACTTCGTCATTTCTGGTAGGAAAAATTTCAAGTCTTTATATTAAAAATTTTCTGATTGAGATTTTGAATAATAATTGTAATTGTAGCAAATTAAATTGATATATGAGGTTTTTCGAAGATTTATTCTTTTGTGTATTCTAGATATGAAGCACATGTAGTAACCCAAGCTGGCCTTCCAACATGTCGCGCATAGCCCGTCGGTTAGGTCTTGGGTTTCAGTTGGTAGGCAGATAGACAAGTGTAGGTTCAAATCCCGTTAGGTAGACATAACTTTCTGTCCCTTCACTTGAACGATCAAGTCTCTCAGTCATCTTGAAACACAAGGACCGTGCAAAATCACTTTTTGTGAGCAATTTTTTTTCAATTCTCATGAATATTTCCAGCATTGATTTTCCAGTACATGTCCTGGAAAAGTCCAGTTCGTGTACCCAAAAATTCCAGTACTGAGGTTCAGCAAATTTCCAGTTCTGATGCTGAAATTCCATAACATTTGTACTGAATTTTTGCACTACAAATGTGCTAAAATTTTCCGGTACATGCACAGGTTAATAACTCCCAGTACATTTACTGGAATTTTCCGATGGACTTTTTTTACAGTGTATGTGAGTACAAAATGTTATTCAAATTCAAAAACTGTTTTACCTGAAACTGATTCATCTTCATTCAAGCTGTTTGTAACAGGTAATGAGGGTTGTACGTCTTTGTCATAATTTTTGGATAGCACATCTGTTGAAAAAGTAACGATTACTCAGAATCTCACATCAAAAATTTGAGTTCTTTTGATTTCATATCGAGTCGATTTCGGTTGAATTTGATCAATTATAATTTTGAATTAAAAAGAAATTCAATCAGACTAATTTGAATGTGTTTACGAGTTACAAGATTTACCCGAAATATTTGCATATTCAATCAAATTGTCTGTATCATATGATGTGAAATTTGCACCCGAGAAAAAAATTTTAATCTGTTCAGATCCTATTTCTGACCAGATTTGAACAGATCTAAAAAACTGCGATTTTAGCTTGTATTTGTCAACAGACATGCTTAAATTTGAATCTGTACATGGGAAAATATCAGGAAATTTTGGGTAGTTCAACAATCAATTGCTCATTAGGATCAAATGTGATTTTTCAATTCAGATCTAACGAGATCTACACAGATCTAACCAAATCTGTCAAGATCTAGTCAGATGTATTCAGATCTGCATAGATCTAAATCAGATCTTGTCGGCCAAAAATGGGATCTAATCAGATCTGATGAGATTTGAATAACTAAACTTTTTCCCCGGGCATATTTTTCATCTCCTTTACAAATCACATCTGTTGAACATGTAACAATGCATAAGGATTTCATTGGAAAAATGGAAGTCTTCTAAGATTTGAAATCGAGTCAGCTGAAACGATTGAAGAGAAATGCTATCAATGTCTATTTTTCGCAAAAATAAGTACGCGTCATGCCGATTTGTACGACTTCATCTTCACGAATAGATTTGAACTTAGTTTCATTTGGAAAGTTTTTCAAACATTTTCATCCTAACTATACGAGGGTGGATTGATAAGTTTCCGGCCTGACCAAGAGATGGCGCCACTAGGCCTACCTTGAGGTGGCGTTCTATAGTACCATCCTTAGATAGGTTGTAGCTATAGTTCCAGTCCGATCGCCATGTTAGTTTAGTTTTGAGAGCACGCTGACCAAGACGCCTCTGTGTTTTTCGTAAAAATGGAAAAGCTGGAAAATCGTGCTGTCATCAAATACTTTTATTTGAAGGGGTTAACGCCGAAGGAAATTAAAGAAGAGATGGACTCAACACTGGGGACATCCTCCCCATCATATTCAACCGTTAAGCAGTGGGTATCCGAGTTTAAAAAGGGTCGTGTGAGCACCTCTGATGAGCCTCGCTCAGGACGCCCCATTGAGGTCACAACTCCAGATATGATCGAAAAAATCCATCAAATAGTGCTGAAAGATCGCAGATTAAAAGTTCGTGAGATAGCTGAGACCTGTAAGATGTCATATGAACGTGTACAAAATATTTTGCACCAACATTTGTATATGGAAAAGCTCTGTGCAAGATGGGTACCGCGTTTGCTAACAGTCGACCAAAAATTGATTCGAAAGAACATTTCTACCGCCAATTTGGCGTTGTATAAGCGTAATCCAAGCGAATTTTTGCGTCGATTCGTAACAGTTGACGAAACTTGGGTCCACCACTACACTCCTGAAACCAAAGAACAGTCTAAACAGTGGATTGGACCAGGGGAACCAACTCCAAAGAAGGCAAAAACAATTTTTTCGGCGAACAAGGTTATGGCTACTGTTTTTTGGGATGCGAGAGGTATTATATACATTGATTACCTTGAAAAGGGTAAAACTATCACTGGTCAATACTACGCAGACTTATTGCAACGTTTGAGCCACGAAGTGAAAATTAAACGACCTCATCTGGCGAAGAAAAAAATCTTGTTTCATCACGATAACGCACCAGCGCACACGTCAATCGTTGCGATGGCTAAAATCAACGATCTGAAGTTTGAATTAATGCCGCACCCTCCCTACTCTCCAGACCTAGCCCCGAGTGACTATTATCTGTTTCCTAACCTCAAAAAATGGCTTGGTGGTAAGAGATTTGCGGACAATGAAGAAGTAATCGAAGCTGTAAATGGGTATTTTGAGGAGCTTGACGAATCAGTCTATAGAGATGGCATTACTAGACTAGAACACCGCTATGAGAAATGTATCAGCCTTGGAGGAGATTATGTTGAGAAATAAAAAAAAAAAAATTCTTAAAAGTTTTTCTTGGTCAGGCCGGAAACTTATCAATCCACCCTCGTATATGCTCTAAGAAATACTTATCGTCAAAAAAGCGATGGAATTCATGAGGACAGAGCAGGTTTTCAAACATATTTTTTCCAATGCAAATCATGAGAATGCAAATCTCAATTGTTACAGAAAATGATGGTAACATTTCATCTAGTAATTTGAAAGTCTACAAACGGAAGATTCCTCCCCGTGGGATGATTGCGGGTCTTCCAGGGGGATATTCTTGATATCCTTCTTATCCATCCTTGGTAGTATCTGCTTCCTTCACGTGGTGGGGAGGATAAGTATCTCAGATTTGGATCCCTTTTTCGGGTGGAATAAACTACTCGAGATGGAGAATACAAACTGAGAGGAACTCAATCATCCCAACACCAGGAACATCGGCAGAAACGGAAGGAAAGCCAGGGGAAACTACCTTCCTTGATATCTTTTAATATTTCCGAGGAAATGAAATCTTTTCTCCAAGCCTAGAATTTTTAATTTCAATTTATTGAAAAAAAAGCAACAACAACAACATGATGGCGTTCTCTCGGGTAAAATATTCCGGAGGTAAGATAGCCTCCCGTTCGGATCTCCGGGTGGAGGCTACTCGAGAGAGCCTTATCAAACAAGACAGAGAACCAAACAGGATAGGAAAGGAAGAGAACATTCTTCGGGTCGGAGCGTGGAATATTAGATCACTGAGACAAACAGGAAAATTAGAGAATTTGAAATTAAAAATGAAGAGGTCAGGTATCGATGTAATGGGAATTGGTGAAATGAGATGGCCGCAAGAGGGGGATTTCTGGAGTGGGGATTATAGAATCATTTATACAGCATCAAAGAATGGTCAAGCGGGTGTGGGAATTATAATGCATGAAAGGGGAGGGAATAGGATAGAAAATTATTTGCAACATAGCGAACGCATAATGATGGTCAGAGTGAGAACAAAACCGATAGACACTGTTATAGTTCAAGTATACATGCCCAAATCTGCATACTCAGATGGAGATATCGAAAAAACGTACGATGGAATAGAAGAAGTGATAAGATATGTAAATGGAGAAGAAAATTTGATGATCATAGGCGACTGGAATGTGGTAGTAGAGCAAGGAAAAGACGGCAACATAATAGGAGATTTTGCGTTAGGAAAAAGAAATGAGAGAGGACAACATTTAATCGAATTCTGTGGAAGCCATAAAATGGTTATTACCAACACATTGTTCAAAAATCATCCAAGAAGAATCTATACTACTGTGGGCAAAAAGTGGGGTGAATTTTTAATTTAAACTTCGCAGGCTTGACATTTCAGGCTAGTTCTTTTTTTTGAGTTGGCAGGACTGTAAATGATATCTGTGCCAAATTTCATGTCAATGTCATTAAGAGTAATACATTTACGCTTGTGCTTACCAAACGACCAAGAGTGCATTTTTCGATTTTTACAATGTCTGATTTAATTGAGCAGAGGAGTGCAATCAAATTTCGTTTGCGGAAACTTTGAGGATGTTGCGGGAGGCCTCAGGTGATTCTACCATGTCGCAGAAAAATGCTTATAAGTGGTACAGAGACTTCAAAGAGGGTCGAGAACGTGTTGATGACTGAGAGCGCTCCGGACGACCATCGACGTCAACAGATGACCAACACGTCGATGAAGTGAAGGAATTAGTGCTCAAAAATCGTCGGTTGACTATGAGAGACCTTACTGATATGATTGGAATATCAGAAGGATATTCAGACCAGAATTATGAGCCAACAACTCTTGGTTTTTGCATCAGGATAATGCACCGTCTCTTCGTGACCATTCCGCCAAAAATTCGACGCATATCGTTCCGCAACCACCGTATTCGCCTAATTTAGCTCCGTGTGACTTCTGGCTATTCCCAAAACTCAAGAGATCACTTCGGGGAAAGCGTTTCGAGTCGATTGAGGAGATAAAAGCTGAATCGAAGAAGGCGCTGATGGCTATACCGAAAAGGGACTATTTAGCATGTTTCGATGATTGGAAGAAACGTTGGCATAAGTGTATTTTATCGAGAGGGAATTACTTTGAAGGGGATGGAATTGATGTAGAAGAATAAATGAAGATTTTTCATTTTACAAACAAATTCACCTTACTTTTTGCCCACAGTAGTACTTGGAAAATGCCAGGAGACACAGCAAGATATCAAATCGATTACATATTAGTAAAATAAGGATTCAGAAACCAAGTAAAGAGCTGTAATACTTATCCAGGCGCGGATATAGATAGTGATCACAATATGTTGCTGATGAAATGTTCTTCGGAATTCAAAGCTCTGAAAAAGAAAAGGGGAATGCAAAAAAGAGGGGATTCGAAGAATCTCAAACAAGGAAAAACACGGAGGGAATTAAAAGTGATGTTAGACGAAAAATTGGAGGATCGACAAGAGAAAGACTTGGGAATAGAGAGTAGATCGAAAAATATGAGGGGGAACATAGAGCAATGTGCGGATGAAATTCTGTAGAGCGATGAGATAGAGCCTAAGAAACCATGGATAACAGAAGAAATTCTCGATTCAATTGATGAAAGGAGGAAATACAAGGATAAGAATAGTGAACAAGACCAGCGGACGTACAAGACACTGAGGAATAAAATAATCAGACAATCAAGGAAAGCAAAAGAACAATGGTTGGAGGGGGAATGTCAAAATATAGAAGTAAGATTACATTCAGGGAAAATTGATGAAGCATATAGAATGGTTGAGGGATTTTTTGGACAGATGGAATCTAGAAGCAGTAAGATTAAAAACTCTCTAGGGAGAAAATTGATAAGAACGGAGGGAAAAAAAGAACAATGGATTAATCATTCGGAAGATCTGTATAAAGGGAGCGATAATATAGGATTTTCAGAGAGGGAGGAAGATAGGCTTCAAAATAATTGAAAAATAATCAAGCGCCAGGAATAGATGGCGGAAGTGTGGACCTTATCAAAGCCTCCAGTCGAAGAACTCGTGACGCACTGTTTGATTTGGTCAGAGATATGTACGAAATAGGCGAAGTACCGAAAGATTTCCAGAAGAATAAAATTGTCGCCATTCCAAAACAACAAGGAGCAGACAAATGCGAGAACTACAGGACGATTAGTTTAACTTGACATGCCTCGAAAATACTGACAAAAATCATATACAGGAGAATAGAGAATAAAAATGATAGTAGATTGGCAGAAGATCAGTTCGGTTTCAGGAAAAATAGGGGAACGCGGGAAGCAATATTAGCACTGAGAACAGTAGTAGAGAAAAGTCTAGAGTTAAAAAAAGTCTGTGTATATAGGTTTTGTAGATATACAAAAAGCATTCGATAATGTTGATTGGGAGAAGATGTTAACGATTTCGCAAAAGGTAGGAATCAATTTCAGGGGTAGGAGAATAATATACGAGATGTGTTCAAAAAGTAAGGTGACTTTTAGAATTCCGCGGGCAACGTACTTTCGATTATCGATTTTTTTGTTTTGTTATGTTGGCACACTCTTCCCGAACATCTGTACCAAGTTTCGAGTGTATAGCATTTTTTGTTTGGTTGTGAGAGGCGTAAAGGTTATAAGTGTTTTGCATGCTCGGCGATTTCTTGCTATCGAAAAATATGGATCAAAGGATTTGCATCAAATTTTGTGTAAAAAAAAAAATAAAGTGCTCCGAAACACTCAAAATGTTGACAGTAGCATACGGTGAAACTGTTCTGAGTAAAACAAATGTTTACAAGTGATACAAACTCTTCCAAGATGGCCGGGAAGATGCCAATGACGAGCCTCGCTCTGGACGCCCAAGCACGTCAACAACTGGTGAAAACGTTCAAGCAGTGAAGAAAATTGTTTTGGAAAATCGTCGAATCACTATCAGAGAAGTTGCTGAGGATGTTGTTTTATCGCTTGGCTCGTGCCATGAAATTTTTTCTAACGTTTTGGGCATGAGACGTGTGTCAGCGAAGTTTGTTCCGAAATTGCTAAATTCTGACCAAAAGAACCGTCGCATGAGCATCGCTCAAGAACTGTTGAATGACGTCAACGACGACCCAGATTTACTCAAAAGGGTCATAACTGGTGACGAATCATGGGTATATGGTTATGATGCCGAAACCAAAGTCCAATCGTCCCAATGGAAGACCCCAGATGAGCCAAGACCGACAAAAGCACGCCAAGTTCGATCAAAAGTCAAAGTTTTACTCACTGTTTTCTTCGATTACCATGGCGTGGTGCATCAGGAGTTCTTACCATATGGTCGTACGGTCAATAAACAGTATTATCTTGAAGTTATGCGCCGTTTGCGAGAAGCAATACGAAGAAAACGTCCAGAATTGTGGAGAAATAATTCATGGCTTTTGCATCACGATAATGCCCCTGCTCACTCATCTTTGCTTGTGAGAGATTTTTTGGCCAAAAACAACACCACAATCATGCCTCAGCCACCATATTCACCGGATTTGGCCCCATGTGACTTTTTCTTGTTCCCAAAACTGAAGAGACCTATGAAAGGACGGAGATTTGCAACGATTGAAGAGATAAAGACTGCATCGCTGGAAGAGCTCAAGGCTATACCGAAAAGTGCTTATGAGAAGTGTTTTGAGGATTGGAAAAACCGTTGGCATAAGTGTATTGTATCTGAGGGGGATTACTTTGAAGGGGACAACATAAATATTGATAAATAAATAAATATTTTTTCTTAAAAATACAAAGTCACCTCACTTTTTGAACACACCTCGTATGAATTTCATAAAAATCAAACCGCAATAATGGAAATAGAAGGTCAGAAAGGAGGAGCACAAATTAGAAGAGGGTGAGACAATGATGCTCACTATCGCCACTGATTTTCAATTCGTATATAGAAGAAGCAATGAACGAAGTGAAGGAGCAAGTGCCATTGAAATTACAGATTCAAGGTGGAAATGTAAGCATGTTGAGATTTGCGGATGACATAGCTATATTAGCTACGAGTGGTGCTGAGTTAGAAAATACTCTCAAAACTACGAAAAAAATATTACTAAACAAATATTGTATGAACATAAATGACAACAAAACAAAATTCATGATTTGTGCAACAGCGAAAACATCAAGAAGAACGAAAATCAAAATAGATGCAGAGACAATTCAGCAAGTCAAGAAATTCAAATATCTAGGAAGAATAATTACAGGAAACGATGGAAGCGAGAGAGATATAAGAGCAAGAATAGCACATGAGAAACAGGGAAGAAATTCTTGGAAAGTTACGTTTGGAGCACGGCATTGTATGGTTGCGAAACTTGGACAATTGGAAAAACGGACCAACGAAGACTTGAAGCTTGTGAAATGTGGTCTTATAGAAAGATGCTTAGAATAAAGTGGATAGAGGAGGTAAGAAGTGAAGAAGTACTTGAGAAGGTAAATGAAAACAGAAGTCTCTTGAGACAGGTCGTGAAAAGAAGAAGTCATCTGATAGGACACACATTAAGGCATGATAGCCTATTGAAAACAATATTGGAAGGAAAAATGAATGGTGAAACTCAAAGAGGTAGACCTAGATTAAGTTATATGAAGCAAGTTATACAAGATAAGGGCTGTCGTAGATATGCAGAAGTTAAGCGGTTAGCGTATAATAGACAGGGTTGGAGGATTTCATCAAACCAGTCATAAGACTGATTACTTCATGATGATGATGAAACGGAAGATTAAAACGGATTTTCGTTCAATTTACTCACCAGTTGTTATATCCCACATAGCACTAAAAGTTCTCTAAACGTTGTCAGAACCTTTAGAGAACTTTAAACGTTTTAGAAACGTTCTCAGAATGTTCTCAAAACTTTCATGCTATGTGGGATGTGATTGATTGTTGTCGAGACCTCCATCAGCTTGTTTCATTTGATCCTCAATAATATTCGAAATAACGGAAACATCACTTATCTCATTATTATTTTCATTCACATTGAAAAAACTTGATATTTTAGGCAGTTTTGCAGTTTCTTCTTTCTTTTTCTTTTCAGCAGCTCTTTCTTTAGCACCACTAGGATACAATCGTTTCTTCAGCATTAATAAGATCATATGATAAACATTCCTATATTGATTCGTATATTTATTCTCGTATAAGCTTCAAAATTGCACTAACGATGTGTGCTCCATTCAGTGCACTCGCAGAAACAATAGTTGGTATGCAAGATTGGATATGTGATTCCGTAAAACAAAAGATGTATGCGTTAGTGTTTTGTTAATTCGTCAAATTGTCATGCGCTTCGCGCGCAGATATGTTCATAAGTGGTGGGAAGTTTGAAATTTTGAGTGGATGTTCAAATATTTCTTAGTAGATTATTGTTCAAATTTTCATATTTATGAAATTCATTTCCTCCAGGATTTTTTATTGCACAATTCTGATTTTCAATGTATTCAAATGAGAATAAAAACGCAAAGTTTAGTTTCATGGAATCATTGAAATTCAAGAAATCTTGCAATTTTGGAGTGAGAGGTTTGATGGTTGATGTATTATGGGGACTTTCATATTCTACATATACTGAATAAAATTCGTAAGAAAGCTTCAACGACAATTAAATAACACACATCTCAATGTGATATTATACATAGCAAAATAATAAATGCAATTATACCACCAATTGTAAATATTTTCCCCTCGATGAAGGGCGCTTTCTGATTGTGTGGGAGATCAAATAAATTTTTCGTGTCAGAAATCAGGATTTCTGACATCAAAACGCATCACAGAGCGCAACGAAGAAATTCAGTTTCATGTCCGTCCGTCTGACTGTCTGTTAACAAATGCGCATATCTTCCAATTGTAATTATCCGATTGTTATGAAGTTCTCCCCACAGTTATATGTGAGGTTGACAGTGATCCCATATACATTCCAACCGGATCCATTCAAGAGAACTGAATGAAAAAGGAAAAATATGACCGAGAATCATCATTTGGGCGAACGCCAATATCTCATCTTCTAATCATCTGATATTGATGAAATATATACAATGTTTCAGTGTTGGTTTTATAATAGTATTATATGAGTTTCAGCTGAATCGGCAGAAGGGTGAGATGTTGGTGATGTAAATTTTCTTTTCGCAATTAGCATTGAATTTCTACTCCAACAAGTCAATAGAGGAACCTACACGAGGAGACTGAATTCATTTTTATCCGGAAAAATTACATGGTTAGAGTATGGGAACAGTCTCGTTCAGGGGCTCGCAAGATCATTGAGGGTCTTGCAAGAGTATTGGAACATTGTCTCCCAACAGTATGGGAAGTAGTGTGAGTTTCAGAACCCTCCTATCCTTTTGCCAGACGCGTCATAGATAGAATGATCATTATGGTTGATTCTATCACGAAAACTTGATCCGGTGGACAATTATTGATATCAGATTCGCGGTCACGGGTATTCTTGCTTATATAAACATTCACGACATCATGTATAAAGATACATTTGATCATGGAAACAATTTATTTGCATAGTTTCTCCAACTCTTCCGAGACTCCAGTACTCTTGTGAGATTCTGAGCGAGGCTTTCAACGAGATTGTTCCTGTATTCCTGCTTCATGACTTATTTTTGCTCAGGTAGTTCACCATGCGTAGCGAATTTATCAAAAGTTGATAGTTTCATTGTGACAAATCACAATAAGACTATTAACCTTTATATTAGTATTGGCAGTACGAATTTATGTTTCCAATCATTAAGAAGATCCTTCAGCAATGCGCTTTCTCCCCAAATTGACAATATTTTATCTAAATAATAATGAACTCGGGGTTTCAAATATATATATATATATATATATATATATATATTTGAAACTATGCTGAGTGATGAAAATTTCGAAAGCCATATCATTCAAGTAACGCTCGTGGAAATGAATTCCTTACATGGGCCCCCAAGCATTTTGCGCTTCGGGCCCCGCGAAGACGAAAGACGGCACTGAATACAATCACTTTGAATACAATTCAAACAAACTGGAGGTACAATATACAAGGAATCGTTCACATACTATTTGGATAATCGGATGTACTTGACAGCTCATATTGATTTCACATCTTCTTCTCCCAAATGGAGCATATATTGTTGTATTTTATCGAAATTCTCATTGTAGGAAAATTTTCGTTCGAATCTTTTTTCAGATTTCTTTAGGATTGACCGCTTTTTCATATACTTGTCGTTATTTTTTTACTTCTCTGAAGTTTTTGTATTGCCATTTGGAATAAAAACAATGCCTTCGAAATGAACATGACTCATAGTTACACTCCACATTATTATATTCCCTATTGAGAGTAACATATCCGGGGTATTATCTTATACTGTCTCCAAATGTACCAGGTGTGTGAGTATGAAACCGGAATTTTTGTACAGGGAAAACACGTTTATTGCAATGATATGATACAAAATAACTTATTCAAAGTATCGTCCATCGCTGTCTATACATTTTTCCATCTTTCTGGCAATTTGTGGATTCCGTGCCAAAAGAACTGTTGCTCTTTTGAGGCAAACCAGTCATCGAGCCATTCTCGTACATCTTTTGAATTGGTCAGAGATATGTACGAAAATGGAGAAATACCGAGAGATTTCCAAAAGAATAAAATTGTCGCCAGCCCGAAAGAACAAGGAGCAGACAAATGTGAGAACTACAGGATGATTAGTTTAACTTCACATGTCTCGAAAATACTAACCAAGAATATATACAGGGGTATAGAAAATAAAATAGAGAGTAAATTAGCAGAAAATCAGTTGGGTTTTAGAAAAAAAAAGGAACGCGAGAAGCAATTTCAGCGCTCAGAACTGTAGTAGAGGGAAGGCTACAGTTAAGAAATTCTGTGTATTAGGTTTCGTACACGGAGAAAAAAATGTAGCTGTCATAACGATACTGGATAGTCGTAATGACTATCCAAAGTTTAGTGGTATCAGTATCGTTGCTATGATCATACAAATCATCCGAGGAACGATATAGATCGCCAGCATAGCCATCTGTATCGTTACCATAGCGATACTGTATTGTCACTACAGCCATCTCTTCTTAACCATACTTCAGATCGCTATAATAGCCAAACTTTTTTTTCCGTGTAGATATACAGAAAGCATTCGATAATGTCGATTGGGAGGAAATGTTCGCGATTTTGGAAAAGGTTGGAATTGATTTTGAGGATAGGAGAATGATATATAAATCACATGAGAATCAAACTGCAACAATAGAAATGGACGGTCAAAAAGGTGGGGCACAAATTAGAAGAGGGATGAGACGAGGATGCTCACTATCGTCATTGATTCTCAATTTGTATATAGAAGAAGCGATGAACGAAGTGAAGGAGCGAGTGCAATTGGCATCATAGATTCAGGGAGAAAATGTGAGCATGTTGATATATACGGATGACATAGCTATATTGGCTACGAGTGGTGCTGAGTTAGGAAATATTCTCAACATTATGAAAACAAAATTACTAGAAAAGTATTGTATAAATATGAACAAGGACAAAACAAAATTCATAATTTGTACACCAGCAAAAACTTCAAGAAGAACGGGAATGATGCGAGGGAAACAGGCTTCCCACCAAACAAACAGTTACTATGCTCGAAGAATATTGGCTTAGCAGTAGAGAAGAAATTCTTGAAGAGTTTCGTTCGGAGCGCAGCATTATATTGTTGCGAAACTTGGACAATTGGAAAAACGGACCAACGAAGACTTGAAACTTTTGGAATGTGGTGTTATAGAAGGATGCTCCCCAATCAAACAAAAAGACATATTTTAGATATCTAGAAGATATCTCGCAATTTTGATAGATATCTTGCAAGAAGGTCCCGAAGATGTCTTTTAGAAATCTAAAAGATGTCTTACGCGACTGATTTCGAGAAGTTTCAGATATCTTAAAAACGTCTTGTGGAAGATATGCTTTAGACGTATTCAATCAAGTCTTAAAAATGTCTTGAAGAATCCATAAAAATATCTTGGAAAAATCTTGAATCGTGCATAAAAAAAATTCTCCCCTCTTTTTCTTCTTCTTCCTTCTTTCTTTCCCCTTGATCCCTCCTCTCAGTCCTACAAATTTTACTTCATTCTGGATTTTTGGGGTTGTGAGATTCGAACCCGCACATCTCACGACGTACCCACGCTCCGATGACCTGAGCCATACGGACAATTTGATTACGGTGCTCATAATTGTCAATATGACATAGTGATATATAATGTCAGCGGTGTATATTTTCAGAGTAAAAGTGATCTTTTGAATAAGGTGTTCATGACATATACAAATATAAGATAAGTTGACTGTACATAAAACTTGAACAGCTCAATGAATTTGGTGGAATATATTGGGATACATGATCCAGTGATCGTTAGTGCCCGATGAATATCATAGATACCTTCAAATTACTTTTTTCTTACTGTTATTGAAAAACAACTCATTAGTAAATGTGGATGAGAATTTGATGAAATCACCGTACACATAGGCCGTACATAAAATTCAGCGTAAAAAGTTCAATGATTCGCAAAATATTGTGACTCGAAGATTCGTTAGTTTCAGTGCTAGCACTGCAAGGTTACAAAATCGGACTTTTCACAGAATTCGTTAGTATTTACATGGATTATTCAAGCTTTTGATTTATGAACGAATTCACCTTCTTTGCAATTTGATTGTGAACAAAGACATTTGAAGTGATATCCATATGCACTTATCATAACCACAAAACTGCTGATCTTAGAGATAAATTTAGCAAAACATCTTAAACATATCTTTTGAAAGACATCTCCAAGACGTCTTTTTGATATGTCTTGTAGATGTCTTTCGAAAGATATCTTCAAGATATCTTGAAGATTGAAACAAAATGAGGAATGTATATAAACAAAGTGTTACTCAGTAGGAGTAACCTCTAATATTGCAAAAAACTAAGGAAGAAAACTAAGGAAATAATCAAAGTTCGAATGAGGCCGGGACGTTGAAAGAATCTCATGAAATTCCCTTGAACAGTCTTTATTCCTTGGAAAGAACAAAGAAAAGGACTCTCATAAGTACAAAGAGAGCAAGAGCAAAGCCCTAGCACACCTTACAGAACTGCACTCATACACTTAATTAATCAACAGTTATTTTAAAAAAAAAAAAAGAACAGTAATCTCAATTTAAGAAATAAGCCTTCATTCAGCACATTCAAATTCACACGCTTACCGCGTTTCGAATCTTGTACGCGAGCCGCCACGCCCCGTTCGGCGATCGTTTTCTAAGAAAATTCTATCAAAAATTCGATAGAATATGAAGCTAATCAGTGGATTAGCTTCCACTAAAGAAGTCACTAAGCTACGTGATGACAACGAGAACAGAAAAACACTGAAAAGCGCGGCAAAATGAACAAAGGACTAAGGCTAAGAAGATCTACAAAATCATCGAACTCGATCGAGCGAACGGCGGCGTAACGACTGACTTGATAATTTGCATATCATCTCTTCATGCTTATAGACGAGAAGAGGGGATTCTCCCGCGTGTTCGTAAGAACGAGTGTTCAAACTATGGAAATTCAAGAGCAAGTGAACAGCTCTTGCAAATTAATTCGGCGCCAAAGCGCATCGAATTCAAATACATGTTCTAATCCTAAACATTCCGCCCGCCTCGTTTGTGGTAGAACAAACGAAACGTCGGAGAATAGACACTAACGTACCTTAAACTACTCAAACAACCGTATAAAATTATTCAATTTTCCTTAAAATTAATCGGCAACACACACACACCTTAGTAATAGGTCGCTTATAATTACCGGAGGCAGATCGTACAGTTACCACCCTGACCAGGCCATCAGGCCCAGGATGACACTCTATTACGCGGGCGAGCTCCCATTTTGCGGGAGGCAAATTCAGAGTATTCAAAAGTACTAAATCGTTGATTTTGACATTCTCACGCTTCCATTGCCATCGAGAACGCTGTTGGAGAGAATTGAGGTAATCCCCTGCCCAAATTTTCCAAAACTGTTCGGTTATTCTTTGAACCATTTGCCACCTAGATAGTCTGTTCTCCTGCACACCCAACACTGAAGGTGTTGGCACAGCGTTTAACGCGGTCCCGACCAGAAAACGCCCAGGCGTTAAAGCTTGTAGCGACTCAACATCGTCAGTTAAAGGAGCGATGGGCCGTGAATTTAAACATGCCTCGATTTTGCATAATAACGTCGTAAATTCCTCTCTGAGAGGGGTGACTGCACCGATCACTCAGCGGAGGTGATGCTTAAGGCTCTTCACGCCTGCTCCCCACATACCACCAAAATGTGGTGCGCCAGGCGGGATGAAGTGCCAACGAATTTGCTGCGACAGGAGACGATCCTGTAACATGGCACTGCTACACACTATTCGAAAATTTTCACTAAGCTCTTTTTCAGCACCTCGGAAATTCGTGCCATTATCTGAGTAGACGTCCGAGGGGATTCCCCTTCTGGACACAAACCTGTCGAATGCGGCCAAAAAATCCGCAGAGGAACAACTATCAACCAGCTCAAGGTGAATAGCCCGGGAGGATAAGCATATGAAAAGAGAAACGTAGGCCTTATAACTGCGCTGACCCCTGCCTCGTGAAATGCGAAGAAGAAACGGCCCAGCGTAGTCCACTCCAACATGGGTGAATGCACGCGAGGGATTCACACGATAACTCGGAAGCACTCCCATAAGTTGAGAGGCCGGTGCGGCTAGTTGGCGCGCACATACTATACATTTATATATACAACGTTTAACCAAAATTCGCGCCCCCAAAACCCAAAATTTCTGCCGCAAAGTTTGAAGCGTTAGTTGCACTCCGCCGTGTAAGGTCTGGAGATGCACGCTCCGAATGATTAATTCCGCTATCTCACACTTAGGGATAATAACCGGGAATTTGGCCGAGTCTGACAACAACGAATTTGCCAGCCTTCCATGCACGCGAAGAACCTGAGATTCATCCAGCGTTGGGTTGAGTTTGAGAAGGCAGCTCTTGCGAGCTAGCATTAAACCTTTGCTTAAGCAGTCAATCTTAGCGGAGAAAAAACAGCTTTGCAACCTCTTGAACCACCATGACTCAGCATCTGCGATTTCAGAAACGGATGAAGATATAGATGAATAGCTATAATTTTTACCAATAATTCTATTTACATATCTACAAACATAACAGGTGATTGTAAACAATTTGAACCAAGAAGAAACCGGTCTGAATGGAACCCAGATGGTATCAGATGATACCAGTGAAGCTACCTGGTCCCGCCGTTCCTCTTCCATAGCCCTAGCAGGGCGATCAAACACGTCAGCTGGCCAAACATCAGGAGATGACGCTAACCATTCTGGCCCAGACCACCACAGACTGTGGTTGACCAATCTATCAGCACTGACCCCTCGCGAGGCCAGATCCGCCGGATTCTCAGTACCTGGAACGAAACGCCATACAGCAGATGGCGCACGATCGATGATGTCAGCGACTCGGTTGGCTACAAAAGTTTTCCACCTAGAGGGTGGGGAACGAATCCAAGCAAGCGCGACCATTGAGTCTGACCAGCAGAAGGTCGAAACAGCCTCTAACGTCAATGAAGCCTGAACGAATTGAATAAGCCGAGCTAGGAGTTGAGCGCCACACAACTCCAGCCGAGGAATGCTCACCGTCTTCAACGGCGCAATCTTGGCTTTGGCTGCTACGAACGAAACGGTACTTCTGCTTTGAGAGTCCACGACGCATAACTAAACCATGGCAGCATAGGCCAAATTCGATGCGTCAGAAAATCCATGTAGATGGACACTCTCATTTGAAAACGACGTTCCAAACCAACGGGGTATAACAACATCCTTAAGGCTCGGAAGAGCAAGATAGTATTCCACACATTTAGTGTTCAGTTCTTCTGGCAGCGCAGAGTCCCAACCGACACGACTGGCCCACATGGTCTGCAGAATAATTCGAGCTTGGATTGTTACGGCGCAACTCCAACCTAATGGATCAAAATTACGAAGCATTACTGAAAGGAAAAGGCGCTTTGTGAAAGACGAAATCTCCGAAAGTGAGATTCGTATACGGAAAGAATCCGAGTAGGGATTCCAAGAAATGCCAAGAATTTTGACATTCTCGTCCTCTTGAAGTACCTTCTCACAGGCTAGACCCTGATCCTCTTCGGGAATGCCCTCCAACAACTCAGAGGAGTTGCTGGCCCATTTCCTCAGATGGAATCCGCCCGCCGTGAGCATACCGATAACCTGAGCTCGCAGATCTTTGGCCGAATCTACTTCATTTGACCCGAACATAACGTCGTCGACGTATATCTGGTTTGAAAGTACAGCGAAAGCTGCCGGAAAATTACTCGCTTCGTCGAGAGCAAGCTGTTTAATCACTCGGTTGGCCAGATATGAGGCAGAAGTGGTACCGTAAGTGACCGTAATCAACTAAAATGATTGAATGGGAGAATCACGCTCAGGTCTCCAAAATATACGCTGAAAATCTACGTCATCGTTGTGTACTCGAATCTGCCGAAACATCTTCTCGATATCGGCCGTAAAAACGTAACGAAAACCTCGCCATCTACAGATCAACGCGGAAAGATCTGTCTGCAGTTTAGGGCCGATCAAAAGGAAATCATCCAAGGTCAGCCCGTTTGACGTTTTCATTGAAGCGTTGAAGACAACGCGAAGCTCAGTCGTAACACTTGATTCCCGCAGAACCGGGTGATGCGAGAGATAGTTAGCGCCAGGAGGCACTACAATTTCTTGAACTCGGCGCATATGGCCCAACGAGAGATATTCGTGTAAGAATTCCTGATAGGACTGAAAACGATCTGGATGACCTTCCAATCGAGATTCGGTCTTCTCGAACATTCGTCGAGCTATT
The DNA here is from genome assembly GCA_018340375.1 of Gonatopus flavifemur. Classification (NCBI taxonomy): domain Eukaryota; kingdom Metazoa; phylum Arthropoda; class Insecta; order Hymenoptera; family Dryinidae; genus Gonatopus; species Gonatopus flavifemur. Next base: position 7,828,608 of record JAFFJZ010000014.1, read on the forward strand.
CCCTCGAAATTAGGAAGGTTCACTTGAACCCCCGGTTTGAAAGGTAAGCGAACCGTATATTGGCCAGACTCAGATCGAGAGTAAGTCGCAAGAAAGTGCTCTTCGCGCTGAATTTCCTCCTCCGTAAGAGGAGACGTTACAGGAGTTTCATCTAAGTCCCAAAACTTAGTAAGAGACTGCTCGAGCTCTTGACAGGAAAAAATATGGTTTCCTGCCAACGAACGTGGACCCTCTGATGATGAAGAATCACAACGGCCAAAAACGACCCATTCAAAGACGGTACGTTGAACAGATGGAGTGCCAGCAGGCCCGTGTATCATGTCTCCCAACAGGATCGATCGGAGAAAGTCCGAACCGATGAGAATTTCGACCGCTCCAGGCCCCTGCGGAGCGGGGTCGGCGAATAAGATTCCCTGCAAATGAACCAAAGAAGGATCAACATGGAGAAATTCAGGGACATACGACGTTATTTTCCGCATTACTAATGCTTCTATGTTGATAGCCGGAGCCTGGTCATGGACTGGCCGAACGGCGAAAAAAGCAGACTGACGAATATTGCCCTGTCGACTCCCTCCAACAACACTCACGCGAGTTTCGACACGCTCCGTTTTCAATTGCAGCATCCGAACGATGCGATCAGAGATGAATGAGACCTGGGAGCCTTGATCAAGAAGGGCTCGGACTACCGCAGATCTGCCGTTACCCGATTCCACAGTTACTAGTGCCGTTGGTAATAAAACTGACTGCGAAGCAGTGCTATTTACATTTTGTGCACACACAGTCGAATGTGTGTTTACGTTTTTCGAAGGTTGCGATTCAGAAGAGGAAAACTGCACAGCTTCGTCCTGTAAAACATTTACCCGCACGGGAGCTATGTTAGTCTGAGCTTTGTGAAGCAACGAGTGGTGCTTCTGTCCGCAGACGGAACAAACGTTTGAGCTTACGCATCTATCCGAAAAATGACCGCGATTGAGACAATTTATACAGCAATTGTTTTGCTTCACAAAACTCAGCCGCTGAGCAACAGTTTGCTCACGAAACTTGGTACATTGAAATAACCGATGATTATTTCTACACAATACACATTCCTTAACTACGACATTCGTCGATTACAAACTATGACTGTAGAACTTTCTTGTACGCCTGTTCAAAATATCTCATTGAACCCACTGATTCCGATGCAGATTCTATTGGTTCAATAAAATTCTTCAAGCAGGAGTACTTGAACGAATTAAGTTTTCAATCCGTGCAACATCAATTGTGGTCCGACGTGATCCAATTCGGTCAGTAGAAACAATGCACACTATGAGATTATAAAAATTTTTATAATGAAAGTCGCCAATTATTTGCTTCTATATCAAAATTGATATTTTTTTCAATTCAGGCCTATAATCATCATCGATATATTATTATATTATTAATATTGTGATTTTGATTTCCAAGATATCTCAAAGATGTCTTTTATTAAATCTTTAAAGACATCTTTGAAATAAAATCTATTAGACATCTTTCAGATAACTTCAAAAGACTTCTTAAGAATGTCTCCAGTGAGACATCTAAAAGGAGTCTATAAGTTGTCTTTCAGAAATGTCGAAAAGATGTCTTTTCTTAGACATCTTTTAGATGTCTCTGAGATTCGTATGTTCATTGGGTTGGAATAAAGTGAATAAAGGAAGTGAAGAATGAAGAAGTACTTGAGAAGGTCAGTGATGGAAGAAGTCTCTTGAAACTTGTCTTGAAAAAGAGAAGTAATCTGTTATGACACACATTGGGGCATGATAGTTTATTCAAAACAATATTGGAATGAAAAATGAATGGTAAAACTCGCAACCCACATAGCACAAATGTCTCAGTAATATTCTCAGGATATTCTTCAACATTCTGGAGATATTGTCAGAATATCCTGGAGATATTAAAGAGACATTTGTGCTGTGTAGGAAAGGTAGACCTAGATCAAGTTATATGAAGCGAATTATGCAAGGGTTGTTGTAGATATGTAGAAATTAGGCGTTCACAGGATAATCAGCAGGGTCGGAGGATTTCATCAGACTGATTACTTCATGATGACAACGTCATAAATCTCATGAAATATCTCTCAATTCCAACACAGGCCGCTTTCCGAATAGTGTTGAACAGTGTCTCCCCCGCTCTATGAAGTGTAGGCATTTGAGCGAGAAAAAAGTCTGCGGCATTGTCCAGAGAGCGCACTGTATGTTATTCCACGACTGAAATGAGGACTGAAATGATCCTTAGTAGCACCACCGCACAGTGGGCCGGAATTCACAAAAAGTGCTCAAAACTATAAGGCGTTGTCTGATTCATGCATTGTTCTGGACCAAGGGGTTTTGGGGATCGCTGATTACGAACCTGTAGTCAGATTTTCCGAATTCAAGATGGCGGATCCAATATGGCGGACGAAAATGTCAAAATCACTCCGATTTGCCTGAAACTCGCCCTGGGAGAGTTTTTTTTGGATCGCTGATTACGAATTCGCAGTCAGATCTTCAGAATCCAGGATGGCAAATCCAATATGACGGACATGAATGTCAGAATGATTTCAATTTGCCTGAAACCCGTTCCTGGACAGTTTTTGGAAGCCAGTGAATACGAATCTGGATTCAGATTTTTCTTCAAAATCTGTAGCTGAATTATATTTGATGCCGAAGTTACATTAGTCTTGATCTTTCAATTCACCCACGTGTTTTACCGCGTGAAGATTGTAAATTGAACTTTGAAAACACTTTTTTTCATCTTTTAAATTTATTCATTCATTCTTTCCTTATTTTCTTTTTCAACATTTTCCTCAAGGTTTTTTATCCTTCATTGCTTGTTGTGCAGAGACAAATAAAATATCGAATCAGCCATTTACGGAGACGAAACAAGGATTTGAAGTAGTTGTTCTTTAGTATAAATATCTGGATTGAATCTCCATAAATGACTGAGAATAGAATATGATGAGTGGTCATCACACGTTTAGAGACCCGAATGATGAAAAATTGACATATATTAAAAATAATTAAATATGTCAAAATATGCAAACACAGATGCTTAGAGAAGCCTATTGAGCAAAACCAAGATATGATTATCATATTATAACAATCATTACAATAATAAGTTTTTCCGATTACTCCCGGGACCCCTATATAGAGAGCGTCTCATGTGCCATGGAGCATTCAGTATCTGCTGACGGAACAGACCAGAACTCCCGCTCAGTGACAGAATCATAGTAAACAAGATACAAAAGTGTTGTAATAAAAGTGACAACTGTGTTTTGACAAATAAATTATATATGGTGTACGAAAATCATCAATCATCGAAATTAGATGAATTTATTTCTTTTCCCTCTCCTTATTGAGATTAATTTTGATTCGATCAGAATTGGTGTCGGTAAAATATTTCGGGTGGAGTTAGATTTATCAGTGCGAGTGAGAAATCTAAAGAAGAGGTTTGCTTGTTCGCACCAGAAAACAAGCTGGCGACCGTGTTGACCAATCAGCGTGGGAGTTGTAATTTTTGCCACTGTAGTTCTTTGGGTCGAAGTTTTCGTTTTTCCGAAGTAACGAGCCTGCAAGTATCGTGTGTGGATCATTCCATATTATCGGTAATGCTAAAGAATTGGCGACCGTGACAGGACGGCGCGAGTTTCAAAAAAAAGTTCTCTAGCGTCGAAATAAAATATTGAAAACTTTAGGCGTGCAATGCCTATATCGCGAAACGCGAGAAGACAAAAAAAAAGTAGTGAGTTACGTGAAGTGGACAGTATAACTTCAAAGAATCCTTCCTCTTTTTCATTTGTGAAAGTGTGAAAATGATTGGTCATAGTCCTGTAAATCGTGGACGGGGAAGATCGAACGTTTCGAGAAGGAACTCAATTCACGATCTAGGGAACAACGATCAACAAGAGATAATCAACCAGCAAGACACTGCGGAGCGAAGTAACGAAGACAATAACCAAATAACGGACCAACAAGAAGGAATTCTCCACGGAAGAATTCAGGACCGACGTCAGGTTGATTTGGAGGAGAACCAGACACCTGGTCGAAATCTTCGACCAGGGGTTAGAGGCCGGCCGCCAAGAAATATCATGCAGGGAAATAGAGGTGATAACCGGAATAATAATGATTTTCGACAATTCGAAAATCGAATGGCTGACATGTTAAAAAGATTTCAGCAGAGTCTCGATACACGATTAGATACGATAGATCAAAATATGGGAAGAATAGAACACAGAGTGGATGACATCGAACGACTGAGGGAACCAAGACATCCTGGAAATGTCGATTCTACAGATAACAGAAGACAACCTTCGAGTCGAAATCAACGATCAAGTCCGAGTTCCATGAGAGCAGGATCGGAAGAAACCTCTGGTCGTTTCAGAAACCTTGAAGATAGCGGGGTACTCACACTGTTAGAGGACATTTTTTACAGTGGAAAGGAAGATAGAATACACCCTGTAAGATTCATCAAAAAATTCGAGGAGATATTAGCCTACGGAAATGTATCAGACTACGAAAAAAAATTTTTGTCAGCACGATGTTTATCTGGACAGGCAAAAAACTGGTTCGAGCTCCACGATTTTATCGATTACCCGGAAGCCAAAGATGAATTTCTGAAGTTCTTCTGGAGCGAGGAGGAGTAGGCTCGATTCAGGGAAAAATTGCTAACCGGACGATTCTATTTCAACCAGGAAGAAACAATGTCTAAATATTCTCTCCGGTTGGCGCGTGAGGCCCAAAACTTGAATCCGCCGATGGGGACTCACGAAATTATTCGTTTGTTAAAAAGACATTTCCCACAGGACATAGCAAGGGAATTACGTCCAGGATTAACTAGATCAATCGCTGAAGCTGCTACAATACTTGAAGAAATCCAAAATCAGCACGAGTTCTTTAATAGACGTCAGCAAGGTGAAAGGAAAGGAACGTTTGAGAATATTAAAAACGAAATGACTCAAATGAAACATCAAAGGATCAAAATCAACAATATGTTGAATCAAGTCAGGAACAACAGAAAAAACTGAGCTGGAATGAAGATACACGACAGGATAGAAACGAGACGAACAAAACTCAAAACCAAGAAGAAGATTGCAATCAAAAAGGCAATACCAATGTAGTCGGACCTAGGACACGGAGCCAAAAGGCGATAATTTCAACGATACATAATAATGAAGAAGATTCCGAGGATGATGACAAAGAATACGAAGATCTCGAAATTATTGAAACAATCGGAGAAGAGATGAGAAAAAGAGATGTATCAAGCATCAGACTGGGAAAAATTATTGAAACTGTTGACGAAACGCCAGGGAAAGAAAAAATTGATGAAATTAGTGCGATTATTATGGTTCGAGTGAACGAAATCGGAACTAAGGCGCTAATTGACACGGGTGCTGAAGTTTCTGCAGTTTCAAGTTCACTGGTGGATCAATTGGAGAGGAATCGGTACGAAGTTGGAAAAATCCCTGTGAGAAATGTGAATCTGGTGGGTGCCTTCTCTGATAAAAATATTAACATCAAGCAAATGGCACAATTAGAAATCGATATCAATGGAAGAAAATATACTGATTATTGTTATATCGTGGAGGAAATAGTTTTTCCTCTCGTAATTGAGATGGATTTCTTATCCAGATATGGAGCCACGATTGATTTATCGAATGGACAATTTGGTTTACAGTTTGCGAAAGATAACTTCACCGAACGAATTAATTCCATGGGAATCGAAGAATCTAAAGAAGAAACGATACTACGATTCAAAAACAAGTTCAAGAACCTGTTCAGACAAGAACTAGGAAAAATCAGTACCGAAAAATGTAAAATTCCAATGAGAAATACGCAGCCGTATGAAAGTAAAATGTATCCAGTACCGATCAAATATCTGGACGAAATTCGAGAAATAATTGAAAATCTTGGAAAAAGAGAAATAATTATAAAAGGACGAACAGAATTCCTCAACCGACTAGTGGTCGTAATTAAGAAGGAGACGAAAGAAATACGATCATGTATGGATGCAAGGACTTTGAATTCCCGCATGGAGAATGATTATGCCCAACCACCGACAATTGAAGAGATACTCTTGAAGATGAAGAATAAATCAGTCTTTTCTGAACTTGATATTAGACATGCGTTTTGGCAAGTGAAATTGGAACCAGGGAGCCAAAAATACACTGCGTTGATGTTCGAAGGCCAGACTTATATGTTTGCTCGAATGCCGTTCAGATTAAAAATTTCTGGAGCGGTGTTCACACGCATTTTGCACAATATTTTGGAAGAATTAAGTCAAGAAATAATCATATATATTGATGATATATTAGTATGTTCGGACACGGAGGAAGAACACGAGGGAATATTGAATTCAGTTTTTGAAAAACTAGAAACGGCTGGTGTAAGATTGAATTTAGAGAAAAGTCAATTCTCCCGAAAAACTATCACATTTCTCGGCCATACATTCAATCAGTGAATAGTTAAGATGAACGACGATACTAAAGAAAATATTCTTAAATTTCCAACACCCCGAAATGAAAAAAAACTCCAGGCATTTTTAGGTCTGATAAATTGGAATAGAAGATCCATTCCCAATCTCACCGATCATACCGCTCCACTGGGAGAATTGTTGAAGAAGGAAGTAAGATTTGAATGGAAGTTTTCTCAATCAGAGGCTTTCGATACCATTAAGAAATTATTCAAGGACACGAAGGAATTGTATTTAATAAAGGAAAAGGGTCAGTTCATCATGGAAACCGATGCCCCCACACTAGGAATAGGAGCGAGATTGATCCAAAAAACAGAAGACAAAAAAGAAAGCACAGTAGCTTACATTTCAAGCAAGTTAAAAAATGCCGAACGAAGGTATACCACGACAGAAAAAGAAGCTTTGGCTATCGTGTGGGCACTTAAAAAATGGAGAATCCTATTATTGGGAAGAGAAGTAATAATCAGGACTCACCATCGAGCCTTACAGTTTTTAAAAAGTTGTGTATTCTCAAGCCAACGGGTAGCGACTTGGTTGGAATTTTTACAAGAATTCAATTTACAAATAGAACACATTCCAGGGAAGAAAAATAAAATTGCCGATACGTTATCTCGAATACCCAATATGGAAAATAAAAAAAGATATCAAATCATAATCGCCAACATGCAAAAACGAAAAATAAAAAATCAATCCAAAATGGCGGGTGCAGCACGAATTGATGAGGATAAGAAGAAATTTTTCAAATGGGTCGGAATTTTGAAGGCCGCGTCAACAGGGGATGAAGAGATTTTGAAATCAAAACAATCTATCGGAAAACAAATTTTTACGGATAACAACGGAATCACTCGGATGGTAATCAAAGATATACCCAAAATAATCATTTCAAGTGCAGTGGCATGGTTTTTTATAAAGGATTTACATAAGTATCTACTGCATGTCGGTAGTGACAAAATTTACAATATCTGTGAAGAGAATTCTGTTTTGAATAATATGACAAGGATAGTTAAGGATGTTCCGTCATCATGCATTGAATGCTAGAAAGCTAAAGACACTAATAAAACATTGAAAGGTATTTCAAACTATCGTTTACCAAGAGAACCAGACGAAAAAATATCACTAGATTCATATGGACCTTTGCCAGCTGCCAAAATGGGATTGAAGTAACTCATTGTGATGATAGATTGTTTTTCAAAGAAGATAACAATATACTCAATCGAAAATATTAAAGCAAAACCCATTATGAATAAATTAACGAAGGAATATTCAACTACAAATGAAAAACCGAAAGAAATACTCACCGACAAAGGAAGACAATTGATTTCAGAAGAATGGCAGGATTTTGGCGCTCAAAACCAAATTAGACTAACCCAAACATCACCGTATAATCCTCAGTCAAATCCAGTTGAACGGGTGATGAAAGAAATCGGAAGGATTTCACGAACGTCCGTTAATAGAAAACAAACATTGTGGCCCGAAATAATTCCATTCATCGATCAAATAATGAATAATACAATACATTCTAGTACCAAAATAATAACGAACTCAATATATAATCAAAATAATTCAGACTGGCCAGAAGAATTTACCCATCAGAGGAAGAAAGAAAAGAAGAATAATGACGATATAATGAAACGAATTAGACGAAATTTGAAGGAGAATCAAGTGAAGAGAAAGAAATATATGAAGCATAATAAAATAGATGAGATTGAAATAGGAACTCCGATTTTCATTAAAAATCACAATCTTTCGAAGGAAATCAATAAATATAGTGCGAAACTTGATGATCGTTACAGAGGCACATACTACGTGTTTCGGCATATTGATCCAAGTGCATATCCAATTCAACAGGCGAATGGGAAAATAATAAGAAATTTCAATATTAGACAGTTGAAGATATGTCGGATCCCAACACTAAAACCAGGGGAAGTTCCATTAAATTATCAAAAAATACAGAGGGAGAATGAAATGAAAAACGGGAAATCTACTTTATCGACGGTGGTGGCGACAAAGTGTCGATCGAGTCATCGAAAGAAGATACATCGGCGCGCGCATTGAAAGACAAGTTCGTCGAGATGAAAAGAACAATGTTGGAAAACGCGCGGATCGAATACTATATAAGGCTCGTCCATGCAAGAAATATGATCAAGAATCAGGCGATTTGAGGATCCAGGATACGTGCGTGCTGAACTAAACATCGGCAATCGGACGTGTTAAAATCAAATATCAAGATTCAAATAGTGCAAGCCCAAGCATGGGTAAGCGCAAGCATAAATTCAAACCAGACTCAGAGTCGAAAACAAAAATTAAACCAAATGAAGTGAATAAAGTCACAATTAAAAATGAAGAGCAAGAATCTGAAGATACGGATTCAGACGACATGGAATATAGTGAAGAACAAGAAACTGAAGAAAAAAAGTTAAAAATTGCGCCAATAGTAATTAGTGCTGATTTAAATGAACGAAGAGAAATAATACATCATTTCAGAGTGTCAATCAAGAATTTCCAACTAAAATATACACCAAATAATCTAACAGTATTTCCAGGAAATGAAATAATTAAAACACAAATTATAAAGTATCTAGAAGAAAAACAGATGCAATTTCACACTTTTACATCAAAACATTTAAAATTAAAAAAAATGGTCATCAAAGGACTAACACCAATCACCACTATTGAAGAAATTAGAGAAGAGCTTGAGCAAAAGAATATTGAAGTACGCAGATGTGTAATTTTAAAACAAAAAGTACCGCCACCTTATAAGTACCTGATGTACATGGTAGAGTTTGATGAAAACATAGACATTAAAACAGTGACTAATATTAGAAATTCATGTATACACGTATCAGATGGGAAGGGTATAAAAACTCAAGACAAGTGACACAGTGCCAAAGGTGTCAAAGATTTGGACACAGTGCCTTCAATTGCCACAACACGCAAAGGTGTGTGAAGGGCTTACAATATCATATCACGAAAAATTGTCAAAAGGAAAAGGACGCACCCCCCAAATGTGCGAATTGCCAAGGTGTTCATCCTGCTAAATACTCTGGATGCCCTACGTATCAAGGAGCCATTAAAAGGATAAAGATCAAAAGGGAAGCTGCAGTACCGGCATTAACAACAGCAAAAGCAGAAACCAGGAGGAGTCAGCAACAAATAACTGTCACACAAAGGGATTTTCCACAACTTAGAAGCAGAATAAGGAAACAACAAGAAACTACACAACAAGCCAAACAACCACTAAGGTATGAGGAACCGGAAGCAGGTGCAGGTACTAGCTATAGCCACAAGGGACGGATTGACTCAGACGAATATACCAGTGATATGAATATCATAGAGAGTATAAATGATTTCAATAACGTAGTAGCACAAATCAAAATTTTAAATACATTATGTGATTTGAAACAGATGTTCAGGATAATTTCCAATTTTAATGAAAAATTAAAAATTTGCAAAGATAAAATATCTAGATGTGAAGCTTCCTATAACTGCGTTTTAAATGATGGATAGACAAGATATACGAGGTGTGTTCAAAAAGTAAGGTGACTTTTCAAATTTCGCGGGCAACGTGCTTTCGATTATCGATTTTTTTGTTTTGTTATGTTGGCACACTCTTCCCGAACATCTGTACCAAGTTTCAAGTGTATAGCATTTTTTGTTTGGTTGTGAGAGGCGTAAAGGTTATAAGTGTTTTGCATGCTCGGCGATTTCTTGCTATCGAAAAATATGGATCAAAGGATTTGCATCAAATTTTGTGTAAAAAATAAAATAAAGTCCTCCGAAACACTTGAAATGTTGACAGTAGCATACGGTGAAACTGTTCTGAGTGAAAAAAAATGTTTACAAGTGGTACAAACTCTTCCAAGATGGCCGGGAAGATGCCAATGACGAGCCTCGCTCTGGACGCCCAAGCACGTCAACAACTGATGAAAACGTTCAAGCGGTGAAGAAAATTGTTTTGGAAAATCGTCGAATCACTATCAGAGAAGTTCCTGAGGATGTTGGTTTATCGCTTGGCTCGTGCCATGAAATTTTTTCTAACGTTTTGGGCATGAGACGTGTGTCAGCGAAGTTTGTTCCGAAATTGCTAAATTTTGACCAAAAGAACCGTCGCATGAGCATCGCTCAAGAACTGTTGAATGACGTCAACGACGACCCAGATTTACTCAAAAGGGTCATAACTGGTGACGAATCATGGGTATATGGTTATGATGTCGAAACCAAAGTCCAATCGTCCCAATGGAAGACCCCAGATGAGCCAAGACCGAAAAAAGCACGCCAAGTTCGATCAAATGTCAAAGTTTTCCTCACTGTTTTCTTCGATTACCATGGCGTGGTGCATCAGGAGTTCTTACCATATGGTCGTACGGTCAATAAACAGTATTATCTTGGAGTTATGCGCCGTTTGCGAGAAGCAATACGAAGAAAACGTCCAGAATTGTGGAAAAATAATTCATGGCTTTTGCATCACGATAATGCCCCTGCTCACTCATCTTTGCTTGTGAGAGATTTTTTGGCCAAAAACAACACCACAATCATGCCTCAGCCACCATATTCACCGGATTTCGCCCCATGTGACTTTTTCTTGTTCCCAAAACTGAAGAGACCTATGAAAGGACGGAGATTTGCAACGATTGAAGAGATAAAGACTGCATCGCTGGAAGAGCTCAAGGCTATACCGAAAAGTGCTTATGAGAAGTGCTTTGAGGATTGGAAAAACCGTTGGCATAAGTGTATTGTATCTGAGGGGGATCACTTTGGAGGGGACAACATAAATATTGATAAATAAATAAATATTTTTTCTTAAAAATACAAAGTCACCTTACTTTTTGAACACACCTCGTACACAAATCAATACAAATAGCATGTTGGAATGCGAACGGGGTACAGTATAAAATTTACGGATTGAAATCATTTATACTCAACTTCAATATAGATATTCTTATTATAATAGGATCCAAACTTACTAGAGAAGATAGAATACATTTCCGGGCTTTAGATATATACGTGAAGATAGAGACGGAACAAATAGGGGAGAAGGAATTATAGTTTTAATTAAAAACAATATCAATTTTATGGAAATTAAAATTGAAACTACAGCATTAGAAGCAATTGTGTTTGAATTGAAAGAAAATGTGATAGTCTCAGCGGTTTATAATAAGCCACAAAATAAAGATAAAAATATCAAAGATGATTTAGATAAAATACTAAAATTAGGAGAAAAAATAATTATGGTAGGAGATTGGAATGCAAAGCACCAAAGTTGGAACTGCCAAACAAACAATCAAAGCGGAAATAGACTGTATAAATATATTGATGGATATAATATCAGTGTAGATTATCCTGATGGTTACACGCTCTACCCGTATAATAGTACACAAAGTCCCAGTACAGTAGACTTCATTTTAGATAAGAATGTGAATAGAATCTCCAAACTGGAGGCAGTAGATGATTCGGATTCAGATCATAAACCTGTTATTTTTGAATTGGGAACATCGGAAAATATTGATACAATTGAATATACATTAAACTACAAAAAAGCAGATTGGAATATTTGGAGAAAATTGATGAATGCGAACTGGGTATGCAAAGAACATTAAATTCTACAGAACAAATAGATACTTGTATTGATAATTTTACTGAAAATATACAAATTGCAATTAAGAAAGCAATTCCAAATATTAAAAAAGATAAATATATATTCACAAGTTCACCTGAAATTCAACTGATGATTAAAGAAAGAAATAGGATTGGAAGGGAATATCAATCAACAGGGGATCATAGACTCAAAAGACTGAAAAATAAATTAACTAAGAAAATTAGAAAAAGAGAGAATTATAGTATGAGAGAATGAAAAGTGGGAAAATAAATCAAAAAAAGCTACGGTGGAAGATAATCCCATTTGGAAATTGATTTAATCCATCAAAAAATCAAATAATATAATCCCAACTATTCACGGCCCGAATGGATTAGTATTTACAGACCCAAAGAAAGCTGAAACAATAACTGAAAAATTCGTGAAAACACATAAGCTAACCGAAAATATGGGAAGTGAATATAATGAAAAACTAGTCCATAATGAGTATGTTAAAATTATTGAGGATAAGGTTTACAGTGATATTAACTATACAAATCCTAAAGGAATACAAAATATCATCAAGAAATTGAAAAACTTCAAAGCCCCAGGATTTGATGGAGTAAATGGAAAATAAAAATCAATACGAATAAAACAGAACTGATTATTTTCAGCAGAAAAATCAAGAAACAGGAATATCAAGATCTTACTCTTTATGGTGAAATAATTCAACCGAAAAAACATGTCAAATACTCAGGTGTAATATTAGACGATGAGCTAAACATCTCAGAACACATCAGAAATGTACTAAGAAAGGCGTTTATAGCAATAAAACAGATGTATCCACTAATTCATAAGGAAAGTGTGCTATCAGTCAAGAATGAAGTATTAATCTATAATACGACAATTGAGCCAATTATGATGTATGCTTCCCCAGTATGGGGAAATACATATAAGACAAACATTAGGAAACTGCAAATTATACAAAATAAGTGTTTGCGCCTAGCCTTAAATAAAGAATTCACTTGTAAAATAATAGATTCACACAAAAAAGCGAAGGTAAAAACAGTTCGAGAAAATATATATGGAACAAATGTAAAGTTTTATACGAATGGCATAAATGATTTGAAAATCCTGAATGTTATTGAAGAAAATTATAACAAAGATTCAGACGAACTGCCGCTCAGAGTTGAGTACAAAATGCCTTATCAGGTCAATAAGGAATACAAATTAATATCGTTTTTGTTGTTCTAAAGAGTGAGCTTAAATTTTGTTCTGTTTATGTTATGTTATGTTTTGTTATTGATCAAACTCAAACACATTATACTTGATAAGGTTTTCTATAAAATTTTTCCTTCAATATAATCAATATACATACATATTATACAAGATTAACTACATGACAACAAATAATACTATACTAGTAGGTTATATCTCTAAGAGAGATGGGAACTATTTTTCTTAATTATATATGTACAAAAATTGTAGACCGAAATTATGAATAGAAAAGACAATCAGTATTAGTAGTAGGAATATGATCAAACGGCTAAGTGACGTAATATTGTAAAGAACGCCTAGCGGAAAGTAGAGAGCGAAAAAAGTATAAACAAAATGGAACGAAGCTGCGAGGAGCTGCTGAATCATGTGAGACCAAGCGTCGAAAATCTAAATCACATGGTTCAAGTGGAAAAAGAAATTGCTGGATATGTCCTGGAGTGCATATGGGGAAAACGGGAAAACGAACTGCTTACTATAGTTAGGAAAGCAGAGAGCTATGCTGGAGGATATTCAGAGTTTGTCAATATCATAAACGAAGTACGTGGTTTGGTGTTGACAACAGAAAATTAAACAAGACAGTTATATGAAATACATTCAACATTGGTATAAGCCAGCAGAGGATGCCATACCAGTGTTGGTCCAGAACTCAGAAGATCCGATAATAGTGAATGAACCGACGACGCCCGTAACTCAAGAAGTGAGTGAAGAAACAAACGAAGCTCATCTGATTTGTGCCATTACGACGAAGGAAAATTGGGATCCAAAGATGTCTGCGATAAAAATTCGAAGATCACAGGAGGGTACGAAATGGCAAATGAAAGGAAATTCACCACCAGAATTTGACGAGAGAAAGAAGAAACATCACCGAACATTGGAAAAGGGAAGGAGGAAGAAGAAAGAAGAAAAACCGAAGTATCGCCGACCACCAATGAAGTTAGAAAAGCCACTCGACCGATGAAATTAGCCAATATTACAGAGAAAAATAGTATAACGGAAAAGGAAAATGTTAACCAAGAAAATATTGTTACAGAGATGGAAACAGCAGTCGAACGAACGATTGCGAACACATCGGGTCAAGAATACAAGAACATGATGGAGGATTTGTTTGGGAATATTTCAGACTTGAACATGGAGGTATCATTAGATGATATTTCTAGTGGTGACTTGGAAGAATTCTTATAAAGTGATCAGAATCGTATTTTTTTTTGTTTTGTTTTATATGGGAAGTGCATATAATGCTTTGTGATAACTCGAAATAAAAAATGTGTGGATTGAAAATGAATGTTTTATTTTATTTAAGTTTATAAAAGATTAATTCTTTTTTTGTATCTAGTTTTTTCTTATACGAACTGAACATTGTTTTTTGAAGTATACAATTATTATTATACGCTATGACCATGACATGTAAATAATTATAAGAAAAAAAATGATAGAGTTTATGCTTGGATGAGTCCATCTATGGAACAGTGTCATAATGAACAATTTATTTCGTGATGGAGGTTTGTTTTTGTTCTGTGATTCTATATTTTAGAACGATGTTTCCACGTATCTCACACGTATTATGTTATCGTAAAGACATGACAAAATAATAACTATTGAGAAAAATTATCGTAATTTTTTTTTATATGTGTTTGTAATTTATAATTTCATTTGAGAAATCGACCAGAATGAATTTTGTTTAACTGCGCAAGAGAATTGATTATAGAGTAGTAAAAAATTCCTTGATTGAAATCATTATTGAGAGGAAAAATGAAGAGGGTGTCTACCTCAATATGTCTACATCCGTTGAAGCTCAAAAGTTTTGAAGACCGTGCACGATTATTGGTTTAATAGGTTTCAATCCATTGGAACATATTGAAGGCGGGTGTCTGTGCACGGACAAATAAAATATCGAATCAGTCATTTACGGAGACGAAACAAGGATTTGAAGTAGCTGTTCTTTAGTATAAATATCTGGATTGAATCTCCATAAATGACTGAGAATGGAATATGATGAGTGGTCATCACACGTTTAGAGACCCGAATGATGAAAAATTGACATACATTAAAAATAATTAAATATGTCAAAATATGCAAACACAGATGCTCAGAGAAGCCTATTGAGCAAAATCAAGATATGATTATCATATTATAACAATCATTACAATAATAAGTTTTTCCGATTACTCCCGGGACCCCTATATAGAGAGCGTCTCATGTGCCATGAAGCATTCAGTATCTGCTGACGGAACAGACCAGAACTCCCGCTCAGTGACAGAATCATAGTAAACAAGATACAAAAGTGTTGTAATAAAAGTGACAACAGTGTTTTGACAAATAAATTATATATGGTGTACGAAAATCATCAATCATCGAAATTAGATAAATTTATTTCTTTTCCCTCTCCTTATTGAGATTAATTTTGATTCAAACAGAATTGGGGTCGGTAAAATATTTCGGGTGGAGTTAGATTTATCAGTGCGAGTGAGAAATCTAAAGAAGAGGTTTGCTTGTTCGCACCAGAAAACAAGCTGGCGACCGTGTTGACCAATCAGCGTGGGAGTTGTAATTTTTGCCACTGTAGTTCTTTGGGTCGAAGTTTTCGTTTTTCCGAATTAACGAGCCTGCAAGTATCGTGTGTGAATCATTTCATATTATCGATGATGCTACATTGTATTATTTCACACGGATTTTTCTTCATATTCAATGTTCGAATGTGCCTTGGCCAACTGTATTTGCGGATCTTGTAGAAGTGCAAGGACTTCTGGCGGAAAAGATTTATTCTTTTTTTGAAGCAATCTCCGTGGAGAGGAAATCCACGGATCTGATGATATCAGTAGGATGTGTAAAAGGTCTAGATTGGTTGAAAGTCTTGAAGATTACCTTGTATTATGTTCTTCATAATATTTGCAATCTTTGTTCCGAGCCTCTTGGGCTTCCTCAGATAATTCACCAATTGGTAAGTCAGCATGTTCTATGATATCAGACCCATGAACAAGCACCTCATGGACTGATGCTGACATAGGATACCAATTATACTTATGAACATACAGTTCACCCGTATCATTTGCATACTTAGCAAAGGCCTCCTCCAGGTATAGGCATATCAATGACCAATCCCATGTCACTCCTGAATCTATTTTGTATAATTTTCTTTCTTTGGGAGGATAAATCCTTGTCTGCGACACTTCGAATCTGCCACTTCTGAATGGGTAAACAATGAGAAATGTGCAAGAGCAATTCAAAAAACCATATTCAAGCATGGAGAGAAGATATTCCGAATTGAAGATTGCATTGATCGACTGTTCTTGTAGAGACTACTTCAGTATTGTTCATTTTTTTGGGCGTAGCACCACAAATATCACAAGTTTGCGTAGATGCGGTTGATGTGATCGCGTTGCAAACTTTTCCGTCTATCATAGTCAGTGCCATTTTATGAGTAACACTCACATCACCCACAGGACATGATACTTTGGAAGGCACAAGATTATTGATCCGATTCTGTATGTATTCTCTTCTTCACTCACTTCAGTTGGTGCCTTTATCAATTGTATCCTTATTGGGTGACAGAATCTCGTTGACGATGGACGTGGATTTTTCCGAATTATTTCTTCCGTCGAGTCAGATTGCGAGACATTCAGTTCCAAAGGATCAAAAGAAGTTAAATTTTGATCCAATCATCATGCCCCGATCGAGAGTTATGGGGGCGTTTCCAGACTTTGCCACATCAGAGTATTAAAATTACGATAACTCAGCGAAAAATGGTTCGATTTCAAAAAACGGAAGACCGCTGGGTTCGGGTTGGAACACACTATCGAATGGCGTATCACAAGCCTCCTCATCTCATTGAAAATTTCGGCCCCCCCCCCCAGCGCCCCCTCCAGGGCTGGGGAACTCAAAGTCCCCCGTTACCATAGCCCTTGATCCCTCCTTTGATCGAAAGAAAATTTGATCAAATTATCATGCCCCGTTCAAAAATTATGGAGGTGTTTCCAGACTTTTGCGCCACCCTGTATATTCATTTCCTGGAAAACATCTAGTCTAAGCATCCAATATGTTGTGATAAGAAGGATACAAATCCACACCTCTTTCTATCGCACCATGTCGCATATTCAGATATTCATCCTTCGTTGATTTATCCTCTACAATCAGAGTTAAGGCTTCATCGTCAGTGTGAGAAGTTATGGTTTCAACATTCTTCTTGACCATGTGTAGTATATTACCGGATACCGAACAAGCTTCTTGCACTATTTTAGCTGCCGTATGACGGTCTGTAGAACGAAATTTCATTCCTAGGGCCAAAGACAATTCTGCAGTTGACTTAGTTTTACATAGTTCACTCGCTTTTCTGCGTTTTGTTTTGATGGTCAAATTTCCGGATGATGAAGTAGGACGACCACCCTTCTTCTTTGTTTTATTGGGCATTTTAATGATTGAAAATTTGACTATTCCGTTGAGCCATTTCTCATTCCTGTCGAGAAAAATCTTCAATTTTCGGGAAGCTTTATCGTACTTATCAAATATACTTAAACCAAACAATGTAACCTGTCGTCCGATGTGTTTTATATTCTAATTTTTTTAATGTGTGAGTTATTGATGACGTAACTTTTTAGGTGATCAATTTTTGCATCACGTGAGCCACTCTTCACGTTCCGTAAGATATCGAACAACTCTTTCCGTGTTGAAGTGAATGACATTATGAAGTTGCCGAACTATCAAAGGACAGTAGTCAGAGATTGAATAAAATTCATCCAATACTCTAGAAATTCCCGCACGCTCTACTTGAACCTTACTTGCACTGAGAAAAATGATGTATCAAATATTACTGCATTCACTCGTACATTAGTGGCCGTAAATGAAATAGTATAATGTTGACAACTAAATGTAACAAAACATCGTGCAATTTGGTGCAACTTCATATCATAAAGCATGAGATTTTACTACATTCAGTTGCAAACATTTTACTATTTCACTTACGGGCACTAATGTACGAGTAAATGTAGTAATATTTGATACATCATTTTTCTGCATGTGATTTATTGTGATGTTGCATGTTGCATACCACTGTTAGAAATTTCCACCGCAAATTTAAGAATATTCATATTAATTTTGATACAAAAGTTTGTAAGCTATTGACAAAACATATTTTGTTTATTGAATTCCCCATACTTCTATTAAAATTCGAACACAATATTGTTTTAAAGTGCTTTCCATACAAAACTTGATTCGAATTCTCATAAAATCTGTGGTGAATTTCAAACACAAATGTGTGTTGATTGCTTCCAAATTTTGTGTATTCAATTCATAAACTTTTTCAACAGTGTATACCGGAGAACTAATAATTTTACAGATACTGTGTCATAAAAATTAACATATCACTCGTTGCGCAGGTCTGCGCAGCATAAATAAAAGTGATTCGTAAGTATGAATCATCTAAAAATACATCGCCAAAACCTCCCAAAGAGAGTTTTTTGAAGTATTTGAGAAAATCGTCAATGAAATATCGAGATCGATGATTTCATTCGTACGCACAACTCAAAAACGCAATGTTCCATCCCAACACTCATGTCCCCTGGACAATATTTATCATTCTCATATTGAAATAACATGTAAACTCCCACAAAATCCTCAGATATCAAAATCATGAGGGCTTGCAAGCGTTAATTACTTCGAACACTCTTGTATTATTTTTCGGGAATTTTTAGAATTTCAGAGTAATTTCTGTATCTTACGTAACAATATCTCACAAACTAACTCGCCTCCAGACACAGCGTTACCTTCATACTAATAATGTATTGGAGTAAGAAAATACCAACATTCTTGAATCTTAGAGTATTTCAGAAAAGGGGGTTTTGAGCACTTTTTGTGGATTTTGACCCACTGAGCACCGATGAGATGAGTTGCCTTCTCGTACCCTTGTACGCCCTGTATTCCGGCGCAAACATTCAACCATTGCCTATAAGGTCCGTTTTCTCCACTGATCCCTTTGATCATCGGGATTGAATACAAACTTTTCAACGATAAATGACCATTCCAACGTTGTGAGGGAACCGATTCTGATATACGAGTACTCGCGCCCATTCATTGGAATTAATTATATAATAGCATTTTTACGCCAATGATCCATTGAACCTGCAAAACAAGAAGAGATGAAAGGGAGGCATTGCGTAACATCTTTGACAGCTAATCATTGGCTGGAATGTATTACCTCATACTCCCTACTCTCTCGCGAGAATCTCACGAAAAGTACAAGGGCCTTTGTAGATTAGATATCAATCGCAACTTACAATTTAAGCATATCTCTCCAGTCTCGCCTCGAAAATTGGTAACACGGAAATTATAAGGCGATGTGTTTTATCTACGGAGTCTCATCTCTGCAATCTTATACTAGAATCTTTTCGACAAATAAACGTACTATAGTACGTAGTATAGTCGGTACAATAACTATTCGGAATTATCTGATCGCGTCTTGACGCGTGTGTTATCCCACGAAGTCTTGACTCTACAATGTTTGTGATAGTGACAGTAATTTGAATCCCTCCAATCCAAAGTACATCGTGACTCTGTATCTTCTCCTCAATTCCCCATCCTTGAAACTCCTCCAATAGAGCCTGCTCGAATCATGACTTCATTTAATGGACATTCAGTAATATTGAAATTGCATGTATCAATTCTCATGTTCCAGATTTTTAACAACGGAAGTAGGATTTATACAGACTGTAACTGCATCAGACCAAAGTTCTTACGGTTATTGGATGAACTTGCATTCAATACGTCGTCCATATATGAGATCACACCTTCAAACTCTTTCATTTCATCTTCGAATACTACAATTACTCCTGGAAAAACTAAACCGTTCGGAACCGCAACACCTGGTTCATGTACTGTGAACTGTATGCATAAATTCTACATATTTTTGGCAGTTGTATGCCTTCTCAAATTCAGTGGTGCTACTGGAAGAGCCTCCAATTTTCTTGTTTCTGTCAGATGCGTGGATGAGAAAGATAAAACCGTGGCTATGGGTTTTGGATTAATGATCATGAGTCTCTTCGCCTTCATACCATCACCCATCTTATTTGGTTATCTCTTAGGTAAGTTAACTTGGTATTCATACGTTCACATGGAAGATATCTTTAGCTGCAACATCTGAGTTTGAGCTACTACAAGTAAATATTCCAGGACCCATTTGAAATACTCACCTTTTGAGAAACCCACACTTTTTCCCATTTTAATGTACAGTAAAACCTCTCTCATCCCAATGATTGTTGCCCTGCGTTCTTACTAAGGTAGGGGGTCTTTTGGCCAAACTTTTTGCATTGGAGAGTAACTAGTATTTTCTAGGAATTTGTAGTTACGTTTATTGGATCTGCCAATGAACAAATTTTTGGCCAAAAACATTTTCGGCGAAATCACCCTCTACCTTTATTGAAAGGGCTTACTGTAAATCGAATAATATATGCCTGTACGAACAATTGATTGATTCATGAATGCACGGAACATAAACGTGTGAAATGGTATCCAGACAGCTATCTGATATCTGAGAGAACACTTGTAGAATTCACAGGTGCGAGTTGGACGTCCTAAAAGAGGATCTGAGAGATACCCAAGTAGCACAACAGATTAGGAATGCTAAGAAGGTCCTATAAATGCATGTCTATGAACATTCTCAGAATCTTTGGATGAGATTGTTTCGAATAAGGATATTCTATGCATATTCTTATAATGTCTTTCTTGGATTTATCCAAAATAGTATCCCCTGTACATTCTATGCATGGTTACAGAATGATGGGAGAGTCCTTGTGCCTCTTGAGTAACATAAAGACTCATAAGAGGCTTTCAATGCGTTCATTTCAGAACTCTATCAGATTTGTATTCATGTCCTTTGAAAGAGATCCAGCAGACAACTCATTCTAGAAACCTCTCATGTCAGATCTCTGTAAGAATCATTTGAGATCACATCTTCTTCCAAATAGTGAATTTATGTGTTCTCAACTTCAACTTTGAATAGAGTCCATAATGTCATCTTTGACAGCTCCCCCAGGTAGCACAACAGGTTAGAAATGCTAAGAAGGTTCTTTGAAGTTCTGAGTATATTTTATGAACATTCATAGAATCTTCGCATGGGACTGTTGCGGATAAGTATATTCTATGCATATTCTTAGAATGTATTTTTCGAATTTACCCAAAACAGTCTCACCTGCACATCCTATGTATGATCTCAGAATAAAGGCAAAATGTTTGAAATGTTCTTGTGTTACTTGGGTTGTGCTCTCTGGGTCGACCACGAAGTTTCACTGTCAACCGGAAAGACCTTCTTTCAATATAGCATTGCATAATATGATATATGATTCCATATGGAATGTAGCTGGAGGTCAGTTTGGTAATACTATTCTTGCAGTGGGGTGAAAATTTCTGATGTGAACCCATGATTTTCGATGTTGTGAGGAAAATTGGAACTCAATATCGGAAGTTACCCTACTAAATGATAGTAAGTTACTCTCTCAAATTTTTGGAGTGAGATTTCACTCTTCAGCCAGCCGAAAGTGAGCCTGTCGAAATTTCGAGTGAAATTTCTACTCTTTGAGAGTGATATTCTAAGCTTTGAGATCAGGAACTCACAGCCACTCAAATTCTGAAGTCAATTTTTCATTCTAGAGGAGTGAGGGTTCGAGAAGAGTGAAAATCCCACTCGAACCGAACTGGCTCACTTCTGAGGCTTGGTGGAGTGAAACACGTGATTTTCCACTGTTTCAGATCTAGAGAGTACCCCATGAATATTTTGGGAAAATTCCATTTGCTTATTCAAAAAATGAAATTAGAAATGTTCATATTCTTCTAGTGGAAAATCATTTTCTCGTCAACTATTCGTTGAAAGTTAATGAAAATGGAAGAGGATGGTGAAAAAAAATGCGATCCACAACAACATTGTCCAAAAAATGCAATCATTGATTAGTTAGTGATTGTTAGTGATTTTCCATCAATTTTGAATAAGCAAATGCCAATTTGGCCCTGCTCTAGGGAATAATTGGAATTCCTTCCGCTGATCACGAATCTGTTGTGGAAATTGTAGAATTTAAAATAGTGGATCCAATGTGGCGAACAGCAATCTCAAAATTCAATGGATTCGCTCAGATGAGTTGGTTGATATAAAGTATATAGAATATACTGAGAATTGATGAAATATCAATTCATGCAGTAACGAATCTGTTAAGTTGGGAGCAATGCAACCACTCACTCTCTTTCTGTAATACTATTGCGTTTTTACATAGTTGGCAACAGTGTACGTCCGAGCGTTGTGCGTGCACAAGATAGCTCTGTTGGACGGTTAAAATTCTCCATTATAATTTATGACAAATAAAGAACTCTGATATCAAACACTGTGCTAAATTATTTCTGTCAGGTTATGGGCTCAGTGCCATTGGATTCTTTCGTAAGAGTTCAAAAGAGAAACGGTTTTTTTTTCGTTTCGTTTGAGCGTCGTTTTCTGATTCTCGTAGTTGTACGCGACATATGACGCGGTCGGTAACGGTTTCTTGTTGTTACGAGAAGTGAATAAAAAAAATTGAAAAAAAATGGAAACGACGTCGACAACCCTAGTCCAATTATTCAGACTAAACGGGAAAGAAAATTGGGTCGTATGGAAATTTCAACCTTCAGTCATACTGGAGGGGAGAGGTTTGTTTGAACTAGTGACGGGTGAAAAACCGAAACCAGAGGAGGCAGCCGCCTTAGCGCAGTGGAATCACAAGATGCCAAAGCTCAAGAAATAACCCAGCCAGCACCAAATGATCAATTTGAATTCATAAAAGATCATGAAGCCTTTTTGCAGACTTCTCAAACAGTCCCCGTTATGTGACTAACAATGAGTTCAATATGAATCTATATGAGTTCAAATGAACTCCTAATGAACAACTTAATGATCAGAAAGAATTCTTATCGAGACTACATAATGGATTCTTTCTGAACATTAAGTTCTGCATCAAGAATTCATTTTGAATGCACTGTATTCATATTGAACTCATTGTCAGTCGCATAACGGGAGCTCTTTGCGGGAGCTTTGGTGCTGTCTGGGAATCGTTACAAGGATGGACTCTAGTCAGCTCACGCATATTCTTTCGTGTCAAAGTTGACGAATAGTATCGATAGTACTATCGAGGTTTAGCCTTCACTAGTCAGCGCCGACCGGCGGCAATTATCGGAACTTATATCACGATTACTCGTAGAAGAAGAAAGACTGAGATCAGTAGAGAAGACGATAGCTTTAACATGTTCGAGCAAGACGACAGTTTACGAAGAGAGGGATAATAGTGGAAAACAAGGAATCCAATGCTTTGTTTGTACAAAAATGGGTCACATCGCGAAATATTGTTACAAAAATGAAGCAGGGATGGACATGAAAGAAAACAAAAATAAGAAGTGTCATTATTGTAAGAAAACGGGGCACGTTATAGCAGACTGCTGGATTCGAGAAGACAAAGAGAGAATCAGAAAAAACCCGTGATACGAACGCTTTTATCGGTACGTGTAACGAAAAATTGTGTAAACAAGACTGGTGTATGGATACTGGAGCGAGTGAACACATGTGTTGGAACGAAGAAATCTTTGAACAACCAACCGTGTTGGTGAAACTGAGAAAATAAAAATCGGGAACGGCTCTCTATTAGATGTAACAGGAATTGGAACCATAATATTGCATTCGTGGACTGGTCAACGGTGGATCAAAAGTGAACTGTCAGGTGTTCTCTTAGTTCCAGATTTAGAAGTGAATCTGTTTTCGGTGGAGTGTGCATTAGACGAAGGTTATATGATGCGTTCTGATAATGTGAAGTGTGAGTTGTTGAATACGAAGAACGAAGTGCGTGCCATTGCGACAAGATAAGATGTATTTCGGACATCAAAATGGAGGTAGCGCGAATAACTCGCAAAATATTGTGCGAAAAAACGGGAATAGTTACAGCATTGAACAGGTGAATATTACCAACTGCCACGTTGAGAAAAAATTATCTTTATTTCAGTGGCATTTGAAACTTGCGCATCAAAAGTTTGAACATGTGAAAATAATATTGAAACGTCATAACGTAGAATACAAAACGGAAGTTGGTGAATATTCATGCGAGGACTGTATAGTAGGGTGTATCGCAAAACACTTTTTTTTTAAATTCGAAATTTCAAGTTGATAAAAAGTTGTCTCCTAGGATACAAATTCCCCTCAAAAAACCTGAGTCAAATTGATCAACATTTAAGTCTCCCGCACGAAGCCTAAAGTTTTGAATTTTCTTCAAGAAATTGATTTTTTGATTAATTTTTTTCAAAAGACAGAGAAAAATGTGAATTGATTGTTCAAATTGGAATATGTATGTAACCAAGGAGCAAATACAAGTAAATACAAAATAGATGTCATCATGAAACATTCAGGTCGCCCACATTCGATCCGAATTTTATGATTTTTTAGCAAAAAATGAAATTTTCTTCAAAAAGAGTGATAATTTTATAATTGAACATTATTCGTTCCAGAATAACAAAAAAAAACTTACTCACTTGTGACAATGTCTAATTCACAGATTTGTGATCAAATCACTTTTTTTCTCAAATTTTGGGGGATATTTCCGTGTGCTCAGTTGCCGCACCTGGCAGCTACGATTGTCTTTTTTTCGTGTAGACAAACGCATTGCGGATTGTTCCCCTTCCTTTTCTAATCGCATGTGTCATACGTACGTCTTATGTTTTTTCATCTTTCATCAAGTTGTTTTTTCACTTGTGATTTGTTGTGATTATTGGTGGACAGTGAATTGAGGTTGGTGTTAATATTTACCGTCATGAGTGAAAAATCTTATGTAACGAGAACAACTACAGAAATTCCGATAATCGGTCAACCAAAAGATATAAATGATACCAGTGTTCTGCCGACTAAATTGGATGTGTTGCGGTATTTCGAATGGATACGAAATCATTTGAAATTAGAAGGATATCATCAACCAGAAAAAAAGTCAATTGCCACGCGAGTGGCTCTCAAGCTCCAAGGAATATAGAAGAAAGCTTCTATCCCTATTTGTGGTACACGCAATATCATATATATGATTCTAAAACTGCACGAACAATGTGAAAAAATAAAAAAATCTCCAGGACCCCGCGGGAAAAATTCAAATGGTTTCAAAGTATCCGTTGATAAATTCAAATCCAATATCATGAATAACCTTTTTGATATATGCTCTTGTAAGTGTGCGCTAAATAATTGTGCCTGCCCAATTGCAAAGAAAGTTCCGCCAATGGAACGTGATTTTTTAAGTGACCAACGAAATCTAAGACTTATGGCTATGGGAGGTCTTGATAAAACAGAAAGTGAGAAACTCAGGCGAAGAAATGAAAGGAAACAAAAAGCTTCGCAAGTATTATCAAAAACAAATCTTGAAGAAACTGGAATTCTAAAGTTGAGAAGTGAAAGTCCTGCCAAAATAAGTAGATCAAATTCGGAAAGGAGTTCAACTTCACAAGAGTCAGATGAAGGAACTGAATATAATGAGACATTTCGCAAAAGTCAGAAAATAGTTCCTGAAATTTCAATAAAACAAGAGCTACCAAAAAACCTGCCTTCATTTCCTAGAGCTTGTGACCGTACAGCCATTTCCAGTAGAGCAGCAGCTCAACTCGCCAGTCCTCTTCTGCTCTCATGGCTCATCCAGAACATATCCTCTTGGGAATGTTATTTGGCCCACGGAAACATATTAGAATGCTTGCCGGCAAAAGGATCTTAGAAGTTCGTCGAACCAAGAAGGAAGAAAGAAGGGTCTTTAAACCACCACAAGTCAATTTTGATGCAGAAGACTATATCGATCTCATTGATTGGCAATGCACAACTGTCACTGAACCACCCCTCGTTGTCGGGATTAGCAATCAGGAGCTCAACGAAATAATCAAAACTGGCGTCAGTGAGAGAAGAGAATTTAAAATTCCTTCACATACCCAAGCAGTCGGAAGGATTGTTGAAGAAGTCACAGAGGCTTCAAAACACGTATGCGGTTTCGAGCAGAGGGATGGCTTTATCCGATCAAAGCTCTTGGATCGGAAATATCTGCCAAAATTTGAGAAAAAAAGTGATTTTGAAACCGTCTGTAAATTAGGCATTGTCACAAGTGAGTTAGTTTTTTTTGTTATTCTGGAACAAATAATGTTTAATTATAAACTTATCACTCTTTTTGATGAAAATAAAGAAAATGATGAATGAGAATTGATTATCAAAAGATCTACAGGATTTCTTGAAATTTGAGAAAATTTCATTTTCGCTCAGAAATCATAAAATTCGGATCGAATGTGGGCGACTTGAATGTTGCATGATTACATCTATTTTGTATTCACTTGTATTTGCTACTTTGTTACATACATATTTCAATTTGAACAATCAATTCACATTTTTCTCTGTCTTTTAAAAGAAATTATGGAAAAAATCAATTTTTTGAACAAAATTTAAAACTTTAATGTCCCCGTGCGGGAGACCTAAAGGTTGATCAATTTGACTCAGGTTTTTTGAGGGGAATTTGTAGCCTAGGAGACAACTTTTCATCAACTTGGTATTTCGAATTTAAAAAAAAAGTGTTTTTCGATACACCCTACTGTATAGTAGGCGAACAACACCGAAAATCAATTTCTCAAAGAACAACAACAAGAAGTACAAATTCTACAAGAAGAATACCAATAAAACATGGAAGAGCTCCAAGAGAATGGAGAAAGAATGTTACCAGGTGCAGAAGAACAAATATCACCGGATGTGGAAGAACAAATATCAGATGTACAAGAAACAGGAAAATTAAATGAAGTCGGCCAAGTTGTAGAAGGAAAATGAACTCGAGGGATAGGAGGAAATTCAAGAAACCAGTTGAATATGATGATTATGAAATGTCCTTGGTAACAATTTGTGAAGAAGATGAACCAAAATTCTATCAAGAAGCGATCTCTGATCGTGAAGCTGAAGATTAGAAGGAGTCTATAAAAACAAGGATAAATGCTCTGGGAGGAAATCAGACTTGGGAAGTGATAAATCAAGAATTGGATAACCAGAAAACTCTCATCGATAGTAAATGGGCATTCAAGAAGAAAAGAGATGAACAAGGCAAGGTGAAGATTGACGAAGCAAAATTAGTTGCACGGGGTTTTCAACAAAAAGGATTAACGGAGGAGGAAATATATTCACCAGTGGTGAAGTTCAATACTGTAAGGTCGTTATTGGCTATTGCAGTGAATTTTGAATGGAATATTCATCAATTGGACATTTGCGGTACTTTTTTACATAGCGAAATTCACGAAGAAATATATATGTATTTACCTGAAGGTCACAAGCTGGAGAAAATTCATAAATTGAAGAAGGCCCCAAATGATCTCAAAAAAGCACCCCGATATTGGGATACGAAATTTGATAAATTCATCCTGAATAAAAGTTTTTTTGGAAGTCATTCAGATCCTTGCTTGTACATCAAAGGAGGAGTATTCAACCTTGTATCTCATCATATTTGTAGACGATATCCTAATTTTGGGTCCAGATGTTACAAAAATGAATTTGCTCAAGTCGGATTTGGAGGAAAATTTGAAAGTTCGAGATTTAGGTCTAGCATCTCAATACCTTGGTATTAACATTGTTCAAAAATTGAATGAAAACTACATCAGTTTAGATCAATCTTCTTATTTGAAGAATATACTCGAGCAATATAACATGTCCGATTGTAAGAGTGTATCAACACCAATGGGAGATTCTTTTGATTATGGTAGTTTATTATCAGATAAATCAGAGAGTGCAGGAATTGAACATAGATGCAGACAATTAATTGGTAGTACGATGTTTGTGATGATAGGAACGAGACCTGATCTATGCTCATGTATAAGCATTTCAAGTCGTTATCAAAACTGTGCTAGTCAAAAGTTATGGGAGTGCTTGAAACGAGTTTCATGTTATATACAAGGTGAATTGAACATGAAATTAATATATAGGGAAGATCGTAACAGTGAATTAGCTTCAGCGTATGTGGATGCTGATTGGGGTGATGATTCTGTAACTAGAAAGTCAACCACAGGTTTTTGCATGAGAATATACAATTCCACAACCATTTGGTGTTCGAAAAAACAATCCTGTACAACATTGTCATCCACAGGAGCTGAATATATGGCTTTAAATCAGTGTACTGTTAAGGCTTGCTGGATAAAAAATTTGACACTTGAACCCGAGATTTTCTGTGATCCAGTAGTAACCATATCATCATCATTATCATGAAGTAATCAGTCTTATGACTGGTTTGAAGAAATCCTCCAACCCTGCCTATTATCCGCTAACCGTGTAATTTCTGCATATGTACGACAACCCTTATCTTGTATAATTTGCTTCATATAACTTAATCTCGGTCTACGTCTTCGAGTTTTACCATTCATTTTTCCTTCCAATATTGTTTTCAGAAAGCTATCATGCCTTAACGTGTGCCCTATCAGCTTACTTCTCCTTTTCACGACCTGTCTCAAAAGACTTCTTTGTTCATTCACCTTCTGAAGTACTTCTTCATTTTCACTTTCTCCATCCACTTCATTCTAAGCATCCTTCTATAACACCACATTTCGGAAGCTTTGAGTCTTCGTTGGTCCGTTTTTCCAATTGTCCAAGTTTCGCAACCATATAATGCTGTGCTCCAAACGTAACTCTTCAAGAATTTATTCCTTACTGCTAAGCTCATATTCTTTTGACATGGTAACTGTTTCTTTTGGTGGGAAGCCTGTTTTCCTTGTGCTATTTTTGTTCTTATATCTCTTTCGCTGTCACGGTTTTCTGTAATTATGCTTCCGAGATATTCAAATTCTTCGACTTGTTGAATTGTGTACGGATCTATTTTGACTTTCGTTGTTCTTGATGTTTCCGCTGTTGTACGAATCATGAATTTTGTTTTGTCCCTATTTATATTCATACAATATTCGTCTCGTGATATTTTTCTCATGGTGTTGAAAGTATTTTCTAGCTCAGCACTACTCGTAGCCAATATAGCTATGTCATCCGCAAATCTCAACATGCTTACATTTTCACCTTGGATCTGTAATTTCAATGGCACTTGCTCCCTCGCTTCGTTCATTGCTTCTTCCATATACAAATTGGAAATCAGTGGCGATAGTGAGCATCCTTGTCTCGCCCCTCTTCTAATTTGTGCTTCTCCTTTTTGACCCTCTATTTTTATCATTGCGGTTTGATTCTTATATAATTCATATATTATTCTCCTATCCCTGGAATTGATTCCTACCTTTTTCAAAATCGTGAACATCTCCTCCCAATCAGCATTATTGAATGCCTTCTGTGTATCTACAAAACCTATGTACACAGACTTTTTCAACTCCAGACTTTTCTCTGCTACTGTTCTGAGTGCTAATATCGCTTCCCGCGTTCCCCTATTCTTCCAGAAACCGAACTGATCTCCTGCTAATCTACACTGAGAAAACAGATATCCTGAAAATTACCATAATTTATGGATTCTCAGCGCTGGTCTGACCCGAGTCGGAATATTTACTTGCACGAATATCTAAAAGTACCATAATTTCTTGGACTGTTTAGGATAAGTACGGTACCTTCCTTATGAAAGTCCCAGCCATTATGGTACTTTTAGAGGTTTTTTCAGGTAAATATTGAGACTCGGGTCAGACCAGCGCTAAAAATCCATAAGTTATGGTACTTTTTGAGATACCTTTTTCTCCGTGTACTCTCTCTTTTATTCTCTTTTCTTCTGTATATGATTTTTGTCAGTATTTTCGAGGCATGTGAAGTTAGACCAATTGTTCTGTAGTTCTCGCATTCGTCTGCTCCTCGTTGTTTTTGGAATGGCGACAATTTTATTCTTCTGGAATTCTTTCGGTACTTCGCCTATTTCGTACATATCTCTGACCAATTTAAACAGTGCATCACGAGTTCTCTGACTGGAGGCTCTGATAAGGTCCGCACTCATGCCATCTATTCCTGACACTTCATTATTCTTCAATTCTTTCAAAGCCCTGTCGAATTCTGATCTCAAAATTGAATTTCCCAATTCTTCCCCATCGACATCTCCCTCCCTCACTGAAAATCCTATATTATAGGATCTTATAGGCTTCCTTTATACAGATCTTCCGAACGATTGGTCCATCTACTTCCCCTAAATGTGATCTCACTTCTATATCCTGACATTTTTCCTCTAACCACTACACCACTGCTCTCTTGCTTTCCTTGATTCTCTGATTATTTTACCCCTCAGTGCCTTGTATGTCTGCTGGTCTTGTTCCTCACTCTTATTCTTGTATTTCCTTTTTTCAATAATTGAATCGAGAATTTCTTCCGTTATCCATGGTTTCTCAGGCTCTACTCCATTGCTCTTCAAAACTTCATCTGCACGTCGTTCTATGCTCCCCTTCATCTTTGTCCATCTACTGTCTGTTCCCAAGTCTTTCTCTCGTCGATCTTCCAATTTTTCGTCCAACATCACTTCGAATGCCTCCTGTGTGTTTTCTCGTTTGAGATCCTTCAAATAAAATCTATGAACGCAGAAATTTGTTTTCTCACCATATCTATTCAGAAAAATTGAATGAATAATTCCGAGTCCGACAGCACCCGTTCAGGATCATGGCGAAACCATCGTGGATAAAGAAAACGTGGATACGGGAATGACAGCATCTGATTGAAAGATTATTTTCCGTGAAGGAAAATTTTTTTTCCAATTGTTTAAACAATTCCTGTTCAAACAATCACGTCAAAGATTCCAGATGAGGGAAAACCAACACCACCGTTCGATTCTACGCAAGAAATCACATAAAACCTATGTACGCAGAAATTTTTTTCCGACTATATTTATTTTAAAACATCAAATCAACAATTTCGAGCCCCAGCCTCCGTTGAAAACTCTCGAAAGATCATTGTAGATAACAATAAATTCAATACGGTCATCACAGCTTCTGATCGGAAGATTATTTTCCGTAGAGAAGGAATTTTTTGCCCATTGTTCAAACAATTACATGATCAACTCTAGATACGGAAGAACCCTCAGCGCCCGATTCCACAGGAAAAATGGCAAAGTCATCATACATTCAAGGTCAAGGTGTCGACAGCAGCTCAAGATGATTAGTCCCCAGCGTCGATTTCAGAAGTCGAACAATGAATTTGTGCATGTGATGAGCAAAAGCAAAATCCACATTGTTTGCAATAATTTTCTGTCCGTTTTTGACATTTCGCGCCTGAAGTAGATTCTCAAGTACAGTGCTTATTCACATCAATTGTCATTGTGTGTTCTGAATCTGCTGGTCCAGTAGAACGTGTACGTTTACCAGAGTGCCGCTTCCGTGTCAATTCAGAGAAATAATATTAACACACTTCTTGTGCAATATCTTTGGATCCCTTTTTCGTAACAGG
Source organism: Gonatopus flavifemur (assembly GCA_018340375.1). Classification (NCBI taxonomy): domain Eukaryota; kingdom Metazoa; phylum Arthropoda; class Insecta; order Hymenoptera; family Dryinidae; genus Gonatopus; species Gonatopus flavifemur. The sequence goes on from JAFFJZ010000014.1 coordinate 7,860,293, forward strand.
ATTTGCCAGATTATAAAGGACTGTAGCATTGGTCAAAGATCCTTGAATTAGTCTCACAAAGAGACACCAAGTCCATTTCTTCCCACAAATAGCTGGAAGAAGGTCATTGCAATGTTAGTCGTGCAAGTCTACTCTTCCCATATTTTTATTATATTTTGAGAAGGCTTGAGGAAACTCTTTACATTTTTCTACTCTGTTTACAAATCTACTCATCTGAACTTTTGGCTCATTTCCATAGCAGTTTGAAAGTACGGAAACTGGCTTATTGTCCATCACAGTCATATAATTCACATGTGGCATTCCGTCATGTAGATTGACACATGTTCCTCTTTCACACTTGTTTGGTAGACCGACCTCAGCTTCAACACGATTATGTTCCGTTCCTGTAGTACATAGTCCAATTTTCTCCAGGTGTACCAGGAGATCAGACGAAGTGAAAAAATTGTCCCAGTACATTGTAATTCCTCAGGTTTTCCAACGGCAGCGTGTTGAATAGTCCCTGAAGCATTTTCATCACAACTCTCGAACACAGTCCGATGGAATTCAGGAACGTACCATTCTCGTTACCCTCTTTCCCAGCATAAATATCCACGTCAAAGATCAAGCCTTCACGTGAACAAGTTGCCCATAGTTTGATGCCGAACCTTACAGGCTTATTTCTTATACATTGCTTTATGCCAAAACGCCCCAATACTTCACCATGATTTCATCTATCGACAAGTTGTGGCTAAACCACCCAAAACGCACAAGATTTTGCCTGGAGGAATCATAAATATTCCTAACTTTCCAAACTTGATCATTTACATCCTTTTCGTTATTTTTATAGAATTTGATATTCTTTTTCATAGTGGTCACTTGATTCCGGGACATTGTGTCTTTGACAATTTGGCATCCTAGAATTGATTTCGGAGACCAATAGTCCCGTTGAGACTTCCTTGAATTGAATGAAGAGAGAATAATGATTCCAATAAATTTATCGGATAAATCTTCCTATACATCGATACAATTTTTTGATGATGCTTCGATGATCTGACACTTGATTTCTTTAGAAAAGGGAACTTCAAATAATTCGCGAGCATTCATTCGTCTCATATTCATCAACGATTCTTCGCTCAAACTATGGTCCAATTCCGGTTGTTCTATATGTTTTTAATCACCATTTTTTCAGTTCACAGTATGCTCCGGTTCTAAGAGCTTTTGCGCATCAGTGTATGAACTTTTTACTCGTTCATAAGAACCGTAAAGGGGAACTGTGTCCGGGCCTACTTAAGGTGCCATTTCAGAATCAGAACCTAAATCTGTGTCATAGTCAGTTTCTGGAATGAATGCAATATCAATACGATTGCTAACATTGTCATCAGCATCGTCAGTGTTTTCAACACTGTCGAGGAGATCAGCCACTGTCATAGTTGATCTCCTAGTTCTAGGCATGATAGAGTGCTACTCGAAGCGAAGGAAGACCAGAAGTTCAAAAAACCGTGAAATACGGTGATAATAGGAGAATACTCGGAAGTCAAAGCCAGGAATTGAATGATTATGACTGAATAGTAGTGGTTGACTGCCTGTTAAAGGGCAACACCTCACACGATAATTAGATCAAGATGCGGGGGTCCAAGCGGAAAGACGCCTGTCATCGAAGTTAGTGGCACACGTCAATCCCCACTATTAGTCAGTACAGCATCTCATACCATTATGTGAACACGTACCGCTTGATTCCTCACGCGAAGACGTGGTTCATGAACACTAAGTGAAGTACACCCCCTCGGAGTTTGTTCGATCGATACTCTTTGTGTGAATCTCCTCTACGTTCGAGCGGACTCCCAAATTTCAACGTCTGGCCAGCATCTCCACACATAAGGAATGATCATTGGACGATCCTCCTGCTCCATCTAAGTCGACCAACGATCTTCAATACGGTTCCGTACACACACTCTTATATTCTGGCCAGAATTTTAGCTCTCACTTTGAACATTCTCTTATGATCATTTATTTAGTGTTTCCTAGCTTGTGTAGAATATTTTCATATGATCATTCATTCAATAGTTTCTGTCTTGAATAGCGTTATCATTCAAGTCGTATCTCAGATTTACTTGATGGAAGACGGTGTCTTCATTGAACATTCTCGAGTCACCGTCATTATATGACAATTTGATGATGCATAAGTAATGATTTGTAGCTCGATAATCCAAGCGTTTATTGAAACCTGATTCCACTTATTTCCAATTCAAAGAACATTCGACCTTCTCCATCTATAGTCCATTCATCTCTCGCTCCATTGTTCATAATGTGGGAATCAATTACAAAGGAAATTTCCTGGTTTCCTGCAACTTTGGAGGAAATTTCACCCTGTTATTTTGTCAGCACGGTGGAAGCCGCATCAAGTAGAAACTACTTGAAAGGAATGACAGTGTAAACTATTGATCTGAAATAGTAGTAAAAACTACTGAGGTACAATAGCAGTGAAAACTGCTGATTTGGAATAGTGGTGTGAACTGCTGATCTGAGATAGTGGTGAAAACTACCGGTGTGGAACAGCAGTGAAAATTCCTGTTGTGCAATAGTAGTGAGAACTACTGATGTGAAATAGCAGTGAAAACTGCTGATTCGGATTAGTAGTGGGAACTACTGATCTGAGATAGTAGTGGAAACTACTCGTGTGGGACAGCAGTAGAAATTGCTGATGTGGGATAGTAGTGAAAACTCCTCATTTGGGATAGCAGTGAAAACTGCTGATGCGCAATAGTAGTGAGAATTACTGATGTGAGATAGCAGTGAGGACTGCTGCTGTGGAATAGCAGTGAGAACTGCTGATTTGGAATAGTAGCGAGAACTACTGATCTGAGATAGTGGTGGAAACTACTGGCGTGGGGCAGCAGTAAATATTGCTGATTTGGAGTAGTAGTGAAAACTACGGATTTGGGATAGCAGTGAGAACTGCCGCTGTGGGATGGCAGTGAGAACTACTGATTTGGAATAGTAGTGAGAACTGCTGATCTGAGATAGTAGTGGAAACTACTGGCGTGGGACAGCAGTAAAAATTGCTGGTTTTGAGTAGTAGTGAAAACTACTGATTTGGGATAGCAGTGAAAACTGCTGATGTGCAATAGTAGTGAGAACTACTGATGAGGATTGATAGTTGAAACAATTGGAAAAAAAAATTGTCCTTTATGGAAAATAATCTTCCAATCAGATCTGTCATCCCGGTATCCACGTTTTTTTATCCACGATGATTTCGCCATGGTGCTGAACGGGTGTTGTCTGACTCGAAATTATTTATTTCATTTTTTCAAATAAACATAGTGAGAAAAAAAATTTCTGCGTTCATAGATTTTATATGAATTCTTGCGTAGAATCGAATGGCGGTGTTGGTTTTGGCTTACCTGGATTTTTTGACGTAATTGGAAAAAACAATCTTACCCCATGGAAAATAATTTTCCAATCAGATGCTGTCATCCCCGTATCCACTTTTTTTTCATTCATGACGGTTTCACCATGGGCCTCAATGGGTTGATGCACATTCATCTATAAATATATTGGAAATTAGAACGACAGGTAAACTTCTATTTATGTCGTGCTGCTCATGGGTTGTCGCCTTAGCTTTCCCATAATGAAGATCTCAATGCTCTGATGGAAATTCATTTGCCTCAAAACATCACTCCCAATGTTGAGCAAGGCCACATGATTCAGTTTGTCCTCCAGCATTGAGGTTCGAATTCGGTTGTTTCTAAGTTTCAATTCCGAAAATGACCTTTTTGTTGAGCAGTCAGTCACCATTAGGGTGAGGTGAATTCTCAATATAACTTCTACATCAGGGAGGCATTCTTTTACGTTGTTTTCCAAAATAAGCCGGTACATCCCCCTCTCTATACTGACGTTTTCATTCTTCCCTTTCTCGAGCGCATATTTGAACTGCATAGAAACACAAAAACTACCGAATTGTATGAGCTCGTTAGCCAGTTGATCGTTTAAGTCTTCGCTATAAGTTTCCACCAAGCTTTTGCTTATAGACATTGTCTCTTCATTGGAGAGTGAATCTAATCCATTGAGGAACCGAAAACGCGTGTTAACCACCCATACAGCAAAAGAGTCCCCACGAAGACCTCCCGTTATGACAGTAAACATGAATTCATTATGAATACTTTGAATTCAAATTGAATTCTTGATGGACAACTTACTGTTCAGAAAGAATTCATGTTGTGAGTTCATGAAGGATTCTCCAGGCATTCAACATGTATTCGTTTTGGATTCATTGAATTCATATTGAATTCATTTTCACTGATATAACGGGGATTGTTCAAAGAACTCATTAAGGAGTCTTCAGAAATTCAAACGGGTTATTTTTGCTATCTGGGCAGTTCGTAAGCTTGATTGTCAAATTCATCTATAATGGTTGAGTAGCTTTAGGTTCGGAATTTATCTGAAGGTGACAAGTTGACTTCAAGAGTTTGGCCATTCTCGATTGGAGCTAACCTTACGTTTATTCTGCGTTGGCGCTTTGATTCATTTTCATATTCTGTACAATCATTCAGATTGATAGCTTTCCTCTCATACTCGTGGAACATGTCTCGTTTACTCTGTATGAAGATCTTTAGAGATGAAATCATCGAGGTAGCTGTGTTCACATCAAGTTCTGGATTTCGCAGTGTTCTGCTGGTTTTGTACACCTGAGCCAAAATGTCATTCCAAAATACTGCGTGAATCCCTGTTTCCAATTCAGCCATATTCTTGAGCGAACCTAATACAGTAACTCGTGATTTGCCCGAATCTTCCTTGTCCTCTGATATGTGAACTAGAGCTTGTTTGATCTCTTTACAATACTCTTGTAGCATCTGTTCGGCGAAACCACCGTGTCGTTGATATCCTCTTGAGAACGAGAATACATTTTCCAGAGTCTGCTTTTTTCGAACTGTCAGTGAGGATCTTGAACCTGTTGCTAAAGGCTGTGGAATATACAAAGAAATTTTGCAAAAAATCGAAAAAACCGACAGCACTCAGACAACAATCGGCTGCAGCTTGTAGAACCAGATCGAGTGAGTGCCCAGCACAAGGTATCAGAACTGCCAAGTTGTTTTCTTTTTGTACCAAGGCTTGCAGGCCATTATACTTCTCGCTCATTGGAGAAGCGTTATCGTGAGACTGACCACGACAATTTTTTATGTCCAAGTCATTTTCGTTCAAAAAATTGCTCAGCCCTTCAAACATGTCTTTAGCTCTGTGGCCCTGGTTAGGCATAAATGTTACAAACCTCCCAACAGGCGTGAACTCTTCTAGATATCTTATAACCAAGCTAAGCTGGGTAACATGGCCTTCATCTGGTGTTGAGTCCGGAGATATGGAGAAGTACTTTGATTTTTCGATCCGAGAGATGATTTCATCCAACACTTCTTCAGCAATTATTCTGAGAACTTCCTCGCAAATCGTTGCCGACAAATAGTTCATATGACCTGCGCCACGATTTGCGTGTTTCTCTATGTGGTCTCCTAAAAACTCATCACACTCCGCTACAAGTTCCAGAATTCCCAGATAGTTACCATTTTTCGGTGACCCAAGTTTCTGATTCTCGTCTCGGAATGGCAAACCTCTCATTCATAAAAACTATCACGCTAATCAGTCTCTCGAGTCCTTCTCGCCAGTATTCAGCTGTATTCTCTATCTGATGAGTCAGTTCTTGATCGATGACTGCAATCCTTTTAATGCTTCCTGCGAAATTAGTAACAGCATTCACATGATTTTTGGATGTCTCGTGTTCAATCAGACGTGTTGTAGCATTCTCCCAATCACAGAAGCCCCCGTGAGTAGATTTCGAGCGTGTTGGGCACAATAGTTTACAAATACAGCAGTAGGCATGCCCGTTACTGGGAGAAGAACATAACCAGGAACGTTCGATGGTTCCTCCGTTTCGTGTGTTTCGTATAAAAAAACTTGTTTGGCACTTTCTTGTAAAGCTCTCCCCGTCGCCTCTACCTGTCGTACATTGTCTTTCAGATTTACTTTTAAATAGATCATTGTTACAGTTTTGAAGTTTCGTGGCGTGTATTCCAATGTAATGGTCAATATCATTCGGCGTGAGTCCTTCCGGCCACTTTCAATGTCATATTGGAAGGAAATACTTGTGTTGGAAGCAGGTTCAGAATCCGAGGTCTCTGCAAGTTCTGTGGACATCTCTGTTGGAATTTCTGAATCCTGAAAAAATAATTCATATATGGTCGTATATGAGCGTATATGAATCATATATGAATCATATATGAACATATATGGAATACATATGAACATATATAAACATATATTAGATCATATATGAGCATATATGGATTTTGGCCATATATGATCATGTATGAATGAGACTGTATATGGCGATATGTAATCATATTCAATCATACCTTATCATATACATCCATATATGGACAAAAAATGTCACAATTTTACATGGAATGTGATGGAAAACCAAAGGAGAGAGAAGTGAAATCAATGCTGATAGATTCCCCACTTTCATATATGACCATATATGAACATATGTGGCCAAAATCCATATATGCTCATATATGGAATTTTTTTCCCGGGAATTCATTACATACATTTATAAAATAGGTTGTTTTATTGTGGATGACTATTCCAAACAAACAGTGTATCCAAAGTTGGAAACACATTTGAATCCTGCGAAAATGCAATTTTAACATAAAGTCTGAATGAAATGCATTTTTATTCCGTGATATGAATATTTCAACTACGTACTGGAATCCTCATTCCATACATTTACAAAATAGGTTGTTTTATTGTGGATGACTATTCCAAACAAACAGTGTATCCAAAGTTGGAAACACATTTGAATCCTGCAAAAATGCAATTTTAACATAAAGTCTGAATGAAATGCATTTTTATTCCGTGATATGAATATTTCAACTACGTACTGGAATCCTCATTCCATTTTGGAATGTGATTGCAAATAGATATTACAGTACTACAAAACAGTGTATTGCATGTTAAAAACATATTTGAAAGGTGCAACAATGAAATTTCAACTCAACTGTGGCAAAAATGATTTCATAATTTCCCATAATTTCTCATGAAAGTACCAATTCCTGAAGAAATGACAAAATCTCATATTTCTTCAAGGAAATAGGACTTTTATGAGAAATTATGAGAAAAAATGACTTTTATGAGAAATTGTAAAACAAATATGAGAATATTTCCGCTAGGGAAAACCTGAAATCTGGAAAGATTGTTATCATCTGTTTTAAGTCAACCTAACTTACCCCTTTGAAGTCTTCTGTCAGGCTTAGGAGCTGACTGGGAGCACTGTAAGGGCTGTCACCTGTAGTTATTAGTAGGCCTACTTGTGCATCACCATCATCATCGACTGAGTCTCTGTTGTTTTTCACAGCTACACGGAGGACAGAACACAGTGCCGTGTGCTGTGAGTCACGATGTTGGCACGCGTGGGAGAGAAATAACATTTTCTAACCTCCATGGTGACTGTGTTCACGCCAACCACGAACGCGTCTCACAGTTATCACAACTGTGCAAAACGCATCTGCTATTCACAGTTCTCAGCACTGTTGTCATAGTGTTGGCCACTGTGAGCACGCAACTGGTCAGTGTGTACGCAGTTCTACGTCTTGTTTATCCACAGCCTCAGGAACTTTTCAATCACACGAGTTTCCTTCTATAGCGCACAACCGCTGAGCTGAACAAAATATAATGTGGAGTAATATAACCTTGTCTGAGGTGAACATTCCCTCGTACATTGGATTCTCCTCTACGTGATTTGCAGTGAGTACCTATAATTATATATGGGTATATATTGTTTGATGTTTGAATTTCGAATTAACACACCTTGTTTCACAAATTTAATGCCATTCCCAATTCTGTTTATGTTTGATAATTACTCCTGTCATAGTTTGGTATGAAATGTGGGAAGATTTCGGAACAGTCAAGTATTCTCTGAATTGAAATTACGAAAATTCAACTATTGGGTTCCTCCCCGTGGGATGATGGCGGGTCTTCCAGGGGGATATTCTTGATACCTGTCCTTGATATCCTTTTTATTAGGGGTGTGCGGGTACCCGAGTCATCGGGTTTTTATCGGGTCGGGTCGGGTCGGGTACCCGTCGGGTCGGGTTTTTCAATTTCCCGAGTTTTTCGGGTACCCGATTACATTCGGGTAATTCAAATATAGCAAACGTTCTCTCCAGCAGGAAATATTGTGACAGCAACTCGATCAAGATTGCTGGCAAAACATGTGGAAGAGTTGTGCTTCCTCCATTCAAATCTAAAAATATGAAAAAAGAATGATATTTATAAGAAGAATTTTTATTTTCATTGATGTTCAAGATTCTATATTGTGGTTACTAAATACGAAAATAGATAATATATTATTTATGAGATATGAATGTGATTATATTTCTTAATTGAATTAAAAAATGAATATAAACATTCCATGAAGCAATCTGGAGATTTCTCAATGCGCTGCATAATCAATTATATGGAGTAACAACCCTAATAGACTTGTAGTGAATATGGCATTCTTCATATTAGAATTGAATTCATATGAAATCCCCTTATTCCTACAATCGCTCAAGACAATTTGTCCTTAAAATATCAACGGCAATGGCATCTTCGAATAGAAGTTGAAAATATTAAATTCAAGCGATTTTATTATATTCGGGTACCCGACTTGGAAAACCCGATTTAATCGGGTACCCGACCCGACCCGACCCGAAAAGAAATACAAATACCCGAACCCGACCCGACCCGATAAAAAGTGCTACCCGCACACCCCTACTTTTTATCCATCCTTGGTAGTATCTGCTTCCTTTACGTGATAGGGGGGATGAGTATCTCAGATTTGGGTCTCTTTTTCGAGTCGAATAAACTACTCCAGAGGGAGAATACAAACTGAGAGAAACTCAATCATCCCAACGCCAGGAACATCAACAAACCGGAGGAAAAGCAAGGGGAAACTACCTTCCTCGACATCTTTTAATATTCCCGAGGAAATGGAATCTTTTCTCCAAACCTGGAATTTTGAATTTTGATTCATTGAGAAAAAAGTAACACCAACAACATGATGGCGTCCTCCCGGGTAAAATATTCCGAAGGTGAAATGTCCTCCCGTTCGGATCTCCGGGTGGAGGGTGCTCGAGAGAGCCTCATCAAACAAGATGGAGAACCAAGGAAGATAGGGGAGGAAGAGAACATTCTTTGAGTCGGAGCGTGGAATGTAAGATCACTGAGACAAACAGGAAAATTAGAAAATTTGAAATTGGAAATGAAGAGGTTAGGTATCGATGTAATGGGAATTAGTGGAATGAGATGGCCGCAAGAAGGGGATTTCTGGAGTGGGTATCATACAATCATTCATACAGGATCAAAGAATGGTCAAGCAGGTGTAGGAACTTTAATGCACAAAAGGGTAGGCAATAGGATAAGAAACTATTTGCAACATAGCGAACGCGTAATGATGGTCAGAGCTAGAACAAGACCGGTAGACACTGTTATAGTCCAAGTATACATGCCCACATCTGCATACTCAGAGAAGGATATCGAAAAAACGTACGATGGAATAGGAGAAGTGATAGAATATGTTAAGGGAGGAGGAAATTTAATGATCATAGGCGACTGGAATGCGGTAGTAGGGCAAGGGAAGGAGGCCAATATAATAGGAGATTTTGCGTTAGGAGAGAGGAATGAGAGAGGACAACGTTTAATCGAATTCTGTGAAAGACATAAAATGGTTATTACCAACACATTATTCAAAAATCATCCAAGAAGAATCTATACTCGGGAAATGCCAGGAGATACAGCAAGATATCGAATTGATTACATATTAGTAAAACAAAGATTTAGAAACCAAGTGGAAAGCTGTAAAACTTATCCAGGCGCGCCTATAGATAGTGATCACAATATGTTGCTGATGAAATGTTCTCTGGAATTCAAAGCTCTGAAGGAGAAGAAGAAAATGCGAAAAAGATGGAATTTGAAGGATCTCAAACAAGGAAAAACACAGAAGAGATTCAAAGTGATGTTGGACGAAAAGTTGGAGGATCGACAAGAGGAAGAAATGGAAATAGAGGGTGGATGGACAGATATGGAGGGGAACATAGAGCAATGTGCAGATGAAATTTTGGAAAACGATGGGATAGAGCCTAAGAAACCATGGATAACAGAAGAAATTCTCGATTCAATTAATGGAAGGAGGGAATACAAGAACAAGAATAGTAAACAAGACCAGCAGACATACAAGGCACTGAGGAATAAAATAATCAGATAATCAAGGAAAGCAAAAGAACAATGGTTGGAGGGAGAATGTCAAGATATAGAAGTAAGATTAAATTTGGGAAAAATTCATGAGGCATGTAGTATTGTTGAGAGATTTTTTGAACAAATGAAATCTAGAAGCAGTAAGATTGAAAATTCACTTGGAAGACAATTGATAAGAACGGAAGGAGAAATAAAACAATGGATTGATCATTGAGAAGATCTGTATGAAGGGAGCGATGATATAGGATTATTAGAGAGTGAGAAAGATGCCGATGAAGGAGGATTGGGAGATTCAGTTCCGAGATCAGAATTCGACAGGGCTTTAGGAGAATTAAGAAATAATAGAGCGCCAGGAATAGATGGCATAAGTGCGGACCTTATCGAAGCCTCCAGTCAGAAAACGCATGACGCACGGTTTGAATCGGTCAGAGATATGTACGAAATGGGCGAAGTACCGAAAGATTTCCAGAAGGATAAAATTGTCGCCATTCCAAAAAAACAAGGAGCAGACAAATGCGGGAACTACAGAACGGTTAATTCAACCTCACATGCGTCGAAAATACTGACAAAAATCATATACAGGAGAATAGAGAATAAAATAGAGAGTAGATTAGCAGAAGATCAGTTCGGTTTCAGGGAAAATAGGGGAACGCGGGAAGCAATATTAGCACTGAGAACAGTAGTAGAGGAAAGTCTAGAGTTGAAAAAAGTCTGTGTATATAGGTTTCGTGGATATACAAAGAGCGGTCGATAATGTTGATTGGGAGGAGATGTTTACGATTTAGAAGAGGGTAGGAATTGATTCCAGGGATAGGAGAATAACATATGAATTATATAAGAATCAAACCGCAATAATAGAAATAGAAGGTCAAAAAGGACAAGCACAAATTAGAAGAGGGGTGAGACAAGGATGCTCACTATCGCCATTGATTTTCAATTTGTATATAGAAGAAGCGATGAATGGAGTGAAGGCGCAAGTGTAATTGAAATTACAGATTCAAGGTGGAAATGTAAGCATATTGAGATTTGCGGATGACATAGCTTTATCAGCTACGGGTGGTGCTGAGTTGGAAAATACTCTCAACACTATGAAAAAAATATTAATAGACAAATATTGTATGAATATGAATAAGGACAAAACAAAATTCATGATTTGTACAACAGCGAGAAGATCATGAAGAACGAAAATCGGAATAGATGCAGAGACAATCCAGCAAGTCAAAGAATTTGAATATCTAGGGAGCATAATTACAGGAAACGGTAGAAACGAAAGCGATATAAGAGCAAGAATAGCACAAGGGAACAGGCTTCCCACCAAAAGAAACAGTCACTATGTTCGAAAAATATCAGCCTAGCAGTGAGGAAGAAATTCTTGAAGAGTTACGTTTGGAGCACAGCATTATATGGTTGCTGACGAAGACTTGAAGCTTTTGAAATGTGGTGTTGTAGGAAGATGCTCAGAATAAAGTGAATAGAGAAAGTGAGAAATGAAGAAGTACTTGAGAAGGTAAATGAGAGGAAGAGTCTCTTGAGACAGGTCGTGAAAAGGAGAAGTAATCTGATAGGACACACATTAGGGCATGATAGCTTATTGAAAACAACATTGGAAGGAAAAAATAATGGTAAAACTCGAAGACGTAGACCTAGGTCAAGTTATATGAAGCAAATTATACAAGATAAGGGTTGTCGTACATATGCAGAAATCACACGGTTAGCGGATAATAGGCAGGGTTGGAGAATTTCATCAAACCAGTCATAAGACTGATTACTTTATTATCATGAACTGTTGGGTTGGAGTTGGATTTTCGAACAAATTGCAAAATCAAAGTTCAATAACTGTAATCCTGTAAGATTTTATTGATTAAAAATGGAAAATCCCGTTTAGAAATGATTCTGAACTTTATTTTGCGTAACCAAATATCGTCTAATTGGATTTTCCATATATTCGTTGGAAAAACCAATTCCAACTTCAACCCAATAGTTGAATTCTCGTGATTCCAATTGAGAGAATACTTGACTGTTCCGAAATCTTTCGACATTCCATACCAAACTATGACAGGAGTAATTATTGAGAATGAACAGAAATGGAAATGGCATTACACTTGTGAAAAAGATGTGTCAATTTGAAATTCAAACATCAAACAATATATACCCATATATAAGTATAGGTACTTACTGCAAATTACGTAGAATCCAACGTACAAGAAAATGTTCAACCTCAGACGAGGTTTATTACTTCTCATTATATTTTGATCAGCTCAGCGGTTGTGCGCTATAGAAGGAAACTCATGTGATTGAGAAGTTTCTGAGGCTGTGGATAAACAAGACGTAGAACTGCGTCCACACTGACCAATCGTGTGCCCACAGTGGTCAACATCATGACCACAGTGCTGAGAACTGTGAATAGCAGACGCGTTTTGCACAGTTGTGATAATTGTGATACGCGTTCGTGGTTGGCGTGAACACAGTCACCATGAAGGTTAGAAGATCTTTTTTCCTCCCTCATGCGTGCCAGCACCGTGACTCTCAGCGCACCGCACTGCGTTCTCTCCTCCGTGTACGGATGTTGTTGGGTTACATTCCACTATAAAGTCGGTCATGCGCCGTAATTTGGATGAAACCTCTTTGTTCTTCTCTTAATCTTCTTTTGCAATCTCCCGTTGCGCACTGCTACTTTCAAACACCTCTTTCCTTCTATGACGATTATTTTGTATTCAATGTCGGTCCATAGTACTGAACTAAAAATCTAAATAATACATAGTAGTAATAAAACCTATTCACCATTTTACTTCTGCAATTACCGTATTTTTTCCGTATGAATAAGTTAGTATGTAGATGAATTGAATTCATAATTCCAACGTGGAGTAATATAATCGGGTCCTTGGTGTTTAAATCGTTCATAGGAACAAAACAAAAATTCAAACTATGAAATCTGATGCATTACCGTTATTTATGTTTTCGAGTCAACTTCTTGGAACTGGAAAAAGCATTTGAAAAACATTGGGGTATTCGATCACCAATTCGGTCGAAAGAACGATTCCAACTCCAGCAATACATACAGGGTGGTCTATTTGAAGTGATATAGTCAAATATCTCGGAAACTAGTGGAGATGGGAAAAAATGTTCCGGATAAAAAGTTCAGGGTTCCAAGGGGGAAGTATGATGTCGACCTCGGGAAATCCCTCAGATGTCAATTTGGAGGTCAAGATGGTTCTTTTCAATAGGACCCCATTTTTCGATCATGGCATGGGAAAGCTGGTTTCAAACCCTGGTCATGGACTCCTTTCCGCCCATTGGGGTGCAAGGTATGGACCGTCGAAGTCATTGATGAACTACTCTCAGCGCTACCCAGGAACAACGACGTGGACGTGGTAGTGCTCTGTTTCCTACGGAGTGCTTGATTATCGTAAGTCCCCTTGCCTCTCACATGAGGGGTGCGTGATGCTGTTACAATGATTGCTCGAAGTTACCCAACTCTGCCTGGATACATAATCCTGGTATGTTGGCACAAACAGTGCGGATGCGATCGATCATGTCCTCCCTTATTTACAAAAAACTTCCAAATTTTTTGGGTAAATCTACAAAAAAAATTTTCAGTGTAACTCTCTTTGGTGAATTCTCTGGAAGCCCGCAAGATTTTTGTATCCGTTCGAATGTGCATCCTAATCGACGTTATGTGATATGATCAATACTTCAAATGTTTCCAGCAACCCTTCAACAATTCTTGAGAGTCGATACTCATTCATAACCCTCATTGAATCACATGGGATAATTCATTCGATTTGGAACGCAATAATCGTGATGAATCATACACATTACCGCGAACCATAATGAGCAAAGACTCAGTGTTCCCGTTTGTTTATGTTCACGCTTTTTTCTCCAATGAAACTAACTCTCATCTACATTGAAATCAGTCCCGATCTTCGGAGAGAAGCGATGAACAAGACTACATAAACAAACAGAAACATCGAATTCCTGTTTATTATGGTTGGTTATGTGGATGATTACGGAAATACGTGATTATTTGAACACTGGTTCTAAACTGAGACCATCACAATCGTTCTTTCCCTTTGCATATTCAATCATCTAGATTCATCAATTCATTCCATTCGATTCAATCGAAGAAATCAATCACTATCCACCCTCTGAAATTATTGATATGATGCTTGTGCTCGACTCATGTCACAATGATTACAACGAAGCTGCAAGAGTTTACCGGGATCGGTATCCCGATCGCCGCATCGCACATCCCACGACCATCCGTCGATCCGAATTGAGGGCTCGACGAGTAGTATTGCAGCGAGATCTAAGACATCACCGGTACGATGAGAATGATATCCGTGTATTCACCATATTGGGACTTATCCACTTGGACCCTCATGTTAGTAGCAGATCGTTGGCACGAATAACTGTTATACCCCGGACTACTGTTTTGAGAATCTTGAAGCATGTCTCATATCAACCATCCCACATCACGTTAACTCAGGCTCTCACTTCAAACGACATGAGACTTCGAATTAGATTCTGCAACTGGGCATGAGCAAGGCTGGTTGACGATCCTCAATTCTTCGACTGTGTAATGTTTTCCGACGAAGCATCTCCTCGAAGCACTGGGCATTTGAATAGACACAACTCTCATCACTGGTCGAATGTTAATCCACGTTGGTATCGAGCAATCGACAACCAACATCGTTGGAGCGTAAATGTGTGGTGCGGGATCGTCAATGGCTATTTAGTCGGTCCACATTTTTCCAACGGCACTTTGAACGGCCCCATGTTTCTGGAATCTCTGGCGGATCATTTACCAAGCTTGCTTGAGGATCTGGATTCACAAACAAGGCAGAGGACGTGGGTCCAACGAGATGAAGCGCCACCCCACCACGCATTGATCGTGAGAGAATACCTTGATCATCATTTCCCGGGGAGGTGGGTTGGACGAGGTGGGCCAGTTGCGTGGCCTCCACGCTCACCAGACTTGACATCTCCCGACTATTTCTTGTGCGGATTTCTGGAAGACGAAGTATTCAAGGCCCAACCAACAACGAGGGAGGACATGATTGATCGCATACGCACTGTTTGTGCCAACATACCGCGATCAGTGTTCCCAAAGATGGTTACAAATTTTCGGCGGAGACTGGGATTATGTATCCAGGCAGAGGGGGGTAACTTTGAGCAATTATTGTGACAGCATCAAGCACTCCTCATGTGAGAGGCAAGGAGACTCACAATAATCAAGCACCCCACATGTGAGAGGCAAGGGGACTCATAATAATCAAGCACTCCGGAGGGAACAGAGAATTACCACGTCCACGATGTTGTTCCTGGGTAGCGCTACACGGTAAGAAATTTTTGTATGAAATTCAATAGAAGAGTATGTGGAGCAATCAACACATACATTTGAATGTGAATTTCCAAAGAAACAATTCATTGAAATTCAAGGAGAGGTTTTGAAAATGTGTGAATCATTCCATGTTAGTATGAAATTCCAAAACGATTGTTGAATTATCAATGAAATCCTTTCGAAAATTAACAAGGAATGGGTATAGAAATTTCAAATGATTATCGTGAATTTTATAACCTATTAATTGAACTTTCATATACTGGGAAGTATGAAAAATCAAGATACTAATTTTCATATTCAGTATTGATTTTTTGACTATCGTATTTTCAATACAATCTGCATATCTGTATTATATAGATATGTAAGATTATTTCTCAATTAAGGAATGAAAGTCCGGAATTCTGGGATTGTGAAATCTCGATTCAAGCTTCCTTCATATCATTGTACATCTTTCTTATATATATATCTATATATTCATATATAAGGAAGATACGAAGATCATACTGAAAACATTGTAGTTCAAAAGTTAATATTGCAGATGAAATTCAGTTTATGGTTCTCATGTGAATATACATCAATATATCAATCCAAAACTTTGTAATTGAATTCTGAAGAATATTTAGCATCTTAGTGAACTTGATTATCATCGAAACAGATGATTTTCAATGAACAAATTATCACCACGTGATTCATCAATTTCGCCGAAGAACGTTCTATCATTTTGCAGGTGAGATTATAAAGCGTGGATCTGCAGAAGGTATGCGCAGTGACTTCGGCGCACAGTGAATTCATACACTTGTGTATTTTTTTTCAACAAAACTATTGGAATTTCATAGATAAAACTGTGAATATTCAAAATGTGATTGAAATTCCATAAATGAAATTTTGAATATTCAAAATGTGTTTGAAATTTCACAAGAATGATTTGAATTTTTCACATTCATTTAGAATTTTCATATAGTTGTTATTGAAATTCCATACTACACTGCAAACTTCAACCATGTAAAAGAAAATTCAAATTGTAGGACTGAATCTTACAAAGCATGTTGGAATTTGAATTTTAATAAAGAACTTGAATACAAAAGATTTTGAATTATAATAATACTGATCAAAATTCGAATACGCTTGTGAACATTAAAATAGTAACATGAAATATCAGTGCTATTTTATATTAAATACGATTCAACTTGCATTTATTTGGAGTTTTATGACCAATTTTATATTAGAATTCAAACCTTCTTTTACAGTGTAAGAGTAGTTCATCATCAACTCCGAGGGTCCATACCTTGCACTCCAATGTGCGGAAAGGGGTCCATGACCAATGTGTCGTAAAGGGTTTGAAACCAGCCTTCCCATGCTATGATGAGAAACTGGGGGTCCTATTTGAAAAAACCATCTTGACCCCTAAATGACCTCCAAAATGACCTCTGAGGGATTTTTCAAGGTCAGCATCATACTCCCCCGTTGGAACCCTCAACTTTTTATGTGAGACATTCTTTTCCATTTGCACTAGTTTCCGAAATATTTGACTATATCACTTCAAATCGACCACCCTGTATTCAATCAATAATAATATAGAGTAATCATCGGTCTGAAGCCCTCTTCTCATCTGCTCAAAACATTCGTCAACGTTATTTTGTAGGTTAAGTTGGAAATCGACACTCATCACTATAAATTTAATATTGACTAAAAATATTGCTTACCTTATGTAAGAATGATGAGAGGTGAAAAGTCAAGATATTAAGCCTGAGACGTACGAACTTCTTCTTTGGATAAACGGAGGAATGACGAATACTCCACACAACTCACCAAATAAACAATTCAACACACCACACTGATATAAAATCCGACCATCATATATAGGGCATATACAGGGTGGTGCAAAAGTCTGGATAAACCCTCATAACTCCTGAACGGGTGAGGATAACGGGATAATTTTTCTACACACATTCAACGGGGGAACAGGATCTACCACACCAAGGGGGTGACAATTCCCCAATCTTGGAGGGGGCTATGGGGGAGTGAGGGGGACGAAAATCTTGGATGAGGTGAGGGGCTTGCAATAGCTCATGCGATGGGGATTCCCAGCCAGAATATAGCCGTTTTTTGTTTTTTGAAATCGGTCAATTTTTCGCTGAATGATGACCACTCGAAGATTGTTCTGGGAGCGGTCAGAACCGGTGTAGACCTTCCTCACTCCCCATCGGATGAAGATCTTCGAACGTCTTTCTTGATCAAATGAGGGAGCGCGTGATATATCATTCTAGGGGAGTGGATCTCCGAAAATAATCGGAAATGTGTCTTGAATTGTTGGTAGGGTTGTCACCTTGAATCGGAATACATCAGGAAGAATTAACAAACATTCCTGATTAGTTTCCATAACCTTCCACTGAGGAACACTTGGTATATCACCATTCCCACTCCAGAAATCATCAGTAGACATGAGTCACCAATCGCGTTAATTGATAAGTTGTGTCTGGAATTGTATCCTCCCATGGGAGTGAGAATTCATAACTCCGGATGGGGGCTATGAAATTTGTAGGGAAGACACAAATCTCGAATCAAATTGGGAGCTTGCGACACATCTGCGGATGGCGGTTTTCAACCCAAATCCAACCGTCTTTGATTCCATGAAATCGGTGGATCCTTCGCCGAGATATAGCAATTTCTACATTTCAGATGTCGTTTTCCTCCATTCCCAAATCATATCCATGTGTAGGCAAATATGCGCTCTAGTGTGAGGCTTGAATGAGGTGTTCAAAATGGTCGCCTGAACATTCGATGCAGTGGGCGAGACGATTATAACAACTTTCACCTACGTTCCGCAAAATTTCAGAAGTGATGAATCTGACTTCTTCTATTATTCTTTTACGCAACCCTTCCAAATCTCGTTCTCGATTTCGACAAACCCAATCTTCCGAATGTCCCCGAAGAAAGAGTCTGATGAGATCGAATCAGGAGATCGGGGGAGGGGGGGGGGGGCATTCGATCGCCCCTCGCTTCCCGATCCACCTACTGACGAAACTCTGCTGCAAAACATATCGTACTCTCAATCCGAAATGTACGGGTGCACCATCCTCCTGAAACCAAACTGCATCGAAATTTGGTCCCCAAAGTCTACGGATGTTGGGAACAATATCCTCAATCAGCATGACCCTATATTTCCCTGCGGTCAGATTTCCCCCGATAAAAAATGGACCATGTGATGAATATACACAGAATCCATGCACAAAGGCGCTTGGGTTGTTGAGCGCCTCCACGACTCTTGTCGTGGATATTCATTTGCAACAGCGGGACCTGCAAGATATCGAATGGAAACAAGTAACTCGCTCACGACAATTTTGAGGGGTCAAAGGAAAAGGAAAAAGCTCAGGGAGAGGGGGTGGGTTGATTTGAATTCATACACCGAGTAAACAAACTCTATATATGGTTAATGATGTGCTAGAGCACGTATATTTCCTCAGATTCCGAATTTTATAAGTGTGCGACTCCGTCGCGCGAAGGAGAGGAAATACAAACAACTCGTTCGTTCGATAAATTGATTTTGGGGAAACACAGGGATTGAGAAATTAATACGGAGGGCGCGACCACGAGGGAACGTGTATTTACGGACTATGCCGTTTACATAAATTAAGACAAAGGGGAATATAGGGGAACCGCGACCATACAATTCAACCGGGGGAGGGGAAACACGGGCGAAGGGGGTGACTCTATATCGAAACACGGAGGGTGGAAGGACAATATAGGAAGAGGGTGGAGGAGGCCACGTGAACGACAATCTTTTACCACATAAATTCAGAGGAAGAAACACCGCACAAGCACTTCACACCGGTAAACCTCCTCGATAGAAGCGGAGAAGAGAATTTTAATGGGATGTCGGACCCCGATGACACAGCACACTCACCGTATAACCAAAATTCGACAGCACGAGTCTTCCTCAGAACGTTGCCGTGGCTCGGTTACATAAGAAGTGACATGTAAGATGGCCACTCCCTTCTTCTTGCCCGACGGGTGAGTTCGCAAAACCAAATACAGACCCCGTCGGAGACTTCACGTTGGAGCTTACTTCTGGAGCTCGTTTCACGGGTTCGGGCGGTGGTGGCTTCTAGCTACTCGTTAGGTGAGTGTGCGCATGCGCGTTGTGGAGGTTTCCTGGGTGCGGGTGTTGATGTCCTTCTTTCTCCTTTGGTGGGGCCGGGAAAAGGGGTACAGCGTGGTCGGGTTGGTCTCTGCTGGTGTTCCGCCGATCTAGGAACGGGGTGGCATCCTCGGAGACGACTCATCCTACTCCCTTCCTCTCTCTCTCTCTGTGGTCCAGGGTTGGAGAGAGATGGTGTTGCCCACGAGGGGTTTCCGGCCTCCTGGGGGTTGTCGATCAAGGAACGGCTGAGATAGCGTTAGTATCGCCTCCTGGCGTTGGACCACTCCTTCCAGGCATCCGTGGTATAGGTGGCGCTGCCTCTTTGGGGACGGAAAACCTCAACAAATAGAAGAAGGGCAGGGATTAGAGGAGGACAGGAATAGCGAGGGAGAGGAGATGTGTTCCCGATTCCCGTATAAGCGAGCGACAGCTATGCTCTCTCTGGTAAACTGACTCGTTATGAAAGTTCACGATTGGTCGATAGGGATCGTGCGCGGTGCCATCCCGCGGCTCTTTCCGTGATGATTTGTTACATCACAAGCTATGATATGCGTATCCAATATTCCTGCCCAAACATTCAATTTTCGTGGGTATTGGGTTCCCAATTCGAACTTCCAGGGGGCATTGCTGTCACTTCAGTATCTACAATCGTGTCTATTCACATTCCCATTCAACATCGATGTAGCTTCGTCAGAGAAGACTATATTCTGCATGAAATTAGAGTCTTCATCAACCTTTTGCATGATGGTTTCGCAATATTCTAGGCGTCGATCGGAATCATCTTCGCCCAATTTTTGGACTCAATGTGTCCTGTAAGGATGAAATTTATTTCGTCTGAAAATCCCCAGGACTGAATTATGTGGAATATCATGGTCACGAGAAATTTGTCTTGCGGAGGTCATTGGAGCATCCACAACTGTTTGTGGAATATCTAACGCGACTTCATCAGACGTGGCTGTCTTACGTCTGCCCGATCGCGGCAGATCTTCAACACTCCCTGTCTCCCGGTACCGTTCTACAGTTTCCAAAAGTGTTCTCGCAGAAATACTCAGCTGACCCACTCTGAATTCAGCATTGAATGAGCCCAATTTATGGAGGATATGAAAAATAATCCAATTCACCCAAGAATGTTGGAGAATATCCGAAATCAACAAAGTTATGTGGAAATGTCCGAGAATTCTCGGAAATATCGGGCAAAAAAGGATTTATCCAAGAATGCTCGAGAATTATCAAGAATGTCGAGAATAATCGAATTTCTCCGAGAAAATTCAAGAATTATCGGAAATATCGAAAATGTTTGAGAACTATCAAGAATATGGAAAATAAGCGAAATTATCCGAAGATGTTTGAGAATTATCAGGAATGTCGAAAATGAGCGAATTTATTCGGGAATGTTCGAGAATTTATTTATTTATTTATTTATTTATTCATTTATGCAGATGTGTGCCCTTCAGATACATTAATTTACAAACTAGTGAATGGCAGATTCAAAAATATGGGACAATAAACTGCTGATTGGACAATAAGATGCAATAAACAATGAGCTTCAAGAAACGATAGGATACAATAAACTATTCATTCAATGACCACGCACACAACACAGCATTCCGGAAACGCGAAACTGATCCAGAGAGGAAATCAACTTCATTGCAATATTCATCAATAAGATTACAAATACGGCTAATCGGATCAGTCTGAACGAACCTAGATGTGTAGGTTGGCGTATCAAATAATAGCGGCTTCCCAAGAGCCCTAGACGGAACATTGAAATTGAGCAAAGATAGTAATTCAGGACAAATGATCCTCAAAAGAATAACATATCAATAATCATCCTACGAGTTTCAAGGGTGCTCATGTTGAATGATTCCATTATTGGTCCATAGTCATGGCATGTAATGAGCATGGGATTATTATTCTTATACGATGAAAAACGCAAGAATCTGTGCTGTACCCTCTCCATTGAAATACGATATTCAGCTTGATAAGGAGACCAGATTGGGGAGGCATACTCTAGAAGGGGTCTGACAAGAGTATTGTATGATGTGAGTAACGTTGAAGGTTTTCTGAAATCCTTACACAGCCTCTTTGAAAATCCAAGCTGCCTCATAGCTGTATTGACAGTGTTACAGTGATGAGGAACAAAAGTTAATTTGGAGTCGAACGTGATGCCTGAATCACAAGTAATATCCACGGTAGCCAAGATAGAACCATCCAACGTGTACGGAAATACTATAAGGCTCAATTCACGCGACACTCTCGTCACCTGACATTTATCAATATTGAGTTGCATTTTATTTATGAAACACCAAGTTTGCAAATTATACAGATCCTTTTGTAGAGCAATAGCATCCGCGATGGCAGAGATTCTGAAGAACAGCTTCAAATCGTCGGCGAATAGTGAAAACCTTGCAATATTTAGGACCCTGCCAATATCGTTGATGAAAAGTAGAAAAAGTAATGGACCTAAGTGAGACCCCTGAGGGACACCAGAAGAAACATTGATAATCCCAGATATGGAATCCATAATCCCAACAGTTTGAGTTCTATTCATCAAGTAGCTTTTGATCCAGTTCAGGATATTTCCACGAATACCAAGTTGGTATAATTTTGATGAAAGAATATTGTGATCCACAGTATCAGGAGCTTCCTCAAAATCGGTATATATAACGTCAACCTGAAGGGAATCATCGAGAACTGTGGAAACATAGTTGCAATAAATAGCTAGATTAGTGCTAGCCGAACGACCAGGCACAAAACCATGTTGTTCATCTCTGATAATATCTGAAAACAAAGGCGCAATTTCCTTAGTAACTATACGTTCGAATAACTTAGGTATAACATTGATAATTGAAATAGGTCCCTAATTTTTCGCGTCAGATTTACTCCCAGATTTGAAAATAGGCGTAATGAGGCTATCTCTCCAACGAGAAGGGAAATAGCTCGAAGATAAGGGGGCATTGAAGATCAACCATAATGGTCGCGACAGTATAAAGGCACAAGATTTCAGAAATATAGGTGGAATCCCATCATCACCGGGACCCTTATTGGCATCCAATGAATTGACTCCTGAGAATACTTCGCTAATATCAATATGAAGATCAGAAATATCAATCTGAATATCAGATTCAACATTAGGGAGCAAACCGTCGTGAGAAGTATAAACTGATTCAAGATGCGTTACAAAAAGGTCAGCTATATCTTGACTAGAGGAAGCTGTAATGCCATTCAACTCAAAATCATTGGGTAAAGTATTATTTGAACGACGACAGTCAACAAACCTCCAAGAACACTCAATATTATTAGGGATCTGCGATTCAATAGATCTAACATAATCTTCGTAACATAACTTCGTCAAATTCTCACATTTTGAACGCATATCAGAAAAAACGAGATAGTCATGTAGTAAATTCGAAATTTCATACCTACGGTGTGCTGCTCTCTCCGTACGAACTAACTTAATCAATCCAGGTGAAAACCATTTGGGAGATTTCGAATCATCGAGACAGTACTTAGGAATAAACATGTCTATTGCTGTATATAACTGCTGGTAGAGAAATTCAACTGCATCATCAACAGATATATCCTTGAAGATTTCATACCATGGAATAACATTCAAAAAATCCCTCACAGCAGTGTAATCACCCAATTTGAAATTATAACGAACAGTAGTGTTACGCGGAAGATAATTGAATGATACATTATGCAGTTGAGAAACGAGAGCTGGATGGTGATTATCAGAGACAAGGAATGGTTCATCGGCAAATGTCGTTGATACATAAATATCGTTAGGAGACAACAAATCGAGTGAAGTACCGGAAACATTACAAATATTGTTTTCCTGACATAAATTGGGAGAATTGAAATATTCACAGACAGTCTGAGTAGACTGCACTTCATCGTGAGTTGCTCCAGGTCGCGATGTATAAGATGAAGTTTCTCCACTCGTATACCAACAAACGTGGGGAAGGTTATAATCCCCATAAAGGTGGATAGAACAATCATCATTTACACTCGAAATGTTCTCTACACTTTTGCAGTGATCTTCATACAGTTGAGAAGGTGACGACGGAGGAATATCAACAGCTCCAATAATCACATATGAATGTCCAAGCCTCACACTCACAAATAGATGTTCAACGTTATCATGTAATAATGAAAGCTCAGGACTAGGAAGAGTGTCTCTCACAGCCACAACACGCCGCCACCCCTCTCAAATTGGCTGGTCAACTTTTATCTAAACAATTTTTTTCCCCCTCCATTCCCTGAAGAGTTATTCAGCTGTCCTGTTTCAAATGGGACGCCCTGTATATAATATACCCTTGAAGGTCGATTTCAGATGTTGAAATACTACTCGTTAACCAGGTTTCTGTGAGAATAATTATGTCGTAACATTCAATCGAAGATGATACTGCTAAACGAAGAGAGTCAAGTTTGGTACGTAGACCACGAACATTCCGATAGTAAACTAAAGGACACGCTAAACGTTTTTTTGAACACCCTGGTGACGTGTAACCATTGTTGGTACACCGTTAACATATCTGTTTTCGAATCATCTTTCAGCTGAGATAATTCAACCGTAAATTATCAAGATACGTACGTTGCTTTATCGTACGATCTTGAGAGAATCTCACAGAACCGTGGTAAAAAGATTTCTTCTTGAGAATATCCAGAGGAATTTCCGGGGATTGAAAAGTGACACAAAAAGGACGAGTTTTTCCAACAGTCTTCTTCCCAAATCTACGAATTTTCATATTATCGTATGAATCAGGCCGGGCATCATTTAAAACATGTCTAACTGATTTCAAATCCGCTGGCGCATTGTTGTCTGATTCATCTAAATTGAAGATTAATGAATTATGTGACCTTTTCCGTCTTTCTTCAATTTCAACAATAAACTCTCCTTCCAAACATGAATTCGATGTCCGTGTGTTTTCAAGTTCGCTGACTCTCTTTTTCAAATCATCAACTACATTTAAGAGTTCAGACTTGAATGAATCCAATTGTTCGCTGATTTCAGATATTTTAGCTTGCAACAGATCTTCAAATTTGTCGGACATATTATGATCCGATACATCAATAGACGAACGAGATGTAAATAAACTCAAGAATTATGAAGAATGTCGAAAACAATCGAATCTGTCCGAGAATATCCAAGGATTATCGAAAATATCGAAAATGAGCGAAGTTATCCGCAAATGTTTGAGAATTGTCGAGAATGTCGGGAATAATCAGAATTATCCGAAAATATTTTAGAATCATCGAAAATGAGCGAATTTAGCCGTAAATGTTCGAGGATTATTAGGAATGTCGGAAATAATCGAATTTGTCCGAGGATATTCAAAAATTATCGAAAATGTGCAAAATTTTCCGGAAGTTTTCAAGAATTGCCGAAAGTATCGTGAAATGATGGGAAATGATCTAAAGTAGCCAGAGATGGTGAGAAACGCGAAGAGAAGTGAAAATTATGACTCGAATGACGTTATAAGGCGAGTGTGGCGTGGAACGCTGGTATGAGAGCGTTGAAGGGGAAACTTTGGCTAGAGGGCTACGTGATGTGTGCAATCCTTTCACACTTATCTCTTATTTATCTTGATTTGTTGATGGATCCATTGTTATTCATTATTCCCGATTGTCTTCGGGGATCCACTCCCCTAGAATGATACATCATGCGCCCCCCCCCCATCCGATTGAAGAGACATCTGAAGATCTTGATCCGATGAAGAGTTAGGAAGGTCTACACCGGCTCTGACTGCTCCCAGAACAATGTTCAAGTGGTCATAATTCGGCGAAAAATTGACCGATTTCGGAGAACAAGTAACGGCTGTATTCGCGCCGGAAATTCCCATCGAATGAGCCATCGCAAGCTCCCTCACCTCATTCAAGATTTCCACCCCTCTCGCCCCGCCATCATCCACTTCAAGATTGAGGACTCCTCACCCTCCTAGTACGGTAGATTCTGTTCCCTCATTGAACTCACAGAAGAAATCATCCCATTATCTCCACCCGTTCAGGAGTTATTAGGGTGTATCCAAACTTTTGCACCACCCTGTATATGAGTGCAGCTGAGTAATATGAATTACAGTTCCAGTGAAATCAATCGTGTGAATTCCTCAATCAAAGTCATCTTTATCTCATCAAGCGATGATTCGCAAGTGGTGTTCGTGAAAAGCCATAGAGTCAGAAGGGTTCAAATCGGAATGTTCGAAAATTCATGAGAAGAAATCGTTAGTCTCAATGGAACAAAAATTGATATACGTTTTTGGAACCTAATTGATAGCAAATGTATCAAGTTCCATCCAAATCTGAGGTGGTGGATTGCATGGCTTGGTCGAATCAACATAGAGTAACCATGTGATCATGAATAGAGACACGCAGGGCCGTCTCCAGGCGCAGGCTACTCAGGCTTGCACCTAGGGGCTCGCGCCACAAGAGGGCCGCACCACAAGAATGAAAAACAATCAGAATATTCAAGCCATTTATGGAAATACAAAGAGAGACGAAGACAGACCTTGGCCTGTCCACAAACATGCGTTTTCCGCTTGTGATATGATCAGATGAGAAGAGAAGTATGAGGGACAAACATCTCACTGCCTCTTCCATCTGATGATGACAAATGCACGCATGTAAAATAGAAGTCCATAGATGCAATTATATGCGTGCGTTTGCTGCATGCGATGTCATTGAGCGGAAAGAGAATTCCTAGGGAAGGGCACGAAGTTTATGTCTATGGTTGCTACTTGACTGTCCCGTCCCCCGACTCATCTATGCGCACTTGAATGCTGTAGTGTGGTGTGTTGGATTGTTCATTTAATGAGTTTTGTTGGGTATTCGTCATTCCTCCGTTTATCCAAAGGAGAAGTTCGTAAGTCTCAGGCCTAATATTTCAACTTTCAACCTCTCATCAATGTTGCATGAGGTAAGCAATACTTTTAGTCAATAATCAATATATGGTGGTAGGTGTCATTTTGCAACTGAACCTGCAAAATAACGTTTGCGAATATTTCAAGCAGATAAGAATACGGCTGCAGAGTGATGATTGCTGTATATTATGATTGATTATATATATATATATATTACTGGAGTTGGGACCGTTTTCTCGAACGAATTAGTGATCGAAAAACCCGATGCTTCCTCACTGCTATTCAAATGCTTTTTCCAGTTCCAAGGAGTTGACTCGGAGAGATAAATAAAGGTTATGCATCAGATTTATAGAGTTTGAATTCTCGTTTCGTTTTTATAAACTATTCAAACTTCAAGAACCTAGTTATATTACTGCACGTTGAAATTATGAATTCAATTCATCTGCATACAAACATTTTTATATGAACAAAATACGGGAATTGCAGAAGTAAAATGATAAATGGGTTTTGTTGCTACTATGTATTATCTAGATTTTCAGTTCAGTACTATGGACCGACATAAAATACAAAATAATCGTCATAGAAAGAGAGAGGGTTCAAAAGTCGCAATGCAAAACGGAAATTCAAAACTCCAACTCGTTTTCGAGCTTGCGGAGGCCATTTTTGCGAATCCACATCATGAACAATTGATCCCATATGGAGTGCAGCATTGAATTTTCCCCATACAATCCGGGATATTTTTTCTAGTCTTTCAAATCGATTCTTATCAGATTATACGTATATTCCCCATCGTCTGAACTCGCCTGAATCGATGTCGCACAGATTTCAGACTGTGTTTTTTTTGCGTTAAGGCTGTCCTGTTTTGGCATCGGGATTCCTCCAATATTCGACAGCTCTTTTCTCATGATCAAGATCGTACTCTGCATTTCCACCAGTACATTCCTGAATATCCTCCTCTCCTCCTTCTATGATCCATAGTTCATCGTTCTCTATGACACTACAATCAGTTGGTGTGGATGGTTCTCCGTGGTCCAAAAGTGTTTCTCTTGTGACTTCCATACTCCATCACCACATAAGGGATATCGTGCCCCAAGAGTTGTCTAGTTCCATGTATAAGAACTGAACCCCATCATTATCGGTTGAATATATTCCACTCAACAAAACTCCCGGGTTGATTGGAATGAAACAATGGTTTTGCATAATATTGAGGACCACGGGAGCGGTATTAAACCTGTTTTCGAGAGTCTTTTTCACTTGATCCTGCTCTCTTGCACTATGGAATGATATTCTCATTGAATGAATGTGGTTCTTTCCCGAATCGAAAATCTTCTCTGAAGACAAAATGGCATCCTCTGACTTGAGCAGAAGACTGGCTCGTGCAGCTTCCCTCTTGATAGGGCGTCAAAATCATCGGAAACACCTTTGTCATGGGCGGTTGCATAGAACGTCTATTCGCCTTTGGTTCCAAAATATCATTCATGGTGCATGAGATTCATCATTTGGAACCTATTCTTACAGTGCTGCTCTGCACGATCGCTGGAGGACACCATTTTTTCACAGGAAGAGTTTGCTCAATTTCTTCCACCAACTTTTTTTACACTGTATAAAAGGCAGCTGTGTCATGTTGGGTACTATCCGAAAAAAATGAAATGCTTTTGTGCACAAATTCTCTTTATGATGATATACCACAGGGACTACGGTGCATTGGTCGTCATTAAAATGGAACGCTCGAGATGCATCTTGTACAGTATACTTGTAATTCTCAGAGAAATCGAGGACGATGAATACCTCCAGGGATTGTTGTTCTTGGTTTCGAAGAACTGTGATTGTTGTTTCGCAGCAAACGGATGGAATTTTGGAATCATCAACCGGTTTCATGATGGGTCCGCGAAGTCTGTTGGAGAAGCGATCTGAGTTTGTAATATCGATCGGTCGGTTGCGGTCCATAAACTGGATTTGACACAATCAATTTCTCTATCCTCCAGCAATTGCCGTAAACATCATGAGAGATCGATGATATCCATGCACTTTTCACATTCACCCACGGGGCACATGATCCCAGGGTCTTTACACGTGGGAGACTGTGAGCAGTCTCCATCATCGCGTATTGGATCCTCCGATCATCCAGTCAATCTGCTGATGTCGATAGCATTCAACATGAGTTCTCCATTCTGGTTTATCATGCAAACACATACAGACCGAGTTCCACTGCCACCCGCTAGAATGGAATGTTTTGGACGCAATTGCGTGAATTTACTGGAACTGACTGTAAGCTCTGGATATTGTTCTTTGTATGTGATATAGAGGCTCCTCAAATCCAAGGGGAGCAGTCGTTTCTTTATCACATCGCGATTCGCCTCAGTTTTCATAGAAATTACACCTTTTTGGCTGGGCATGATTCGACTATCACTGTCATCGGTATAGAAGTGCTTGACTCTTTCAACAGTAACCTTCGGTAGCGTCTTACCGAATTCTCCAGCAATTTTTCTAATAGACCATGCTCCTGGAGCAACTGTGAGAAAGCCTAATCGTTTTGGATCATCATTATCTAAACTCGAAAAAGTACATTTCAATCCATCCAACATTTCCTCCAATTCGATTCCTCTCTGAAATCGAACATCCAAAGGAGGCGTGTAGAAAGTACCGATTTTTGCCGATTCGTGCGAAAGTGAATGGTGTATGAATTTTTATAGTTTTCGAGGTGCTGAATCCGATAGTGACCATAAGGAATCCGTAAATCCATGGGAAAGTGGAGAAAACCCGAGATGAGTGATTATTAACAAGACGCCATGCGAGTTTGACGTGCATTTGCTGCTCCGATAATTTTCTCATCCGTTGCTGTTGAAAGTGTCTATTTGACTGCTATCCAGTTCGCTAGGTATAGTGTTCTTTACTGCGCATCTCGTGTAGTATTTCACTTCCCGGGTTGTGCCTTATCTTCCACGTTTTTACTGATTTGAAATCATCATTTGTCGAGAAGTTTCGTCTCACGGATACAGTAGCCTAACATACATAGTGTCACTTACATTGCCGCTTCGTTGTGTGATACGAAAACAGTAAACAGATCATTACTCGTGTATGTGTGTTGTGTGTTACTAGTACCAGTGACTATCATCTGCTCTACGTTTTGATCTTTTCATATATTCACAATGTCACAACAAGATAAGAAAATCTGTAAAGGTTGTTCTAAACCTGTCTCTAATCCTGTGAGCTGTCATACGTGTGATATTCATTCGCATCCAGGATGTGTGCACAGATGTAATCATCCGTGGAGTGTGAACGAACTCATCGATTGTTCAGATGCTTCTTCACATCAAAATGATTCATCTCTACCAGAAGACTCGTCTCTGCTGGTAAATATAAAGGAGCTCATCTCTGAAGAATTTTCTGAATTTTGTGATGAAATTGCTCGGGTTCACGAGGACAAAATAGTTTCTCTTAGTCAAACTATTTTTTCCCTCACTGCGAGATTGACTGAAGTTGAGAACAAACGACGTTTCAAAACAAGACCGCGATTCTCGTGATCTTGAAACGATTATTCATGAAGTCAACGAGCGACAGAAGCGATCTCGCAATATCATTATTGTTGGTATTGATGAGACGCAGGACAATCAACAGCAAAAAGATGCGGTGGAGGTGAAAACACTACTCCGAAACATTTATCCTTCCGTTCATGATAATATTAGGTTGCATAGAATCGGTGAAAAGGTTGCGAACAAACACAGACCTATTTGTGTTTCTTCTCCATCGTCTCAGGATGTTATTAATATCTTGAAACGTGGATCTAATTACAATGGACCGTTTAAAATTCATCAAGATCGAACTGTTCAAGAAATAAATTATTTAACCACGTTACGTGCGGAACTCAAGAATCTGATCGATGGTAGTGATACCAACAAAACAATCTAGTATATAAATGGATTGCCAACGATTGTTGACACGCGTACTGTGCCCCAGAAAAAAAACCTATAACTCACCCTTTGATATACTATCAGAACGTTCGTGGTCTTCGTACTAAACTTCATGATTTGCAAATTTCACTTTCATCTCCTCCTTCTACGTATGATGTCATTATCTTCTCTGAAACCTGGTTGACGGATAACATACCTGATGAAGAATTGTCCTTCAATGATTATGTCTTGTATCGGTTGGACAGGAGCAGGCGCACCAGTGTTTTTTCTCGAGGAGGTGGTGTGCTGATTGCGGTCAAAAAGTATTTGAGTAGTGCATTGGTTGATTTGCCGCCTACTAGCGTGGAACATATTCTTGTCAAGTTGCAGTTCAATTTGAAGTCTGTTTTTATTGGAGCAAGTTACTTCCCCTCTGCCTCATCATCATCTCTTTACCTTGAACATTGTGTTTCTCTGGCCGAGGTACTGTGTCAGGATTATGAGTCTTCAATTTTTCTCTTCGGTGACTACAATCTTCCGTTTGTGGTTTGGCGCAATGACGACTCTTCTCTAACAGCATCGTTTCGTCCTGGTGTGACACTGAATGAAAGGTCTTCGGTGGAGATTTTGACGCAATATTTCAACTACTTCGGTTTATATCAAAAAAGCAATATTTACAATGATTTCAATGGTATGCTGGACTTGATTTTCACCACCGATGAGTATGTTGAAACTATTAGTCCGGTTGATTACCTCCTACATTCTGATGCTTATCATCCCCCTATTGAAATGAGATTGTATTCTCCTTCATTGAGATCTCTGTCTTGTACCGACACGTACCGGTACAATTATAAATTGGCTGATTTTTTTTCTATACGGCAGCATTTGAATCAAATTGATTGGGATTTGGAGTTAAAATGCATGGATGTAAATACTGCTATTAGTTTTTTGTATGATCAACTTCCTGTGGCTATTGAGTTGTACGTTCCGAAAACATTGATCAAAAGATCTATTTATCTTCTTTGGTTCACTCCTGAGCTCAAAAAATTAATTAGAAGAGAGAAAGTTGCCCATATGATTTACAAATCGTCTTATAGTCGGGGCGATTATTTGGCATTCTCTTTTTTGCGTGCTCAATGTAAATCACGAACTCGGACTTGTTATCCGAATTACATTCGCCAAGTTGAGACTAATATTCGAAAGGATGTTAAATCTTCTTGGAATTTTGTTGACAGTAAGCGTTCATCTAATGATTTACCTAGTACTATCATGTTGATTGATGTAGTTGCGGACTCTGCAACTGGAATGGCTAACCTTTTTGCTGATCACTTTTCATCGGCTTTTGCTTCACATAACTCGGTTAATGTTAACCATTCTAGACATGATATGTCATTTAACATGCTTTCTGATTTAGCTATTACCATGAGAGAGATCTACTCTGTCCTTGATTCGTTAGATACGAGCAAGGGCCCAGGATTTGATGGCCTTCCACCGTTGCTTTTCAAGTCTTGCAAATTTATTCTTTCTCGACCGCTCCGGATTATCTTTAATAAATCTCTTTCTTCCGGATGTTTCCCTGCTGAATTGAAAACGAGCCTGATCTCTCCTATTTTCAAGCATGGTAATAAACTGGATGCTAAGAATTATAGACCTATAAGTATTTTGAATGTTATGTCTAAGATTTTTGAGCGCGTGGTTGTTGACAAGAGTACTCCTTTGTTGTCTCCTCTTATTATCCCGGAACAACATGGTTCCATGTCAATGAGGTCTACTACTACGAATTTGGCTGCTTTCTGTAATTCCACCGCCATTGCACTGGAGAATAACTCACAAGTGGATGTTATTCTTACTGATTTTAGTAAGGTGTTTGATACTGTATCTCACAGCGTTGTTCTATCTAAGTTGAGTAGCTTTGGAATATCTGGTGATCTGAAACTTTGGTTCCAAAGTTACTCAACTGATCGGGTGCAGATAGTAAAAGTTCGGAACTGTTTTCCTGAACCGATTGTACCTCCTTCGGGAGTGCCCCAAGGATCCCACCTTGGTCCACTTTTATTTTTGCTATTCATAAATGACATTGGGCAGGTTCTCAATGATTGTGATTTCCTGGTATTTGCTGATGATCTACAAATCTTCAAGAACATAAAATGACTTGCGGATGTTCACCACTCACAGTCAGTATTATCGAGATTAGATTCTTGGTGCACCCGTAATTCTCTGCATCTGAACTTAGGAAAATGCTGTGTCATGAGAATCTCGCGGTCAAGGAATCCTCTCATATTCTCCTACAAGATTGCAAATGTTACATTGAATACTGTTAAATCTTATGTTGATCTTGGTGTAACTATGAATGATGACTTCGATTTTTCTGAGCATTCTGTGAGAGCTTGTGGTACTGCGCTGAGAAATCTCGGCTTTGTCAAAAGATTTTCTAGTGATTCCAAAAATGTTACGTCATTGAAAGTACTATATTCCTCTTTAATTAGACCCCATCTTGAATATGCGTCCCCTATCTGGTCTCCGTACTTGGAGAAGGATATTAGAATGATTGAGAGTGTGCAACACGAGTTTTTACGCTTTGCTGCTTCTAGAATAGGCTGCCCTATGAGATATTCTGACTAGGATTACTCCAGAATTCTTCACAGAATGAATAATACTACCCTCGAAGAGCGGAGACAAATGAATGATCTCCTATTTCCTTTCAAATTGATTAATGGTTCTCTTGATTGCGAGTCATTGCTGAGTAAAGTTAATTTCAACATCCCCGGTAGACCAGTTAGGAGAGCGCTTTTATTCAGACCCGTACAAATCAAATCTAGATTTGCAAATTATGATCCGATTTCTCGCATTCGTGGATCAGCAAATAATTCCGATCGGTCGATGGAATTGTTTGGTGTTTCCTTGGATCGGTTCAAACTGTCGGTTAATGCATGGCCATATTGTGATTGTATTTTATGCGTTTTCGGACGCTGTCTTGTATTGACTCTGTATTGACTTTTTATATCGAAGGGTGCTAACACGTGTATTGCAATAAAAAAAAAAAAAAATAAGTGTATGAAATGTACGGTTCACAACAGACTCATTGACTGTCTGATATATTCTTGGGTGGGATTGATTACTAGGGTAATCGGGGTATCAGATTTATTATTTCCACGTCGCTGAGTTCGATAGTGACACCAAGAAACCTGAAAACCCATGGAAAAGAGAGAAAAATGAACATCATACAATGATAAACAAGACTTGATGGGTGCGTCTTCTGTAAACCGCGAGTCCATAAAGTAATTCTAGGTTTTCTCCACTTCCCCATGGGTTTTCGGGTTTCTTGCTGTCACAATCGTACTCGAGGACGCGGAAAACATGAAAGTCGTTACCTAGATCACCTCATGAATTAACCCTACCCAAGAATATACCACACCTAATCAACGTGTGTATCGTGAACTGCGCATTTCAGACGATTATTACAGGTTTTCTCCATTTTCTCATGAGATTTTGGACTTTTTGTTGTCACTATCTAATCTGGAGATGCGGAAAATATGACAATGATCCTCCGATTACCTTATTAATCAATCTCATTCAAGAATGTGCCAGACTACATCAATGTGTTTGTCGTAAACCGTGGATTTCACACGATAATTCCGGGTTTTGTCTACTTTCCCATGGGTTTTTGAGTTTCTCGTTGTCACTGCCGCCCTCAGCGATACGGGAATCATAAATCTTATACCCTGATTACCTTATCAATCAATCTCACACGAGAATATACCACACCTAATCACTGTGTCCGTTGTAAACCGTATATTTCACACAATTACTCGGGTTTTCTCCACTTTCCCGTGGGTGTACGGATGATTACTATCGAATTCAGCACGTCAAAAAACATACAAATTCATACACCATTCTCTTCCGCACGAATGGGCAAAAATCGGCACTTTTAACACCGCCTCCTTTTCTGCAGTTGATGAGAAAGCACAATCCACAACGACCATTTTAACTCCGCTGCCAATCATCGATATCACCCAAAGTATTCTCAAAGTTATGAGAGGATGATGTTTGCAGATCTACGGGTTGGGTCTTCCAATAACTATCTCAGCGTCTCCATCATCAAAAATTTCTGGCGTATTCGGGTGGATGAAGGAAATATAGGCTGTAACATATTCGGAACCCGAAGCGCATGGTTCCCTTGATTTTGTGCTCACGCATTCTCAACTCTTCTTCTCGAGGAGAATAACCCGACCCCCTTGAGGATTACTTTTCTCGATCGCTCTCCTCTTCGATTTCCTTTCTAAAGACAATGAACCAGTTCTCTTTAGAACTCCTCCTGTCAATTGCTCTTCTCTTCGATTCTCTTTCTGAAGGAATCCACGATGACGGAGGAGCCTGATCCTGAACATGCGCCCAATGAGTCAAGGATGCATCAATGTGGAGATTGGTGTTGCAATCTTCATGAACTCCCTGGTCACAGAGGGAAGGCTTTGAGACCAATATCTGAGAGACTAGAACAGAATTTTCTCAATCCACCCGAATACGCCAGAATTTATTGGGAACAGAGGTGCCGAGATAGTTATTGGGAGGCCCAACGCGTGAAGTTGCAATCTTTGGTCTCCCATAATTTTGAGGATACTTTAGGTGATACCGATGATGTTGATATAATGGACAGTAGAACTGCAATAGTTGTTGGTGATTGTGAATTCTCATCAACTGCAGACGATTTGGATGTTTGATCTCAGAGAGAAATCATATTGGGAGCAATGTTGGATGGATTGGAATTTACTCTTCCGAATTCATGAATATGGGAGTGTGAACCAGTCCAAGAACAAGTATATGAGTCGGGAATTTTAATGACACCTTCCTTCCCAACGTTTCGCTCAGATACTGAGCATTATCAAGGGTATTGATCGTAGTGAAGAAATTGTCGGGTTGTCGTTAGATTCGTTCGGACCCATTGAACCGGAGCGAGTAAAAAACCAATCCGTCTGGATAGTACTTGTAGCTTGGAATTCCATGGATGTGGGAGTGTAAACAAGTCCAAGAACAAGTATCTGAGTCGGGAACTTTTAATACGTCTTCCTCCCCGACGTTTCGCTCAGATACTAAGCATTATCAAGGGTATTAATCGTAGTGAAGGAGATGTCGTGTTGTCGTTAGATTCGTTCTGACTAGGGGTGTGCGGGTAGCACTTTTTATCGGGTCGGGTTCGGGTATTTGTATTTCTTTTCGGGTCGGGTCGGGTCGGGTACCCGATTAAATCGGGTTTTCCAAGTCGGGTACCCGAATATAATAAAATCGCTTGAATTTAATATTTTCAACTTCTATTCGAAGATGCCATTGCCGTTGATATTTTAAGGACAAATTGTGTTGAGCGATTGTAGGAATAAGGGGATTTCATATGAATTCAATTCTAATATGAAGAATGCCATATTCACCACAAGTCCATGAGGGTTGTTACTCCATATAATTGATTATGCAGCGCATTAAGAAATCTCCAAATTGCTTCATGGAATGTTTATATTTATTTTTTGATTCAATTAAAAAATATAATCACATTTATATCTCATAAATAATATATTATCTA
Organism: Gonatopus flavifemur; assembly: GCA_018340375.1. Taxonomy (NCBI): domain Eukaryota; kingdom Metazoa; phylum Arthropoda; class Insecta; order Hymenoptera; family Dryinidae; genus Gonatopus; species Gonatopus flavifemur. The sequence continues at coordinate 7,896,354 of JAFFJZ010000014.1, forward strand.
TTTTCGTATTTAGTAACCACAATATAGAATCTTGAACATCAATGAAAATAAAAATTCTTCTTATAAATATCAGTCTTTTTTCATATTTTTAAATTTGAATGGAGGAAGCACAACTCTTCCACATGTTTTGCCAGCAATCTTGATCGAGTTGCTGTCACAATATTTCCTGCTGAGGAAAACGTTCGCTATATTTGAATTACCCGAATGTAATCGGGTACCCGAAAAACTCGGGTAATTGAAAAACCCGACCCGACGGGTACCCGACCCGATAAAAACCCGATGACTCGGGTACCCGCACACCCCTAGTTCTGACCTATTGAACCGGAGCCGAATGTATATGAACATATCGTCAAAAGAGTTACATACTAAAACAATTGATAGAGAATGGAAGAAACATGACTTTTTGAGAAAAATTGATTTCTTCTCTATACTACTTATATTATATGTCCTGAAGAGCTGCGCTGATGAAAAAAAGAAAGAATCAGAAAAAACATTACAGTCTTCACACATCCTTCTTGTATTATCCCCGTTGAGAGATAATGCTGGAAGGTGGTTATCACATGACTCGATATCCCCACTTGACAGCGTTTTCCACGCCCTTGATATCACATACGAACAAACTGACTCCCACTCGTTCGTGATTATCTATTCTCGACTGAGCTGTGATAGTTTTCTATTCATATTCCGAACTTGACGTTCCTTGTCTCTTCGTTGTCGTCTCGTCTCGTTCTGATTTATTCATTAGCTTTTTCATTCAATCATTCATTCATTCATCAAATCATTCGTTGTTTGTGTCATTCATTCTTTTGAATATCTGAAACTCAACGATTTCCATGATTATCATGGAACTAAATAAGATGGTGAACCAATTTTCCCACGATATCTAGGACGGGAGTCTAATTATAATGGATAGGGGCCCTATACACACTGGAAAAAAGGTATGGCTCTCACAGCTCTACTATTCATGTGTTCTCGCGGTCAGGAGCTATGTATACTGGCATCCTTATACCTCCTGACAGCAAGAACACATTAATAGTAGAGCTGTGAGAGCTATGACTTTTTTCAGTGCACCCCCTTTTCCACTCATAGAGCCAACGAGAGACAGCCACAGACTTTCAATGAACGAAGGTGTAATCGAAATTCAAGTTTCTTCTTTCTAGATTATTCGAATTTTCTGTTGTCGAATTATAATTTCATTATTCTTCCACATTCCAATGAGTTCAGAAGGAATTCGTTTTCTCAATCAATACGTTATAAGATGAAGGATTCCTTCCTATAATATCCCACTACGTACCCTCTCGTTGAAGGCACAGATACTTTTTGGAGAGATCACACCTCGAATGGATCACAAAATGACTCAGAAATCAGTGATAAAGAGGGAAGTGGAACCTTTTAAGGTAAATTGGAATGAGCACGCGTGAATGTAGAAATAGGAGGGAAAGATATCTCAACTTGTAACATCAAAACAATTTTCTCTTAATAATCTTCCTCCTCGCGTGGCGGTGAATGATTTGACATCGCCTGTAACACATAACTTACAATTTTCTTTCCAATTACCGATTCACATCTTCGTACTCGACAATGTTTCGAGTTATTCTAAATCTTAATCTAGTCGGAACGTGGGAGACATCTCTTGCCTTACGTAGAGCACCCGAGACACAATTTGCAATAAGTGTGATGTGGGTTTGTCTAGGTAAGGATATCAAATAAAACTGATAGTTGAAACATCTCTATACGTCACTGTCGCAATGACAGAGAGTCAAGAGTGTTTGCTGTAAAAGGGAGGAACTATGAGGTTTCATTCCTCTTAATTTAGCATTTAACCATGTTGAAGCGAGAATCGACTACACGAGAAATTTATCGAGATATCATTCAGTCCGACGTCATGTCGAATCTGACCCCTTATTATAATTTTCGAAGTTTATTATGAATCATGTGCGAATCGAGCACCTGTCGGATTTGTTGCTAAGTTTTTGTATCGAATGATCTTATCGGAGAGATCAATCGCATAAATCAATCGAAAACACTGTGTGTTATCATTGGCTTATGATTCGTGCCTCTTGGTATCTCAGTTTGAATTCAAATCAAACTGTGATTTGATTTCCATTTTGATGAGAAAAGGTTTAATTATATATATTGGCTCTTTGAACTTCCTGTGCTTGCAAATCATTATTCTGACGCGTTCTTTTTTTTCTCTGAAATCCGTCTATTGCATCCACACATGATTCTCCTTTCTCCCGGTATTTCGTCGATCAAACTCTCTGAAGTCATCGTCGCATACATTCGACGAGTGTCTGTGTGGTTCAACACATGCGACGTTCGTGCGTCTGTGTGTTGACGTTTTTTCTACATACACTGTAAAAAATACACTTCCTAAACTGCCAAAGAAGTTTGGCAGTTCTTTACACAAACTTTTTTTGTAAATTACTAAACAAAAGTTTGTAAACATTCAAAAAATTTTGTGATTTCACGAAGATTTTTGAGAATTCACAAACTTTCGTTCGGCAATTTACAAAAGAGGTTCGGAAATTATTTTTCCAAACCAAGTTTGTGAATTTCCAAGCATTTTTGTTTGAAATTCAACGAATTTTTTCTACAGTGTAAGTTTGATCGACGAAATTTCGTACCGACTTCCGCTTTCGATACTTTGATTTTAACTCAGAGAATCCAACATTCGCGGGGCGTTGTGACCGTACGAATGTTCTATCACATTCGTACCGTCACAATATATACATGCATACATATACACATATGTGACCTGGCCTACGAAAAGAGAGCTCAGGTGTGAAAAAATCACTTTTCACTTTTTTGGCGATTCGAATGGAGTGGAATATGCTCTTTCAAATGGCGCAAATCAGAAGTTCCTGACTGGTAGGGGAGTTTGCTACAAATGTACAAACAGAAGAGCAGGAATGATTGAGAATGGAAAAGATTGGGGATTACATTATAAAATAATAGACATCATTTCATATGTTGAACAATTTCATTTCAAGGAAAAACCACGTCATTGTACATAAGAATTCACAAATTTCCAATTGGAACATTAGAAGCGAACAACTAAAGCGAAACTGATAAAATGACTTGTCTATCTTCAACAGCTGTTTCCTCGAAAACTTGTTTTCACACCTGAGCCCCCTCTTCGTCAACTAGGTCACATATGTCTACACTTATATATAACCTGGAGATATTCCCAGCAGTTCATATCATTTTTTCTTCAATCTTTCTTTCTCCTGGATTTGATTTTCATGATTCACATGATTTCCATTCTGTAGACCATGAGTTCGTTGCATTGTGTGTATTGTAGGCATGTTTGCGCCCATAACGTGCATACATGGGAGGTATAAGTTAGGATTCAGTCATTTTTTTATGTATTCCTGAGCCGAACATAGCGGTTGGGATGCTCAGTTACGCAATTGGATTCATCTGTTCATAAGTTGCAGACAACCGTCCGCACTTGTCTTGAGCTTACTTGCGATCACAATTTCTTGTCTCGGTAAGTTTCCAGTGTCGAGTCATGGGAATTGGTTTCCCGGTCTCTCAAATATGTTTGGGGGGAGGAACGATATTTTCTTTCTTTGGGGTAATCTTTGTCTGATTTTTTCCTAAGGATGATTCGGATTTCGAAAACCTTCTATTCCCTTCCGTGTTATTTCCTTTGACTATTCATTCCTCCCCTTTATACCCATCTTCCTGGTCTTCTCAGGCAGTAGAAGAAGTGGTGATGAAGGTACCCTCGTCTCCCTCAGTCTTGGAGGACACATTCGCACATCCTTTTCCTTTTTGATTCACTGAAAAAAGTTTGGTGCTTCGTGAGTTCATCACAGTGCGCGACATGCGCAGAACGTGAGATCACTGTCGCACGTGAGTTTGGGACAGATTCTCGCCCATCACGGAGCAAGTGGCGTACGACGCTGGCATAACTTCCCTATCAAGCCGCTGGCGCTGTAGTTGTCTCATCATTCCGCGCGGACCCTGTTTTTACCTTCGGAGTACAATCATGCAACTTTGGTTCTGTTGTGGATGTATATAAAAAATGGCGACAAAAATTTTTTAGCGTTGATATGTATGTGTATATTTATGTCCACGCGAAAGTTATTTGTCATATCTACCACAATTTGGAATCAAATTCGAACAAGAACCAGTTCGAAGTATTCCAAGAGAACACGAAGATCCAAAGAAGGTTCAATAGGAGTCCATTGAACGTCTGGAAATTTGATGGTCCACTAAACGTTCCCTGAACGTGAAAGTACGTACAATGAACCAAAAATTTCACTCAGAAGATCTGTGTTCTTTCGGGGTATAATTTGAACAAGTTAATTGGCTCTGTTCCCAAATTTATTACAAATTTTTTCCCGTGTATGTGGAAACACCCCATTAAACATGAATTGATTATAGTAATATAGCAGAGAAGTCGCATGTCATGCACAGATCTTGTAAAATTTTATGTTGATTTATTTGGTTATAACTGGTGATATAAAACCTATATTGCAATATCATCAAATAATCATGTGGTTTTAATGTAAAAATAAATATTGAAGGTTATAATCTAGATGTTTGTCCTCATATTTGATAGACAAGATAGTACCCGGTATTAAATTTTGTATTTCTTCTATTCTTATTCACTCTGCTCCGTTTATATAAACATACATAAATTCATGGGATTCATTATGCAAAAGTCATTAGTTTCACTTCTAAGGGAGGTTATGTTGTCAGGCGACACAACTCCCTGATGATAGAGTAATATCCGCATCTACTTTTGTACAATATTCGTTCCAAATGTTTGGTGTGGTGGCCGTACGATACTCGCGCATAGCTCTCCCACCAAATTCGGCACAAGAGCTGCACCAAGTCCTGCACACGAACGCTACCCCTCTGAGATGGCCGATCAAGCACCAAACTTTTTTCAATGTTGATAGCGTTTTTTTCCTTTCCTGTGTTTTCTTCGGATGATGTTGTCTCTTCTATGGGTTTACTTGTTGTGGGGTTCCCCTTGCTCTTTTTTTTCTGCCCTGTTTTGATTATGCTTCTGTTTTCTCGCTTTTTTTCCCATTCGCTGCTTTCTCAGTTCTTTGTGTTCCTTTTATTTGGAGGGGAAACAGGGTGATTGATTAGTGTCTTTTCTCTTGTGAGTTGAGAAATATCCCTGAATTTACGCATAAAGTTTGCAAGGATTCATAACCGAATTATGTTCCGTTTCTTTGGTTCACGGACATGTCTCTTACTGGAAAATTGGGAAAATGGCTGGATTCTTCTTCTACCCTCCGAGGAAGATGATCCCGGTGCATTACACAGAGTTGACGCTCAGATTCCTCTGTTTGAATTTGGATCCGAGAACTTCTCCACGAGGAGAAACCATCGTCGACTCGATTTGTGCACCATCGTCGTCTCCTCGAATGAGTTCCAGGGTTAGTAAAGATGTGCATTGTAATGACTTGCTTTTGAGTGTACGGAACTATTCTGAACTGCCTTTCAGCGGTCATCAATACTATAATGAGGATAATTTTTTTTTCAAACCTGGGTGAAATTTACTGGTCAGTCCGGACTCAATGATGCTCTGGATGATAGTCTGAGCAGGATGTTCATAACTCTGTTCTTTTCTTCTTGGAGGAACCGTGCGAAAAAGGAGGCGAGTGTACAAAATAGTTGAATATGAGAGCAGACCTGATTAAACACCACACTCTCTTGGTTGTATCAAAATTTTTGGCGAAGGCATATTTTCTTTCAGAATATCGGGGATTGGAATCCCTAATTTTTGAGTACTTGATGAAGTCATGGAATTTCTCTTCTTTTTCAATTCCTTCTCTTACTGTATTTGTATATAGCCTATGGTCCAGTTATTGGTTTAAACCAGAGATGAAAAGCAGAGATTGCTAACGCAATCTTGAAATCATGGTCCGTATCACGTTTTTTTCTTCTGAAGAAAAATATATGATCGGTTGAATTTTTCTTCTAAGCCAATCAGCATGAAGAGATGAACGGAAAACATGATACTGCCAATCAGGGACTGGACTATGGTTTTCATATCTCGTTAGCAATCTCTTCAACTCATCTCTGGTTTGAACTATGGTCAAACGAACTATCGAGTTCAATTATTGGATGAGGATCAAGTTCACATAAGAGTCCTGGCCAGGGTACCCGGAGTATGATGGGAGGGAGGAACCACGAGTGCCAGCGCCACCAGGGAGTTGTTTCGGAACTATGAAGAATATATGCAGGGTGGTCCATTTGGAGTGATATAGTCAAATATCTCGGAAACTAGTGTAGATGGAGGAAAATGTTCCGAATGAAAAGTTTAGGGTTCCAAGGCGAAAGTATGATGCTGACCTTGAAAAATCCCTCAGAGGTCATTTTGGAGGTCATTTAGGGGTCAAGATGGTTTTTTTAGGCGGTACCCCCATTTTTCTATCATGACATGGGAAAGCTGGTTTCAAACCCTTTACGAGCATTGGTCATGGATTCCTTCCCGCCCATTGGGGTGCAAGGTATGTACCCGCGGAGTTATTGATGAACTACTCTTAGCGCTACCCAGGAACAAAGACGTGGACGTGGTAGTTCTCTGATCCCTCCAGAGTGCTTGATTATTGTGGGTACCCGTGCCTCTCACATGTAGGGTGCTTGATGCTGTTACAATAATTCCTCGAAATTACCCCCCTTCGCCTGGATACATGACCCAGTCTCCGCCGAAAGTTTGTTACCGTCTTCAGAAACACTGATAGCGGTATATTGGCACAAACAGTGCGGATGCGATCGATGATGTCCTCCCTAGTTGTTAGTTGGGCCTTGAATACTCCGTCTCCCAGGAATCCCCACAAGAAAAGTCAGGAGATGTCAAGTCGGGTGAGCGTGGAGGCCACGCAGCTGGCCCACCTCGTCTAATCCACCTTTCCGGGAAATGATGATCAAGGTATTCTCTCACGATCAATGCGTAATATGGCACTCCATCTAGTTGGACCCACATCCTCTGCCTTGTTTGTGAATGCAGATCTTCAAACAAGCCTGGTGAATGATCCGCCAGGAATCCCAGAAACATGGGGCCGTTCAAAGTGCCATTGAGAAAATGTGGACCGACTGAATAGCCATTGACGATCCCGCACCACACACTTACGCTCCAACGATGTTGGTTGTCGATTGCTCGATACCAATGCGGATTAACATCCGACCAGTAACGAGAGTTGTGTCTATTCGAATGCCCAGTCCTCTAGAAAGATGCTCCTCCGGAGAACATTACACAGTCGAAGGATTGAGGATCGTCAACCAGCCTAGCTCATGCCCAGTTGCAGAATCTAATTCGAAGTCTCATGTCGTTTGGAGTGAGAGCTTGAGTGAACGTAATGTGGTATGGTCGATATTTGACATGCCTCAAGATTCTCAAAACAGTAGTCTGGGGTATACCAGTTATTCGTGCCAACGATCTGCTACTAACATGAGGGCCCAAGTGGATAAGTCCCAATATGGTGGGTGCACGGATATCATTCTCATCGTACCGGTGATGTCTCAGATCTCGCTGCAATACTACTCGTCGAGCACTCAATTCGAGTCGACGGATGGTCCTGGGGTGTGCGATGCACCGATCGGGATACTGATCCCGGTAAACTCTCGCGGCTTCGTTGTAATTATTGTGACATGAGCCAAGCACAAGCATCATATCAATGATCCCAGATGGTGGATAGTGATTCATTCCTTCGATTGAATGGAATGGAATGAATTGATGAATGTAGATGATTGCATATGCAAAGGAGAGGAACGATTGTGATGATCTCAGTTCAGAACCAGTGCTCAAATGATCATGTATTTCCGTAATCATTCACATAACCATCCATAATAAACAGAAATTCTATGTTTCTGTTTGTTTATGTATTCTTGTTCATCGCTTTTCTCCGAAGATCGGGACTGATTTTAATGTAGATTAAAGTTAATTTCATCGGAAGAAAAACGTAAAGATAAACAAACGGGAACTCTGAGTCTCTGGTAATTATGGTTGACAGTCATGTGTACGATTCATTACGATTATTGCGTTCCAAATCGAATAAATTATTCCATTCGATTCAATGAGGGTTATAAATGAGTATCGACTCTCAAAAATTGTTGAAAGGTGGCTGGAAACATTGGAAGTATCGGTCAAACCATATAACGTCGATTAGGATGCATATTCGAACGGATACAAAAATCCTTCGAGCTCGCAGAAAATTCACCAAGAAGAGTTACACTGTGAAAAATTTCATTGTAGATTGACTAAAAAAATTTGGGAGTTTTTTTGTAAATGAGGGAGGACATGATCGATCGCATCCGCACTGTTTGTGACAACATACCAGGATTATATATCCAGGCAGAGGGGGGTAACTTCGAGCAATTATTGTAACAGCATTACGCACCCCTTATGTGAGAGGCAAGGGGACTCACGATAATCGAGCACTCCGGAGGGAACAGAGAACTACCACGTCCACGTCGTTGTTCCTGGGTAGCGCTGAGAGTAGTTCATCAATAACTTCGACGGTCCATACCTTGCACCCCAATGAGCGGAAAGGGCTCCATGACCAGTGTTTCGTAAAGAGTTCGAAACCAGCTTCCCTGTGCCATGATGAAAGAATGGGGATCCCATTCAAGGAAACCATCTTGACCCCTAAATGACCTTCAAAATGACCTCTGAGGGATTTTTCAAGGTCAGCATCATACTTTTCCCTTGGAAACTTTTCATCTGGATTATTCTTTCCTATCCCCACTAGTTTCCGAGATATTTGACTATATCACTTCAAATGGATCACCCTGTATATATATATATATATATACAGGGTGGGGCATTTAAAGTGTCGCGGGCGTTTTTTCCAAAAATAAAATGAGATACGAGAAAATTTTTCGGACAAAAATTGTAGGTTATCAAGGGGGACATCTGATGGTGGCCTTGGCTTTGACCTCAAATCTCATCTTCGAGGGCATTCTGAGGTCAACTCTTGTTTTTTGAATAGCATCTCATATTTTTTACTGCAGATTTGGATTCTAGGTCAAAAACCAAGAAACTTTTGTCTGAACCATTTTCCTGAAATCCGCAAAGATGGCGCTCTAATCGATATTGTTCCATACTGAATCTGACATTAGAATAACTCGAAAACGAAGGGTCTTGGAGGAGAATGTTTCGGACAAAAGTTGTCTGATTCCAAGGGGGACCCCTTGAACTGAAACGGAGGTGATGGGGTATAACAGACAAAACACAACACATTTCAATCGTCTACATCACTTGGATAATTTTGATGCAGTAGATGCTCAAAATGATGGCCTTCGACTTCAATACACATTTCAAACCGTTTTACAAAAGATTGCTGAACTCGTGCTAAAATATCTTCATTGATGCTCGCGCATGCATTGATGATTCGTTGACGCATATTCTCAGGTGTAGTCGGTGCTTGTTGATAAACTGTATCTTTTATGTATCCCCATAAAAAAAATCTGGAGAAGTAAGATCCGGAGAACGGGCAGGCCAATGAACTGGTCCACGACGTCCTATCCATCGTCCAGGATAATCTCTGTCCAATATTTCTCGAGCTGTGACTGCATAATGGGATGGACAACCATCGTGTTGATACCACATATTCAATCGTTCCTGAATAGGTATGTCTCGAAGTAATGTTGGAAGTACTTGATCTAAGAAATGTCTGTACTCCTCTCCATTTAGCGTATCTGCAATGAAGTACGGTCCAATTACTCGAGATCGAAAAATACCACACCAAACATTCACAGCCCATTGTCTTTGATGCTCTACTTGACGTAACCGTCTTGGATTTTCTGTCACCCGGTAATGCATATTATGTCGATTTACTTGACCATGATTGGTGAACGTCGACTCATCAGAAAATAATATGTTGATGGAGTTGTTATTGTGCATTTGCGCTAGACCCCATCGACAAAACTGTACACGATTTTCGAAATCATCACCGTGAAGGTCTTGATGCAAACAAATGTGATACGTTTCAGTATACGTCAAATGTGACGTTTCAGTATTCGAAGAACACTTCTTCGAGAAATTCCCGAATGGAGTTCAATTCCACGAGAGCTCACGTGTGGATTATTGGCTACTGCAGCTAGTACATTAACTTCCGCATTTTCTCCGCTAACAGTTCTCATTCGATGTCGTTTTTCCCTTGTAACACTTCCCGTTTCTGAGAATAATTTTGTAATGCGTTGAAAATACCTAATGGATGGCGTTGTTCTTTCAGGAAATCGTTCTGCATACAAGTCATATGCTTGTCTGGGGTTCTTATGCACTTCACCGTAAATGTAGATCATATCGATCTTTTCAGAAAACGTGTATCGGATATCCATGATTTTCAATTTGTCATAAACCAAGTAATAATCAAATGTAACTGACAAACTGACTTTCCAAATCGTGAATTTTCACCGAACCCCGTCGTTTGTTTACATCGCGTGAGCTCTGAATGGTGGTAATGTAGACGATTGAAATGTTTCGTGTATTGACAACTTTTGTACGAAACATTCTTTTGCAAGACCCTTCGTTTTCGAGTTATTCGAATGTCAGATTCAAAATGGAACAATATTGATTAGAGCGCCATTTTTACGGATTTCAGGAAAATGGTTCAGACAAAAGTTTCTTGGTTTTTGACCTAGAATCCAAATCTGCAGTAAAAAATATGAGATGCTATTTAAAAAACAAGAGTTGATCTCAGAATGCCCTTGAAGATGAGATTTGAGGTCAAATTCAAGGCCACCATCGGATGTCCCCCTCGGTACCCTACAACTTTTGTCCGAAAAATTTTCTCGTATCTCACTTTATTTTTGGAAAAAACGCCCGCGACACTTTAAATGCCCCACCCTGTATATATATATATATATATATATATTTCACGTATGTGTATACCCTCGCACTTATATTACACGTTACAACATATGACATTCATGTGTTCTCAAATATTCATCCCAAATGGATTCACTATTTAAATCAGTCGATGATTTTTCCAATATGAATGAAAATTACATTTCTAACTCATATTTATCCCCACGGTACGAATACGTATCGGAATGCATCGAATTATTTCTACTAATTTTTGAATATCTGATATGGTCACGTGGTATGCAGTGAATATGGCCACATGTTATATAGAAAATATGGTCACGTGATTTAGTCTGGGTGTATATATGTATGAATATACACATATATATCACTCATAGTTCCCAGACAACTCCCTGGCGGCGCTGGAACTCGTGGTTCCTCTTCCTCGTTAGGCTTTCGGCACCCTGCATATACCCACTCGCATGAGATGATGTGTTCGTAGAATAATGAGTTTGTGACTTTTCATTCACTTTCAAAGAATTGATTCCATCTGAACGACCATGTTTTCCACTGCGGTTGGAATCTATATTTGAATTCGGATCCTGGTTATCATCATATCCTTTTGATTTCAATTGAGAATCAGAAATTGATCAATAATCGTAAACAACACTTTCCCCCTGGTGGTAAATTATACACTCTACAGATAAAATTTTCTCGCCCCAACAGAATCAAAATCCGTCTCTCAGAGGTCTCTCGGAAGTTCAAATGTCGACCATACATCCGGAGCTCCACAGGACGTCTGAGAGACGTATTTGGACGTTCTCTGGGCGTACACAGATTTCAGGTCCTGTTGGAGTGGAGAACACTTCCAAATTCTGCATTCAACGATGAGTTGAAATCCCAGAATGTTGCTTCTTCTTGAAGACAATACTGCGAAAAATTTATTCACTTCCCATATAGACAAAAAGATATCTTTCCGAAATCTGAAAGATGTCTTGCGACTTCGCAAGATGTTTTACAAACTGTTCTAAAAGATATCTGAAAGAAGTCTGAAAGATGTCTCATGCGACAGTTTTAGACATGCAAAACACGTCTTGAGAAGGACATCTTTAGAACTCTTTAGGACCTCTTCCCTGATTGATAAAAACCCTATTCATTCCTATCCCCAGTAGGAATTCTCGCTAGTAAACCATGAGGCACTTATCAGTTCATCCTTTTCACTGGTGAGGCACTAATCGAGGAAACTTATGAGTGACTGGTAGGGAATGCAACGCTCTTACCAACGAGGGACTGAACAGGTAAACTGAGCAGACACTAGCAAGTAACTGATGAGGCACTTGCCAGTAACTGACGTGGAATTTTTTGGAATAAATATAACTCTCTAAATTCCTTGCACTCCTGAGCACTCTTGAAAAATGTGTATCTCAGGGGGAAAAAATCTGTCACAGATTTTAGTTATTTTTGTAAAAGAAAATAACAAAAGATATTTCATTTCTATCTTCTCACTAACATTTTCAAGGATAATACAAAATCATAATGGCGAAGGATTTGTCTGTTCCATCGTCGTTAAAAAACCTCGTTGAAGAGAGGACAAAGGTATAATTCGAATATTCACTCGTAGGTTGAGGAAAGTGGAGTTGGCAGATGCCCGTATCGTTCCTTATCAACGGATAGGAGAAGTCCAATATCGCGGACAATGGCGAATAAGTTTCATTCAAAAAAGTATAATCCGACGTTTCGACCGAGTTTCGCCCATTCTCAAGGATAATACAGAATCTGTGAAATCACAGTGTAAAATGAGTACAAAATTTAGGTATAACATGATAAATTATCAAAAAATTACATTTCATGGTAGTGTCGTATCATTATTATGTGTCAGAAAAATTTGGAGTAATAGTCATAATAATTGTGGTAATAATAATTCGGTAACTGTGCGTTATTGGTGCTCCGCGTGTATATAACAATGAAAAACATATATTGTATATAAAAAATAGAAATATTATATATAAAAAAAGATGAATATATATAAACACAAGAATATATATATATATTGTATATAAGACCATGTTGAATATCAACAAGGTTTATTGAGAGATTCTTACGATTTTGGTCTCATCGTGTATTATGAAATTCTGATGAATGGACCTGAGAAAAGAACATGTTTGTTAGAAAAATTTTTTAATCAAATCATCTCTCTTTTTATAAGCAACTTTTGATTGGGAACGAAGCTAGGAGCGCCAAGGTCGAGGTCTCACCCGAAAAAATTGGAACCTGGATGGAGATGAGGTCCTGACGAACGAGGAAGTGACTTTGCGTCGAAGACTTTGTCTGCATCTGAAATTGTCTGCGTGGAAAATCTGCATATAAAATCTAACGGAAATGCCATCAATTCGCACAAAGAATGTGCATCGTTGCACGGTGAATATAACTCTATAATCGAACCGTTAACGGTGAAAAAGAGAAAAATTCAAAATAACCGCGGAAACGTATAAGGTATGTCGGTAACATTACCAAAGTCATTTTCGTCTCCATCGATCCATTTAGAAGTTATCAATTCACACGCGATCATGCTCGAATGTATGTGTTGCTCCCCTCCCCTCTCTCTCCATACAAAACTAGTGATCTACGAACATCGCCTTCGAATTCCTTCAATTGTCGACGACATGTACCGTGTACTTTTCTTCTTCATTCTTACGTGAAAGTTAATCTCATGAAAGAGGAGAAAATGATGTTCTTTACATAGTGTTCCTCGTCCTCACTTATTTCTCAGTGTGAATATATATCAATTAACTTATTTATTCATTTATCCATTAAACTCTGATGCTAGTCAGAAAATTCTAAAATTCATCTAAAATCATCCATCTACATCGTTGCTCGTCGCGAGACTAACGCTCTCCCACCGAAGAAAATTGCAACGGTTGCAATAAGAACAAATATCTGTAAGTATTTGTCTATCTGCTGATTGTTGTAATTTTTCTTCATAATTCTCGATTTAAATGTCTCTATGGACCGATTCTTTACCTTCCAACTGGTTATTTTCTATGAAATTTCAAAGTCATATCTAGTCCCATAACGTAACGATGTTCCGTTATATGTTTACATTTTCTGTAATTCCGGGGTTTTTTTCTTCATTTGATTTATAACATATAGAAAGAACGCATACTGGATAATATGAGAGTCACCGGTTTTTCGCGAGGATTCCGCATCAGAAGGCACAGAATTTGCCAATCAATCATCACTACAAAGAGAGGAAGAAACACATACATCCGATTGAAATTGAGAATTCCGCTGTTCTATTCGTCGACCGTCGTCTTTCTAAACTTGTGAATACTTTCGTCGTAACGGCACGCGCCTCACGCGTACCAGGTGACGTGCCTCTGTAAATATATACATATACATATATATATATATATATTAATGTTTGTGTCGTACTTTATACGTGTATTATATTTGCGTCGATGTATTTATCATAGGGTTTAACCACTACTCAATCCCTTGAGACCGTTTATCAAATTTTTGAATAATGACATGGACTTCCACATTATCAATGGTTCATCACCATAAACAAATTATCTTGACTACTGAAATCTTGTCAAAAATTCGATATATAAGAAATCCGTATCTCGCCTTCGGCTCGGGAAGACAAACTTCACACTCGTCGAAAATTTCCCACTTTCCACCCTTGATGAACAATATACTATTCTCCCGTGCTACTCACCTCTTTGGGCTTACGAACCCCTCTTTTTCTCCCAAGTTCTATGTGATTTACTATTTTGACCCTAATAACTGGTCTAGGGGATGAGAATAGAGAAAAAATACATCTCAACTTGGGCGTTGGCCCACTGGTCGTTGTTACTTGTCCCGATGTATAACGTAATTGGGCCTCAATTCGGTTTTTTATTACAAATTGATGAATACGGTGCACCCTATTGTTTTCTTCGAATTCAAATATACATCGTCTCTCAATGGTATCCTGAGAGAATTAGAATTCTCAGAGAAAAAATGTCTTCCAAGAAAATTCTTTCAAATTGTTAATTCTTCAAAATTACCAAACTTCTCAAGTTCTTGAAATTCCAAATAATTACGAGAGAATATCCATTAAAACTCCTTCTCATATAATTTTTGGTCATATTTCATCCCATCAATTTTTTTCCCCTTTTTGAATATCATCTGATTTCTTCTCCATTATCTGCCGTTCATTCAATTTCATGACCAGATCTGTTCTCATTCTTTACGCTTTATTTCAGTTTCGAGTGATTCTTGGAATTTTTTACACTCCCTCTGCTGCCCTCTCTACTTCTATCTTGAAAGGGTCTGCAACAAAAGTTAGTTGAGTCGGGCAGAGCGCGACGGTCTCGCCCCCCCCCCTCAAGAATTGTCTCACTGGACTCAGATTCGGCCCCCTCACTTCGAAAGTTGACTTAGCGTCTCGACAAAGTCTTCGACGCAAAGTCACTTCCTCGTTCGTCAGGACCTTATCTTCGTCCGGGTTCCAATTTTTTCGGGTGAGACCTCGACCTTGGCGCTCCTAGCTTTGTTCCCAATCAAAAGTTGCTTATGAAAAGAGAGATGATTCGGTTCAAAAATTCTTTTGGCAAAAATGTTCTTTTCTCAGGTCCATTCACTAGAATTTCATAATACACGATAAGATCAAAATCGTAAGAATCTCTCAATAAACTTTGTTGATATTCAACATGGTCTTATATACAATATTTATATATTCTTGTGTTTATATATATTCATCTTTTTTTATATATAAGATTTCTATTTTTTATATACAATATATGTTTTTCATTGTTATATGCACGCGGAGCACCAGTAACGCACAGTTACCGAATTATTATTACCACAATTATTATTACTATTACCCCGAATTTTTCCGACACATAATAATGATACGGCACTACCATGAAATGTAATTTTTTGATAATTTACTATGTTATACCTAAATTTTGTACTCATTTTACACTGTGATTTCACAGATTTTGTATTATCCTTGAAAATGGCCGAAACTCGGTCGAAACGTCGGATTTTACTTTTTTGAATAAAAGTTATTCGCCATTGCCCGCGATATTGGACTTCTTCTATCCGTTAATAAGGAACGATACGGGCATCTGCCAACTCCACTTTCCTCAACCTACGAGTGAATATTCGAATTCTACCTCTGTCCTCTTTTCAACGACGATGGAACGGACAAATCCTCCGCCGTTATGATTCTGTATTATCCTTGGAAATGGCCGAAACTCGGTCGAAACGTCGGATTTTACTTTTTTGAATAAAAGTTATTCGCCATTGCCCGCGATATTGGACTTCTTCTATCCGTTAATAATTTATTCTGATACATAGTTCAAAGTGTTTTGTCTCTTCAGATACCCAAGAACGTTTCAAAAAAAACATTTTATTCTAAGTATCTAGGTTTCATTGAAAACATGTCATTCAATCGAATATTTTGATCACAGTCTTCTTGTATTGTAAGAGTTCCTTCCAGATTCATATTATATACTCTTACTGAAATACATTGAAAATCTGAATTATTCTTCGACTTATTTTTCATAGACTTCTTCAATAGCTTATGTATATGTTTATCAATCATATAACACCAATATACAACTATCCAATCTCATTGTAAAATATAACACCTTTTCATGTATACATCTTATACATCTGTACCATTTGCTGTGAAACATTCATTATATTTCGAAAATTTATCACAATTGATGGAATCATTATCCATAATTCAACCTAACATGAACAAGATAAACTGAATGTTTGTTTATCCCAAATAATGACGATGTATGTCTGGGCCTGGGGGACACCTACTTGGAACACACAAGAAGACGATGGTCGTCAGTCAGTGCACACAGGTTTGGCGGAGCTTGTTTGGTTGGTTTGGTTTTGGTTGGAGCTCTGGCCCCCGCCCCCCGATGGAGGTTCAGAGGGAGAGGCGAGTTTGGTGGTCGGCATAAGTTTGAACTCCTCCGGTTGCAAGCAAAATGCCAGCTCGGCCACGAAGTTGACGGCCGAGATGTTAGGCTGCGAAGACTGCTGGATACACTGGACTCTCACCAGCGGGTATCCAATATTTATACCGAGAGCGAAGGAAACGGTAACTCGTGGACGCACTCTCACTTTTATGGGGGAAACCCCCACTACCCGTGGTCCGCTTGTAGCGCTCGGGTGTATGTTACTGGTCGGGCCGAAGAGATCAACTACGACATAGGCTGCCATTTGATGGTGTGCAACGACCTCGACGTCGATCCCTTTCACCTGGAATGCTCGGTCTCCGGGAATGATGGAATCTCCCAGAGTATATGTGGATTGTGTGTTTGAAGGCACCACTCCACCCCACCAATCATGCAGCAAGTCAAGCCGTCGGGCGGAAGGCCGACGGATTCCTCTCCTTCGAGTCATATTTTAAGCTGAAACAGTAATACATAGCACACATATGTTCGACCATCACGTCAATATATAGGGACAATTGGCACTTGGCGGCCGGCCGTGCCCCCACACCACGTCAGAGTGTACCAATTTGTGGGGGGTAATGGGGTGTGCGTTTAATAATCATTACCCTGATTCACAAACTTTCTTACAACTATCCTGATGCTTGACAGTGCCGACGGCGTAGTAGGTTAGATGTATGAACCGTTGCCCCGCGCCATTCTCAAAGAATAATATTCAAAGTGAACTATATCCCTACATCAAGTGAACCACAGACACAAACATGAAATCCAGATCGTCCAAAAATTTCCAGCGATATATTAACACAAAAGCACCGCTGCACGATATGTTGGTCGTCGCGTATGCCTTCGGCGATGGTCTGCCGTGATGAACTCCCCCAAATAATGACGACGTATGTCTGGGCCTGGGGGACACCTACCTGGAACACACAAGGAGACGATGGTCGTCAGTCAGTGCACACAGGTTTGGCGGAGCTTAGTTGGTTGGTTTGGTTTTGGTTGGAGCTCTGGCCACAGGTATATGAGATGGATACATGAGAAGGTATTACATTTTACAATGAAATTGAATAGTTGTATATTAGTGTAACACGATTGATAAACATATACATAAGCCATTAGAAAAGCCCATGAAAAATAAGTCGAAGAATAATTCAGATTTTCAATGTATTTTAGTGAGAATATATAATATGAATCTGAAAGGAACTCTTACAATACAAGAAGACTGTGATTGAAATATTCCATTGAATGACATATGTTTTCGATGGAACCTAGATACTTGGAATGGAATGTTTTGTTTGAAAGGTTCTTGGGTATCTGAAAAGATGAAAAACTTCAAACTATGTATCAGCATGAATGTTTCATGATTCAAAAGTGTAAAATTACTGGGGTTTCGTGAAAATTGTTTGTATGACTCAATTAATCACAGAAAACAAACTCTTTTATGAAAAATCAACCCAAAGAACTGAAATGATTTCCAGTACATCCAGTACTGAAATATCAATTTGAAAAGCTCTCGTAAGATTTAATTAAGAATAGTTTTATGAAATTGAAAGAGATCTACAATTGCAATTTCCATAAATAAAATCAACATTAAGGTTCATATATACAGTTCAAACAACCTAGATATGATCTTCTACAAGGATATGTAGTATCGATCGACTATATCCAATTTTGTTCATCGATCCATGGCATCGATCAACTGTATCCAATATTGTTCATGAATACATGGTATCGATCAACTACATCCAATATTGTTCATCGATACATGGTATTGATCAACTATATCCAGTATTGTTCATTGTTGCAGGGTATCCTCACTATTGTTCATGAATACATGGTATCAGACACAGTGACTAATGAGGTATGAGACATGAGGTATTGGCTAATGACCCCTAGGATTATCAATTATTCGTATCATACAGAACTAAAGGTATCCAAGATGAGTACCATCACTTTTAATAAGAAAATTCCATAAGTTCCCAAGGGAATAAAATAATGATCCTGAAAGTAAACAAAAGTTTAGATGAATATTCAAAACCAAGCATTGCAAGAAATAGAAAATCTGAGCATCGATTTAATATGAATAAGCTGGGATATTTTACTCTAAGACAGGTGATATTGGAATTCACAAATAGGCGAAGTATAATTCATTCTCCACTTACGAGTGATACTTTTCATTCTAGTTTGAGAAGTGGAGAGATTCACTCTACTAAAGTGATCTTGTCACTCATGGAGAGTGAAAGTGCTAATGCATTTTACATTGACAGTGGAAATTTCACTTTCAGAAATTTAGGGGGTATGAATTTATTTATGAATTTATGATTTAGGGGGTTATTATACTGTAGTAATAACTACAACTCTTCACTTAGAATATAGATGCAATCGAGAGAAATTACCTCTCGAGTCTTGAAATGAATAAAAAGTTATTTGCACTTATGAAATATGCCAATATTGTTGCTCAATTCCTACTCATTTTTGAAGTTAATCCATCAAAAATGTCGTCTTTCCTGATGAAAAGTGCAAGGAACATTTTACTCAATTCAAGATTGAAAAGCTCATGTCTCTTCATTCAATTTATACCCGGAGTGAATACTTGTAATTATCGGTAGAGAAGATTCTACTCTATTATTATTAAGTAGTTCAGATTATCAAATACTGATGAGTAACTCATTAGTTTGTCCCAATCAATGCTAGTTGGATCCAACTTATCAGTTATTGACTAGCCTCTTGCTAGTTTTTCCTAATTAGTTCTTCCTTCTTAGTGCCTCATCGGTCATAGGGAAGAACTTGTAACATTCCTACCAGGGATTAAACGTGCAAAATTCGAATTTCAATGTGAATTTATTACATTCAATAGGAATGAATAGGTTTCATTAACCACGGTTGAAGCACACTTTCAGATGATCTGAAAATGTCTTGCGAATTATATATTCCATCCCTGTAACTCATCCAAGACACAGATTTTTCAGGTGAAATTCACGTTCATTATACGGACATTTATGTTCAAGGAATGTTCGGACCATCCAATGTCCGAACGTTCCATGCACCTCCACTGAATATATTCAGTGATACAAGAATATAAGTGAGTATAAGAATATATTCCTTGGGCCTTCGTGTTTTTTTGGAATTACAAACTATGACCGTAGAATTCTCTTGTACGCCTGTTCAAAATATCTCATTGAACCCATTGATTCCGATGCAGATTCTATTGGTTCAATAAAATTCTTTAAGCAGGAGTACTTGATCGAGTTAAGTTTTCAATCCGTGCAACATCAATCCAACGTGATTCAGTTTGGTCAGTAGAAACAATGCACACTATGAGATTATAAAAATTTTTATAATGAAAGGCGCCAATTATTTGATTTTATATCAAAATTGATATTTTTTTAATTCAGGCCTATAATCATTATCGGTATATTATTATATTATTAATATTGTGATTTTGATTTTCAAGATATCTGAAAGATGTCTTTTATTGAATCTTTAAAGACATCTTTGAAATAAAATCTATTAGACATCTTTAAGATAACTTCAAGAGACTTCTTAGGAATGTCTTCAGTGAGACATCTAAAAGAAGTCTATAATTTGTCTTCTAGAAATGTCGAAAAGATGTCTTTTCTGAGACATCTTTTAGATGTCTTTAGGATTTGTATGTTTATTGGGTTGTTGGAGAATGAATTATTCAAATGAGTTTCTCAATAAAGTGTCATTCTCACGTTATTGTTATTGGTTATTGTTCATTCTGACAATTATGGGAAAGCAATAGCAATAACAGAAAGTTACCAGTAATATTATGCTGAGCAATGAAATTGGAAGGCGAGGGATAATCCCTCGATAATGAATTCCCTGCGTACATCTCGGCACACACATAAATACCTACAGGAAGAAAATATTCCATTTAGGTATGATGGAAATAACAAAAACATGTGACACAAGAAAATTGAAATAGGTACGTGAAGAGCCACGCAGTGGAGATGAAATCGAAAAATATTTCTAGGTTTGAAAATTAGATGACGAAACCAAATTTGACGTTAGTATCATATCTTACTATCTGTTTCTTCATGTAGGCAAATTTCTGTCTATGTGTAATACAATGAAGATTGATCAATCAACATACATTCAATATTCCATTTCGCATAACATAAGCAAACAGATTACAGCTGTGGGGTACGCGATGAGATGAGTCGTATCATTTGAATGTTTACAGCCCGCAGACCGATCGCGTTGAACTCCCGAGCGCTTCTGTTTTGGAACTCTCACAATCCAACATGAACATTGTTACCAAACACTGTTACCAAACATTGATATTGACAGAGTTCGGAATATATTGAACTCGTACAGTACAATATCCCTCGTACTCATACGACACAAGTCTTTTTGAGCTCTCATAATTCAATTCGATTGGGACATTAGAATCCACAAAGCATTGAACTCTGACAGTTGAAACTTTTCCTCCGTGTACCTAGTAAATTGACGTCAAATACTCCGTGAGACAATTTTCCTCACAACATCGAAAATCATTGGCTCACTTCAAAAATTTTTGCCTCAATCTGACATGGCATCACCCCTATCTAATAAACTCATATCATCAAAAATATCTTTTCGGAACATTCTTATGAAGATGATGTCGATTGGTAACGTAGATGATACACTCCGGAAAATATATTTCCATTGGGGAGAATACAAATATGCTGAAATTTGCACTCATTTATAAGATATATTGAAAAATGCACGTCTCCATAGAATTCTCTGGAATATACACCAAACTATAAGAGATTCAAGAATATGCCTTCACAAATATGGCTTGCATGGTCCATTTCGACCTGAAGCGAATAAATATCACAGCTATTTGACCATCAGTTGCAGAATGAGAAATATGCTTTTGCATGTTCCTAGTTGCCCTAGCGATTATACATACTCCTGTGATAGAAACTTGACCTCCGATGTGTTGAAGTTAGCAGATGAACAGCTCTATTCTCCATTTTTCGAATCTCGATGAAGTCTACGTCTTAATATCTCTACTTCTGATTCTCTCTCTCCTCACATAAGTCCATCCTTGAATATGAGTGATTCTAAATATCTCTGTTCCTGAATATCTTCATTCCCCCATATCACTACCTCTTCACATCTCTATGCTCAATATATATCGCAAACAAAAGGAACACATGACCTTCAATGTAGATCCTTTTTGTTCTCGAAATACATCAATTATGGAGATGTCAGAGAGTAGTGATATGTGTGAGTAGAGATATTTAGGAACAGATATGTTCACGATCAATTATATTCAGAAATACACTCTTCTCAGAAGAGACATTATTAGGAATAAAGATATTTGGGAATACAGATATTCAACCCTTGAACCGTAACCCTCCTTAAGATCACGTCTCACAAACCGCTATTATCTTCTAGATATTCAAAGTTGTGAGAAGTGGAGAAAACATTTCTTCGATCATTAGGAATGTCTACGAGGTAGGACAGGGGGTTTATGTACAGAACTCAGTGAGCAATTCTGAGTAAAGTAGGAATGAAATTTCCAACAATTTGACCGGGAGAGTTCGAATTACGGGCAAATACAATTTTGATGGCGATCTGTGAGACCAAAGTCACGGTTAGAGGATCAAGAATGGAGATGTTCAAGAGTGGAGGTATTTGGAAATGGAAATATTCAGGATTAGGGATATTTGAGAATACAGATATTCAGACATAGACTTGACTGAGAATAGAGTTGTTTATCTGCCCTGAAGTTCCACTGCTGTGTTCAAAATTG
The DNA here is from genome assembly GCA_018340375.1 of Gonatopus flavifemur. Lineage (NCBI taxonomy): Eukaryota > Metazoa > Arthropoda > Insecta > Hymenoptera > Dryinidae > Gonatopus > Gonatopus flavifemur. The sequence continues at coordinate 7,918,858 of JAFFJZ010000014.1, forward strand.
AATCTCACGATAATGAAGATCAACACAAATCAAGCACAGAAACTTTTCAACTCCTAGCTTCTGCTACTATCCAGTCCTATGTCCCATGTTCTCATAAGAATCATGTGGAATTCACAAAGTGATTCAATTAAATATTTTACGATATTATTCGTGATTCCAAATCCACATCTGATGTCAATTCATATTCTAATTGACACGAACCCATTAACTCATAAACTGTATTCTCCACTTCTTTGTCCACAGATTATACCTGTTTAGTGTGGGGCAAAACGTGTTCCTCAGGACGTGGGAATTGCTGGCTTTACAATGGTGGAACCTTAAGATATTTGCTGAACTTCACCGCAGCGAGTGAGTCAAAGTTCTATACATGTAATTTATACAGAACTTCCCCAGCAAACACTGTGGTCAGTTTCTTTGAAAGACCATCATTGGCAGTGCCGGTGAAATGCTGGCATTGGTGAATATGTATTGGGCCTTCACAGGATGTGCAATGACATTCGATACATTGTTCTCCATCGAAGGGCCAATAATGGCATCACGTTGATTTCTGATGGCAGGAAATTACCGCAGAATTGTAATGACCCGATATGATGCCAATAATGGCTCCCCGTATTATCGTACTGCCATCTGTTGCGATTCTTATGAACTTTGTTGTTGTTGGTTTTATAACAATTGATCAAACCCATTCCATTGAATGAATATTCTATGAGAATTCTTCATTCGAGAATGAATTTCTATATTTTAAATTGAAAATAAAATCATACCTAATATCGTGTATCGAGTGAATCATTCAGGTTTTATTTTATTGGACTATATTGTGCGGTGATGTGAATAAACAAAGCGATTAGGTTACGTGATTCACTATTCAATAACAACACATGAGAACATTTCATCAAACTTTGAGTAGTATAGACGTCTTGACCTGACAAAAAACTTGTTCGTGATGAAGATATTCTTTCCAACATTTGATTCAGTGTAAAAGTAGGAATGAATCAGCGCGTGGCTTCAAGTACCGTATATTTATGATCAGGATATATTTTCAATAATTTTTCATCCACTACAACGCTAATTAGTGCTCTACCGAGAACGAAGGACTGGCAGCAGCGCGTCAACGACTTTTGAACGTGATCATGAATGTGCAGCATTGCCAGGAGCGGTAGAAGTTTGGATGGGTGACCGTGGACACAAAGAATTTCTCAGGATTCTTTCACGTTGGATTACAACGATATGTTTGAAGATAAGCAAATCATTGCGGATGAATACCATTCATCCAATAAATTTTTTTTTTCATTTTATAGTCTTCAATAAATTCATCGTTTTTGATTCTTGTTTAAAATAATATTGAATTCACAATGAATTCCTATCTTGACATTCATATTCAATCGGTGGATGAAGTTTCGGTGTTGGTTGAATGTTATGTGGCCGAATGCTGGCCGGTGGGACATATACGCGCTGGGCCATCAAAGGCTGCCAATGGAGGACTATCAAAGCTATTGCTGGCATTTATTGAAGACTCAGTACAGGGCCATCAGTGCGGTGTTCGCTGGGTCCATACATGGTACTTTGGTGTATTACTTGATGTCTTCAAGATATCTTGATATATTTTCAAATGGCTAGCAGACCTAAAGAAAGGCGTCAATTATGATGACCGAATTGATTTGGTAGTCTCAAACATGTGATTGGTTTGTTATTATCAATATTTTGTAACTATCACCAGAAGTTGGTGATCATAACAAAGATTTCATTCCAACCCATGGAAAATCATTGTTCATGATTGTTCATGAGTTTTCTAAGCATTTGAATTCAGCATAAATAAAAGGGTCATATCATTGAATTGGCGACACAGTTCTTCGTTCTAATCCTTCCTTGTCTGCGCCTCAATGAGTTTTTTATGGCAGGGGCTATTTGCTCACGTGCAGCTGCTCCAATACAGTAATAAAATTATTGCTGAAAGGACGAATGAAACAATTCGGGCTTTCCCGAATCTACGGTTACTTGGAACATTGAAGAAATCTAATGGTCACTTCAATTCGTTCACGGTTGGGATTGGAAGATTCCCCTTCTTTCTTCGCTACGATACGTGCGTCGGTGAAACAAGTGGAAATGTTCCTCTTCCTCCGCGAGTCGTTTGCTATGTTGAAGATGAACCAGGGTTTACCATACGGTGTAGGTAACGAAACTCTGTTTTACCCACGTGTGCGCTCATGCAGTGAAAATGATTGTTGGGCCTAATGCCGCAATACATTGGGATGCAGGTGTTTGTTTCCTGTCATGAGAAATAATAATGATGATACCTGGTATATGAATGTATTTCAGGATGCATATTCTTAGGGGCACGAAAAAATTCGAAAAAATGATGTGTACGTTACAAAAATCACATTTTCATTCATTCTCAATCATCTCAACAGTGAGTTCAGATGTAATTCTGGAAAAAATTCACACACCTTTTCAACTGAATGCTCTTTTTAGGAAAATTTTGAAAAATTCAATTTATCTCAAAGGACCCGGTGTTTGATTTTCTTGAAGAGGATATACATATATATATCGCAGCTGCATTCTGAACGAACATTTTCCATTTTCATTGAAATTGAAAGGGTCTCCAAAATCGTGGAACTTACTATCAACGTTTTGGTGAAGTGATTCGCGTCATCGCACGATTGCGCGCGGAGCTGGAATTTTAAACTGCGAGGGAATTATACCATTTCTCGCTCGATTTTGGATGATCATTTTTCAATTGCTTCTTACTAATTCATTGTTGCGTATCGTATTATTTCAGGGAATATCAATTAAGTCACCAACGATCAAATACACTGTCTGTAAAACTGTTGGAGTCGAAACTTCTTCATTCTTGATTTCACATGATTTGAGGTCTTCTTGGACATAATATTTCCATATCCCAGCGAAGCCTGTCGTCCGAGTGAAGCGAGAACCGAGGGGAACATACGGGAATGTGGTACTTTGCATCCGCAAAACAGTGCGCAAACTGGGTACTTTGCACATTGTTTTGCGTGCGCAAAGTGCCACCTCCCCGCACGGTCGAGAGCGTGCGGAAATGTTACTTAATCTCACTCAATCTCACATAATATGTGTAATTTGCGCGTGAAATCGGTGATACCCTCACTGCAGCGGAGCCAGTCACCTGCTTTGCGCACTTGTTGCACAATGTACTATTGCACCGATCGGAGATGCGTAGTGAAACGAGGATGTTCCTTTCACAGTTTTCCACTTTCCCTGACTTGATTTTGGATAGCCCGCCGCAACTTTATAGTCGCCCTGAGAACGAAAACATACATTACGATTCCTCAGTTTCGATGTACCACCGACACTATCACAAGTTCCTTTCCCATCTGCAGCAGCGGAAAAGTTCCATTCGGCTGCGATGTGATCCGACACCGATGACGACGGGCAAAGGATGCGACTAAGGTCAGTTATCAATTGGGATCAAGATTGTATTCAGCTCATTTCAGTTGTAGTTTCGCGCAATTTATGTGTCGATACGACCAAAATCAGTTTGTTTAGATCACTATCGATTTGTATCCAGCTAATTTCAGTTGTTATGACGTGCGGTTTGTATGTCGATGCGACCAACGTCAGTTTGTTCAGATCACTATCGATTCGTTTCCGGCTGATTTCAGTTTGTAGTACGAGCGATTTGTTCGGATATTTTCGAATTTTCATTGCTGATTTGTGTTTGATATTCAAATAATTTCAATCCATTCGTGAATCACCATGAGCCCGCCAGAGGAAAAGCTCTGCTGGAATCCATTCGGAACCTGCAGTGGCCTTGAATTTTCATCTACCAGTATTTTTTCTCACGCTTTTACCTTTCAAATCGCTAAGTGATGCTTCTTTACGTTATTGACGTAGCACTTTTCAGCTCCCTAGGCTAGTGTTGCAATATCTTCATAATTTCATAGGTAATGAAAAAGATTTGAGAAGTTCATCGGAATAAAATCAACAGGACTTCGAATTGATACCTGATGATGCAGTAGTTTGCATCAAGTGCAGCATCAAAATGAGCAGAATCGAACCATAACAAGCTCTCGAACTGCACTCAGAATTGAGTTCTTCGGACAGCGATGATGAAACGAGAGAATGAGTAGAACAGAGTTTATGTAAAAAAAATGAATACCGCACTCACTGCGTCGGATGAAAGCGAAATTGACGATAGGAAGTATATAGATTCATTACATTTTCGATTCCGTCAAAAAACTCATATGTTGGAGACTGAGGACAGGATACTGCAATCCTAGAAGGGAATCGCGGTGAAGTATTTGGGAAGAGTAGGAGAAGGAACGAACTCAATGGTGTTTCAATTAATAACGTCTATTGAGTTCGTTCATATAAATCACATACCGTCACAAATCATATAACACTGAATCAACAATAAATTTGAATATCGAAACGAGGGAACGCGAGGGCGGGATAGAGGTGAAACAGAAGCAAGAGCGCGATGAAGCGTGGCTTACTCGAGTCCCCACAAAAATCGAACAGAACGTGGTCATTGATGATGAAGTACGTCGAGAAACGAGTGCGGGCGGGGGCCCTTCTTCTCCTCTAGAGAACCTTCCGGAGGATTCTATTGAGGAAGAAGGGGTTCCGGCAAGGTGAGGGAACCCCTCGGCCGCCTATGAACTACTCGATCCACCCAAGAGCGGAAGACGAGAACCCAACGTATTAAAGAACCAAAACATTCCGCCCGCCTCCGTTGGGAGACGGAATGGTACAAATTTCATTTTGAAGGAGAGTCCTGCTCGCCATAAGCGGGTGATACAGAATCAGAGCGTGGCAACGGTGAGACACTTGGACGAAAAATGGGACGTATGAGATTTGTGGCTGCGGTGCGTAACAACTCGAACTTGACCGTTTGAATCGGGATGAGTTTTGACGATGCGACCTAGGGCCCCCTTGGAATGAGGGTAGCGCTCATCTTGGATGAGTACAAGTGGACCAACGTGTAAGTTCCCCTGCGGTATTTGCCATTTGGATCTCTGCGGTAGATGGTGCAGGTATTCACGAGACCAACGAGTCCAAAAATGCTGATGAATTCGTTGTAGGAGTTGCCAACAAGAAAGGTGATAACCAGAGATGATCCAGTTAGGGAATGCTCTGGGAATAGTACTGAGAGATTGTCAGGATTAGGGATGAGGGCAGAGTGGTCTTGAATCTGAACAAGTTCCAATTTCAGCGAGTACAGTGTGAGTGAGCGAGTTCTTCGAAAGTGAGACGTTGCTGACCGATCACTTTGAGTAGATGTCCCTTGACCAATCGGATGTCGACGTTCCACAAACCCCCGAAATGAGGTGGTATGAAACTCCATCTGACCCCGTCCTGTGCCAAAAGTTGAAAAATTTTGGAATAGAAAGGAGGAGATAATCAGAATAGTGATCTCAGCTCGGAATCCACACCTCAAAAAGTTGTACTGTTGTCGGAAAACAGTTCGGAAAAGAGTCCCCCATGTCCACAAAACCGTCGAGATGCGACGACGAAGGCCTGGGAGGAAACATCACTGACGACTTCAAGGTGTACGGCTTCGGTGGAAAAACAGGCGGAGGGACAGATAATTCCTTTCTAAGTTTCCTGAACCCTTCCCCCACTGACTGATAACAACATGGGACCGGCATAATCTGAGCTAGTACGGGAGGAAGGTCGGGAAGGAAGAACATGCGGTGTTGGCCGGTCACTCATGACTTGTTATTCTAATCGTAGATGTTGTCTGAAACCGAGGACACACCTGCGAATATGCGCTTTGACTATGGAGAGTACTGAGTGGACTTGATTTTGGGAGAATAGGAGGGTGGCACTCATTGAACGGGAGGTGAAGTTTCGCAGTCTCCCTTCAACCCGTCATACGCCTTTCCTTTCGAAAAATGAGTTGAGTTTGCTCGGAGGGTTACTAGTAAGAAGGTCCGAATTTTCCTTGAGAGTCGATATTACAGTGGAGAACTTTCTTGATTGAATCATCCCAATTGAACGCGCTTCAGCGTCTCAAATCTCGTCCACAGAGATGAGTGAAGGCAGTGGTTGAGGTCATAAGCCTCTGTGAAGATTATAACATCTCATGCAGCGGACGATAACCCGCAGCAATTTATGGAGAGAGGAAAATCGGGAGAGAATTTCGAAGGAATCGTAGGACGTTTGTACGCGTATAACCGCTTGAGGTCGACAATTCAATTTGTGGTGGTCAAGAATTATTGGGTTCCTCCAACCAAGTTGGACCACACCATCAGAGAGGGGTGTTTCTCAATTCCGCAAGAGATTTTCCCTGGGTGGCTAGACCCGCAGGATTCTCCTTTGTGCGCGCATAAAGCCAGTGTGGATTTTTGATGGAAGTCTGAATGTATGAGACCCTGTTGGCAAGAAACGCTGTCCAACTGCTCGGGTGTAGATGAAACCGATGTAGCGCGACCTCGCTGTAGAGCCATGCGGAAATGAAGAAAGTGAGAGAAAGATTCGCTCTGCTGAACATGGAGAAAGCGCCGGAGTAACAACATAGTAGAGCGAAGCTTTGAACGTGGAATACTCACAGTTTTTTGTGGGGTATTTGATCAGGGAATTTTAAGAATCTCTCCGAATGACCCTCTGCAGAGTGTGATCTGCGGAATGCACTCAGATTTGCCGAAACATCTCGACAATGTCGGTGGACAATACAAAGGACTCTACTTTGAAAATACTCCAAGCTCTTCATTTGAACCCGGGGTTGGAATTACGGGGCGATGAGGAATTAACCAAAAATCATAGGATGTAATCTCGCCCTCAGGTATCATTCCAATATGACCTAAGGAAATATATTCGACCATGAAATTGTCACACTAGTCGGCTTTTTCTAAATTTCGGCACAGACGTCGTTCCAGATAAGTGTAGGAGGTTGTGGCGATTTTCTTGGAGTTGCTCACGTTGTGTGACATATCGAGTTTTCGGAATAGACAGATGACGTGACGGCCCGATTCGTCCCGTCTGTGAGTTTCAGCGATGTGTTGCTCGCACTAGGCGTCGTCTGACCTTTGTAATTCCTTCCGAATGGGTATCTTCTCCACAGTCCACAATCTCTTCATGATCTGCGGAAGATTGGCATCAGAAAAGCAATGTAGTGTAAGAAGAGAGGATGAGGGATTTCAGAGGGAGAGAAACCACATCGAGTGGGGCCAGATAAGATCCAGCCGAACGCAGGATTTCGCGCAGTGATATTTGTTCCTGGTATGGAACACAACCCATGAGGTGAAGTTTGTCCGTAGAGATCAGCCCCGGTGATCATTTGAACGCCCAATGGTCGACCGTGATCGGGATCCGCCAATGATATCCCGAGTAGGAACAAAAACGTATGATACTGATCTGCGAGTGATCGTTCTGAAAGTATGGTTTGAGGCCGAATCCCATACCGAAATCCAGACTTCATCTGTAGATCAAAAGTTGGATGCATTATGAATTGAACGTGGAGAATAAAGCCTAATAACAGATTCTTGACTGTTTTTGGGACCTTTGTGAGCCCTTAACAAGAGTTTCCTCCTTGAAAATATCCACTGGTGCTCCATTCGACTTGTTGAACGATTCATTCGAAGCAAAACTGCACCTCAAGTCGAAGATCAATGATATTTTCCTACATTTTCCGAATGCTTTGATCGCGAAATGTGAGTTTGGAGAAAGGGCAGCCAATTCCCGAGTGGAACAAGAAGTCAGTCAAAACTCAGTTAGGAGTCAATCAAAAGTACATCGAAGTCATTTCGTAGTCAGTGGAGTGACAAGGAAGTCAGTCAAAGTCATTCGAAGTAATCTTGCTGACACGTGAATGAGTGAATATAACGGTACGAAAGACTCGAGATGCGGTTTTTATTGGAGTTTGAGCGATTTTTTTCGGAATATTTCATCACGGGATTCGGAAATTTTTGTTGATTTTGTACGGATTTTTGAGGAACTTGGTGAAAAATGTGTCGCAAGAGAGTTCGTCAGTAATCCATGAGAAGTCAACGATGAGGTACTTTTGAATGCCTTTTGACTGACTTTCAAGAAACTTTTGAGGAACTTTGTGGAATGCTACGTCCAGCGAGAGTCCATCAGTAGTCTGTGGGAAGTCAGTGATGGGAGAGTGGACTGACTTCCGAGGGATGTTTGAGGAACTTGGGGGAATATCACGTTTCGAGATAGTTCGTCAGTAATCCATGAAAGGTCAGGGATGAGGGTGCAATGGTTCAAAATGAATCATTGCATGATCTCATTGTGAAATACTGTGGGAATATACAAGGAGGATAGATTTTGATTCCAAATATAAAGATGGATAGAATTTATACAGAATAGAGACGTCTGATAGAATTTCTATGGAATTCATATCGAATTTGTATATAATTTTCATATAATCCTCAGACATTTGCTTACTGGGATGTTTTCCTTCCAATTTCACATCCATAAAAAGATTTGATAGGATATAACATGTGAGTAAAGAATTATAAGGATTGTTCAAAATTATATTGAAGAAAATACACAAGCGAGGTTAGTAGACCTATCGAATTTCATGTCTCCATAAAATTCCAGGATTTTTATAATTATTCAACAGAATATATTAATACGAGTTCTCCCCAGTTAAAATGGAAGTATCGGATTGATCACTCCGTGATCAAAAGTACGGCTCGTGGCCTATTCCCATACTTGCAATGTATAGCTTTAGGCCAAATCCCATACTCTTGATCACCGAGTGATCAATCCTGTACTCTGCATTTTTACTGTGGCTCAATAGTTTTGAATTCGTCAGGAGAATCAGTCCTCGATCATCATATATCCTGGGATGGAATTAGGATACAATTCTTTGAGGTTGAAAATAGATGATTTCGACAGGTTTGCTAGCATGCGTTTAAACTGTGATTACAATGATTCATTCTGATCTTATATCGAGAAACATGACTGATGATACATGAAAACATAATATAAACAATCCAAAATATCATAAATCATAATTTGTTAACAAATGAATCACGTTAAGGAAACGGTAAATCATATTGATTGTATCCGACGGCGAAGTAAAATCGATTATTATATTCGAACACTTATTTGAACGAGATTCTGTATGAGAAAGACCTTCTAACTTGTTCATAATCCTAACCAAACACATAACTGTATGCTCATTCCACATATCTTCAATGGAAAAATGTATGTTCGATACAATATAGATGGTTAGAGATCCTCAAAGTTGTAGAAGAACAAAAATCGCGATGGGGTCGTGCTACTCATTTCCAGTGTTTCTTTTAAATCAAACATTCATATAATTGTCATTCAACTATCGAAAATTATTATGAAAACACTTGTGAAGATGTTGTAAACAATCGGTAATAGTTTGTATGTATATATAAAATGCGATTAAGAGAGAGAGAGAGACCTAGTCATAGGTCATTGGGTAATAGCGGTCAGAATGAGTGCAAGCGAGAAGACTGAGTGTAGAGAAGGAGAGAGATGTGATCCGCGGAAGAAGGGAAAGCTCCTCGCGGGTATATAAAATGGATCGCGAGCCTCAGTTGACCACTTCGCTCCGTCAGCAGTCAGACGTTCTTCCTGACTCTCGAGCATTAGAAGCCCTGCTCAGGCTCGATGCTGACGTCATAAGTCCTGGAGACTGAATTGATGCAAACCAATGAAAAAAAATTCATTCAACTATTTTTTCTCTCTCTCTTTCATCACTTATCTCCATTCCATGTTATACTCGAACTGTTTTTCTCATGATTTTTCATTTAATCCTAATATTTGGCTAGAATCTGGTTACGCGGGTGCGGCAATTCCGCCAATCCTTCATGGCCGATTCAGCCTGAATATGAGACGTGAATTGTTGAAATCAGAATTGATAGATTGGTTACGCGAATGTAGCAATTGCACCGATTCTCCATGGCCGTCTAAAAATGTTAGTCATCAGATTGGAAATCAAGAACCATTCAGTTCAGTTTTGGTTACGCGGGTGCGGCAATTGCACCAATCTTTCATGGCCAAGCTGAATGAGATGAATTGGATTATTCATAGTCATATTCAAGAGGAAGAACAGTTTGATTCAAATTAAGAGTTGAAAGACCCTTGTCAATTATTTTGGAATTGTTATTGAGCAATTTGATAATCACATTCCATTGTAAATGACTTTATTAATCATGGATATTCAATTCGTTCAAAAGAAGGGCCGAGATTTGATTGATTTTGTTCCTTGAACGCTCTGCCTTCTCGTGTCATCCCAATATTCTTCAATTCATTTATTGATAACGTCGAATTCTGTTATTCCTTTATTTCATTCCATTGAATCCAACTTAGGAGGTTGTAAACTTTAGATTGAAACGTTTCAAGGGACTTCTGAGTGACTTTTAGCTGACCTTAGAAGGCATTTTTAGGAACTTTGTGGAATACCACGTCCTACGAGAGTGCGTCAGTGATCAGTGGGAAGTCAGCGATGAGGGAGTCTTGACTGACTTTGGGCGAACTCCTTGGAGACTCTTGAGGAACTCTGCCGGAGAATGTGTCGCACGAGAGTTCGTCAGTAATCCGTGAGAAGTCAGCGATGAAAGACTTTTGGATGAATTTCTAGTGACTTTTGACGTATTTTGCAGAAAAAAGTATCTCGGAAGTGCGTGAGGAACTCGTGGGAAGTTAGCGGAGAGGGGTCTTTGGCTGACTTCCTAGGGATTTCTGACAAACTTCGCGGAGAACTATGAAATCATGAGGTCCCTCAGAACCCCGCAAGGAATCCGTGGCAAGGAATCGAGGCGCGTTTCGCTGCCACCTTAGAGACTTCCGAAGAAATTTGCGGAAAATTATGTCCCACAAAAGTCCGTGAGTGATTCATAGAAAGTCAACGAGGAGGGGCTTTCAGCTGACTGGTCCAAGACTTCTGGAGGACTTTGTGAAGAATTGGGTCCTCACAAGTTCGTGAGAAATCCGCGGGAAGTCAGCGATGGAGATTTCTTGACCGACCTATGGCTGCCTTTCAGGGGACTTTTGAGGGACTGAGGGAGATAATGCGCCCCTCGAGAATTCGTTGGTGATGCGTGAAGAGTCAGCGATATTGTGCTGAACATGTGCGGAAATTTCCAGTGTTTTCAAAAAATCATTGTAAGAAAATCGAAACAACATAGATCTTACAGACAGAGGAAAATTGCGTACAATATATTAAAGGTATCCAACAAAAATTTTTTTTGCAAGATAGAATTTGTACTGTCTAGCATGAAGCTGGAAATAGCTTTTCAACAAAGATTTTTCGGTCACTCTTTTGAATCATTGTGAAAAGTAGCAGATAGCAAAAGTTCCAAAAATTAGATCTCATTGAATTCTTCCGTGACCACAAAACGAACTACCGGAATGTCAGCAGAATAGAGTCCTTGGAGAATTCAAATCGCCTCTTGTCATACTGTATATTGTACTGTATATAGTATGACAAAAGGCGATTCGAATTCTCCAAGAACTCCATTCCACTGACATTTCAGTGATTCATTTTGTGGTTCCAGAAGGATTCAATGGGATCTAGTTTTTGGAACTTTTGCTATCTGTGTGAAGAGATGTCAAATATTTATCATGCAACAAAAAGATACCTTCAAGATATCAAATTGGAGACATTTTCTAGTACTGTACCAGACATTTCTCAGAATTCTGTGGAATACTATATCCATCGAAATCATTCGAAAGAATTCTTCAAGAATATTTGGTTCGTTGTGGTATCATTAAGGTATTCTATATTCTTCAAAACTGTACAGTACTACAGTAATTTAATTCTAATTTTATGATGAAGCGAAATTATTGCTTTCCAAAGAAATATATATACGAGTCTTTAGCATTACGTGGCCGATGTCGCTCTTCAACTTGCAGATCATGAATGAATATCCACTTTGTACCTTGACTTCGTAACATGCATGTGAAATTACTTCCAGAATTATTCTTACCCTGATGAAAAACCACAGCTATAACTTCATGAAAGTGTTGTGCAATTTTAATTTTTGAAGTTGGTACTGTTTCAATGTTTATATTTTCTACCTTTGTTGCTTCAACATTATTGTGATTGAAATATCATCAATTGCACATTCACATATCGTTCTGACGCTGTGATAAATGATTTTTCAGTTTTATGCAAATTATGACAATTGTCACAAAAATCTTCGAAAATTTTCCATATTCAAAAATTGAACTTGAATATTTCTTGAAACTCAAATGATTTTCGTAAAATTGGAGGTAGCGCAAGACGTATAACACAATTTGTACCAACAATATTTTCGTTACATTCACATTCCGTACATTCCGTTATGGTAGTTATTCGGTGCTTCACTAAATTTTTAATAGCCATTGAATTTTCGCAAATAGAAGCGAGGAATTCTCCTGCATCTTGTGAGTGATTATGCAAGTATTGTGGACCTGCAAGCTGTTTTAAAGCTATGATATCAAAGTTCTTTTGCGAATTGTAGTTTTGAATTGGAATATTCATGATGTCATTGGAGTCAGATAAAAGTAATTGTTTTGTCTCAGAAGCACAGTACAATGTACACTGCATTACTGCATTCAAATAAGAAGAAACACCGTCAACATTAGGAAGACCCATTACATTCAACGCGTGAGTTTCTGTTGATTTTTCATCAATATTTTGGCCCCTGGATTATACAAGGTGCTCGATTCGAAGTGGATAAACAAGTCTTTGCGTTGAATAATACCACTATCAGATTCTCCCAACAAAATCATAGGTGGATGAAGAAAAAGCAAAAAGGATGTAGATGTACCATACATCTTCATGTTATGTACCACAATGAGTGAAATGATACAAATGATGAGACAAATGTCATTAGGTGGCGTCATAAGAAAATGGAGAAGAGGCAGAAGTGCAGTGGATATACGAGTCCTTGCGAGTACCATGATCATTAGGTAGCGTTGAAAGAAAATGCAGAAAAGATAGGAGCGCAGTGGATATACCACAAATCTTTGCATCGGGTGCATTCCACTGACCAATTGACGAATGATTAGAGAGACTGTTTAGGATCAACTCGACGAAAATTGAGCAGATCTGTGATTTGATTCCAATTCCAATTAGAAAAGGTTCAATTATATATACTGGCTCTTTGAATTTTTTTTGATTGCAAATTATTATTTTGACGCGTTCTTTCCTTCTTCTTTGAAATCCGTCTAATGCATTCACACATGATGCTTCCTTTTCCTCCTCGTAGTTTCGTCAATCAAACTCTGTTTCCTCATCGTCGCATACATTCAGCGAGTGTCTGTGTTGTCCAACACATGCGACGTCCATGCGTACTGTGTGTTGACGTTCTTTCTATATAGGTTTGGTCGACGAAACTTTCATGTACAATCTAACTATCGGTATGTGATTTTACAATTTCTATGCATGAATTTTGGCTATCACACGGCGTAATAACCGTACGAATATTCCATCACATTCGTATTGTTACACCCATCAGGGCCTTAGGTTCGGACGCTGGCAATACCCAAGAAAATTGAGCGAGCTAGCACACACGAACCGGCTGAGTGTGTAACCACTTGGAGCGCCCATGAAAGGTTCTTTCCCTTGCTGTCTGGACATCCCACTCCGGGGATTATAAGTTGGCCGAGTCAAGGGTTCGTTCGAGGTGGAATTCTTCACATGCAGTAGCGTATTATGTCAACCTCTGAAGTTGAGGCATCTCTTCGCTGAACGGCGTTCACGGAAGAGATGGGATCCTAGGCAGTTGACACGGAGTCTCAGACGATTGGCCACGTCTTCTCGTTAATTGATGGATTTGGATTTGAAATCTCAACAGCTCGTGATGGAATGAGCTTGTCGACAGTATCAGCATTTCTTATCAGAGACTCCGGAATTTCGATGTAAAGATTGGATTGGAAGATTAGGCGGAAAACTTGCGTGGAACGAATGAGAAGTATAGATTGAACCATGAGTTCAATATGAACTCAAGGATTCATTTCAATGATTATTTCTAGGAATTTGTTCCGAAGGAGACTTCATGGCTTCCAAAGCACGGATACGAATTTCGAAACACATTTTCAGCAGCCAAAATTTCTGAGGGTTGGTAGATTCTCCTTGGAAGGTTTGACAATCTCGCCTTGTCTAAGGATCGAAGCAAGAAATCATCATATAAACCGAAGTAATGTCCCAATTGGTTTCGATCTAAGGGCCAATCTAAGGTGTCCAATCTAAGAAGCCAATACCCTCAACCGTTGAATTTTATACCCGATGGAGTTTGGAAGCTGATTCGGCATCACAATAGGCTCTATATAGAACTATGTAGAGACGTGAGCGTTGATCAACCACCGACGATTGTCATATCTCTGCTCGAGTGTTTTCCATGCTAGTTTGAAGTTTGCACCCGTAACAGGGATTATACTGATCAATCGAGTCGGTTTGTCAGTCAGACAGGTTCTCAAACAATGCAATTTCTGCACGTCAGGTATTTCTGTGCGGGTAATGGTCACTGAGCTGAAAACTTCGCGGAAATTCCTCCACTCTTGAGATTCGCCCAAAGTTTGGTAGAGAAAGTCGAGAGGATTCAACCAAGTAAGAAAGGTCCCCTGAGTGTCAGAAAAGAAGGGTTCGGGGAGCAGACGCAGGAGAGCTAAGAAGCAGCGCTGATTGGACGTCTAGTAGAGGGCCTCAATGTAGTGGATATTGTTCTCCAGTTCCAGCATACTCACATGGTGTGGAATAGGGATGTGATTGGGACACTGCATCCTCAAAAAAATTGGTTCAGCATGACAGGATTGATATTCCTCCCAAAGGGAATGGAGTCTGTCAATGTGAGCAGGAACTACTCCGCTTGTAATTTTTCATTCACTAATTTCTTCGAATTGAGGATGATACGTGGAATATGATGAATGCTCTCTTCTTGTCAAGTAATTTGGTTTCCCATGGTAGTTGAGAGGAATCAATTTGTCACTTCCAGAAGAGAGATATAGTACATGGAGTCGGAGAAGTAAATCCGTTTATAATCGGAATGACATTGAATACACTGAGAAAAATTATCTGTTATAAATTACTAGACTCGCTAGTACATTGAGGATATACTTGCATTTTAAGGTTATATACCAAACATTCTCATCAAAAGCATCAGACTTTCTATTATAAAATGTTATTATTCTACCATTAAATCCCAGAAAGTCTGGTACTTTTGAAGAAAATGTGTGGTATGAAACTTCAAAATGCAAGTATATCCGCAATATACTAGCGAGTCTCGTAATTCATAATAGACAATTTTTCTCCGTGTACGTATCAGTATATATATATATCATACGTATCAGTGTATACAGGGTGTGCCATTTTAATCTTTGAATGCAAATATCTCGAAAAAATGCATCTTAAACCAAAAGTACTTCATACCAAAGTTTTTATACAAAGAGAGGGCCACAAAACTACGATATCAGTTTCATCATAGATGGCGTTATGATGGATTAAAATGGGGTCAACATCATTTTTTTAAACGGGAACCCCCACTTTTTATTGCATATCTCGAGTCCACGCAAAAACCTGAGTAACTTTTGCTAGAAACGTTTTTCTAAATTCTTGAAGATGGCGCCACAATCGATGAAAAATGAAGTCTATGAAACAATATGCGGATATCTTATGGAATGCATCCAAGAGCCGAAATATCTAATTCGAATGCTGTTGTTAAGAGAGGGGACGACACAATAGCGATATCAGTTCCATAGTAGATGGCGCTGTGGTCAGTAAAACTGAGGGAAACTTCAATTTTTTTAATGGAAACTCCTACTTCTTATCTTATATCATGATTCTACGCGAAAAAATGAGGGAGTTTTGTTTGAAACATTTTTTCTGAATTCTTGAAGTTCAAACAGTGGAAATTGGGGTTGATGGAATAGTTCTACTGCATTAGAAGAGTTACATTGAATTGAAGTCATTTACAATGTTTTGGACATGACATTTGTTGTGTTTTGTGTTCGATTTCTTCTGTGAAATGATTATTGTTTTGATTCGTTTGTTGAGCGTTTCTCCACACATAATGCAGTAGAACTTTCTCATCAACCTCATTTCCTACCGTTCCTATCTTCAAGAATTTAGGAGAAATGTTTCAAACAAAACTCCCTCATTTTTTCGCGTAGAATCATGATTCATTTATTTATTTATTTATTCATTTATTCATTCATATACTGGTTGAACTCATTGGTGTATCAAGTAAAATACGGAAGAAAACAAAAAACAAAGAATAATTAATACATACAATTAGAATAGGGAGAAAGAGGACACCCAGAAACTTCACAATGAAATAGCTAAAATTAGTTATTCATAAACTGGGAGCATGCTCTCAGAAAATCATCGACAGAGTGAGCAAAGAAATCTATCTTAATACTATGAGTATTCACATAGACACAAATGCGATTCCAAGGGTCACTGTGACCAAATCTGGACTTATACATCATAGTTTTAAATAACTGATGAGATCTAAGACATCTGTTAGGAACATTGAAATTGATAAGGCTGCGAACTTCAACATTATCGATAATTCCATTCGAAATTTTATACAGAAAAAATAGATCATCGAACAACCTTCGTGATTCCAGCGTCGAGATATTGAGTCTGCGCATAATAGCAGTATAATCATGAGAATTCGGGTTCATGGGACAACCAATCCGATGAGCTGCAAAGCGCAAGAATCTATGTTGGACCCTCTCCAACAAGGTTGAGTCTTTGATAAGATAGGGAGACCAAATTTGGGATGCATACTCCAAATGAGGCCTCACTAAGGAGAAGTAAAGCGTACGGAACGCTTTCAGGTTATTGAATTCCCTGCCAAATCTCTGGATGGAGCCTAGAGTTTTCAACGCTTTACCTACTATGACATGATAGTGATGAGAGAAGCTAAAGTTACTATCAAAAAATACCCCCAAATCGCGTACCAAGTGACAGGGAGACAATAACTCGTTAGAGAGAGTGTAAGGAAAACGAATTCTGTTATTACTCCTAGCGAATCTCATCACTTGGCACTTAGATATGTTGAGCTTCATATTATTAGTCTCACACCACTTTTCAAGTCTATACAGGTCCGATTGCAATTGCTGAACTTCCTCTTAGGTCGTTATGCGCATAAAAATTTTGAGAACGTCAGCAAAAAGTAAGTGACGACAATACCGAAAAGCTTTACTGATGTCGTTTATGAATACAAGAAATAAAAGAGGACTCAAATGAAAACCCTGAGGTACTCCGGATATGCGATGAAAAGTAAGAGTTTCCATTTGAAAAATTGAAGTTGACCTCATTTTTACCGATCATAGCGCCATCTACTATGGAACTGATATCGCTATTGTGTCGTCTCCCCTCTAAACACCGACATTCGAATGAGATATTTCGGCTCTTGGATGCATTCCACAAGATATTCGCATATTGTTTCATAGACTTCATTTTTCATCGATTGTGGCGCCATCTTCGTAAACTTGGAAGAACGTTTTTAGCAAAAGTTACTCAGGTTTTTGCGTAGAATCAAGATATGCAATAAAAAGTGGGGGTTCCCGTTCAAAAAAATGATGTTGACCCCATTTTCATCGATCATAACGCCATCTATGATGGAACTGATATCGTAGTTTTGTGTAGTTGTGTATAACAACTTTGGTATGAAGTACTTTTGGTTGAAGATGCGTGTTTTTGAGATATTTGCATTCGAAGATTAAAATGGGACACCCTGTATAGGAATTTCGAACCACTTCTGCAGGACAAAATCAAATTGCCGAGAGGTTTGTAACAAATCGTTCAATAAGTCCCGAAACTAACCCAGGGATGGTGCTAGTAGTACCAAACTGGCCACGTCTCCCTAGAGTGCAAGCCTTCACATGAAACGTGTGAAAATTTCACGTTGATCGGACCATAAATAGCAGAGTTATCGAGGTTAGAGTAAAGTCACTTTGTAATTTGTTTGACAAATGGGAGAAAGCGAGTTTCGCGTGTTGATGGAACATTGTTTTTTAAAGGGTAAAAACACCGTAGAAGCCCAGCGATGGCTTGAAAAACGTTACTCGGACTCCTCTCTATCCAAACCAACGATTTGTCGTTGGTATGCTGAGTTTGAACGTGGTCGTACGGATACAAACGATGCGGAACGTTCGGGTAGGCCATTGGAAGCCGTTACACCGGAGAATGTAAGTGAAGTGTTGAAAATTGTAATGAAAAATTGCGAAATCAAGGTCTGTGAGATTACAGAAATGACACAGATAGCATCTGGTAGCGTATTTACAATCTGTCATGAAAAATTGAGCATGAAAAAGGTTTATTCGAAGTGGGTGCCGCGATTGCTCTCAGTGGAACGAAAACAGCAACGAGTCGCCGATTCAGAGAGCTTTTTATCGCTATTTACTTGCAATAAAAAAGGATTTTCTGCGTCAATACGTGACTATGGATGAAACATGGATACATCATTTCACTTCGGAGTCGAATCGGCAATCATCAGAGTGGTGCATGGCTGGTGAAAGTCGCCCAAAGCGTCCAAAAACGCAGCAGTCCGCTGGCAAAGTCATGGCGTCTGTTTTTTGGGGTACACATGGCGTGATTTCCATTGACTACCTGGAAAAAGGTAAATCGATCAACAGTGATCATTATATTGAATTGTTGGTACGTTTGAAGGAGGAGATCGCAGCGAAACGACCACACATACAGAAAAAAATCTCTTTTTCACCAAGACCATGCACCATGCCACACGTTCATGAAAACAATGGCAAAATTGAACGAGTTGGGCTTTGATTCGCTTCCCCACTCCCCGTATTCGCCAGATTCAGCCTTCAGCGACTACTGGCTCTTCGCTGATCTCAAAAAAATGCTTCAGGGAAAAAAATTCGGCTCGAATGAGGAGGTCATTGCCGAAACTGAAGCCTATTTTGAAGCAAAGGATAAATTCTTCTATAAACATGCTATAGAAATGTTGGAAAGGCGTTGGAAAGATTGTATAACTCTAAAAGGAGATGATATTGATGAATAAAAATGATTTCTGAGAAAAAAATGTTGTTTTCGTTGTTAGTCTCGGGACTTATTGAACGGCGTGTTATGTTCCGAGTACTTTCCCTGCCTCACTCTTCGTCTGTTCGAACATACAGGTTGAGGGAGGATCGATCGCAGTGATCCCACAATGCGGGAGCTGGCGGCATCCACCATGCAACCCTTTGTGACTGTTGCAAGTTTACCACATGTCCGAGTGGAGTAACAACAATCACACTGTGATACAGTGTCTCACTTCTTATTTCATATTGATGTACGATAAGACTGCGCCAGTGTTCGAAAGGTAATATGGTAAGGGGCGCCAGGTCCCGCATTTTGGGATCACTGATCGAGGAAAGCCTCGCTCTTAGATCTGTTCTCAAGGGACATGGCCACTATAGATGGTTACTCGAAAGAGTAATTGTATATACATCCAGTACACTTATCAAAGGAACAAAGACATTCTTTCAACAACTAGGAATTTACATATGAAACTTCAAACGCGTTTTTCTCGCAAATACTCCTTGAATTGGCCTTCCAAATCACTTCAATGATTTTTGTCCGACTTCAAATTTCAACAGCATCTTTCTAATACAATTCCACGGAGGATCACGGACAGATTTGGGAAAATATTGATTCTCCTCAAAATGGTGAACGTTCGAAAATGAAGATCTAACTGTCGAACAAAAATTTTCGCAATAACGTGCTCATCTCA
Organism: Gonatopus flavifemur; assembly: GCA_018340375.1. Taxonomy (NCBI): domain Eukaryota; kingdom Metazoa; phylum Arthropoda; class Insecta; order Hymenoptera; family Dryinidae; genus Gonatopus; species Gonatopus flavifemur. Next base: position 7,938,489 of record JAFFJZ010000014.1, read on the forward strand.
TGAAAAGTTCTCAAATAATGGAAAGTTCCTCCCGTGTTTCTCTGTGAAATTGTATCAGCAAAATGTTACGCACCCAGGTGGGGAAGAGTAGTACAATATTTGGATTCTTTGACCAAAAAAACGTAAGGTAATGGTGAGAGATCAAGTGGACATACAGTTTCATACTACTCCATATATTCAACCCGCAAACTATATGAAAATCATGAAGAATATAAATGACCCGCCTATGACTCCAACGTCCGGAGATGGAAGATACATGAATATTATTGGAGAAAATAAGTTTCAATTTGTAAGGAGAATTGAACGAATTCAATGAAATCAGTTCTATTGCCTCTGGATAGCGTGAGGCTCAAAAGAAACTGGATTCGGAACTGAAACTTGTGCCGACGGGATCATTTTTTTCTCACTTGGAATGGGAAATGGAGAAAGGGAAGAGAAATTCGAATTTTAGGGACTCACGAGGTTTTGCACTGTCGCTTTGAGCATACTTGAGAACGATTATACCCTTGACGACAACATTCACCACCCTTCGGAAAGAATGGCTCGGTCGCGTATCTGTGAGAAAAGGAGAGGGAACGTAGGATAAGAATTTTGAAATAATTTTTGTAATTGGACATTATAGAGAATTCAATCATAAGATTGAAATTACAATTCGTTGGTTCGTGGAGAAAAGGTTAAATCGTGATGGGAAGAGAATAAAAGTTGAATCTACCTGTTATCCGCCCAGTTCAGCTTCTTTTTCATCGCACGAAGTAGTTTCGGTTGTCTGGCCTATCCTCATACGAGAAGAGCACTCATACACTGATTTTGAAGAGGAAGCCTATCGAATGATCTGTTCTATTTAGTCAAAGCACAACAAGAGTTCACGTTTGAACCGAAGCACTATGAAAATCCGAGTGAGATTTTGTCTTAGTTCGAAATGAGAACTCAAACACGCGACAAGAAATTAAGAGTTGAACGTCTCAGTTTTTCTTGAGAGCACAGCGAGAATCTGCCCGAGGGTTTTTCCCTCAGGTTTCCGTTTATAATAAATCTTCCCCTTATCGAAAGGAAGTTTGGTCTTGGGTGGGGTGCTTGATTATTGTGAGTCCCTTGCCTCTCACATGTGGGAGGCTTGATAATGTTACAATAGATGTTCGAAGTTGTTCCCCTCTACTTTAATATTCAATCCCAGTCTCCGCCGGAAATTTGGAACAGTTTCCAGTAACACTGATCGGGGTATTTCCACACAGACAGCGCGGATACGATCGATCATATCTTCCGTCGTTGTTGGTTGGGCTTTGAACGCTTCATCTTCCACGAATGCCCACAAGGCAAAGTCGAGAGATGTCAAGTTGGGTGAGCGTGGAGGCCACGCAATTGGCCCACTATGTCCGATCCACCTCCCCGGGAGATGGTGACCAAAGTATTCTCTCACAATCAATGCGTAGTGGGATGACACTCCATCCATTTGGACCCACATCCTCTGCTTTGTTTGTAGATCCAGATTCTCGTAACGTAACGGAACAGCTTAACCAAATACTATTATGTCGTTATGTTCCTCAGCAACGAGAACACAATCCAATTTCAATGATTTTTTCTGTTATCAACTGACGTATGGGAACGAAATATATCGATCATAACGTTATTGAGGAAATAACATTAGGGATCCAAACTCAGCAAAATGCTATGACAAATTTCTCTAAGTTTTTCGGCAACAGAAACGGAAATCAGTCTTGAATGAAATCTGCATAAAACAAAACGAAAATGAGATTTCTTTTTCCATTTTGATCATCTGCCATAGAATTGGAATCGCTACGCATTCCTCTTCAATGGGAGACTGAAAGAACATTACCTATGAAGAAATGTATGACAAAAATGATGGAACAAATTGACAATCGTTTTTTTCATCCACTTCCAATCTGTCAATTTCCTAGAGAAGGTTATAGCGGTTAGCCGATAGATTTCGGCTGATGTCAAAACCCTTCTTCTTTGTTTTTATCATGTTCAAGGACCATAGAATTCTTGGGAAAATGGACAAAAATGTTGTTACGTATTCTCTGAACAACTAAGCACCAAGAATGAATTTTGAGTATGCTGTGATAAAGGACAATGCTAAAATTGAGCCTCGAATATCACATTTGAACTGAAAATTATTCCTCAAAATCATACAAACAATTACACACATATTAACCTACAGATGTCAATCACTTCCATAACTTGTTTTATCATGTTTAAGAATTACTTTGGGCTTCGAATTTATATTTGTGGCCTAATCCTCACAAAGTACTTTATTGCTGCACATGTAAAATTTGTTATTATCGCTTAGTTATTTTGAAAATTTCAACGAAACGGAACAAGACTTTCGCTGCTTTAAACTGATACTTTAACTGAAATCAAGGCTTCAAGTTGTGACTTGACAATGTATTCAGAGGCCGTCTAAATTGAAATTATGAAACGATTTTGTTCCTTGATATTTTGAGCCCACTATTGTGAATAATAAGAGTATCTTTTGACAGAACCTGAAACTTGATATAATTCATATATCAGCAAGATGTTATAGTGTTTTTTTACACACATCAATTTATTTAGGTCATTTTAACATACGTCGTGTCCCCAGTCACTCTAGTCAGACTGAAATATAGTTATTATCAACTAGTTTCTATAAAAGAATATCGTTTCATGCTTTTGATCCACCGTGAGAAGACTTCATATGATCTCCTCCGCTTTTGTCTGCGAAGCATAAAGAGAACATCAACAGCACAGCACTCGACACTGAAAACTGTGGGATATCTGTTATACTTCTGTCCGTACAGGAATTGTGAATAGGGATAATGATTGACTGAATACCCCATGAATTCCAAAAACTTCACAAACAATACAGTCATTTGGACTTCACCTTTTTGACTCGAAACTGGTGACAGAATCTCGATAATTTCTTCTTGAAGATACCTGTCGTCAGTTTCATGACCAAGATGGATTAGAAATCTATTTCTATTTGTTATAATTCAAAATTGCGGAAGAACAAAATAAGTATGTGGAGGAAAGAGTAGAAATATTGGTTGGAAAAACAGATTGAATTTTGGATAGGAGTTGTGATAGTACTTGATAATTCATTTCCCCAATATTCCGATTTTCATAAAATAGAGAAATAAGATAATCAGTCCGAGTGTACAATATTCATAAAAATGAGTGGAATCTCCAGAAAAAAAGTGAACCAATAACGCCAAGTCTATGAGAAAGTGTAAATCTCCCGCAATAACAATTGACAAAAAATTCTTGGAACAAAAACCTCACTCTATCCAGAACTCTCCTTAATGTGGCGAATATACCATTTCAAGAAGAAAAAGATGTGAACTCAACAACAGCTACCAAGTACATTTGACGATCCAAGTGTCATGTGAACAATTTTTGGGATATTATAACTTCAATTTGTCAAAAATGCATTCATAGTAGTTTGTAATTTCGAAAAAAAACATCCTCATCGTCAAAACATGTATGGAGGAAAATGAACAGGAATTCGGTTAATCCATTCCACACATTAGAATTCTGAGTAACAGTGGACAACGTACACGTCTTGAACTATATAGCTGGAAGGGAAATTGCGGGAGGAAAAGAGGAATTGGCAGCAATTTTTATAGATTTGAAAGCGGCGTTCGATTCAGTGGATGGGAGTGCTTTATGGGAGATAATGAAGAAAAGGGAAGTTTCAGAGGGGCGGATAGAGAGGGTGAGGAGGCGTTATGGGGAAACGAAGAGTAGGGTGAGGGTGATGGGGAGGGTTATAGAGGCATTTTGAATGGGGAGGGGGTTGAGCAAGGATGCCCGTCCAGCCCCATATTGTTCAACCTGCTGACGGCAAACCTGGAGGGAGAGTTGGTGGAGAGTGGAAGTGGAGGAGGTTGAGAGTGGGTGGGGGAAGAATTTGGTCAATGGCATACGTTGATGACATAGTGGTGTTGTCGCAGGAGGGAGAAATGCAGGAAATGATAGAAGTGCCAAGGAGATCTTGGGGAGGAAATAAACTGGGAGCAGGAAAGAAACGTAGTTGGGAGGTGGGGGAAGGAACATGTATATCTGGGTTACGTAATACAGAGTAATGTGAGGCAGGAAGGGATGATTTCGGAGAGGATGAGGAAAGGAATAGATGTGATGAGAGTAGTGTGGAGGATTGGGAGGAGGGAGTTTGCGGATGATTGGAGGAGGTAGATTTGACTGTGGGATAGGCTTGTGGGGACGGTGTTAGGATGAGGGGCGAAGATATAGGGTTGGAAAGAAAGGATAGGTATGGAAGAAATGCAAGAAAGGTATTTGAGATGAATGTCAGGGTTGGATTGGAGGACACTGGAGTACATGGTAAGGGAAGGATGTAAGAGAAGGAAATTGAGCGTGGGATTCCGGAAAGAGGCAGTGCGATACAAGGAGAAATTGGAGAGGGGGGGAGGGGTGAGATAGTGGAGAGGTGTTGGCTGGAGATGAAGGGGAACAGAGAAGGGGAAGATGGAAAATGGACAGGACAAGTGGGTTGGGAGAGGTAGGGATAAGAGAGAAAGAAGAGGAAGGAGGTAGAAGAGGAGGATTGTCAGGGAGTGAGATACAGCGGAGAGATAGAAGGTGTGGTGTAGAAGGAAGAAGGAACAAGATGAGGAAGTCAAGATATAATAGGTGGTATAAGGAAATAATTGTGGAAGGAATTCCGAAATATACTACTGTGGGCAAAAAGTAAGGTGAATTTTTAATTTAAACTTTGCGGGCTTGACATTTTGGGCTAGTTCTTTTTTCTTGAGTTGGCGGGACAGTTAATGACATCTGTGCCAAATTTCATGTCGATATCATTATCAGTAATACATTCACGCTTGTGTTTACCAAACGACCAAGAGTGCATTTTTCGATTTTTACAATGTCTGATTTAATTGAGCAGAGAAGTGCAATCAAATTTTGTTTGCGGAATGAAATTTCGGCTGCGGAAACTTTGAAGATGTTGCGGAAGGCCTTTGGTGATTCCACCATGTCGCAGAAAATTGTTTATAAGTGGTACAAAGACTTCAAAGTGGGTCGAGAACGTGTTGATGACTTGGAGCGCTCCGGACAACCATCGACGTCGACGGATGACCAACACGTCGTTGAAAGGAAGGAATTGGTGCTCAAGAATCGTCGGTTGACTGTTAGAGACCTTACTGATATGATCGGAATATCAGAAGGATCTGTGAAAACCAGAATTATGGGCGAACAACTCTTGGTTTTTGCATCACGATAATGCACCGTCTCATATTGCACTCGTTCTTCGTGACCATTTCGCCAAAAATTCGACGCATATCGTTCCGCAACCACCGTATTCGCCTGATTTGGCTCCGTGTGACTTCTGGCTATTCCCAAAACTCAAGAGACCACTCCGTAGAAAGCATTTCGAGTCGATTGAGGAGATAAAGGCTGAATCGAAGAAGGCGCTGATGGCTACACCGAAAAGGGACTATTTAGCATGTACCGATGATTGGAAAAAACGTTGGCATAAGTGTATTTTATCGAGAGGGGATTACTTTGGAGGAGATGAAATTGATGTGGAAGAATGAATGAAGATTCTTCATTTTACAAACAAATTCACCGCACTTTTTGCCCACAGTAGTATGCTGGGAAGCAGAGAGGTTAAACGGGGGAGAAGAATTGCCAGATTCAGGTTAGGGAATGAGATGAGAGGAGGGAGATATTGGGAGGAGGAAGAAAAAAGATTATGTCGGGTGTGTGGGTGGGGAATGGAGGATTGGGACCATGTTTTAGAGAGGTGTGAGAGGGGGGTAGAGGAGATAGGGGATAGGGTCAGGGAAATTTCGAGGGATGATGGGAGTGAGGGAAAATGGATGAGGAATTCGGATCTGAGTAGGGGAAAGCGAGGGGAGAGGGAGGGGTGTGGATGGGGAAGAGTGGAAGGACGAAAGTGTGAGTGATCTTCCTCTCTCTCTCATGTGCGGAGGAGTGAATGGATGGAATAGAATATGAGAGAGCATACGTTAGTTATAAATTTAGGAGTGGTGTTAAGTATAAGTTTGTGAAGTGAGGATAATTGTATGGAGTCGGCGCTCACAAACAATGTAAGTGAGCGCCGAAGAAGAAGAAATAAATCACATACATAGACTAGAATTCTGAGTCATTCCAAACCAAACGTGTTGATCAGTTCAGATTTGTTCTGAAATCCACGTCGATGCGGCATATTCGGCGTTCCCGATGATAATTTCATGGAAGCATATTATTCGACTCCCTATCTTGATGCCCTTGAGGAATCATTTGGGATATAATCTACACTGGAAACTCCTGCTATCGGCTACGCCAAGCATTCCGTATCGACGTGGATTTCAAAATATATTTGAACCGACAAACACTTGTGATTTGAAATAACTCAAAGTTCTGGTGTGTGAAATGGATCAACCTCATTTCTGTTCCATTTTCCATCATACATGTTTTCAAGATGAGGATGAGAAATTACAAACTACTATGAATGCATTTTCCGACAAATTAGAGTGACAATATCCCAAAAATTATTCCCATACCACTGGGATTGCCGAATGTACTTGGTAGCTGTTGTTGATTCCACATTTTTTTTCTTGAAATGGTATATTTGCTACTACGAGTAGAATTCTGGACAGAGTGTAGTTTTTGTTCCAAGAATTTTTTGTCAATTGTTATTGCGGGAAATTTGCATTTTTTCATGGGCTTGGCGTCATTTTTTCACTTTTTCAGAGTTATTGTGGGAATCCTATTGAATGTGGTGTGAGACTGATGAAGTTCCCAACACTTTCCATCTGGCATCCAAACATGCACATCTAATTTGACACGCGAAAAATTTGGAAATCCAGATGGAATCCATGGGAAATTTCCCTCCGTGTGAGGGGCCTTCACCTCAACATCCGATTCTACGTTGATGATAGTGATAGTCAATGAGTCCGCTGATTTCAGCTGATTCTGTATGTAATTTGTCAATTCATCACCCCAATTCCCAGTGAGTCGGATTTGTTACTTTCATCATTCCACTGACCCGTGTATTGAATCGTTGAGTTCCATAATCATAGCTCGATTCGGCATCTATTTCGGATTTCACAATCATAGGTCCCCAGGTGTTTCATCAATTCCAGTTCGCAAGGTATTCAGATATATGGGAAATCATGTCAAAAGTACATGATAAAAATCATAGGGCCTATCCTCTGTCTTGTTGAGAAAAGCCGGGGCGATTCAGGTTCAAAAATACCGAAAATCGGCATGGGGGTACTGAGATACCATTGGCTCACAACGAGCATGGTTATTTTTCAAAAATCCTTTACACATGTTTTCTAATGTATTTTGGTCAGAATGCAGAACGTCGAATTTATGTTATATATAACAATGTTTATGTTGTATGTTATATTAACATATTATGTTATATTATTATGTTATATTAACAATCACAAGAATGTAGGGCATTTGTGTAGTATATGATCTAACCCAATTTTATCCATCATTCAAACATTTTCCTAAACGGTAAGGAGGTTGAGTGGATGTTGAAGATGAAGACGTTTTCTCAATACCTCCACCCCACCATATCGCGACTCACTAACATAAAAAATGAAGTTTCACTAATGCACGAAGTCAAGGTGAATCACATACTGCACAATTACTCGTCCATCTCTTCAGGTTTACGAAATAATGTGGTTCATACCTTCTCCTCTGAGGACTCCCAATCCATGTCCCTGAGTTCATCGGCGTATTTCTCTCACGTAATACGTGGAGAGAGACCAAATTTTCCCGTCCAAAATAATATACTTCAATGATCTGGATTGATGGAGTGAAAGATGATGCATCATGTGGAATTTCATACAACACAGTAATTCAGAAAGAATTCATAAGGAGTTCAATTGGAGTTTAGAGAATTCATTATGAATTCATTATATCCATCATATTGCATCATCTTCCACTTCATCACCAAAGATTATGAGAGCATGATATTTAGTACAGGAAAATTGACATGAACGTCGGAGCATGAAGGTACATTCACCACAAATTTGGAGTTTCTTCTCATATACCATGAGAAAAAACCTTGATCAACATGGTGGCAAAAATAGAAACTTCCCAGGAAGGAAGGTGTCAGTTACATAATTCCGTACACCTGGAAAAATAGACGGGCAATCGTGTAGTATGGGATCTACCTCGATTTTATTCATCAGTGAAACGTTATTTTCTACGTTAGCAAGTCGGGGTGCAGTGAGGTGGGGGTATTGGGAATACGTTTCCATCTTTAATATCCACCCTTAACCTCCAACATTAAGAAAAGACGTGAGAATGACGGATATAATCGGGTGTCCATTTCTAGAAGAATTTGCAATATCATACGTTCTTATTTTTGGACCTTCTCTACAATTGGGTGGATTTATAAGTCCAGGATTGAGAAAACCACAATAGAAAAGTAGACTATGTGATACTAGGTTACAATAGATGTTCCTCAATAGTAATATTTCTGTGAACCATTCATTCCACATAAATTCGGACAAAGAGTGAGAATGAATATCTGTATACTCCAAATTTTCCACGATCTTCACATTTTCTTCCCAAACATTCAGAATTTCACCCTTAGTACGGAATGAAAGGAATCACGTACGTAAACACTCTGAACTACTCGGTATGTGCTAGTGTTGCTGCGATCTACCAGCCTGCTCAAAGCTCCGTTCGGCTTGGCTCGAATTATCCAGCCGCGCTTTGATTTGAGCCTGCGGAAATTTTTCTCTCATCACTGCATTGAAAATTCACCTTTCCATGCAGGTTAGGTGAGCGCCAAGTGAGTTATCACTGCTAGTGCCTCTAGCACTTTGGTGCCCTCGGATTCACCGCACCTCCCACTCGCTCCAATCGCTCATTTTCTACTCTTGATACACAGATAGCTATTAGAGACGAGCTACATCGAGTTCCTAGCCAAGCTCACACTGAAAACTCGACGGGCTGATGTTTTTGATTGAAGTCGAGCCAAGCCAAGCTTGCGTTGCGAACCCGACGAACTTCCTGCACTATAAGCTTTATATATAATAATATAATATTTATATTTGAAAAACGCCATACAGTTCTGTGACTAACAGAGTCACAATGTGGAGTCGAACGGCTTTTGTCAAATATGGATACTATGTTCGTTTCATCCAAATAGTATGATACGGAATTCCTTATCATATGCTCGAGAATTGTCATCAATGTGTTGTGCTTTTGTGTGTGTATATTCAGTGTACATAGTTCATCTACTTTCATCGTCATGAATTGTATCATGTTGATAATCTGGTGAATTATACAGAAGTTTGATGCCATCGTATTGAGCCAAGAAGATGTAGATTGTGCTATGTGGACGCGATGGTTGGGAAGAAAGGTGACTAGTTCTCTTTTTCACCAATTTTTCCGCATAACGCAATTTTTATTCTCTCAGTTCCATTCGACAGCAACCTCAAGATGATACTGATAGCGTGGCAGCAGCCAGATCGTTCACGACAAACCACGTTTGAACGCTTCAATTTAATCAGAATATGCCTCTATGAAGCACTTTTTCAATCAAAGCAGAGGTGCTGTGCAGAGAGATATTTTGGATCAATTGAAGTGTTCGTCCGTAGTTTGTCATGAACGATTTAGCGGCTGCCACGCCGCTTGTATCCCCTCAATGATGCGTCAACGACACAGAAAACAAGGGACCCACCAAGGTGACTGGTTCTATAATCCCTCAACTTCTTTCATCGAGCAATCTAAACTTAACCATCCCTCTCTGGAAAGCAAAGGGCGCTACATTTTGTGGCTGCTCTTCAGGGTCAGTCTGAATGTACCTCTTAAGCGGTACCTGACTCTATCTCCCTCCACACCTCAAAAAGCCTGCTGCATTTGGATGACGATATGGACTATTGTGAGTGCTCGATTCCAATTCTGCGGAATAAGGAATGTTCTTGGAGGTGAGCCGAATACTTTTAGCTATTATCAACTTGGTTTCGATATGTTTTTATGTATTTGAAATTGAGTCAAAAAGTTATAAAAAATAGCGGAAAATCTGGAAAAATATCGGATGCGCAACTAAGTTCCCGCTGTGTTGTTTTTTTGGTGAAAATGCAACTTCATTGTGAAAAATGGTCACACATGAATCATTCAAAGTATTGCCCATCTTGATGGCAGAGCTCGAATATCGTTATGATAGAAGTGTTCCTCTGTTGAGGCTACCCACGAATTAGGTCATTTTTTGACGTCTTCATATGAGCGGAACTGTTGATCAGCCAGACCATGTGCAATAGAACGGAACAAGTAGTAATCGGACGACGCAATATCTGGGGAATATGGTAGGTGGGGTGGGACTTCCCATTAAAGCGTTCCCACGGTTAGGTTTTAACGGGATTGGCAACATGGGGCCAAGCGTTGTCATGCAGTAGAATCACTTTGTCATTGTGCTTGGCTCAGCCGCATCAATTGAGGTCGATACCGTTCCCCAGTGATGGTTTGATTCGGTTTCAACAGCTCGTGAGGAATAGCACTGACCTGGTCCAAAAGCATGACTGGGCAGTCCCCCCGACTCCCTTTCCTTTGGGTTGCTTTAATGAATCCATTTTCCATCACCTGTCAAGAGAACGGTTCTTTTTTACGCCGCTGGAGCAGTTGTTCACAGGTGAGGAAACGAAGCTCCACGTCTCTTGGCTTCAACTCATAAGGAACTCACCTTCGTCGCTCTTGAAGCATCCCCAACTTATGCTTAGTGGGTGACTTCCAATGCTCGAGCAAGCTGTTTCCACGGATCCTCGGATGTTGGCACGTATCCTCATCAAGGAATGCTCCCAATTCAACGTCTTCGAATGTTTTTGGCTTTCCTTCGCGCGGACGGTCGTCAACATCGAAATCACCGTCTTTGGAGCGATGGAACCAATCATGGCACGTTGTTTCACTCAAAGCAGTATCTCCATGAACTTTTCGGAGCTCTCAATGCGCTCCAGATGTGTTCTTCGAATGAAATAAGGAAATAAACACTCCCCAAAATTGACACAAAATTTAACATTTTCTCACAATCAAAAGTATATGACCCCAAAACAAAATCACTAACGTGTCAACGTGGTTTGTTTACCATATGTCTGAGCTTAGTTCATGACGTTTTGGATATGTCAAAATTGACCAGCACTTACTGCTGGAGCCATCTATCGACAAATAGCGAGAGCTTAGTTGCGCAACTAATATTCTCCGGACCCATCGACTCGGATGCGGGTAGTTTTTATTATTGGTTGGGAAAGTGCCTGGCGCAGGAATTCAATGATTCAATAGTCGATGGGTCCGGATGATTCTTCATACTACCACGTCCTTTCTCCGTTACGATTATATTAAAAAACTTTGTATCTTGAAAAAGGATCGTATCGATCCGGAACGTCGATCGGCTTATCGAAGGAAGTTAAATAAATTCGTTCGACAAACTTGCTTGGATGAAAATTGGATCGAACTTCCACCTATTGAATCATTGAATTCCTGCGCCAAGCACTTTCCCAACCAATAATAAAAACTACCCACATGCGAGTCGATGGGTCCGGATGATTCTTTATACTACCACGTCCTTTCTCCGTTACGATTATATTAAAAACCTTTGTATCTTGAAAAAGGATCGTATCGATCCGAAACGTCGATCGGCTTATCGAAGGAAGTTAAATAAATTAGTTCGACAAACTTGCTTAAATGAAAATTGGATCGAACTTTCACCTATTGAATCATTGAATTCCTGTGCCAAGCACTTTCCTAACCAATAATAAAACCTACCCACATCCGAGTCGATGGGTCCGGATGATTCTTCATACTACCACGTCCTTTCTCCGTTACGATTATATCAATAACAAGACGCCATGCGAGTTTGACGTGCACTTGCTGCTCCGATAATTTTCTCATCCGTTGCTTTTAATAGTGTCTATTTAACTGCTATTCAGTTTGCTCGGTATAGTGTTTTTTACTGTGCATCTCGTGTAGTATTTCACTTGCCGGTTTGTGCCTTATCTACCACGTTTTTACTGATTTGAAATCATCATTTGTCGAGAAGTTTCGTCTCACGGATACAGTAGCCTAACATTCATACTGTCACTTACATTGCCGCTTCGTTGTGTGATACGAAAACAGTAAACAGACCATTACTCGCGTGTGTGTGTTGTGTGTTACTAGTACCAGTGATTATCATCTGCTCTACGTTTTGATCTTTTCATATATTTAAAATGTCACAACATGATAAGAAAATCTGTAAAGGTTGTACTAAACCTGTCTCTCATCCTGTGAGCTGTCATACGTGTAATATTCATTCGCCTCCAGGATATGTGCACAGATGTAATCATCCGTGGAGTGTGAACAAACTCATCGATTGTTCAGATGCTTCTTCACATCAAATTGATTCATCTTTGCCAGAAGACTCGTCTCTACTGGTAAATATAAAGGAGCTCATCCATGAAGAATTCTCGAAATTTCGTGATGAAATGGCTCGGGTTTACGAGGACAAAATAGTTTCTCTTAGTCAAACTATTCTTTCCCTCACTGCGAGATTGACTGAAGTTGAGAACAAACTCGACGTTTCAAAACAAGACCGTGATTCTCGTGATCTTGAAACGATTATTCATGAAGTCAACGAGCGACAGAAGCGATCTCGCAATATTATTATTGTTGGTATTGATGAGACGCCGGACAATCAACAACAAAATGATGCAGCGAAGGTGAAAACACTACTCCGAAATATTAATCCTTCCGTTCATGATGATATTAGGTTGCATAGAATCGGTAAAAAGGTTGCGAACAAACATAGACCTATTTGTGTTTCTTTTCCATCGTCTCAGGATGTTATCAATATCTGGAAACGTGAATGTAATCACGATGGACCGTTTAAAATTTATCAAGATCGAACTGTTCAAGAGAGAAATTATTTAACCACGTTACGTGCGGAATTGAAGAACCTGATCGATGGTGGTGATACCAACAAAACAATCAAGCATATAAATGGATTGCCAACAATTGTTGACACGCGTACTGTGCCCCAGAAAAAAAAACCTATAACTCACCCTTTGATATACTATCAGAATGTTCGTGGTCTTCGTACTAAACTTCAAGATTTGCAAATTTCACTTTCATCTCTTACTTCTACGTATGATGTCATTATCTTCTCTGAAACCTGGTTAACGGATAACATATCTGATGAAGAATTGTCCTTTAATGATTATGTCTTGTATCGGTTGGACAGGAGCAGGCGCACCAGTGTTTTTTCTCGAGGAGGTGGTGTGCTGATTGCGGTCAAAAAGTATTTGAGTAGTGCATTGGTTGATTTGCCGCCTACTAGCGTGGAACATATTCTTGTCAAGTTGCAGTTCAATTCGAAGTCTGTTTTTATTGGAGCAAGTTACTTCCCCCCTGCCTCATCATCATCTCTTTACCTTGAACATTGTGTTTCTCTGGCCGAGGTACTGTGTCAGGGTTATGATCCTTCAATTTTCCTCTTCGGTGACTACAATCTTCCGCATGTGGTTTGGCGCAATGACGACTCTTCTCTAACGGCATCGTTTCGTCCTGGTGTGACACTGAATGAAAGGTCTGCGGTGGAGATTTTGACTCAATATTTCAACTATTTTGGTTTATATCAAAAAAACAATATTTCAAATGATTCCAATGGTATGCTGGACTTGATTTTTACCACCGATGAGTATGTTGAAACTATTAGTCCGGTTGATTACCTCCTACATTGTGATGCTTATCATCCCCCTATTGGAATTAGATTGTATTCCCTTTCATTGAGATCTTTGTCTTGTACCGACACGTACCGGTACAATTATAAATTGGCTGATTTTTTTTCTATACGGCAGCATTCGAATCAAATTGATTGGGATTTGGAGTTAAAATGCATGGATGTAAATACTGCTATTAGTTTTTTGTATGATCAACTTCCTGTGGCTATTGAGTTGTACGTTCCGAAAACATTGATCAAAAGATCTATTTATCCTCTTTGGTTTACTCCTAAACTCAAAAAATTAATTAGAAGAAAGAAAGTTGCCCATATGTTTTACAAATCGTCTTATAGTCGCGGCGATTATTTAGCGTTCTCTTTTTTGCGTGCTCAATGTAAATCACGAGCTCGGGCTTGTTATTCGAATTACATTCGCCAAGTTGAGACTAATATTCAAAAGGATGTTAAATCTTTTTGGAATTTTGTTAACAGTAAGCGTTCATTTAATGACTCACCCAGTACTATCATGTTAAATAATGTAGTTGCTGACTCTGCAGCTGGAATGGCTAACCTTTTTGCTGATCACTTTTCATCGGTTTTTGCTTCACATAACTCGGTTAATGTTAACCATTCTAGACATGATATGTCATTCAACATGCTTTCTGATTTGGATATTACCATAGGAGAGATCTACTCTGTTCTTGATTCGTTAGATACGAGCAAGGGCCCAGGATTTGATGGCCTTCCGCCGTTGCTGTTCAAGTCTTGCAAATTTATTCTTTCCCGACCGCTTTGGCTTATCTTTAATAAATCTCTTCCTTCCAGATGTTTCCCTGCTGAATTGGAAACGAGCCTGATCTCTCGTATTTCCAAGCATGGTAATAAACTGGATGCTAAGAATTATAGACCTATAAGTATTTTGAATGTTATGTCTAAGATTTTTGAGCGCGTGGTTGTTGACAAGATTACTCCTCCGTTGTCTCCTCTTATCATCCCGGAACAACATGGTTTCATGTCAATGAGGTCTACTACTACGAATTTGGCTGCTTTCTGTAATTCCACCGCCATTGCACTGGAGAATAACTCACAAGTTGATGTCATTCACACTGATTTTAGTAAGGTGTTTGATACTGTATCTCACAGCGTTCTTCTATCTAAGTTGAGTAGCTTTGGAATATCTGGTAATCTGAAACTTTGGTTCCAGAGTTACTTAACTGATCGGGTGCAGATGGTGAAAGTTCGGAACTGTTTTTCTGAACCGATTATACCTCCTTCGGGAGTGCCCCAGGGATCCCACCTTGGTCCACTTTTATTTTTGCTATTCATAAATGACATTGGGCAGGTTCTCAATGATTGTGATTTCCTGTTATTTGCTGATGATCTAAAAATCTTCAAGAACATAAAATGTCTTGCGGATGTTCATCACTTACAGTCAGTATTATCGAGATTAGATTCTAGGTGCACCCGTAATTCTCTGCATCTGAACTTAGAAGAATGCTGTGTAATGAGAATCTCGCAGTCAAGGAATCCTCTCATATTCTCCTACAAGATTGCAAATGTTACATTGAATACTGTTAAATCTTATGTTGATCTTGGTGTAACTATAAATGATGGATTGGATTTTTCTGAGCATTCTGTGAAAGCTTGTGGTACTGCGATGAGAAATCTCGGCTTCGTCAAAAGATTTTCCAGTGATTTCAAAGATGTTAGGTCATTAAAAGTACTATATTCCTCTTTAATTAGACCCCATCTTGAATATGCGTCCCCTATCTGGTCTCCGTACTTGAAGAAGGATATTAGAATGATTGAGAGTGTGCAACACAAGTTTTTACGCTTTGCTGCTTTCAGAATAGGCTGCCCTATGAGATATTCTGACCATGATTACTCTAGAATTCTTCACAGAATGAATTTAACTACCCTCGAAGAGCGGAGACAAATGAATGATCTCCTATTTCTTTTTGAATTGATTAATGGTTTTCTTGATTGCGAGTCATCGCTGAGTACAGTTAATTTTAACATCCCCGGTAGAGTAGTTAGGAGAGCGCTTTTATTCAGACCTGTACAATTCAAATCCAGATTTGGGATCTATGATCCGATTTCTCGCATTTGTGAATTAGCAAATAATTTCGATCGGTCGATGGAATTGTTTGGTGTTTCCTTGAAGCGGTTTAAACTGTCGGTTGATGCATGACTATATTGTAATTGTATTTTATGCGTCTTTGGACGCTGTCTTGTATTGACTCTGTATTTACTTTTTATATCAAAGGGTGCTAACCCGTGTATTGCATTAAAAAAACAAGAAAAAAAAACTTTGTATCTTGAAAAAGGATCGTATCGATCCGAAACGTCGTTCGGCTTATCGAAGGAAGTTGAATAAATTCGTTCGACAAACTTGCTCAGATGAAAATTGGATCGAACTTTCACCTATTGAATCATTGAATTCCTGCGCCAAGCACTTTCTCAACCAATAATAAAAACTAGCCACATCCGAGTCGATGGGTCCGGATGATTCTTCATACTACCACGTCCTTTCTCCGTCACGATTATATTAAAAAACTTTGTATCTTGAAAAAGGATCGTATCGATCCGAAACGTCGATCGGCTTATCGAAGGAAGTTAAATAAATTCGTTCGACAAACTTGCTTGGATGAAAATTGGATCGAACTTTCACCTATTGAAAATTATTTTCCACCTATTGAAAAATAATATTGTCAAAAAATATTTCATTGGTGCGACATGATAGGATAATCATAACTGGATTCTTAACACATTTTTTATGAATTTATTCATCTAGTTATTTGATCAATTCCCCCAAAGAGTTCACCCCAATATGAAAAACATTGAACAAAATCAAATATTACGAATGTCTTATGAATAAAAAAAATGATCAAAGATATTTATTTGGATGATTTGAGTTATTATTATAATCTGATACCAGATTATAATAAGATATTTTCCAATGTAATTATACATCAACAAAGTTCTTTCAAAGCTTCTGCTTTTATCACTGATGACAAACTACATTCAAACCATGAATTTAAACATAGCAAACTTTCAGCATGTTTATGACTCAACCGAATTCGATGTTTCCTTATCATCAAACCGGCTTCAGAGAACAAGCGTTTAACAAGAACACTAGTAGCAGGAATGTTCAAAAAATCGCGAGCCATGCTAGCGAATCGAGGGAAGCAATTTTGATGATTTTGCCACCATGGTAATATATTAGTATCACGGCTGACAAGTTTCATATGTAAATAATTTTGAAGCTCAGTTTGCCAATCTTGTTCACTGTTCATTCCCTTTCTGTATAATGAATTCATGTTTTTATTATATTCATCATCAGAATCATTATCAGATGGAATATTAGATACATGTTCAGATGCATCACAAACTTCAACATATTCATTTTCGAAAATTTCTTCAAATTTAATATAGGATTGCTCTCCCAATTCTTTCCCCCAAGGAGATAGATCACACATTTCTAATTGATGACGAGGATCTAAAATCAAAACAGCACAGTGGGTGCAGTTAGTTTTTTGATAATATTTCAATAATTTGTCCCTGCCAGCTTGAAATGCTGAAATGAGGGTTTCATCGGTGGGATTGCAATCATTCTTCTCATCAAGTTTGTGACATAATTTTTCAATGCTGTCTTTCAGAACATTGATCCCAAGTATTACTTGGAAGAAAATTCTTTAAAATACTTCAGATACTTCTGGACCAGTGTGGGCATTTCCCATTCATTTTCTTGAATTTTTAATTGTTTCGAATATGGATGATTATAAGTCAAAGCAGTAATCGATCTTCGCATTCTCAATGCAGCTGAAATCAAATCGTGTGTGCTATTCCATCCAGTTGAAACATCAACGGGGAATTCCACTATTTTTTCATCAGAAACTTTGCAATAATCAACTAATTTATTCGTTAGTTGTTCCGAACGTTCAATTTTTTTGCATAGGCTTCTTAATTTGATAAGCGCTGAGCTATTTTGCACATTGTCTTGATTGTCATATTCATTACTGGTTGAGCTGTCATCATCATCAATGCTATCTGTAGCGGATTCGTCATCTGAATATTCAGGACATGTTTATTTTAGTGACACTAGTTTATTTTTTGTGGCAATAGTTTGTTCCTTCGATGCACACTTGATAACTTTGGGCACTATATTTGAAATCATTGGAATTCATTGTTTCAAAAATATGGTAACATCTAAATTCCTTGGAAATATCAAATTTATGTTGCACACATAAGATATGAGAATGATCTGAAATCATGAATAGATTAATAAATTGTACATTTTTCACGTATTATTCAGGTGATGATGAATAACTGTGATTTGTCGCGACATGACCCGAAAACGGGATATCACAATAGTTATGAGAGAATAACATTTTGATAAGAATAAAAATCATACCCATAATATATGAAAATATATGAATCCCCACAGCACCCTAGTCCCGATAAATTCATAAAGAATTCTTCGTGGGATTCTTTCAGAGTCCTCGTTATGGCAGTTCAGAAAGCATTATTTCTGAATCCCTGGTATTCAAAATGAGTTCTTAAGTATTCTTAATGAATTCTTCCTTAACTGACATAACGGGGGTACATTTGGACCATGCTTGTACTGTGTGGGGAAGGATGAAAGAGAGATGAACAAAGAGATATTTGAGTGATTCGAGTTTACGATGAACAGGACGAGACGAAACTGGGTGTCAAAATGTCGGGACGAGACGAGATTGAGTGCCGAAAAAGTCTAGACGAAACGAGACAACGCATGAAAAAATCTAGACGAGACGAGAAAAAGCCCATTCTCGTCTCGCAGCATCACTATGCTCGACTATGTTTTCTTTCCCTGATTCAATCCCCCTCTTCATCTAATGGGGGAAGGTCCCCAAATGCTGTCTCGCATTCGGTTCAGACGGTATACAGATGTGTGGGTAATCATGCTAAAAGCACATCCCAGAAATTATAGCTCCTATCATTGCCTTGATGAAAAAAATCAGGGCGTTGAAGTTTGAGAAAGTCCCGAAAATCTTCATGGGTGAACTGAAATACCACAAGACTACAATGATCATGAGGATTCTTTTAAAATCTCCTATACATGTTTTTTTATGTATTTCGGTCAGTTGAGGCCCACTTCGACCTCCATAAGTGCGTGAAACATCGGATTTGTTATAATCTGGTTCAATTACACAAGAATGTAGGATATTCGTGGAGTATAATGATCTATCTCGATTTTATTCATCACCCAAACGGGTTTGTCCTTGAACGTTGAGGGGTTAGGGTGGATATTAGAGATGAGGACGTATTCCTAATACCACTACCCTACCGCACCTCGACTCCCGAAGTGATGAATGACGTTCGACTCACCAATGAAATCGGGTTGAATCACATACTACACAATTACCTGTCCATGATCTGAAATTCACGGAATAATGTGGATCACACCTTCGTTGGAAACTCCCAATCCATGGCCCCATGTTTATCAAGGTTTTTTTCGTGATAAATGAAAAGGACATCGAATTTGTGGTGAATCTATTTTTATGCTACGACGTTCACGTTGATTCTCCCGTACAAAATATTAGGCTCCCATGATCTTGGGTGGAGAAGTGAGGGATGATGTAATATGATGAAAATGATGAGTTCGTAATGAATCCTCCGAACTCCAATTCAACTTCCCACGCACTCTTCCTGGACTCATGTATTGTATAGGATTCTATCATATTGCATCATCCTTCACTCTGTCATCCAAGATCAAGAAAGTATAATATTTCGTACGGGGAAATTCAGTGTCCCTTTCCGCGTATTATGACAGAAAGATCCCGATAAACTTGACAGGCATGACTTGGGAGTTTTCAGGAAAAAAGGTCTGAGCCGAATTATTCCGTGAATCTGATAAGATGAACGAGTAATGGTGTAATATGTGATCTACCTTGATATTATTCATCAGTAAGACATCATTTCCCACGTTAGGGAGTCGAGCTATTAGGGATATGGCCCTATTTTTGATATCCACCCTAACCCGTCACACAAAACAGTTTGAATAATGGTAAAAATCATGTAAACTCACGTACTACTCGAATACCCTACATTCCTCTATAATCATACTCCATTATAACATAAATTTGACGGTCTATGCAACTATGGAAGTGGAATCGGGTTTCCAGTGACAAAGATATACATGAAGACATGCGTAAAAGTTTTTGAAAGAACAATTATGCTCGGTATAATCCTGTGGTACCTTCATTCTCCCATGCCGAATTCCGGTACTTCTTCGAACTTCATTATCCTAGCTTCTTTGTATCAAGGCGGAGATAGGGTCCAAAATTCCCTGAATGTGCTGTTGACATGATCTCCTACAAATGTGTACACCTTCCGTAACAAAATTGATGAAACACCTGAGGACCTTTTCTTGTTAGAGGGACAATCCCTCTAACACCTTCCACCGACGTCTGAAATATATACAATATGTACAGAATATATACCGGATATAATCATGTATAGGGGAGTGTTCGGAGGGACAGTACCTATAACACCTCCCTCCTACATCTCGAATATATGCAGTACATACCGAATGTACACCAGAGATCGGCGATGATGACTTTTTCATCAGTGATTTCGGAATCTATTACTTATTATTCGTGGAGTGAGAATATTCATTTCTCACACCTCACATCGAGGGAAAAATTTTAATATAGTCTAGGAATATTTTGCATAACTTCGATGATGAGTGATGGTGGAGGAGGAACCCAAGCAGCAACGGAAGTTCAAAGTATATACGAAATAGAAACGTTCGTAGAATGTACGCCTGAGATACGAAGAACATATAATGAACGTTCATGGAATCTTCAAATGAGACTGTTTTAAATATACTTAGAACGTACATAGTACATTCGAAATGTACTATATTCATTCAATCGATGTTCGATTGACGTACCGTCGTATATTCGATTACATACGTTCGATGAACATGCATAGCACCTATGAAACAGTCTCATTCGAATGTACATAGAAGATATTTCGAATATTCTAAGAACGTTCATAGTATATTCTGGTGCTACTTGGGAATTTTTCTCTGCTGTATTCATGAATAATTGAGAGAGGAGAATTTGTCACCACACCAGTAATGGGAAATGAGTTTGGAATACATCACTTATCAAAACATTTGATGTCAGGCGATACTTCCATACAAGTTTTGGATTACGTAACAATTCACGATAGGTTTCAATTAGAAATTGGCAAAGAAGCAATCTTCAATCCCCGCTTTCTTATTGTTCGGTGGGAATGCGAGGTATAGCGGAGACGATCTTTCATAATTCGGAATGATTTGATAGAGAGGAATGGAGGCAAGATGGTAAAGTAGAGCAGAGGAAAGTTGAGGAAAACCCGAGATCGTCACGGTTGAATGGAGAAGGCCTGTGCATGCGGAAGAAAGAAGCACCAGTGTAATCTACACTGAATATATTTTAACACTCGCGTAAGCGAACAGAAGTACAAGTAAGATACAAGCTTATGAAGCGTGATAGAGCGATAGGCGAAAAGCGCGTGAGAAAAGCAGAGAGAGAATCATGTAGAGCAGTCGTTGCGAAGGTTGCGGAGCGACTCTCGAGAAGACGGTGATCGATCGCTGTTGCTGACCCATTGATCGTGGATCTTCGGGGTTTTTTGGCTCGAAATGCTGGAACTCAGACAGAGATTCGGGAATCGCACTGACGAGCATACGAAGCTACTCGGTCCACCCCGCATACCCGCCGAAGCTATCCCTAGCCTCATCTTTCGTCCAACATTCCGCCCGCCTCGGACGAACTGGAACAGAAAACAGGAAGCGATTCCCCGAAAGGAAGGAGAAGTTGAAGAGTTAAGAGGTTGGTACCGAAGGTCCTTCAGATACCGGCAACGGGCAGAGCTTGACAATCGGCCTTCTTAGGACAGTTGTCGCAGTTTTGACGTTAGCAACTCTGACGAGTCCATCTGAGCCCGGACGCACGTTGACGATCTCACCCAGCGGCTACTTGGATGGAGGAAAACGCTCGTCCTTCACGAGCACTATCTGGCCTACGGTGGAATTCTCGTTCGGCGACCGCCACTTGGTTTTCTGCTGGAGATGATGCAGATATTCGGAGCTCCAGCGAACTTAGAAACGTTGATGCGGGCTTCGGACTAGTTTCCAGCGAGTCAGATGACCGTGTCCAGGGATCTCAGGTTCCGGAATTGTGAAGAGAGATGAGCGGATGAGGAAATGAGATGGCGTGAGCGTGGCGCTGTCCTCTGAATTGGAGACCACTGGGCATAACGGTCTCGAACTGAGACATGCTTCCATCTGGATGGCCACAGTACTGAACTCCTCGAATGTCAGTTTGGTTTCGCCGATGATTCGTCGGAGATGATGTTTCACAGACCCGACGCCCGCTTCCCAGAGGCCGCCGAAGTGCGGTGACCTTGGTGGGATGATCCTCCAGTCGGTCCCGTCGTTGGCCAGAATTAAAGCGATGTCACGATAGAACGACGAAGAAGCCTTGAAGAGAGGTTGGAGCTCGGCATTGGCCCCACGAAACGTGGTACCGTTGGCGCACCACAGTGTGCGACAGATCCTACGTCTGCTAGCAAAGCGCCGATAAGCGACGAGGAAAGAGTCGGTTGTGCAATCACTCACAACCTCAAGGTGTAGTAAGGGTCTGCCAGGCAATTTTTCAATGATTCCGAAGGAACTCCACAAATGACAGGAGTGGACGAAGAGTGGATCTCATCATACACTTGAGTGTGATTATACAAACCATACCTTCGGGTTCAGACTTGAATATGAAAGCATTCCACAGATATCTCTTTGGAACAGCCTGAATATATGTTGATCTCCACCCCTGGTATAATATGCCGGCCAGTGTGCACCGCATCCTGTTGAATGTGGATGACATTGTGTGAGCTGCATCTCTTCCCATAGGAATGCTATCCAAAGAAGCCCTGGAGTCACGCAACAAGGATATGAGACGTTACAGAGAGCACAACACAAGGAAACGTTCTCGGATTGCTGAGATGACTGATTTGCTTCATTCTTTGTTGTTCTCATAAGATCCACTCATATCAACATCATCGCTCAGTCAACGCGGACACCAAAGACCTCACGAAAAATCAACATTGGATTGAGACATTGAAATATTTCTTTCAAAACTATTTGATGATTCAGAGCAGGATTGAATTTTGAATGGTTTCAGATTAAGATCATACCAGACAATATACAGGGTACGGCATTTAAAGTGTCGCGGGCGTTTTTTCCAAAAATAAAGTGAGATACGAGAAAATTGTTCGGACAAAAGTTGTAGGGTACCGAGGGGGACATCCGATGGTGGCCTTGGCTTTGACCTCAAATCTCATCTTCAAGGGCATTCTGAGGTCAACTCTTGTTTTTCAAATAGCATCTCATATTTTTCACTGCAGATTTGGATTCTAGGTCAAAAACCAAGAAACTTTTGTCTGAACCATTTTCCTGAAATCCGCAAAAATGGCGCTCTAATCGATATTGTTCCATTTTGAATCTGACATTCGAATAACTCGAAAACGAAGGGTCTTGCAAAAGAATGTTCCGTACAAAAGTTGTCAATACACAACACATTTCAATCGTCTGCATTACCACCATTCAGAGCTCACGCGATGTAAACAAACGACGGGGTTCAGTGGAAATTCACGATTTTGAAAGTCAGTTTGTCAGTTACATTTGATTATTACTTGGTTTATGACAAATTGAAGATCATGGATATCCGATACACGGTTTCTGAAAAGATCGATATGATCTACATTTACGGTGAAGTGCATAAGAACCCCAGACAAGCATATGACTTGTATGCAGAACGATTTCCTGAACGAACAACGCCATCCATTAGGTATTTTCAACGCATTACAAAATTATTCTCAGAAACGGGAAGTGTTACAAGGGAAAAACGACATCGAATGAGAACTGTCAGCGGAGAAAATGCGGAAGTTAATGTACTAGCTGCAGTAGCCAATAATCCACACGTGAGCTCTCGTGAAATTGAACTCCATTCGGGAATTTCTCGAAGAAGTGTTCTTCGAATACTGAAACGTCACAAATTCCATCCGTATCACATTTGTTTGCATCAAGACCTTCACGGTGATGATTTCGAAAATCGTGTACAGTTTTGTCGATGGGGTCTAGCACAAATGCACAATAACAACTTCATCAACATATTATTTTCTAATGAGTCGACGTTCACCAATCATGGTCAAGTAAATCGACATAATATGCATTACTGGGCGACAGAAAATCCAAGATGGTTACGTCAAGTAGAGCATCAAAGACAATGGGCTGTGAATGTTTGGTGTGGTATTTTTCGATCTCGAGTCATTGGACCGTACTTCATTGCAGATACGCTAAATGGAGAGAAGTACAGACATTTCTTAGATCAAGTACTTCCAACATTACTTGAAGACATACCTGTTCAGGAACGATTGAATATGTGGTATCAACACGATGGTTGTCCATCCCATTATGCAGTCACAGGTCGAGAAATATTGGACAGAGATTATCCTGGACGATGGATAGGACGTCGTGGACCAGTTCATTGGCCTGCCCGTTCTCCGGATCTTACTTCTCCAGATTTTTTTTTATGGGGATACATAAAAGATACAGTTTATCAACAAGCACCGACTACACCTGAGAATATGCGTCAACGAATCATAAATGCATGCGCGAGCATCAATGAAGATATTTTAGCACGAGTTCAGCAATCTTTTGTAAAACGTTTTGAAATGTGTATTGAAGTCGAAGGCCATCATTTTGAGCATCTACTGCATTAAAATTATCCAAGTGATGTAGACGATTGGAATGTGTTGTGTTTTGTCTGTTATACCCCATCACCTCCGTTTCAGTTCAAGGGGTCCCCCTTGGAATCAGACAACTTTTGTCCGAAACATTCTCCTCCAAGACCCTTCGTTTTCGAGTTATTCTAATGTCAGATTCAGTATGGAACAATATCGATTAGAGCGCCATCTTTGCGGATTTCAGGAAAATGGTTCAGACAAAAGTTTCTTGCTGTTTGACCTAGAATCCAAATCTGCAGTAAAAAATATGAGATGCTATTTAAAAAACAAGAGTTGACCTCAGAATGCCCTTGAAGATGAGATTTGAGGTCAAAGCCAAGGCCACCATCGGATGTCCCCCTCGATACCCTACAATTTTTGTCCGAAAAATTTTCTCGTATCTCATTTTATTTTTGGAAAAAACGCCCGCGACACTTTAAATGCCCCACCCTGTACTGTTCTGTGATTCTCATATGTTCCCAAATATGAATACTCTCTGTTCGAAATACAAGAAAAACAAATGTTTGACAAGTTTTTTTGGTCAAATATACCATAGTATTCATCTTTCGAATTGGGTGACATTTTTTTTGTTCATCTTCATTTCGGATCCACAAGACAAGATCTGCACTTGGATGTATCCCCGTGCAGTCGTTCAGTTACTTCGGGAACGAGACGAAAACCCACATATACATAATAAAAAGTCACCTCTCATTGGTACAGGACTTTTGCACCGCCATTCATGAATTTTCCTCACTGTGCGTCGTTATGTTGTTGACATATCGGTGGCTCGTTTCTTCTTCTGGATCCGTGCGGAAGGAAGGCTGTCGACCAAGAGAGATCCTCAACTTTGCCCCAGATTCGGCAATCTCTCTTTGCCCCACTCCTCTTCTCATACCATTTTATCTTCAATACCGTTACCTTCATGGTAACGACCTCTTTTTCATCTGTTGTGCACCCTTACAACTCGTGATGTCAATTGATACAAAATCAAGATCACGAGACTGCAGCTGAATGTAAACTCACTCCTTTGCCTCATCAACCTGGAAGTTCTCAATTGTTATTTTCAGCTGGATTTGAACCTCTTCGGAGGGTCGGGGCCGGAAGAATTCGGGATATCTGCACTTGATGAGCTATAATATAAAACACTCAAGAACTTTGGAATAATGCGAAATTCCGGAAATTTGACCCTCTAGGGGTTCGTGTTCATTGTCTGATTGACCTGGGGTTGACAGGTGTTGCTTCCACGTGAATTGGAACCCTCTTTCCTGGGGGGAAGGTGAGACAAAGGAATTGCCAAAATTAAGGGAACAAAGATCACTCTGATCTAGGGTGGATTCAGTCCATTTTTGTGATAATTCCCAAAAACTTTTCTCATGAATTGGAGGATCGATTCTAGTGCGTGAGCTGATGTTTCACGGCTGCAACAGCCTCTCTCGTGAAGTGAGCCAGTGCTATCAGAGATTTTGAATAAGTGTTTGGAAAATCAACTCCAAAATACCAATACCATCAGATAACCTCACTTCACTCTGATCATGTTCATTCATATTATTTCATATTTGATTCCATAATTGGCATTACCAACTAATGTTATATGGCATTTTTTGTCTCAGGTTTCGTGACCATTGGAACATTATTCGACGTGGGTGTTTGGTACTACGTAAAAGATGTGAAGATATTCGATGAAGAAATAGAATTGGAAGATATCACCGAAGAACCAGTGGATACGCTTTGAGGAGATTCATTACCTTCAGAATTGAGTGACCTCATCATAGTAATTAAACTGGAAGCAAATCCCATACATGATGAATGAGAGAATGAAGCGGGAGGAGATAATGATGAAGGCGATGAAGGTGAAAACGGAAATGTAGTTGGATCCAAAGACCTAGAAAAAGAACAGGGACAGAAGAACAAAGACTTTTCAAGTACCTTAAGCCTTTGAGATGTATTCAACATTCGTGGTCTCTCGAGTAGGAGCTATGTAGCTATAATAAAATCATTTACCAATAATCAAACCATCGATTTTTCGAATAAAAGAAGAAATTTGTCATCCATTGTGCGTTGTCCACAGATACTGTTCGTGTCTCACATTTTGGATCAAATACATCCTAATATTCATATAACTTCCCTATTATTCTCTCTCAGGTATCGTAGATTCCATTGACTGACAAGGTTATTTCGATTATAATATTGTGATATCATTGGAATAATCATAATGCGTATAATTATAAGAAAAATGATTCATCGACATGGGAAAGGTTTGTATACACAAAGTTGCAAAATATTCTACAATTTCATGAGGAAAATTCTGAATCGTCACATATCAAGATGAGAACAGGATTCATTGCCATGATAAATACTTGACAGAAAATTAAAGGTTTTGAGTCTCACTTGTTTTTAATAATTGCGTGATAATTTTTGTTCAATGAATTTCTTATGAATCTATGTTCCACATTCATTGATGTTCCTCCTTGGTGTAAATATCATCCGGAATCCCATGAAGGATTGTCAAATTTTTTTGAAATCTGTTCAATTTCCCCATCCATCAATGAGATTTCATAGAATATTTCAACCCTTCCATACCTTAATTATTTCAAGCAGCGCCCTATTAGGAATGAATCATATCAGGTCATTCAATATGTCCGTAGGATAAGTAAGAAAAAAACAAAAGTTTGACAAAACTCGATTTCATTATTCAACATAGTTGCCTTCGAGGGCGATACAATGAGTATAGGGACTTTCCAACTTTTCGATACTACTTTTTTCCCACACCTGCACGGAAAGTTGATGTTTTCTGACCTTTTTTTGAGGGAGAAAGTGCTGAATTCCGAGCGAATGTGTCACAGCGGGAGGAAAATACAAACCATCTTTTCGTTCTGAAACATGCATATGAATATTTCATATGCAATTGAACAGATGATTTTCACTTTCCTTGCAGTTGTGGGAAAAAATAGGATGTTCACCTCGGGGAGAAGTGGGAAATTTCCACTTTCTCCCCTTGATGAACAATACTATTATAGTACGATTTCTTCTTCTCTTCAAGATAGGTTTCAGTTTCAGCGATCACTTCAATTTTCGGGCTTGAATTTCTTCCCAGCAAGCATTCTCCGAAGATCTGAAGACAGAAAAAAGTCGCTGGGACTAAATCTGGAGGATACGGTGGGTAGGTAAGCAATTCAAAGCCCAATTCATTCAATTCTGCTATCGATTTTTGGTGAAACAACACACACGTGATTCAAAATAAACTTTTCACGATATAAATATAGGTCAAAAATGGAGAAAAGGTGAACTTGATATAACTCGGCTCTTGCACGACTTATTATCAGCATAGATTCGTCTCGAACGAATATCACAATTCGAGAGGCTTATCCTCACATTTATTTCATTTGTTTCTTTCAGCTACGTGTGTTCACAAGTCCTTCTCATTGCGAGCGGGATATAATGAACATTCGGTTTCCTGAAAATTTAACAATACACATACGCGTACGGTTACATTGTGCTTATTGCAAGTGACATAGTTCACTATACTCGTGTGGGGGTCAGAGATGCTTCAAGTTCCCCATACAATATAACAATACTATTACATAGAATATACCGATGAATATATTGTAATGTAGACATTTTCGCATTGTTTCAGATCTTAGTGAAAGGATCAATGCCTGTGGAGGAGGAAGTCATTGAATTATACCAATTATTCTCGTTGGACTTGAAATAAAGCTCTTCCTCCTTCTTTCATATAAATTCGTCTTGCTCATTTCGACAACCACTCACCTTCCGTTTCCTATAATATCACTATCAGCAAAAATTAATTCAACTTTCGAGAGCGGAGATCTGTTGATGGAGGTGAGTATTCGGTCAGTGCATAGAGGATGGTCATGTTATCATTTCCTTGCAAATTTTCACATAACACCCATAAAATCCTTCTTAAGAAAAAAGAACATTACAACTTTAATCAACCAAGTGATTGCTACATAAGCGTACTCTTTGATCATTGGAACAGTCGATATGCATGCCCCCTGAATGGTCAACATATTCTACTTATAACTCAAAAAACTGAGCTTAAAATTGGAAAGTAGTAGAAAAAACATTGCTCGGTTTTCTCTTAGGAGTACGCTGGTAGAAGGCGGGTAATTTATTGTGGCAAATCCTGCGTACTGGGAGCAGTCAATATTGTCAAACTTTGCGCACTTTTCTTTGGTCATTCTAGTAAAAATCAATATGTAGAAACTGTTTCTAAAATATAGTACCATTCTATATATTTTCTATAATATAACAATCGAACTTCATGGTATATCACCTCAACGTCAACGTGAATATCATAATTCTGCTCTTTATGTTGATCTTGGGAGTTATTCATTCCTGAATTGAATGCATTATTATCTGAATGTGAATTTAACTCATCCAAGTTGGAACATGGTTCATCATTGATTATCCTTTACATATCCTGAAATGAGTATCAGACAGTAAAATATTATTTCGCATGTGAATACTAAAATTCTGTTCAGCTTAACCCATCAACGCCCATGATGAACCTGCTTGATTCACGAGGAAAGTGGGTCCATGTAAAAGCTCCTAATTGGGAAAGTTCCTAAACCGGAAGTCTGAGGTTAACAGGCATACAGTGGATAGTGTGTATGACATCTTGGTTGAATACATGTTCATAGTCGAAATATGGACACAAATAGTGAACAAAGTATTAGGGTTAGTTTGGTGGAAGACAATTCATTTCGAATTATTTATAAGAAAGAAATATTTGATCGTGAAATAATTGTGAAAGTACAATAACCATTGTTCAATTGGTGATCATTATGAAAATAGTGTGTGAATTGAGAGTGGAGTGAGATATAAAACGCGAATTCTGCAAAGGGAAATTATTGGTGATGAAATTACAATTCAATATTATTTGGAAAATTTATGTAATTGTAGTGAAGCGTGCATAAATAATTACTCAAAACTCTTGTCATTTATATATTTGTTCAATGATTCAGTGATCGATGTTTTGAATATTGAATCCGATGGGTTTACGATGTGAGGTCATGGTTGAAAATTTTCCAACTGTAATTTCAAAGTGAATATTCCTATTCATTTATTCAAAAAATTGGAAAAATAATTAGGAAACGCGGATTTTGTCAGTAATTCCATTTCAATGGATAAATAAATAAATTATCATTCATATCATATGTTATTGTTTATTTATCGTATCAATCAAGTAATCCCATTTATATATTTCCTATCTCTAAATTCTGAGTTCAACAGCCTCCCAATTCTGCTGCATATTTCCTGGTGATGATGGTTCCTGTTCAACATCCAACTGCATGTCAAGATTTTCAAAAAATTTTCTCAACAGTTGTCTAGGAGAATGAGTGAAGTATCGAAAGTTTTCAAAGACTGAAATCTAAGGTCAAAGCTATGATGGACAAGTAAGCGAAACATTGATTCACATGAACAAATTTCATTGAGCATGTACGCATATGTGTGACATGAACCGAGTTTTTCTTTCAATTCTCAGATCTTGGGATATAACGAGAAAGAAAAGTACACTGCCAATAAAACAACTTTCAATATCTCTATCAGCCCACCGTTGATACAACAAAACATACTTCATTATGGAAGACGCCACGTAGAAGCAATGTAGAGGCAACTTAGGGATGTCCGGTGCTGTACCAGAAGTTTCTCGGAAAAGTCTTCGGGAATTAAGTTGTTGAAGTATTCTGCACGAACTCTGTGCTCTATGGGAAGTAATAATCAAGGTCCTAATGTAGCTTACAGCTAATACATTCATTACACAAATTTCTTGAAGGATAGTGTGGGTTTCAAAGAAAGCCCAGGTTAGCACAACATGCCTCTGGGATGTTTTTGAAACGTTCAAAAAACCTTCGCAACATTCCTAAAACGTTTTAAAATCTTTCGAGGTGCATGTTATGCTAATTGGGAGCGAATGGAAAACAGAGAATTATTATAGCGGTGAAATTTGAATCGTTCATCATAACGAATTTGTGATAAAAAATGATAAAATCTAATACGAAATTGTTAACAATGCCTGGAATTTAATTTTTCCTCCAATGAGAACTGAGGATTGAACATAATCCAGAAAAGCAAACACGTTTCAAATAGCACGAGAGTTCAAAAAAGGAACTCATAAGGTTCATAATAATTACAAGGTTTTCATATAGAACTCTCGTGCCATCTGGGGTGCATGTGATAGTACTTTTATATTCAATTACAAATTCGTTTTGGTGAACGATTTGAATGTTCAGAATATGAATTTTTCCAATTTTTTGTTGCTAAGCAACCGAATGACGAGATAATCATCATAAAATGACAAATTAGGTAATTGAGTATGGTTAACGTGGTATTCCCATGATGTTCGAATCCTCCTCATTAGGAGTAGAACGAAATCATCAACATCTCGACGACGATTATTATATTGATACTGAAGGATATCAATATAAAATTTCTAGGAAGCGACAAAATGCGGATGGGCAAATTGTTTTGTGAGTGTACTCTTTTGACTCAATATGCACTATTCTATGAATTCGTAACATATTGTTCTGTTTAAATTCAGAGGTTTACAACCAGCCGTTCTGCATGTTAATGAATATCATATTTCAATTCATCGATTTCCGTTTATAATAACCCAAATCACCTCGACGTACTCCAAATATTTCGGATTAGCTATTTCTAGTGATAAGAACATATTGATCGGTTTTTGACAAAACGAACGAACCCAACAACTTGTGTCATGATCAAATTATTTCCCCTCAACAGTTATTTAAGATGCAAAAATTATATCTCCAATAAAAGTCAATATTCAAATACGCTACATTGCCCAGCTGTTGCTAAAGAAATCGAAAATGATATCACGGTCACAATTCCTCATGGACATCCTCCTGCAGAGATGATTCTAGAAAAATTGAAATTCAAAAAATCTTCAAAAGAAGCTGTCCAAAGAGAAGGATTATACAAAAATTTATTAACAATATACCAAGAAATTGCCGTAGTGTAAGTGTTCTTCGAAAAGCGTTAATTTGTATTCATGTCTTTGTTGATATATTTATGTATATTCTATGTCACCTATATTTTAGGCATGAAACTGTATCTCGCAAGCTCCCATATGCTCACATACAGAGCACGATATATAAATGGGCACAATCTCTGCATCCCAAAACTCCTCAAAAAATGAAATTAGAAGAATTTGTGACGAAATTGAAGGGTCCTGCATGGGAAGATTTGACAAAGGATAATGAATATAAATTAACTCCAGAATACGTACAATCACTAGGTCATTCAGGCGCTGCAGTTTTCATAGATGCCAGTTTTGTACAAGAGTTGAGTGGAATTCGAAGGATACATTGGGTGGCTACGTTCCGTTCTGTACCCAGAATTGATAAATGTTATCAGTTTTTAACAATTCTGGTCCAAATTTATGGAACTGTGAGTTTGATTTTCAACCGTTGAACACCAAGTAGACATTTCATCATTTTAAATCCAGCCATAATATAATTAATGAGTTCGTGAGAGTTTGGTGTTTTTGGGAAGTCTTCATTATGACCACATCAAATGAGCACCTTATGAATCCATCGTATTGAAGGAGGATTCATACAAAATATATACAACAATATGTATACATAAAACCCTCGGCGGAAATGATTTCGAAATTTTCCATAAATTTCTCATGTAAGTTTTTCATAATTTCTTGTAAAGTCCCAAATCCTAGAGAAATTATAAGGATTTTGTCATAATTTCTGTGGGAATTGGGACTTCATGAGAAATTAGGGAAAACAATTTTTTTATGGGAAATTTGTGAAGAATTATGAAATCATTTTTCCCAGGGACATTTTGCAACAACAAAATGCAATGTTCGAAATACTTTCCGAACGTTTTGTGCCTTGCGATATATTTTAGACAGGTTTTAGATGTCTTTTCTAACAGCAAATTTACCGATTCCTCTGTTTCCTCCACGTAAACTCCACGGAGCTAGACGTTATCCACGTGAAGATCACGGAGATGCGACGGAGAGACCGATGGGTGCGCTGTTAGGGTTCCATAACACTTTTAGATAATTTTTAGACTAATTATTGTCTGAAACTCATCTGAAAGATATTTTCAACATGTTTCCCATCTAAAATGTGTCTCTAAGACATCCCATACAGCACACCAATTCAGGAAGAATTCGTAAGGAGTTCAATTGGAGTTTGAGGAATTCATTATGGATTCTCAAAAATTCTTTTTGAGCTTCTGTAGTGTGTGGGATCTTTTAGATGCAAGACGTATTGAAGATATCTTTTACACAAGTTTCAGAGAAGAAACATAGGTCTAAAACCTCTCTAAAAATGCTGTGCAATACAACTAACACCTGTTCAAAAGATATCGCAAGACACAAAATGTTCATTGGGAACTTGCATATTATTCTCTCCTGTTCGACATCTTGGCCGGTTATGAATCATAATGTATGATTATTGGTCCCTATAACAGAGTCTGTCTACCTCGCGATTTGGCGACCAATTGGTCAAGTTGAATTCCGTCTGGAGTCTGGAGATGGTGAATCAAATCAGAGTCGTCGAAAGTCGTTACACAATTCGCAGGATCGCAGTGTATTTGGAATATCCAATAGATGCGCTCAACCGTTACGTCATCATTTAACAGACTTCATTATAGGAACTCGAGTTATGTCAACGTACTTATTGTTTTTTACGATTTTTTGTAGGGTATACCTATCATGTTCGCTCTAATGAGTAATAAAACTGAGACGCTTTATACAACGGTGCTTCAATATTTTTATGAAAAAACGTTACGAATATTTATATTCCCACTTCATATTATAAGCGATTTTGAAATTACTGAACGTAACGCATTCAAAGTGGTTTTTGCAGATGTCGACATCAACGGTTGTTTATTCCATTACGCCCAAGTGAAGTTTTATTGGTGATCATAAAATTGTGTGATTTTATGCAAATATCATAACATCCATGATAGTTTCCCCCAAATGATACATGAATGAATGCAGTGATCCCAGAATGCGGGAGATGGAAGCCCCCGTCGCCGATTACCGATTCAAAACGCTTATTGAAAACCTTAGAGCATTAGGAGCCTTCCGAAGCAGCTGATCTGATCTGATTTGGGTGATCGGATCAGCTTCTCAACCAATCAAAAAGCTTGAAAAGTGATCCGGATCACTTGGATCAGTTACTTCGGAAGGCTCCTATAACTACTACTGGAGCGAGCATTCTACCAAAAATGTGGTCCGAGGTTTGGCCAGTGAGAAAGTTATAGAATAGTCAAGACCCTAGTAACACAGCATTCGCACAGCATGCTGGGAATATTCATAGCACATGCATAGGACATTCAATGTGCTAAGAAGGTTCGCAGAACATGCTATGACATTCGTGTGTTACTTGGGGACAATCTGTCTAATTGATGCTCATTGGCTGCCTCAACCGGAAGCGTTATTAATTTCGCTGTCACAATTAATTAACAGTAACTAAAAAGAGATCCTCCTGACTCGTGACTGGTTTTCCAACATTATTCTGACGGGATACTAGTGGCGTGACAGCAGCCGAATGTTTTATGACAGACTACGGGTAACCACTTCGATTGATTCAAAATATCGCTCTGTACAGCACTTGCACTTGAAACAAAGAAGTGCTGTACAGAGCGATATTTTTTTTACATTGAAGCGGTTGCCTATAGTTCGTCATAAACGATCTGGCTGCTGCCACATCACTAGTATACCCTCAATACGAAATTCTCGCTGCAGTAATATATGCTCTTAGTTGAGAACCATTCCTTCTTTCAAATGTTCT
Source organism: Gonatopus flavifemur (assembly GCA_018340375.1). Taxonomy (NCBI): domain Eukaryota; kingdom Metazoa; phylum Arthropoda; class Insecta; order Hymenoptera; family Dryinidae; genus Gonatopus; species Gonatopus flavifemur. Next base: position 7,972,776 of record JAFFJZ010000014.1, read on the forward strand.
GGAAGTTTGAATCGTTTATAGAAACGAATCAAAAATTCAAACCCACAAAATCTGATAAATCATCATTATTTATCTTCTCAAATTGACTCCTTGAAACTGAAAATATCTTCCAAATAATGTACCGCAAAATTTTGTGTCTCGAATAGCTGAGTATTTTGTCATTCGATTACTGATTCGTTCAAGTAAACGATTCAAACTTCAGCAACATTTTCTCAATACTTCTCTATAAATAATTTTAGGCACAGAACTACTGCTATCAATTTGACGTTATAATTTTCTGTACTCGTAATGATATTCCCCAATTCATAGGCTCTTCTGAGAAAATGTAGGAATATTGGGTTACAAAGAAAATTTCGAAATTAGACGGGAATCAAAAAAATCCTGCAAATTTTATATCGAGAAGAATGATTGCTCTTGCTTTTTCACCACAAGACAAGATTCTATTGGGTTTTGAAATCATCAAAAGTGAAGCGTGTGGATCACTTCCAGGATTATTTGGATCTTTCTTTACGTATTATGAAAAATTATGGATCAGAAAAATCCTACCAGCGGGCTTTTCATTATCAAAACTGGCAGAATACATGAATAATCAATATGAGACCTTACATCGAACTTGTAATGATCAAAAAATCGCAAACTCCGTGGAAACGGATACGTTAGTATAATTTGTAGAGTACACGGTTTGAACAAATGTTCGAGCAACCAGATGATATTGTGACTGGATATAATCACAGAAAATGAATGAATGGTTTTTTGAAAGAGTACGAGGTGTGTTCAAAAAGTGAGGTGACTTTGTATTTTTAAGAAAAAATATTTATTTATTTATCAATATTTATGTTGTCCCCTTCAAAGTAATCCCCCTCAGATACAATACACTTATGCCAACGGTTTTTCCAATCCTCAAAGCACTTCTCATAAGCACTTTCCGGTATAGCCTTGAGCTCTTCCAGCGATGCAGTCTTTATCTCTTCAATCGTTGCAAATCTCCGTCCTTTCATTGGTCCCTTCAGTTTTGGGAACAAAAAAAAGTCACATAGGGCCAAATCCGGTGAATATGGTGGCTGAGGCATGATTGTGGTGTTGTTTTTGGCCAAAAAATCTCTCACAAGCAAAGATGAGTGAGCAGGGGCATCATCGTGATGCAAAAGCCATGAATTATTTTTCCACAATTCTGGACGTTTTCTTCGTATTGCTTCTCGCAAACGGCGCATAACTCCAAGATAATACTGTTCATTGACCGTACGACCATATGGTAAGACCTCCTGATGCACCACGCCATGGTAATCGAAGAAAACAGTGAGCAAAACTTTGACATTTGATCGAACTTGGCGTGCTTTTTTCGGTCTTGGCTCATCTGGGGTCTTCCATTGGGACGATTGGACTTTGGTTTCGACATCATAACCATATACCCATGATTCGTCATCAGTTATGACCCTTTTGAGTAAATCTGGGTCGTCGTTGACGTCATTCAACAGTTCTTGAGCGATGCTCATGCGACGGTTCTTTTGGTCAAAATCCAGCACTTTCGGAACAAACTTCGCTGACACACGTCTCATGCCCAAAACGTTAGAAAAAATTCCATGGCACGAGCCAAGCGATAAACCAACATCCTCAGCAACTTCTCTGATAGTGATTCGACGATTTTCCAAAACAATTTTCTTCACTGCTTGAACGTTTTCATCAGTTGTTGACGTGCTTGGGCGTCCAGAGCGAGGCTCGTCATTGGCATCTTCCCGGCCATCTTGGAAGAGTTTGTACCACTTGTAAACATTTTTTTACTCAGAACAGTTTCACCGTATGCCACTGTCAACATTTCAAGTGTTTCGGAGCACTTTATTTTATTTTTTACACAAAATTTGATGCAAATCCTTTGATCCATATTTTTCGATAGCAAGAAATCGCCGAGCACGCAAAACACTTATAACCTTTACGCCTCTCACAACCAAACAAAATATGCTATACACTTGAAACTTGGTACAGATGTTCGGGAAGAGTGTGCCAACATAACAAAACAAAAAAATCGATAATCGAAAGTACGTTGCCCGCGAAATTTGAAAAGTCACCTCACTTTTTGAACACACCTCGTATATAATTCATGATCAGATAATCCTTTCATGATTTGATTTTCATCTTGTACACTAATAATGAAGATTCAGATGAACTGCTTTCCCAGATAGCACAAATGATCTTTTTCAATCCCTAAAGACTTCTCAAAGAATTGTTAAACAATCCCCGTTATGACACTGAAAATGGATTCAATATGAATGCAATGAATTCAAAATGAATACAAACGTATGCATGAAATGTATCCATTTTGAATCCGCGAAGAATTCTTTATGAACTGCCAATATGAATTCTTTCTGAAACACCTAGGTGTTCATTAAGAATTCAATTTGAATCCAATGTATTCATGAATTATTCATTTTCACTGTCATAAACTGGAGCTCTTAGTGGGGACTCTTGTGCTATCTGGGTCATATGTGAATATAATTAATCTTCTAAAACTGTCTTCATGTTTGAGAAAGAATTTTATTGAGAAATTATTCTAGCATCCATGTACCAAATAAGAGTTGTAAAATACACCCAAACAATACAAGTATACTTGATGAATTCATATGTAGCAGGAAAAGTTTTTTTAAACGGTCTCCGTTATGGCCACAAAAATGAATGCCGTATAAATTCATCTCACAGCAAATGAATTCATAAAGAATACCCGAAACACTAAATGAATCAAAAATCAATATTATTTGGTACAGTCATAACGAGAGTTCATTTTGGACTACGTTGAGCTGTCTAAGTAATCAATGAATTACTACTTCTTTGAAACGTCAATTATTCCATAAAGCAATGTAGTGAAGTCTATATTACCCAAAAAACCTTTTGAATAATTCTCTATGTACGGGCAAAATAATTCAGCTGCAGTAGCCAAGTGGCTAGCATGGACATGGGCAGGCATTAAATTAGCCCCTGCAACTGAATTTTAGCTGTAACAGCAAATAGATTAGCTCCAAATGCAAATTTTCTGTCTGTCATAACTAAAATCTAGCTGCAGGAGCTAACTAATTGGCTTCCCGTGTCCATGCTAGTCACTTGGCTGCTGCAGCTGAATTGTTTTCTTCTTTGTGCAATTGATACATCCCAAGCAACACAAGAAGTTCTAGGAATGTGCTCAAACATTCTAAGAATGTACAGGACCATTCTTAGAGTGTTCAAGCATATTCTCAGAACTTCTTGTATTACTTGGGATGATGATAAAAACTGGTAGTAAAGATTCATAATATCAAATCATCTAAGTATTAATTTCACAGAAAATTTCAATTCACATCATTGGCACTTTCCCATACAGCACTCCTTCAATAATGTATCAGAACCCAGGATAAAAAATCTCAAAGAACGCAAACAGTTCGGAAATAATTTGTTTAGATTCTAAACAAAACTAAACGATTTACTCCCGCCCTGATAGCAAAACGTGTCTCTGGGACGTTTTCTGAACGTTCAGAAAACCTCCCCTACGTTTCATAAACCTTCCATAAACGTTCCAGTGGTACGTTTTGCTATCTGGGCGTTTACTAGGTGTTTTTGTCCCAATTCCTACCAGGGAAATATCTCCGTTACAAAAGTAGACATAACAACGTATTTGGAAAGGGTTTGAAACTTTCCAATATCCGCTTTCGTAACAGAGATATTCCTAATACATCACTGAAGGATTTGGTGCTTTATGGGTATATATATTACTATCAGGGTGCATTGGGGTATAATATCAGGGTGTGTTGTCGTGAAAAGTAATTAGTCGATATGAAATCCGACATTTATAGTTCGTTCTTTCGGATAGTATTCACAATATCTGATGAAGAAATTCAATCGTTTTCTATCGAATTTTATCAGCAGGGATAAATCATGAAGTTGGGATTCCAATCACTTCAGATACACTGAGGAAAAACATCCATGCGCTCGAATACGGCGTATTTGGATACCCTGACGGGAACGAAATGTTCACAACAACACGAAATGTTGCAGAAATTGTTAATGAATGTACACTGAACTTACACTATATTTTTACCAGAATATAGCAAAATCCCGTATGTAGTCCCTAGTAGAAATTATGGTTGGGAATTGGATGGGCCCCAGCTAGTTTTCCCAGATCTTCAGCTAGTTTTGTAACGCACTTTCTAGCCTGTGCCCGTCCAGATGTCCCAGAAAACTACTAGATTCTGGTTCAAATTGCTAATTCAAAATGTGAAATCATGTTTTTTCAATAAAATCACAACTATCAATAAGATAAAAATGTCCCTTGTGATGAAATCGTAAGTCCGGTACGTTGCTTTTGAATTTATTCCCATAAAATGCTCTCGAGTGATAAATTCATCGGTTGAGCTTCCTCTTATCCCTTCGGCCGGATTTATGGACCATCATCGTAACTGTACGATCAGTTGAAGCATGAAAAATTCACATATACCAACTGAATGTTTGAGCACTGAAGTCAAATTGGCTAAAATGTGTTCTCTAGTTGCCCCCACATGGGTCCCATCTAGTACATGGATGGTAAATGGGACGCCCAGACGAATTCCTACCAAGAGTTGTACCAACTAATTCATAGATGAGAATCAACTACATATGATTGAACGAATGACCATTGAATTGGTTTAAAATTGTAAATCAATTGATCCAACAAGATCCTGAATTTCATATCCAAATATGCAGTATTTGAGTACACGTATCCTTTGTCTTAGTGTAGTAAAAATCTCTTTGATGTATTCATGAACCATCATTTGAGGATTCTTGAAGTTTCAAAGGTATTCACTGTGAACTCATTTTTAATTGTGATGTCTGTTTATGGTGAGTCCATTATTCTGAATTATCACATGAATAATCATCAATTATTTTTGGAACACTCATGCAAGTACACAAAAACGCTCGTGAAAAGTATGTAACTCACAAAAGTGGGGTTGTATTTCAAAGAAAGAAAAGAAATACACTTCTGGTATCAAAAATACAACAAGTTCAAGAGCAAGTATCTATTGGAGCATTATCAATTGAAAACTTCTTGGCAAAATTGAGTGCTGAATTGAAAAATTACACATGCCAGATAGAATATCACGTAAAAAATGGAACTTCCGAAGAATTCGATTCTCCTGATTCTGAAATTGAAACTACTGAAAATCTCAAGTCTTGTGAGTTAATCTTCATTCATCATCATTCATAGAGCAGGAAATTGCGATTCATTATGAATTGTGTTTATCACCAGAATTATCCAATATTGATATAAACATAACTTGTAAATATTCTCAAGTAACACAAAAACTTTTCAAAATCCCTGAAATCATTCTGTGATCATGCATGGAATGTTTAGATAAGCACAGTTGCCAATTGAGCGAATTTTTCTTCCTCGTTAGAAGGAAGTTTTGTAATCGTTTCACCAGGTTAAAAGAACCTGTGGATTCCTATTGAACGTGCAAAATTTGGATTTACATTCAATCGGTTTTATTCGGAACCGATTGAAACCGATTTGATTCAAATCCGGATGTTGCACGCTTAATAGGGATGAATAGATTTTTTCGATCACGGTAAAAAAATGTTCATCTCCAAAATGAAAATTTCGTACACCGAAGTGTTTCTCCGAGCTCGTGGGAAAATTTTGGTTCTGTGTATGCCTGTCTGTGGGTGTGTCTTGCTTTGCAATACAGTATCGAACTTTCCACGTTATCAATAGATTCCCCATCGACATCCAGTACTGGGGTTCTTCAGGATTCTCAAAACTCAAGGAGTTTAGTTCAGGATAATGCGCGAACACTTCTCAATCCAGGAAAAAAGGTATTGATCGCAATTTCCAAATCTCCCAATGGCTCAACAGTTGTGAAACTGAACAAGGTTCTATCCTAACGATCTGCAATCAAGTTTGTCGTGGAATGAGAAAATATATTCAATAAGTAAATTTAATTCTGTCTCTTCGCATTGCGTATTTTTATAATCGTCTTCGCATTATGTTTTGTATTCTACGATTCCACCAGTGAGAATGATATTCACTGGAATTGGTTGGATCAATTTTTTTTCATTCACAAAGAATATTCGAGATGTTTCCTGACGTGACAAATGTATTCAACAATACAAAGATGTATATTTGTTTGTTGTTTCAAAAACATGGTTCTCATTGACGGATGAAAGATTAATTTAAAATTTAGAGTATGTAAAAAAAGCATTACATGCAAAATGAACAAAACAAAATGGAAAAAACTGATATACTACGGATGAATTCGTTTTTAGAGAACAATTAAATGTTGATTTGAACATCACAAGTAAAGAAAGTCACAATCAATACAGTATTTAAATTATGAATATTGTTATGTATTTATGTTGTGTTGATTTTTGTTTCGAACGGAGAGTGAATATTCAATTTGCATGCACACTACACGGAGAAAAACGTATCTTGAAAAATACGATATTTTATGAAGATTAGCGTTGGTCTGATCGGAGTCAAAATATTTACATGACTAAACCTCTAGAAGTACCATAATGGTTTGGTTGGATTGGGGAAATTGGATGTAACCCCGTTATTTTCAATAAATTCATGAAACTTGATAATGGTTTGGATTTTTATCAGGAAGGTACCATACTCCTTTATAAAAGTCCAAGAAATTATCATGATTTTAAAAATTTGTTCACGTAGATATTTCGACTCAGCCCAGACCGACGCTGAATCTCCTTGATCATTACTTCCCAGAAAGCACAGAGTTCGTGAAGAATGCTTCAACAACTTAATTCTTGAAGACTTTTTCGAGAAACTCCTCGTACAGCACCGGACATTTCTACACGGAGAGAAATGTTATATTATAAATTACTATATTGCTAGCAAGTACGGGACAGACTTTCTTTTATGATAACATTTACTCCGGTATTTTCTGAAGAATTACTATATCTGATAGTATAATATAAAAGGACCCTTGCATATTCTACTACAGATACAGTAATTTTTCAGAAAGTACCGGAGTAAATGTCATCATAAAGGAAAGTCTGTCCCGTACTTGCTAGCAATATAGTAATTTATAATATAACATTTCTCTCCGTGTAAGTTGCCTCTACGTTGCTTCTACGTGGCATCTTCCATAATGAAGTATGTTTTGTTGTATCAACGATGGGCTGATAGAGATATTGGAAGTTGTTTTATTGGCAGTGTACTTTTCTTTCTCGTTATATCCCAAGATCTGAAAATTGAAAGAAAAACTCGGTTCATGTCACACATATGCGTACATGCTCAATGAAATTCGTTCATGTAAATCAATGTTTCGCTTACTTGTGCATCATAGCTTTGACCTTAGATTTCAGTCTTTGCACAAAACTTTCGATACTTCACTTCTTCTCCTAGACAACTGTTCAGAGAATTTTTTAAAAATCTTGACATGCAGTTGGATGTTGAACAGGAACCATCATCACCAGGAAATATGCAGCAGAATTGGAAGGCTGTTGAACTCAGAATTTAGAGATAGGGAATATATAAATGAGATTACTTGATTGATACGATAAATACACAATAACATATGATATGAATGATAATTTACTTATTTATTTATTTATCAAAATTGAATTACTGACAAAATCCGCGTTTTCTAATTATTTTTTTAATTTTTTGAATGAATGAATAAGAATATTCACTTCAAAATTACAGTTGGAAAATTTTCAACCATAACCTTACATCGTGAACTCATTGGATTCAATATTTGAAACATCCTCTAGTGGGAATGCACCATATATGACCCATATATGACCCATATATGCCCCTTATATAAAACATATATGGATCATATATGTTAGGGGTGTGCGGGTAGCACTTTTTATCGGGTCGGGTCGGGTTCGGGTATTTGTATTTCTTTTCGGGTCGGGTCGGGTCGGGTACCCGATTAAATCGGGTTTTCCAAGTCGTACCCGAATATAATAAAATCGCTTGAATTTAATATTTTCAACTTCTATTCGAAGTTGCCATTGCCGTTGATATTTCAAGGACAAATTGTCTTGAGCGATTGTAGGAATAAGGGGATTTCATATCAATTCAATTCTAATATGAAGAATGCCATATTCACTACAAGTTTATCATGGTTGTTACTCCATGTAATTGATTATGCAGTGCATTAAGAAATCTCCAAATTGCTTCATGGAATGTTTATATTTATTTTTTAATTCAATTAAAAAATATAATCACATTTATATCTCATAAATAATATATTATCTATTTTCGTATTTAGTAACCACAATATAGAATCTTGAACATCAATGAAAATAAATATTCTTCTTATAAATATCATTCTCTTTTCATATTCTTAAATTTGAATGGAGGAAGCACAACTCTTCCACATGTTTTGTCAGCAATCTTGATCGAGTTGCTGTCACAATATTTCCTGCTGAGGAAAACGTTTGCTATATTTGAATTACCCGAATGTAATCGGGTACCCGAAAAACTCGGGTAATTGAAAAACCCGACCCGACGGGTACCCAACCCGACCCGACCCGATATAAACCCGATGACTCGGGTACCCGCACACCCCTAATATATGTTATGAGTAATCCAAACATATATGAACCATATATGATCCATATATGGCCCATATATGGCCCATATACATAGGGGGATAAAAAAAGTCTCTCCTACGAGAATTGAACGCGGTCCGTTGGGACCGGACTCCATCCCCCTTTCACTGGAGCCACCACCGGTCGCTTGAAAGAAGCGACTTCTTTCACGTATATGAACTCCCGCTTATTCTTGAAAACCATATATGGCTCATATATGAACTCCGAATTGGTAGATCAACAATTGTGGCTCACATATAAAACATATATGAGTTGTTGCAGGTCAGATTCACAATGAGTTCCTCAATATTTTTAGAATAATTATTTTTGAATTCTTCGTTGGAAAAATAAGAGATATTTGTCAAATTTGTTTGTTTGCTGTTTTTTATTTTATTGTGTTCACTGGTTTACAATGTGTCAGAACTTTTAGTTTTGACAAACCCAGTTCTTTTCAAATGCGTGTATCTCGAAAAGGTCTCAACACACAGAATTACTAATAATGCATAAAAGTTGGGATTTTTTCTGAACTTTTCAAAAATGAAAGTGAAATTTTTTTTCCCAATTCGTGTCTAGTGTCATTCCTACGGTGGAAGTAAAAATGGTAGTTTATTCGAATTTGGACATCTTCAGCCCTTTGAGATCACCAGGAGTCCAAAAGACTCTAGGGGGAGTCTGTGGTTCCGTACCCTGACGACAATTTTTGTCATCATTTCTCATAATTTCTCATTGTCCCAATTCATGGAGAAAATATGAGGAATTCTATTGTTCTTTCTCATATTTTCTCCATGAATTGGGACAATGAGAAATTATGAGAAATTATGACGAAAATTTTCGTCAGGGTAACTTACAGTGCTTGTCGTGAATTTTAATTTGTGCTGCCTTCTGTTATTGTTGAAGACACCAAGATGTGAATTTTGCCGAGAAATCTGCAACAATATTTGAAAGACTGCGTGAATGACATCTGTTGCTTTGGTTTGGGGTCCGAAAGACCCTGTGTAACCTTTACGTAAGTACTTTGAAGTGTGACCTCAACGGGTTAATTTTTTCATTTAACAAACACGATCGATCTATGGTGCATAGCAATACTTTTGGTTCAGTTCTGAAAATGGTAATTTTCTACGACATTCAAGAAATATAAATGAAACAAGACAAAAAAGATAACTCAATAACTTGAAATTACACATCAATCCGTCCATGAAATGTCTCGGATCTATGCTGCATTACAAATCTTGAATAATCGAGCACGCGGAGTTCTCAGGCCGCCCTTGTTTTGTCCAGATCTCTCGAACGCCGTGGAGTAACATTTTCGAAAACGAAACGGAAATTATCGTTATGTTCCAGAAATTAGTTTTGCTTATGGAATTTGAAAATCAAACGTATTCGAATTTGAATGAAATATTCTTCTCACTTCCATCGTCGAATTACGGCAAAATACGTCCTTTTCTCTTGACTTTGTGAAAAGTTGAGGCAAAATCCTAAGTTCCATGCTTTGGTAATAATTTTTTGTATTGAAAGCTTTCCAAGATACAGGCATTTGAAAAAAAGTGGGTTTTAAAGACCAAGAACTTCGACATACACTGTTAGAAATTTCTAGTTGAATTTTCAATAACATGTAAGGGAAGCTATTCCCACTCACGTAATGGAAAAATAAGTCACACTGTTCTTGAAAATTCAAGAATCAGTTCTTTAAATTTCATGTGATGGAATTGAATTTGTTATCTAGAGAATTCAATTACATGTAATGGAAATTTCCATCCATGTGATTGAAAATTCAAGAACCAGTCCTTTAAATTTCATGTGATGGAATTGAATTTGTTACCTGGAGAATTCAATTACATGTGATGGGAATATTCATTCATTTGATTGAAAATTCAAGAACCAGTCCTTCAAATTTCATGCGATGGAATTGAATTTGTTACCTAGAAAATTCAATTACATGTAATGGAAATTTCCATTCGTGTGATTGAGAATTCAAGAACTAGTTTTATAAATTTCATTCGATGGAATTGAATTTGTTACCTAGAAAATTCAATGAGATGTAATGGAAATTTACATCCATGTGATTGAAAATTCAAGAAAAAATGCTTCAAATGAGGTTTACCAGTATGAACGCTCAAAATTCAGGTGATTTTCTGGAATTTTTTCAGGAAAAAAGTGTTCCATCGAATGTTTTAGAATCTTAACGGCCATGGAGCTCTGAAAAATGAGCAAAACTTTGCTACGTACTTTTTCTAAAACTAAACGATAAATAAAAACGTTCAATATGCAATGATGGAACATATTGCCAAGATTAGACTTGGAATATGAATTGAGAGTCATATTTTTGTGCGAAAGAAGTATATAACATAGTTCAATTGTAGGTAAATATATCCTCAGATTTTCGACGAAACGTTCGATGGAATACTTTTCTTTCGAAAAAATTCCGAAAAATCACCTAAATTTGGAGCGTATCACACTGGTTCAGCCTCTCGAATTCCATCCAATGGGATTAAATGTGTTGCCTTGTATGTGGTATCACATGTAATCAAATTTTCCATTCATGTGATGAAAATTCAAGAACCAACTTTTTCAATTCAGTACGCTGAACTTCAGTTTGTTGTCTTGAAGTGATGAGGGAATTAGTTTTTTTTCTACAAATATTATCGACAAATGAACTCGAATAACGAGATACATTGAGATATTAAAGATATCTTGAATGTGTTAGGATGCAGGAGATGCTAACAAAAGTCATTACACTTTCTGAGTGAAATATTATCAAATTGATTTGTTTTATTTCCTAATATGATGCCATTCCAATTGGAAATCACACATTTCTATGAAATATGTTTCAAAATTGGATGAAGCGGTAATACGTGATTCCCATAATTATGAAACGAAAATTACTTCACCAAACATCTCATACAATCAACTTTGCATAAAATTACTATGCCGCAACGTTATATAAAGATATTTCGGAATAATAACGGATTATATCGTTTTATGATGAAGCAAAGTTATCTGGAAAGGTTGATAAGACCCTAGCTAAATCGAAGATCGCGGTATCAAAAGTTTCAGTGCGCCGTTTACCCACTGATCTCTTATATACATTGGATAGGATGTACGTCAGAATCCCCGTGACGAATTGAACGTGATAGAAAACTCTGAGCAGCCATTTGTATTACGAGCCGAATGATTGTTTTGTGCGGCAAATTTAAACTTCATCAATACATTTCCAGGAAAATATATTTTATACATCCATGAAAGCATAAAATTATTAATTTATTCTTTCCAATTGTTTCCGATATCGTTCCAACTTCTTCTTATATCATACATAATGATGTACCATTATTTATGATTGATTTTTTCAAGTTTGGGAAGAAAAATTATATTTTGAACCATCACAAACTTTCAGTTGATTCAAACTATGATCAGCTATAGTTGATCGTTGATTGATATGATTGATATAATTGAACGTGGCAGAAGAATCTGAGCAGCCATTTGTATTACGGGCTAAATGGTCATTTTGTGCGGCAAATTTAAATGTTATCAATATATTTTGTGGAGTATATTAATAACATTCAAATTTGCCGCGCAAAATGACCATTTGCCCGTAATACAAATGGCTGCTCAGGATCTCCTGTCACGTTCAATTCGTCACAAGAATTTGTACTACGGAGGCCTTGTATTCCCTATCCAGTGTATATCAGAGATTAGTGCGTTTGCCAGTTCCTGCTCTCTTGGCACCAGCTTTTGGATTTATTTGGAGAAATAATCTAAAGTGAACATCGTATGTTACATCTCATACAATCAACTTTGCATAAAATTACTATGTACGCAACGTTATATAAAAATATTTCGTGATAATAACGAATTATATAAGATATTAATATCAAAATATATTATAATTTATATATTTCAAAGGAACTGATTTCTGACTAGTATCATAGGAACGAATCAATTATGAAAATACGATAAAATGAAAAATACATACTTCTGAGTAAGTATTATGATATATAGTCATCATTGTTGAAATATATTTTCTAAAAAAAGGCTGAATCGCGAAGTGATAGGAAAACTGTTTAGAATCTATGGTAATACTTAGGAACCTTATAGTTTTAAGATGAAGAAAAGTTATCTGAAAAGTTTGATAAAGCCTTAGCTGAATTGAAGACAGCGGTATCAGAAGTTTTAGTGCGCCGTTTACCAGTTCCTGCTCTCTTCGCGCCAACTTTTGGATTTATTTGAAGGAGTACCCTGAAGCAAACATCATATGTGACAGGTGATGTACGGCTGAAGTTTCGATTTTTGAATTGTATATAAAGAATCATCACTCACCTTTGAATGAATTCCAAAGATTTTCCCAACTGAGGGGGATAAGAATAGCCAAAAACATAGTAGGTGACGAACGTGGTAAGAATGCCTTCCAAAACATTCCCACAGAATATTATAATTTCCCGTTCCATTACTACAGTGCACACAGCATTTTCATCATAGCAAGATTTTCCTATGGAATATAATATGATTTTCGATTCAAGTTTCATGAATGACAAGCTCTAGAACTATGAAATTCCACGCTATAACGGCTTTGTCATGACATGCTTTGGAGTACATAAAGCCGTTTTTAGAAAGCTGGGACCAATGCTCAGACATAAAGAAAAATTAACCCTTTAGTGATGCAACGGGCCGAAATCCGACCGAAACGAGACTTTGAATAAAAAGTGAAAATAACGCTTACCCGTGGTGAGTTGTAATAGTGAGGAATCCCTTGCAGCACTAAAGGGTTAAGCTCTAGAAGCATGACCCACTTCACAGCTTCACAAATTCATGACAACCTGTTTTCACCGTACGAAACCATGCTTTGCAAGCATGAGTCTTATGCGTTGAAAGCGCATTGAGGATGAGCCAGCACTTACCAACTGAATACGTTGTTTAGAAAAAACATACGCTCATATGATAGAAAGAGAGATTTGATAACGTTGCTGGTATTTGGAATACATACAAAGGACAGATGAAATACAACAAGGACGTCACAGAACACAAAGAAAAGGTGTAGTCAATAATAAAATAGGATGAATACATAAATAAATCTGGTCAGCAAATAAAAACGTTGTAAAGATAAAATCGGTGTATAACTAAAAAACAATGTATGAGTAAAAACGATGTATAAATAAAAGCAATGTAAAGATAAAAGTGGTGTATGAATAAATAAAAGCTGTGTATAAATAACATTGGTTAAAAGTCTCGACCCTAGCGGTGGTATCACAGGTGATGTCACAGATGGTGGAGTCATGAAAGTTGAAAAAGAGACACACTAGGGTCGTCGTCGGATGTAATTAAAAGAAAATAAATAGGTGAATGAATAAATAAATGAATAAATAAATAAATAAATAAGTCAACACGTGAATAAATAACGTCCCCATTAAATTGACCCGTCTCTTTCATTCATTCAGGGCCCTCCCGTCGAGAGCCCTCTTCTTCCGTCGCAGGACTGACTCCACGATGTTCTCTGGGGTCACGCAGCCGTATGTCTCTTCGAGACGTCTCCTTTCCGCCCTCCACTCTTCACATTCAAAAAACGTGTGGAGGGCGTCATCTCGTTGGGAGTCGCAGAAAGCACAGTCTGGTTCCGCCACTTTACCCATTTTGTGTAGGTAAGCTTGGAACAGACCGTGCGCCGCCAGCAGTTGGGTGATGAAGTAATTAACTTCCCCATGCTGACGGCTGAGCCAGGGTTCGAGGCTAGGGATCAACCTCGCCGTCCACCTGGCTCGCGACTCCCCTTCCCACCGTTCTTGCCAGGCGCGCATGGACAATTCTCTTGCTTTGCGCCTCGCTTCTTCTCTTCCTACGGCGGAAGCGCCGTGGTGGACGAACTTCCGCTCCTGGGCGAGGAGGTCGATCGGAATGACCCCCGCGACGACCAACGCTGCTGGCTCCGAGACCGTGCGGTAGGAGCAGGCGATGCGGAGGGCCCCTCTCCGCTGCACTGCGGCCATGCGCTTTCGGTATTTTTCGTACCGCAGCGCGTCAGCCCAGACTTCGGCACCGTAGAGCATGATGGACTCGGCGGTTCGTAGGAGTAACCTTCTTCTTGAGGGTCGGGGGCCGCCAATATTGGCCATGACCCTGCTCAACAACGTGGTTACTCCAGCCGCCTTGTCCGCTCTCCTCCTTATCTCCTCCCAGAAGGTAAGCCTGGAGTCTAGGCACACCCCCAGGTACTTTACCGATGCCTTCGTCTGGACCGTCGCCTCTCCTACCTGCATATCCCTGATGAGCGGGATATGCTTTTTCGTGAGTAGCACGATCTCGGTCTTCGCCAATGCCAGCTGCAAGCCGTGGTCGTCCATCCAGGAGCGGACGCGACGCATGGTCTGGTTGAGCAGCATCTGCGCCTCATCCACAGTTCTAGCAATGATGACGGCGCCAACGTCATCCGCATACCCAACCAGAAAAGCCCCCTTCGGCAGCTCCATACGAAGGATCCCGTCGTACGTGGCGTTCCAAATGTCGGGACCCAGTATGGAGCCTTGAGCCGCACCAGAGGTCAACTCTTTTACAACCGGGCCATCCTCGGTCTCGTATCTTATTGAGCGGGATCTCAAGTAGTCGTCTAGTACCCGAATGAGGTATTCGGGTACTTGAAAATCCCGCTCCAGCGCGCTCACGGCGTCGCTCCACCTGACCGAGTTGAAGGCGTTGCGCACATCCAACGTGACCAGCAGACAGACGGGGCGGGAGTAGTGATTCCCCCGCTCCGTGCCCCTGGCAGCCTCGGCAACCTCCTGGATCGCGTGTATCGTCGACCTCCCTCTCCGGAAGCCAAACTGCTTCTCGGAGAGGTCTCCAGCGGTTTTGATGGCCGCGTGGAGGCGAGGTCTCAGGAGCTTCTCCAGGAGCTTGCCGGCAGTATCCAGCATGCACAGGGGCCTGTAAGATGACGGGTCGTCTGCTGGCCCCTTGCCCTTGCTCACCAAAGCCAGTCTCGCTAGTTTCCAGCGAG
Source organism: Gonatopus flavifemur (assembly GCA_018340375.1). Lineage (NCBI taxonomy): Eukaryota > Metazoa > Arthropoda > Insecta > Hymenoptera > Dryinidae > Gonatopus > Gonatopus flavifemur. The sequence continues at coordinate 7,988,314 of JAFFJZ010000014.1, forward strand.
CAGGGAAAATCCCTGCACGCAAGCTGGCGTTATACATGTCGAGCAAGAGCCTTGGATGACTCTGCGCAACTGCCTTCAGCACCTCTACTGGTAAGCCGTCCGGACCCGGAGCTTTCTTGTTTTTGAGCGAGCGAGCGGCGCTCGCTAACTCCGCCCCTGTGAAGGGAGGGATCTCCGGGACTTCAGATGTTAAAGGACGGCGTGAGCGCTTCGGGTGTTGGGGGAATAGGGTGTCAACGATGTTCTTGACGGTCTCCGCGTCTCTGGGGGCACAGTTGTTGTACGTACCCAGTTTGCGGAGCACTATCTTGTACCCTAATCCCCAAGGATCCTCGTTGAGATCCTCTCCGAGCGCCTTACAGCAGCGGTGCTTGCTCTCCGTGATGGCCCGGCGTAACCTCTTCCTCGCCGCTTGATAGGCGGCGACTTTAGGGGCTGCGTCGCTTCGATCGCGGAGTCTTGAGCGCTGAGCGATACGTCTGCGTCTGAGACTCTCGCTCCTCAACTCCGCGATCTCATCCGTCCACCAGTAAACGGGTCGTCTATTCTCTCTTCTCCGACGCCTCGGCACTCCGTCCCGACAGGCGCGTTGGATGTGGCGCATGACCACATCAACCACCATTTCCGCGTGCTCGGAGGATGGCGGCACTTGGGGGATCCCGTCAACGGCGACTTGTCCGCGCGTTAAGGCCGGAGAAAGTCTCTCGGGGCGCATCTTCGCGACGTTCCATCTGGGCATCTGGTCGTGTCGTGCCACTCGGACTGGAGCTACATCACGCACGGTGAACGTGATGTATTGGTGATCGCTGGCTGTATAGTCCTCGATCACCCTCCAGTCCCTGACGCGTGGCACCAGATCTTCCGTCGCGAAGGAGATGTCCAAAATCGTTTGTCTATAGCCAGGCCTCCGGAAGGTGGACGTTGAACCGGTGTTCAACACTGCAAGTTGGAGTCTGGATACCATATCCATGACTCGTCCACCCCGGGAATCTGGCCTGGCTTCGCCCCACTCGAGAGACTTTGCGTTGAAGTCTCCGGCCACTATTTTGTGTCCCTCCATGTCCCGGACAGTGTCCTCGAGGCCTCCGAGTTTGGCCTCAAAATCTCGTATATGTTCGTTTGGGGTGAGGTAGCAGCTGAAGTATGTTACGTCTCTGCACCTCACCCACACAAAGCCACTGCCGGAACCATGGGCTGCCACGGGATTGCGCCGCATATCCGGGATCCATATTGCCGCCGTGCCGAGGGCGTTGGAGAACCATCCTGGCCCTTCCCTGTCGCGATACTGTTCGCTGATCAGGGCGAGGTCTGCTCTCTTCTCGAGGCAGATCTGGGCCAGGAGGTCATGGGCCACCCTACTTCTGTTGAGGTTGCACTGCAGAACCACCGCCATTTTTGTTGTCGCTGCCTTTCGCCTGGGCGAGGGCCCTGCGGAAAGCGTCGCACTTGCCGGAACCTGCTAAGTGGGTTCCAGGCTTCCCCGCTGCAGTGCAGAGGTAGCAGTTGGGCTCCTTCTTACATCCCGCTGCCTTGTGGTCCTCTGCACCGCACCGGAAGCAGTTCTTGCTCCAGTCAGGCTCTTGGCAGCCGCGGCTTTGATGGCCGTAACCGAGGCATTTGTAACACCTCGGCACGACCGCCCTCTCTTGGATCCTGCAGTTCTTGATCCAACCCACTCTCACGTGACCTGTGGTCATCAGTTTCTTCGCAGCCCCTTGTTCCATTGAAACAAGGGCCGAAACTTGACCACGCTGCGTGGGCTTCGTAAGCGTTAACTGCAGGATCCCGCTGTAATTTGGCAGTGCATTCCGCAGTGCAGCCTCTACTTCCTCCTTGGTGGAGGCAACGTCCAGGTCGCGTATCTCCAGGCTCGTGGAAGGCGTCAGCGCTCGGACGCTGCCCATCTCCTCAACGGCCTTCTTCAATGCTTCCGAGAAGGAAGCTTTGGCTTGGTCCGTCGCTTTTTTGATTTCGATGAGGACATCGCCAGTCCTCGTGCGACGGACCGAGCTCACTTGAACCCCCAGTTCCTCTGGGTTTACGGTCTGGCGGACGGTGGTCAGGACGTCCGCATACGTCTTGTCCGCAACCGGCTTCAGGGCGAAGGCATCGGGCTTTGCCGGACGCCGTTCACGTTTACGTTTAGGATTCGTGGGCGGCGCCACCCTCGCTGGAGGCTTCGTGGTCTGAGCCGGTTGCCCCGTTTTCTTCTTCTCCTTCTTCTTCGTTTTGGGGTCGACCACCGTCCACACTTCTTCCTTCCCAGTCGCCGAAGGTTTCCTCTTCTTGGCCACAGGAGTGGCAGTAAGCAGAGGAGCTGGGGGGCTCGAAGCAGAACGCTTCTGGCCACTCATCAGTGGAGAGCTGCTGGGAGAACTCTGGGGGGCGGATGGTGTTGGTTTGGTCCGCCCCCTCAATGCCCCGGAATCAAGGGCCTCCCGGACACGGCTGTGGGTCCGCGTGTCCTCCCGCAGCCCATCCAGCTGTTCCATCAATTTTGGGAGGCCATCCTTCACAGTTCGATTGACGTTGGGCTGCTTCTGGATGGCCTCCATCATGCTTCGGATAAGGCGCCGCATTTCTGCGAACCTTTCCTCGGCTGCTTTTTCGGATTTGAGGATTAGCTCCCGTAGGGAGGCTAAATCCTCTCCTCCTTCCTTCTTCTTCCTGGTTCCGCCGTGCTTCGAAGTCTCGAGAGAAGTCATTCATTTTGGTTGTAATAATAATAATAATAATAATAATAATAATAATAATAATAATAATAATAATAATAATAATAATAATAATAATAAAATGAAACATTCAATTGAATTGGATCATCCAATGTCAGCTTCGGAGTTTCGGAATGATATTCATCATGAAATAAGAACATATGCACACATTAAAATTACCTTAAAGCTTCCATCAGCAAGTTTGAATTTTTCCTTCGCCGTAGTAATTATTTGAGATAGTGGATCTGCTCTGACCATTATCCTCTTTGAACCATCCGGTGATCCAATCTTGAAAAGTGGCATTTCAAAATCTATGACATACGATTATAAATTATGATTATTGTATGAGATATATTCATTCCAATGTCTACTCGATGTAAAAATATTAACGACTATTCCGCTGAAAATCCGAATTATTGATATTCTGTCCATGAAAAAGAATTTTCAATCAATGAAGTAATCTCTGAACCATAGTTCGCTTCCAAAACTTAGATGATCAACAGTGATCAACACGAATTACTAGGATTTCATCATCATCAGATATAAATAACAAAATATTGTTGTGGATCACAAATAAATCAATACACTGATGATGAGAAGTTCCAGTCCATTGAATTCAGAACCAAATATAACTTCAAAATATCAGAATACATTGATATGCTTCGCTTATAAGTAATAGATCGTGAAAATTATTAAACGTACTTTAAATGATTTCTGATGTTGAAAAAAATTCTTTCGCATTCATAATGAATGAGAGACAAATCCATAATGAGGTCCAACGCACAACATATTTCCCAAATTGTGAATATGCATAGGCTTGAAATCTGTCACGCGATGTGAAGAGCGGCATTCATATCTTAAAATCTGTCCAAGTCTATAAACTCGAGGATACGGCACAAATTCAGTTCCCATTATTTCAAATAAAGCATGTGCAGTAGTGTTAGCATCCCAAAGTAACAGGCATATTTTCGCTATTACGACACCATCTTGATATCCATTTTGGTCAATCATTAAAGCCATTCCTTTTTTATAAGTAGTGCCTTTCAAATCAACTGTACCGCATTCTTGCAGATCTGTACATAAACTGGCCTCCTGTATCGCTGTTTGGATACTGTCACGATACACGTGGATATGGAAATCTTCAAGATCGTGAACTTGTAAATCAAATCTTATATCCGATCCCAATCGTATGAGACTCTGTAACATTTCATGTTTTTCGCTCAATGATTTCAACACGTTGATGAGATTGTGAAGATTCCTTATAGCTCGTTTGAAGAATCCGTGCTTACTTTCAAACCTCATAGTCCATACTTTTATTAATGGTCCAAACTCAGAAATTGATCTGGGATAATGAGTGAGGTGATGATGTTTTGGCCGAAGTTTCTAATTTGGGAATAGTTTTTGTCTAGCAGAAATGTATTCTGCAATAATTGTGTGGAGATAAGGTAAACAGGTCTCATCAATCACCGGCGAACAAACTATCTCAACAATTCCTACTAATACAATAATGCAGAGCCACACCTCATCATGAACATCTTGAATTTCCTCTTGAACAAGAAGCGGGAAGAGCTTTAAAAAGGTCCAAATTTGACAGGCTCCACCGATAATCCTTTTTCCAATGGTGGGAATTTTGCAAGGTTGATTTACTCTGTCTTCTACTGAGTAAGCGAACTTTTCAATATATGGGTTCAGTTGTTGAAGGGTAAACCGTTTTTTTCAATTAAAGAATCGATGTATAATTTCAGATCGAATGCTATGACACCTTAAAAAACATCATGACCTATACAAGGTGGAAGGCCTGGTGATGAAACATGATAGTAATCAAGTTGATTGAAAATAGAATTGAATTTCATTCCCTGAGTACTAGTACCTTCGCTGTCCCTTTGATTCACTACAGCATTGTACAGTTCGACACTCCTGGGGATATACGTTTCGAATGCACTATTTTCAGTTTCGAACTGATCTCTATGAATTAAACGAAATCTACAAAAATACTTTGAAACGCTAAAATTTTCCACAAATCCACCTAGATTATGACTACCTAGATTATCTCCACTAATGAAAGCAACAGAACCTTTAATATTCTCATTTGCAATTTCCTCTATGCTTTCTGTTTCAATTTTTCTCAAATCTTCAACAACTTTGTCATATACTATTTCATGAACGAAATCTGATTCCTCACATAGAGCTACAAGTTTTATACAATTCACATGAGTGCGTACATAATCTGGTAAGTTCCCAATAGTCATATAAATGGCTAATAACTAGGGGTGTGCGGGTAGCACTTTTTATCGGGTCGGGTCGGGTTCGGGTATTTGTATTTCTTTTCGGGTCGGGTCGGGTCGGGTACCCGATTAAATCGGGTTTTCCAAGTCGGGTACCCGAATATAATAAAATCGCTTGAATTTAATATTTTCAACTTCTATTCGAAGATGCCATTGCCGTTGATATTTTAAGGACAAATTGTCTTGAGCGATTGTAGGAATAAGGGGATTTCATATGAATTCAATTCTAATATGAAGAATGCCATATTCACTACAAGTCTATTAGGGTTGTTACTCCATATAATTGATTATGCAGCGCATTGAGAAATCTCCAGATTGCTTCATGGAATGTTTATATTCATTTTTTAATTCAATTAAGAAATATAATCACATTCATATCTCATAAATAATATATTATCTATTTTCGTATTTAGTAACCACAATATAGAATCTTGAACATCAATGAAAATAAAAATTCTTCTTATAAATATCATTCTTTTTTCATATTTTTAGATTTGAATGGAGGAAGCACAACTCTTCCACATGTTTTGCCAGCAATCTTGATCGAGTTGCTGTCACAATATTTCCTGCTGGAGAGAACGTTTGCTATATTTGAATTACCCGAATGTAATCGGGTACCCGAAAAACTCGGGAAATTGAAAAACCCGACCCGACGGGTACCCGACCCGACCCGACCCGATAAAAACCCGATGACTCGGGTACCCGCACACCCCTACTAATAACCTATATTTTTTCTTGGCAGCCCTGATATATAATAATCTCCAAAGCATTAGGATTTTGTTGGAAGAATGTTTGATTCTTATAGACTGTTCCATCAGTGGAATCTCTCAACAATCCATTCTCACGAAATATCCCAGGAGTTTGGGAATTCTCAAATACTGAATTGTCACGAAAAAAACATTTCGAGTTGTCCATGATAGGCACATAAGCGAAATAAGTTTTTTTATTTTCATCAATCGTTATGTAAACGGGATTCACATAATCGAACCGTTTTTTATAAAAAATTTTTCTTCTGTTATTCGTACTCAACATAGTATTGGCTTGATCAACAGGATCAAGATTGGAAATTCCTTCTAAAATTCGATCTATCTGTTCTAGTGTCATGTTTCCACTCAACAAGCGGTGTTTCAATTTCTCTCTTATAAAAGTTTGCCCTTCTTCATGTATTTTCCATCCTTCAGAAACAATATACTGAATCGTAGAAGCGGGAATCAAATGTTGACTTTCTAGCTTCAAATAAAATTGAGCGATATTCTCAATGTATAGAGTTGACAAATCGTCTTCAACTTGCGGAAATGCGTGTTCTTCAAGATTATCTGCAATTATTGGTTCATTATCGTTCGGAACATTTGACGGATTACTGTCACCTGATTGTGCATTTTCCGATAAAGGGATACTGTCATCATGATGATGAACATTTTCAGAGTCAATATCAGAATATTTACTGCATAAATTTTCATGGACTTTTGTAGTGTGACTAGTAAATGATGAAAGAACTGTGTATTCTCTATTGCAGCGATAATATGGGCACATGATTCTTTCTTGTCTGATAAGGTGATTTTTCAAATGTTTGATCAACTCGGGTTGGGCATCAAATTGCTTCTTACAGATTTGGACATTGTAGACGTATTTTCCTCTTTGGTCAACACAGGAAACGGTCATTGGATTGACAATCTTTTTCTTCAATGATTTTCCATGCATTCGGAGTGAATGTTTCGTTAGATAGCTTTGAATTTTGAAGAACTGTGTACACTTTTCGTAACCACAATGATAATATCGTGTAATATTTCGATGGAATGAATGATGTTGAAGATGGTCGTTAAATGAACTTGTATGAAAACGGCAGAATCGGCAATGAGACATTGTAATCTGAAAGCAGTTTGAACATTTCAATGGTCAGGTGAAAAAACAATAAATTGGAATGAGGAGGCAGATAATTTAATGAAGGAGGAATAATCATACAATTTTCGAACGCCTTAATTGGAATTATAGTCTGAATGTGTTCCTTTAGAATGTTTATCCGTCATAAACTTTGCGCATAAGCTTTCCATACCGGAATTTTTCCCTCCGATATTGGAATTTTCTTCCAGTGTATGCCTCAAGTGAGTTACTCAACGTTCACGAAATTTCATGAGTCAGAATACAACGCAAAAAAATGTAAAATATTCATACCCGTATGAAAACATCATCTGCATGCGCGTACATTCGAAACAAAAATTGAACAAAAAAAATTCCAACCTCAGCTCACCAGGTTTTCCAATATTTTAGGGTGAGTGCACCAATAAATGCACAGAGCTGCCCGTAAAACGGATTGAAAAATAATTCAGCGCCAATTTAACTCAAACAAATCCTTTTAAATTGATGAGATCTCTTCATTCCTTTGTATCAGATGATGTGAAACATCTTTGAGAAGTTTCAAGGCGCTCGAATTTATTAAGGCAACTTTTTGCAGAGAAGGGCAAAGTTCTCGCACTGTATTGAAAGCTCCTGTTCTTGAAATGCCACATCGTTTGTCTATAGTATATAATTCTATTACCACCATTGTGATAACTCGAACAAAATCTATACAGCACACTTGTTTAGAAACAGTTTATGGAGTTCCAAAAAGTCATTATTATTCATCAAGATTTTTTTCTTGTCATTTCTGTGCGGTCTGAAAATATTCATGGAATGAAAATACCCACACAGAACCACAGTTTGTAGGGTTTTTAATGTATTCATTTTGAATTGTTACAGGTCAAAATGAATTCATCATGAACTCTCCCTGACCTGTGACGTTGTGTCAATAATCATAACGTCTCAAACAATATTGCTGGAGTTTGAATGGTTTATTGGAATGAACCGGTACACGGAGAAAACAATACAGAAAATATTTCAATTATTTCAATTGCATTCTACCCTAATTTGTAGTAATGCAGCGCGACCGTGTTGATAATATACATATATTCCATCTATATTGGAGGATTCATTATTTGTATATTCAATTAAAGCATGCAGCGATGAAAAAAGTACCATAAGCATAAGAGAAAACGTATAATTCATGTAGTAAAAATCATGACTGTGATTTTATTCCACCTGTGTCGATAAGAAGTCAGACAAAAAATTCACCAATATACTCTTCATTCGAGGCTTAAGTGTAATATTCTTATCGTACTTTTCTTCAACTCAATGAAAGTACCATACAATATGGAAAATAATGACGATTCAAATCTTAGATTCATCTTTACGCAAAGGGACACATAAGAACACATTTTCCATACAATATTCAATGAAAATACTCAGATCCTTCTTTTCCAGGTTTGATATTGAATTTTTCATCAGTTATTCGGCCTCCATACATTGCAATGTTGGATTTATTCATTTGTGTCAGTTGGCATAATCAATTGATAATTCATCAGAGACGAATTCTCATGCATTTATGAAATATGCACAATAAAATTTCAGTATTGTAATATCATTTGGTGATGCAAAGTGATTAAAATCATAATAGCTCGAATCATTTATGGATAGGATTATATATTAGACAAAAAGATATTTATACATATGTATATGTTCAATTGAAGATGCCTCTTCCCGCTTCGAATTCAAATGAGTTCAATGGAGTGCCTCTATACGGCGTTTATTATTCGGATCGATTCTCACGGGAACCGTTATAATACTTCACTTCATATATAAGGACTGAAGAAGAAGATGCTGTTGGAAATGTAGAGGAGAGTGACCAAAAGCGGACCCCCATTTTATTTTGATTGAAAAGAACAGAGAAAAACAATGAAAAATCCAATGTTTTGAGCATGGATGATACAATCCATGATGTCCCCCACCAGTTACGATAGGTGGCCATAAAAAGAAACGAGTTCGTCAACACGAAAGAATATTTTCTCGAAAACTTGTGATTTTGACAATTCGGAAGATGATGTCCTGAACCGGGTCCCCTGTAAGAATGATACCGAAATATAGAATAAAATCAAAAATACAAATTTCATCTAAACAAATATGAAAAATATGTATCAATCTGAGTATCAATAGGTCAGTTGACGAAAAAAATCGCAGATCTACATTTCATTCATTATATTCATTAGATATACAATTCAACCATCTTTCAGTTCAAATCGGCAACAAATTCACGAAAAAATGAAAGAATGTACAAATATAAACAGATTTCAAACATGAAAGAATGAGGGGTCCGGTTTAGGATACCATCATCCAGATGTTGTTTAGTAAATAAATTTCCAACCAAACGGTTCTTGGATGAAAATCAACTCTCAACCATATTATTTGAAAATGTATAAGATTGAAAGGGCTCAGTTGACAATATTGCAGAGAAATGAAGGAGAATATATCACTTTGAAAAAACTTTCTTCTTCGTCAAAACACGTTATGGTTAACTGACGCGCAACAGCTGATGCAGGCGACTTGTGCGCTTCGTTACAGGGTGGCAGCAGTTTTTATGATGGATCCTTTCCATGTTGCAACAAATTTCTCAGGAATGCCCAAACTCATCCGAATCATTTCAAAAAGAGTTTCCAAACTCGTCCCATGATGGCAGTTCAGAATCATATGCCGCGAAAAAGTTGGTTTTTTTCATCCAAAAGCTTTCATTATGGCTCTCAAAAAGAATTGGAAAAGGATATCGCATCATATCCATTGAAGATGTCATAGAGTTCATAAAAACTCAAAAAACGCTCCCAAACAATGCGAAATGACAGAATTTTAATATTTCAGGAAACGCTGAGAAAACGGATGAACATTCCAATACGAATTTACATGAATCAAAACTTTCTTGACCGTTCATCACTTGAAGAAATAATTGACCCACCCTGTAATGAATATTGTATCTCAGACAGTAGAAATGATCAGCACAAAGACTCTTCAGAAAATTCTCAAAAAGTCCCCGTTATGACAGTAACAACGAATTCAATATGCATTAGAAAGGAATATATATTGAATTCCACAAGAATTCTCTATGAATCCGCAATATGAGGTCTTCTTAAACAATTCAGGTTTTTTCCAAGATTTCATTTTGAATTTCAAGTATTCCTAATGAATACTCGTTGACTGTCATAATGGGATCATGCATGTTTATAGAAATGTGTATATTGATAAATGAATTGACTGATTGATATTCATTTGCCTGCAAATTATTATTATAACAAGTTATTTTTGTGAATGAATTCAATTTCAAACGAAGATAAAGAAGTTCAAACAAACATATAAAATTATCACGTCCTGTAATGATATCTCAATAGCCTTATGAAGAGTTATTGGATAAATTAATCAAGAGCATTTGAGGACTAATCAGAAAACTCTGGTAATGTGTTTTGAATTTGAATAATGGAACTAGATTTGTCATTCTTCATGAATTTACATTGAGTACTCAACAAGTCCTTCATGAATTCTCAATGAATACTTCGGAAAACGGATGCATTCTTTGGAGAATCATTATGAATTCATGAAATTTTCTCAATTCTTTTGAACCAATTCATTATAATGAATCAGAGGACTTGTGTGTTGTCTGGGGTAAGACGTTGGAGTCTGTTCCTAATTGTAGCGATGATTCCATATGGACAAAGAAATTAGGGAATGTATAGTTTGTCCATATATTAATATGATCTCCGTTTCGAGAAAAAAACAGCATGAAAGTTTAATAAATTATGAATGTTTGATATAAAATGCCCAAAGACTGTTTTTTTTTGTAAGAATAAAATCAACCTACGTGACATGTCAGAATAGAACGTCATGTCACTTGATTTCATTTGATGATAAATGAATTGATCAACATTTTCATAATTGTCAATATCAAATCTTGAATGATTGTATATTGAATCACGTACTGAATTTTGCATTCGAATGCCGAGTATGAATGGATAATACATCAAGAGAAGAATCCGAATATATCATTGAATAGATATGGAACATTATGAACGCAAGAAATGTACACGGAGTATTCATAGAAAAACATTGAATTTATATGATTATATTGCGATGGAAGTATTTGAGGCAATGAGAGTGAAAGGTTCATATGGAAGTTGAATATAATCGACAAAAGTGGAGGATTCCAGTATCGAAAATATTATGGAAGCCTACATCCACTGTACGAAAGATTCATCCTCACATCGGACTTAATTTCACTCACCAGTTCTTTTTGAATCGCAGCCACTCCTAAAAATACTTTTCTTCTTCGAAGTACTCCAAAAATAATTCCAAAGTTTGGATACTCCCAAAAATTGCTCGGAACACTCATGATTTTCAAATTATATGATTGATGGTTTCTGCAAAAGAGGAAGATGAATTAAAATTTAATTCCAAACGCAGCTTTTATAAAAGTCGTTGAAATCATTACGCTATAGACACATATCACTCAAACTCACAAATCATCAGTTCTTGGTACTGGTTAAATGATATTACAGTCTATAGGAATCATATGAAGTATTGAGGTCAAATATGGGAAAATGATCTCTCATTACTGATACAAAGGAGCAGTTTGAATTAATCTTTGTTACATGTAACGATGATATCAATTTTCATTGTACATTGACAAAATATGTGACAAACTGTAAAACAAGTATCTGAACGAATGTGTGACATAATTTGAATATAACATAGCTACTCAAGTATGAATTTCTTGAGTGTAATGAGTGAACGGTATAATAGAATAAAAAAGCCTTGCATTTATGAAAAACAATACAATTATGAGGTATATGGATTCAATCGTTTATCAGCAGCGGATGGTATAAAACTGTACGGTAATATTTGTTGATTCACTAGAACAGTAATGTAATTCAATAAGTCCTAATTTAGTTTTTATTGATATTACAGTGGGTGGCCAAATTATTAGGCCACAATTGAGATTATTGAGATTACTCCAAAGTTGAATATCTCAGTGAAAAATTATCGTAAGGAAACAAATGAATACGCAATTTCAAGGGCAAAGTCTACTCTTTGAGCATCATTTGACCTCTTTGGTCTATCATGTTTGCCCGACAACCTACATCGCATTAAGTATGAGCATTTTGCTCGATATTTCCTCAGTTTTTCAAACAGAAGGAGCTCGCAGGAAGATTAAAACATGGAAACACGAAAATAAACATTTTGTAGAGGATTTCCTCAGCTCCAAAACGCTTTTTTTATTTTCCTGGTAGAGTCATTTTTAGCGGAGTTATGTCATGTTTTATGACTTGTAATTTGGAGACGGTAGAGGGGGGAAAAAATCTCCATGAAAGAAAAAGATTTGTTTTAAGATGTATTATACGCAGAAAATACTTTTGAAAGCAATCAAAAACCTCTCGAAGTATTTTTTTTTCGTATAATACATAGCAAAACTAAACTTTTTCCTCCAAGGAAATTTTTTGTTCCCTTAACCGTCTCAAAATTACAAGTCATGAAACATGACATAACTCCGCTGAAAATGACTCTACCAGGAAAATAAAAGAAGCGTTTTGGAGCTGAGTAAATTCTCTACAAAATGTTTATTTTCGTGTTTCCATGTTTTAATCTTCCTGCGAGCTCCTTCTGTTTGAAAAACTGAGGAAATATCGAGCAAAATGCTCATACTTAATGCGATGTAGGTTGTCGGGCAAACATGATAGACCAAAGAGGTCGAATGATGCTCAAAGAGTAGACTTTGCCCTTTTGCGTATTCATTTGTTTCCTTACGATAATTTTTCACTGAGATATTCAACTTTGGAGTAATCTCAATAATCTCAATTTTGGCCTAATAATTTGGCCACCCACTGTACAATAAGGAATAATTGAACAATATATATTTATTCCGAATCGTAGATGGATCGATTTAACCTCGAATTCCTGTAGTATCTACCGGCATTTATAATTTGCTACGAAACTACACAACTGTTCTTTTTTTTCATTTATAATTCGTATGATGTCTTACAAAAGAAAATATTTAAGAATGATAAAAGAAACAAGATATCAACTTACTTCCTTATTTTGGATCCTGAGTTATTCCGTTTAAAATTCCTTGATGATAATCACATGTGGCATACAATCACTTTTATTGTTCCGCGTGGATACAAGGTGGCATGTGTTGGAAGAAGCCGCGTATACGAGAGTGGATTGATAAGTTTCTGGCCTGACCAAGAGATGGCGCCACTAGGCCTACCTTGAGGTGGCGTTCTATAGTACCATCCTTAGATAGCTTGTAGCTATAGTTTCAGTCCGATCGCCATGTTAGTTTAGTTTTGAGAGCACGCTGACCAAGACGCCTCTGTGTTTTTCGTAAAAATGGAAAAGCTGGAAAATCGTGCTGTCATCAAATACTTTTATTTGAAGGGGTTAACGCCGAAGGAAATTAAAGAAGAGATGGACTCAACACTGGGGACATCCTCCCCATCATATTCAACCGTTAAGCAGTGAGTTTCCGAGTTTAAAAAGGGTCGTGTGAGCACCTCTGATGAGCCTCGCTCAGGACGCCCCATTGAGGTCACAACTCCAGATATGATCGAAAAAATCCATCAAATAGTGCTAAAAGATCGCAGATTAAAAGTTCGTGAGATAGCTGAGACCTGTAAGATGTCATATGAACGTGTACAAAATATTTTGCACCAACATTTGTATATGGAAAAGCTCTGTGCAAGATAGGTGCCGCGTTTGCTAACAGTCGACCAAAAATTGATTCGAAAGAACATTTCTACCGCCAATTTGGCGTTGTATAAGCGTAATCCAAGCGGATTTTTGCGTTGATTCGTAACCGTTGACGAAACTTGGGTCCACCACTACACTCCTGAAACCAAAGAACAGTCTAAACAGTGGATTGGACCAGGGGAACCTACTCCAAAGAAGGCAAAAACAATTTTTTCGGCGAACAAGGTTATGGCTACTGTTTTTTGGGATGCAAGAGGTATTATATACATTGATTACCTTGAAAAGGGTAAAACTATCACTGGTCAATACTACGCAGACTTATTGCAACGTTTGAGCCACGAAGTGAAAATTAAACGACCTCATCTGGCGAAGAAAAAAATCTTGTTTCATCACGATAACGCACCAGCGCACACGTCAATCGTTGCGATGGCTAAAATCAACGATCTGAAGTTTGAATTAATGCCGCACCCTCCCTACTCTCCAGACCTAGCCCCGAGTGACTATTATCTGTTTCCTAACCTCAAAAAATGGCTTGGCGGTAAGAGATTTGCGGACAATGAAGAAGTAATCGAAGCTGTAAATGGGTATTTTGAGGAGCTTGACGAATCAGTCTACAGAGATGGCATTACTAGACTAGAACACCGCTATGAGAAATGTATCAGCCTTGGAGGAGATTATGTTGAGAAATAAAAAAAAAAAAAAAATTCTTAAAAACGTTGTTTTTCTTGGTCAGGCCGGAAACTTATCAATCCACCCTCGTAGTAGCACTGAGACCGTGAGAACTCTGGGAAGCATGTTGTAGATGGGGTGGAACAACGGAACGTCAATTATGCTGCGTTTCAAACGTTCCGAACAAGCAATAGAACCAAAATCAACCGTATGTACATTCGTACGATTCGAATGTTGTTAAAAAAGAAACACGTAACTTTATTGATAGATGAATTTTCTTTTATATACAGGGGAAAATATTTTTTCATTCAAATGAATATATTATTACAATGGGGCAGAATCAAAATTTCAGTTCACTCGAATCATTCTTTGTTCAATACAAACAAAATTCATTCGACTGGAATGAATCTTTTTTGATTTTAATAAGTTTTTTGTTCCAAAAGCACGAAATACATATGTATAAATATTATTATCAAAACAACGAATTTATTTGAATCAAAGAAGATTTTATTTCAGCTGGATGAATTTTAATTCTATTAAACAAGGAATGCTTCAAGTAAAATAACATTTTCATTTCGCCTTGTCTTTAACAGATTTATAAAATCATGAGATTGTTTAATGGTTATATACATATATGGGTCCATTTGCGACGAGATTTCAAGAGGCCTTATGATATAATATATATACAGGGTGGGGCATTTAAAGTGTCGCGGGCGTTTTTTCCAAAAATAAAGTGAGATACGAGAAAATTTTTCGGACAAAAGTTGTAGGGTACCGAGGGGGACATCCGATGGTGGCCTTGTCTTTGACCTCAAATCTCATCTTCAAGGGCATTCTGAGATCAACTCTTGTTTTTTGAATAGCATCTCATATTTTTTACTGCAGATTTGGATTCTAGGTCAAAAACCAAGGAACTTTTGTCTGAACCATTTTCCTGAAATCCGCAAAAATGGCGCTCTAATCGATATTGTTCCATTTTGAATCTGACATTCGAATAACTCGAAAACGAAGGGTCTTGCAAAAGAATGTTTCGTACAAAAGTTGTCAATACACAACACATTTCAATCGTCTACATTACCACCATTCAGAGCTCACGCGATGTAAACAAACGACGGGGTTCAGTGAAAATTCACGATTTTGAAAGTCAGTTTGTCAGTTACATTTGATTATTACTTGGTTTATGACAAATTGAAAATCATAGATATCCGATACACGGTTTCTGAGAAGATCGATATGATCTACATTTACGGTGAAGTGCATAAGAACCCCAGACAAGCATATGACTTGTATGCAGAACGATTTCCTGAAAGAACAACGCCATCCATTAGGTATTTTCAACGCATTACAAAATTATTCTCAGAAACGGGAAGTGTTACAAGGGAAAAACGACATCGAATGATGACGAATTAAAATTATCCAAGTGATGTAGACGATTGGAATGTGTTGTGTTTTGTCTGTTATACCCCATCACCTCCGTTTCAGTTCAAGGGGTCCCCCTTGGAATCAGACAACTTTTGTCCGAAACATTCTCCTCCAAGACCCTTCGTTTTCGAGTTATTCTAATGTCAGATTCAGTATGGAACAATACCGATTAGAACGCCATCTTTGCGGATTTCAGGAAAATGGTTCAGACAAAAGTTTCTTGGTTTTTGACCTAGAATCCAAATCTGCGGTAAAAAAATCTGAGATGGTATTTAAAAAACAAGAGTTGACCTCAGAATGCCCTTGAAGATGAGATTTGAGGTCAAAGCCAAGGCCACCATCGGATGTCCCCCTCGATACCCTACAATTTTTGTCCGAAAAATTTTCTCGTATCTCATTTTATTTTTGGAAAAAACGCCCGCGACACTTTAAATGCCCCACCCTGTGTATATAAATTATATTATTTTTGACTATTTCATCTCCATCGAATTATCCTTCATTGCCTCAATTCAATAAATTTAATTTTTCAGTGTTCTCAAAAGTTCGGATTTTCGAGACATTACAGAAGGAATTATTACTCTATCCCCCGAAGAAGATCCCGAGATTTATTATATTCCAACACTCCCACAAAAAATGACGAAGAATGAAAAATGTGCCAGACATCGTGGTAGACTCTATGATATGTTTCATAATGAGCTCAGAGTATATCGGCAAATGGTTGGATACAAAAGAGGTATGCATGGAGATAACATCTCACAAAAAAAGCCTGAAAGCAACTGTGTACCGGGTGAGGAATCAATTTTTGGAATTTCATTTTGGAATTGTTTGTAGATGTGCTCAAAAATTTTAATTCACAGAAGATGTGAAGAACAGTTTGGTTTGACCACAATACTGAGCCTTGGGATGGAATCAAATTTCATTGGTCTACAACGACGTTCACACGTTACGACAGTATTATCGAGTCTCATGATAATCCAAAAATCGCTACTCATTTATCACAGTATCCAGTTTCAAAACATTCATTGGGGTATACTTTGGTTGAGATTGATTTCTCACAGTTATTTGGAAAAGTTAATATTCCTTCCAAGTGGCAAACTTTTTTTGATAAATTATATCAAATCACTGAGGAAAAGCGTTCAAAACGTAAACTTGAGACTGTTAAACAGTTGATCGAAGTGCAGTCAAATGAAACCGTTGACAAACGTGAGTCAGTCAAATTATAATTATACCTGGTGGGGCATTTATCTGGAGACAGCGGAATATGTTGGTAAGATCTCTTCTTTGGTGAGTGAAAAGACTTTGGAGGTCAAGGTCGAGGATATTTTCAAGATTGCTCTTAGATAGCCCCCTCTACATCCTAAAACTTTTGTATACAACATTTTCCAAAGAAAAGTGATCCCACAAAGAAATTCCGTTGTCCCAAGATAAATCTCCCACCCTGTATATCATATAATACACTTTCGTTAGCTATGGCATATATATGTTACACGTACATATCATACCTGATGAGTATAGAAATAGTGTTCACAAACAATACTAAAATAGTGGAGATGTTATAAGCAATTCGAAGAATATTCGAATTTTCAAAAACATCCGAAGATCCATGAAGATTTTCTCGGAAGCTTACTTCCCCAAGAGAAGTGCATGATTTTTGCGCTCCGGCATTTTTTTTGCTGGACCTTTCAACTCGTATTATTAAAATCCGTGGGGCACGTTTAACGTGAATAATTTGAATTGAATAATGTGCGCGTGTTTTCTTCTCTATTGAGAATTAGTACTCTCTACTTTTAAATGAAATCAGAAATGAATAATTGGACTGAAAATTATGGGACAGTTTATATTATATACATACAAATCCATTGACATTCCCCGTAGGAATGAACAATGAATACAACAAATGCAATATATTTTATTCATAATACAATTCTTTGCATCCATGTTCTTATTGAGAGAAATTAAATGACTTTTGATAAATATTTTTTTGTTTGTTGAATCCATAGATTGTCGTGAATTTGTACAAATAGCATTGCTGCCATATTTAGTGCCTCCTCGAGCCACATACGGAACCCCGAAAAAGAAAAATTTGAAAGCAGATTCAGAAGAAAGTCATGAAAGTTTTGCTATTCATGTCAAAGTTCGTATCAACGTATTTATGTTAATCATGATTTTGAATCATGTTCTTTTGAAAGAACATGATTTGAAATATCCCACAATTTCATCACTCAGTTTATGATGCTTATTGATTTGTTTTGACAGAAGGCAGGTGATATGGATCAAGTTCGGAAAGACGGAGTCGAAGAAATGTCTAGCTTCGGATTAACCCTTAACCACGCACTTAGGTCCTTTGGACCCGAGCGATTTTCTCTTTCACTTCTCATTCCGTTGCAATGCATAGTCGGGAGCTGGTGTTGTAATGTGAGCAACTTCGAACCTTCCCGCTTCGAATGCTTTGTGGACATCCGGGATTCGCCGCTAAGTTTTCGAGTACCATGTATTCGAAGATCAGCTCGGGTCCTTTGGACCCGACGTGCGTGGTTGTTTAACGTTTTTGACGGAAAACTGAAGAATGTTTCCAGACTACATGAAAGCTGTTCGCGTATTCTTCTGAAAAAGATATATTGTTTCGATATGATAAAAGGCCTCCCCGTGGATGATTGCGGGTCTTCCAGGGGGATATTCATGATACCTGTCCTTGATATCCTTTTTATCCATCCCTGGTAGTATCTGCTTCCTTTAAGTGGTGGGGAGGATAAGTATCTCAGAGTTGGATCTTTTTTTTTGAGTGGAATAAACTACTCAAGAGAAAGAATACAAACTGAGAGAAACGAAATCATCCTAATGCGAGAAACATCGGCAAAATCAAACGGAAGGAAAGCAAGGGGAAACTACCTTCCTTGACATGTTTCAATACTTCCCGAGGAAATGAAACCTTTTTCCTAACCTGGAATATTATGTAACAAAAACAAACAAACAAATTAATAAATACATGATGGCGCTCTCTCGGGTAAAATATTCCGGAGGTAAACTAGTCTCCCGTTCGGATCTCCGGGTGGAGGCTGCTGGAGGGAGCTTCATCAGCAAGGAACGAAAACCGAAGAATAGGATAGGGGAAAGAAACAACATTCTTCGAGTCGGAGCGTGGAATGTTAGATCACTGAGGCAAGCGGGAAAATTAGAAAGATTGAAATTAGAAATGAATAGGTTGAATATGGACGTAATGGGGATTAGCGAAATGAGATGGCCACAAGAGGGCGATTTCTGGAGTGGGGATTATAGAAGAATTCATACAGGATCAAAGAACGGTCAAGCAGGTGTAGGAATTGTAATGCATAAAAGAGTAGGAAATAGAATAGAAGATTATTTGCAACATAATGAACGTGTGATGATGGTTAGAATCAGAACAAAACCGGTAGACACAGTCATAGTCCAAGTATACATGCCCACATCTGCATATTCGGAGGAAGATATTGAAAAAACGTACGAAGAAATAGAAGAAGTGATAGAATATGTGAAGGGAGAAGAGAATTTGATAGTGATGGGGGATTGGAATGCGGTAGTAGGACAAGGAAAAGAGGACAACATGATAGGAGATTTCGCGTTAGGGAGGAGGAACGATAGAGGACAACGTTTAGTAGAATTTTGTAAAAATCATAAGATGGTTATCACAAACACTTTATTCGAAAATCATCCAAGAAGAATCTACACTTGGAAAATGCCAGGAGATACAGCAAGATACCAAATTGATTACATATTAGTGAAACAAAGATTTAGAAACCAAGTGAAAAACTGTAGATGTGAAAATGTAGATTGGCAGAGGATCAGTTTGGTTTTAGAAAAAATAGGGGAACGCGAGAAGCAATCTTAGCACTCAGGGCAGTAATAGAGAAAAGGATAGCGCTGAAGAAATCTGTGTACATAGGTTTTGTAGATATACAAAAGGCTTTCGATAATGTGGACTGGGAGAAGATGTTTGCGATCCTGAAGAAGGTGGGAATAAATTATAAAGATAGAAGAATAATATACAAATTATATAAGAATCAAAGTGCAATAATAGACATAGAGGGTCAGGAAGGGGAAGCAAAAATAAGAAGAGGGGTGAGACAAGGATGCTCATTATCGCCACTGATGTTCAATTTATATATATAAGAAGCAATGAACGAAGTGAAGGAGGAAATTCAATCGAAATTACAGATTCAGGGAGAAAATATAAGTATGTTGAGATTCGCGGATGACATAGCTATATTGGCCACGAGTAGTACTGAGTTAGAGAATATTCTCAACACCATGAGAACAATATTATTGGAAAACTATTGTATGAGTATAAATAAAGACAAAACAAAATTCATGATGTGTACAACAGCGAAAACAGCTAGAAGAACGAGAATCAAAATAAATACCGAGACAATTGAACAGGTGAAAGAATTCAAATATCTAGGAAGCATAATTACAGAGAACGGCAAAAGCAAAAGAGATATAAGAGCAAGAATAGCACAAGGTAAACAGGCTTTTTATCAAAAGAGACAGTTATTATGCTCAAAAAATATAAGCTTGGAAGTAAGGAAGAAATTCTTGAAAAGTTACGTTTGGAGCACAGCATTATATGGTTGCGAAACTTGGACAATGGGGAAAACTGATCAACGAAGACTTGAAGCTTTTGAAATGTGGTGTTATAGGAGGATGCTCAGAATAAAATGGATAGACAAAGTCAAAAATGAAGAAGTACTCGAGCAGATAAATGAAGAAAGAAATCTTTTGAAACACATCGTGAAAAGGAGAAGCAATCTTATAGGACACACATTACGGCATGAGAGTTTATTGAAAACAATATTGGAAGGGAAAATGAATGGTAAAACTGGTAAAGGTAGACCTAGAGCAAGTTATATGAAGCAAATCGTACAAGACAAGGGATGTAGTAGATATGTAGAAATTAAACGTTTGGCGGATAATAGACAGGGGTGGAGGGTTTCATCAAACCAGTCGTAAGACTGATTACTTCATGATAATGATGATGATAAAAGGATGTGTAAGCAGGAGTACCCCTCCCCCCTCCCCCCGAGGGGATTGAATCATAACCCATTCTAATATACTGAAAAACATATTTGCATCAAATACATGTATTATTTGTCTGACAAATATTTAGCGGTATTCATCACCCACACTGCACATGAGTTCAGAAAGAGTTTAGAATAAATTCATTCTGAACTATAACAGTTCAAAATGAATGCATTGAAAATTCTTTTAGAATTATTGTGTAGTTTGGGCAAGCATTGAATGGAAGTAATTGCATTCTGTTCCTACAAATAATCGGTTTTGTTCCATTCCATTCACTGTAGTTCTGATAGCAATGAATATTTTCCGGATAAAGAACAAATCGATATTCAATTCAAATGATTTTTTCTTCAGTGTATGTGGGTCATTCCACGTGGTTTTCACACTCAAATTTTGGAATTCAATGGGATAAGTTTTTTTCGATTCTTGGTCAAAAAATATTCGATACGTATTTCTTCTTCTTGTTTTTCAGAGCTTTTTTTCGAAAATATGATTTTTTGAAAATCTAACGCACTTGAAATCTCCTAATTTTCGAGCACTCATTACTCGAAATCTGTTTGTTGTGTCAAAAACTTTCACAGGCATTAAAGTTAGGATTTTTTCTCTAGTTTCCAATTCTTTGAGTTCCATGATCAGTATAATTGATGTTCATTAAGAATTTTCCAATCGAAGAACAAAAAGTGAAATTTCTCAATATAAGGTAGTTTTGATTTTGTTCATATTTTTACACATTGATCTGTGAACAATAACGAAAATTCAGCAATTTTTTTTAAGATGGCAAGTATTATAGTTCCCGAGTTATAAATTTTTTTGTGGCCGCGTTCGAGTCAGATACCACGCGCGCGGACGAATACCGTGCACCGTGTGTCGTTCACGGCACGGCACACAGTGGGATAAATCGAGGATGCGTGTGTCAAAATCGTAGAACTCTTGATAGAAGTATGATAGTGACATGACTTTTTTTTCAAATGAAGGTCGAACATCACAGATTTGAGGAAAAATACCGGGAATGTTGGATGAGTCCATTCAGCCCCTGAGAAAATTGATGGAAAGTCAAATTTTTGAGCAAGAAAACGAATTTTTCGCGATTCCAGGGGGTGAAAAATTTTTAGTCAATGTGCTATGCATCATTTCTCATGTACTTTGATGCGCTGAATCCAAATTTGGAGACAGAATGTGTTTATTCTCTCAAGTTTTCCCGGAAAACACGGTGAAAGTCCCAAAAATCGGATTTTCCGGTTATGTACATGTTTCAAAGAGGATAAAATGACTTCATCAATGGATTATACATCATTTGACATGGATTTTGATACGCTGAACTCAAATCTGGGTACAGAATATGCCTATCTCCCCGGATTTCTACGGAAAATGAGGTTAAATTGGAAAAAATTCGATGAAATGTCTATTTTACTGTTATGTATAGGATTTCTAGGGGGAGAAACGTTTTCATCCATGTGCTTTGTATCCCTGCTCGTGTATTTTTATATGCCAAGTTCAAATCTGGGAACAGAATGTGTTTATTCTTCGAGGGTTTTCCGGAAAACCCGGTGAAAGTACAAAAAAATGTGGATTTTACGGTCATTTAGGTGGTCCAAAGGGCATAAAATGATCTGACCGAAGATTGAAACAGTATCTCGCATGGTTTTCTATACGCTGAATTCAAATCTGGGAACGAGATATGCCTATCTTTCCGGATTTTTCCGGAAAATGTGGTTAAAGTGGGAAAAATTCGATGCAATGTCTATTTTACTGTTATGTATAGGATTTCTAGGGGGAGAAACGTTTCGGCCCATGTGCTATGTATGACTGCTTATGTTTTTTGATATGCCAAGTTCAAATCTGGCAACAGAATTTGTTTGTTCCTCGAGGGTTTTCCGGAATACACGGTGAAAGTACCAAGAATGTGGATTTTACGGTCATTTACGTGGTCCAAAGGGCATAAAATGATCTGATCAATGATTGAAACAGCATTCCGCATGGTTTCCGATACGCTGAATTCAAATCTGGGAACGGAATATGCCTAACTTTCCCTCTTCTTCCGGAACCGCGGTTCAAATCCAAAGAATACAATAAAATGTCCATTTTACAGTAATTTATAGGATTTGTGAATGAAAAAATGTTTCGGTCTATGTGCTATACATCAGTACTTATGTGTTTCAATATAGTCAATTCAAATCTGGACACAGGATGTGTTGATCCCTCCAAGTTTCTCCGGAAAACACAATGAAAACATGAAAAATGCGGATTTTACAGTTCTTACATGGTTCAAGGGGGACAAGATGATTTCTCTTCTTCTTTTATCCAGTTGATTGGCGTAACGATACCGAGTTGTCTCTATTACAAAAGTGAAAAGCGGTGATGATACAAACAATGTGACAGTTAAATAGCGTGAACTTACAATAATGCTTGAAACAAAAAATACAATTGCTCACGTCACAGCAGTGAAGCAGCAGCTGTGTTGTTATACTGCAGTATAACTGTGACGTGAGCAATTGTATTTTGTGTTTCAAGCAATATTGTAAATCCGCATTTTTCATGTTTTCATTGTGTTTTCCGGAGAAACTTGGAGGGATCAACACATCCCGTGTCCAGATTTGAATTGACTATATTGAAACACATAAGTACTGATGTATAGCACATAGACCGAAACATTTTTTCATTCACAAATCCTATAAATTACTGTAAAATGGACATTTTATTGTATTCTTTGGATTTGAACCGCGGTTCCGGAAGAAGAGGGAAAGTTAGGCATATTCCGTTCCCAGATTTGAATTCAGCGTATCGGAAACCATGCGGAATGCTGTTTCAATCATTGATCAGATCATTTTATGCCCTTTGGACCACGTAAATGACCGTAAAATCCACATTCTTGGTACTTTCACCGTGTATTCCGGAAAACCCTCGAGGAACAAACAAATTCTGTTGCCAGATTTGAACTTGGCATATCAAAAAACATAAGCAGTGATACATAGCACATGGGCCGAAACGTTTCTCCCCCTAGAAATCCTATACATAACAGTAAAATAGACATTGCATCGAATTTTTCCCACTTTAACCACATTTTCCGGAAAAATCCGGAAAGATAGGCATATCTCGTTCCCAGATTTGAATTCAGCGTATAGAAAACCATGCGAGATACTGTTTCAATCTTCGGTCAGATCATTTTATGCCCTTTGGACCACCTAAATGACCGTAAAATCCACATTTTTTTGTACTTTCACCGGGTTTTCCGGAAAACCCTCGAAGAATAAACACATTCTGTTCCCAGATTTGAACTTGGCATATAAAAATACACGAGCAGGGATACAAAGCACATGGATGAAAACGTTTCTCCCCCTAGAAATCCTATACATAACAGTAAAATAGACATTTCATCGAATTTTTTCCAATTTAACCTCATTTTCCGTAGAAATCCGGGGAGATAGGCATATTCTGTACCCAGATTTGAGTTCAGCGTATCAAAATCCATGTCAAATGATGTATAATCCATTGATGAAGTCATTTTATCCTCTTTGAAACATGTACATAACCGGAAAATCCGATTTTTGGGACTTTCACCGTGTTTTCCGGGAAAACTTGAGAGAATAAACACATTCTGTCTCCAAATTTGGATTCAGCGCATCAAAGTACATGAGAAATGATGCATAGCACATTGACTAATAATTTTTCACCCTGGAATCGCGAAAATTCGTTTTCTTGCTCAAAAATTTGACTTTCCATCAATTTTCTCAGGGGCTGAATGGACTCATCCAACATTCCCGGTATTTTTCCTCAAATCTGTGATGTTCGACCTTCATTTGAAAAAAAAGTCATGTCACTATCATACTTCTATCAAGAGTTCTACGATTTTGACACACGCATCCTCGATTTATCCCACTGTGTGCCGTGCCGTGAACGACACACGGTGCACGGTATTCGTCCGCGCGCGTGGTATCTGACTCGAACGCGGCCACAAAAAAATTTATAACTCGGGAACTATAATACTTGCCATCTTAAAAAAAATTGCTGAATTTTCGTTATTGTTCACAGATCAATGTGTAAAAATATGAACAAAATCAAAACTACCTTATATTGAGAAATTTCACTTTTTGTTCTTCGATTGGAAAATTCTTAATGAACATCAATTATACTGATCATGGAACTCAAAGAATTGGAAACTAGAGAAAAAATCCTAACTTTAATGCCTGTGAAAGTTTTTGACACAACAAACAGATTTCGAGTAATGAGTGCTCGAAAATTAGGAGATTTCAAGTGCGTTAGATTTTCAAAAAATCATATTTTCGAAAAAAAGCTCTGAAAAACAAGAAGAAAAAATACGTATCGAATATTTTTTGACCAAGAATCGAAAAAAAATTATCCCATTGAATTCTAAAATTTGAGTGTAAAAACCACGTGGAATGACCCATATGTACTTATGTGCACTGAGGATATTCATAATCAACAAAGGATGTCCATGAGGAATAAACATAGACACTGCATACTGGTGTTTTAAAGGTGAAATTAACGAAAAAGCTAACAAGCCAGAAATAGTTCTTATTTATAATTCGACAAAAATCGGTACGCATTCATTTGACCAATTATGCCATGCTTATTCAACTGCACGAAAAACGAATCGGCCAATGCGAATGTTTTATGAAATCCTGGACCAGTCATCAGTGAACAGTCAAATATTATATACACTGAATTCGAATAATGCAGTGTTTTCTCATGAAGAATACTTAGAAGAGCTATCCTTGGCGTTGATAAAGCCGGCATTGGAACGACGTTTGCTGAACATACGTATGAGCGTGGTTCTGCGTTTGACAATTCAGAATATTTTGAAACCTTATGATTTCGAGGACGACTTTGAAGTACAAAAAACAACAGATAACAAGCTGGATAAAAAAAGTCGCTGTAGATTCTGTCCCTCCAACTTGGACAGGTAAACTCGTTTCAAATGCTTAAAATGTGAGGTGCCAATGTGCTATGATCACAGTTCAAAAACATGCCAGAATTGTGTGAACGCGTTGGATAACTGAGTTACTTTCTTGTTTTGTTTGAACAAAAAATACTTCGATAAGTGATATTGTACAGATGTGATATTCTGGTGACAATTTAAATAATAGTATAAAGTTATAATCAAGTTCATTCTTGCTATTAAATACTGTTTCAAACATTATTTTTATCGGTTTCTATATTTTTTCCCCCCTAATATTTCGATGAATATCTTCAATGCACTGATTGTGAATTCTTCAAAATACCCCAACTTCAATCTTGTAAATAATTATATTTTTTTTCCAGCTGTCATTATGAACAATTTCTTCCCTCAAAGTCTCTCTTCCTGATTGAGAACTCTTCCTGATTACGAAACGGTGGTTGTTTTTGTCTTCACGTTTTTGTGCGGGATAGATATGATTTTTCGAAAAAAATCGGTTTTTCCACTGTTTTTTCCGAATTCATGTTTCTTCATTCCTATATAACTTACATAATTTCCGCATGAATTTCCTTTCACGATGCTGATCACTATCCTGGAGATTCCAACAAATCGTTTAAAAAAAAATCATCTCAAAAGGATGATATTCGAAGGAAATACAGCCGAAATAAGACGAGCCGGGTCCAAAAGACCCGGGTGCGTGGATGAGGGATTTTTTCGAAGGTGCGTGGTCGAGGGTTAACAGTTCAGCCTTATATGATTGCAGTGGGATCAACACTGACAACTCTCAACAGTTTTTATACAGTCGTTGACACAGAAACCTACAGATTTGATTCTCCGTTGAAAGCATTGGATATATGTTTTCAATTGTATGATTCTTGGGATGTTAGTTATCCTTTAGAACGCGAATAAGTTTGGCTTTTGTTGCAATTACAGTTATATCAAATCAAAATCAAATTTGATAAGAGGAAACCACACATTTCCAAAATCATTCAACAATTTCAACAACCAAACATTACTTGTGACGATGGTGATATCTAGGAAACTATTCTTCATGTTTCGTTACTATTTTATGTGATATTGACAAATGTAATCATTTTCTTTTTCCTTTCTTCGTTCCTGTTAGAATATGTTGTGCTTTAAGCTGTGATTTAAACTGCTATAAATTCTTGAAGTATTCAGTATTCAATTCTCCGAATTTTATTTGCAACTATTGCCTTCATTCGAAACGTATACACTTCGCTTCGTATATCTTGTAAAATGGAATACTTTTGTTCTTTGTGCGATAATTCTCTCAGGACCCCCGAGATCTTGTTTGCTCATATGAAATTGAAACACAAGCCTTAATTTGCAGAACCGATAGCATGAAAACAATCAGATTGTTCAAGAATACATATTCAATGATTTTGCCACATTTAGAAAACATGGAATCAGAGAACATCCTCTGCCACAGATCATACAAGGTGAAAATGACGTTTTCAACAATGAAAACAACCATGCAATTCATAGTAATTCATGTGATCCAACACAGCAAACTGCTCACTGTAGTCCTTCCAATATTCATTCGCAAACAATCTCCCTGAATGTTGACATTCACCACGTAAGAGAATCTATATCAGCGTCAGTTTAACATTTTTAAGTAAATTATATTTGAATCCTAGTATTAGCAGATGTGTTATACAACATATAATTGAAAATACTTCAGGATTATGCAACTCTATAGGATATCAAATTTTTGAGCCTTTATTTGAACATTTTGACAGTGATGAATTGAAGCAACTCAACGATATCCTTGAGAATCCATTCGATGATTATCGCACAGAGTATATGCGTCAGAAATGTCTGACACAACTGGGATATTTAGTGAAACCAATCCCTTTTTTATAGGTTCATATATTGCTCCAAAAAGTAGTGAATCACAAACAATTTCAGAAATAAAAAATGCAGAAGGTCAAATGATACCAATGGGAAAAACACTGCAACGCTTTTTAGAATTGCCAGGAGTTTTCAACGCAATAATGTCATATAAAAATTCAGAACAAGTCAAAGAATCAGAAGTTACATCTTCCGTTGGTAGTAAACTCTGGAAATACCTGGAATCTAAATTTGAGGGTAAAACGGTTTTCCCTTTAGAAATCTTTGTTGATGATAACGAAGTGAACAACCCTATCGGTTCACATACGACTGTCAATAAAATTGGTGCGGTATACTCTAGAATCAGTGCTATTCCACCACAATATGCCTCTATGGAAGAAAATATTTTTGTAGCGCAATTACACAATCCTTTGGATAAAGTTGAATATGGACAAAAATCAGTTTTCCAACCTTCAAATAATGAACTTCAATCTTCAGAACATGAGGGGATAATGATAAAAACCGATGAAGGTTTTCAAAAAGTCTATTTTTGTGTTGGATTCATAACAGGTGATAATTTATTTTCAAATGGAATGTGTGGTTTGCACTTGAGTTTCTCTTCGAACTTTTATTGCAGATTTTGCCGATGCCATAAGAAACAAATGCAAGAACAAATAGAAGGAAATATTGAAACGTTACGTAATAAAATCAATTATTCTGAAGATGTAGAAAAATGTGCTCATGGAGTTAAACAGGAGTGCATTTTCCATCAGGTATCATCATTCCATATCACACAAAATGTATACTGTGATATGATGCATGATTTACTCGAGGGAGTTGGGCGTCATGAATTACCAAAGATATTGAATAAGTTGCTTAATGTAGATAAATTATTTTCTATAGAAATGTTGAATAATCGTATAAGGTTTTTCTATCATGGCCATACAGTTTCAAATACTAATATTCCTTCATTCAATAAACAGAACTTGAAAGACGGTCATTTTATTCGCTCTGCATCTGAAATGTATGTCTTATTAAAAATGCTACCGTCCATGATCGGCGATCTTATTCCCTCTGATAATGAAGCCTAGAGAGCGTATATTTACTTGAGAAAAATATTGTGCATACTATTTAAAAGTTACGTCGATGGAGATAGTATCAGAGAATTAGAATCGTTGATAAGTGAGCACCATGCATGGTATTTAAAAATTTTTTACGATCATTTGCGACCAAAATTTCATCTCCTTCTCCATTACGCCCGTGTGTTGAGAGAAATTGGACCTCTTTGGCTCCGATCGTCCACGCGTTTTGAAGGAAAGCATAAAGCATTGAAAGAAAATGCAAACGTCATACGATGTCGTAAAAATATTTGTCACAGTTTGGCATTGAAATTGCAAGTAATGCCTATTGAGAGATTGAATGCTCGACGAGGGTTTGTGGATAGATTAGTATGTGGGCCTCCAATTATCACCAATATATATAATTTGGATAATTATCAAAATTTGAAACAATGTATTCCTGATGATTTATCGTCGAAAACTTATAGTGAGGTAACTTAGCTCACTGTACATAGAACAAAATACACACTTGATATGGTTATCCAAATAGGCAAAGAAAGAAAGGCTTCAGAATCCGGTCAAATCAAAGAAAAATTGATATATGAGGAAAAAGAAATTATAGTTTTTTGTAGAAAATTAGTTAAACATCATTTCGAACAACACATTCATGCTTTCGAAGTTATGTTGTCAGACGACTGGATATGTGTTGAACAAAGGGAACTTGTAGAATATAAGCCAGAAGATTTGCGATTATTATGGGATGGTAGTTATTATGTAAATTGTCGGATATTTTTCACCATATGAACAGCTTTATTCATGTTTCATGTATGTATTTTATACATGAGGTCGAATTAATTTTCATGATCTAATAACTCCTAGAAGGGAAAATTATCATTATTTAAGGAATTAATAATTAGTGTAAGACATTTATAATATTCTTAGAAGTTGAAACATGAGAATATTGAGAATATGAGAGGTTTGAACATTCTATACGTGAGGTCGAGTGTATTTTCATATTTTAATGATCCTTAGAAGAAAAAAGTTATCATTGTATGAGAAATTAATAATAAGTCATTCTCAAGTGAGAAATTTGTGATACTCTTGTTATTTGAAATACAAATAAATTCTAAAATTGTGATGTGAGTTATTATTCCGAATCGAGAACACATTATTCCATGAATAATTTCTTCAATTAAAGTGCTTCCAACGGCAGGCAGGATTACAGCTCAATCGCGGTTGTGAAATTATGAACAAGAATTTATATATCCTTCAGATTTTGCTTTATTTCACAATTTCAGTTTTTTGGAGCAATTGTAGGATGGAGCTCAATACAATTCAAATATTTTTCAAAAATCTTGCAGCATGAAGTTCACCAATTCACAATAGTAGTATTTTTCAGAGATGAATTTGTGACAGGAATTCGAAATCTAGAGGTCTCATTATTAAAATGGATGACTGATTCATCTAATCGGAGAAAGAATCGAGTTTTTCAAAATAAAGACATTCAGTGTTTTGTGAAAAATTACAATTCTATATCTGATGGATATTGAATCGATTTATTGACTTTTATAGGTTATGAGGTTCATGATTTTTTACCCCATATTCATAAATTACTTTGAGGTTCAAATTCATGTTCAGTGCACAATTTCAATAGGGCATATTTTAATTATCAAGTATTGGTTGTACAGGAAGTTTGATCATTGCTGCACATTATGATTATCAAGTATTGGTTGTTGAGGAAGTTTGATCTATTTCTTTTCGTGATTCACGCTGCTTGTTCACATTTGTGAATCGCGCGCTTCTATACATCATTCTTCGTTTGTGATATTACGAACAATAATAATTTGAAACATGAGAATCAGAAGCGATAGATAGTTTAGTGGTATAAGCGATGCGTGGACATGCGAAAGTCCTAGGTTCGAACCTTTGCGGCGTGTAGGATTATTTTTAAGCGTTGATGTTCATAGTACATAAGATTTGTAGTTATTGAGATAATTAAATGTACAAATGAAGATGTAATATCATAAATTGCCAAACGATTTGAATCATTACAATTACATACTTCCATAAAATAAATGAGATAACATTTCTAAGCATAAAGCGCTAACATTTATCTTGATTTGATTGATGAATATCTTTTGCATATTTGGGCGTTTTTTTATAACACACTTTTTACGATCCATGTAACTTCAAAACCGATTCATTTATATTTCGATTTTCAAGTATAACAAAAATTTGGGATTAATTCAACTCCGTTTGGGATTATGTTATCAAATATATCTAATCATCATTAATAACATATTAATTAATATCAACATCAACAGCGTGTTGTTCCAGTTGTTATCCGTTGTTCTTTCAACGAAACAAATTGTCAGTGATTAATACCCGTTGAATTGATTGAATGATATGGAAGCAACTGGTACATACTGTTGAGGGAACTACCGAATTCGATTGGACGTATTGAATTGTTTTTTGACGTTCAGCCAACGCAAATATCGTTGATTCAACCCACCTTTCTTTTCCAGTGTGCGAAACACTTGGGAATAAGATTATAAAAATTTTATGATAAAAGTGTTTGATAATAAGAGCTCAAAATTTTCCACTAGCCACGTCAACTTTCTCGTATCGGCATGGATTTCAAAACTGTTCAGAAATGACCAACACGTTTGGTTGAAAATAAGTCGGAGTTGTTTCTAGTAGGCATGCCAAATGATTGAACCTAATTTTCCTTCTACTCCCCTTCATATTCATGTTCAATACAATGATGTTTTTCAATGATCATAAATCACTTTGAATAGAATTGAAGGAAGTCGAAGTTGCATCGAAATTCCAAATGTAATGAAATTTCTAATGAGGATATGTTCATAGATTTGTTTTTGTGGATATTGATCGCATTTTCATGTGCTTGACGTGATTTTTTTTACTTTTTTGGAGTTTTTTTATTGGGTAACATTATCTGACATCATATATGTCAGGTCCTGACGTAATCTCTCATGTTGAGGTGATCAAATTTGTGTTCTTATTTCTTAAAGTATGATATAGTTTCCACAAACATCAAAAACAGTATATGATATTTTTTGACATAATTTGTCAT
Source organism: Gonatopus flavifemur (assembly GCA_018340375.1). Taxonomy (NCBI): domain Eukaryota; kingdom Metazoa; phylum Arthropoda; class Insecta; order Hymenoptera; family Dryinidae; genus Gonatopus; species Gonatopus flavifemur. The sequence continues at coordinate 8,019,966 of JAFFJZ010000014.1, forward strand.
ATCCTGAGACATCTCTTCATATCGAAGGAATAGGATTTTCGTATCAATTTTGTGGTGAAAATATGATGTACGTTTCTGTAAGAGCGTGTAATTTTACACTCTGGAATGCGTCCAATTCCTCTCGGTGTACATTTGCATTGAATTTCCCTGCCAATTCGCTGCATCGCTTGCATCTTGTTCTCACCAGGGTTGCTCAAAATGTGATACACCTCCCACAAATACCGTATGACAAAATATAACATTTCCTGGGAACTTATGTGAGGTTCTGACATAACCTGTCATATTGAGGGGATGCAATTTCTGTGAATTTATCAAAAAATATTGAATCACATCCAAAGATGATATGACAAATTCCGACATATGTGGGATTGTCATATAACCTGTTCCCATTCTTGAGCATCATCCTCGTCAGATTTTGAACGAAAAATCTGACATTTTATATGATTCATTGAGATTTTTTTAAAACACATGACATAATCGCAGTTCCTAGGCACTCATCGGTATACGTAGTATATCCAGCACGGAGTGCCTATTGCACCTGTCATCGTACCCTCTGACCGTATCTCCTAAAATATTCGAGTAATCCAATTGGGAGTTGGATAGGTTTTCATTTCATTGAATACTGATTTATAATCCGTGGGGTTGTCTGTCTGTGTTCGGGATAACTCTGGACCGGGTAGACCAAATTGGTTGAAATTCATACGGAACCTTCCTCAAACCCTTCCCAAGAGACCATTCAATTTTCATCAAAATCGAACAAGTCCTTCTATTTTTTTTCTTATTTTTCTATCGAAAAGTTGGTGATCCCTGATGGGTTCGTTGGAAAAGTCCTGGGCATGAGAAAATGTGTCCAGTGGGACGTGCTTCGGACAAGATTGGGACCAAGAAAATTGGTCCGGTTGTTTCAAATCCCGGACCTCTCGAGATATCATGTCCATCAGTTGTCCTGATCAGTCCGACAGCGTCCATGGATTGAGTCCATTTATGTCCACTATTGTCAGAACGCGGAAAGCCTCATTTCGGAATTGTCATGAGTTCGTCCGGTGAAGTCTGCTGATTACTCACGATCTCATTCGTCTTACATCCAAACTTGTCCTCTTCTGTCCAGTAGGGTCTGAAAATGTCTGAAACGATCCTACCCCGTGGAAACTGGTCCACCGGTGTCCAAACTAATCCGTGGTATGTCTAGTACTCATATTTTTGTGTCCTCCAGCGTATTCGTGATTCCAGGAAATTGTCCACATGTGTCCAGAGATGTCCCAGAGCCGGAGAATATCGATCCACAGGAATATCCAGAAATGTTCGAAAGCTTTATCCTGCGTCCTAACCACGTCAATCCGAGTCCGAGTTGATTCTTTGCGATTTTTGAACCGATCCGCGGCTCATCCACATTTGTCCTTCTCTGTCCAGGGCCGTCCAAAAATGTCCGAAAAGATTCTACACTGTCCACAACAGGTCCGACTGTGTCGAAACTGATCCGTGGTATGTCCAGTACCCATCTCATTGTGTACTCTGTCACGTTCGAGGAAATTTCCCCACGAAATTTTTCCAAAATTCCTATACAATGATTTACGATACAATTATAGTTCACCTTAAGTGGACGTGAACTTAATTTCAAAACAATTCCGCCGACTTCACAGATTATATTTCGTTTAGAAATTTCCTTGAACGTCGATTGTGCATCGACGAGCGACGAAGCAACTCGTAATATTTCTCTCTTTCCCTCATTCCCTACCTCTTCTCTCTCCCTCGTGTGTGTGCCTCGGCGTGACCGCACAACGGGTGCCTCTTTTCACTTTGTTGTTCTTTTTCCTTCCTTCACGTCATCTTTCAACCCTTTTTTTCTTATACTTATGACTTGCACGGTGGCTGTTGCTGAACCTGTCTAGTTACAATAGCTATTCACGTGTATGCGGGTGTATATATGTATCGATATATACATTTGTATGCATGTGTATATACGTGATCGCCGGAATTCCAAATTCTTATATTCCTTTCTTTTGGACACATGGTTGATTGCTCTCCACGGAGCCACGTGCCGTGACTTTCCATTGTTGAGGCCAGCAAAATGCAAGCCTCAGCAACGATAAGTTACGTACGAAGGCCCATCGGCAGGGAAATTTGACACCGGATTTCCTAGAAATGTTGGTGGCATGTTGAAGTGCTGATTAGGCTGAGAACAATCAACCTCCCACTTTTCACCATAGAATTCTCTCTTGGTCGGCGATTGCCATCGGGCAGTCAGTCTTCTCTTAACCGCGATTAAAACCGTTCGGAAAAAAAGTAAGTACTCTTCCTCTCTCCCTCTCTCTTGGGGCGTTGTCTCTCATGGGTGAGGATGCCGGCGGTACGAAAGCTCAACCAGGGGTTTATGCTTTCCCCTGGTGAAAATCTGAAAAGTGAACTCGTGTGTCCACTCTTCGAGCTATGAAGGGATGAGCGAAAAAGGAAAAGCTCAGGGCCCTTCCGCTCGGAGGATGGATATACACTGGAGCCCTTTTGATGGCGACGGGTTGTTCCTCCGCACCCATGGGTGCCATCGCTCCTGTGAGGGATCGAGAAAGAGAGAGAAACTCAAGAAATAGTCTAGTGTATAAGTGTATCAGTTTCATGTTTAGTTACATCAACGTAAGGAATTGGCCAGTAACTTGCACCACCGAACAATAAAATCATAACCATAATCAATAACTCCTCAATGATAAATCAAAACATAAAACAAGTGCCGACACCAGCTCGCAGAACGGTGAGTGAGTCTCTTTTCTATGGCTTCTCTTCCTTTCTTTCCTCCTTCTTTCGCTCCTTCTCAATACTTCATTTTTTTCCTCCGCCACATATATATATATATATATACAGGGTGATTCAAAATTCGCGCACTCTTTTTGGGGAGTAGATTCCTGATGAAATTCTAAAACGATTTGTCCTTTTGCACAATGCTCTTCGACGCATAATTTCCGAGATATAATTAATTAAAGTTGACTAATTATGGGGTGGATCCATCGGTCATTCAGGAGCGTCATAACAGAACAAGAGAGGAAGGTGCTTGCAGAGGGCGCTCATACGATCAGCTGATCGGTATAATCGATACGATTTACCAACATACAAATTGGTAAATTTCCTATGTAGAACGAGTGAATTCGTCGACACTGTGGAAAAATTGATTATTGTCATGAATTCTTATCACGATATGCTGTAGGTGAAAGTTGTAATTTCAGTAATGATTTTTATTACGCAGACAAATGTAAAATAGTGTTATTTCGTAGGGATAGGGATTCAAGTGGGAGAAAAAAGTATAACTACTCGTTTTCAATCAGAATTTTCATGTAAAAAAGAAAACATGAGAATTTTCATTCATCCGATACCCAATTTGAACGGTTTGATTAGTAAGTTTAACACAAGAGATTGGATTCCGAATCCTGTATTCTGATAGGTCGAGAATCAATGTATATTAGATCAATCCTCGGCCGTTTCAAATGCTTCTTCTGAAGAATGTGTTTTCGACTTATCCCAACCACAACATTGAACAATGATGAATTTATTCGAATTCACCCTTTTTACATCATTCGATGATTATAAAGGGTTTATCGAACGTTAATTACGTAGAAGTTGGAGTAAGTTATCAATTTTTCCACAGTGTCGACGAATTCAATCGTTCTACATAGAAAATTTACCAATTTGTATGTTGGTAAATCGTATCGATTATACCGATCAGCTGATCGTATGAGCGCCCTCTGCAAGCACCTTCCTCTCTTGTTCTGTTATGACGCTCCTGAATGACCGATGGATCCACCCCATAATTAGTCAACTTTAATTAATTATATCTCGGAAATTATGCGTCGAAGAGCATTGTGCAAAAGGACAAATCGTTTTAGAATTTCATCAGGAATCTACTCCCAAAAAAGAGTGCGCGAATTTTGAATCACCCTGTATATATATATAGACACATACATATAAGAAAATATTATTGTTTCCTCTTTATATAGATGATTATATATTTGTAACCTTGATTACTCAAAAACCATGTCTATTGAATTAAATTTAGCAACTGAAGTGGTAAATCTTCACCTTCTTTTCCTTATCTAACTCTATCAATCCTCAACAGGAAGGGTGTCTCGATGCCCTTCAAGGCAGAAAACTCAAATTCTTCTGAGTTCTATCGGTCTTACCGCTCGGGCCGATATAATTCATTCCAGAGGCCACGCTGGACCACAATCATGCGACGATGGTTCGATGACCTCTCGTGTCGTCTCCTCCACCGTCATAACAACTCAAGCGTATTCGTGATTATGGACAACTTTAGACCAAGTGCTGAGGAAAATGGCTCATCTCTTCCGTGGACGAATCTGGACAACTCCGGGACACAATTGAAAATCTTGCACTGTTACGTTACTGTAAACAACTTTGAACGACTTCGGACCGGGTACGGACGAGAAAATTGCCTATCGTGACTATGGACAAATTTGGACAACTTTGGGCCGACCAAAGACGATGGGGCATCATTTCTATTATGGACCCAAACAGACACGAAGATATCTTTTGGGATTCTAAAAGATATCTTCCGAAAGTACAAGAAGTCTTGAAGAATTTTCTGAAAGATATCTTTTCGTATTCGAAAAGATGTCTTATGCAACATGAATAGGTTTCTAAAAGATGTCTCGGAAACTTCTCTAAGATATCTCCAAGAAGAAATTGAGAAATCTAGAAGAGTTCTTCAAGATTTCTTGAAGATGTCTTGAAAAATTCATAAAAATGTCTTAGAAGAAGCTTGAATTATTCACACACAAAAATTCTGACCTCTTCTTCCCCCCCCCCCCTCCTCCTCACCCTCTCCCCATATTTGTCTTCTTCGCTTCCGCACTCCTATGCAGTTTACTTTATCTCAATCCTTGAGGTTGCGGGAATCGAACCCGCGCATCCCGCGATGTACTTACGCTTCAGTGACCTGACCTATAGAGACAGTTTGGTTTTGATACTTATGATTGTCAATATAACACAGTGGAATCCTGTTAGTGGTGTACATTCTCAGAGTGAAAGTGATCTTTTGAAAAAACTGTTATTATATAAACAAATGTCAAATGAGTTGGTCGTGGATACCACAGATTCTTCCTACATTATTTCCATCCCAACGTCATTGAAGAATAACTTATTAATGAGTATGAATGAAAATTTTTTCGAATTCACTTGAAAGCTGTACATAAAATTGAGCGTACAAAGTTCAGTAATTTGTAAAACATTTGTCTTGGAGATTCGTTAATTCCAGCGCGGATATTGAGAGGTTACAAAATCGTAACTTCGGCAGGATCTAAAATCTCTTGGCATGTTTATAGGTTTTTCGAGCTTTCGATTTGTAAACGAATTTATCACATGTGTAATGCGATTATAATTGAAGGCACATTCCAAGTGTCATTCATGTCAATTCATATGATCAGGTATTTATAACCTGAACCTACTGACAATCTATTTTCTCAAACATATCTTGTTGAAGTCTCCAAAGAGAATATCTCTCAAACGCTCCTCGAAGATATCTTTAAGATATCTCGCATGGTGGTCTTGGAGATGTCTTGAATCAAAACATCTTTTTGAAATCTTTCACAAGATGTCTTTCTAACACTCCTGAAAGATATCTTTAAGAACTCTTCAAGAACGTTCTTGAAGATCTCTCAATTGAGTATTTTTGAGATATCTTCCAGAACTGCGTGCTGTGTGGGGACACACGTAGACAACTCGGGGATACGGTTTAAAACCCCGCATCTTCACTATGGACAAATTTGGACAACTTTGGACCGAGCACGGACGAGAAAGCATCATTCCTGTTCTGGACGAATGTAGACAACTCTGGGATACAATTGAAAATTCCCTATCGTGACCATGGACGAATTTGAACAACTTTGGACCAAGTGCTGAGGAAGAAGAATCATCCCTGTCGTGGACAAATCTAGACAACTGCGGGACATGATTCGAAATCCTGCATCGTTACTATGGACAGATTTGGACAACTTCGGACCGACTGAGAACGAGGAAGGATCATTTAAGTTATGGCACATGGAGACAACTCCGGGATACGATTAAAAATCCCGCATCGTTACTATGGACATATTTGGACAACTTTGGACCCTCAGGGACCTCTGAGGACAAGCGATGGACAAGTTATCAATCATGTCATTCGTCAGTTCTAAAGTCACGGACAATTTTGGACACGTTTTGAACATACCGCCAGGACGTCTATGGACACCCATTGGACAAGTGATGAACAGATGATTCGACATTGGTCCGAAATTTGAAACAAATGGACACCCACGGACATTCCGGACTGATTTTGGACCACGCGTGGACCGTTTTGGACAAAATTCGGATGTCTCAAATAGGTCCGATGACCCATCAGGGATCTCGGAGAAGATTTGGCCGCTGTACACATATATATGGGACATTCCACGTCAGATTGGCCCGAGAGAAAAGCGACATGTCTCCGATCCAGACCAAACTTGGAGGGGTCGAAGAGGTACCCAAACCATGACGAAACCCCAAAACGTAGCCTTCTTTATGCAGTTTTATGGATTTTACCGTAGAAACAAAAAAACCACATTTTCATTAATTTTCAATTACCTCAACAGGGAGTTGAGATGAAATCCCGAGGAAATTCACACATCTTGTCAACTGAATTCTCTTTCTGGGGAGATTTTCCAAAAAATTTTTTCCAAAATTTTCTGTAAAAAAAATAATTTTTTTCAAAAGAATCAATTTATCTCAAAGGACACGACCTTCGATTTTTTTTGGAAAGAATACATGTTGTAGCTGCATTCTTCACGAACATCTTCCATTCTCGAAAATGGAGGAGCCTCGAAAATTGTGGAAGTTATGAACGTTTCAGTGGAGCAATTCGCGTTATGGATGATTTTGCGCGGGGCTAGAATTTCATACTGCGAGGAAATCAAACAACTTTTTATCCGGTTTTGGATAATCATTTTGCAACTGTCTTCGTCCAGTTTGTTGGTGTGTAAATTATCATCTAAGGACATACCAATGAAATTTTCCCCTCAGTCTTTGAAGATTCGTTATTTTGGCTTGAATCGATGGATTATCATGAAACTTGGGTTCCAGGGGTTTTCGACGGTAGGGAATCCAAATCTGACGTCAAAAAGCGAATTCAAGATGGCGGATCCAATATAGTGGACGTGAGTTCAGTCGTTTCTGCATTTATCATCGGATTCATATGAAACACGGGTTCTAGTTGTATTTGTGGACAATTCATATGAAACATGGACCCCAGAGGTTTTCGAGGGTGAGGAATTCGAATCTGACGTCGAAAAATGGATCCCAGATGGCCAATCCAGCATGGTGGACATGAATCCAGTGATTTTTGCATTTGTGGACAGATTTATATGGAACATGGGTTCTGTAAATTTTCGGTGGTACTTAATTCAAATCTGGAATCAAATATTCGAAAGGAATAAGAGTTTCGATCTCTCCCTGTGAGCTTTCTTGTATCTGAACACTCTTCAAAAGCTGGTTGACATCATGACAACTCTACTCCAGTGGAAATCCAAAAGTGAAGCACGTGGTTATCGAAAGAGATCAGGCATGGAAATATTCCAATTCATTCCCAAATCACGTCCAGATGACTATCTGTTACGCTCAATTGACTCTCAGCTCACGCTCTCCTCGCACTTCCACGCTCCATTTTTCCCATGACAGCTAGCCGAATTCTGCAGTTGTTAAAAAAATGGTTCTAAGTGAGTCCAGTGAAAAAACGATGAGTGCCTTTTCATATATCCCCGAATATCAGAATTGTTCAAGATGCGAACGAAACGAGCATATTTAGGCTACGATTTGTTCAGAATGAGCGAAGCGAATTTTGAGGGGGGTCGGACTGCTGAGCGAAGCGAAGCAGTCAGGGGGTGGAGCCCTCTGGTTATCAGCCCTTCTGTCCAACTACATATGACAGTTTCTGACGTGTTTGCATCCCCCGTTGTCAATAAGATCTGTCAGATCATATCAGAATCCGACAGATCTTCTTGAATCCAGTCAAATTTTGTCATAATCTGACATATTGTGTCAGATGATCTCCACCAGGGTACTACTAATCTACACACAAATGATTATATGCTTCCATCACACCCGCGAAATCTGAATCAAGTCATTCACCTTATTTCCCAGACATAGTAGTATACATCCATAAACGGAACTTTTTTCTTGGGAATACCATACCTGTATTGGAATGCGGTAGTAGGACAAGGAAAAGAGGACAACATTATAGGAGATTTCGCGTTAGGGAGGAGGAACGATAGAGGACAACGTTTAGTCGAATTTTGTGGAAATCATAAGACGGTTATCACAAACACTTTATTCGAAAATCATCCAAGAAGAATCTACACTTGGAAAATGCCAGGAGATACAGCAAGATACCAAATTGATTACATATTAGTGAAACAAAGATTTAGAAACCAAGTGAAAAAGTGTAAAACTTATCCCGGTGCAGATATAGATAGTGATCATAATATGTTGATGATGAAATGTTCTCTGAAATTCAAATCTCTGAAGAAGGAAAGGAAAATGCAGAAAAGATGGAATTTGAAGAACCTCAAGCAAAAACAAACACATGAGGCATTCGAGAAAATGTTGGATGGAAAATTGGGAGATCAAAAAGAGGAAGACTTGGGAATAGAGAGGAGATGGACAAAGATGAAGGGGAATATAAGAGAATGTGCGGATAAGATTTTGAAGAATGATGGAGTAGAAGCTAAAAACCCATGGATAACGGGAGAAATTTTAGAATTGATAAATGAAAGAAGAAAATACAAGAATAATGATAGCCAAGAAGGCCAGCAACGATACAAATCATTGAGAAATAAAATAATAAGAGAATCAAGGAAAGCAAAAGAACAGTGGTTAGAAGAGAAATGTCAGGAAATAGAAATAAGATTGCATTTAGGAAAAATAGATGAAGCATATAGGATTATTAAAAGATTTTTCGGACAAATGAAATCTAGAAGCAATAAGATTAGAAACTCTCTAGGACGACAATTGATAAAAGCGGAAGAGAAAATAGAACAGTGGATCAATCATTTGGAAGACTTGTATAGAGGAAACGATGATATAGCACTATTAGAGAAGGAGGAGGATGTAGATGAGGAAGAATTGGGAGATTCGATATTGAGATCAGAATTCGACAAGGCTTTGAAAGAATTGAAAAATAATAAAGCGCCAGGCATAGATGGCATAAGTGCGGACCTTATAAAAGCCTCCAGTGAAGGAACTCGCGACGCACTGTTTGAATTGATTAGAGATATGTACGAAAAAGGAGAAGTACCGGAAGATTTCCAAAAGAATAAAATTGTCGCTATCCCGAAAAAACAAGGGGCAGACAAATGCGAGAACTACAGAACGATCAGTTTAACTTCACATGCTTCGAAAATACTGACCAAAATTATATACAGGAGGATGGAAAATAAAATAGAGAGTAGATTGGCAGAGGATCAGTTTGGTTTTAGAAAAAATAGGGGAACGCGAGAAGCAATCTTAGCACTCAGGGCAGTAATAGAGAAAAGGATAGCGCTGAAGAAATCTGTGTACATAGGTTTTGTAGATATACAAAAGGCTTTCGATAATGTGGACTGGGAGAAGATGTTTGCGATCCTGAAGAAGGTGGGAATAAATTATAAAGATAGAAAAATAATATACGAATTATATAAGAATCAAAGTGCAATCATAGACATAGAGGGTCAGGAAGGGGAAGCACAAATAAGAAGAGGGGTGAGACAAGGATGCTCATTATCGCCACTGATGTTCAATTTATATATAGAAGAAGCAATGAACGAAGTGAAGGAGGAAATTCAATCGAAATTACAGATTCAGGGAGAAAATATAAGTATGTTGAGATTCGCGGATGACATAGCTATATTGGCCACGAGTAGTACTGAGTTAGAAAATATTCTCAACACCATGAGAACAATATTATTGGCAAACTATTGTATGAATATAAATAAAGACAAAACAAAATTCATGATGTGTACAACAGCGAAAACAGCTAGAAGAACGAGAATCAAAATAAATACCGAGACAATTGAACAGGTGAATGAATTCAAATATCTAGGAAGCATAATTACAGAGAACGGCAAAAGCAAAAGAGATATAAGAGCAAGAATAGCACAAGGGAAACAGGCTTTTTATCAAAAGAGACAGTCATTATGCTCAAAAAATATAAGCTTGGAAGTAAGGAAGAAATTCTTGAAAAGTTACGTTTGGAGCACAGCATTATATGGTTGCGAAACTTGGACAATTGGAAAAACGGACCAACGGAGACTCGAAGCTCTCGAAATGTGGTGTTATAGAAAGATGCTTAGAATAAAGTGGATAGAGAAAGTAAGGAATGAAGGAGTACTTGAGAAGGTGAATGAAAAAAGAAGTCTCTTGAGACAGGTCGTGAGAAGGAGGAGTAATCTGATAGGACACACATTAAGGCATGATAGCTTATTGGAAACAATATTGGAAGGGAAAATGAATGGTAAAACTGGTAAAGGTAGACCTAGAGCAAGTTATATGAAGCAAATCGTACAAGACAAGGGATGTAGTAGATATGTAGAAATTAAACGTTTGGCGGATAATAGACAGGGGTGGAGGGTTTCATCAAACCAGTCGTAAGACTGATTACTTCATGATGATGATGACCATACCTGTGAGCACTATTCGTTGAAACCAAGTTGAATATTGAATCATTGAGTTTTTCATCTCCGTTCAATCGCTACCCATAACAAAATCAAAAGTGAAATCACATCAAAATAAAAAAAAAACCGCTCTTAATTCCACAAATCGTTGAGATCTTACTGTTCGTAATCGCACACTTGATTCAGCTTACCATCGGTGTTTTGTCGACTCGAACATCGTGTGTACTAGTATATCGTATTATGAAAGATGTGGGATAACACGTTTTATCGTCAGATATCTTAGCTGCGTATCTGTAATGAGATAACATGTATGGCACCAGTCGAACTAAAGTACCGCACCTCTTTACTGTGACATTAAATCAGTGAAATACATGTGTGTCCAATTTTTCCTCTGAAGTAATTCTTCCAAAACCACACAGGATATGGCATCGAATAAAATAAATTTATGATCATCTAGCCGGGAATGGTGTAAGAGTTCACAGCGTGAGTGAATGTTTGAATCAATCATCATCGATCAAATTGATTTGGAAAACAGAACAAGCCGTGAGTACTTATATTTGTAACATAAAGTCTTTATGTGATCAAGTTTTGCATAAATATTTCATGATATCAGATTCTCCATCAAATATTGATGAAGAAAAATGTTAACGCACTGTGGAAAAAAGCGGTATCAGAATTTACACCGCGTGGATTCTATAGAAGCCTACCCCGGAATTCGGTGTTATATAACTTCGAATAACTCCGAATGGTGTGAGAATGGCACCATGTCGTTTTAAAATAACACCGCGAGGTATTGAAACAACACCATTCAGGGTAGACTTTTCCAACATCGCAGGATTTTTTACAGTGCGTATAACATTGCACCAACTCATTGATGAGATGTATTGGATGAGATAATTTTGTTCGATGAAGTACGAATCGCTCAGTGGATGATTGATGATCATTCACTCAATGATTCAGTGAATGATCATTGTAACGTTAAGAGATATTGTTGAAAAATCAATTGGGAAGTATGTGAACTCAGTTACATGACTCACGATGACACATACGTATACATAGGTATATCTGATGCCAATTACATGTTCCTCTCATTATTTGAATTTGAGATGATGAAATATTTATCAATCGTTTTCATCCCTCATGTGGGTATGAACCATTCGCATTGTCATCAGAAAAAATTTGCATTGCGGATTGGATTCGAATTTTGAAGAATTAACAGTACAACAGTCCCCAATTTATCAGTGAAAAATGCTTTAGGAATGCTGATAGTTTGAAAGTATTCATCATAAACTCATTCTGCTGTGAATTCTCATTCTTCTCATTCAGCCCAAATATCGCAGTAATATCGCTGCAATATTACTGCAATATTTCAGTATTGCTGTAATATTACTGTAACATTTCTGCGGTATTCGTGCTGGGTGGGTTTGCTGTTTGGGCACATTCATTACTAAAACATGTTCCGTTTGAAATCGCCAGTCAATACGTTTTGAATTTGTTTTTAAACTTCAAACCTCGTGATTTGAGATACGAGTGTACGCATGATATTGTTTTGTTGTTTGTTACACGAGGTAGTAATATATATATATATATATATATTTGAATTCAATCAACAAAAATCAAGTGAATATTTGTTTAAGATAGTTTTGTTATACGTATATCATTTTGTAACTGATCTTTATGCCAATGGAAACCTGAAATCATCCAAAAAAGAAGCGAGAGGTTGTCATACTACACATGATATGAGCAACTCTCACTAACATACCAAATTCGAACAAAGAGACGTTGAATCTTCAAGATATACCGGGTACATCAGCTCTCAAAATTTGAATTGAATGACCTATGGTGTATTGTGAGTTCAATACATAGCGAGTGCATTGGGAGTGGGCAATAACTTCGAACAAATGTCTTCAACTCGAAAATGTAAAGAAACATAGAACAAAAAACGACATTTTCAAAACTTCAATTCCGTTCTAATTGAGTAAGTCACCTGTATTTGATTCCGAATTCGACGTTTCACCCAGTTGTTATGGTCTAAAGGCCCGAGAATACCAGACCTTCCTTATTTTTGAAAAGCTGAAAGTTTCTCAGTGCATGCTCTCAACATCTCATCTCAACATTAATAGGGACGATGGGTTACTATAAACTTTGGATCATCGTGGCTTTAGTAGATAACCGGCAACAAAGGTTTATGAAATATCAACTTGGAATTGTCAAAGTATGGAGCGTAATTTTCTTACATTTGCTTTGGAATAATATATTACAAATCATATCACTCATTGTTACACACTCGACCACTAGACATCTTTCCCTTCAACATTTCAAACATTCATTATATGTTCTCTAAAGGCTAGCAGAAAGTTCTTATGTGCGTCGATTTTGGGAATTTCTTTGATCCCTTTCTTATGAAGTTTGGGGATTATCAGAATGTGATCCAAGTCAACTCTCTGATAACTTCCAGAGCTCATAAGAGAGGCAACTGAAGGATTTCTTCATTAAATCGATGCTTCAGAAAACTTCCTGTGAGCTTTCAAAGAATATAATGAATGTTTGAAATGTTGAAGGGAAAAATGTTCACTGAGCAGGAGAGTGATTCGAAAAGAACGAAAGTTTGATTTTCTCAGCGCGCCTACGTCATGAAAATCCCTACCCGTCAAGAAAGTGACATAGCTCCAAGCTGGAGCCGCTAGACAAACGTCAGACATCGCTACCGAGCCCTCAAGTTCAAATTTCGTTATGTTTTTTCACACCCCCTGTGTGCATCAACATTGAACCAATTTCAGCCCGTTCTTGGTGAATATTGACCGATTTTGCGCCAGGGGAGGGCTGGGGTTGGGTCAATGTTCGTGTATGTGTGGGACTCTTCTCTCGATGAATATATATGAGACGCACATTTTATAGGAATCTCTTCTACAAATACTAGCTGTGGTTTCTCATGTATTTTTCACTGCCCTCTACGATAGACTGATCTAGGAAGGTATACGACTCCTTAATCCAAAGATACGAGTAATAAAAATTGAAAAAACGAATCCTCTATCAATCTTTATGTTTCCAAAAGTTCATGATTTCGCATTAGAATGTTGTGAGTCTTTTTTTTCCTATCATGCCTGTACTCGATACATTTCAATTGATGACAAAAATTATCCGACTCGTTTGTGGAACATGCACGTTATTATAGCAATAACATAACATGTTAGAAATACAAAATTCATGTTGTATATGGTTAAGAATAATCAATATCTAAATTTGTCAGTTCAAATCTTCGTACTGTTATGAAACAATTTTTCATATGAAGACAATTGATTTCTTCTAACTCATTTATCTTATCAAATACTACAAATCATGTAATATTTCACGCTTCTTTTCATCTGGAAAAGACAATAACAAATCCACATGCAAATTATGATCGGAAATCAATAAAAGAAGTGCTGAAACAAAAATGAAATATCAAGTGATTCATTCATCTCACATAACTCGTATTCATAATCTTTAGTACTCGTGCATATTCAAATTGTACATCATTGCTCTCGACCCACTCGTTTTTCGATATCGAAATTCTCCAGCATTGTTCTCTTGCTGGCAAGACATTTCTTCCTGGGCTCGTTAACAGTCAGTAACAGAAATCCCAATGAAAAAACTCCAAAAAAGTAAAAAAATAACGCCAAGCACATAAAAATGCGATCAATATCTACACAAAGAACATCCATGAACCTATTCTCAACAGAAATTTTACATTCAAAATGTCGATGCAATACAACAGGATATGCTCCATTTGAAGAAAAAGATGTGAAATCAATATGAGCTACCAAGTACATTTGGTTATCCAAACGGTATGTAATCGATTTTTTGTATATTGTAACTTCAATTTTATTCAATTCTATTCGGAGTGATTTATGAGCTTCGGGAAACATCATTGTATTGAAAATGAATACAAAATGGAGTGGAAGAAAAATCAGATTCAATCATCTGGCATACTAGAAACAACTCTGAATTATTTTTAATCAAACGTGTTGGTCATTTCTGAATAGTTTTGAAATTCATATTGATGCGGAAAACTTGACGTGGCTAGTGGAGGATTTCGAGCTTTTATTATTGAACACTTTTATCATCAAATCTTCATTGGCCACGCCAAGTGTTTCGCATCAACATGAATTTCAAAACTGTTCAGGAATGACCAACACGTTTGATTAAAAATTAGTCAGAGTTGTTTCTAGGATGCCAGATGATTGAACCTAATTTTTGTTTTATTCCACTTCATGTTCATTTCAAATACAATGATGTTTTCCAAAGATCGAAAATCACTTTGAATAGGATTGGAAAAAATTGAAGTTACAATATACAAAAAAAACTCCGCCAATTGGCACATGGCTTCCTCGTTTGTGATGAAAAAAAAATACATGTTTTCTTTCTCTCTCCCGTTTTTCTCAGAGAATCAGGTTGAAATTTATATGGGACTGCGATCAACACTGCATGAAGCTGTGGTGGAAATTTCATGACAATTGAATGATAGAAAGGGAAGTTATCCGCATGTCAACGATGTTTACGAAATTTCCAAATTTTGTTTCGAAGCTCAGTGCTTACCACTTTCTTCCTTCAATTCCGATTTGTTTGAAATTCACACCATACAACTAAACCCCCGTGAACTGATTATACTACAAGTTTCATGGCATTTGGATGATACCGGCATGGGGAAGGCATGCTTCCAAAATATTATCAAATAATGCGAATCGCGAAACAAAAATTTTCCACAGTTTTCAATCGATTAGAATGAAACTCATATGGGGCCACTATAGGATCATCACCAGAACGTGGTTCAAGTTTGATCGGGTTTGGATGATAAGAAGCAGAGAAACGCGCGTTCGCAAAATCAAAATTTCTCGGAAAATTTCTCCTCACCCCTCCCGGTCTTCTGTAACGGTGAGGTTGAAACTTATATGGAACCACTTTCAACACTGCACATGACTGGTGAAGACTTCATCACGATCGAATAATACGAACAAAAGATATACACGTTCGCAAATTTGTTACATACACACAGACAGACAGACAAAAAGGAACCTGATTTCCTTTTTTGTTTACTCCCCCCAATTCCAATGTGCCTGAAATTTATATCATATGACTGACATCTCGTGAATCGAATATACTCAGAATTCCAAGACATTCCAATAATCTAGACATGGGGAAGGCATGCTGAGAAAAAATACAGATTCCAAAGAAAAATTTTCCACAGTTTTCAATCGATTCGGATAAAACTTATATGGGATCACTATCGGGTCGTGACTAAAACGTGGTTAAAGTTTGATCGGATTCGGATAATAAGAAGCAAAGATACACGCTTACGCGAAATGTTCATTTTTTGTCTGAGTTCTTCTCATCCACCCAATTCTTCTGAATAAATTAGGTTGAAACTTATATGGGGACCACTATCACCCTAGTCCACAACTGTGATAACAATTTCGAAACGATCGGATAAGCAGAACGGGAGATATGCGCGTACGAAACTTAGGGGGGGGGGGCTACAGCCACACAGACAGACAGACACGGTAACAAAATTGTTCCCCGAATTCTGAGAAACATTTTGGTCTAGAAGATTGATAATTTCGAGACAAAAAAATTTTCGGCTTCTCGAAACGATCACAAAGCTTCCCTCTAAACGGGGAAGCAAAATGCTCATTCAGAGTTTGATTGGAACCATAGCAATGGAGGGGATGTTCTCAGATTATTTTTGTGATATGAAAGACCACTCGAGCTCTCATCATCCATCTCATTGTTGGACGCGACAGATTATCGAAATTGAAAGGGAAGGAAAGAAGGAAAGGGAAGTTAATTTCCTCGAGCAAGTATACATGTGAAGAATTCTGGAAACTAAATGTTAGTTGACCGATAAGGTGACGCTGAAAGCAGTTCGGAACGCTCAGAGCAGCTCATAATTTGGAACAATTCATTGTCTATGTTTCCATCGTCATATTCTAAATCCTGGATTCATCAGCCTCAGCCAATCGTAGGGAAGATTCAAAACTATGAACATATTTCATTGCGAATTCTTTTAGGAATTGACTTTCCCTTTTATGGACTCCAGGAATGGAATTATGAAGTATACCCAGATAGCACGAATGATCATTCATATTCAATATAACTCCGATGAATTGAAAATGAATACATTCTGAATCTTCAGAAAATGATTTCCGAACTTGCAATATAAATTCTTCCTGGATACTAAGGTGTTGATAAAACAATTCAATTCGAATCAGAAGTATATATAATGAATTCTTTCCCTACTCTCAAACTGGAGCTCTCTTCCGAGACTTCGGCAGTTTCTGGGATCGAGGGAGAATAAAAATATAATTCAGCTTGAAGAATAACAAGAGTGATCGAACTTTTGAAGAGATCATTTTGGAATCAGTTCTTGAACTTTCCCAGCTTAACTTTATAACTTTCTTTTTCTTTGTCCCTGGTGTAAGATTTCCGTATTCTGTGATATGAATCGTGGTATGATTTTATCATTTGTATGATTCTTGTTTCTGTAACTGTAGGGACAGTTACTAAATCGTACTGAGTCATAATTTCTCGTGCAACTGCTCCAGCTACAGTGGAAAAACTAACTGTTTCGTAATTGATTTCTGAAGCCAGCTTAAATCGTTCCTCAAAACAACATCTCAAAACTTCCTTGTACGTAGGAAGTTGGGAAGTTGGTAGGTCCTTTGGACTCCCGAAAATTGGACAAGAAAATATTTCCCGACCCATGTGTTTCCTTGGCGCTTCCATCCTTCAATGATGGGAAAGCCTTGGAACTACGAAATGTACCCAGAATAATCAGATGGAATGAAGGCCTACCACGCTCTCAATACCGTGAATATCAGTGAAGAAGTAACGAAGTTGTTGAGGTAGTAAGTTCTGGATCTCTACGAAAGAAAATCAGCAACCGCCAGTATGACCGCTTGCTCAGACAAATGAAGTACTTGCTGGAAAAAAGGCAACGCCTCTGCTGTGCTCGTATATTTCTGTGCCGTTCGCGTCACGTGAGTGAGGTGAGCAGTCGATCCGAATATCTGAGCAGTACATTTCTGATCAGCGTGTCCACAACGAATACGAGAACTTACCTATACGGTGCACACGCAAAACTTCTATATTGCGTATATGTATGTATGTATGTATATTATATGTATATATATATATATATATATATATATTTATTTATTTATACATTAATCCAACACTATTAACTATGTTTGTATGCTTGGCAATCATTTTCTGACACTGAATAATGAAATATAAACTTTTTCGAGAAAATATATTGCATTCGGCAAAAATTGCAAAAACTGAAACACTTCAAGCTCGATGCGCGAGGGTCAAATGTTGACCGATTTGAATGATCTTTTGCTGCTTGGGATAGTGTCAAACCAATTATTATTGAATCCATTTCGTTCTTCATGAAGTCTTGAGGAATTCTCCTGAGACTGTAATGCTACGTGGAATATCTCTACTCTCACAGATCCTCATCCTCAAACATACGAGGGTGGATTGATAAGTTTCCGGCTTGACCAAGAAAAACAACGTTTTGAGGAATTGTTTTGTTTTATTTCTCAACATAATCTCCTCCAAGGCTGATACATTTCTCATAGCGGTGTTCTAGTCTAGTAATGCCATCTCTATAGACTGATTCGTCAAGCTCCTCAAAATACCCATTTACAGCTTCGATTACTTCTTCATTGTCCGCAAATCTCTTACCGCCAAGCCATTTTTTGAGGTTAGGAAACAGATAATAGTCACTCGGGGCTAGGTCTGGAGAGTAGGGAGGGTGCGGCATTAATTCAAACTTCAGATCGTTGATTTTAGCCATCGCAACGATTGACGTGTGCGCTGGTGCGTTATCGTGATGAAACAAGATTTTTTTCTTCGCCAGATGAGGTCGTTTAATTTTCACTTCGTGGCTCAAACGTTGCAATAAGTCTGCGTAGTATTGACCAGTGATAGTTTTACCCTTTTCAAGGTAATCAATGTATATAATACCTCTTGCATCCCAAAAAACAGTAGCCATAACCTTGTTCGCCGAAAAAATTGTTTTTGCCTTCTTTGGAGTTGGTTTCCCTGGTCCAATTCGCTGTTTAGACTGTTCTTTGGTTTCAGGAGTGTAGTGGTGGACCCAAGTTTCGTCAACGGTTACGAATCGACGCAAAAATTCGTTTGGATTACGCTTATACAACGCCAAATTGGCGGTAGAAATGTTCTTTCGAATCAATTTTTGGTCGACTGTTAGCAAACGCGGCACCCATCTTGCACAGAGCTTTTCCATATACAAATGCTGATGCAAAATATTTTGTACACGTTCATATGACATCTTACAGGTCTCAGCTATCTCACTAACTTTTAATCTGCGATCTTTCAGCACTATTTGATGGATTTTTTCGATCATATCTGGAGTTGTGACCTCAATGGGGCGTCCTGAGCGAGGCTCATCAGAGGTGCTCACACGACCCTTTTTAAACTCGGAAACCCACTGCTTAACGGTTGAATATGATGGGGAGGATGTCCCCAGTGTTGAGTCCATCTCTTCTTTAATTTCCTTCGGCGTTAACCCCTTCAAATAAAAGTATTTGATGACAGCACGATTTTCCAGCTTTTCCATTTTTACGAAAAACACAGAGGCGTCTTGGTCAGCGTGCTCTCAAAACTAAACTAACATGGCGATCGGACTGAAACTATAGCTACAAGCTATCTAAGGATGGTACTATAGAACGCCACCTCAAGGTAGGCCTAGTGGCGCCATCTCTTGGTCAGGCCGGAAACTTATCAATCCACCCTCGTATATTGAAAAGGTGAGAGGGATATGCTGTTGAATAGGATTTCATCAAGATTGCAGAAATCCAACATTTGAAACATTGAAATATTTCTATGACATTGCTGTATGTGACACTGAGGTTCCAGAGTCCCTTCGGAAATATTTTAATGTCCGCTAATCTTACATTTCAATGCAATATTTATGAATTATTCCTGCAATGTTTCGAGAATATTTATAGAATATTCCATTGTAATGTTTCTCTGATAATATATTGGGGACATTGCAAGTAGGTAATATTTCAATTGACAGATTTTTGACATATTTCTGTGAAAATACCCAAGCAGCAATAGTCCAAAGTATATACGAAATAGAGACGTTCATAGAATGTACGAATGAGATACGAAGAACATATAATTATTCTCAATAGAATCTTCGGGTGAGACTGTATTAAATATACTTAGAACGAACATAGTACATCGGAAATGTATGATATTCATTTAATCAACGTTCGATTGACGTAACTTTGTATATTCGAATACATAAGTTCAATGAATATGCATCGCATCTATGTAACGGTTCCATTGGAATGTGCATAGAACATATACCGGATATGGGGTAAAATTCGCCAAGTGTTTCCACCAGAAAATTTCGATCTCATCAGCAGACTTACCAAAAGACTTCTGAGGCAAGAGCGAGAACTCACTCACTTCGATAGAAAAAGGTCAGAATCTTCGTGCCAATTCCATGTCATGAACTCAGATGAAATAGACTTGCGCGATAGTTCTCTTAGACCGACTCCAGCAAAAGTCGAACACCAAGAGCCTGAATCTGAAGAGAATCATGGAGATGAAACTTTTGTCCCTGCAAAAAAATATAAGCCATCAACAAGCACACAGATGAGGATTCCACTCAAATCGACTGCGTTAGTGAGCGATAGGTACGGAATTTCTGACAGGGCAACAGCAGCAATCGCCTCGAATGTTGTCAAGGATATAGGGATTATAAATGAATCTGACGAACCACTCGTTACTGACGAGAATAAATTAAGGAGGGAAAAGACACGTGTAAGATCCAACTTACAGAATAGTATTGATATCATCGTTCGAGGGTTATACTTTGATGGCAGGAAAGATGATACTCTGGTTGTTGAAACAATGCATGCCAAGAACTTTCGCAGGCTGGTGAAGGAGGAACACATTCCATTGATTCAAGAGCCAGGGTCTAATTACATCAGTCATGTGTCTCCAATGTCAGGCTCTGGAAGAAATATTACTGATAGCATAATGTCACATCTGAATGAATGTAACATTCCTCTCGAGGACTTAGATGTAATTGGTTGTGGTTAGTGATCCCGATTCTTTGGAAAAAGAATCGATTCTGAGAATCGATTCTTTTTTCAATTTTCGATTCTAAATATCGATGAATCGGCCAAAAAGAAAATCGATTCTGAAAAATCGATTCTTTTTTTGAAAGATTCAAAACACAAAGGATTTTTTGTCATGAACATGATTAAACGTGATTTCAAGGTATAAAAAGTTCATCTTTCATCATCTGATCTATACTCTGAGTAGAGAGTTGTGATTATTAGAGGCATGGATCCGTAGGCGTGTGTTAGTACTTGCTATGTTAGCGGCACGCATGCATTCATTGAAAAAACTGATTAGGGTACAACTGAAAAATTTTTAGTTCTACTAAGGAAGGCTATGCTATGCACTATCCAGTGTATATTATAGATCAGTGGGGTTACCCATCTCGAAAAGAGGACACAACGTTCATTGGTCTATTCTTCTCAAACAGCCAATCATATTTGAGTTTCCAAAAGACTCGACAAATGACCATTGTGTCCTCTTCTCGAGATATAACCCTACACACAGTGATCTCAACAAAATTATCTTGCACGGCGTGTATTGGTCAATTCTGTTAGATTGACCAATTACATCTTCAAATCCATCCCCTAACAACAAGTTTCTTGGACCTTTTAGAACGTTATAAGAACTTCTTAAAGACATACGGGTATTTTAGAACACCTCAAAAACCTCTGAGTGCTGTCAGAATAGAAATCGAGCAATGAATGAAGTGTATGATTATTTGGTTGAAATCACATAGTCAACGTTGCGTGGAGCTGAGAAATAAAGGGGAGTGGAATACGAAACCAGTAATTGAAAAAAGGCGTAACTATTCGCCTTTGGAGCAGAGTCTCAATGTTCCGGATGTTCAACGTCCGAAATTCGCTGATTGGTCCATTCATAATGACTTACTAATAATTCACTAGAAATGGATCAATCAGCGACTTTTGAGAGATTGAACATGCGGGACATATTCCCGACTAGAAATTTACCCCATGGACCAGATCAGGTAAACCTTGATCCAGATCAGGTCCTGATGAGGCAACCTCATCAGGACCTAACAAGTCATGTCACGCTGAACTATTATGAGGACCCCATCAGGAAAGACTAATTAGGATTTTGTGAGGAATTCCTTACTAAAACCTCAAAAATAAATCAAAACTAATCTATGAGCCTGTGTGAAAATTGCAGTTCGGTTGACAGATGTGAGGTTAAATTTATGTGATCAACAAATGGATGAATTATTCTTGTGAAATGTGTGGTGGTTATTTCTTGAATAATGTGTATCAAAAAGTCTGTTAGTAAGTGCAAAATGATCAAGTAAATCAGTCATAGCTGTTGTAACGTGTCAAAAAATCGTAATTTGTTGATGCAGTGAAAATGAATTTTCTTCAAATACTTACATCAGCACTTCTAGGCAAAAACTCAGAGATCATATTGATTTTGTAAGAAATATGAGTCATGAAGAACTCATTTGATCAAAAATATGTCAAAAGAATGTTCAAAATGAATAACAAAAAACTTGAATTATTCACTTGCAGCTTGTCGGATGGTTTTATTTTTCTAATTGAAGAGCACTCTTGGAGTTGAAATTTTCAAATTTGAGAAAAAAGCCTTATCTTCTGAGTTGAATTTGTTGTTAGGGTGATAATAAACTTGTAGGAAGAGTTTGAAAGTTGAGTGGAATCTATATTGATCAGGAAAGTCCAAATCGTGTGGCAAAAGTTAGAAAATCTGTCAACTTAGCTGACAGCGCATGGGTATTCTATCAGCATTTTCTTTACTAAACCAAATGCTGGCAGGAGAAATTCATCAAAATATAGTGAATTCAAAGTGATGTGAAGTAAGAGAGGACAGATACATGCATTGAATTTTATTAGTTATTATAAAAATGTTGATAAATATGGTAAGGCTATGTATGACTCAATGTATCGTCTCTCAATATTTTTGTTTCAATGATTTGCATTTTTGAGTGTGCATTTTCGTATCTTTTCACCAGTAACTAGTGTTAGGTTGAGAAAACATGTGTATTGAACCTGTTCCATAAATATAATAACATTTATTTGTAGGAACATGACACAACATTATTGGAACAAAAATATGGGAAGACGACACTTTGGATCTTCTATAGTCTTCTCTTATTTTTTAGAACGTTTATAAGAACGAATAAAATCTAATGAATATTTCGGTCCTCTCTTACTTCACATCACTTTGAATCCACTATATTTGGATGAATTTCTCCTGCCAGCATTTGGTTTAGTGAAGAAAAGCCCATGCGCCGTGAGCTAAGTTGACAGATTTTCTAACTTTTGCCACACGATTTGGACTTTCTTGATCAATATAGATTCCACTCAACTTTCAAACTCTTCTTACAAGTTTATCATCACCCTAACAACGAATTCAACTCAGAAAATGAGGCTTTTTTCTGAAATTAACAAATTTCAACTTCAAGAGTACTCTTTAATTTGAAAAGTAAAACCATCCGTCGAGCTGAAAGTGAATAATTCAAGTTTTTTGCATTTCATTTTGATCATTCGCTTGAAATATTTTTGATCGAATGAGTTCTTCATGACCTTTCTTATTACAAAATGATTGGGATTTCTGAGTTTTTTCCGAGAAATACTGATGTAAATTAATATTGATATAGATATTGTCGTTGTTGATATTGTCGTATATTTGAATAGAATTAATTGTCACCACATCAGCAACTTATGATTTTTTATATATTACAGCAGTGATAAGTGATTCAATAATTCATTTTGCACTCAATAACAGATTTTTTCATGCGTATTAATCAAGAAATAACGAAAGAAGAGTACTTGTTCGAAACTTATATTTGATTATGACGAAACACATATTCATTCAGTTCATATATACTCTTTGAATAATACTCAGATGATGTGATGTGTAAGAAAGAAAAATGATGCTGAATAGTCAATAAATCAACCTTATGAGAATTGTGATAAGTCAAATGAAATACTTATTTCGCTGGTGATGGTTGAACGTTTGCTAAGTTTTTTTCGCTGTATGCATAACGTGGAAAATCTTGTGAAATTTTCATAAGTTCCGCCTAATTAAAACCCAAATAGTTAGTTTTCAATTCACATTGAGAATAGATTGAACAAATTGTTCAACAGTTTTCAGAAGTAGGTAATGTGTTCGGAATGAAGGGATTGAATTTAAAAACAGGCACAGTTGAAAATCGTTCAAACATGTTCTTCTTATTGAAGGAAAATTTGTTTAATCAAAGAGTGTACAATCTGAAATCAAGTCTGTACATTCTTGTATTCAGTTTATCAAACTATGTCCATGATCTTAGGATGACCGAACGAGGTCCTGATGCGGATACAGCGAGGAAAACCTACTTCGACCTTTTCAGGATAATTTGAGAAAATCCTGACTAGGACCAAATGAGGTCATCCATACGTGAGTCATCCACACCTAATCCCGATCAGGACCGTAACGGGTATTCCTTATTTCGGATGACCTTGTCAGGTCCTCATCATATGTTGGGTTAACCTGATGACAATTTCCAGTCGGGTTCATTCGAGACGGAGGCCATTTGGGACATTGAACGTTCGGAACGTTAAAATTGTACCCTCTTCTAGATTGCATAAAGATATTACTAGACTGCGGAAGTTCATGCAAATATAGGATTTTCCTGTTAAATATTTTCTATACATCCTACATTAACAATATGAAACGATATCCAGCATCGTTTTATTCAAAAAAAACAAACATGTAACGTTCAATTCTACGTCATTGGGGTAAAATATGTGAGAGATATATAGCATGAAAAATCTATAATTGCATAAACTTCCGCAGTCTAGATGATACATATAGAGTGCAGGAGTCAGTCAAAATCGTGTAGATAAAATTAAGAAGCGAGAGGTGAGAAGTATCGATGTTATTGTCTTCAGCAACTGAAAGACAATGGCATCGGATACTTCGTGTCACTTTCTTTCTCACCCCGTTCACGGGATTTCTCCTGACTTCCCACTTTATATATAATATGTCTAGGTGAGAACTGCCAGATTGGCATTGCATTATTTTCTCCCATTAGTAATTCCTAGTGATCAAACTACATGATAAGAAAATAATTGAGAAAAAACATGCCGCCCTGGCGGCTCTGGTCTGTATGATATTCAGTCCAAAGAATCCAAATTATGATTCACCAAGATGAAATTCCGAACAAATTTTTCGGTAAGGGCTAGTTCGCACGAATAAAAGTTGGTTTGAATGATAGTTGATACGAATTAAATAAGACTGAATCGAGATAAAGCCGAAAAATCACTATCAGTTACTAGCATAGAGATATAGAATAGAGGACGCGAACCAAGGGTTTTGTGTAAGTGGAAACGTGGACTCCTTAGAAAGAGAACAAAGAACGCGCTTCCTTGTCTGTTATTCACAATTAGAGAAGGAAGCTGATACTAATTTCATTTTTTCTCTCTTTCTAAGGAGTCCACGCGATTTCGGCTGTCTCACATCCTCTATTCTATATCTCTATGGTTACTAGTCATACTTTGATCACAATAATAGTTACGGAGAATTTTTCGACTTTATTATGATTCGGTCTTATTTCATTCGTGTCAACTATCATTCGTACCAACTGACCCCTACCAAATTTTTCCACATAAAAACTTTTTTTCGATGCATCAAAATTTCGATTCTCAAGAAAAAAGCATCGATTCTCTCAGAATCGATGAAAAAAATAATCGATTAAAAACCGATTTTTCTTCATGAAAAAACATCGATTCTCGATGCATCGAATTGAGAATCGGGATCACTAGTTGTGATGGAACAGCAACTAATACTGGATGGGAGAATGGTGTAATTAACAATATAGAAATGATTCTCAGAAGACCACTCCAATGGGTCATTTGCTTGTTACATTTTAATGAGCTTCCATTAGGACATTCATTTGAGCATTTAGATGGCCAAACTACAGGTCCAAAATCGTTTTCTGGTCCAATTGGTAAATGTCTTGTGGGTTGCGAAAGTTTACCTGTCGTTGAGTTCGATAGCATTGATTGTGACATCCCATCTCTTGATGAGGAAATTTTCAAACAACTTGGCAAGAATCAAAAGTATCTGTCGAATATCGTTTCAGCTGTCAAATCAGGATACTGTCCTGCAGATTTAGCTGTTTCAGATCCTGGTCCGCTGTGTCATGCTCGGTGGCTCACAGCTGCAAATCGAACTCTCAGGTTATACATATCAACAACCACTCCATCCAATGAACTGATACAGATAGTGAGGTTCATACCTACTTGTTGTATGCCTGCATGGTTCGCGATCAAGAAGAATAGTTCTATCCTAGACGGGCCTAAATATTTGTTCAAGGTCATCGAAACCTCAAGGTACTTACCTGAAAATCTCCTCCAAATTATAGATCCTGTTATCGAACGCAACGCGTACTTCGCTCATCCAGAGAACTTACTCTTATCTATGGTAATGGATGACAGGAGAGATATTAGAGAACTTGGCCTGAAAAAAATAATTGAGGCGAGAACAGCAAATCCAAAGCAAAAGAAGCCAGTTCGTGATTTTTTCATCCCAAAAATTAACTTTGCTGCGACAGACTATTCACAATGTATCGACTGGAACTCCACTAAACCGGCTTCGCCACCCCTTTTACGCTATGTCACAATTGAATACGTAACCTCGCAGATAGAATCTACATCTATCCCAGATTGGGATGGTAAAGGATTTCCTTGCCATACTCAATCAGTTCAGCGCTGTGTTAAGTTGGTGACAGAGGCAGCAGGAAAAGTTGTTGGGTATAAGAATGGGGATGGTTTCATTCGAACCACTTTGATGTCCAGAAAAAGCATGCCTTCGTTCTCGAAGAAGGCACAATCCCCTGTTTAGGAGTGGAAGATCACTTTAAATTGACAATAAACCATTACATATCCAATGATATGTATGTTATGTATGCCCTCATGGAAAAATAAAAAACATACGAGGGTGGATTGATAAGTTTCCGGCCTGACCAAGAGATGGCGCCACTAGGCCTACCTTGAGGTGGTGTTCTATAGTACCATCCTTAGATAGCTTGTAGCTATAGTTTCAGTCCGATCGCCATGTTAGTTTAGTTTTGAGAGCACGCTGACCATGACGCCTCTGTGTTTTTCGTAAAAATGGAAAAGCTGGAAAATCGTGCTGTCATCAAATACTTTTATTTGAAGGGGTTAACGCCGAAGGAAATTAAAGAAGAGATGGACTCAACACTGGGGACATCCTCCCCATCATATTCAACCGTTAAGCAGTGGGTTTCCGAGTTTGAAAAGGGTCGTGTGAGCACCTCTGATGAGCCTCGCTCAGGACGCCCCATTGAGGTCACAACTCCAGATATGATCGGAAAAATCCATCAAATAGTGCTGAAAGATCGCAGATTGAAAGTTCGTGAGATAGCTGAGACCTGTAAGATGTCATATGAACGTGTACAAAATATTTTGCACCAACATTTGTATATGGAAAAGCTCTGTGCAAGATGGGTGCCGCGTTTGCTAACAGTCGACCAAAAATTGATTCGAAAGAACATTTCTACCGCCAATTTGGCGTTGTATAAGCGTAATCCAAGCGAATTTTTGCGTTGATTCGTAACCGTTGACGAAACTTGGGTCCACCACTACACTCCTGAAACCAAAGAACAGTCTAAACAGTGGATTGGACCAGGGGAACCAACTCCAAAGAAGGCAAAAACAATTTTTTCGGCGAACAAGGTTATGGCTACTGTTTTTTGGGATGCAAGAGGTATTATATACATTGATTACCTTGAAAAGGGTAAAACTATCACTGGTCAATACTACGCAGACTTATTGCAACGTTTGAGCCACGAAGTGAAAATTAAACGACCTCATCTGGCGAAGAAAAAAATCTTGTTTCATCACGATAACGCACCAGCGCACACGTCAATCGTTGCGATGGCTAAAATCAACGATCTGAAGTTTGAATTAATGCCGCACCCTCCCTACTCTCCAGACCTAGCCCCGAGTGACTATTATCTGTTTCCTAACCTCAAAAAATGGCTTGGCGGTAAGAGATTTGTGGACAATGAAGAAGTAATCGAAGCTGTAAATGGGTATTTTGAGGAGCTTGACGAATCAGTCTATAGAGATGGCATTACTAGACTAGAACACCGCTATGAGAAATGTATCAGCCTTGGAGGAGATTATGTTGAGAAATAAAAAAAAAAAATTCTTAAAAACGTTTTTTTTCTTGGTCAGGCCGGAAACTTATCAATCCACCCTCGTAAAAATAAAAAAAAACATGTATGCCCTTTTTGGATGGTTGGTTGGGAAGGGTGTGGGCGGAACTCGAAGTGTAGCTACCTTCCCGTGGTGAGTTCTGAGTCGCTTGAGATATTCAAGTCGAGCCAAGAGCTGCACGAGCGAGAACTTTTATATTGTATACAAGATGATTTTAAAATAATCAAAATGTTTTCAGGAGCCCAATCCTCACGAAAATTTATTCGATTTTTCCTTTGGCATTTTTTGATCTGAAGCTTTCCTGTGGAGTTATGAGGGATTGCAAACTCTTTTATATACTCAACAATTATTCCCCCATACTAAATAGTGGGATATAAATCTTCCCGACTGAATATATTGCATTCGCTCAATATTTTAAAAACTGAAAAACTTCAAGCTCGATGCGCGAGGGTCAAATGTTGACCGATTTGAATGATTTTTCTTTCATTCGATTTGTGTTCCTCCAGACCGTCTTTTCCGCAATATTACGTTCCGGATTTTAAAAATTTCGATTTTCCGGCCCATCCTACCATGAATACCTGTAATCGGATCAATACACTGAAAATCGATGGTGTGATCGTCACGTACTCAAGGTACGATACGTACACACTTGGAACTCTGTACCTTGGGGAAATTTCTTCGTTCCATTCTCAAACCTGTATGATTTTGAAGCTAAGGAATCCAGCTTTCGATTTATCAAGGTTTCATCGATATCAAAAGGGGCGCAGTGACCGAAAAATGCGAAAATACTTTTTAAAATCGAATTTCTATGTGAAATATTCCTTCTGCTGGGATGAAAGTATTTTCATCGTAAAATTTAGAAAAAATCCTAACAATATCAATGATAACATATTTTCAATCAATGGACTTAATGAGGATGATGATTTTTCGAGAAAACGCAGATCAAAAAAATCTTGAAAATTCGAACCCCTGTACCACGAAAACCTGACTTCCTAGAAACCTGGTGTTAACACAATTTGAAGAGGGTCACTAGTACAACAAATTCATGGAATCTCATCAACATTGATGAGAGTGAAATTTCCAGGTGGGAACACTTGGCCAATTTTACCCCATATCCAAAGAACGTTCATAGTTTATTCTGGTGCTACTTGGGTATACTCAAATGTAATGAAGGTGGGAGATACATATTCACAAATCAGCATCTATCAGAGTGCAAATACGTGAAAATAAAATAATTTCACTTTGATCCCAACCAGCACAAATGATTAATTCAAATTTATGAAGACTCCCTAAAGACATCTCGAATAGTTCCCGTTATGCCAATCAATATGTATTCAATATGAATGTTTCGAATTCGAAATGAAGACACCTTGAATGTCCGGATAATTCATCATGGAATCTCGATATGAGTCCTTTCTGAGCATTGAGTTGTTCATTATTAGTTCATTTTGAATTCCAGATATCTATAATAAATACATATCCATTAGCATAACAGGAACTGTTTGCGGGAACTCGTGTGCTGTATGAGGTGATACCACAGGTAGCATAGAGTTCATTGATTAATTCTTGAATAACTTCATGGGAATTTTGGATTTTGAATGAAATCTTTTGAGGATTCTTCATGAACTCCATGTAACCTGTGATTTGAGAACAACGAGTCCAATGAATAACAAAGAAACAAGTATAATTGTATAGAAAAAATAGAGGCTTGTAAAAATAGAAATATTATTCAGCTTGAACCCAAAGAGAACATGAAGCCCCAAGAAACGTACAGAATAGATCAACATAGATCAGTATGAAGCTCCGTTGGAGCCAACTTGTAAGTTCGACAACGTTCAACCGAGTTCAGATTAACATTGGAATATCCGCTTGAGAATGGTTTCAAGAAAGGTTCATAGAAAGTTTATTGGAGATTCCACGGAGATTCATTCGATTTTCAATTCAGTATGTTTCAGAGGGAATCACAATCATCATCAGAATTCCCTTTATTGTTCATTACTCCGTGAAGGAAACATATTTGGAAAGAACTTATATAATAAAATTGACACTCCAGTGAACTTTGGTAAATGTTCGATGAACATTCAATAAACCGTCCTTGAAGGTATTCTCAAACGGACATTGGAACGTCCATCAAACCTTCGTCGAACGTTTATGAATCTAAAATAGAGCTCCAACGGAACTTTAGTCTGATGTATGTTGATCTATTCTGAACATTTGTCGGAGCTTCATGTTTTCTCCGGGAATGTAATAACAGAGAAGATAAAATGACGAAGAGATCATCCCAGAATGAATCGTACCTTCAGTCATA
This sequence comes from Gonatopus flavifemur, assembly GCA_018340375.1. Lineage (NCBI taxonomy): Eukaryota > Metazoa > Arthropoda > Insecta > Hymenoptera > Dryinidae > Gonatopus > Gonatopus flavifemur. The sequence continues at coordinate 8,050,268 of JAFFJZ010000014.1, forward strand.
CGAGTGAGGCTACTGATAGTTATTCTACAATAATTTTTATGATTTTCAACTCGTTTATAACATACATGATATTCCAAAATGTTTTCACTTGCAAGTACTTGGTTTCTCATAAAATATTCGTATTTTCATTTTTGTTCATGTTCATAAAATTCTTCTCCTCAATATCGTATCTAATCATAAATGACTATTCCTATATATTTGTACTCTAACAGGTCTTCATTGTTGAATATAATATAACAGGTCTTCATCTTTGAAGACATATTCAAAGGAAAAAAATTGCTGTTGAATGAAATTTGCTTCTATTTTCGACACATATTTGAGAATACAGACCTGCAGAAGTGAAAATATGTGAAGATGAAAATATTCAACGTTGTAATATTAACCCTCCGGTGGGCGCGTTGGTGAACTTTGTCCACCAGTGACGGTTTTTCTAATATTACGTAAAATGAAGCCTAGGAATGGATTCTGGAACCTGGTGTATTCCTACATAAGCTCCTTCCCTATCATATCCTGCACTGACGCATCTCATAGAATTTCAGAATTCAAAATGGCGGATCCAATATAGCGGACGTGGATTTCAAAAGCACTCGGATCTGCTCGAAAATGGTTGTCCGGGGGTTTTTGGGGTCGCTGAATCCGAATCTGAAGTCCAAATTCCAGAACTCAGATTAGTGGATCCAATATGGTGGTCGTTAATTTCAGAATCACTTGGAGTAGTCCGAAACCCATCTCTCGGAAGTTTTCGGAGTCGCTGAACCTGGATCTGAAGTCTGAATCCCAAAATTGTGGATCTACAAATTCAGCAGTTCCGACGAAATTTCCAACTCAGCTAAATCTGCTGAGGGATATTCATTAAGTAATTTCCAAGGCTACTGAATCTATCTTTGAATTTGGGATTGAAAAGATTAGAATGCGAAATTCAAAGTGAGATACCCAACGCGTCAACAATCCACTGACTGTGTACACAATAAAGAATATACGAGGGGTTTTTAAAAGTAAGGTGACTTTGTATTTTTAAGAAAAAATATTTATTTATTTATCAATATTTATGTTGTCCCCTTCAAAGTCATCTCCCTCAGATACAATACACTTATGCCAACGGTTTTTCCAATCCTCAAAGCACTTCTCATAAGCACTTTTCGGTATAGCCTGGAGCTCTTCCAGCGATGCAGTCTTTATCTCTTCAATCATTGCAAATCTCCGTCCTTTCATAGGTCTCTTCAGTTTTGGGAACAAGAAAAAGTCACATGGGGCCAAATCCGGTGAATATGGTGGCTGAGGCATGATTGTGGTGTTGTTTTTGGCCAAAAAATCTCTCACAAGCAAAGATGAGTGAGCAGGGGCATTATCGTGATGCAAAAGCCATGAATTATTTTTCCACAATTCTGGACGTTTTCTTCGTATTGCTTCTCGCAAACGGCGCATAACTCCAAGATGATACTGTTCATTGACCGTACGACCATATGGTAAGAACTCCTGATGCACCACGCCATGGTAATCGAAGAAAACAGTGAGCAAAACTTTGACATTTGATCGAACTTGGCGTGCTTTTTTCGGTCTTGGCTCATCTGGGGTCTTCCATTGGGACGATTGGACTTTGGTTTCGACATCATAACCATATACCCATGATTCGTCACCAGTTATGACCCTTTTGAGTAAATCTGGGTCGTCGTTGACGTCATTCAACAGTTCTTGAGCGATGCTCATGCGACGGTTCTTTTAGTCAAAATTTAGCAATTTCGGAACAAACTTCGCTGACACACGTCTCATGCCCAAAACGTTAGAAAACATTCCATGGCACGAGCCAAGCGATAAGCCAACATCCTCAGCAACTTTTCTGATAGTGATTCGACGATTTTCCAAAACAATTTTCTTCACTGCTTGAACGTTTTCATCAGTTGTTGACGTGCTTGGGCGTCCAGAGCGAGGCTCGTCGTTGGCATCTTCCCGACCATCTTGGAAGAGTTTGTACCACTTGTAAACATTTTTTTTAGTCAGAACAGTTTCACCGTATGCTACTGTCAACATTTTAAGTGCTTCAACGCACTTTATTTTATTTTTTACAGAAAATTTGATGCAAATCCTTTGATCCATATTTTTCGATAGCAAGAAATCGCCGAGCACGCAAAACACTTATAACCTTTACGCCTCTCACAACCAAACAAAAAATGCTATACACTTGAAACTTGGTACAGATGTTCGGGAAGAGTTCGCCAACATAACAAAACAAAAAAATCGATAATCGAAGATACGTTGCCCGCGAAATTTGGAAAGTCACCTTACTTTTTGGAAACACCTCGTATGATGACCAGATATTCTAAACCTGCACAGATGCAGGATCATGGAACATACATTTATCCCTTCTTTACAAAGCTCATTTGATCTGTAGTATGGACGGGTGATTGTAAATTTCTCCAAGTGTACGAAAGGACACTGGAGTATCTCGAAATCAGTGCCAAAATGGCATTGAGTACGAATGCACTCAGAAATCAGTACCCTGGACCTAGTTTGAAAGTGCTTTTTTGGAAAGTCCAAAAAAAAGCACTTATTTGGAATTTTTTTACTACGCATCGAAATAAATAATATCAAATGTTTCTCTACATGAAAGATATTATACGTATTCGGAGGTTTGCATTGTATATAAATTTCCCATCACTCCATGTTGAGGATTACTTCGGATGCAGCCAATCTGCGAGAGGTCCAAAAGAAAATCGGTGATCTCTGTAACTTGAGAATGGCTTGACCGATCAGTTTGGAATTATCCTCACCAGCTTCGTTCGTTCCAAAGTGACCTGAGTTGGCCCAATCTGCACCAAACAAATCAATCCATTTCTATAATTGAGAAATTTCCCAAATATTCGTGTCCATGAGATATACACAGTAAAAAATTTTTCGTCAAATTCAACACACAAGCGAATGTTAACCATTTTTCTTCACACTCAACGTGTGTTGATTCCAGAGTGACACTCACAAAGTATTAATTTGAACTCGAATAACATTTTAATGTGTTGAAAATGAATCGATCGAACAGCATCTGATCAGTGTGTTAAATGAACACACAAAAGTGTTGAATATTCAACACTCGAATTTTACCACGTAGTTAAATATTCAACACTTGAATTTTGACACGTTGTTAAATATTCAACACTCGAATTTTGACACGTACTTCTTTTTTACACAATGACGGAATTTCTTTTTACTGTGTAGACCGATCGATGCAGAATCTTCTGAAATGAGGAATTAATAGCACTTCAGAGGAATGTTTTCGAAGAAGTGTACCTGCAAATTCCATCAATTCCTGTGACGAATTGATGAAAGAATTTCAAAAATTTGTGTCCATCGAATGAAGACCGATCGATTCGAAATCTAATGAAATGAAAAATCAAATCACTTCGGAGGAACGTTTTTGAAAAAGTATACTTGCAAATTCCATCAAACCCTTCGACGAATTGATAAAAAAATTTCGAAACTTTGTCTCCGTGGAATATAGACCGATCGATTCCGGATCTCCCCACGGAGAGCAATGGATTCTAAGGAGTATGGGAAATATCATGAAGGCTGGAATATTTCATAATATATTTTCGAGTATGAGGACAAGTATCTAGATTATAAGTGTTATGAGTACAAGTCTCCATTTATGATGAAGGTGTTTGTTTTGTGGTAAATGGTACCGTCAACCAGTAATATATCAATATAATAACAGCAAGGAAAAAAAGTTAGTTCCTATTATAATATAAGATTATTACAATTACTATCTTCAGTTGCTTGAATTGAGAAAAGAATAATATGAAATCGGGAAAAAAGATATTCCTCTGGACATGAACCCGCCAAGATACCACACGAAGAATCCTTTTTCAAGAGCGAGAATAGAACTCTTCAAGAATTCTTTTCGAACTAGTGAATCCATATAGAGCTCTGGAGTTGACAGTACCATCTACCCCAAAACAAACACCTTCATCATAAATGGATACTTGTACTTATGACACTTGTAATCTAGATACTTGTCCTCATAATCGAAAATATATTATGAAATATTCCAGCCTCCATGATATTTGTCATACTCCTTAGAATCCATTGCTCTGCGTGAGGGGATTCAGAATCGATCGGTCTATATTCCACGGAGACAAAGTTTCGAAATTTGTTTATCAATTCGTCAAAGGGTTTGATGGAATTTGCAAGGATACTTTTTCAAAAACGTTCCTCCGAAGTGATTTGATTTTTCATTTCATTAGATTTCGAATCGATCGGTCTTTATTCGATGGACACAAATTTTTGAAATTTTTTCATCAATTCGTCACAGGAATTGATGGAATTTGCAAGTACACTTCTTCAAAAACGTTCCTCTGAAGTGCTATTCACTTCTCATTTCAGAAGATTCTGCATCGATCGGTCTACACGGTAAAAAGAGATTCCGTCATTGTGTAAAAAAGAAGTACGTGTCAAAATTCAAGTGTTGAATATTTAACACTTTTGTGTGTTCATTTAACACACTGATCAAATGCTGTTCGATCGATTCATTTTCAACACATTAAAATGTTATTCGAGTTCAAATTACCACTTTGTGAGTGTCACTCTGGAATCAACACACGTTGAGTGTGAAGAAAAATGGTTAACATTCGCTCGTGTGTTGAATTTGACGAAAAAATTTTTACTGTGTATATCTCATGGACACGAATATTTGGGAAAATTCCAATCGACTCAGACCTGTACTTGGTCGAATCCGCAAGTGCATTCCGAAAGATCAGGATTATTGATAACATGACGATGCAATGACATGAAAAATAATAATCGGATGTGGAATTATTCACCAGAGAGATGACAAGAAAAAATGAAATGTCTCCACACAGAATCGAACCCGACCGTTCTTCCGCAAGAAACATGTCTTTTGCCGCTAGGCTATGGGGTCTTGTAATATTTCGATCCACATATTACGTCTATGAAGTAATGCAGCGAAGGAAAGAGACTGATAATGCGTGAAATGATGAAATATCAATTCGAATGCTCAAATCTAATTATTCAGTCCATTGAAAATAATTTGCACTCAATCAATTGAATATTCAGTCTTATTATTTTGATGTTGATCAACATCTGATAATCGATGTTGATTTGATTATCCTCATTACTGGAATATCATAGTGATCTCTGAAAATTAATTTATCAGGGAAAATTATGGAATTCACCGCAGGACATTCATCATAGATTCCCGAACTATCTTAGAATTTTTCAACCATCGATTGATTGACAATTCCAATGAAATTCATTGAAAAATCATCAAGATTCAAAATAATGATTAGAAATACGCAACTATTAAAAAATTTTTATACAATACATATAGGAGTTCTTGAAAGCTTCATAATCAGTCATAAGAATAACCAATAATCTCATAAAATTTATGAAAAATAAATAATAATTGAAAAATTATTCACTCATATCCGATTTCGATTCATTTAAATGATGCTATGCATCAAATTTATATTCCATCGTGATAATTTAATAATCAGTATTGAACTGGCTCTTGATTTGAAAAAGAAACGGAAAAAATATCGAAGGGCCCCGGCCGAGAATTGCCCGGGGTGCCGGGTAAGTCAGTTCGATACTGATTACAATAAAATTGTCGCTTGGAAAAGGAAAAGCGGTGAAACTTTTCGGTCAGTCGACCGCGTGGGCTTCAAATTTTTTCCGATCTTGCACGGAGTTAGCCGATCGTAAAACATATTGAGAAGACAAAGACCGACGGATAGTTGGTTCTCTCTCGAGTGTCCGAGCTGACTCGAAGTGAACCGACCGGTTCCGAATCACATGAATACGGGTTTCAATGTGTGCGTACTCCCGGCTGGAATGGTGGGGACAAGAAATGGTCAGATGGAGAGGGTAATCGACTCGGTCGACCAAATGCTGGCATCACTGGCCGGATCTAACAACCAGCCGCGCGCTCGAAGAGACGTAAAATTATTGTGCAAGCCGTGACGTCACACACCAAAATTAAAAATTGGAATTTCGAAAAACAAAAAATACCAGGTGATAGGTCTTGAAAAATCAACCCAAGTCTCCGTTTGTGATTTTTTTCTGTATTCAGTAGTTTCTTCGTGAAAAAAGTGAAGACTGAAAATATTTGCGGTCGGAAAATCAATGTTTTTCAACATTGAACTCCCTGTAACTTTCTTATTTTCCAACGTATCGAGATGAATTTCATAAATTTCTATTCGTGAGACCTTCCCAAAGACGATGATGTTGAAAAAACCCGCAAAAAATCATTGAAAATTATTAAGTCCTCAATCCAAAGTGATTTTTTTAATCCAATCATCTTTTTCAAGCTTCGTATTAAAGAAGTGATGGATAAAGTTTAAGCAGGAGAAAACTTCCAGCGACAAAGTTGTTCGTTAGTGCATCAACCAACTTTGTGGAATATTTCAGATCGATTAAGCTATTAGTTTGAAAGATACAGCGATTTATTCATCAGTGCGTAACCTATATTCTTTATGATTCCTAAATAGTTGCAGGTTAACCGTAAGAGACTGTATGAAACACGAGTCCACTCGATTTCTCGATACAGGTTAATGTTTTTTATGTCGAATAATTCGAATATCAAGCTATTTTCACATGATGGATTCTTTATTATAAACAAATAAACCAGTTGTTCAAAACAATGTTATGAACGAAAGCTTGATATTTGAGACAAATTGTGTAAACAAACAAGTTTCTTCTCCTTTTCGTTGAGGAATGAATTATGTATGAACTGTTTCCAATACTACGATTATTTATTTATATCATCAATTATAATTATATCCAAAAGATGGAATTTTTTTTCAATAATGAATTGTATCGGTGTCTCAATACTCCAATTTCCTGATAAAGGAAAATTGACGGGAATATTTTTCCTTCCGACGATTTTGAAGTTTCCATCAACATCATTCAACGCAGTGAACAATTTAGAGCTGTATATTCGCCACTTGATTCCAGAATACGTGAAACAACTCTTTTTGTTGCGAGATTTCAATATGTTCATAACAGTTCCTATTGCAGTACGATTTGACGTTTTCAAACTCTTTTGCAACGACTGTCTTGTTGAAACGAGATACATATTCATTCCCCTAAGGTTACAAACAGATTTTTATTGTAAGAATTCCCAGGAAAAGAACATCAATGTTTTAAATACATAATTTTCGGATAATCATTATTTGAATATAGTGACATTTCACTGATTCAAATTCAGGGAATATTTTCATCTCATTAGCCAACATTGCAGCTCACACTCATTCGTAAACAGAAGAAAGCCGAACGTCTGCATATTGTATGGTTCATCCGTTGTTGTATTGTTTTTCGGCTTTCTTTTGTTTACAGATGAGTGTAAGTTGTGACGTTGACTGATTATGCTAAAATATCCTCTGAATTTGATTCAGTGAAATTTCGCTATATTGAAATAATTATTATCTGAAAATCATCTCCTTATCTAACAGCGTACATAAATATCCTCTTGTTTCTATTCCTGAAAAATGTTCTTTGCGGAAAGTTCAATCAATGCAAGAAAACGAACTAGAAATAAGAGTAATTGGAAACAAAATGAGAAAAAAACAGCAAGAAACAAGGTGAGTTATATGAATGTAGAAACAAGATTTCTTAGATGATTGATGGTTTCGAAACATTGATATTCTTTTCCTGGGAATTCATGCAATGAAAATCTGTTTTCAATCTTAGGGCAATGAGTATGTATCACATTTGAACAAGACTGTCGTGGCAAAAGAGTTTGAAAACGTTCAATCTTGCTGCAGGAAGGAATGTTACAAAAAAATTGAATCCTCGCAGCAAAAAGAGTTGTTTCATGTATTCTGGAATCAACTGGCGAATATACAGCTCTAAATTGTTCACTGCGTTGATTGATGTTGATGAAAACTTCAAAATCGTCGGAAGGGAAAATATTCCCGTCAATGTTCCTTTATCAGGAAATTGAAGTATTGAGACACCGATACAATTCATTATTAAAAAAAAATTCCATCTCTTGGATATAATTATAATTGATGATATGAATGAATAATCGTAGTATTGGAAACATAGTTCATACATAATTCATTCCTCAACGAAAAGGAGAAAAAACTTGTTTGTTTACACAATTTGTCTCAAATATCAAGCTTTCGTTCATAACATTGTTTTGAACAACTGGTTTATTTGTTTATAATAAATAATCCATCATGTAAAAATAGCTTGATATGCGGATTATTCGACACAAAAAACATAAACCTGTATTGAGGAATCGAGTGGACTCATGTTTCATACAGTCTCTTACGGTTAATCTGCAACTATTCAGGAATCATAAAGAATATAGGTTACGCACTGATGAATAAATCGCTGTATCTTTCGAACTAATAGCTTAATCGATCTGAAATATTCCACGAAGTTGGTTGATGCACTAACGAACACCTTTGTCGCTGGAAGTTTCCTCCTGCTCAAAGTTTATTCATCATTCTTTCAATACGAAGCTTGAAAGAGATGATTGGATTGAAAAATCACTTTGGATTGAAAAATTGATAATTTTCAATGATTTTTTGCAAGTTTTTCCAACATCATCGTCTTTGGGAAGGTCTCACGAATTAAAATTTATGAAATTCATCTCGATACGTTGGAAAATAAAAAAGTTACAGGGAGTTTAATGTTGAAAAACATTGATTTTCCGACCGCAAATATTTTCAGTTTTCACTTTTTTTACGAAGAAACTACTGATTACAGAAAAAAATCACAAACGGAGACTTGGGTTGATTTTTCAAGACCTATCACCTGGTATTTTTTGTTTTTCGAAATTCCAATTTTTAATTTTGGTGTGTGACGTCACGGCTTGCACAATAATTTTACGTCTCCTCGAGCGCGTGGCTGGTTGTTAGATTCGGTCGCTCAATTATAAAATTGAATTGATTTGTTTGGTGCTGTTACGTCAAAAGTATTTTGTATTACCTTTTCCATAACATTCAATAAGTATTTAAGGAAGATATCAGATCATCGAGTCTGATACTCCCTAGCGAAACCCACTTTAGCTAGAGAAATTGTCTAGACAAGGGCTGGGGTAAGGATATCGTTACATGAATATGGAAGTTTGAGAAAAGAAAGAAGAAGAAAGAGAGAGATTCTACATACGTATTCTCTGAGGGTTGCTCAGTAGCAATACGATGCAGATTTTATCATTATCGTGTAAGGAAAAATCAAATAAAAGGAGACGTTGACGTTGATATGAATAAGAGAGGAAG